>JAJEKV010000023.1:6672008-8153068 GCA_021234155.1 Isoetes taiwanensis
CCCGCGTGCGCAATGTATCAGACTCTACCCCCAAAACGCAAACCTTCTAGAGCCCGGCAACCCACGGCTTTACGCCGCCGGTAGGCCCCTCCTGTCGATTCGCCGACCTTGCGCCGTCTTGTGGCGGAGTTGGGTGTTGACGCCGAAGCGCGACCTTGCACCCCTCCCAGGCTCTGCTTGCTCCCAAATTCTCTCCTGTCTCAATGACTCAAGCACTCTCTCCTGGATCAAGGGATCACCGCCAATGGACTCAACGCCGACATTGCCTCGGGACCAAGTTTAAGACCACCAACTCCAAGAAGCCAAAGTACCACCTCCATCACACCGTACAGAATAACGGCATTTCAGATGCGCATGCGGATACCGGCTGCGGAGGGCGGAAAGTGTTTCTTCTTCGCGAAAACCCACCGCGTAACTTCGCTTCCTGCAGTACCGCCATTCCCGACGATTTGGCAGGGTCTATTTGGTTATTCCTCGAAAGCATCCCTGCGTCCGAACGACAAAACAAGCCGCCAAGGCTCACATCGCATCGCAGCCACAAGTTCTCCTGACCGACTGGAATCTTTTGACCTTCCTCAAGAGGCCCCGAATCCGGTGATCCAACCCGGCTTATTGGGAACCTGCCCCGGAGGGTGGTCATAGCTGCAGCTCTGGGAGCGCCGCTTAGCGGGTCGCCTCGAACTTTTTGGATCCCCGCCTGGGTCCCGTGGACTCTCCTGTAGGATCCCCGCAACCTCGCCTCGCTTGGATCTTGGGAAAGGGTGCTGCCTCTGCTGGGCTCCCAACCTGCCATTCCCACCTCCGTCGAATGCTAGAACTCTTTGACCTGTGACCTTCTCCTGTAAATTCAAAAATTGGGCCGTGTCGAGATGAATTAGGGACTCACCGGCAAAAACTGGAATTTATTTTTCGTAATGACACTGGCGTAATTTACTTCAATCGTTCAAAGTAGTAGTACCGACTTCTATCTCTGGCTACTACTTCTGGAGGAGGAAAGGCCCAAACTCCGCCCTCGGCTGGCCTCCCCTTTGCTCCTCTATTCTCTACTGCCGCTTCGCCAGTCCCAGGCAATGCACTGTGACTCTACTTCCAAACAGAACTTTCTAGAGTCTCCGCACCACTGTGGTTTACCGCTGAGGCTCCCTCCTCTCCTTGTCGATTCGGCCGACCTTGGCGCCGTGTCTTGGAAGTGGGAGTTAAAAGCCAACTTCGCAGCGCCGGACTCCCAGGCCTCCCAGGCCGCTTGCCCCAAATTTCCCAAGGCTCCCTGGGATCTTACTCAAGCACCTCCCTCTCCCATCATGACCGACCGCCAATGGACTCTAACGCCGACATTGCCCTCGGGGATCCAAGTCTGCATGAAGACCACCCAACTCCAAGAAGCCAAAGCAGCGCTCACTTCCACCACACTCGTAGTCAATTGGCCTAGGATGTGCATGTGGGATACCGTCGTGGAGGGCGCGGAGGTTTCCTTCTGAAAACCCAATCGCGGTAACTTGCTCCCTAGGGTAATTTCGGCCATTCTAATTCCATTTATGTGGTTCATTTGCCATTCGGAGCATCCCTAAGGTTCTAACGACAAAATGCTAGCGGTTTCAAGGTCGACATCGACGCCTTCGCTGTTTGACAAGTTCTCCTGACCGACTGAATCTTTTGACCTTCCCTCAAGAGGGCCCCCGAACGAGGGATCCAACCTGCCTGATAGCTGTGGGAACCTGCCCCTGAGGGTGGTCACATGCAGCCTCTGGGAGCGCCAGTAGTTGGCCGCCTCTGAACTTTTTTGATCCCTCGGGTCCCGACCTCCCCCTCTCAGGAGGGATCCCCCCGCAGCGTCCCCGGCTCCTGCTGACTCCGCAACGCTGCCTAATCAGTTTAACAATGCTAAACCCTTTGACCTGTAATCTTCTCCCAAAATTCAAAATTGGGCCGCGCCCAGATGACTAGGGATCCCGCCGGCAAAACCCAATTCTATTTTCGTGGCAATGCATTAATTGCGTAATTTACCTAATGTCTGCCACCGCAAAGCTCGACTTCTACTTGCCACACGGGAGGAGGAAAGGCCCGAAACTCCGCCGGGCCTCCCCTTACCCGTATTCTCTGGCCGTTGCCGGGCCAGTCCCAAGTGCACATCAGACTCGCCCCCAAAACGTAAACCCTTCTAGAGCCCGGCAACCAATGTGGTTTACGCCGAGGCCCTCTCTCACGATCACCGACTCATACGTTCCTTGAAGTGGAGTTAGTGTTGACGCCGAAGCGACTCTAAAATCTCTCCCAGGTCGCTTGCCCCAAATTCTCCCAAGGCCCCGGGACTTACCGCCACCTCCCCTCTCTCCCAATCAATCAAGGACCGACTCGCCACGGGATCTCCTAACGGACATTGCCCCCTGGGGACCAAGTTCCTGTGGGTCGAAGACCAACTGAACTCCAAGAAGCCAAAGTAGCTCACTTCCATCACACCGTAGTCAATTGGCCTAGGGATGCATATGGGATGACGCCGGAGGGCGAGTGTTTCTTCTTCGCAAAACCCACCGTAACTTGCTCTAGGGTAATTTCTTCATTCCCATCCATTTGGTGGTTCATTTGCCATTCCCAGCATCCCTGCGTCTCAACCCACAAAACAAGTGCCGCGTCGACATCGAGACTTTGCTTGACAAGTTCTCCTAATCGACTGAATCTTTGGACCTTTCCCCAAGAGGCCTCGAATCCAGGGATCCAACGGCTCTGACAGGGGGAACCGCTCCCGGGAGGGTGGTCATTAGCTGCAGCCTGGGCCATGAAGGGTCAGCTTCTGAACTTTTTGATCCCGCCTCCCTGTCCCACTCTTGTGAGACCCCGCAAGGTCCCAGCCCCCTCGCTTGGACTTGCAGGGCAGCGCCGCCTCTGCTGCTCCTGCAAGGCCGGCCTAATCGCTTTCTAATGCTAACCCTTGACCTGTATTCTCCGTGTACCCCAAAAAATGCAATGCAGCTGGAGATGAATTAGGGATCCCGGCCGGCAAAAACCGGAATTTATTTCTGCAATGCATTAATTGCTAACTTACTAATGTCTTGCCACCTAAAGCGCCTCGGATTCTACTTCGCCACATCTGAGGGAGGAAAGGCTCCAAACCGGGCCCGGCCGGGCTCCTGTTCAGACTTCTGGCCACGCTTCTGGCCGTGTCCCAGTAACGTATCAGATTCCGGCCCCCAAAACGTGTAAACCCTTCTAGAGTCCGGCAACCCACTGGTTTATCAGCCGGAGGCCCTCTCTTGTCGTGACTGCACGGACTCATACCGCGGTCTTGAAGTGGAGTTAGTGTTGACGCCGAGCGCGACCCTAAAATCCTCCCGGAGGTCGCTATTCCCAAATTTCTCTCCCCAAGGCCTCGGGATCTGTGACGGGCACTTCCCTCTCCCACCTGGGATCTGACCGGCCAATGGACTGCACCGCCGACATTAAGTTCTGGGATTCGCTCCGGTACGGCGACCACCCGAACTCCAAGAAGCGCAAGTAGCTCACTTCCATCGCTACACTCGTGAATAATTGGCCTAGGATGTACGCGGATACCGCCGGAGGGCGCGGAGTGTTTCTCCTTCTTCGCAAAACCGACCGTAACTTGCTCCCTAGGGTACTTTCGCCGCCATTCTACCAGGGCCTGAAGGCCCGGAAAGCATCCTGCGTCCGAACGACAAAACAAAGGTGGTTTCTACAAGGTCGACATCGTGATCACGCTTGACAAGTTCTCCTGACCGATTCGAATCTTTTGACCTTCCCTCAAGAGGGCCCCGAATCCAGGATCCAACTGCCGGATAGGGGAACCCAAGCCCGGAGGGTGGAGTTATTAAAGGTGCACGGGAGCCGCCAGAAGGGTCGCCTCGAACTTTTTGGATCCCGCCTCTCGGGTCCCACTCTCCCCTCGGTGGAGAGGGATCCCCCGCAAGGTCCCGGCTCCTCATGGACTTGGGGTGCTGGTGCGCCGCCTCTGTTCCCGCGAACCCGGGCTGCCCGACCGCTTTCTAATGCTAACCCTTTCGGGACTCCAGACCTTCTCCTAGTACCAAAATTGGGCCGCGGTGCTGAGATAAATTGTGGATCCCGGGCCGCAAAACCGAATTACTGCAATGCATACCAAGTAATTCTACTTAATGTCTTGCCATCGGCAAAGTTTTTCCCACTCCCTACTTGCCACATCTGAGGAGTGGAAAGGCCCAAACTCCGCCTCCTCAAGGCTCCTGTTCTCAGTATTCTACTGGCTGCTTCTGCTGTGTCCTGGGTACCGTGACTGTGACTCTCGGGCCCCAAACGTAAACCCTAGAGCCCTGCAACTCATTGTGGTTTACGCTGCAGGCTCTCCTTGTCGATTCTACGGACTCAAGGCTGTCTTGAAGTGGGAGTTAGTGTTGACGCCGTGAAGCGCTGGACTCCTAAATCCCCTCCTGAGGTCGCTTGCCCCAAATTCTCTCCTGGCCCCCGTGGGATCCGGACGGGCCACCTCCCCCTCCCACCCAGATCTCGACCGCCAATGGACTCGTAACGCCGACATTGCCCTCGGGACCAAGTCTCGCGGGCCGAAGACCACCAACTCAAGAAGCCAAAAGTACTACCTCCATCACACTGCAAATAATCGCCTAGGGATGTGCATGCTGATACCGTCGTGGAGGATGGAGTGTTTCCTTCTTTCTCGCGAAAACCGACCGTAACTTGCTCCCTAGGGTAATTACTGCCCCCACGATTTGGTAGCCCATTTGCCATTCGGAAAGCATCCCTGCGTCCGAACGACAAAAACAAAGGCGGGTGTTTCTACAAAGGTCGACATCGTGATCTACCCGTTTGGACAAGTTCTCCTGGACCGACTGAATCTTTTGACCTTCCTCAAGAGGGGCTCCCCGAACGAGGGATCCAAATCTGGCCTCTGGATAGGGGAACCTGCCCCGAGGGTGGCTGCCACGCTCTCGGGAGCGGCCGCCAGAAGGGCCGCCTCGGGAACTTTTTGAACCTCGCCTCCCGGGTCCTGACTCTCCCCTTGTGAGGATCCCCTCGCAAGGTTCCGGCCTCGCTTGACTTGGGAAGGGTGCCGCCTCTGCTGCCCGCAACCCGCCGCCCCTGCACCGCCTCTAATGCTAACCCTTGACCTAGACCTCTCTCCCAAAATTCAAAATTGGGTCGTGTCGAGGATGAATCAGGATCCTCACGGCAAAACCGAATTTATTTCGCAATGCATTAATTGCTTAATTTAATGCATCAAGTTCGGGCTAATTTGTACCGACTTCGAATGCCACATCTGAGGGAGGAGCGCCCAAACTCACCCTCCGCCAGCTCCCCTGCTCCTCATTTCTGGCTGCCGCCGGCCAGTCCCAGTATTTAGACCCTCTGCACCCAAACCCTTTCTAGAGCTCCCTCACCAAAACCCCACGGGGAGCCACGCTTTGAGGCCCCTCCTTGTCGTGTATTCTCGCTCGAGACCTTGTCTCAGCGGGAGTTGTGCCCACTGTGAGCGCTGGGACTCCTAAAATCCCTCCTGAGGTCGCTTGCCCCAAATTTCTCTCCCTCAAGGCCCTCGGGACCTGACGCAAGCACCTCCCTCCCACCGGGATCTGGACTCGCCAATGGGACTCCTCTAACGCTTCCATTATTGCCCTCGGGACTAAGTTCCCGTACGTAAGACCACCAACTCCAAAGGAAGCCAAAGTAGCTCACAATTTCCATCACACCGTAGTCAATTGGCCTAGGATGTGCATGCTGGATACCGCCGCGGAGGGCGTGAGTGCTTCCTCTTTCAAGAAAACCCAATCGCGGTAACTTGCTCCCCTAGGGGTAATTTCGGCCATTCTACTACTGGCAGTATCTATTTCTGGCATTCCTGAAAGCATCCTGCGTCTCTAACGACAAAAATGCTAAGGCTTTCACACACACCGTGACGCTCGCTGACAAGTTCTCCTAATCGAATCGAATCTTTTGGACCTTCCAAGAGGCCCCGAACGGAGTAGGATCCCAAATCTGGCCCATAGGGGAACTGGCCTCGGAGGTGGCCATTAGCGTGTTCTCGGGAGCGCTGTGAAGGGCCGCTTCGGGAACTTTTGGATCCCGGGCCTCGGGTCCCACTCTCTTGTGAGGGGATCCCCGCAAGGTCCTGGCCTCGCTGGAAGGGGCACCAGCTGCTCCCAGAACGTCGCCTACCGCTCTACTGCTAACCCTTTGACCTAGACCTTCTCCTAAAATTCAAAAATTGGGCCGTGGTGCCGAGATGAATTAGGGATTCCACGGGCAAAAACCGAAATGGTTTTTCGCGGGTAATGCATTAATTTACCATGCCCTGCCATCGCTTCCCACTTCTACTTTTGCCATCGGGAGGGAGGGGAGGCCCAAACTCCGGCCCGGCCGGGCCTCCCCTTGCTCCTCGTATTCTCTGGCCGCCGGGCTGTGTCCCAGGTGTAACAGACCAGACTCCTACTTCCCCAAAACGTAAACCCCTAGAGCCCGGCAACCCACAGGGTTTACGCCGAGGCCCCTCCTTGGTCGTGATTCTCACGGACCTTGGGCGCCTGTCTTGAAGTGGAGTTAGTGTTGGACGCTGCAGCATGGACTTGGAAACTCTCCTGGAGGTTTCTTGCCCCAAATTTCCTCTCCCTAAGGCCCTGGGACTGACGGGCTGACCTCCCTCTCCCATCAAGGATTTGATTCCTCGCCAATGGACCTCCTTAACGCCGACATATTGCCTGGGACGTTCCAGGGCCGCAAGACCACCCTCAACTCCAAGAAGCGCAGCTCACTTCCATCACACTGTAGTCAATTGGCCTGTGATGTGCATGCTGATACCGGCCGCGGAGGGCGTGAGTGTTTCTTTCGCGAAACCCACCGTAACTTCTTTGCTCCCTAGGGGTAATTTCGCCATTCTACTCCATTTGGCAGGCCCATTTCGCCATTCGAGCATCCCTGCCCGAACGTAATAAAACAACAAGTATGCTTTCTACAAGGTCGACATCGTGACTCGCTTGACAAGTTCTCCTGACCGACCGAATCTTTAACTTCCCCGGCAGGGCCCCCGAATCCGAGGGATCCAACTGCCGGATAGGGGAACCTGCCCCGAGGGTGGGGCTCATAGCGCAGTGTTCTCGGGAAGGCCAGCGAAGGGTCGCCTCGAACTTTTTTTGATCCCACTCGGGTCCTGACTCCCTCCCCTCGTGGAGGGATCCCCCTGCAAGGTCCCGGGCCTCGCTGACCACTTGGGTTGGTGCCGCCTGTTCCCGCAAATCCGCTGCCCGCACTGCTCTAATGCTAACCCTTGACCTAGACCTTCTCCTAAAATTCAAAATTGGGCCGCAGGCCGAGATGTGAATTAGGGATCCTACCGCAAAAACCGAATTTTATTTTTCAAAATACTAATTGCGCATCTACTTAATGTCTTGCCAATCGCAGCTTCCACTCTACTGCTACATCTGGGAGAGGGAAAGGCCCCAAACTCAGCCCGGCTGGGCTCTCGCTCCGTATTTCCTTGGCTGTTGCTGCTGTCCTATGTAATAGACAGACTCGGGCTTCAAAACGAACCCTAGAGTCTCTAAGAACTCACAGGAGCGACAAGCCGAGGCCCTCGCTTTATTTCTACGACCCTGCGCCGTCTTGATGTGGGAGCTGGGGTGTTGACGCCAGAAGCGCCGGACTCCTAAAATCTCCGAGGTCGCTTTTTGCTCCCAAATTCTCCTGCCCTCGACCGACGCCTAAGCACTCTTCTCCCATCGCGACTGACCGCCAATTGACTCAACGCCGATATTGCTCTGGGACCAAGTTCCGCGGGCCGAAGACCACCCAACTCCTTAAGAAGCCAAAGTGCCTCCCCATCACACTCGTAGTCAATTGGCCTAGGGATGTGCATATGGATACCGGAGGGCGAGCAGCCTTCTTCAAGAAACCGGACCGTAACTTGCTCCCTGTGGTAATTTCGCCATTCTGACGCATTTGTTGTGGTCTATTTGCCATTCCCGAGCATCCTGCGTCTCAACGACAAAACAAGCAAGGCTTCTACAAGGTCGACATCGACGCCATGAAGTTCTCCCGACCGATTCGAATCTTTGACCTTCCTCAAGAGGCCCCCGAATCCAGGATCCAACTACGGATAGGGGAACCGTCCGGAGGGGTGGTCATGCCATGCTCTGGCCAGAAGGGTCATTTCTCGGTCTTGATCCCGCCTCCCTGTCCTGAATTTCTCCCCCTGTGAGGGATCCCCTCGCAAGGTCTCCGCCCTGCTGACTCTGGGAGGGTGCCAGCCTCTGCTGTTCCCTCAACCTGGGTCGCCTCTGACTGCTCTTAATGCCAACCCTGACCAACCCTCCTGAAAAACGGAAAATTAGTCGTGTGCCTATGATGAATTAGGGATCCCGCTGGCAAAACCGAACTCTGGCCTTCGTAAACGCATTAATTGCGAATTTACGAATGTCTTGCCACTGCAAAAGCGCCCCCGGGACTTCTACTTCTGCTACTCCGGGAGGGAGTGAGGCCCAAACTCCTCCGCCCGGCTGGCCTCCTGTTCTGATTCTGCCGGCCGCCGTGTCCCAGTGCAATTGCATAGACTTCTCGCCCCCCAAAACGTAAACCCTTCTGTAGCCCCGGGTAAACTCCCCCACCAGGCTTTACGCCGGGAGGTCTCCTCTCTCTTGCCGTGGACGGACCCCGCTCGTGTCTTGATGTGGAGTTGGGGTGTTGGACGCCAGAGCGCTGGACCCTAAAATCCTCCCAGGTCGCTGGCCTCTGTGTTCCCTCCCTCTCCCTGCCTCCCTCGGGGACCACGCCACCTCCCACCGCGATTCGGACTGCAAGCAATGGACTCGAACGCTCTATTATTGCTCCTGGGACCAAGTTCCGTGGCCGAAGACCACCCAACCCAAGAGCGCCAGTAGCTTCACTTCCATCACACCCCCTAGTCAATTGGCCTAGGGGATGTGCATGATAATCGCCGTGGAGGCGAGTGTTTCCTTCTTTCAAGTAAAACCTAGATCGCGGTAACTTGCTCCCTAGTGGTACTGGCCATTCTGACTATATTTCTGGTGGTGGTCTATTTGCCATTCTGGCGATCCCGGCGGCCCCAACCAAACAAAGGCACGGGCCATGCTCACACGTGACTCATGGGCTTTTGACAAGTTCTCCCGACCGACTGGAATCTTTTTGACCTTCCCAAGAGGGGCCCCCACTGAGGATCCAACCTGGCTCTGATAGGGGGAACCTGCCCTGGAGGGTGGTCATTAGCTGCAGCTCGGGAGCGGCCGCCGAAGGGCTGCCTTCTGAACTTTTTGATCCTCGGCCTCCTAGGTCCCGACTTCTCCCCTCTTGTGAGGGATCCCCAAGGTCCCGCCCGCTTTGGACTTTGTAGTGGTGCCAGCCCCAAGAATCTGGGTCAGCCTGACCGCACGCTAACCTTGACCTAGACCTTCTCCCTCGGGGTACTCCGGAAGGTCAGCAGGTTTGAGATAAATTAGATCCTTACCGGCAAAACCGGAATTTATTTTTCGCAATGCATTAATTGGCGAATTTACTTAATGTCTTTGCCACCGGCAAAAGGCCCGACTTCTACTCTTTGCCACATCTGGAGGAGGGAAAGGCCCAAACTCCGCCCGCCGGGCCTCTCTGTTCAGATTTCTATTGCCGCTTCTACTGTGTCCTGCGTAACAGACCAGTATCCCTACCAAAAACGTGAAACCCTTTCTAGAGCCCCCGGGTAACCACGGGGTTTACGCGTTTTCAGGCCCTCTTCACGGATTCTCCTACGGACCTTATCATGGTCTTGATGTGGAGTTGGGGTGTGTTGACGCAGCGCCACCTCCCAAATCCTCCCAGAGGGGTCGCTTGCTCCCCACTCTCTCCCCAAGGCTCCTGACCTGGACGGGCACCTCACGGAATCCCCGGGATCCGACTACAATGGACTCGGGACCCGCCGGGACATTGCCCCTCGGGACCAAGTTCCTGTGGGCCGTAAGACCCCACCCCTAACCCAAGAGTTTCAAAGTAGCTCTCACTTCCATCACACTGCACACTGGCCTAGGGATGCATGATACCCATGGAGGACATGCGGAGTGTTTCTCTTCTTTCTAAAACCCAATCGCGGTAACTTGCTCCCTAGGGTAATTTCGGCCATTCTGACCATTTAAGGTGGTTCATTTGCCATTCCAGCATCCCCAAGTGGCCCTAACGACAAAACAAGCAAGGTTTCACAAGGTTTGATATCGACGCCTCCATGTTTGACAAGTTCTCCTTGACCGACTGAATCTTTGGACCTTCCCAAGAGGGGCTCCCCGAACCCGGGAGAGGATCCAACTACGGATGTGGGAACCTGCCCCGAGGGTGGTCATTAGCGCACTCCTGGGGAGCCGTAGCTGGGTCACGGAATCCTCTTTGGATCCCTACCCCGGGTCCCGACTCTCCCCCTCTGCGGGAGGGATCCCCAGCGTCCTGGGCCTCGCTTGGACTTGTGAAGGGTGCTCTGGTTCCCGCGAACGGGCCGCCTGACCGTTTCTAATTCTAACCCTTTTGACCTAGACCTTCTCCGGGGTACCCTCAAAATTGGGCCGCGGTGTCTCGAGATGAATTAGGATCCCTCACCGGCAAAACCGAATTTATTTTTCGCGGCAATGTACACTGGCGGTAATTTTACTAATGTCTTGCCATCAGAAAGCCTCTCACTTCTACTTCTGCTACACACGGGAGGGAGGAGGCCCAAACTCCGCCCGCCGCCTCCCCTTGTTCGTATTTCCTGGGCCGTTTCTGGGCCAGTCCCAGGTAACAGCATCAGACTGCCCCCCAAAACGTGAAACCTCCTTCTAGAGCTCCCCCGGCAAACTCATCAGTGGTTTACGCCGCTGCAGGCTCCCTCTCCTTGTCGTGATTCGGCCTGACCTTTGCCTGTCTTGAAGTGGGAGTTGGGTGTTGGACGCTGCAGCTGGACCCTAAAAATCCCTCCCGAGGTCGCTTGCTCCCCAAATTCTCTCCCCAAGGCCCCCTCGGGACCACCTGCCACCTCCCCCTCTCCCACATCTCCCACTCACAATGGACTCTAACGCCGACACATTGCCCTCGGGACCAAGTTCGCAAGGTCAAGACCACCCCAACTCCAAGAAAGCGCCAGCAGTTTCACTTCCATCACACACTCGTAGTCACTGGCCTAGATGTGCATGCGATAATCGTCAGTGGGTGGCGGAGTAAGCTCTTCTTTTCGCAAAAAACCGACCGCGGTAACTTTTGCTCCCTAGGGTAATTTCTCGCCTATTCTGGACGATGGCGTGGTCTATTTTGCCATTCCCAGCATCCTGCGTCCGAACGACAAAACAAGGCAAGCGCTTTGCCAGTGTCGACATCGACGCCTCCGCTGGTTTGACAAGTTCTCCTAATCGATCTGGAATCTTTTGACCTTCCCCAAGAGGGGCCCTCAATCCGAGGATCCAACTGGCCGATAGTGGGGAACCAACGGAGGGTGGTCATTACGTGCTCGGGAGCGCCAGAAGGGGTCGCCGAACTTTTGATCCCGGCCTCGGGTCCCACTCTCTCAGGAGGGGATCCCTGCAAAGGGTCCCGGGCTCCTCGCTTTGGACTTGGGAAGGGTGCCACGGCTGTTCCGCATCCAAGCGTCTCCGACCGCTCTAATGCTAACCCTTGACCTAGACCTTCTCCTAAAATTCAAAATTGGGCCGTGTGCTCGAGATGAATTAGGGATCCCTACCGGGCAAAACCCACTTATTTCGTGCAATGCATTAATTATGACTTACTGACACTACATCAGTTACTGACTTCTACTTGCCACACGGGAGGGAGGAAAGGCTCAAACTCCTCCGCCGCCTCTTGTTCTATTCTACCGGGGCCGCCGGGCCGTGTCCTTAGTGTAACAGACAGATTCTGGCCTCAAAACGTAAACCCCTTTCTAGAGCTCGCAACTCCACAGAGCACGCTGAAAATTCTCCTTGTCGATTCGGCTCTGGACCCTCGGCGCCGTAATCTTCATGTGGGAGTTAGTGTTGACGCCAGAAGGCTGACTCCTAAAATCCTCCCAGGTCGCTTGCCCCAAATTTCCTCTCCTCATGGCTCTGGGGACGACCTGCCACCTCCCTCTCCCATCACATCTCGACTCTCACTGACTCTAACGCCGACACATTGCCCTGGGACCAAGTTCGCCGGTAAGACCCTCAACTCCAAGAAGCCAGTAGCTCACTTCCATCACAGCACTCGTGAATAATTGGCCTAGGGATGCACATGGGATACCTGGCTTGCAGGGCGTGAGTGTTTCCTTTCTTTCGCAGAAAACCCAATCGTAACTTGCTCCCCTAGGGTAATTTCGCTTATTCCCGACGCATTTGGTGGTCTATTTGCCATTCCTGAGCATCCCTGCGTCTGAACTTAATAAAAACAAAGGCGTTTCTACAAGGTCGACATCGACGCCTCGCCGGGTTTGACAAGTTCTCCTGACCGATTCTGAATCTTTGACCTTCCCCAAGAGGGGCCCTCGGAACGGGAGGATCCAAATCCGTCGGATGGGGAACCTGCCCCGAGGGTGGTCAGATTAGCGGTACCGGGAGAGCGCCGCCGTGAAGCGCCTCTGAACTTTTTGATCCCCGGCCTGGTCCCGTGACTCTCCCTCTGGTGGAGGGATCCCCGCAAGGTCTCCGCCTCGCTTGACTTGGGAAGGTGCTGCCGCTAGTTCCTCGCGAACGGGTCAGCCTCAACGTTTCTAATGCTAACCCTTTTGACTCCAGACCTTCTCCTCAAAATTCGAAATTGGGTCAGGCCGAGATAAATTAGGGGATCCCGCTGGCAAAAACCGGAATTTATTTCGCGGTAATGAATAATTGCGAATTTTAATGCATCGTCTTGCCACCGCAGTTCTAATTTCTACTTGCCACACGGAGTGAGTGAAAGCCCAAACTCCGCCCGCCAGTTCCCCTTGTCTATTCTCTACGCTTCTGGCCAGTCCCAGTGCATCAGATTCCTACCCCAAAACGTGAAACCCTTCTTAGAGCTCGGCAACCCACTGGGGAGCGACAAGGCTGAGGCTCCTCTCATATTGAGCCCGCCGTCGACCTTGCGCCGTCTTGATGTGGAGTTAGTGTTGACGCCAGAAGGCCGGGACCCTAAAATCCTCCCCGGAGGTCGCTGTCTCCCAAATTTCTCTCCCCAAGGCCCCGACTCCGGACGCAAGGACCTCCCAATCCGACCGACTCGCCAATGGACTCGAACACATTGCCCCCGGGGACCAAGTTCCGCTGTAGCACCACCCGCCAACTCCAAGAAGCCAAAGCAGCTCACTTCCATCACACCGTACACACTGGGCTCAGATGCATGCGATACCGCCGTGGAGGGCGGAGTGTTTCTTCGCAAAACCGACCGTAACTTTGTTCCCCTTAGGGTAATTTCGCCATTCTGGACGATTTATAGGTCTATTTGCCATTCTAGGCATCCTGCACCGAACGACAAAACAAGCATATGTTTCTACAAGGCCGACATCGATCACTCACGTTTGACAAGTTCTCCCAACTGATTCGAATCTTTGGACCTCAAGAGGCTCCCTCGACGGAGGGATCCAACGCTGGATAGGGAACCGGGCTCCTGGGAGGGTGAGTCCTGGCTACAGCGCGGTACCGGGAGCGGCCGCCAGAAGGGCCCGCCTCGGGAACCTGGATCCCCGCCCCCTGGGTCCCCTGGACTCTCCTCTCGTGAGGATCCCCCAAAGGTTCCGCCCTCGCTTGACTTGGGAGGGTGCCGCCGGCTGTTCCTTCGGCAGAATCCAAGCTGCTGCCCTCAATCGCTCTAATTCTAACCCCTTTGACCTAGATTCCTCTCCCAAAATTCTGGGCCCGTGCTCTAGATGAATGGGATCCGCCTGGGAAAACCGGAATTTATTTTCGCAATGCATTAATTGCTAATTCTACTCTAATGTCTTACACCCAGTGCTACCGGACTTTCATCACTCTACCAAACACCTGGAGGGGAGGAAAGGCCCAACCCGCCGGGCTCCTTGTTCAGATTCTGGTCAAGCCGCTTCTGGCCAGTGTCCCAGTGCACACCGTGACTCGGCCCCAAACTTAAAACCCTTCTGTAGAGTCCGGCAACCATCGTGGTTTACGTGCTTTGAGGCCCCTCTCCGCTCTATCTTGCCGGGACCTTGCGCCTTGTCTTGAAGTGGAGTTTGGGTGTTGACGCATGAGCTGACCCTGTGCCCCTCCCGAGGCTCGCTTTGCTCAAAATTTCCTCTCCCTGCTGCCCCTGACTGCTGACCTCCCTCCCACCTGATCTGACCGCTTAATGGACCTATATTTGCCCTGGGACCAAGTTCCGGCTTAAGACCCACCCCAAACTCCAAGAAGCCAAAGTAGCTCACTTCCACTCAATCAGTCAATTGGCCTAGGGATGTGCACTTTGGACACCGTGGGAGGGCGAGGCCTCTCTTCGCAAACCCCAAATCATGGTAAACTGCTCCCCTAGGGTAATTTCGCCATTCTATTCCATTTCCAGGGTCTATTTGCCATTCTGGCATCCCTAGTCTCGAACGACAAAAACAAGGCGGCTTCTACAAGGCCACACTGCACTCTGCTTGACAAGTTCTCCTAACCGATCTGAATCTTTGACCTTCCCAAGAGGGGCCCCGAACGAGGATCCAACGGTCCGGATAGGGGAACCTGCCCCGAGGGTGGTCATTAGCGCAGCCCCGGGAGAGCGCCGCCAGAAGGGGTGCCTCTGAACTTTTTGATCCCGGCCCCGGGTCCCACTCTCCCCTCTTGTGAGGGATCCCCGCAAGGTCCCCGCCTCGCTTGACTTGGGGAAGGGTGCCAGCCTGCTGCCCTCGCAACGGCTGCCCCACCGCTTCTAATGCTAACCCTTTGACCTAGACCTTCTCCTAAAATTCAAAATTGGGTCGCAGGCCGAGATGAATTAGGGATCCAGCCGGCAAAAAATCGAATTTATTTTCGCAAATGCATTAATTGCGAATTTATTTAATGTCTTGCCATCAGAAAAAGCCTCCTAACTTCTACTTGCCACATCGGGAGGAGGAAAGGCCCAAACTCCGCTCCCGCCGCCTCCTTTGCTCCTATTCTCGGCTGCACTCTGGCCAGTGTCCCAGTGCAATTTATTTTCGACTCGCCCCCCAAACGCAAAACCCTTCTAGAGCCCGGCAACCCACGTGGTTTACGCTTTCGAGGCCCCTCTCCTTGTCGATTCGGCCGGGACCTTGCGCCGGTTTGAAGTGGAGTTAGGGTGTTGACGCCGAGAGCTGACCCTAAAATCCCCCCTAGGTCGCTTTTGCCCCAAATTTCTCTCCCCAAGGCCCTCGGGACGGACGGGCGACCTCCCCTCTCCGATCCGACTTCGCCAATGGACTCGAACGCCGACATTGCCCTCGGGGACCAAGTTCCGGGCTGTAAGACCACCCGAACCCAAGAAGCCAAAGTAGCTCACTTCCATCACACTCGTAGTCAATTGGCCTGTAGATGTGGGATGCGATACCGGCCGTGGAGGGCGGAGTGTGTTTTTTCTTTGCAAAACCGACCGTGGTAACTTTGCTCCCTAGGGTAATTTCGCCATTCCTCGACGATTTGGCAGTGGTCTATTTGCCATTCCGGAGCATCCTGCGTGTCTTAACGACAAAACAAAGGCGGGTTTCTACAAGGCCGACATCGACGCCTCCGGGCTGTTTGACAAGTTCTCCCGACCGATCTGGAATCTTTTGGACCTTCCCCCGAGGGGCCTCCTGAACGGAGGATCCAACGGCCGGATAGGGGAACCGGCCCGAGGGTGGTCATTAGCGCAGCCCCGGGGAGCGCCGCCAGAAGGGCTGCCTCGAACTTTTTGATCCCGCCTCCCCGGGTCCCACTCTCCCCTCTTGAGGGATCCCCGCAAGGTCCCGGCCTCGCTTGACTTGGGAAGGGTGCCACCGTGCCCCACAACCCGCTGCCCCACCGCTCTAATGCTAACCCTTTGACCTAGACCTTCTCCAAAAATTCAAAATTGGGCCGTAGTTCGAGATGAATTAGGGATCCAGCCGGCAAAAAATCGAATTTATTTTCGCAATGCATTAATGCATTTACTTAATGTCTTGCCATTTAATGTCTTTCCCAATTTCTACTTGCCAACATCGAGGGAGGAAGGCCCAAACTCCGCCCGCCGCCCTCTTGCTCCGTATTTTCCCTGGCCGCCGCCAGCTGTGTCCCAGTGCAATGTATCAGAACTCCCCAAAACGCAAACCCTTCTAGAGCCCGGCAACCCACGTGGTTTACGCTTCGAGGCCCTCTCCTGTCAGATTCGCCGGAACCTTATGCCGTCTTGAAGTGGAGTTGGGGTGTTGACGCCAGCACGGACCCTAAAATCCTCCTGGTCGCTTGCCCCCAAATTTCTCTCTCCCAAGGCCCCTGGGATGGACGGGCGACCTCCCTCTCCTCCGAAACACGGATTTGGCTCTGCCAATGGACTCTAACGCCGACATTGCCCTGGGACTGCCTGCGGCTGGTAAGACCACCAACTCCAAGAAGGAGCCAAAGTAGCTCACTTCCATCACACTCGAAGTCAATTGGCCTAGGATGTGCATGCGGATACCGGCCGTGGAGGGCGGAGTGTTTCCTTCTTTTGCAAAACCGACCGTGTAACTTGCTCCCTAGGGTAATTTCGCCATTCCTGACGATTTAAGGTGGTCTATTTGCCATTCCTGAGCATCCCTGCGTCCGAACGACAAAAACAAGGCGGTTTCTACAAGGTCGACATCGACGCTTCCCGTTTGACAAGTTCTCCTGACCGATCTGGAATCTTTTGACCTTCCCCAAGAGGGGCCCCCGAACGGAGGATCCAACTGGCGGATAGGGGAACCGGCCCGAGGGTGGTCATTAGCTGCAGCCCCCGGGAGCCGCCAGAAGGGCTGCCTCGAACTTTTTTGATCCCGCCTCCCGGGTCCTGGACTCTCCCTTGTGAGGGATCCCCGCAAGGTCCCCGGCCTCGCTTGACTTGGGAAGGGTGCCGCCTCTGGTTCAAACCCGCTGCCCCCACCGCTCTAATGCTAACCCTTTGACCTAGACCTTCTCCTAAAATTCAAAATTGGGCCGTAGCCGAGATGAATTAGGATCCACCGGCAAAAACCGGAATTTATTTTCGCGGTAATGCATTAATTGGCGAATTTACTGAATGTCTTGCCATCAGAAAAGCGCCTCGACTTCTACTTGCCACATCGGGAGGAGGAAGGCCCAAACTCCGCCCGCTGGGCCTCTTGTTCAGATTCTCGCTGCCGCCGCCGGTCCCAGTGCAACGGTATCAGACTCGCCCCCAAAACGCAAACCCTTCTAGAGCCCGGCAACCCACGGGTTTACGCTGAGGCCCTCTCCTTGTCGATTCGGCCGACCTTGCGCCCCTTGAAGTGGAGTTGGGTGTTGACGCCGCAGCTGGACCCAAAAATCCCCCCTGAGGCCGCTTGCCCCAAATTTCCTCTCCCCAAGGCCCCGGGACGGACGGCACCTCCCTCCCTCCGAATCGGGATCCGACTCGCCAATGGACTTAACGCCGACATTGCCCCTCTGGGACCAAGTTCCGTGGCCGTAAGACCACCCAACTCCAAGAAGCCAAAGTAGCTCACTTCCATCACACTCGTAGTCAATTGGCCTAGGATGTGGATGATACCGCCGCGGGAGGGCGGAGTGTTTCTTTCTTTTGCAAAACCCGACCGTAACTTTGCTCCCTAGGTAATTTCGCCATTCCTGACGATTTGGCGGTGGTCTATTTGCCATTCCGAGCATCCTGCGTCCGAACGACAAAACAAAGGCGGGTTTCTACAAGGCCGACATCGACGCCCAAGTTTGACAAGTTCTCCCGACCGATCTGAATCTTTTGGACCTTCCAACCGAGGATCCAACTACCGGATAGGGAACCGGCCCGAGGGTGGTCATTAGCGCAGTGCAGCCCCGGGAGCGCCAGAAGGGCTGCCTGAACTTTTTTGATCCCGGGCCTCGGGTCCTGACTCTCCTCTTGTGAGGGATCCCCGCAAGGTCCTGCCTCGCTTGACTTGGGGAAGGGTGCCGCCTCTGTTCCCCCCAATCCGCTGCCCCGACCGCTCTAATGCTAACCCTTTGACCTAGACCTTCTCCTCGAAAATTCAAAATTGGGCCGTGTCGAGATGAATTAGGATCCACCGCAAAAACCGAATTTATTTTCGCGGCAATGCATTAATTGGCGAATTTACTTAATGTCTTGCCACCGCAAAAACCGACTTCTACTTGCCACATCGAGGAGGACAGGCCCAAACTCCGCCTCCGCCGGGCCTCTTGTTCAGATTCTGGCCGCCGCTTCGGCCAGGTCCCAAGTGCAACAGACAGACTGGCCCCCAAAACGAAACCCTTCTAGAGCCCTCTCGCAACCCACGTGGTTTACGCTTTAGGCTCTCCTTGTCGATTTCGGCCGGACCTTTGCGCCGTGGTCTTGAAGTGGAGTTGGGGTGTTGACGCCAGAGCGCCGGACTCCTAAAATCCTCCGAGGTCGCTGTCTCCAAATTTCTCTCCCAAGGCCCTGGGACGACGGGCCTCCCTCTCCTCCGAATCGGACCGACCGCCAATGGACTCCGTAACGCCGACATTGCCCCCTGGGGACCAAGTTCCGTGGGCCGTAAGACCACCCGAACTCCAAGAAGCCAAAGTAGCTCACTTCCATCACACTCGTAGTCAATTGGCCTAGGATGTGGATGGATACCGCCGGGAGGGCGGAGTGTTTCTTTTTTTGCAAAACCGAATCGTAAACTTGCTCCCTAGGGTAATTTCGCCATTCCTGACGATTTGGTAGGTCTATTTGCCATTCCTGAGCATCCCTGCGTCCGAACGACAAAACAAAGGCGTTTCTACAAGGTCGACATCGACGCTCGCGGGCTTTGACAAGTTCTCCTGACCGATCTGAATCTTTTGACCTTCCCAAGAGGGGCCCCCGAATCCGAGGATCCAAATCTGGCCGGATAGGGGAACCGGCCCGGAGGGTGGTCATTAGCGCAGCCCCCTGGGGAGCGCCGCCAGAAGGGTCAGCTCGAACTTTTTGGATCCCGCCCCTCGGAGATCCGGGTCCTGGACTCTCCCTCTTGTGAGGGATCCCCCGCAAGGTCCCGCCTCGCTTGACTTGGGAAGGGTGCCCAGCCGCTGTTCCCCAACGGGCCGCCTCGACCGCTCTCTAATGCTAACCCTTTGACCTAGACCTTCTCCTCAAAATTCAAAATTGGGCCGTGTGCTGAGATGAATTAGGATCCCGCCGCAAAAACCGGAATTTATTTTCGTGGCAATGCATTAATTGCTAATTTATTTAATGTCTTGCCACGCAAAGCTCCACTTCTACTTGCCACATCGGGAGGAGGAGGCCCAAACTCCGCCCGCCAGCCCCTGTTCGTGATTCTCTCGCTGCCGCCGCCCAGGTCCTGCGCAATGTACCAGACTCGCCCCCAAAACGTAAACCCTTCTAGAGCCCTGCAACCCACAGGTTTACGCTTGGAGGCCCTCTCCTTGTCGATTCGGCCGGACCTTGCGCTGCGGTCTTGAAGTGGAGTTGGGGTGTTGACGCCAGAGCGCTGGGACCCCTAAAATCCCTCCTGAGGCTGCTTGCCCCAAATTTCCTCTCCCCAAGGCCCTGGGACTGGACGGCGACCTCCCTCCCTGAATCGCACCGGACTGCCAATGGACTCCGGAACGCCGACATTGCCCTCGGGGACCAAGTTCCGCGGGCCGAAGACCACCCAACTCCAAGAAGCCCAAAGTAGCTCACTTCCATCACACTCGTGAAATTGGCCTAGGATGTGCATGCGATACCGGCATGGAGGGCGTGAGTGTTTCTTCTTTTGAAAACCCACCTTGTAACTTGCTCCCCTAGGGTAATTTCTTCCATTCCTGACGATTTGGCAGTGGTCTATTTGCCATTCCTGAGCATCCCTGCCCCCGACAAAACAAAGGCGGGTTTCTACAAGGCCGACATCGACGCCTCATGTTTGACAAGTTCTCCTCGACCGATCTGAATCTTTTGACCTTCCCCGGCAGGGGCCCCCGAACGGAGGATCCAACTGGCCGGATAGGGGAACCGCCCCCGGGGGTGGTCATTAGCGCAGCCCCGGGAGCGGCCGCCAGAAGGGCTGCCTCGAACTTTTT
This sequence comes from Isoetes taiwanensis, assembly GCA_021234155.1. Lineage (NCBI taxonomy): Eukaryota > Viridiplantae > Streptophyta > Lycopodiopsida > Isoetales > Isoetaceae > Isoetes > Isoetes taiwanensis. Next base: position 6,692,105 of record JAJEKV010000023.1, read on the forward strand.
TGATCCCCGGGCCCCTGGGTCCCGGACTCTCCCTCTTGTGAGGGATCCCCAAGGTCCCCGCCTCGCTTTGACTTGGGGAAGGGTGCCAGCTGCTGCCCCCGCAACCCGCCCGCCCCACCGCTCTAATGCTAACCCTTTGACCTAGACCTTCTCCCAAAATTCAAAATTGGGCCGCAGAGATGAATTAGGGATCCTCAGGCAAAAAACCGAATTTATTTTCGTGCAATGCATTAATTGCTAATTTACTTAATGTCTTGCCACCGCAAAAGTGCCCCTCCCGATTTCTACTTTGCCACATCGGGAGGAGGAAAGGCCCAAACTCCGCCCCGCCGGGCCTCTGTTCAGATTCTCTACAGCCGCTTCTGCCAGTCCCAGTGCAACAGACCAGACCTCGGCCCCCAAACGTAAACCCTTCTAGAGCCCTGGCAACCCATAGGTTTACGCCGAGGCCCTCTCCTTGTCGATTCGGCCGGACCTTTACAGGGCCAGGGTCTTGAAGTGGAGTTGGGGTGTCACCTTCCAGAGCGCTGGACCTAAAATCCTCCCAGGCTGCTTGCCCCAAATTTCTCTCCCTCAAGGCTCCTCGGGATCTGGACGGGGACACCTCCCTCCTGACCGCTGACCTGACTCGCCAATGGACTCAACGCCGACATTGCCCCGGGACCAAGTTCCTGGCCAGAAGACCACCCTAACTCCAAGAAGCCAAAGTAGCTCACTTCCATCACACCTCAGAGTCAATTGGCCTAGATGTGCATGCGATACCGTCGTGGAGGGCGTGAGTGTTTCCTTTTTCAAAAACCGACCGCGTAACTTGCTCCCTAGGGTAATTTCGCCATTCCTAACGATTTGGTAGGTCTATTTGCCATTCTGAGCATCCCCAAAGGTCAACGACAAAACAAAGGCGTTTCTACAAGGTCGACATCGACGCCCGCATGTTTGACAAGTTCTCCCGACCGATCTGAATCTTTTGACCTTCCCCAAGAGGGGCCCCCGAACGGAGGATCCAACGGCCGGATAGGGGAACCGCCCGGGAGGGTGGTCATTAGCGCAGCCCCGGGAGCGCCGCAGAAGGGTCTGCCTCGAACTTTTTTGATCCCCGGCCTGGGTCCCACTCTCCCCTGTTGTGAGGGATCCCCGCAAGGTCCCGCCTCGCTTTGACTTGGGGAAGGGTGCCAGCTCGGTTGCTCCCCCAACCGCTGCCCCCGACCGCTCTAATGCTAACCCTTTGACCTAGACCTTCTCCGGTAAATTCAAAAATTGGGCCGGTGGCCGAGATGAATTAGGGATCCCGCCGGCAAAAAACCGAATTTATTTTCGCGGTAATGCATTAATTGCGAATTTACTAATGTCTTGCCATCGCAAAAGTGCCCCCGACTTCTACTTGCCACATCGGGAGGAGGAAAGGCCCAAACTCCGCCCGTCGCCCCCTTGTTCGTATTCTCTGCCGCCGGCCAGGTCCCAGTGTAATGATCAGACTCTACCCAAAACGTAAACCCTTCTAGAGCCCGGCAACCCATGTGGTTTACGCTTTCGAGGCCCTCCTTGTCGATTCGGCCGGACCTTTATACGCGGTCTTGAAGTGGAGTTAGGTGTTGACGCCGTGAAGACCCCTAAAATCCTCCCGAGGTCGCTGTTCCAAATTTTCTCTCCCCAAGGCCCCGGGGACTCGACGGGCGCAATCCCTCTCCTAATCGGGCGATCTGACTCAAATGGACTCGAAACGCCGACATTGTTCCTGGGGACCAAGTTCCTTGGCCAGAAGACCACCAACTCCAAGAAGCCAAAGTAGCTCACTTCCATCACACTTCGTAGTCAATTGGCCTAGATGTGCATGCGATACCGTCGGGAGGGCGTGAGTTTCTTCTTTTCGCAAAACCGACCGTAACTTGCTCCCTAGGGTAATTTCGCCATTCCCGACGATTTGGCAGGGGTCTATTTGCCATTCCGGAGCATCCCTGCGTCCGAACGACAAAACAAAGGCGGTTTCTACAAGGTCGACATCGACGCGCCTTGGCTTGACAAGTTCTCCTGACCGATCTGGAATCTTTTGACCTTCCCAAGAGGGGCCCCCGAACCGAGGATCCAACTGGCCGGATAGGGGAACCGGCCCGGAGGGTGGTCATTAGCGCAGCCCCGGGGAGCGCCGCCAGAAGGGCTGCCTCGAACTTTTTTGATCCCGCCCTCGGGTCCTGGGACTCTCCCTCTTGTGAGGGATCCCCAAGGTCCCGGCCTCGCTTGACTTGGGGAAGGGTGCCAGCTCTGCTGTTCCTCGAACCGCTGCCCCACCGCTCTAATGCTAACCCTTTGATCTAGACCTTCTCCTAAAATTCAAAATTGGGCCGTGTCGAGATGAATTAGGGATCCCACCGGCAAAAACCGAATTTATTTTCGCGCAAATGCATTAATTGAATTTACGTAATGTCTTGCCATCAGAAAAGCGCCAGACTTCTACTTGCCACATCGGGAGGAGGAAAGGCCCAAACTCCACCCGCCGCCCCTTTGCCCAGACATTCTCTGGCCGCCGCCGCCAGGTCCTGTGCAAATGTACTTCCTCGGCCCCCAAAACGTAAACCCTTCTAGAGCCCGCAACCCACGGGGTTTACGCTTTGAGGGCCCTCTCTTGTCGATTCGGCCGGACCTTGCGCCAGATCTTGAAGTGGAGTTAGGGTGTTGACGCCAGAGCGACCCTAAAATCCTCCGAGGCTGCTTTGCCCCAAATTTCTCTCCCCAAGGCCCCGGGACGGACGGGCGACCTCCCCTCCTGAATCGCTGATCCGACTCTCGCCAATGGACTCGAACGCCGACTGGAAGTGGTAAACAAGCTTGATTTAGTATGAAAGTATGCAAGTGAAGCTCAATGGTGCACAAGTCCGGTTTATTAAAGTGATAGATAAACAAGGATGGAGAGAAATCTAAGTGGATACATAAACAAGAATAGATAAAATACATAAGTAATGAAACAAATCTAAGTTGCTAATAATATTAACTTAAAAAAAAGACACGTCGATATAAACCAAAAAAGTCGCCAAATGAAAGCATAGGGCGGGCTCTAGAATAGGTATAGCTTAACCGTCCCAAACCGGTCCAACAAATTAATTGCCGTGGGCGGGCCACATTCATATGGACTCATTATGGAGGTACGAAATTGAATATCTCGAACTCGAAATTCAAGGTGAGACGCCGTTGAACCCCGAAGTCGTGGTCCAAAACCCTTAGCAAAGAATCTATGAAGAGGCCGCAAACCATATATGAAGTTGTATGTGATCATGCACGAGAGAATATGGCAAATCAAAGAAGCTCTTCTTGCAGCCTTTGCATGGACCGTAATCGGGCATGCCTTGTGTAGATTGTATGCAGAAGAGCAACCTGGTGAGCCATATGTTTGCACTACTACAGTCATGACTGAAGTGATTGGCAAGCTTGATTTAGTATGAAAGTATGCAAGTGAAGCTCAAAAATTCAAGGTGAGACGTCGTTGAACCCCTAAGTCGGTAAAGAAGTCAAAACCCTTAGCAAGAATCTATGAAGAGGCTGCAACCATATATGAAGTTGTATGTGATCATGCACGAGAGAATATGGCAAATCAAAGAAGCTCTTCTTGCAGCTTTGCATGGACTGTAGCTGGGCATGCCTTGTGTAGATTCGTATGGACTCATTATGGAGTGTACGAAATTGAATATCTCGAACTCGAAATTCAAGGTGAGTAGGATATGTTATATTAAGGTGAAGGGTCTATCTTGTGCCACCACAATATAGATAAAAAACATAAGTAATAAAACAAATAGATCTAAGTTGGTAACTTAATAAAAGGACACGTCGATATAAACCAAAAAGTCGTCAAATGAAAGCATAGGGCGGGCTCTAGAATAGGTATAGCTTAACTGTCCAAATCCGGTACTGACAACAAATTAATTGCCGTGGCGGTCACATTCATATGGACTCATTATGGAGTGTAATGAAATTGAATATCTCGAACTCGAAATTCAAGGTGAGACGCCGTTGAACCCCAAGCCGTGGTCCAAAACCCTTAGCAAGAATCTATGAAGAGGTCGCAACCATATATGAAGTTGTATGTGATCATGCACGAGAGAATATGGCAAATCAAAGAAGCTCTTCTGCAGCTTTGCATGGACCAGTATGGGCATGCCTTGTGTAGATTGTATGCGAAGAGCAACCTGGTGAGCCATATGTTTGCACTGCTACAGTCATGACTGAAGTGATTGGCAAGCTTGATTTAGTATGAAAGTATGCAAGTGAAGCTCAAAAATTCAAGGTGAGACGTCGTTGAACCCTGAAGCTGTGTCCAAAACCCTTAGCAGTAATCTATGAAGAGGCTGCAACCATATATGAAGTTGTATGTGATCATGCACGAGAGAATATGGCAAATCAAAGAAGCTCTTCTTGCAGCTTTGCATGGACTGTAGCTGGGCATGCCTTGTGTAGATTCGTATGGACTCATTATGGAGTGTACGAAATTGAATATCTCGAACTCGAAATTCAAGGTGAGTAGGATATGTTATATTAAGGTGAAGGGTCTATCTTGTGCCACCACAATATAGATAAAAAACATAAGTAATAAAACAAATAGATCTAAGTTGGTAACTTAATAAAAAAAAAAAACACGCTTCAGGTATACACATTGGCGCCATTCCCGCAAATACGCCCACCTCTTTTCTCTCTTTCTGCTTATGCAGATCGAATATTGCAGCCCCGATCCATCGGTGAAAAGTCGCTTTTAATCATCTAAGTTCGTCGAAGATAAAAATTTGAGTTTGATTTCTACATTTTCTATCACAAAATGTCCGGAGGTGGAGGCAAACCGGACTTTCAACATCCCGCTCAAGAGCAGCTTCTGAAAGTTAGATTATCGCATAAATGACAACCCTCCACGGGTAACAATCCTTCTTTGTATAATAATTATAATTATAATAATAACTTATAATTATAACTTAATAAAAAAAAAGGGCACGCGTCGCTTAACACAAAGACGTTGTTATAGACGCGTCGTTTAACGACTATTGCATTATCGTTAAACGACCTCGCGCGTCGTTCAACGACGTCTGTAACTTTTATCGTAAAAGCAGAGCCGGCTTTTCCGCCCGCCTTTTTTTGGTTCTAAAGCGGCTGGAGGAGGCGTTTTTAGCCGATTTTTGGCGGATCATCCTTCGTCCCTTTCAAGCTTCAAGCAAGCATCCAAAGGTATTTCAATGGATCAATCAACTCTTTTTTGAATTAGGCTTTGTTGTTTGATAGATTTAGGAGCTTCTTGTTTTTTTTGTTTGTTTTCAATCCATCCCATTTCTATCCTCCTCTTCTTTCCATCCTTGTTTTCTTCAATCCATTTCGCCTCTTATTAGTATGAATCGAATCCTCCTCCTTCTTCTTCCAATCATCTTCCAATCATTGGTTTCTTCCTTCTAATCTTAGTTCTTCCAATCTTCTATTCATTTTTCTCGCTTCTTCTTCTTCACCACTTTCTCATTCTATTCAATCTTTCTCTCCTCCTCCTCCCTCCTCCTCCTCCTCCTCCTCCTCCTCCTCCTCCTCCTCCTCCTCCTCCTCCTCCTCCTCCTCCTCCTCCTCCTCCTCCTCCTCCTCCTCCTCCTCCTCCTCCTCCTCCTCCTCCTCCTCCTCCTCCTCCTCCTCCTCCTCCTCCTCCTCCTCCTCCTCCTCCTCCCCTCCTCCTTCTTCCTCCTCTATTTTTTTCCTCCATGGAAGAAGGACGTGGATTGAAAGACGAGGCCCATTCTTCCTTTATTTTTATTACAAGAAGGGGCGTCGTTGAAAGATCTAGGCCCCTTCTTTTATGTTCTTCCTTTTTTTTACATGTCAATATATAGTTCTTTTTAATTAACAATGTAAATAGTTTAAGTCAATGATCTTTTCAACGTGAATGGTCTTTTTTGTTTTTTTTTTTTTTTTTATTTATTTCTTTATTTATGTAAGTTTTCTAATTATTGAATGCCTTTATTTTTTTTTGCATGTACACTAATAACAAAATGCGCCGCTCTTGGAAATCGATTTTCAAATTCGAAGACATTCTAGGTAAGAATTTGAGTTTGAGTAGGAGAATAAAATTTTAATGTTTTATTTAGGTTAAAAAAAAACTTGGGGAGACTTGGACAAGGGCATGGTCGGGTTCCTTTGAGTGGAGAAGACTAGGTGTTCCGGTCCAAGCTCACCGCTTACTCTTGTAATTTTATTGATTAATGTATTTAGTTTAGAAAAATTGGGGAGACTTGGACAAGGGCATGGTCGGCTCCACCTTGAGTGGAGAAGACTAGGTTCCGGGTCCAAGCTCACCGCTTACTCTTGTAATTTTATTGATTAATGTATTTAGTTTAGAAAAATTTGGGGAGACTTGGACAAGGGGCATGGTCGGCTCCGCCTTGAGTGGAGAAGACTAGGTGTTCCGGGTCCAAGCTCACCGCTTACTCTTTGTAATTTTATTGATTAATGTATTTAGTTTAGAAAAAATTGGGGAGACTTGGACAGGGGCATGGTCGGCTCCGCCTTTGAGTGGAGAAGACTAGGTGTTCCCGGGTCCAAGCTCACCGTTTACTCTTGTAATTTTATTGATTAATGTATTTAGTTTAGAAAAATTTGGGGAGACTTGGACAAGGGCATGGTCGGCTCCGCCTTGAGTGGAGAAGACTAGGTGTTCCGGGTCCAAGCTCACCGCCTACTCTTGTTTATTTTTTTTTATTAATATATCAATAAATAGAAATCTTTATGATTGGACAAGGGCGGGGTTTTGAAAAAAATTGCATTATTGATTTTCGGGTTTCTAGTTAAGAATGTTGTTTTTTAAAGATGTTAGGGATGTCAAAGAAACACTGATGTGGAGTGGTTAAGAGTAAGAAAAAATTTAAATAGTTGGTTTTAAAAAAAAAAATTAAAAGGGAAACTAACTCTTAAGAAAGTAGGTAAAGATTCATAATGAAGGTTTGAAAAAAGTCACAAAGCAAGATTAATGAATCTAAATTGGTTTGTAGGTATGGCCCCGACTGTGAAGACACTAATGATTAGTGAGATTAGACGCATGGTCATAAATGAGATATGTGCTAACGAAAGTCCCGACCGGGAGATGCAAATCCGTCAACGCGGTCGACCATTTTGTCGACATGTGAAAAGGAAGTGCCAATTTGAGTTAGCACAAAAATGGCCAGGTCAAGAAGAAATGTTGACTTCTCTCCTTGACACACATGTAAAGCCAATGATTGGAAACCCCATGGATGAACTGAAGACATGTTTGAAGCATTCAGTGCAGCTTAAAAGTTCAAATGCCGAGGCTCGTGTCAAGGAATGGGTAGCTTCATGGAATTCCTCAAAGAAGCGACGTTTGGATCACAAGAACATCATTATGGATCTCAATGCACGCCGGTTTGAGGTAATTAAAAATGCTTTGCATCGTGGGGAAGCTCTAGTGGAGCGGGGCCTAGCAAGGCCCACTTTTCTTTGGAGAATCACATGAACACATCAATCTTTGTTGATCCCATGCCCGTAGAGGCCGTGGATGTGATACATGCCTTATTGAGGAGAAACCAACACATCGCATCGATCAAATCAAGATCAACGGAACACAACACTTCCAAGATGATGAGCTATACTCCCGGGATGGGTTTTCAAGGGCAAAGATAGGGCAGAGACGTGATGAGATGGCTCAAAGATACATACGCTTCAAGAGCCCGTGATCCCGCTTTGGCTACATCCATTGGACTTGCATATGAAGTTGCTAGCTCTAGTGGGGATACCATAGGGCCAATGGTGATTCTACCTTTCATGAATGGAGAGACACTTGCACACTTGTTTGACTATTTACCTAATAACTTGTCACGCTTTTAGAAGATGGTCAAATGCAATTGCTAGAGCGCCAAGAAGAACCGACAAACACATAGGCGCTCGAACTTAGGAGCAAAATGCGAGTTGTATATCAAGATGTTCCGTAGATAGCTCTTGCCCCAGCGTAAGGTGTCGTTGAGATCCACAAAGGCCACTTCACTCACACAAAGCTTAATTGCAAGAGAGTCAAATTACATTTTGATGATGAGTACCAAAATGTGTGGGTGGCCATTGGTGATTGGGACAATGCAATTCATTTTACGCCAAAGAGCGCCGTCCCTTGTTGAAGTGTCGGTACTTACTTTCTTTCGGATGGACAAGCAAAATATCCATGGTTAGAGGAAACCGTGTTTGAGAAATCAAAGGATGATGATCGTGTATGGGGACACGAAAATTCATGATGTCTATGCATTGGGATATATTTATGAGATGCTTCGGATTTCGTGCAAGCTATGCGACGAATGGAGTGGTTTAATAATAACAACAATGCCCAATGGATTAATCCAACCCATATGTACCAACGACGCCTTGACAAGTTGGAGGAGCAAAAACAAGAATGATGTGCCTACGTGAAGACGATTCTCATCACGACCCAAAGCTTCCGGGTTGTTGAAGCCTTACAAAGTGTTGGAATATCTTCTACCATGGTTGTGAGACAAAGACGACACATGAAGTGCATGGATGCCTTGGAGATGTCAAAATTGTTGTTGTCGCAACTCAAATAATGAATACAATATTGTATATCTTGCCATGTTTAAGAGTATTAAATTTTTTTAATTGTCTAATAACCAAATATATAAAGACACTTTTAATTATTCAAATCCCAATGTTTTGTAATGAACTTCCCATGTTGCTAACATTTGTTGCTTTCCTACTATGTTATTCATCGCACTCCATATAAATAACTTGTAAGTTTTTGCACATGTCCAAAGAACCATGGGATGCGGCACGATGGCATATCTATTGTTCACAACTTTACTTCTCAAGTGGGCTGGTAGCCTTATTGACAGCCCTAAAACCCTAAAGGCCTTTAAGAGGCTAAGTTGGTCGCTCGGGTTTAGCTCGCCACCACCGCCACCTCCACCATTGTGTGGATTTGGTATGGATTTTTTCTAGGATAAAATATGTTAACCATTTATTTTTAACGCTCTAATGTTTTTAAATGTAGCGCAAATGCGGTTAAGGCCCTTCTTTTCCTATGCATAATGTTCGCCGTCATTGGTTATGGGCTGATCTTCTTCTCACCACCACCGCCGAAGAGACGGAAAAGGACCTCGCATCCAAAGCAGAAGACGAAGAGCGTGGAACTCCGAGATATCAACGAGGCGATAACCCCCCAAGATAGGTGGAATGCCTTGCAATTCGGGATGTCGCCCGCAGAAATGGAGATTGCGCTACCAGTCGTTGAACAAAGTAGGCGAGGTCCGCGCCCATGACCCTCCACGCCATAGCTCATACACTCCTTCGTAATTCAATCTTGGGCCCGCTCCCGAGCACGAGGAGAATGAACCCCACGGCGAGCGCCGACCGTCCGTTTACGCCGGAGTGGACGCAATTCCTCTTCAAGCTCTGGTAAAGATCGTGGCACCACCGCACCACCTCCACGAAGGCATCTCTTTCAATATGAGTGAGTTCATCTTGAATTATGCCCTTTTTGTTCACTAACACATATTCATATGTTAGTCGTATGTTGAGTGTAGTAGCAAGAGTTGCCGCGCCACAAAGACCGCAGATGGCGACAATTTTTGGAAGATGGCTAATAGTGTCACAAATAGCGTTTGCCATAACGTCCACAAGGGTGAATGGAACTCGGAGCCTATGATGAGGAAAAAGAGAGGATCAAGGAGCTTTTAGAAGCGTAATATCCCGAGCTCAAGTCGAGAGATCTCATGGAGGGAGGTTTGTTCAAAGCGGGGTAAACATGTTAAATCCACCAGTATTAGGGCTCTTTTCGCTCTTCATTATAACCTCATTGTACTCATATTTTATTTATATTTTGCGTGGGTAATCGAAGAAGCAACAAAGCTCTTGCCAAAGCTACTGAGTCCCCGATAGAGGAAGTGGCACGCCCTATCCGGGTTGACTAATGAGGCATTTCAAGTACATCATCTCTCCCATGAGTCGATAATTAGATGATGCCATGTGGACTAAGTCCTTGTATTGCATTGTAGTGTTTGAAGGCCAACATATTATCAAAGAAAGGGGAAGCTAGAACAAAGGCAGCTACCGACGCCGAGGTACGACGAAGCAAGTGGCGCCCATAGTGCCAATAAGACTGGTCCGCGGTTATGGCTTTCCGGATAAGCTATTTGTAAGTATAAATTTGGTTTATAATGTAGGTTCTCGAAGTTGAACACTAACATTAGTTTTGGTGCTCATTCTCAATAGGCGCCATTTGTCGGGTCGCCCATACCGCTAAAGATGAACGCGAAAGGGCCTTCAAACAAGGCGCCATGCGGCCATCGCGTCGCCATCGCTGCGTGAAATGGGGATGAAGTGTGTATCATTCATTAGATAATTATTTGTGACTACAATGAACTAATTGTTGCGATACAATATAATGCAGGTAAATGAAGACGAAGCCAATGAAGAAGAAGAAGAAGAGAGCAACAACTAAAGACTTAATATATTTTGTAATGTGCAAATTACATTGTGAAATATATTAATTGAATTCAATTTAAATTTTTTATGCTTTGTTCTTATTATTTGTGATTTTTTTGTTATGTTAATTTTATGCTCGATTCTATTTTTTTATTCTTAGATTTATTAAACATTTAATTACATATTAAACAATAATGCTTATCTACCATTAATATAATTTAATCAATATTTGTTTCTATTTTTCGAATTTTTAAATTTTTAAATATTTATTCTCGATTTATTTTGTTCATATTTAATATTTATTAATACTATTAATATTATTGATAATATTAATATTAATAAATATTACTAAATATTTATTTATATTAAATATTTGTTAATTTTGAATATGAATATTAACTATCCGTTAAATCATATTGAATAATATTAAATAAATATTTTTTTTTTTATCAAAATTCCTTAATCGTCGTTGAACGACGTTGTTCCGCGGTGGGGCCATGTGTGCGTCAGCCAGCGGCGTTGAACGACGTTGTTCGCCGGGCGCCAGCCGCCAGACAGTGACAATACGCCAAACAACGCCGTTGAACGACGTTTCACACGCCGGCGCCCACGCCGGTTACTGCCCGGCGGGCAACGCCATCGACGGACATGATGACGCGTGCATTTGTCGCCGTTGAACGACGCGTTGCCAATCATCCGCCACGCCACCGGCCCGGGCGCGCCGGCCACTCTGGCGGCAGTGCCGCTGCGTGGGTCGACCCACGCACCAACGACGTTGAACGACGTCATGTCGTCGCTTAAAGACGCCGCGGTTGCGACGCGTATAGCGACGCATAAATGTCGTTTATCGACGGTCCGACGTCGAAATAGACGTCGTTTATCGACGTTTTGACGTCGATCATCGACGTGCAAACGACGTCTGGACGTCGTAATAGACGTCGTAACAGGGCTTTGGTTTTGTAGTGATTTTTGTATGCTGGTGAAATCTAGAGTATTACATTGTGTTATAGATTTGGAAGTCTATGTCGGCCTGATTGTAACTCATGACATCTTGCTTAATGCTGAACACTTGCGAAGTGGTGTTTGTGACAGTCAGGCTCTTTAATTAACCTGGGTTTTTCAATGGTTTTGCCATTATTATAAAAGATAGCTGCTTACATAGAACTGCCAGTAATGCTGCTAGTAATGCTGGTTGCACAATAATTTCATTGTTATTTGCATGTGCGGTTATATCTTGATTAATATTGATTAATATTTGAACGATCTAAGGATGTTTTCTTAAAAGGCATAATGCATGCTTGATTATAATTTGTTTATTTGCACAGGCAGCTACTTGAACAAATGTGCATGTACATAGGCAGATGGACATAAACTAGATGCATGCATTCTATTTGGTCATGGTTTATAGAATCTGACTATGTGCAGGAATATCTTGGGGTAAATTGATTAAGCGTAACCTTTTTCCAGTGAGGAAATCTAGTGAGGAAATATGAAATGCATATGGGCCTTTGTAAGATTTGTTTACTTGTACTCTGGACTATGCCTACTAAAAATGTGAATACGTACTTTTGGACTGTGGCAATGAACAGCGTTGCTATATGATGTAATATGTAGCTTTGTGGTGCAGGCATGCTCGTAGCATATACACCAAGATTTACCCTTTTGTTTGCATGTGCATGCATAATTAAATTAATGTCTGAAATTTCTAATGGGCTACATTTAGTCTGCAGCAGATTTACATCTTTCTATTGTGTTGTGTTAACAAATGAGGTGAAGGGCGATAAGCTCAAGAAACCTATAGCTTTGAATAATTGTAATTTGATAATTTGTAATTTGATAATTATACCTTTGAATTCTGAGGTTAGGACCAGTGACATATGTTTATGCACGGTTATTGAAAAGGAAATTTGGAATTTAAAAAAAATGTTTATAGTCTTCATGATTATCTTTTGTAAAACAGATCTTTTGTAACCAGATTAAGGCTTAGGGTATTGTGCACCTGCAGTAACCTAAGGCTGCAAATTGTACCTGATATGGTCTTTGAAAAAGTCCATTGTAGGGTAGAAAGTCTGTTGTAAACAGGTTTTGAAAGGTTTTTTTTTTTTTTTTAATCTCATGCTGGTTCAAACATGACCATGGTTGTTAAATAAGACGATCATCCCGAATCCCTCCATTTGCATTGTGAATGATGCAGCAAGGTCAAGGCAGGCAAACTACTCTTGAATCCTTCCTGAAGCTTTTCCATAGATAATGGAGGTATTTTAGATTATCCAGCAGCAGTATTCATGGTATAAATCATCAGCATCAAGAAAAAAAAGAAAACCCAGTAAATGCCTGTGTAGGAACCAAAATTTAGGGTTAACACCTCGAACCCAAAAAAACAGAGCCCAGAAAGGGGGAAAAAATGAGACATATATCCAGATGTTGAGAGTCTTGTTGTATATTGAAAAAATACTAAATCGCCCACTGAAGAGGCCAATTCGCCCTGTAGTATCTCGAAATATACTCATTGTCTCTTAAATAATCCGGCAGAGCTTGAAACTCCACAAGCTCTGCCGGCGGATCTAGTGTGGTGGACTATGTGTTGGTGCCTGAGCAGGATATGCATGCCATCAAGCACTTTCAGGTGGGAACAACTAATCGGGATGAAGAGATCGACTCAGACCACTTACCACTTTACTTGAAGTTGGCTTGGCAGGTTGTGCGAACCCCCGGTGCAACAACTCCTCACATGCCTCAGCTGCGATTGGATTATGAACATGCAGGGGCTTATGCCCAGATGCTTATAGATGACCTGGCAGAAATTTTGCAATATCCTACACTAGAGCAACGATGGCAGTAACTTGCCGACCGATGTGCTTAGGATCATGCGCAGAGAGGTGCTTTGGGATAAGCCCCCCCGACGGACCTCCAAGAACACAACCTCCCACGTAATCAATGGTTTGATGCGAGTGCAAGGAACACAAACGCCGGCTCCGCCAAGTCACGACCACGCTTTATGCCCACATGCGGTCGACAAGATCGCATCTTCCTTAAAGCTAAGAAAGCCGTGTACATTGCGGCAAGATCAAAGGGAAATGTTTTACCTCCCAGAACGTCACCCCCGGACCTTCCGGCGAAGGGTTCTTAGAAAGCCAAGTCTGCCCCACGGGAATATCACTCCGGCGTGGAGGCAATACTTGCAACAGCCTATCACGACCCTCGGGGTGCACATGCGGCATTACCCTTGCAAGAAGGCCCAAAGGTGGAAATCACAGATTCGGACATGGAACAAGGCTTACAACGCCTTGCCAATGGGAAAGCCCCGGACTTGAATGGTATGCGGCGTAATTGCTTAAGTGGGCAAGGCCGTCCATAATACCATCTTGACCGCCTTTGTTCAACAAGGCATTACAGAAGGCTTCTGCAAAGGGACCAATAGCGAGTTGTTCCCATCTATAAGGCGGGTGACCCACACCGCCCGCCCAATTATCGAACAATCATGGTCGATTCGGTGTTTGCAAAACCGCTTCTTTGGGATTCTCGAAAGGCGGTTGACGGTCAAGGGGCGCGGCAGAGGTGCGGCCCTCACCCAGGCGGGATTCGCACCGGCACTCAACCATTGACCACATCTTCACGCTATAACTCGATTGAAGACAAAGCAGGAACCGCCGTCGGATCTATATTGTTGCTTTGTGGATTTTGGCGGCGTTTGACACCGTGCCTCGGGAAAAACTATGGGCAAGATCACCGCAATACCGGGGTTCCTGTAGATTTACGAATGCGGTTAATGCCGCTATATGAAAGATGCTCGGTCGGTTCAGCAGAACAAGCCAACCATTTGATAGTAGTATCGGGGTTCTCGGGGATGCCCTCTCCCCAACATTGTTTGGGCTTTACATTGATCAATTGGAGAGTCGGGCTTGCGATAATGGGGGCGATGGAGCTCACCTTCTCTATCGGATCATCGACGGTTAATATATCGCGATGATGTGGACCTCCTAGCTTACACACCGCCAGACATGCAACGACATCTCGATGCCCTGACACATTCTCGCCAAGCGATATGATATGCGTCAACCCGCCAAGACTAAGGTGGTTTTCATATCATCTTCACGCCACCGAGGGTCCCCTCCTTCAGCACCAAGGCCGTAATGTGGAAGTTGCATCCACATACAAGTATTTGGGAGTGGAGTTTCCTTCTACTATGCACCGGGACACATCCATACGGCTTCGAAAGTGACGGCAAGTAGGAAGGCATTATATGCAATGCAAAACAATAGTCATAGAGCGGAGTTGTATGATTGGGCCCATCGGTCCACACCTGCTCAAGGTCTTAGTAGAGCCCGTCCTTTTATACGGGTGGAAGTATGGGGCCCAAGAGTATCACTTGCTACTTGAATGACTTGGAGCAGTCCGTAAAAAGCCTCTTAGTACAAGCACTAGGGGTGAAGTCCACAGTCCCATATCAAATTCTACTGCAGGAGACATGATTCTTGCCTCTTCAGAGGGCGGCCCTTGATCGCCACATTGTCTATTTTCAGAAGGTGGTCAATATGGACGATGCTCGTCTCCCTAAACTAGCTTATATCATGGCAATGGGGCCGCAGCCTCAAAGGCCCGGCCGGAGGGAAAAGAGAGCTCAATGGTTGGCTAGATGGAATGTGCAGAGAGCACGAGTGCATACATATGCAAACAGAGGCGATCGCCATAGCTTGAGGCAATATCTTGACGCTTGCTTCCTCGCCAAGCTTTGGGATGCCAATGCCCTTGAACATGTCAAGACAAAGACACTATCGGTACCACATAAATCCCACATTGGAACGAGGCCCGCAATGCTACCTGCGTATCCACTTGCCCATGAAAAGGCGCAGACTCATTGCCTCCATTCGCACAGGGGCACATCATCTTCGAATTGAGACGAGCAGATGGATTGGTGAGCCACGCCAGGACAGGCTCTGTCAATGCTGCCAAATGGGAGTCATTGAGGATGAATCTCATACCCTTCAAAGTTGCCCAAAGATATGATCAAATTCGGACGCTATCTTTGAAGTTGGTCGCCCGCCGCCCATTACATGTGACATTGAGCACATCCGATCCGGGACTTTGGGATCATACCTTCAGGAGGTTATGGACATGCGAGATCAGCTATGTCCTCAGGCACACACTTGACATGTATATATACATTGATGTATACTTGTACAATTTGACAACATTCTTATTACTGCCACGGTTTTTCCCTCGAAAACCCTTCGGGGCGGGGGTTTTTTAACCCGGACAGTAATAAGTTTGCTGCGCTCCTTGTGGGTCCCATACGCCGATTGGCCTCAGTGGACGATAAAAAATCATTCTCATTCTCATTCTTTAACCTTCAGCCATATCCGCCTCGCCCGCCCACTTCTTGCACTTCTTGTACCCTAAAAAGCCTAAAACGACTCGAAGAACCCTAAACAATTGAAGGTTCGGCCATGTTTTGCTGCATCGAGGATTCCATATCCGAGGGTCTGGCTAAACTTGGCGACTTCCAGGAAGTCCCATAAGCCAGAAACAAAGGCATTTATGAATCCTTTCTCAGCATCCCTCGAGATACCGGCAGCGACATCGAAACACGAAATTTTATGGCGGCAGATTTCAAAACAAAATTAAAGATAGTCGATTGAGGACGGGAGAAAATAATTATTTTTTAAGCGGACGAAAAAAAAGAAACTGCTGTATATAGACTACCGAAGAAAGGTAGAAAGGTATCCCAGTTATCGTATTCCCTAAGTAGAAAGGTATTTGAGTATCGCATTCTTTGAATGGAGCAAAAAAAATGAGCCGCCCAGAAAACCACCATTGAAATTGCCCGCAGTATTGATTGCCGCCAATATTTGGAATATGGCAAGACAATGGAAGAATGATGCCTCTCCTTTCTCTCCAGCTGAGGTATATATTTACTGTTTTAGAATGATCTGTTCTGTCATGTTGGTTTTTTTGTTCTATTGCCTGAATTTTTAGCTTGTCGGAAATATGGTTGGATCTTTTAGGTGGAGTTCCTTGCCGAGGATGAGCTCATTAACATTGTCCCAAATGTTCGAATGGACGCGTTGCATATGATATGCGTATGTCTTGTCTTTCTTTATCTCTTTCAAAACAATTTTGTTTAATTTTCATTGTTCCATTGGCAGGGGGATTTTGGACCCTTTAGACCACAGATACCTACCCAGGTTCCCCTTTGGCTTGCTATTGCTCTTAAAAAACGTGGAAAATGCAGGATACAGCAGCCTGAATGGATGGCAGCTGGTAAGTGTTTGTTGCTATGCAATGTCAATACCTGAAAATAATTTTGCACTTAAATCCATGAATGACAGCATGAATGTGCCAATATATCCATCAGAAATGTGTGCAGCTAATATTTTCATGATGCCAACTAAAGATTGCTGCAATTACTGCATGAATTAGTGCAACACAATCTGATCTTAGAAGGGAGGGGCAGAAGCACTTGTGCAACATAATCATTTATTCAACTCTCTTTAGCTTTTAGAACTCTTTGCTATGAAACTAGCACTTTTTGTCAGGTGGTCGTAAAGCGAATTGATCTCTTATTTTTGAATCAAATGAAGTTATTATGTGCAGACCATGCTTAGTAATCAGTAAGTATGCAGTATGCTAGTCCTTTTACTACCTTAAGTTGTTTGAAGAACATGTATTGAAGTTGAGCTTAATTATGAACTAGGTTATAGGCAATGAACATACACTAGTATGTCCTAAGAGATACTATGTTTATTTTTTACTTGTGGGTATCATCGTGAACAGAAAACCTTACCCGCACTTTAGAGGAAGAACGTGTGGCACATCGAGAATTCCAGCCACTGCCCTTCCATTATGTGGAAATATCAAGACTTCTTTTTGAGTAGTAAGTCTTTCCCTTCTTTGAGAAGAAATTCAACTGTGTGGTTCTTTGTTATGACAAGCCATGTCATTTTCAGTGCACAGGAAGACATGCTGGAGGCTTATCTTGTAAGTTAGATGAGTTTGTTAGTTCAAGATGCTTGCCTCTAGACAAGGGATGGTGGAGATCTTCTAGACTATCTGCTGGTCTTGTCTTTTAATCAGATGTCATTAAAATGTCGTCCTCAGAAGCCAGTGGAAGGAATTCTGGCCATAACATTGTTGCATACTTTTCAGGTGAAATCACTGATAGAAGACATACGTAATGTAAGGTTTCACAAAGTTGAGAATGGAATGGAAGCTCTTAAAGAAAAAACAGATGCAGTTAAGGTACAGACGAAAACTGTCAGTAAATAATCAATATCCCGCTTCAATAGTGATGTTACAGACTTGGAAATAAATTGTCTGATTTACAGCTAAAAAACTTAGGTGCTATGGAGGTCAACCTCATTCGCCCATTCATGACCAGGGCTTTGCAATGCTTCTATAAGCATGACAATGAAGAAAATCTAAAGCAGCCTACAACTGCAATGGACAGCCAAACGTCTTTGCCTCGGGTAGTTCTTGTTGCCTTGGAATTGTACTGTTGTGCTTTTCCCTTGCGTTATTCTGACTTACACATTAATGCAGCGTACACTCAGGCCTCGCTAAGATGTGTATTCAAGCTATGCGATCTATTGTTCAAGCATGCAACTAGCATTCCTGTATCTTCTTGTTTCCAGCTTCTATGAGAACTAAGGTTGTTTATGTTGTTCTGCTTGTCCAAGTCAGTCACACTGCTTCACCTAATATATAGGTTTCTCACAGAGCCACCCTTCACTGTTGTAGGAGGCAAAACATTTATTTAACTTTCTTTGCTTAATTTCTCATGCATTCGAAATGTCTTATAGACTTCAAAGTTATTGTCAATAATATGACGTGAATTGACCAACGATGAAATCTGGTGGACACAATTAAGACCTTTTATTTATGTTTAATATAAACAAAAATACTGAATTAAGGGCTATTTCTCACTTGCCATGAAGTTTAATAAGACAAGTAACTGACTGACTTCCCTACTTCTCACTTGCCATGAAGGTTAAGAAGACAAGTAACTGACTGACTTCCCTACTGACTTCTAAGTTAACAGTAATTAAGCTAATTTTAGGTAATTTTTAACTGTTCATCAACTTAACGGAGCAACTTTCACACTAAAAATGTTAAATTATTTCTCAACCAAGTGAAAACGATACTCAATAAATAGTGTAAGAGTTGTGACCTATGCAAAGTCCACTTTAACTTCTAATCTTTTGGTTAAGCATTAACCCAACTTAACTGTGAGTGAAAAATGGTTCGAGTTATGTTAAACTCTTATATATTAATTTTGAGAAGGAGGCCAACTAGTTGACCAAGTGTCTTATAGTTTAATAGATTGAATAAAAAGCCTTATAGTAGGTGGATTCGAGAATTTTATGTTTTCGCTGGCTAGCCAACTAGTACTTCGCTCCCTGAAACAAAGAGGGTTGACTACAAGTCAATTAATTGGGTAAAAAGTGTCTAAGTTAACGCATTGACTAGAGAGTCAACCACTTGACGATATTTTAGTCCCAGTGTTGGGCAAAGTCCACCGCAAACACTATAAACCAACTGATCGAAATTGAATTTTTTTTGGGTTAAGTTAGTGTATCGTAGGAATTTCTCCGACAAGTTTTCTTGTAGTTTTCTATTAAGACTAGAAAGAATGCCCAGCATTGCTGGGTTGTTCATTGGGCACAATTTAAAAAACTAAAACAAAAGGTGGGTTTCACTTGAGAAGGTTTGTGCTAAATGGTGGATTTAACTTGAGAAAGTTTGTGTTAAATGTGGAGTGAATGTTAACAGTGGAACCTTGCGAATTTTCTGTGTTACAATTCAAGTGTGTAAAGGAGACATGATAAGTCACTTAAGCTACTTGGTTTATAGTATGACATGGCAAATATGGTGCACTCCCATTGCAATATCATCTGATTAAATCAAACATGCAAAGGAGACATGATAAATCACTTAGGTTATTGGTTTAGAGATTGCTTCAAGTCTTATGCAAGATCGAAGTTGTATTTTTTTTTGTTCCGAAGGTGCATTATCCTCCAATGTATGAGTAAAAGTGTACAATCCAATACAATTGTTGACAATGTATTGTCACATCTCTAAGTAAGATGCTTAGATTATATGCTTTTGAAAACCTAAGAGCAAGTGGTACAATAAAAAACAATTGTTGACCATGTATTGTCACATTTCTATGTATGATGCTCAGATTATATGTTTTTGTTTGTTTAATTGGCGATATTTTCATGTCTAGGAGATATTGGTTAGGTTGGTGTGAAGTTGGAACAAGAATCATGGTTTTTGGGTTGCCCCTAAGGGGGCAAGCCCTTGTTGGGTTGCCCCTAAGGGGGCAAGCCCTTGTTGAGGTGGGTTTGTGGCATATGCTAGGTATATGCCAATATATACCCAGAATATGCCAATGACTGCTAAAAACCCATCATAGGCTGTAAATGCTCGGTTGCCCCTGTTGCTGGAGAGGAACTGGAGAGGAACTGTGGAAACCGGGAAACCGGTGCTCGCTCCTTGCTCGAGGCTGCAGCATTGATGGATGTCGCTCGAATGTTGGTCCGATTCTTGCATTTCCGGCCCTTACCGACTCTCTGCAGGTTTGAAACTTGGAGACTTAGGTTCCTTTTCGCCATCAAGAGCGTGGACATCTGCTCCTTGATGTATCTGCGTGGACATCTGCTCCAGCATCAGACTTCCTTGACGTAAGGCCCATGGGCAAGCTTTCTTTGTCTGCTATGGTTTGTAAGGCCCATGGGCATGATTCGCAGGCTCTAAAATAGGGGCCTAGTTGATTGCCAAAGTAGAGCCAACAACCGTGCTAATTCTTCTCCTGTGCTTGGCCTTGACATACTAAATCCAAATTCTTAAGGGCTAAGGTAAGATGTCAAATCTTAAATCTTTTCGCTTCATTAGCTTGAATAGCACTTGAATTTTCTTTTTAGTAGATTTTGCTTCTTAGAAAGCGAGTCTCCGGGTGGATCAAATGGATCTATCACGCCAGCCTAGATCGACTGGCGGCTCTCTTGCGCATGTATAAGCGTAAGTGCCGTATTTATTAATCCTGTGCCGGACTTGAATCATGGCTTCAATTCAATTGAGGCCAAATTTCGCTCTTTCCTTTCTCTTTCAACATGAAGGCAAAAACGAGACGGCGGCTATGGAGCCCATCATTGGACATGTCCGTATGCTTTTGATTTTTGGTCGGATTTGCTCTTTCTTCAACTATGGGGTGACAACAAAGACGCCTCGATCATATAATCTTTGTCTCTAGAGTTTTGGGTTAGATTTGGGTCAAATATAATTCAAATATTTCCGGACTTGAACTCGCTTCTAGGTTTTGTGCAAAAGCGGTTATGGATGCAGAGGAAGGCTTCAAGACAATGTTATTGGGTCGTTGTTTTGCAACACGATCCGGCATATTTTCCCAGAGTCGTGAATTTGAGCCTTTTCTCGCCAAGGCTCGTGACAATGAGCAGCAGGGATTTGCTTCTGGAACTTTATTATTTGGTGGTTTATTTCTGGTTTTGAGCAAAGATGGTTTGTTTGTGTACTATATGGATTGACTCCATATGCAAGATTGATTTTCATCGTGCAAGCAAACTGTCACACGGTTGACGTTTTCGCATAGGACACCTCATTAATGCCTTGAGAGGGATGTGCCAAACACTTTGTTTGCACCATATCTAAGAAAATATTTTACTTGCCAGGATATGTTTTTGCTCTGTACTTAAAAAATTATTTTATTCTTTGACATTTTTCTCTCCAAGGACTTCATGGGATTCATTAATATTGCAGGGAGACACTCGAAGGTTGCAGATGCATCAAAATATGGTGATGCTGGTTATGGGAAGGTATGCTCATCAGGTATGGTTACTATTTGCTTTGTTTTTTCCTTGTTAGCTTGGTGAGGATGTGTAGTATAGATCATCAGCTACCTTTGTATTTCACATTTAACATATATACTGGATGGACAATGTTTGATTCGGAAACATGCAGAGGTATCCATCTCATCTCTTGAGCAAATATGGAATAGGTTTGGGAATGCAAATTGGGGTGATTTGGGTGCACTACAACTGATTCTTGCCACTTTTAATTGCTTAGAACAATGCAAGGGGTCTCCAAAGAAGGTATTGCAGAACTAGCTGCTGACCATAATGCATGCTTGCACAGAGAAAAAATTGAACCCTCTACGGCTCCGTCGTTTCTGCCCAAACCCACATGGTCGGGCTTAATCACCGAGAGACTGCCTTCTTATAGAGTCCATGCTTGGCACCATGGTTTTTGTTTGCCATGTTTTCTTACTTTCATGCTTGATCATACTTGATATGTGAACCAGGTATGCGAAGTGCACTGTGTTTTTGATTTCTGCAGTCTTGATTCCTTTGAAGCACTTATCTGGCAAAATATATCCCAGATGTGGATTGCCTTTGAAAATAATTTGCTAGGTGTCCATTTGCTTAAGGCCTAAGCACATTTATTATGATCGTCATTGTTCTTTGGAAATTAACCAAATGCGCTTGAAAGCCATTCAACTGCGGTAAATTGTACATGGTCCTCTTTTTTGCAAAAAAAAAGAGAGACATTGATATGGAAAGGGAATTCAAAAAGATTTCTCTTTGGAATATTTTCCAGGTCAAGCTATTCTATGATACATAGCAAAGACAAGTTTACTCACTTTTGTTCATGGTTTTGATGCTAAAACTATATTGCTCAGGATGAATGGCCGATGAATCTAATCAATTGACTATGATGCCAAATTATGCTGCAGAAGGGTAATTTCCTATCATTATAAGGGAATAATGGCAGGTTTGGCTAATGAAGAGCTTCTTTCCGAACTAGGTGCTAATGAAGATGCTGTAACTAAAATTAGTACAACCATTATTCTGAGTGTGTTCTCTCCCTGTTAGGGCCAAGCTTTGTTTCCTTGTCAGTTCTCAAGCTCTCGATTGATACACTAATATATCAATCCTACATTTGCACTTATTTCGTCCTTATTTCTCC
Source organism: Isoetes taiwanensis (assembly GCA_021234155.1). Classification (NCBI taxonomy): domain Eukaryota; kingdom Viridiplantae; phylum Streptophyta; class Lycopodiopsida; order Isoetales; family Isoetaceae; genus Isoetes; species Isoetes taiwanensis. The sequence continues at coordinate 6,714,530 of JAJEKV010000023.1, forward strand.
TGAGTTTCTTTCTTTCAGACGAATTTGGTCACCGTATATTCGGCATCTTACATTTAGCATTTTTAGCCTTCTAGAAATTTTGGTCCTTCTCGGTGAGGGGCGGATATTTTTTAAGCATAAGCATACGGTTGTCCCCAATACTTACTCTGTGTCCCATTTTGCCCGAAGATGTTAAAGGCCAGGAAAAGGGACATGAAAATTGGTTATAATAAGAACTAGAAAAGAAATGGTTTTTTCATGGTGTCTCACAGGGTTATTATAAAGTGACTGCATACCAAAAGTCCATTGAATGCTTATGATATGCCATTGTTGCTAATGAGCCTTCCTAGTGAATCGTGTTTGGAGTTTAAGATCTTTTGATGCTAATATTTTTTATCTTCACATGGATAAGGGGGGCTTCCTAATTCTAATTAAGATTTTGTTAATCCAAATGTTGATGTAAATGGAACACCGGTTGCCCATTATATAGAAATTATTTTGAGCCTTCCAATATGTACGGAAGGAGCACTTAATGCCAACAATGTCAACATGACTTTTCTTTGAACAATAACAATAATTTTGAACAATAACAATAATGTCATGCACCTTAGTATCATACTAATTTTTTCTAATATGGGCATCACAATTTCAATGCTTCAAGTTTTCTTAATCTAAATGTTGATGTTAGTGGACACCCATTAATTTGAGACCATATAATGGTTGTCCAGCCCCACATTATTGGCCTTCCAATGTTTATGGGGCTCGAAATGTTTATGGGCCCAATAACTATAGGTCGCCTCGTAGAAATAATTTTGCCGCTCCTAAATACGTATACTTCAAACAAGGGGGAGGCTTTCCAATTTCAATGGTTCAAGTGGTACACCCATTTATGTGCCAAGCTAATGTATCATAATATTTTTCTTCTAATATTGCAAGTAGTTCCAACAGGAGTTCCAAAAGTGTTCAAAGGAGAGCTTGGACCTGGGTTTCTTTTGCCCTGTACAATTTCCATACTAATATAACTACACAAAACATTCTTCATGAATAGCTAATGTGTCTTAGACAAAGCACATGATCACGTCAATCTCAATTGATCTAGGCACTGAGCTTCAAAAGCCTCTTCTTGGTCCATGTATAATTCATAAACAAAAGAAAACAAAACAACACAAAACAAAACACCCCGTTCAAACCATTTATAAGCCCTGACACACGAAATGAAACAAGAAACATGAAAACACACTTTCGGGCCACCGGAGGGCAACCCGTCGTGCGCAGCACCTTGTTTATTAAAGTTGGAGTTATTCTCAAACTTATTGCTTGAGAGTTTTTAATGAGTTGCTATTCTAAGATATTCTATAGAGTCTTTTTGATTAAGATCTTCATATTCTTAAAAACCCGATTTTGTTGGGGCCAACAACCCGAGTCTTTAGACTCTCTTCTTTTTATTCAATACAACTACAATTGTTGTTCCTTTTTTTTTTTTGAAGGATAAAATTAATTAATAAGAATCAAAGTACATGAAGAGTGACATAAGGGTACACTTGCACAAGAAATCATGCTCGGACGACAGCCCGCATACCGCAAAAACAAAGCCTACATCAATTCTCACGGAATGAATACGCTGTGACTGTCCATAGTGAGGAGCATCATTTTTCAAATAGCAGCCTTAAACTGTTCTTTCCGAATGGAAGCCTAGTAGGAGAGGTACATCTTGTACCTCAATTGACGGATGAGTGCACCAAGGTGCAACTCTTCGTTCCTGAAAACCTTCATGCGCCGCCTCTTCCATATGAGCCATAATAGCCATGCTTTACAGATGGAAATCTAGTCTCTTAACTTGGGGCCATCTACTAGAATATATCCCCAGAAGAACATCCTGACTACGAAGAGAGGTGTGAAATAATCATTGGACCCAATGCCATATAGGCTGAAGCTCTGTACACAAGAACATGCAGTGTTCCAGGGTCTCAACACGGATGCCACACATAGGACATAATTCACTAATAAATAGTTTTATCCTGTGAACCCACGTGTTCACCCTTAAAGAGGGGTGCACTGTCTGCAATAATAACGTGCGAGTGAATTTCACACCAATCTCCAAATCTTGCCCCAATCGTCCCCTGGAACATGTAGAGCCCATCTTTCCGAGGGGGCAACTCATCCTGTAGCAGGACTTGACAAAGTTTGAAGGATCAACCCTCGAATTACATCGCCACACCCGTCCTATCCCTTGTGGGACAGTATAATGGAAGATTATTTGCAACGCGAGCCCAGATCGTGTTGTCTCGGAATAATTTCCAGGGCGCCAATTGACCATCAAAGTAGCAATCCTTCACTGAACAGACCCCATGTTGTGACCAGGGAAAATTTTAAGGGACCTATAATTTTGTATAAGTATAATGAATTGGCCATTCCTTGTAAAATATGACCCCAAAAGTGTAGCCTGAACTGGCCATTTTTCCTAGTTTTTTCTAATGTGGCTGCAACCCAATTGGCGATTTTTGAACCAAACATCTAATAATGTGTAGCTCAAATGGCGATTTTTAGCGAGGTTCTTATTAAATATAGAGTTAGTTGCCCAAACATAAAGAAGTCGTCGTGTTTAAGTTACATGTTGTATGAATTTGAAGTCATACCCCATGTATTTCAATAATGCACAGATTGCTGGTGGGAGAATCGGAAATCGGATGCCGGAGTCTTCGTAAAGAGGATTGAAAAATGCCTCGACATTTGATTTTCCAAAAGAGCGGGATTATTCTTAGTTGGTAGATATATTTAGGAATAAAAATTTCTAGTAATGTTTGCCCCCCCATAAGTGACGAATTTATGAGGGGGCCTCTTAATGAGTCAAGATTTGGCGAACTTAAGGCATTACAGGAATTGGCCAAGTGGACTAAATGGCCATTCCATACGCATATCTAGTTCTCACTTAGAACTAAATTGGCCCCAAAGTCGACACCACTCCAATTAGCAAACATCTAATTGGCCATTCTAATGTCATAATAGGCAATAAAGTGCCATGAAATGGCGAATCTGCAAGTAGTCCATAGGTAAGGCATTCTACTCAAGCCGGCCATCGCATTTTGCTTGAACCTGTAATTTGTGGCCAAATGGCCCGCCGGGGCCACTAAAATTTTCGCTGGTTGTGACAACATACGAACCTACTCCTAGGCTCGTAGAAGGCCCTTCAAAAAGGGAGAGGCATTGCCATATGGCTTAATATCTAAAAATATGTGTGACGTTCCAGTACGATATACGGTCTCAAGACGTATACCGTACTGCACCGTCCCGCGTACACGCCATTCCAAGTGACGTGTACGCCGACGTGTAGCCAAGCAAGTGGCGCCCTAGGGGGCAACTTGCAAGGGTGCGCACACTTATTAATGTGCGCACTTTAGACCATTAACCATTAAGAGGCATACCAAGGGTCATGGAAACCCTAACCCTAACTGCTAGCCTATGTAAGGCAACCAAACCCTAACTTTCCCTTTTTCGTCCACAGTCCTTCCGAGCTCCGTTTCACGCGCTTCAAGAGTCAATCCCGACTCCCAAGATCTGCCTGAGCGTCCCAGCTCATCAGACTTCCTTTCCGACTGCATCTCCAAGCAAGACAGCGACATGGAAGCATTCTGAGCAAGAGGAGCGAGCCAAGGACCAGGTATTTCGTCAATTCAATAGGCTAATCCGCCTTCCGGGCACAGAGTTAGCATGTTTAGCCTATTGAATTGCCCATAGCAGCCACATAGAACCCTAGATAGCGAGCCCTAACTAAAGAACATAACTTCTATGATGTAGATTAGATATTATTCTTTAGTTCTTTGATGATATGGATGTATGGACGACCTCTGTGGACTCATTGTATTGGGAAGAGGGGTAGAGACCTACAGCCTAGTAGTTGATGCTCCTAGCTAGTCCCTTTAGTGCACTACTAGTATTCGGTCTGAGTACAAGAACCAAACCTGGTTGTGGGTGGCGGGACTAGACTGGCTTACAAGGAAGCTCATGTCCTGATTCATGAACTGTCCCTCTGGTAGTAAGGCCTATCGGGGAGGACTTCAGTGCACTAGATCTAATGCACTGCCACTGCGTGCGGGCTGTTGCATGGGTTCGACACTCTTGGGGTGGTGTACACCTTCCATGGAGTTCAGTCGAGTAAGGGCAGTGGCCCTCTAGTCACCTTGAGTCAGCATGCTAGCTTCTGGTGGGAGTAATCCCTACCTGCCCCATCGGAACTGGGGAGATGCAACCCAGGAATAGCCCCTTTGGCTATGCATCCGGCGGGCTACAGTCCAGTCCCAAGACTTATCAACCTACTCTGCAAAGTGTGCACAGGAGGGGCGGATGGAGCGGACTACCCAACTGCCATGTTCCTATGCCATCCAACTCCACTGTTATTGCACTCTGTCTGCTTGACCTCTGGAGACCCGAGCTTGTCAGTCCACCCCTGTGTCTGAGCCTGAGTAGAAATCCTGTATGTGATGTACTGATCTCTATCTATGCAGATATATGGTGAGCCACCCCTCGTGGTGTTCATATGTTATTGATGTATGTACTACTGACATGTATATTACGCTTCCGCAGCTAGGTAGGCCCTGAGGGAGACAAGGTAAATGACCCCTTCATTCTTCCCACTGGAACATCCAAGGTTGCAGTGATACGTGGAGGGCCCTATATTAGCATGGAGCTGGTATGGGGGATGAACTCCTGTTTGCATACAGTGAGTGCACCGTATATGAGTAGGGGACGTCACAGTGGTATCAGAGCAATGTTCTTGGTGACCAAGAGCAAAGCACTGACCATGCTCCCAGTAGTACTAACTCAATAGGATCCTCAACCTCGAAAAAGTGGGAAATTTTTTTCTCATTTTTTGTAGTATATGCTAAGCTAGTAACAGTTAGAATAATTGAAACACAAAAAGACTAAAAAAGTTGATTAAAAATTGACCTATGAAGCAGAGGTCTCACGGTATGCGCCTAGACCAAAAACCGAAATTTGGTTTTTGCTCCCAGCGCACACCGTGAGACATGGTCATAATTACCTTGAAACATGATGAATTTCAACAAACCAACATGCTAAATCGAGTTTTAAGGTAAGATCTAGATAGATTTGTATGTTACACCCCTAAGAATATGTCTAGAAATCATAAAATCTAGTCAGAAATGAGAGATGTCTCACAATATGCGCCCAGGCCAAAAACAAACTTTTTGTTTTGTGCCCTGGCGCACACCGTGAGACCATGGATTAGAAAAGAGTGAAATAAGCATATGTAATAGGTTAATAGGTGCCTTAGCACATCCAAAACGAGTAACTTGAAATTTGACCTAAAATTGGCCCAACTATAAGTAGACATAGACCCCCCCTCATTTGTAGGTTCCTGGTTAGAAAAGTGCTCCCACTCGTCGAGGCGATTTTTGGGCGCCATAACTCCGTTCGACGAATCGTAAAACATGGCCAGGACCAAACAGACTGCTCGAGTCCCTCGTGAAGACGCACCAGCAAGCGCCCTACTCCAGCAAATGCTTCGAGAGCACCTTCTTCATAGAGGAGGCCAGCCTTCATCAAGTGAAGGAACAGAGTCCGAGGAGCACCCAGCAACAGGATCCCAGCAAGGAGCAGGAGTCGACCCCGCCAACACCATAGATCAGGAAGTAGACCAGCAGGAGGATGAAGAGGAGGTGCACTCGCAGGCGGGTACAGAAGTGCTCGAGGGAGAGGGAGGCGACGAGATTCAAAGAGTCCTCGAGGAAATGGAGGAGGAGAAGAAACAGAAGAAGGAGCACGATCGGGACGCCGAGCCACATGAAGAACAGAGGGAGCCGACGCACGAGCCGACCGAGGAGGAAGAACTCGCGGCGTGGATCCGGAAGCATGAAGCAAAAGAGCGGCACCGAGAGAAGAAAAGAGCTGAAAAGAAGAGGAAGAGGGAGGAACAGGAGGCCAAGGAGGCCGAAGAATTGAAGCAGAAGAAGGGCAAATTCGTGGAGCCGCCCAAAAGAAAGATCAAGAAGGTTCCACGAACGAAGATCGTCATTGAGGAGCGGCCGGCCGACAAACCTACTTCGTCAGATGACTCGGACGACGGGGACTTCAACCCCAACACTAAAGTTGGGAGTTCTTCGAGGGCCCCAGTTAATGAGCAAAAAGCAAGCAGGCGCAGAAACCCCCGCCCTACCCGACTTGGGATAGGAAGAAAGCGCCAAGACCTGCCCGAGAATCGTATGTAACAGATCTTAACAAGATCTACCAGAGGAAGCTGAAGGAGCACAACGCGTTCATGAGGAAATGGGAGGCCTACAACTCCTATTACCAGCAAAATAGGGTCAAATTTGTCGAAGGTGGACATCCAACGAAGAAGTAGACTCTAAAGCCGCCCCCTGAGAAGCCCAAGCCTCCAAAGAAGCCAGCAAAGAAGAAGGCCAGCAAGAAGGAGAGCCAGAAACGAACCTTGAGGGACATTAGGCATTTTCAGTGCAGCTTCGGCTTCCTTATTCCACGTGCACCGTTCGCCCGACTGGTGAGGGAAGTTATACAGGAGTACAACACCGGGATGAGGGTAACGGATGAGATGCTGCTGGCGTTACAGGAAGCGACCGAGCAGAAGCTGGTGCAGCACTTTGAAGATTCCACAGCCTGCACAGTACATGCTAAGCGAGTTACATTGATGAAGAAAGACATGCAGCTGGCCAGCTACATCAAGGGAGAACGCCAGTAATTTTTGTACACGATAAAATTTTGTTAATGTAAAAGTGTTTTGTTGCAAGATATGAGTGTTTAATTGAGGTTAATTAGGCCCCATCTAGCAATATTTGGCTTTTGTTTTACTAAATTTGGACATTTGTAGGTCAAGCAGAGGCCAATGTCTCACGGTATGCACCCAGACCAAAAACCAACTTTTGGTTTTGTGCCCTGGCGCACACCGTGAGACCTGCATGCCCAAACTAGCTCAAAACATCACCAAATCGACCAAGTAAGGGGTTAATCTTGATTATCTCGATGAGACTATCATGTTTTGACCCTTGCTTTACCTCAATTGGACAAGTATAGATCAAAATAAGGCCAATGTCTCACGGTATGCGCCCAGACCAAAAACCAACTTTTGGTTTTGAGCCTTGGCGCACACTGTGAGACCTGCATGCTAGAACTAGTCCAAAACATATCCAAATCGGCCAAGTAAGGAGTCAATCTTGATTATCTCAATGAGATTATCATGTTTTGACTCTTAGTTTCCCTTGCTTAGATGAGTTTTGACCGAAATAGGGCCAATGTCTCACGGTATGCGCCCAGACCAAAAACCAACTTTTGGTTTTGTGCCCTGGCGCACACCGTGAGACCTCCTAGCATTTTCTCTAGCATCCCATATCCAAATGACCCCTAGTTTGCTGCAATAGGTTCATTGGACAGTCCTAATCATGCTTGAAACCTCAAACTAGTATTCCAATCCTCATTTGGACCTCAAAATATATCAGAATTGTCCAACCTCAAGAGTTTTCCAAGTCGCCCAAAAATTAGGGTTTTTTCCCTTGCCTATAAATAGACCCCCCATTTCTCACTTAGTATCCTACAAGTTTGCTCCCGACCTTTAGGCGATCTTCCAGCTCCCTGAGGCACTTTTGCATCCGTTTGATAGTCTCTTCTCCTCTAGATCCATGGCAACTGCTGATTTCAGGAGATGGTACAACGCCAGTGGCCATGCAGCTGAGGTCGATGTCAATGCCATCTTCCGAAAAGAGATGAAGAAACCCCGGACAGGCAACCCATTGCAAGGAACCTGTTCGAGGAATATGGCCCTCTAACCCCCTGAAGAAGAAATGTCGCAAATGAAGTCGGAGCTTCAACAAATAAAAGCCCTATTGGCGGCATAAGCATCAATCGGGCCGGATAACAATGCTCAAGGGCCGCAAACAACACCTCGAAAGTCGGGGAAAGATAAGAAGAGGAGCAAGAGAAGGAGGTCTCCTAGCACAGACACCTCCGACACCAGCTCCAAATCGGACTCCGACTCCGAGGAAGAAGAAGTGGAAGACCGCAGAGAGGGCAGGTTCAGGACAGCAGGGGCCTCAGACTATCAAAAGAAAGTAGACTCCGCACTCAGCAATGTGTGGAAGGCAAGGAAGCTCGAGCAGTTCTCGAGCGACAATAGGTCAGGTATGGAGGCAGAGGCCTGGTTAGACGAGATGAATGAATACAGTAATGCCTATGGGATGAAGGACAAGGACAAGGGCAAGGTGGCCACAACAAATCTCAAGGGGGCAGCTTGTATATGGTGGAAAGGGTATGCCAAGTCACATAAGCTAAGCCGAGACAGCTGCAGGTTTCGGAAGTTCTCCAAGGCATTCAAGAAACTCTATGTGCCAAGAGAGCACAAATGCCATATGATGCAACAGTTTTACAGGCTGGAGCAGGGAAATAAGTCCGTGCAGAAGTACACGGAAGAATTCATGAGGCTGAGGCTGTATGTGCCAAAGCTAAGTGAACGGCATGCAGTCGAAGGATACATCGAAGGGCTGAATGACGAAATAAGGAAGCTGATGAGGGCAATCAACCCTCGAATAGTCTCAGAGGCGGAATCGAAGGCCGTCAGCCTTCAAGGATGGGGGCCTCCAAACAGTGGGCCGAAGCAGCCATACTACAAAGACAAGGGCCAAGCATCGGGCAGCTACAGCCCTAGAGCAACCAGTCCGGGAATAGCAAAGGCCCCTTACAGTGGAAACTATGGAAAATAGCAAGAAAGGAAACAGATAGATAAACCGCGGCAAGAAGGGTCGAATTATTCGAAGGCGGTACGGTCCTTTTTGCAGGCAATACCTAGAGAGAAGAGGCAGGAGTGCATCGAGAAGCAACTCTGCTTCAGGTGCTTCCAACCAGGCCATAGGACAGCAAACTGTCCGTTCGTCGTGAATGCGGCGCTAGCAGAAATGGGCGGATGAGAGACCCCCTCTGACGACGACGGCGAGGAAGCTCGCGATTTCATACAGGGTGAGTGCCACATCTTTGCCGCAATAGATACAGAACAAGCTGAGAAGCAGTATCAAGTAATATCCACAGTAGGGAAGGCTAAATCCAAGTCATTCGTAATCCTGATAGACTCGGGAAGTAGCCACAATTTTGCGTCTCCAAAGATGGTCGAAATGTTGAAGCTGAAACCGTTGAAGTCAAAGCCGAGACCCGTGGTGTTAGCAAACGGGGGAATAAGGCACACGGCCGGCAAGAGGATAAACTTCGACATCGACTTGCCAGGAATCAACATCCCCATGGGAGCCGAGGTGATGAACATTGGAAAGTACGATTTAATTATCGGCATGGAGTACCTCGGCCCAGCAGGAGCCATCATTGATTGTGGGAAGCGGAAGGTGACCCTCACGGCGCCCAATGGCAGGATCATAGAAATTACAGGTAAGGAAGTCGTGCCTATCATGCAATGTATGTCTAGTAAGCGCCTGCTCAAGTGCTTAAGGAGCAAGCAGATAACCTATATCTTCAAGCTACAGTTGGAAGAGCCCGAGTTAGGAGATAGTGAGGAAGATAAGGTGCTCAACAAGCTACCCAAACAGATAGCTAAGTTGGTAAAGGAGTTCCATGATCTCTTTCCAGACGAGATCAAGAAGCTTCCTCCTTACAGGGGAGTCGAGTGTGAGATAGCACTTGAACCAGGGACAAAACCAATAAGTAAAGCACCGTACAGGATGACGACGCAAGAACTAATCGAGCTGAAGAAGCAATTGCAGGAGTTGCTTGACCTAGGCTTCATCAAGCCCAGTGTTTCGCCATTTGGAGCACCCATCTTGTTCGTAAAGAAGAAGGATGGTAGCTTGAGGATGTGTATAGATTACAGGCAGTTAAATAAGCACACCATCAAGAACAAGTATGCTCTCCCGAGATCAGACGACCTGATGGATCAACTCCAAGGTGCAAAGGTGTTCTCCAAGATAGACCTGAGGTCAGGGTGCCATCAGATCAGGATCAAGGAAGAGGACGTCCACAAGACTGCTTTCAGAACCCGATACGGGCATTACGAGTTCACTGTGATGCCGTTTGGATTGTCAAACACCCTAGCAACATTCATGAGACTCATGAACGACATCTTCAGGGAGTTCCTAGACGCATTCGTCATAGTATTCTTTGACGATATCCTAGTATACAGTAAAACTCTAGAAGAACATGTACAACACCTAAGAAAAGTGCTAGAGAAGCTCAGAAGGCACCAGTTGTACGCGAAGTTGTCAAAGTGTCACTTCGCAATGGAGAGAGTGGACTACCTGGGGCATGTGATCTCAGCGGAGGGAATTTCGACAGATCCTACCAAGGTCAAAGCAGTGATACAATGGCCGGCACCAAAGAACATCCATGAGGTCAGAAGCTTTCTCGGCCTAGCAGGGTACTATAGGAAGTTCGTAAAGAACTTTGCAAAGATAGCAGCCCCGCTAACAGATTTGACAAGGGCGGAAAAGGTGAAAGATTGGGCAGAGCACTGGCGGAAGAAAGCCCAAGCGGGATTCGACTTGTTGAAGGAAGCTTTGACAACCGCACCTGTCCTAACCTTGCCAGACCCCAAGAAGGACAAGCTAGTAGAAACGGATGCAAGTAAAATTGCTACAGGCGCAGTATTGATGCAAGAAGAGCGAGTGGCAGCATATGATTCGCGAAAGATGAACGATGCCGAAACACGCTACCCGACCCATGATCAAGAGTTGCTTGTAGTTGTCAGGGCACTACGGATTTGGAGGCACTATCTGTTGGGAAGGAAGTTCCAACTCGACACGGATCATCAGAGTCTCCAATACGTATTCACGCAACCACACCTCAACCTGAGGCAAAGAAGGTGGATGGAGTTCCTCGAAGAATACGACTTCGACATAGTATATAAGCCGGGGAAGCTCAATGTGGTAGCAGATGCACTTTCAAGGCACCCCCTGACAACAAGAGTCCATTGCAATGCAATCTTCACGCTCACCAGCGACTTCGGAAGGAAGATTGAAGAAACCTTGCCAACAGATGCAGATTTCAAGGAGGTGTGGGCGAGCTTGTGCAAAGAAGCAAGAACAGACAAGGAGAGGGAAACCTTCAAGCATTTCAAGAAGGAAGGTAACCTCTTATATCACAAGAATAAGTTGTGCGTGCCAGAGTCATCAGGAGTGAGGAAGCTGATTCTTCACGACACCCACAACAGCCCAATAGCTGGCCATGCAGGATTCATGAAGACATACTTCAAAATCCGAAGCAGCTATTACTGCCCAGGCATGAAGAAACAGATAGCTCGCTACATCAAGGAGCGCCAGTTGTGTCAACAAACAAAGGCGGAGCAGCTCCGAATTCCAGGGGCATTGGAACCATTAGCGGTGCCAAACGCTAAGTGGGAGGTCATCAGCATGGACTTCATAACAGGGCTTCCAAGGACGGTAAGAGGGAAGGACGCCTTGATGGTCGTGGTCGACAAGTTGTCGAAGATGGCACATTTTGTGCCTTGCAAGACCACAGACACAGCTCTGGATACAACAAAGCTCTTCACCAAAGAAATCTTCAGGCTCCATGGCATGCCAAGAGAGATCATCTCCGACAGAGACCCGAAGTTCATGAGTGCCTTTTGGCAAGATATGTTTACGACAATTCAGACGAAGCTGTCCATGAGCACGGCCTATCATCCTCAGACGGATGGGCAAATGGAACGGACCAACAGGATTTTAGAAGACATGCTACAAAACTATGTCTGGAACAAGCAGGGTATGTGGGAAGAGTTTATTCACTTGGTGGAGTTCGCTTATAATAGCACCAAGCAGGAATCATCCCAAATGTCGTCGTTCATGATCAACTACGGCTACCAATGCCTAACTCCAGACACTTGGCACAATCCAGTGTCAAAAGTAGAGGTTTCGCAGCAAATGTTGGCCGTCATGCAGCAGCTGGTGGAAGAGGTTCGAGGATATCTTCTTGCAGCAAGGAGTCGACAAAAGAGCATCGCCGACAAGCACCGAACAGTCAGAGAGTTTGAAGTTGGCGACAATGTTTGGCTCAAGATCAAGGTAAAGCAGGCAAAGCTCTGCATCGGAAATTGCAAGAAGCTATTCTGATAGTAAGGGATATGGGAGTGATAAGGAAAACTGGGACAAAGAAGAATACTTAAATGAAAATCTTAGTACTGATCCTTTGCAGGTGCATATTAAGCCCCAACCTATGAAAAAATCTGTCAGAAAGGATAGGATTAAAAATGATGTGGTTTTATCTGGTTTCAATAAAACTCCAGCTCAGAACACTAGAAGTAAAAGAAAATCCAGAAAGATCAGGCTCTAGATCCTTCTTTCTTATTATCTCTCTCTTCTCTCATTGATATGAAGATTCTTTCCTGGAATCTCAGAGGAATTAAAGGCCCTCTAAAAAGGAGAAGAGCCATTGCTCAAATTAGGCAATATAATGCAGACATCATTATCCTTCAAGAACTTAAACTTCCCTCCTTTGAATGTAGTAACTTAGGGGAGTGGATTTATCCTAATTCTACCTCTATTTGGATCAGCTCATCTGGAGCAAGTGGTGGAATGGCCATTATCTGGAAGAAAGATATCAATCACTCTTCCTTTTATAACAGTCCCTCAAGAGCCTGGCAAGCCATGATTTGCTCGGTTTCTAACTCCAGATTTGGCATTATCAATGTCTATGCTCCTACCTCACCCAAAGATAGAGAACCAATTTGGGCTGAAATGAATTCCTGGCTGGATTCTCAATCTCTTGAAAATTGGATTATTGCTGGTGACTTCAACAATACTCCATCTTGGGATCTTAAACTGGGAAATAAAATCAATATGTCCAGAACTGAAAGGGAGAATTGGGATACTCTTATTGCTGATAATAATCTGATCTATATCCCCTCCTCTACTGCCACCTACACTTGGTCGAACAAACAAAAGGATAAAGCAAGAGTTTTCTGCACTCTGGACAGATTTTATGTCTCCAACCCTTCTGCATCCTTCTGGGACAACAGCTATGTTACAAGTGATGAAGGAACTTCCATTTCTGATCATCAGCCCCAGTTCCTCCATACTCTCATGTCATCAACATTAAAAGAGAAGGGAGCACGCCTTACAAGTTCAATTCCTCTCTGCTGGAGAATGAGAAATTTTGCTCTCATTTCAGATCCTTTTATGAGACTCTCTCCAATAATTCAAATGTGGTTGCTGGTAATCAATTGCCCTCTATGAAATGTTTTTACTCCAAGATCAAACAAATCAAAGGGTGGATTAAAAACTGGTCTAAAATTATCAAGGAGGAGAGAAGTAAGGAAAAAAACCAGCTCCTAGTGTATATGAAGGATATTAGGTCTCTTCTTCAGAATGATCCTTCTAATTATAATCTTCATGTAGGTGAGGAAATATTAGAGAGAAGAATTAAGAATATTGAGGAGTTGGAAGCTAAGGGCTCAGCTATTAGATGTAAAATTAAGTATACTAATGAAATGGACTCTGGCTCCTCAAAATTCTTCTTCAGGGTTGCCAAGAGTAGGGTTCTTAGAAATTCCATTGCTGAGACTTTTGATGATCAGGGTAGCAATTGTAGTACTCATTCTGAAATTGCAAATTTCTTCAAGAGCAGATATATGGATATCTTTAGTGACAAGCCAATTGACCCCAACATGGCTTCAGAAGCCAATGAGTTTATCTCCACTGTGGATTCTATTCTTCCTGAGCCTAGTGAAATCATGGATGATGCTATCACTGCCATTCCATCTCACAATGAGATTTATGAGATTCTAAATTCCTTCAGCAAGGGCAAATCTCCTGGGCCAGATGGCCTTCCTGCTGAATTTTACATCAAGTTCTGGGATATACTCAAAACTGATGTTATCTCCCTTGTCCATGCCTTCTGGAATGATAATCATTTGCATCCTTTAATTTCCAGTGGCTTTATCTCTCTGATTCCTAAAGCTGATCATCCTTCCAAGTTTCAGGACTGGAGACCCATCTCTCTCACCAACACCACTTATAAGCTTTGTGCTAAGATCATTGCCCTGAGAATCAAAAGCTTCCTTCAAAGGAATATTAGCCAAAACCAATCAGCCTTCCTTCCAAATAGATATATCTTGGATAATTATGTGGCTGCTATGGAAGGTCTGCACTGGAACAAAATCTCGAATCAAAATTGTATTCTTCTCAAGCTGGATTTTAAAAGAGCCTTTGATTCTGTGAGGTGGGATTTCTTGGATTTTGCCATGTCTAAATTGGGCTTTCATCCCAAACTCATGAATCTTATACATGGTCTAAACTCTAGGTCCAATTCTGCTGTTCTCATCAATGGTGTCCCTTCTGGCTTCTTTCCTCTCTCTTGTGGAGTTAGACAAGGATGTCCTCTAGCTCCTTATCTTTTTCTTGTGGCTGCTGAACTTTTAACCAAGGTCACTCTGCATTATCAGAATACTGCTCAGTTGAAAGGTTTAAAACTTCCAAATTCTGATGATAGTATATCCATTCTCCAATATGCTGATGATACCTTCTCCTTCCTGGATGCTGATCTTCAAAATATCAATCTTTTTCTTAAGATCTTAAGACAATTCTCTGCTGCCTCTGGTATCCAATTGAATTTGTGTAAAAGTATGATCATTGGTGACCTCAGTACTCCAGTTCTAGCTGGTATCAATGTCCTTCCTACTAATCAGGCAACCAAATTACTGGGATTGCCTATAGCTTTGAATCATAGCATCAAAGGCCTCTGGGATCCTATTATTTCGAGAATCAAAAAGAAGTTGAACAATTATGGAAATTATCTCTCTCTTGCAGGTAGATCTATCATTGCAAATGCTGTTCTTGCCAGTTCTCATGTCTACTTTTCCACAGCTCTAGTAGCTCCCAAATATGTTTATTTGGAGCTTGAGAAGATAATTAGGAATTTCATCTGGAAGGGAAGTCATCTGGTTAATTGGAATTCCATATGTAAGCCTAAAGTCTCTGGAGGTTTAGGTTGCAAGAGTCTTTTTATCCAAGCTCAATCTCTTGCTGGCAAGCTCATTTGGAAAGCAATACATGGGAATCAATCTCCTGCTTATATCTTTATCATGTATTGGATATCTTTAAGTCACCCTTGTGGTCACCCCTCAATCCATCATCTACTTCCTCATTCTGCTTTCAATCAACTGAAACCAGGTCCCAGCATTTCCCCTCTTATGCACAATCTCATCAAGGCTTGGAATGCTATCTCTCCTAATTTCCATTTCATTAAAAGAAGAAGAAGAGCTACATTCTGATGTTCCAATCTTCTGGAACCCCATCATGACTGAGCAAAATTCTCCTGTTCTTGCTATCAAGCATCCCAGAATTTATAAGAAATGGCATGAGGCTGGTTTAGTTTATATCAGAGACATGTTTGTAGGTGGTAGAATCATTTCTTGGACTAGATTGAAAGGTATTATTAGAGGCACCTCTTCTGATAAGAAAATTTATTCTTTCATCAAACCCTTCCTCTCAAACTTATCTGTCAACTCTGGAAAAAGTGACTGGAGGGTAAATGAAAAAGGGGATTACAAAGTGAAAAATGTTTACAATGCCATGACTTCCAACATTGAAGGGTGTAAAGCTATGCTGAAATGGTCTATTACTTATGATCAGCTTAAAAAATTATTTCATAATGTTTGGCATTCTTATTGTCCTCCAAAAGTCTCATATTTCATTTGGCTCATTGCTAATGGCAGTCTAAACAATCTGGTCTCCATATCCGGAAGAAACCCGAATATTTCTGCTAATTGCCCTTTAGCTTGTAATAGGCCTGAGGACATGTGCCATATTTTTGGGTTGCCCCTAGGGGGGCAAGCCCTTGTTTATGTGGGTTTATGGCATATTTCAAGTATATGCCAGTATATACCACAAATATACCAATGACTGCTAAAAACTTGCTATAGGGTGTAAATTGGCGGTGGCGCTAGCGTTGGGCAGCCACTTTGGAAACCGGTTAACCTGTGCTTGGCGACGGAAGGAGAGAAAATGAAGGTCTAGTTTGAACAGGGGAAATAATTCATAATAATAACCATCACCATGCCGCTCGTTTGGATACAATCGCAGATGGTAGAGGCCAGCGGCAGTTTCATGCCGGAGAACTTCAGGTTTGAACACGTTTGCATAGATTAAATTCGTTTTTGCAGTATGAAGCTTGGGTTTTACTATGTTTCCGTAATGCAGCACATATGGGACGAGAATGGAGAAAATGAAGTAGGCCGAGATAAAATGCTTCTTCAACTTGAACAGGAATGCTTGGAAGTATTGTCAGAAGGTAAATAGTGCTAGCCATACTAGAGCTTGCCGTTGCCAAGCTCTTGCAGACTCCAAAGCCAAATTTGCAAAGCTTTTCACTTCACTAGGTTATCACCTTGTTCGTCTAAGAGTAAAACTTCTTCCCTCTTCTCTTCATGCAATTTGAATGGTCCGTGCCTCCCAAATCTGACTATGTGTGAGAACATAATAGGTATGGTTGGCATTTTTCCAAGTATATTGGTATCAGTAAAACAGAGGTTTAACAACAATTACAAGAATCTTATCTCTACTATGATGCAGATTTATGTTTAAGAAGAATACAAAGATGTGATCCACGTCCCAAGTTAGCATGTCCATTTGGACCTTATAGTGACAGATGACAAGATGAAACCATTTGTATGTTTATATGTAGTAGGCAAATCTATAATATAGAAAGAACCTCCAAAGATGGTCCAATGGTTGTCTACAGGCAAGACATCTGGAGGTAGAGGTATTGTACTCCATCCATTTGCTGTACTGGACTCGTAAATCACAAGATGTTCACGGCGGATGTATGTCTGTGATCGCAATAGTGTGGTTGTTATTTTTTAGTGATTGGACATGTTCTCAGAGCTATGTTAGCTGCTGCATATGAGGCCAGTTGGAATTTTTCATAGTAAGTCCAATAGATATTGCAACAATTTCTGGTTCGCTTGATGGAATAAGCAAACAGAGATGACTGGCTTGGAGGAAGCAACGGATATCAGAGCCTTCTTGCGTTGGGAATTTTATTTCCAGCGTGCAGAATTGCAGAAAGGAAGAAAATGTATCTTGTGCTAGAATGTATCCAAGCATGGGCTAGAAGTGCATAAGCATTTGGGCAACCATATTGTGCCAATGTTGGTGGCATATGGCAGTGTGCTTGATGCTCAACAGGTTTTCTGTAGGTTGATTGATCGGAACTGCTGGACATTCCTTATATCAGGATATATAGGATATGGACAATTGCCACAAGCATATAGCATCTCTGATCTGGCCATTATCCGTGGAAGAATTTCGCATAGGACCATTATAATCATCCATGCAACTGTAGTTGCAAAGTGGGCTTTAGGGAGTCTTAAATGGTACAATTGTGTGCTTTGATGAATCTGGTTCAGCTTTTATCACTCTGGGCAGTAAATTGGGATGCAAATTTTTGATTTCTCTATGGATATGTTTGGTGTCAGGCATTAAGCTTTACCGTGAAGGATACTGTTTACTTCTGGTCCTATCTAATTCTGCTCAAGTGCTCTTAATGAAAAAGGGACTTGTGCCTTAATCAGTTATCACTGCTGCAGATTGTAACAAATGCAGGGTGAGCAAGCATTGTTGCAAGGGAGGCTATTGCATCAACAGCATTGTTCCAAGCTGTTGGGATAGTTGCACTTCCTATCTAAGCAGAGCAAGTGATAGTGCTGCTATCCTTAGCAATCAGTGCCAGTGGAGAAATAATGGAACTAGGGTCAAATACTCTTTCCTGCATTTAGTTTTCCTTGACGTTGTTGGAAAAAATAGGGCGGTTGATGAATGTGCTTTGCAGATTTTGTTCCACTAACAGAAGTTTATGGTTTTGCTTGCTCTTTGGGCCGTCGGCATGAGTTTTTTTGCAAAATTTGGTGTAAGAGCACCCAGTAATACTGGCATAAATATGCCAGAAGATGAAAGAATCTTCTTGATGTCCCTTATCCAGAAATTTTAAGACAAGCCGTTGTTAGAGAAGTGTACGATCAGACTTGAGAGCTTATGATGGTGTTGAGGTAACAGAATCAGTTTTCTACATAAAGTTGTTTCAAGATTCATAAAATTTGGATTCTTTGTTGCTCTTGGAAGAAAAGCACGCTCGTTTTTGGCAGTTTCTCAGACAGCAGAGTCTTTAGCAAGTCTGTTAAGACGTGGATTTTGCCTTTACTATGTAATCTCGTATTGGTAGCCTGGTCGTGCGCATATATTACTGTGCATTTTGTCATAGAAGAATGACTGTCAACAAATTATTTTATCTTAGATACTTGGAAGGAGGAAGTGTTTGGTTATATAGTCTCATAGGCATGTGCTTTGATTTGCAGGGAAGTGGCAGTATATGGTTCTTGATGAAGGCCAAGCTCTCATGATATATTTAGAGGTTATTTTTGGTCTTCATCATCCAAATACTTAACACATACTTGGCAATTTCCAGTGTGGTAAAAAACCTTGTTGAGCTTCAACTGCGGAAACCATTTACTTTTCACAGACATTCCTAGAGTTTTGCCCGACCTTAAGAAGATAAATGAGAACTGGATGTTTTCCTATTAAGCCATCTTCTCCCCAGGAACTCTTATTCGTTGAAAAACCAGTTTGGTTGGAGAGATCACAACATTTTACTGTGGTATGTATGATTATCTGGAAGTTATATACCTCCATTTTTTGCTTTATTTTTTGGTTGCAATTGCATAGAGTGATGCCCGCCTTTGGCAAACACTTTCAGCCCTGAGCATGAATGTGCTTTTGGATTATTTCTTAATGGCTATGACTTAGAGCCTCAAGGGAATATATGTTCTACACTTGATCTTGTGGCTTGTAACAACATGAAATGCTTCAAATAATCAGTAAAAGATAAAGCTATAGCGATTGTATCAGGAGATCGTTACCTAGAGCTTATGTCTCATTCTTTAGAGGAAAATGTGGTTGCATTGGATGGAGCCTTGGTTTTGAAGCTCAGTCTGTGGGTATGCACTATGTGCAAACATGATTTTATTGGAGGCTTATGTTGCAAATCTAGGTGATCATAAAGTGCTTGAGATTTTGTGTATTACATTTTCAGTGGAATTGAGTGTAGTTGTGGTTTTGAGAAATATCCAAACCTGTTTCGAGCATTGTCTGCGTGATTATGGGTATGCATACAAGCAAGCTTCGGTGCATTTTTTATTTAACTCTTAGTAAGGCATTTCTGCACACTTGATATACGAGGGTATTTCTGCATACATCCATATCATCTGGCGAGAAAGGGCTAATTCTATACGATTTTTAGATCTCAAAACTCTGGGCTGTGTTTCTGTGCCATTTCTTTCTTTTAGATAATCCACATAAAAGGCCAAAAGCGGTTTAATGCCATTCAGTTTCCTTAATACTGCTCATTTTTACGGGTTTTATTGGTTATGGAGTGCTATTTTCCTTTGCACACAAAATCCTAGGATGATTGAATGAGACTGAATGACATTTTCTTGCTACTTACCAATCACATACTAAATAGGCATTTGCACTAGTTGAAGGTAAATAAGGTAGGTTAAAGTCTTGGGTTATCACATAAAGGTCTTCAGCATTAGAGTGGTGGCAATTATATCTGATTATGCAGGTTCTGGAATGGATTGTGGGAAGTTTAGACGGGTCGATGTGACAAGGTATGGATTTGGGTGGTCACATTTGTGGCATCGTTTGGAATCCCGTTGTTGAGCTGCCTGGAGTTGTCTTAGCTTTCCAATTGTTTCAGGCATGTTCTTCTTAAGTTGTCATATTTGCCAACTAAATATATCCATTGTAGATAGAGGCAAAGTTTATCTGATGTAAAATGCAGTGATGTCTTTCATCTCCACGCAAATTTTGTAGTGGAAGAAATTGATAACGTATAGATGGCTGAGCATGCAGGCAATTTGTAAACATGACCTCCTTTCAAACACTAGGCATAGTTGTACCTTTATATTTACTGATAGCAGTATATTAGTAGTATATCATCAGGCCTGAATCCTAAGCCTCTGTGGTCTGCATGTATCTAGTGATCAAGATTGCCAAACATTTGTGAAGAATTTAGCCTGCTATATTTAAGGCAGATAACCTCTGCTGTTCTTAAACCTTGGTCGTGGCACTTTGTTTAGTACTCCAGAAGATAATGTAGCCCATTTCGTTGAGGTTAGTAAAAAAAATAAGATATTAGGTATTCATGCATAGCGATAGGATTAAGACCTCTGCTTCTGGCCTGTACTCTTATGGGCTATAGATTATTTGGTTTTCATGACTGGTTTTGTGGCTCATTGGCACCATAGCTGTGGCTGAGGATTTTCGTGTGCAAGTATGGGAAAAGAATGAGATTAAAGAAGCATTAAAACTACATAAGAGATTGCAATTTTGACTTATGTGTACTGTCTAGGGCATAGTTTTTGTGACATAATCCACCGCATGGCGGTTTACGCTTATCATAGGAGAAACATCCAAGTTAAGAAGCCATTGAGAGATGAATACTACGATTTCTATTTTTCACCATGCTACTGCAAATATTAATAATAAATCATTAGAAAGACATCACAAAGTTATTCCAGAGGCGATGTTTGGTTTGCCTCTAAAGGCGGTGGAGGTCAAGCCACAATTTTTCTATGTCTCCATATCTCGGACGGCCTTCGACTCGCTTGTAAATCCATGCCCATTCATAGCAATGGCAGAAGCAACCTTGAGGATATAAAGCAGGAGGTGGAGTTCCTGCGGAAACTAGAGTGCCAACTCGGAGTTGTGTCTCTCAAGGAGGTAATTATAGATGATAGTTGCTGGCATTTGACTTTGGAATTGTGTGATTGTAGCTTGCATGATAAAATCGAGAGGGAAGGAAGGCTTTCTAAGAAAAAAACAGCCTTCTTTATCTACTCTTTGACCAGAACTATACAAGATTGCGACATGGGCTTGGTTCATAAGGATCTAAAGTCCCGAAATGTCTTTGTCAGCGCAACTGCACATGAAGGAAATTCTTTGGAAGCTTGAGTTAGGAGAAGATGTTGCCTCTACATGTTTGAAATGGGATTCTTTAGCTGTGTCAGAGGCCAAAGATCTTATTCTTGGAATGACTTATTTAGTGTGAATGCCAACTATGCTCGAGATTAATCACAATTAAATTTATCAAACTCGTTGAGTCCCGTGTGTCCAGATCCTCAAAGAAGATTGACAATAGAGCAGATTCTCTGTCATTCTTGGATCTTGGAATATACTGGTTATGATGGTCAACATTATGAGAGTAGTATAAGATCTCCTAGTCCTTCTAACATCATTATCGAGACAACAAATGCATACAGGAAAAGAATACGACTATAGAGGATTGATGGGCACCAGCAACAATGGTTCGTGGCTTATCAGAAAACAAGAGCAGGGCCAATATCCAAGCTCAACACTAGAGTATATCACTTAATGTATTATATGGCAAGCACCAATATGTTTGCATGGAGGGGCATCATTGTTAAGTGCCAAGAGCAATTGCTAATTTGCGATTACTACTGGACTATTTATTTTTCTTCCCATTTCATTTCTTTTGCAAAGTTCAAAAAATTCTAAAAAGCGTTTCCTTCACCATACACCTACTTTTGCATGTTCCTTTTGTCTGTCTTATGTTCCTAAATTATGTCGCTATTCATTCCATACATTGGTCTCTTTTGTAGTCGAATAAACATTCAATATGATCTAGAAATCATGATATTTCATTTATCATGAAAACAAGCTGCTCTTGCCCTACTGAGATGAAACTAGGTGCCTGCCTCATGTACACTTCCTCTCAGATGCTTGGATTATCTAGCTATTTTAGTTTATCTAGGAATGAACTACCTCCTATAGACTTGCTTCTTGATATATGCAAAAAATTCAAGTAAAGAGCCAACATTTCATCTTGTATCTTCAAGTTCTTCACATTGCATTCAATTTCTCCAGTTAGAGCCATGGACCTCAGTGGGAATTCTAAAGCTATGGCTAGAGTTAAGAACCTGACTAAAAAGGCCAAAATCAGATCTCCAAGAGGAGTGATACAGGTGAACATGATGTTTCAACCAAGTATGCTGAAATAGAGAATGTCCATAAGCCACAATAAAAAATCATTCTCATTCTCATTCATAAGCCACAATAAGAAATATTTAATCTTTACTATCATCTAATAAAGTGATTTGGCACTCTTGCCATGTTCCATGGAACTATGATAGTAGGGCAATGATGCAGAATTAGAAAAACATACACTGGGCTCCAGTGGTTGCATCCATGGTAGCCAGTGCTTTTACAAATGTCAAAGATCATATTTAGGTATTGATATTCAATATCTGTCTCCTGTGTTTAGTTTCTTGTTGTCCCCAGATGAGCGTGCCAATGAAACACACTAACCTTCAAGATCTTAAGTAAAACAAAGATAAATAACCCCTTCAACTTCTCAAATACACCTTCTTGGTCAGACCAAAACTTCAATTCCATAACATCTTTATCACCACAACCATCTATAACTTGCAAATAAGGGTACATTGCATG
This sequence comes from Isoetes taiwanensis, assembly GCA_021234155.1. Classification (NCBI taxonomy): domain Eukaryota; kingdom Viridiplantae; phylum Streptophyta; class Lycopodiopsida; order Isoetales; family Isoetaceae; genus Isoetes; species Isoetes taiwanensis. The sequence continues at coordinate 6,736,984 of JAJEKV010000023.1, forward strand.
TTTGTTGACATCGACAATAACAACAGTAAGATTGCCATTGACAATCACAACAACTAGAATAATAGTGTTAAGTCGTGCTTAAGAGTGAACAAATACTTTCCATGTCCCTCACACACGAAATGACGAAACAAAAAACATGCAATCACACCGGTATAAAATAAAAAACATGAAACAAAAAATATGCAATAACGCTTTCGGGCCATCAAAGGGCAACCCTCTGTGCGCAGCACCTTGTCTTCTGTAGCACCCTAAATGGTTTCTGGTCTTGGTTCTCTGACAAATTTGGGATTGAAATTAATGAGGATCTTATGTCCCTTATGAATCATGATAATAAATTTGTCAATACAGTTATTAATATTGCCCTTTGGAACATTTGGAAAGCTAGGAATCGGGTGTTATATGGTAAAAAGAATGTGTCCATCTTCTGGATAAAATTGCACTTTCAGTTTGATTTTGAGACTATTGCTACAGCACATAAAAAGAAATTTGGTGCTAATTTTGACAGGAAATGGGAAGACTATGGTTTGTATAGGGGTCACTATGATTTGTTTGCTTCCAATCTAAATGTTGTGGACTCTAACTTATTTCTTTCTGATGATCCTAGAGTATCTTAATTTCTTACGAGGAGAAGGAAGCAATAAATTTGATACCAGCAATTCACCTTTCAGTCAGAGATCTCGGGATCAAGTCATGAAAAATGACATTGCCACTTCAATGGAGTCATTCCTGATGAAAAGAGGACGTATGAGTTACAAGAAGGAAAGTGAAGATTTGTGGGCAAGTATATTTTGCAGGGAGGTCATCCAGATCCATTTCTTGTGGAAATTCCTGTCAGCCAATAATCGAATTCTCACAGAAGCTCAGCTTTCAAGATATAGAACACTGTACTACAGCCATAAGTTACTGGCTGATCTATATGGATCATTGCTAATTCTTCTGGAGGACATGGATATGTTCCGACTCTGTTACTACAACAATTGGCCCCTTGATCAATACTTCTTTGGCTCCACAGATGCCTTTAATGCCTACTTCAACTCTTACTTCTCAGATCATTGCTGAAATCCCTGTCCATTTGGCCTTCAAACTAAGAAGCATATACTGGCTTTTATCTAATTTAGTTCTGGTTTACTTTTTTGGTGGATTACATTTTTGGCAGGTTCATAATCTTTCGAGAATCCTCAACAAGCTTGTTCTGCTCGTTGAAATCGGTTCAGTTCCGGAAAAGCGACTTACTAATTACCTACTTCCATTTCATCCTCCTACGGGTGGCTGCTGATCGACCTTCTTCCTTAAAGTGCAGACATTATTTTACACTCTGTTTTACACTCTGTTATCAATTGCTGGATTTGACTATAATTTTGATATGCTTTTCCTAAAAGCATACCTTTGCTATGTATTTTGAGATTTCATAATTAATGATAAAACCAACTCTTACTTTCAAAAAAAAAAAAAAAAAAAAAATTGCAAGAAGCTTGCTCCAAGGTGGGCTGGACCCTTTAGAATAGTCAAGAGAGTAGGCAATCAATCCTACAAGCTGGACCTGCCAGCACACCTCAAGATTCATAAGGTCTTCCACGTGAGTTTGTTGAAGAAGCATACTCCAAATCCAGAAGAAGTCTTGGACACGCCAACATTGTTGGAAATGACAGAAGAGCAGCTAGAAATAGTCCCAGACTTGATCCTGGATAAAGCAATCAAGAAAACAAGGAGATCAGAGTTTCTCCAATACTTGGTCAAGTGGAAGCACTTGCCAGTGGAAGACGCGACGTGGGTACTTAAGCACGACCTCATAAGGCAGTACCCGGAATTCATGGAGCAATGGGACGGCAAGATCATCTCCGAAGAAATCGACTAAGACATGTCGATGGTTGTGTAGATTAATTGCAGTTTTAAATAAGATTAATCTACGCATGCAACCTATGCTAGGTATGGGTTGCATGTGTTGTTACCGATGATGGGACCACTACGGTGATCTCTAGGACGTGGTGTAATGTCATTGTAGGCATGACCGCGGTTCTGCTTGGATTAGCTGTAAAGTAGATTAAAAGGTCTACTTCCGTCTCACGGAAGTAGATGACCTCGAGAGATAAGAGGTCATTCAGGAACGCATGGATGGGGAAGCACCTCTAGCCAATGCCTACGGGGAGGACCCCATCCTTCACGCACCAACTACGGGAAGGACTCTATCCTCCACGCTTGGGCAACTAAAGGTGTAGGCACGAGTGGCATGTAGGCATTATAGGGCGCTGTCTCCACGGCCACGATGTGAGAAGCATCCTCTTCCTACGCCGGGAGATTAGTCATGCATCCATTTAGTTAATTAGATGGGTGGTCCCCTTATAACCATAATATTATATAGAGCGCTCCGGAGGGCAAAAAGGAGTCGAACTACGAAGACTTGCAACACAATTGTAATTGAAATGTGTTGCAAGGAATGAAGAGTACCAAGAAAACATAATGAAACTGATAAACTTGAATAAATATAAATATTGTTGTAACTTATTGGTTAAATAGAAATGTTTTGAAGTATTACCTAAGATAATGTCAATAAATGTATAAGTGTAGCAATAATAAATTGTATGCATCAAGTTGTTTGCAGGACAAGAAGATCCCAAGGTGGGGAGACCCACGATGCTGCGGACAGCATCATTTTTAAGGTGGGGAGAATGTGACGTTCCAGTACGATATACGGTCTCAAGACGTATACCGTACTGCACCGTCACGCATACATGCCATTCCAAGTGACGTGTACGCCGACGTGTAGCCAAGCAAGTGGCGCCCTAGGGGGCAACTTGCAAGGGTGCGCACACTTATTAATGTGCGCACTTTAGACCATTAACCATTAAGAGGCATACCAAGGGTCATGGAAACCCTAACCCTAACTGCTAACCTATGTAAGGCAACCAAACTCTAACTTTCCCTTTTTCGTCCACAATCCTTCCGAGCTCCGTTTCGCGCGCTTCAAGAGTCAATCCCGACTCCCAAGATCTGCCTGAGCGCCCCAGCTCGTCAGACTTCCTTTCCGACTGCATCTCCAAGCAAGACAGCGACATGGAAGCATTCCGAGCAAGAGGAGCGAGCCAAGGACCAGGTATTTGGTCAATTCAATAGCCTAATCCGCCTTCCGGGCACAGAGTTAGCATGTTTAGCCTATTGAATTGCCTATAGCAGCCACATAGAACCCTAGATAGCGAGCCCTAACTAAAGAACATAACTTCTATGATATAGATTAGATATTATTCTTTAGTTCTTTGATGATATGGATGTATGGATGACCTCTGTGGACTCATTGTATTGGGAAGGGGGGTAGAGACCTACAGCCTAGTAGTTGATGCTCCTAGCTAGTCCCTTTAGTGCACTACTAGTATTCGGCCTGTGTACAAGAACCAAACCTAGTTGTGGGTGGCGGGACTAGACTGGCTTACAAGGAAGCTCATGTCCTGATTCATGAACTGTCCCTCTGGTAGTAAGGCCTATCGGGGACTTCAGCGCACTAGATCTAATGCACTGCCACTACGTGCGGGCTGTTGCATGGGTTCGACACTCTTGGGGTGGTGTACACCTTCCATGGAGTTCAGTCGAGTAAGGGCAGTGGCCCTCTAGTCGCCTTGAGTCAGCATGCTAGCTTCTGGTGGGAGTAATCCCTACCTGCCCCATCGGAACTGGGGAGATGCAACCCAGGAATAGCCCCTTTGGCTATGCATCCGGCGGGCTACAGTCCAGTCCCAAGACTTATCAATCTACTCTGCAAAGTGTGCACAGGAGGGGCGGATGGAGCGGACTACCCAACTGCCATGTTCCTATGCCAGCCAACTCCACTGTTATTGCACTCTGTCTGCTTGACCTCTGGAGACCCGAGCTTGTCAGTCCACCCCTGTGTCTGAGCCTGGGTAGAACTCCCGTATGTGATGTACTGATCCCTGTCTATGCAGATATGTGGTGAGCCACCCCTCGTGGTGGTCATGTATGTACTACTGACATATATATTACGCTTCCGCAGCTAGGTAGGCCCTGAGGGAGACAGGGTAAATGACCCCTTCATTCTTCCCACTGGAACATCCAAGGTTGCAGTGATACGTGGAGGGCCCTATATTAGCATGGAGCTGGTATGGGGGATGAACTCCTGTTTGCATACGGTGAGTGCACCGTATATGAGTAGGGGATGTCACAATATGTCCACAGAAGCCCCCAGGAACAACATGCTTATGAAAAACAATGAAGTGAGATAGAGACTAAGAAAGCAGAGCCATACTGGGAGAGTCAAGCTCATTCCTAAGGATTTCAAAAATAAACTTTGAAACAAAGACCTTGCTATGGAGAGAAAGGTCTGAGATCCCCAGTCCTCCCACGGCTTTGGGATGCACACACTTCCACCATGCGACCTTAACCACCGCTCCTTCCTCATTACCTCCCCAGAAGAAGTTACGGACAATTGAGGAAATTTCCTGCATCTTGCTCTCTGGAGCCGGGATGACAGACGCCATAGCCATATAAATATGCGTCGAGCATAATACAGACTTTGCCATGGTAATTTTGCTGGCCATTGAGAGCTTTCCACCTTTCACCAATTGAGATATCGACGCAAACCCATCAGAATATCTTCCCAAAGACTTGTGGCAGAAATATCGATGCCAAACAGGATATCCAAAAGCCTGGAACGTCTACCATGTGGCTGCATTTGCCACGAGAAGTTAGACAAAATGGTGGGCATTGGCTCGGATGAAGGCCACAATACAGAGCACTTTGTCCAGTTCATTAGACAACCTAATGCAATAGAGAATGTGTCCAAAAGTCTTTCGTGTTTGACAAATTCATCTCGTTGGCTTGTAAAAAAAGAAAGAAAACATCGGCATACTGACTTTCAATTTGTTGCGACCCATCCGCCATCCTCAGATCCTCTATGACATCTGCATCCAAGGCTGAGTTTAACAATTGAGAAAGAGCCTCTGCTACAATGGTGAATAAGTAAGAAGTCCGTTGGCACTCTTGACGAAAATTGCAGCCAATACAGAAGATCGACGAAGACTCGCCATGACAAAGTACAATGGCTCTAGCAGAAGTAAGGAGTTTCATAACCACAGGAGCGAAACTCTCGCCACAACCAAAGGCTAGCATCATCCCCTTCAGGAAGTTCCAGCAGACACTGTCATAGGCCTTGGCAAAATCTAGCTTTAAATAAACAATCCGTTGACCTGTTTTGGGCGCTGAATGTATGCCCTCAAATGCTGCCGCAACATTATTAAGGATACGTCTTCTTGGAATGAAGCCAGATTGCATTGGATTGGTAGAATCCATGAAGACCACTTGAAGCCTCAAAGATAAAGCTTTAGCAATTATAATGTATACAGAGGATAATAATGTAATCGAACGCTGATCAGAGATGGTAGTAGGATCTTTCACCTTGGAAATCAGTGAGATGCAGCCAGTGTTAAGTTTGTAGTCTAATGACTTCGCTCAAAAGAGGTCTAGATATGTCTGCAATACTGAGTCTCCTAGCCATTCCCAATATTCTTGGAAAAACTCTACAGGAATGCCATCCAGGCCAGGGCATTTATGGGGGGCCATATGCGTTACAAGCTTCTGCTTAGTGAATGATAGCTGTAGTTCTTGCCTCTTTTCCATCGAGACTTTGCATGATATCTTGTTGAACACAATTTCTTCTAAGACCTCACTACACTGATATTTTTTTTCCTGGAAGAAGTGAGAAAAATGCTGAAATGCAAAGTGTTTAATATCTGCAGGCAACTGAAGAATCTGGCCATTAGGCATCTTCAATGACGACATTGGCCCTGCATACTTCTTTTATTGAGCTGCCCTAAAGAACTTTCTAGAATTGGTATCACCTTCTTTTGGAACAGAAAGCATATGAATAAGGAATAGAGGAAAAGAACAAACTAACTAACTGCAACTGCCTTCAAAGTTCTAGAATTTTGTTTACCTTCTATTCTAGAAATGAAGGTAAACATCATTTCTAGAACTTCTCCAAGGACCCAAAGACAAGAATGCTAAGGAAGAAGCAGAGTGAAAATAATATAAAATCCACTAAGCAAGGCCAAGGTCAGAAGTTGCTCACATATAATGGGAGAGGCCTAGAACTTGAGGGATGGAAAATTATGCTATAAGGTCATGTACTATCCAAGTTTAAATTTCGAAAACAATTTTTAAATTGCACCAACCATAGCAGGGAGGAAAAGACCAGTGTTATAAGAAAGGGCATAAATATCTTCGTTGTAGTGTAGACTTTGGTCGAGCGACACCAACGTCAAGGTGGAAAGAAACCATTGCTTCATCAAAAACACAATTTTCACAACTGTTGCAGAGGCTTTGTCACAGTTATTCACCATTGCAACGACAGAGGGACTTCTCCATGGTCTTGCAATGGAGGACGGCACGCAAGAGGTTTGCAATCAATATGCAGACGACACGTTCCTCTTCCTAGTCGCTAATGATGAGAATCTTGCTGCTGCCAAAATGCTTTTAGACACTTTTTCACTGGCTTCCGGTGTTCTTGTGGGGTGGCAGAAGTGTACAGCTTTGTTGACATTGGATAATCCGGCTCCGGCATGTGTTCACGATTATCCATGGAAATTACTTGCGCATGGACAGGCCATCAAGTTGTTGGGGATTCCAGTTGGCATCCATGTTACTATGGGAGCTGCATGGGAGGAGATCATTAGGGGTTTGGAGAAGCACTTGTTCTGGTGGTCCACTGCTAAGTTGTCTCTTGCAGGTCGCATTACAGTGGCCAAGTCAGTCCTTAGTAGTACCCATGTTTATATGGCATCCTTACTGCTAGCACCACATATTAAAGTGCGTGAGCTTATTGCAATAGTTCGGAACTTTATTTGGGCAGGTACTGAGGAAGGTGCTGTGGTTAAGGTGGCTTGGTCGAAGTGCATCCTTCCAAAATGGGCAGGTGGTCTGGGTATGATGGACTTCTTACTGCAGAGCAAAGTGCTTATTTCAAAGTTCATTTGGAGACTCCTGAATGGTGAGGATGACTCTCCTGGTTCACGCCTTCTTAGACAAGCTCTTGGTCACGGTATCCCTCTAGGCAAGAAGGCTGTCAAACCAGTCCTACCTTGGGCTTTATTTCAGACTCTGCAGCCTTTTTCAAGCGCTTCTCCATTTTTGCGTGGCTTGTTGGCAGCATGGGAGGCAGTCAGACATCTTTTCTGTCCATGCCCCTCTATCCACACCCTATTGGAGACTCCATGGTGGTGGGCACCATTGCCTCCAGACCCCTCAGCACCTCCATTGGCAGCCTAATTTAATCCCCTTATACAGAGACGATGGGTTCGTGCAGGTGTTGTCTCTATTCAAGCATGGTATGAGGAGGGTCGCCTACTGTCTTGGCCTGAATTTCAGGCAAAGTTCCTGCTCTCTCGTTGGGATGTATCTCTATGGGAGAAGGTCGCAGAAAATTTGCCTCTCATAGTGCAACTTGGTGTTGCTGAAAGGGGGCCATGGGAGTGTCATGAAAATATTCACAAAGGCAAGCAATTTGTCAGATCAGTATATCGCCTTCTTTTAGCACCACAATCCCTCCAGTTGCCAGATGGGTGGCACCTACATGTTCCACAGCCCACTTTGTGTCGTACATGGCGATGGCTTTGGAATAGGTTGCTCCACCCTAAAGTCTCTGTACTGTGGTGGCAGGTTATCCACAGGTGCCTGCGGGTTAATGCCTTGCGACATCGCTATGATCCGCGCATATCTGCAGTATGCCCGCTCTGCCTCTCGGACGTTGAGACTCTTGAGCATTGTCTCTTTGATTGTCCTGAGGTTCAACCAGCGTGGTCCTGGCTACAAGGTTTGTTTAACAGTACATTGGACTGCCGATGCATCCTTTTGACGTCCTATCCCAACGCATGGCCTCCAGCTAAACAAAGGGCATTTCATCTTGGTTCCGGTTGGTTCCTATGGTCGATATGGGAGCGGCGCAGACACCACATCTTTCAGGGCATTTATTCATCTGCACACAGTGTTATTACAGTGGTCCAGAAAAAGATATTGACAGCCTACGAGTGTTCTTCCCTTGACTCAGAACTGGTGGAACGCATCTGGATTCAGTATCTTCGAATTGATTCTTATCATTAGTCTCCTATTCTGGAGTAAGTACATTGTGCTCCAGGCTCGTGCTCCTGTGGCATCTCTGTGTGCTTACACAGTTAGATGAGACATGTAAATTTTGTACTTTTTCTCTGATTAATAAACTTTTTGGCTTTCGTCCTTCAAAAAAAAAATTAAAAAAAAAAATACAATTTTAAAGCAAAAACCTCTATAGATTTAAGAAGGGCTTAAAATAGAACCCTTAATCAATATCAAAATATCTTAATTATGGGCCGTTCATATGAAGGGGCAGAGCAAGGCAAGGCAGGAACTGCATAATGATAAGGCAAGGCAAGGAAATGTTGGCAGTGGGCATGGCAAGGCAAGCAGTGGGGCGAGGCGAGGCGAGGAACTGCGGCTGGGCCAAGCAAAGAAACGACATGTTTCTAGCTCCGATTTGGAGCCTAAATTTGCAATACAGGAAACTCCATGATCCAGTAGGTTAAGATGGACCAGGTAAGGTATGAAAAAGCAGACAAAATACAGGTAAAGGAAATCTATTTATAAGAAACTACAGAGATAGCAGATTTTGGGAATGTGTCATTGCTTGCAAATGAGACTAAATTATTTGAAGCTGAGGTACACTCAAGTAAGTATTTCAACAACAAAAATTATTATCAGGGAAGAATCCCTGAGAAACCCAAGGAAACTCAAGCATTCTTGTAAGCTTTAAAAGCTCTGTTTCTTATCAACATGCAAAATGAAACAACTTTATTACTCTTGAATTAAAGTAAACAGAATAAGTTTATATCAGAATCCTTTAAACCGAGCCTTGCACAGAATTGTAAAATTACCCCTTTAAGTAACTGATAAATCTGAATCTTTAAATCGAGTCTTGAACATGCTTACCACAGATCCTCTAATAATAATGATCTTCTAAAAATCGAGCAAAGCCACCAAGAGTTTGATAGAATTCTCATTCCAGGAGCATTTTTACCGCAGAAAGAGTTAAATCCTCAATTTCATAACGACTACTGGACTAGCTAGTAACATGTCCCTCCGCCCTTTTTTTTTAATCACTTTAGAGATTGTGGTTCGGGCATAACATATTCCTTCAAACTGCAACTCTTATTCCTTCTCTATCTCTAATGTATATCAAATTCTTTCTGTTAGAAATTGTAGCGGTACCTTTATCAATGATTTTAGTTGCTGCATCCAGGGATTTGTGTAGCTGAAAATAGCATTCAAATTTGCAAATAAGTTCCCTAATTGATTCAATAACTCAAACTGTTTGATATTCTCATGGTACTTCAAGATAGGGGCTCTTGCTTTGCTGCTCTTCCGTTGAATCTCCTCTTGTAGCAATGAAATCTTAGATTCCAAAACCACAACCATTTCTACCTTGGAGTTGATCAATTTTTAGCCTCCAAGCTGCTCTCCATGGCTTTAAGCCATTTCAACACTTGATTATAATTTGTATCATGCCTCTTCCTAAGCTTTGCACAAGCTTTTGGGGCCATAAAATTCAGCCAAATCACTAGAAGAGGCCAAAAAGCTAGAAAAAGGAAACCTGAATGCAAACAGTAGAACAACCTTGGTAGGAAGGAATTGATGCAGCATTAAATCGTGGTAGATAGCTTGCGAAAGTAACAAAAGGGACGAACTAAAAACTTGGAGCAGACCAGAATCGACATACCAGAATGCTGAGCCAAACGCTACGAAAAAGACATAAGATGTATAAGAGAGATGATGAAGGAGAAAATGACAAGAAAGCATATAAATAAGGAAATAAAAGAAAAGAACAAACAAACTAACTAACTGCTAACTAGAACTTTGTTTATCTTCTATTCTAGAAATGAAGGTAAACATCATTTATATTCAAGCTCAAGTATATTGTGTTGAAGTTCATTGTCTCAAATGTAACTAGAGCATAGCTTGACTTGTATGCATTGTTTGAATTCTCTATAGAATTTTTTTTTATTGGTATTAGAGCTAGGTTGCTAACATGTCTACAGATTTGGAACTAATCTTCTTAATTCTAACTATTTTACATGCTTTTGTCTTTATAGGAATTTAGTTGCAATAAGCCAAAGGAGTTAACCAAGAACAGTAATTGTAGTCGGCAGGCAAGGGGTCGCATCTGCAGGTCCAGCTTGGCGTACAAATGACACTGTGAGCAGACTCTCATGCCCCCGATTCTCTGAATGGATCCTACAATTGGTGGCTCCGAACCATATCCCCAAGACGAAGGAGGCTTTAGCCTTCTTGAATCAAAATAATAAGAGGGAGCTTCAGGTGGATCCCAATAGTTCTCCTGTTAACATAGTTGAGGTAAATCATCAGTAGCATTTAAAGTCCATTTCGAATTTGGTTTCTTGCTCGGTTTTGATGTATTATACTGGATTGCTAGATAGGAGGGAGTTTAGCGGTTGGTTACAAGCCCATTTTAAACGTGTAGAGATCCTGCCTTTCCAGTCCATAAAATTTCTGGGCAATAATTTCTTTCTTCCATGTTTGATGCGCCGACAGTATTGGAGCGTGTTGTACAAGGGGTTGACCTTATGTGGGGGAATTATTTGATCTACCAGCACTACACTCCTGGTGTAACTACCCAAAGCCTCTCGGCCTTAAAGATTCCTTGTTAGTTCTGTGACGCTCCCTGAATATATACGGCGCTCCAGACGTATACATCCCCTCCCATGGCAATCAGCTCACCATGAGCAGGGCCCTCCATCTAACTCGGACCATCCATAGAAAGATGCCCAAGTGAAGGACACGGAGGTGTCATTCGGCCCACGCCTTCAATGGGACTTCTAAGTCGTGAAAGCGTGAATACATGTTAGCATACAACATAAATCATACATAAATAACCACCACGAAGGGTAGCATATCCATCCAAGTACTAACGGCAAAGAAGATGCATCTAATCCTAAGGAAAACGGCCCAAACCCCAGGTTCTACCCCGGCTCAGACTCCTGTGAGGATGGACTGACGGCTCGGTCTCAAGAGATCGTGAGATGAGGTATAACTTTGGCGTTATCTGGCATAGAACAGTGGCTAGGGTAGTCCACTCCATCCGCTCCTCCTGTGCACACTTTGCAGATAGGCTGAATCATGCTATGACGTGCTTGTAGCCCTCCGAAGACACAATCCCAAGGAATCACCCTTCGGGACTACTCCGGGTTACATCTCCCCGGTCCGATGAGGCAGGTCAGAGAGGCGTCTCCTCCCCGGTATGACGGATCCCCAGGTGTGCTAGAGAACACGTGCCGCATCACGACCCCGCATCCGTCCGCATTCCTCTCCTAAATCTAAAGGTCGACTCACCAACCCGTTCGAGCCCGGGGCGACCTTCTATGACTCACGCCCTCCCCCCGGAGAGTGTCGGACCATACCCGCCCACACACAAAGTGACCGGCTATAAGCCTAACACACTATAGGAGTCCTGTAGCCGCGCTAGGCAAGACCCCACCCTCGATTCACCCTCATACTCGTTATCTGGTGCTGAACCACATCATAGCATCCACAGCCAGGTAGGCTCTTGTGCACAGGCCGCATCTAATGGGAATTGTACAGGGCTCTATCTAGGAGCATACTACAATACATGGGCTCAGAGGTCTCTACCCCCCGTAATCCCCCATCTCCGGAGTGCTAACTAAGCAAAGAACTACTAAACCATCAACCAAAGCACATACAGAGACTAGAGATAAGAATACTCACCATATCAATCAAGGGTTAGCCTAAGAGGTAAACCATAGAGAAAAAACAGAGAGAGAACACACCACAGAGAGGCGCTATGCTATAGATCAACAAAGTAACCTACTGACTAACCATCAAATCGGTCTTGAGCTGCTCCATCTCGACTAGCTGAAGGGTGCCTGGCTGCTGCTTCTCCTCCTCCATCTCCAACTGCTCCTAATTCGAATTGGGGCTTAAAAGCCCTAATTTGGGTGTCCCAATTGGAAACCCTGCCTTGCCCAATCGATTTGGGCCAGGTGGCATGTCATTAATTAACTAATTAAGCTAATTAGGTTAATTAAGACAAAAATACACTTAATTAGGTTTTATTAATTTAGCATAGCTAAATTAATCCCTTTTAGGTCAACCCCCTAGGTTAACATACCTCATGGTGGCATATCCCTACTACGCGACGTGTCAGTATATTTATACGTATACCGTATAAATACGTGGACATACCCCATGGTGGCATATTTCTACTACGTGACGTGTCAGTATATTTATACGTGGACATACCCCATGGTGGCATATTTCTACTACGTGACGTGTATAAAACTACGTGACGTGTATAAATACGTGGACATACCCCATGGTGGCATATTTCTACTACGTGACGTGTCAGTATATTTATACATATATCGTATAAATATGTGGAACGTCACAAGTTTCGAGTTCTTGATCTCCCGGTGGACATGTTGCTCCCGGAGTTTATGATGGCGATTGATATGGATTCAAGAATTTTATAGGTGAAGAAATATTTTCAAATAATAATTCACAAAGCTCAAGGCAATTCACAATGCAGTTTCCACCCCTTCAGGGCAAAGCTCTTCGCCCAACTAGAAAAGATGTCACAAAGTCAAGCTACTCCGCAAGACTGTCTAAGAACAAACTCTTTCTAGCCACCAACCTCTGGTGTTACAGGAACTCTTTCTAATGATATGGTCAAGCAAGAAACTAGAGAAAATACTAGAAGATAAGGCTAGGCTCGTCATCAACATAGGAAGAAGCAGATCTAGTTGTGCAGTTAGCTTAGATCCCTATGCACCTTTCTGGGCATAACTCTCAGAGCGTAAGGAATCTATGGATAAGCAAGCCAATCTGGAACCTAGACTTAGAGGGCTTTCCAACAAGGTAAGGATCACTAATTTCTGAGCTATGGTCGCGGAGATATCGTTTCTCAAATTTAACCTTTTATTTATAGGTAACAACACCCTTTTTTTTGCCTTTTTGCTTTTAAATAAAGGTCAAGGTTTATTTTAGCTTTAGCTTTGATAATATCAAAGTTTAGACATACTGGATGACTTTCTCACTTGATCGTATCAATAAATATTGTTCCATGCAAGGCCACTGCCCCAAGCACCATATCAATTCTATATGTCAAATTAATATAACCAAGTCCACTGGTTGCAACCTTGATTGAGTCCAAAATCAGAAATAATCAAGTCTAGCCCCCATGGATATAAAAGGAAAAATATATAAATTTATTAGGTACAAGTGATTCGAAATAAGATAGCTGCAGAAAACGTATTGAAAGTAAATCTCAAATGCACAATGTGCATATGGAGGAAATAGATGCAACAACTTTTGAAGCTGAGAAGACTAAGGCTGAGAAGAAAGCAGCTCATTTAGCCCATATGGAGCAAGAGAAGAGCAAGTTGCAAATTAGTTACCACGTATCTGGAATAGATTAAGCGTTGGGGAGAATTCTACGAATAAGCTATTAGATATATGGATGCAAAATTTGGATTCGGAATCCCAAATTCCTATGGGTAAAAGTTCATAAGTTGAATTTCTTTATTGGGAATAAAAAATAGATACTTTTGTTGTGCATACCCATGTTAGACTAGTAATTACTTGAAAATTTTTTAGCCTAGAGGGCTGAACTTGATTATTTTTTATTGTGGACTCAATCAAGGACTCAATCAAGGGAAGGGGAGGAATTGATATGGTGCTCGGGGAAGTGGCCTTGCATGGAACAATATTTATTGATGTGATCAAGTGAGAAAGTCATCCAGTATGTCTAAGCCTTGATATTATTAAAGCTAAAGGTAAAATAAACCTTGACCTTTTATTAGAAGCAAAAAGGCAAAAGAAAAATATTGTTACCTATAAATAGAAGGTTAACTTTGAGAAACGATATCTCTGCGACCATAGCTCAGAAATTGGCGATCCTTACCTTATTAGAAAGCCTTCGAAGTCCAGTTTCCGGATTGAGCTTGGTTGTCCATAGATTCCTTACGTTTTGAGAGTTATGCCCAGAAAAGTTCATAGGGTTCTAAGCTGACTGCACAACTAGATATGCTTCTTCCTATGTTGATGATGAGCCTAGCCTTATCTTCTAGTATTTTCTCTAGCTTCTTGCTTGACCATATCATTAGAAGGAGTTCCTGTAACACTAGAGGTTGGTGGCTACAAAGAGTTTGTTCTTATACAGTCTTGCAGAGTAGCTTGACTTGGTGACATCTTTTCTAGTTTGTTCGTTGGGCGAAGAGCTTTCCATGAAGGGGTGAAAGTTGCATTGTGAATTGCCTTGAGCTTTGTATACTTCAGCAATCTCCATAGAAGCACATAGCTTTTCTTTTTTCTTGCTGCTCAAGTCTCGCTTGCAAGAACTATCGCTATGTTGCCAAGTCCACCTCAGTCCCACTAACGTACACTTTTGGACATATTTGATCCACAATACACTACAACAATTTCTACATCAGGCACTTCTAAAGGTGGGTCCGCCATTGCATGGAAGATGAAAGTTCATGTAACATTTACTCTTGCCGACTGATGGGGTAGATGGATTATCATCCAATGGTTGATGGGAGGGCAGGAATGGGGGATTTTGAATGTCTATGCCTACAATAATGCGCGACAGAGAGGGGTGTTATGGGCATCTTTGAGAGGCAAGGTTAGTGCTTTGGATGCTGGAGTGGGCTGGTTGTTGCTTGGCGATTTCAATATGGAAGAGACTATTCAGGATAGGTGTGGCCGAGGATCGAAGGTGGTACAAGGTTTCGAGCAAGAACAATGGTTAAAACTGCTAGGTTCCCTACACCTGGTAGAGTAGCCTGGAGACTGTACGTTCACATGGTGCAGTCAGTGGACAGGGGTGGGCCGGGCCTATGCTCGGCATGACAGATGTTGTGTCAATACCCTAGTCATAGATCTTGCACCTCAGCTCAAGCGACAAAATCTTCTGTCCACTGTAGCCTCTGACCATACTCCGCAGTTAATTTCACAGGGTCTCATCACAGTCAGACCGAGGAGAACAATGTTCAAATTAAATACGACGTACTTGAAGGACACTGATTTCTTCTTGGAAATGCTTGTAGATTTGGTTCCGCACTTTTCGAGATAACTTTGGGATGTCAGATATGATTAAGGCCCTAGCTGTTGTTACATCATTCGCAAAGTCTTGGGGAAGACAGAAGGCTCAGCAAGAGCGGGAGTCTTTAGATGCATTATATCGAGAGCTAGAAACTCTCAGATTTCGGCCTTCTGATGGAGTACAGGAAAATGAGATATTGCGTTTCATTGCAACTGACGAACCTAAGAGAGCATCTCAGGCAAAAGTGAAGGCAGGAATCACCTCTCTCCCTCATCAGCTCTCTTGGTACATCTACTGTCCTTTTCCTAGTGTTTGGCCCGCCCACCCACCCACCCACCCTGTTTCCAAGTTTGTATTTTATTATATAAACAACACATTATTGGATGCTCTAGTATATGTTTTGGAGGCCTTCATGCCTGATTGAGGTCCTCGTGCCTAGATGAAGGCCCTCATGCCTAGTTGAAGGCCCTCGTGCCTAGATGGAGGTCCTCATGCCTGGATAAGCCTTTGTGACTCCCTCATTTCATCAATTTTCTCTCCCCTTTTATATAGTATTCAACTCTAGTTTGCATGTAATTCAAGTTTGCATGTCTCTCTAAACTCTATATTTAAACATCTTCTTATATATAAATTATTTCTAAACTCTAAATTTAAATCTCTTATATATAATTATCTCTACCGTTAAATTAATTCTTAGAATATAACACATCTACTACTAGCTAGGTGGGTTACAGTATAACACGATCCCTCGATTTTGCTACATTCCTCAACAGTGTAGCAAAGTGAGCATTATTGAGATTATTGAGACTGCTCTCAAAATTGCCAAGAGTTAATATTCTTCGTTAAGTATAACTCCAACCCCTTCCAAATCTGCAATGATAAAGTCAAACTTTTCAAAGAAATCAGTTACATTGTCTCTATTGTCTCTATGTACCTTTAACTTCTTTAGTTGTTTTTCTAGAGCATTGGTTTGAGAAGAGGATTTGAACTCGTAGCTTTTAATCATGTACAACCACATCTCTCTAGGTGTCATACCTCTGCGCTTGAGTTCGATGACTGCCCCTACCCTGCAACAAAGAATTGCTTGGGCCTCCATATTCTTCAAACATTCATCTACATCCACACCACACTTGTAGTTGTTGCAACTGTAGCAGCACTTTCTACAACATTCCCATTACTTCCACCTACTATATTACCTCCACCTACTATGGAATCTTCCCCATTGGTGCTAGAACTGGTTTCCCTGCATTAGACATTCTTGCTCTCAAAGTAGCAATAGGATGCCTTACAGCATTTGAATCAATCAAGTACCACAAATTTTCAAGTTCTAGCTCTTGCCTAGTACCCTGCTTCCATATCTGAAAGAAGCCTTCTTCTCCCTTGAATACCTCTATAGAATTAGATGGCAATCAGCTCATCATCCAACCCGACTAGCTGGGCCATGTATAGAACACTGATTCACATGCTTTTGTCCTGGATTCTATTCCAAGAGAGTTTAACAAGAAATAAAAGAAGCCTTTACACATCATTCTAAGCTGTCCTTTTGCATGTGAAATACTGATCTGACATTTCAGACATTTCAGCCTCTTAGACTTACCCGGTAAAAGTAAACACCATAGGATTAGCCACCTTGATGTGTCTTGCAGGAAGCAAGCAAACTTGTCCATGTTGTATCATCAGGTTGGAATAGCATGTTATTGACGCAATCCTCAGCCTCATTCACCCATCCAACCCGGCCAAGATGGTCAATCCTACATGTATAGTGTTCTACCAACATATTGACTTGAAAATGTTGAGTCATTGAAACGAAATACTGACAGCCCTCATTCATCATGTCAACATGGCTGCAAGCTGAAAGGATGGTAACGAGAGTCACTTCATTGGGCAGCATACCTTCAGCCTGCATTGTTACGAACATTTGAAATGCATCCTTTCCAAATCCATGATATGTAAATGCTGCAATTATAGCATTCCACGAAATAACATCCTTTTCATCCATCTCCTGAAACACTATCCATGCACTCTCTAGGCTTCCACACTTTGCATACATGTGTATTAGAGCATTTCCTAATACAGTATCTAACTTATCACTGCTGCCCATTATTTGAACATGTACCCACTTCCCTTCTTCTAAAGCAGCCAGATTAGCACATGTCTTAAGTATTCCCAGATATGTGCTCTTGGAAATGGCCACACCTTTTAAGCTCATTTGGTGAAGAAACTCAAAAGCATCAGTGAGTAGACCCCCTTCAGCAAGAGCTATAATTATTGTGGTCCATGACACTGAATCCCGTTCTGGCATTTTATGAAACAGCTCAAGTGACTTTTTGAGCTGACCATTGTGGGCATAAGCTGCAAGCATTGTGTTCCACGACACTAGGTCGTGATGAGGCATTCTTTCAAAAAACTGAACAGCTTCCTTCAGCTGTCCTTGATTGTAAGTCGCAAGGATAGTATTCCATGAAACTATATCCCTTTTGGGCATTTGAGAGAAAAGATGGAGTGCTTTTGTTAATAGTCCTTCCTGTGCATAAGCTGCTATCATTGTATTCCAGGATGTTATGTTTCGATTAGGCATTTGTTCAAAGAGTTGGAAAGCTTCGCCTAATTGCTTATGTTCTACATAAGCTGCAATCATGGTATTCCATGAGATTATATTTCTTTCAGGCATTTGGTTAAAAAGACTGAGAGCACATGTGAAGTCCCCATGCTGCAGACAAGCTGCAAGCATGGAATTCCAAGCTACCACATCTCGCTTAGGCATCAATTGAAAAAGCTGAAGGGCTTTTTTAATGTTCCCATGGTCAGAATAAGATGAGACCATAGTGGTCCACGAAATAATGTCTTGCTTAGGCATCTCTTCAAATAGTCTTTGGGCCTCAATAAGCCGTCCATTCTGAGCATATGCAGAGAGCAATGTATTCCAAGAGACCTGATTTTTCTCCGGCATTTGCTCGAAAAGCTTGCATGCCTTATGAAGGTGGCCAACTTGGGCAAAAGCACTAATCATGCAATTCCAAGATACAGTATCTCGTACAGGCATATGCTTGAAACATGTTAGTGCTTCCTTCAGCTGTCCATAACGAGCATAAGCAAGAAGCAAGGCATTCCAGGTTAAAGAATTCCTTTGTGGCATTTTCTGGAATAGATGAAGTGCTGCTTGAAGGTTTCCATGTTTACTATAAGCTAACATCATAGCATTAAATGAACACATGTCCTTTCGAGGCATTTGCTGAAAAAGTTTCTGTGCCTCATCCATGTGTCCTGATTCAGCATGCGCTGTGATGATGATACTCCAAGACACAGCATTTGGTTCTGGCATCTCTTTGAAGAGCTTCAATGCATCTATCAGCTGGCCACAGCGAGCACAAGCTCCAATAACAATATTCCATGAAGTGGCATCATGCAGAGGCATTTCATGAAACAATGTTAACGCCTTCCTAAGCTGCCCATGACGAAGATAAGCTGATAGCATAGAGTTCCAAGAAACCACATCCGGATTCGGCAATAGTTGAAATAACTTCACTGCTTCTTCCACTTGGCCAGCTTCACTATAGACCCACAGCATAATATTCCACGAGAAAATATTCCTCTGATGCAATTGATCAAACACATTCCTTGCATCCTTCACAGCACCACATTTACCGTACATCTTAATGAGAAGATTAGCTACATATGTGTTTTCTCTAAGCCTACTTTTAGTGATGCATTCATGCACAAGCTTACATTGTGACAGATCCTTTGAATTCCCGTGTTTATTCAAATCAGCCACAATGCTGGACAGATCAAGGTAAATTAATCTATTTGAACTTTCTATTGATGCTTTACATATTACAACTGTGGCGCAACTAAAGGTTTGTTTGATGTGATATTTGCCTAAGTTAAAGGTCCCCTCAAGGATAGAGATGGACTTCAGACCATTGGTATAGAATTTGCCACAGGTACAGGTAGAAAAAATGCTGCTTACTGAATCATGGGGGAATGGAATAAGAGCCATTTCCTGTCAACAGTCCATTATAAGTTCTACTCTTCGCTACGGTTATGCTCCAGCAAAAACTGCAAAACAGAGTGGACAAAATCAGTATTTGAACGATGGGAAGAAGAAATGCTAAACAGCATCAGAATAGCTAAGCGAAGATTCCTTTAGGAATTCTTTGCATTTAGGGGTACGCCATGTTTGGAGCAACTAAGCGCAGAAATGCCGGTACAAACCGGAGTTCGAGCTGGGGCGCCTCCCTGGAATCCCCTCGGATTCCAATGATGTCGGAAATTTCGATTTCTAGCTCCAGTTATAGCCACCCAGAATGGCCAACCCTAGTGCTGGGGATTGTGGATGTGGGATATGTTGCAAATATCCCTATCCGATTGGACGGTGGATCCGAGACGGTGGAGGTGTCGGGGGAGTTATCATTTGAAATCCCATATAAAATGATAGATTTTATCGTCCACGAAACCAACTGGCCTATGAGACCCAGCCTATGAGACCCAAACAAAGAGACTTCGTGAATCGTGGATTTCTAATTTTCTTCCTATTTGGAGTGACACCAAATTTGAAATATTGTTCCTTTAATTGCAAAAGTTGAAGAGCGCTTGCCTTTCAAGAGTTGAGTGCCTTGTATTTCTCCTTGAGTGCCATGTATTTCTCCATGAGGATATTCAATTTAATGTGTCTCCATTGGTTGCTTCTTGCTTACACAATGTGGTTGGAACATTTGTTGCAACATTTTGTTGCTTACTCAATGTGGTTGGAACATTTGTTGCAACATTCTTGCAATATTTAGTGCTAAATCATTAGAAGTACGTGCCTCACTTTTTGTCCATAGATTGGCCTCCACATGGTTTGAGCTTGTCGGGATCATTGGGCCATATTCCAATTGCTCTAAAACTATCCCTGATATTGGATGGGATGAGACTTGTGACAATGGCAGAGGAGATAAGTTTCTCAACCTGTTCCTTCTTAGTTCAACCACCATGTAGGTTGACCTTAGCCATTTGAAAGCCTGCTTGAAGGAGGCAAAGCAATCCACATCTAGCATATTTATCGGAACATAATGAGGATGTTGAGATACTCCTATAGTAATCTTCTTTTTGCTTTAAAACATTGTACCTTTTATTATACTTAATAAAAAAGTACACTTGTTCCCTTGAAAGAAATAGAAAAATTGCCAGCCTTGTTAGCATTCCAATGATGGAGGAAATCTATATTGTTGATATTTTGTCCCAAAACCTTGTATAAAAATTATTCAAGTTTTCTTGGGTCTTAGCTCGAGCTTGAACTACCTCTAAGATCTCGACACATCTTAGAAAATGACTGCGTATCCCTGTTTGAAGAGCTTCCACCATTTATTGCCAAGGTAATCCCGTGCTTCTAGGAACCTCACCAGAACAAGAACAGTTGAATAGCTATTTTCTTGAGTACATCAAGAGTGACCTCCATGTATAATTCTATCATGTGCAATACGTAATCCACTAAATCCTTCTTAAGTTATGGGGTGAGTATTTTCGGACGACTTTTGGATCTTTTGCAAGACAAACCATAATGTGTTTCCCTGGATCGAACAGATAGACCATGGCTGAAAATATCTCGTTTAATTTTTTGAATAATGCTAGATGCAAACAAGAAAAGAAAGAGAATAAATCAGAAAAGCACAGTAAGCCTATCACTAACATGATTAATGCCCCCTCCCCAAAAAAGGTCTTTGAGAGAAAAAACTTGAAAGTAATAAGTGTACTGATCAAGTAATGTCTAAACAAGTCTCATTTATGATGCAACATGTTTACCGAAAATCAATAGTTTCTGTAAATATGAAATTGACACAGTCTTTAGTTTTAACCTCTAGTATTTAGTCAACACTAAGTCACAAGCACCCCACACGGAATAGGTGGTTCAGTTCGTAGCCAATCTAGTCAATCCTTCAATCAGTTACCAAATATAAGTGGATGATGTGACTATTCATCTAAATAAGGTATTTCTTGCTGAGGTATCTCAGTTGCCCTCTCCGAATATCTCTTGGAAGTTTGCCTCTTTGCAAGATTTCAACCCCGAGGAATATGGAAAATCCTCCTACAATACAAAAATCAAGTTGTCACTTGTAGGTTTTGAATGCCTGTTCTCTACGAACTTTTTGTGTAATAAGTTTCCAGAATGGCCTCAGAACACACTTACATCGACAAGTTGTTTTACAACACAGTTATTGCATGCACTTGTTCTCATACTCTGGTTGATTCGACAAACATCCTTTTACACTGTACGCATGATGAACTCGTAAGAGTTTGCTTTGCCAATTGAGAAAAACTTTCTTCGGGGTCATTTTCATGACATGATCATTTATAGACTCTGATGACCCCACCCTCAGTCCACACCAATTGATCATTAGGAATCCACTAATTATCACTTTGTGGATCGCATGCTCACCCATGATATTCTACAGTGGATAGTAGTATTAGCACTATCAAGGATTTAGGGTTTGACCATACCTATGACCAAGAGCTTCCATACCAGTAGATTAGTTCTCATCAGTACCGTCAGCAGGCCCAAGAACCTCCTATTGCACCTCCACTTCCCCATGTGGAACGTATCTTCTCACCTCAAGCCTTGTATGTCCACTTCTCATGTCTTTCTTTAGAAAGATAACAATGTTGATGAAGCTACCACTTCTGGCCAAGATCTCGAGACCTTATGTATGAATATTAATAGAATATCGATTTTTGGAAAGACAGATTGTCTCTGCAGCTCCTGATGAAAATGCTTGGTTAAAAAAGCCAAGAAAGATGACAAGAAGCTTCGAAAGCAAAAGCAGGTTCTCCAAGACTAGAAAGTAACAATCTAAAAGGCTCCCACTTTTGGAACTAGATTCCAAAGAAATCTTAGACTATGTTCACGCTGAAAAAATTGCTAACTCCGAGATTAAGACTAAATTGAATGCTATACTGAAAGATTTCAGCGCCTGACTGGTTTTTATTACTCTTGCTCAAACAAATGTTGATTCTCTCTATGTTGATTTGCCCTTTATTCCAAGATCTGGACCATACATAGCGATCCTCGTTTGTGGGGTATGCATGTACAAGTTTTCGTATACTGTATATTAAAGTTTGCAAAATACTATAAGGTTTGAGAGAATGTACTTAATGGTGTTAATTTTGTACATGTATTGTAAATTTTTTGGGGCTCTCGCTGCCCTACGTAACCCCCCGTGTGAATATGCACCCAAACCAAAGGGGGTTTAAGGGGGATTTTAATTTAAATGTGTCAAATGCAATGGTTTGTGTTAATAATGTTAATGGTAGTTGTGTGTTAATGGTTTGTGTTAACTAAAAAAAATTTTGGCCCCTTCGGGGCCTTAAGGATGTGTAGGGGTGTAGATATAGACATTACCTAATACTCTAATGATGGATGGAAGGGCACTAAGAAATCCATAAATGTATGTAACAATTTTAGAAATACTTCTGCATGTAATATTGTGCATGTAATATCTGTGCATGGAGATTCCTTAGTGCATGTAATATTGTGCATATAATATCTCTGCATGGAGATTCTTTAGTGTATATGAATCATAATAGAAAATTGTAGTAGAGCTAAAAACAAGCCATTAGATTCGAAGTCCTAATTTTAAGTGTGATATAATACCATGATAGATAATAGACAAATGGTAACACATTAAAAAAACAGAAAACATTAGTTCAAGACCAAGATTTGAAAAGAACAAGTGCAGCAACAAAACTAAGAATTTAGAAACATGCTAACAATGACAAGACGACCATCATGGAAATTTCTGCCTTCTTCAAGCTACATATTCCATATACTGGATACAATTGGTTATAGGGTTGTTCCTTCGCGGCTTTGCATGCCTTTGAAGAACTATCAAGAGTAATCTTACAGGGACCCCTTTTGTTTGCTCTAGGGGGTTCTTCTTTGATGTGCATACATTTTGCAGATCTGCCTTTCTTTACTTGCTGATTTCTTGAAAGATGGATGAACTTGATATTCATTTCTACAGTTGGACATAATCATAATTGCAGAGTTGCTAAGAGGATGGAACACAGACTCTGGTCTTACTTTTTGGAAGAACTTGGTGTGTCTTGCACAGAAACCTGAGACAGTAAACAGGAAAACAAGCAAGATAAATTAAAAGAGAAGATACTTAAGATTATCATACTCATCATCAGGACTTTTACCTTTTTGGGAGGCCTTCCTCTTTTAGCACATGGTTTGCTATAAGTACTAATGATGCTCTGTAACTCAAATATTTTGTACATTAAGCTAATTTAAGCATCGCTTAGAAAACCAACAAAGCAGACCTTCATTTCATTATGCATCATAGAGATTAAGTCGTCCTTCAAAGTTGCAAATTGCCTTGTTGATGAAGTAAATTTTGTGTGCTTCCATTAGCTGCACGTTGTCTTGCCCAAATCTTCAGCTGCTCCAAATCCCCCTTCATAGAGTCAAGGCATTTAGAAATTCCAGTTACCATTTTGTTTAACGTTGCTAACTTTTCTTCCAGCTCCTCTGATATCCGGCCTGCCATTCAGTACATGTAAGCCTTAAGAACAACATCGCTAATCCTACAAGAAACACAAAATGAAGCCATAACATTTTTTTTCTGGACAAGAACCAGTGGATATCCGTTGCAACAGATCCTGTGCCGTTGGAGCTCGAGCTAGTGCTGGTGCTAAGGCTAATTGAGAATTCGAGCTTGCATAAGGATAGACATATGAAGAAGATGGTCTTAAGGCCGTTAAATCTCTTCCTCTAGCATTCAATCTCCGCTATAAACATTTCAAATTCAGGCCTTTTCTCGAATTCCAAAATCAAATCTAACTGGGAGAAGAAACATTAAATTGGACGCACCTGATCGTTAAAATTTCCAAAGTCTTCCTGCAACGAGAGCCCGAGCAAATTGTATCCTTGGCAAAGCCCGAGCTTCCTCTATTTTCGACTGCCGGAGCTCCTTTGGCACTACAAGCTCAACAAGCTTCCCACCATCAGGCTCTATGAGACCTGCTTGAATCCGACCCACAAAACCACGCCCCCTATTATAAGATCTGCCACCATTTTTTATGAAGAAGCTTCTCTCCTGCAACGACGATCTCTTTAAATGGTAGCTAGCATATTCACAGCCTGTAATCTTATCTTGCTAATCCCTGTTTTTGCAGATTTGCAAGCCCTGTTTCGTGCCCTAAAATGCTATCCACAAGGCTTGCATGTTCAGCCCCTAAAATAAAAAGAGGGCTTTTGTTGTCAGCCCTTGGATGTTGGGCCATTGAAAAAAAAAAAAAGCTAAATCAACGATTAAGAAATGGTGCACTCTAGATGTACGCATTAGTACATCCATTCGAATACGCCATGAAATCTTAGGAAAACCTTTGTGAAAAGCGTACAAAAACACAAAGAAAACCCCCTGTTATTATGCTACATATTCATGACTCATGAAAATTTACAATTCAAGGCTAATGAATATATTTTTGGTTCCTTCTCTTCAGCGAGCCTTTAAGTTTTCTTGGATTCTTCTCTTTTCTAGCTAGCTTTACTTTAAGCTCAAAATTAGCAAGTTCAACTTGAAGCGTATGCTTTTAAATGGTTGTATCCTTAAGCCCATTCACAAAGTGATTAATCCACATTCCAGCTGTCAACTCTGACAAACGTGAGAGAAATCCTCTTAGCTCTACCACAAAATCTTGCAGAGTTTCAATTTGAACAGTCTCCTTCAGTTGAATCAATGCATGGCAGTGGACATGATGTTATGCCATGCATATACTTGCATGAACCACCTATAGAAGTCATAACAGGTATGCAACTTCTTGTGGATAACCTATCAGTCGGCCACATGACCTTTCTACAACAAACCGCAAAATACAACTTCATCGAGTTAAACCAAATCATACACCTTGTCTAGGGATAACATGTTTGCCCTAGAAGTCTAGTAATTAGCTAAGATATTAACCATTTTCAAAGAAGCAATTAACCAAGATATTAACTATTTTCAAAGATTTAATCTCTTCTCATGAAAGTTCTCCCAAAGGTTAATCAGGTTGGTTATTAGGACTATCTAACTGCATATTTGTAGTAGAGGGTCTAGCGCTCTGGTAGCCCCATAGATCATTTGACGATTAGCTCTAAGGACTGAGGCAGAAGCTCTTGCTCTAAGCAAAATTTCTCCACTACCCCTCCAGTATGGCCTCGGGCATTCCCATTGAAAACCCATTTATTCAACTGCTCTTCAAACTTATGTAAAGTTTTCTTGAACAATGCTTGGTATGATGCTCTTTTTGATGCGACATCTGGTGTCTATTCTTTCGGATGAATATTTGTCAGTTCTGCAATGCCACACTAATACTAAACTAGCATTGGATGTCCTAATTTTGATTCGATTTATGGTCATTTGTGATTGGGGGTGCCTATGATTTTTGAAATATGAAATATGAGCTCGTCTAAGGTTTTGAAGTATGAATATCGGGACTTGGATCTCTATACGGCTTTGTTAAAGGATTTAAAATATGAAATATAAGAATCGAACCTCTACCAAGATAATTCAATGTCCTAATAAGAATCCATAGACTAATATCATTATCAAATTGGATCTATGTTTTGATATAACAACCCATTCAATTGTTTTAAAGATATGGTCTATAGTTTCGAGAATAGTCTTTAACATCCTCTTGGAACTCCCTGTTATTATGCTACAAATTCAAGACTCAAACATTGGCCGACCATAATAATAGATATATACAAGAAATTTAATGCGTCCTACGGCGCATTGTTCCTACGTGCAAGTTCTTATAAAAGAATCTCTTGACAATACTCTAAATTCATAGATTATCTAACATTCTACCAAGGTTCTCTAAGATTCTACCAAGGTTCTCTAAATTTTATAAGATTCCCTAGATTTTCCAAGATTTTATGAAGATCCCCTTAGATTCGCTTAGGATTCATTTAGATTTTATGAGATTGCCCTAGGTTCCCTTACATTACATGAGATTCAAAGAGATTCTATAAATATTCCCTTACATACTCTAAGATTTCATCAACATTTTCTTAGATTCCCTTAGATTTTATGAAGATTCCTTTAGATCCCCCAAATTTTAAGAGATTCCCTTAGGCTTGTAAATATTTTTCTAGATTCTCTTACATTTTATAAGATTTTCTTACATTTTATTAGATTCTTCTGGATTCCTTTACATTCTAGAACTTTTTAGAACATTCTAAGACTTTCTGGAACATTCTAAGACTTTCAATATATTCTAGAACTTTCTGGAAGTATTTCCCTCGATTTCCTTACATTCCCGTAGATTCCCCTACATTCTAGAACATTCTAAAACTTATTAGAACAATTTAAAACTTTTTGGAAGAATTTTCTTAGATCCCCTCTAGATTCTCTTATGTTCTAGAACTTTCTAGAAGATTCTAGAACTTTCTAGAGCCTTCTAGAACATTCTAGAACTTTCTTGAACTAGCTAGAATATTATAGGCTATTTTATCTTAATGGCAATATTACCCTTAAGTACGTTTGAAACATAAATTATTGATTGATTTAATGCTTGGTCTAGTGGTTAGAGTGGGGGGTTTGGGGGGTTGAGGACCAGGGTTTGAATCCCCCCAATAACATAAAAAAATTTAAAAGCCTTTCCTTAAGGGACGAGCATTCAACATGAGCCTTAAGATCTTAGACTCGATCAACGATCAAGATCTCACCATATAAAAGCAATATGAGCCGTAGGATCTGTCACATATAATTCCCAAAGCCATATGGACCGTAGGATATGTGTCAAGCCACCTGAGCCGTAGGATCTCGCATCAACGATCAGGATCAAATAAACATGGACCGTAGGATCGTTACATATAGTCTATATAAGAACCCCCAACCCATCTGGGCCTTAGGATACGTCCCAAAGCCACGTGAGCCGTAGGATCTCGGATCAACGATCGGATTCAATGGGACAAACATAAGAACATATATGTAGTAGATATAAAGGTTATACAATGACTTGGCTAAATTACGCGAAAAGTTTACGTAAAAGCTTCTAAGTTTTGACTAAACTTTTTAATTTTTGCCACCTATATTTTATTACAATTAATTAAAATTGGACGAACAAGCGCAAGATAGAGCTGCTAATTTTGTTTCTAAAAACGGCTATAATTTAGTTGATTATTTTTCAAAAAGAGGCCAAAATAAGCCATCAAAACATATGTAATTGTGTTTCACATTTTTCTTTTTTTCTATTTCTTTAGCAGGGTTGCCTAACCCGAGGTGCACGCTTTCATGCAATTCTAGCTATGCCAGGTGTCCCGCCACATCCGCCACATCATCCCTTTTTTTTCAACCCCCCTCCCCTATGCGAAGCCTTCCTCTTTCCCCCATTTCCCTCTCCGACCATGGTTAATAGCACAAGAAGAAGATGCACAAGCAGAAGAGGATGGGGTTGCTTGTGTGGGGTTTGATGGGTTCAGAAGCCTCTTCCACGAAGTTTCTTAAGTTAAGCCTGTTTTCGTACATTTTCGACTTTCAATTCTACACAACTTCCATACCCATCCAAATTATCAAGGGAGGTCTATTGGGGGTCACACTAGCTTAAAAATGTGAAAAGCCAAGAATGGGAAAATGCTATTGTCATCCAAAATAGAAGAACGGTTGAATAGCTTACATAATTCACACCATGCAATGTTATCCCATTTTTGTACCCTTTGAATATATATATGTTAGGAAGACGTGATCCCTGACCATTAATACATACCAAGCTTGTGATCCACTCCCTAGTATTCCAACCTCATTAAGCATTGTCCCTAGTATTCCAACCTGATTAACATTGTCCGCTTTAGGTGCTATAATCTTCAAACCTTCCACCTTACCAGCTTGAATCTTTGTTTCATCTGCATTCCATATCCATATCCTTGCATGCTGGTCATATATGCCCTTTAGCTCATCATAAAACTTGTCCAGCTTCTCTTGGGTCACTGCTCGAGCCCATGCCGCTTCCAATGTCTCATGACTCCTTGAAGCTACAACAGAGTGCCTTTTTTTTCTAAGAGCTTCCACAATTTATTGCCTGGCATACCATTGCTCATTTCCCCCTTTATTTTTTTAGGCAAAAATTTTAGATTTTATTAAAAGACAGAAATACGTTAGGCCTTGGACCGCTCCACAATAGAACCTCTCCACAATAGGCCTGATAGGCAGTACTAAGAAAAATGATCACCAAAAAAGACAAGCCATGCAATCACAAAAGGGTCCCTGATGGACTCCATTTTCCAAAACTCGGATCTAAGAACAACTACATCTTTTCCAAGTGAAAAGGATAAGATACCACTGTAGTACCTGTAGTAAATAAAGGCCATCTGAAGGTTCACCTCCACCTCCACCGAATAATGCAAGTATGTGAAGGGAATACTGCAAGTAAGGTATTAAGGGAGTAGCTATCCTTCCATGCATTAACTTGGCCTGAGCTACCATCTTGCATACTCGTACAGGACTGTACTGCAGGATAAGATGCACTCTCTCCCAGCATGGCATCATGCAGGCCTACCCCAACGGGGTGGTCCAGTTACTTTCCTAGTGCACTACCACACACCACTCCATAGTGCTCAGCCTTCTCAATGTTGATAAACCCTGGAGATGCAGCGATAAGGAACCCTTGATCTCCACCCAAGATATTTTCATTTGGTCTCCCATCCACACACGGAGTGTCCATTACTGTAGCAGCCCATGCATCCAAATGCTCCCCTAGCTGGAAAAAGGGTGGGGGATACTAAAAGCACCCAAGCAAAACCATACAAAGTGCAGCAGGAAAACAATGTCAAGAAGAGATAAACCCTATGCATCTGTAATTCCCATTCTCAGCCTTTAAGAAGGGCACTCTCCAAAGCTCGAGATCTGCAGCTCTCTCGAGGCGGATGCTGCAGCACCTATCCGCCTTCCAACACATCCATAGTGCCCTGACACTGGTACGTTAGGTATCCGTTTGGTGCTCTTGAAAATATCACAGCCAACAACACATAAGTCTGGAGCAGCATGCCACATTATCAAAACTATTTCGTCCTGACTTGCATCAGCTTCTACACTGAATGCAGTCCCAACCGCAGCAAGTGCGGCCTTCATCTGCTTCTACACTGTACCATTTCCTTCACTGCATCAAGTGATAATCCCATGTGTGAGTTCTACTCTATGCACGACCCTAACTCTTTTCTTGATCTGATGTTAAGAATGTTGTTTATGGGTGATACGGTCATATTGCCAATCTCTATGGTAGATTCAGGAATCCCAGACTTACAGAAGTTCCATTTTCACTTACCTAATCTGTCACGTCCTGCATCATCTACTCTTCAGTCCATTATCCATGCTTTGTTGTTGGCCCCTTCATTGAATTCATTTGTTTGCTAACCTGTGGTCTGTTTCTCCTTTGAGTTGGCGTTATCACTCACTTCCAAGTGGTCTAAACCATGTTGCTGTGGTCTAAACCATGTTGCTTGGCTCCCCATCGCTGCCATGCCTTTGTTCTTGTGAAACCCTGTTGCTTGGCTCCCCATCGCTGCCCTGCCTTTGGTCTTGTGCTTACCATTATCTCCGATGTCGATGTTGTTCTAGTGCCCAGAGTCTTTACACAGAAAAAACAAACAGACTCGCCTAAATTCATGAAAACAAAAATTGAAACCCATTGTATTTCAACGCATATTTTTACTTGAATCATTAAGTTATTTCTTAGATGAACAAAGCATTCCACCTGTGAACCTGATATTGAAGAAATACTGTATAGACACGGGCCATTTATGTGAAAACTGAGGCTCAGATCTCAAATCACATTGACTGAAATTCATCGGTGGGTTTACTAAGCCATTGGCTAATGTGATTCTAATTAACTTGATTTGATTTATAACCACACCAGTGCGAAGCAACACAGAAAGGCATTTAACTCTCATCTTCCCCATTTAAATCATGAGCCCTATTTCTTGGTTGGTCCCGAATTACAGAAGAAAAAAATACAGCAACACAAGTTTTAACAATCCCTTTCGGATGAAATGAATGAATTAACAATGCCTCAACTTTCAAAACATTATTCTTCTGAAGAGTTCTGCAAAATGATGTATTATATGTTTAAAGTGGGGCTTCGTAATCAACTGCATAGCAAATTTATTCAATGTTGACCTGCTTTCCTTGATTGAACATGGTCGCCG
Source organism: Isoetes taiwanensis (assembly GCA_021234155.1). Taxonomy (NCBI): domain Eukaryota; kingdom Viridiplantae; phylum Streptophyta; class Lycopodiopsida; order Isoetales; family Isoetaceae; genus Isoetes; species Isoetes taiwanensis. The sequence continues at coordinate 6,767,253 of JAJEKV010000023.1, forward strand.
TGGCAAGCATAAGGGCAACTGTTGCACCTTGGCAAACAACACGAGCTCTCATAAACAGCTGCCCCCTCTTACTGTTGCCCTGCTTGAATGACACAAGGCCTGCTGTTAAAACTGCTGCTGTTGCAAATGCACCTGTACCATAATGAATTCGGTTCCAAAGTTATTCAGAAGCTGCATACAAATTTATAAGGAACTGGGCCAATGGTTTCACATTTTCCCATTGTAATAGCTCCAATATTATAACAACCTAGCAGGAAGTTGAAACAGGCTGTTAATTCAGGCAACAAAAATCGGCATCCTGCTTTAAAAGTTCTGCTCTATGAATTATAAAAATTGTTTTTTATCCTCATACAAAGAATGGTTACTTAATTATTTACTTTGGTGGGATGCTGCGCGTAAGAAAATTATTCTTCTATAGTACTAGCAAGAGCATTGTTGCTGGTAAGCATTCTTCATCTCCAATAATTCATTAAATAGCTTTGACGAACCTACTTTAAAGGACGCAACAAAGGATACATGATGTTCCTCTGTATGTGAGAAGTTGAGTTGTAGAAAGTTATGTACTGTTACGTCTACCATGTAACTCTAATTAATAACAGAAACCTTAATTCTGTAGTACTTTTTCTAAATCTCTTCTACCAGTGCAGCGAGAGTTGTAAAAAAGGCACACTGGAAGGCTTACATCTGGAAAGCTGAATGAGCAAGACCATTAAATTGGAAGCAGCAATCTGAAGAAAAGCAAATTTAAGGACCCAAAGTGTAAAGATCTGGGTTCTTTCTTTGATTACCTTGAACGACTCCTTTGGCATCACAACCTTTCTCACGGTGAGCTAGAACGATCTATCTTGTAAGGGAGACAGTAGAAGGTTTTAGTTTACAAGCAACAGCCTTAAATCTAGAGTAGGTTAGTCAAAATATCTTGAATAAGTTTAGTCTCCCCTGCTGCAGCAAGGTAACCTATCTTATAGCCTTGCATCTTTTCCATCAATACGAACATTTTGCACTGCATGATCCTCTTGAGAATGTACAAGGCTTTATCTATATCTATATCTATATCTATGTCATAATTCATCTGATTTACAAATGGCTTCAATCTCAATTCATTCGGAGATTACCCAAAAGAAGAGACAACTACAAAGTCTCCAAACACTCTTTTCCCAAGAAGCAAGGCTCAAAAAGAAAAGTACCTATTGGCACCCAAGGATTGCGTTGCTTTTTCTCCTCCTCAAACATATACTCACTCTCCTCATGCACTTTTTCTTTCTTTGACATGTTGAGCAATCGCTAATTAACCCTAGAGTCAATAAACTTGTTAATGTACATTCATCGAACACAAACAGAAAACGTAAATGCTCATACTCAATTGACTTTTCATGACCAGACTAGAAATTGCAGATTTGGTACAGACGTGATCAAACCCCCAGGATATCCTTCTCCAGTCGACAATTTCTTAGGACAGGATAATCAATTTGGATGGTGGCTGTCATGAGTTGGGAGGTTATAAAGGGAACAAAGATCCCAGGATCCTCTTGCTGAAAACTTTTCTTATGCATCTGGTTTGAACTCTTAACACTATCAACAATCAAATCCAAATCCAGAGTGCACCTTAATAAAAAACTTGAGAGCAAGACATGGGAATCCGATGCCCCAAAAAGCCCTAATACTTCTACATTCCCTATTCTGGCAAGCTTCCTCCTAGGAAAAAGAACACAATAATTCCATTTGCAACTCGTCGCTAAAAAGCATTGATTTAAATATCAAAATTGAAGGTGAAGTGTAAAACATCAAAGACGAAATGGCCTACCTGCAACAACAAAGCTCGCATCAAGTGCACTGAAGGATATACAAACCCTAATCCAGTGAACGACAAATTCCGGGGAACCCTTGCAGCCTACCTGTTGAAATCAAGAATTTCCGATATAAAAAAAAATCCTCAGGAAGTTTTCCGGTAAAAAACCATGGAATTCTTCACATTTTCCGGCTGGAAACTAGTTTTTTGCTTAATGCTTCCTGCTAGCTTAAATTATGTAGGAAATTTACCTTTTTCTGTATAAAGTTTGTCGCTCACTGCCCTAATCCTTTCAATTTCAGATCGACTAGATTCTATTCCTTGATGCGTTGTTCATACATTGACACGTAAGTATATTTTTTTTTTTGTGAGCTAAAGTGTGACACGTGAAACTAATGTGAAGCACAGGCTTCGAGATCCCCAAAAGCTCTAAACCACATAATTTGCTGGTAAATGTCACGCTCCACCGGATTTTGAATATAAGCTAATAATTATTTGCCGGATTTTGACAAAAACCCTACAATTTTTTTTGGCAGCAAGCAAAATGTCGAACCGAAAAATAAGGATTATGACCAGAAATTTAGGAGACTCGCCCCTTGTATTTCGATACCTGGTGAAGTATGTTTGGGATGATTGTACACCAGCGGGGGGAATCTTTTTTTCTCTATCTGGAAATTTATTACAGTTTTCTTATCCAACCCAAATTTATAATTTTGAATCGGATTGTTCTTGCAAACATAACTCACAACCGGATCTCAATTTACCAAGACAACGAGAATTCAAAATATATTACAATCAATTCATTACCACTATTCACCAAGCACTCAATATGTATAATATCACATTAAACTAAATCAAAATGCTACATTGAAGCTATGCCATATAGATAATAGCATAAACAGAATTCAAATATCATATCAACCTGGGAACGTGTGCTCGGCGATGTCGGGCATTAGTCGTAGATGTGTAGTGGCATTTATGTGTGTTAGTCATTGCCGTATTGCAAACGTGCGCAATGCACTTAAGGCAATATATGTTTAGGTGCAATAGACACGAATATGAAGTTCGAACAAATTAAATCATAAACAAAAATAAATACAAATGCAAAATATTTTTGGTGCAAATAGAGGTTATGCACGTCGCTCAATGGATCCACATCATGAAGAACCTGTCCCAAAGAACTCTAGGAACGTCTGTCGGTTCAATATGAAGCTCATTTGCGAAGCTGATAGGTATAGAAGCTCCTCCCGGCGTGCCTATGATGGCAAACATGAATGTGTAAACATGCTCTGATATCATGTCCCACACACGCAACTCAGGTCTACCAACAACAATCTTATACTCGGTTAGAAATTCGGGAAGCTCATAATCACCAACTGCGTCATGTGGGATCGATGCCCAAGCCTTGAACCGTCTCCCATCGCAAACGCCCATGTGTGTGATGCCTCCTGACCTAAAGCAAGTTCCCCTACATGTGTACTTCGAGGGGAAATTTTTTTAGCGGGTGTTATCAACAACCACAGAACTCCCTACAATAGTAAGATATAATTCCAAAGTAAGATCCTTAATTAAGATGATAAAATAACCTATTAAGAAGCATATAAGCAATTGTTATTATTAGAACTAACAAATCTTACACTCATCATCCCTAAGATGTACGCGAACTATCGCCCTTGGCTTAGGATTTCCAAGTTCCTAAGGTACGAATGGTGTCAAAGGTCAATAAACGCCAAAGATACATGAGAACCTTTCAAAAGAAACACATACACATGCACTATATAGTTGTCAAAACGTTAGTCGAGGACATGACACTTACCTCCATCACAAAGCATCTGTGTAAACCACATTCCTCGTGAACCTTGAAATTGTATTGGCGCCTTCCTGGGGCATGGACAGTGGGTCCTTGATAGCGACCCAAATTCCTTGTCAGTTTTGTACCCTTGAGAATGCCACATATAATTGTCCATGCGTAAAGACAGGCTTTGAAAGATATAACCCCACCTTATGCATTGTCTGACCTCTGGGACTTGTTTATCGTCATGGCAAAAGCCGGCCGCAAAGGGAATTGCACCCTCTCAAACTGAAAGGGCAATCCTGAATCAATAGGCACAATTGAAATGCGAGATAGAAGAATAGTGTCACCAACATGGGTTCCAGTTACTATCTCTGCCTCAATGACTCGTCTTCCCAACTTTCGTATAATCAATCGTGTTCCATTGCACAGGCCCTTCTTGAATGACGTAGACCTCAATAACATGACAATCATTCCCACCTTCAAATTTAGCTCGTGGGGTAATACACCAGTTGGAGTTTGTGCATTAAGAAACTCAATGGGGTATAGACCTGCATGCTGGCCATCTGTGTCTATGATTCGATCAACATTAAAGTAATCTGTTGTCTCTCCAGCAATAAGTGATGCCACCTTCCTATTGATCTCATCCACAAAATGGTTCAAAGGTGATAGTATAGCACGACGTGTCCATAAAATCATCTCTTTCTAGTTTTGTTGGATATCAGGGAATATGTCTTGAATTAAATCATCCACATCATCCGACCCAAGACACATATCCTGTGGCAGATGCACCATATCAACCTCCTTCTCCGGAAAGGTTGGTTCTTGCCCATCTCCTATACTTAATAATTAGTCTGCAAATGCTTGTTGTTCAAGCGCATCCGAACCCAATGCATTCATGACACACATGTTGATTGTCAGTTTGTACTCTCTCATACTATCCCAGATATACGAACGCTTTAGAGAAGCTTCTACAATTTGTGCACGTGAACCTTTAGGAACCACTGGTAGTATTTGTCAAAAATCCCCTCCCAATAGCACTGGAATCCCACCAAATAGAATCTGCTCATTGCCCATCACATCTCTTAGTGTCCTATCCACTGCCTCAAATATCCACTTGCGCATCATTAGTGCCTCATCCCATACAATCAAGCGACATGCTCGAATGAGTCTTGCCAATTTCGACTGCCTTGGAATGTTGCAGGTAGACGATTCTGTGCCCCTATGGGTATCTTAAAACGCGAATGAATCATTCTTCCACCTTGCAGTAGCACTAACGCAATGCCAGAAGATGCAACTGCTAGAGCAATCCAACCCCGTGCACATACATATCCTATAAGAGTGTTATATAGATATGTTTTTTTGGTTCCCCCAGGGCCATTCACAAAGAACACCCCACCACCAGTCTTATCGATCACATGGTTGAGAACAACATCATAAACTGCTCGTTGATCAATGTTCAACTTCTCGGAATCAGACATGACTTTATCCATACTCACATAGAACATTTCCTCCTGACATAGTGTGGTTGTGTCTAGCACCCTTTCTGGTAAGTTGAAGCCCATTTCTGCTAGGCTCTTTCCAACTGATTGCATGTGATCCTTCACATCCATTAGTGCCATGTCAATAGCATACTGACGCAACTGACCTGTCTCAGAATAAGCATCATAAACAGTTTGGTCTAGAAAATCCTCAACCATCCTATATTCCAACTTTTTCCAAATATCAAGTGGATATAATGGGTTACATTCCAAAAGAATTGAAGCAAAAAATTGTCGCAATTGATATGGCATATCCCATGACGATGCTTCTCGTAGGCATTGGACCCATTCTGAATTATCATTCACAATCATTCGTCTGATGCATGCATTCATGAATGTCTCACACAAATGACCATCAATAGTTCTCAAATCTTCAAAAGATGTAGCTCCTAGTACATTGCTTAGCAACATTTGCAAATAAAATCGCTCGCCCTGCAAGGGAGTCACAAAGTACATTCTATCCACAGATGGCACAACTTGAAGACGTTGATGAATTGCCCATTTATATGTCACTTTGCTCCAGGTAAAGCGCTTAAGAAAGTCATGGTACAACAAAGTTTGGGACAATGGGTATTCATTTGCAGCATTCACCTTAAACCAACCCATGAGAGTGGTGTCATGTGCATTGTTAACCACATCTTCTAAGTCTGCATTCCCATCGAAAAGTATTGGTTGCTCATTAGGAAGGTAAACTGTCAAACGCACGACATGAGGATTTTGTTCTTGCAGTCCAAACTTGAACAACCGCCATGCGCCCTCAGAGGTAGAATAATGGCATTCACATATTGCTGGACTTCGTCATGGTCATCTGGCATAGTGCTCGTCGTGGAGACACTCTCTCCAGAACCCTGTCCTAAGTTCACTGACCCTTGTAAATATACTTGTATAGTATTTGACTTCTTTAATATGAGCACATATCTCAACATTGATATGGCATCTAAAATAGCACGACAACCATGGATTGTAGGGTATAACCCATCTATTGTCCATGTTCATGCCATCTCGATAGACAGTTCCTACATCATTCCTATGTCTATAGAGTGGCTACCCGTTGCTAATCATCATCTGCTCTAGAAATTACTTTGGGTACCCCTTACTGCAAACCCCATCAACCATACATAAAGCATTGGGATATGTAGGGCTACAGGGGCCATGCATCATCTAACGTGTCACCACCTCATACAACTCAGGATTGAACTCCTTATCCGAAATCTCCACAGAAATCAATTTATCTATATCCTTGACTGTCACTAGCTTGTCAGGAGATGCACATGAGGAAGACCCCTCTTCTGGAACTCAATGACATGAATCCTAGCAGAAATGTGGCCAAATATGCCATGGTGTGACACGATCTCTAATAGCTCCTTCAACTTTAAGTAGAAGACACGGGCTACTAAATCAGGCATGTCGGAAGGATCTTGGCCATTTATGAGCTCCCTAGTAATTTCTGGCCACTTTGGGTTGGCAATCATAGGGATGAACAAATCTGGTCGGCCTAGCTCTGGAACAATTGCCATCGTATCCTGGTAAAGTTGAGTCATGTAACGTGTGCTTCCAATAAATGTTGTTAGTAGAATGACACGCCGCCCAATGGAATTCCCATCATGCCCAGTGGAATCCAGAATACCACTATAGAATTCACTTGAATATATGAAGTCTCTTCTTGTCTCATCCCAGTGTTTTCTCTGTTTATGAACGAATTTTTGTTAAGACAATCTTGCCATCACTAGTATGATGTATTATGTTGATCAATACCTCAATATTAAGCTCGAGAATCCTTTGATTGCAAGCTATAAAGAAATATAAGGCTTTTCTCAAAAGGGAAAAGGCCCATGCAAGCTTCTAGCAATATCTCTATGGATTAATGGATGCAGTAGTTAATACAGCTCTACAATCCTCACATGATGTCAAGTAATGTACTAAGGTAGACAAAACCCACTATCACAGTGGAAGATTGTTCAAGGTTTGAGCTATCTCGCTAATGGCAAAGCCATGAATTGCTAATTATTGTACCACTCGACTATTGATCATATTTTCACACTGTGTGCTTTGTCAGAGGAAAGTCGTAATAAACACTAGGACGTGCAAAATGCTATCTGTAGGTTGCATGAAATAATGTCAGCTTAAATGCCGCCATCGAACCAGTCTATTACCAGCCGTGTGGATGCTAGGGTTTCCCACTTTCTTCAACTTTGTTTGGATTATACATTGACCAATTCGATGATTGGATTGCCCAACATGGAGGTGGAGGGGCAAGACTTGCGCATCATATTACATGCCTGTTACCCTTAGAGGTTGAAACATTGTGTAGAACAATAACTTATGTTAACAAGGTTCTCATGATCCATTTTATCTTATAATGGAAGAGGAAAGATTTCCTTGCTTAGCCCTTGAGCAATCTAAGAATAAGGGTTGGTATTGTGAAGTGAAAAAATGGTGTGCTAAATAGACAGGATAACTGGCCGATGTCACTTAAATACAAGGAGGTTATGTGGAGGTCATTGCTTGTATGGTGAAGGAAATGTAAAAGCTTAAACCAGATAAGGATGTTAAAAGAAGGCTTTACCTTGACGACATAGATAATTTGGAGTCATATGAAGAACAAAATTATAGGCTTTCTAATATCAGCAGAACGAACCACATATTAATATCTCAATTGCAGTCATCATCACATCACCTACACATTGAAACTAGTATATGGAATGGTATATCATTTTTGTCTAGGATGCCTAGACCTTGAAATGGAAACAGAAAAACATTCTTTCCTGCAATATTTAGCATATGAGAATATCATAGTTAAATATGGTATACATGGCTAAACTTTAAGAGAGCTACTAAAAATTCCTACTCATAAATTTAAGTGCTCATCTTAGTGATGTTTGGAAATTATCAACTTATTTAATCTCATGGAGAGTTCTGAAATTTCAGGCGCTTCGGATTGAGTGCCTGTATATATTCCATCACAATAGGTATGTATTTACTTGTCGTAGAGGCCTGGGGGCCTCAAATAGCTTAATTAAATTAATTTATTAGACAGTTTTTGTATGCAGATGATGTGGACCCTTCAGTGCATACCCCTGTCAGTATGCAACAAAGTGAGTCAACTTAGCCAAAACCAAAGTTCTTTCATTTCCTCTTCTAGGAAGCCAAAACCACCTCATTACACGTATCACGTCAAGATGGTACAAACATAGAAGTATCATGGTATAGATCTTATGGTCAATATGCACTGGGATATACGTATAAGGAGTCACTACAGGTTGGAAGGCTTTGTATGCAGAATAATTATCACCAAGCAGAATTCTATGATTGGTCCCATCGTGCACACTTGTTTCTAATGTTGCTTGAGCCAGTTTATCTCTATGGTATCAAAATATAGGGTCATGTGATATCACTTGATGCATGGGAGGATTTTGAGCTTGTTCAGAAATACTTCTTGACTCAAGCTCTTGGAGTTAAGTCCACAGTCCTATATCCTATTCTCCTGCAAGAGACAAGATTTCTACTTCTGCATCATGCTAGAATGGAATGCCACATACTCAATTGTCAAAAGGTGGTTCAAATGGGAGACATGCGGCTTCTAAATCTTGTATACACAATGGCCATGGGTCCACAATGCCTTAAAGCTTGTTGGAAAGAAACACATTCATGGTAGCTTTCTAGATGAACCGTGCAGTTTGTCCAAGTGAATAATGATGCAGACTTGAATAGCTTGAAGCAATACCTGGATGCAAGCTTCTTAGTAAGCTTGCAAATGGTTAAGATAGGAAATTATGACACATAGATTAATTCTATGCTCATCCAAAGATTACAAGGATACATGTTACTGCATCTGCCCATGAAGAAGCACAAAACCACACAATACTATAAAGGCATCTATGAATGAAGACTATTTTCATTGTGCGGGTGGGAGGGGGAGGGGGAGAAGGGCATAGGTAGATGACCAAATCTTGTGCTAGGCTGGGGTCAAGTCTTGGATCTTCTGCAAGATAAACCACAATGTCATTCTTTAAATGTGTGTCACACGAGATTTTCAGAATATAAACAAAAGGAAATATAGAACCAAAGTGAGCGAAATGAACATGAAACACAATTGAGAGAAATCAAATACTATTCTATGAAAAGCTTAAATACAGAATCTAGTCTAGCATAGAGATATGATTAAACAAGAGAAAATTCAGAATCTGGCCAACTTCCACGCCTAAACTAGATGTATATGTTGCACAATGGCCTCAGACCCAATGTAGCAAAATGACAATGAAGCGGCAACCAACTCCTTGAATGTCCGCTGAAGATTATGAGTGGTTGTCCTTGCTGCAGTTCAGGAATCTTCTAGAAAGGCCATGCTGGTGATGCCTAGACAAATAGTCACGCCATGAAGGTCGTGACGTTTAAGTAAATAGTCAACCATGATAGCTCCACACTATGCATGCCCTGAGAGGGTCATGTTTTTGAGTTGTATTGCTTCTTGCTACATGGGCTAGTCTTGTCGACTGTGCGGTCTATTAATATCATTGTAATTGGATAAACATTCTTCTCATACGATGCTATTAATGAGAAGTACCAACTCCAACGTGATGTCAATAAGAAAAATCCAGAAGTGATAAGGCGTGATGAACCAGTACAGGTGCAATGCCACATTCTTGTAGAAGAGCGACTTCAAGTTAAAAGGTGCTAGCACTAGCATTGGGATTACAATGCTCAACAAGATGCTCATGTATTTTAGAACAACGTAGCAAACACGTGAGAGCCGCACGAAAGCTAGCCTAGCAACGAACATCATGATCTGGAGAGTCTACTGTTTGTTGCATAAAAGAGATCAAGGCTGGAGATGACATTTGTGAGGGTCATCTATTCCTATTCATTTGCAGTATATATCCAATTGCAATTTTTGCTTAAACAATCACTTGGTAGCCAATTGCTACGATGAACAGTGTGGATCCCAATAGGGAATGATTAGAAATGTACATGGGAGTCCAGTTGGCATGTTGTCCAATGGCATCTGTCTAGATGAGAAGTGATCATGTCATCAAAGGCGTGATGAACCAGTACAGGTGCAATGCCACATTCTTGTAGAAGAGCGACTTCAAGTTAAAAGGAGCTAACACTAGCATTGGGGTTACAATGCTCAATAGAATGCTCATGTAGTTTAGAACAATGTAGCAAACATGTGAGAGCCGCACGAAAGCTAGCCTAGCAATGAACATCATGATCTGGAGAGTCTACTGCTCATTGCATAAAAAAAAGATCAAGGCTGGAGATGACATTTGTGAGGGTCTTCTATTCCTGTTCGTTTGCAATATATATCCAATTGCAATTTTTGCTTAAACAATCACTTGGTAGCCAATTGCTACGATGAACAGTGTGGATCCCAATAGGAAATGATTAGAAATGTACATGGGAGTCCAGTTGGCATGTTGTCCAATGGCATCTGTCTAGATGAGAAGTCACCAATATGTTATCTCTCTGATAGGATATACAAGAGATTAAAAAGCAGTATACGTACTAGAAATAGAATGATGCTTTTTTCTGAACTTCACGCTACTTATGATCTGTGAGTTGTTGAACTAAAGACGTGTTCATTTGAATTGTTAATTTTTGTCATTGATGCAGCCATGGGCATGAGGTACTAAATAAAAGAAGGTTTCCAAAGAGTATAGAGATGACATCATGCTCAAATCAATGATGGAGTATAGGATAATTGCGATAATACTATAGGACTAACTGGGCAAGAAATATTTTTTTTTTTTTGATTGAAGGCTATATTTGTATTAATAAGTTATACATAGAGGTACATATGTATATATGAGTACAAAAAATCAACTTTTTTATCCTGGGAAGTGATTAACCCATTTGATCTAGCTTTTAGATTCTGGAAAAAATCTAAGGCTAAAATACTGCATTCAGTGTCATATGAGACTTAAAGCTGAAAAGATCTAGAATATAGTTTTGTCAAAAAGTCTGATTTCAGTTTCCTGGATTAGCAGATTCTGATGCTTCTCCAACTTTCCTTTTGTCCTTTCGACCCATGCCTTTGGTAGCAGATATGAATGAACAGAACGGGCAGCTGCATAGTTGACATTTAGATGGATTGAAACGACCTGATTGGTCTATTGCTTCACAAATAAGTGCTATTCTCAAGGCCCGTGCTTTGAAAGCACGAACAAATCAAATGACAAATGGTCGCCATGGTAAGTCATTGGGATGGTTCAATTGGTCCAGCCACATGGCATTTACCCCCGATTAATCCGACTCAATTTAGCTTCTTCCTCAGGCAATAAGAATGTTACCTATAAATCAAAGAAACAAAAAACAGTTAGTGAATTGAGAAAATCTCTCTTATCCAAGAGATATCATATTTCGTTTGCTTGATCACTGCAATTGGCCAGATAATCTCTTGGTCAAAGATGATTGAGTTCCTTGCTTTCCAGATCCTCCAGAGTAGAATGTAGATTCTCCAAATCGAGAGATCATTAGGAAAGAGAATCTCAACCGTAGGGGGTAGAGGACAGGTTGGGAATTTGGAATTCCTCAGCAGCCAGCTCAAGTACCCACTCAGCCCATAAACAGTTCTTGAACAAGTGACTTTCATCTTCAGCTTCCTGTAAATATCTCTCACATAAGTTAGAGGCAGCCATGTTCAATCTAAATCTCTTAGCATTGGTAGCTAAAGCCTTATGCCAAAGTTGCCACATAAAGGCCTTAATTTTGGGGTTTATAGGAGAGCTCCACATGAATTTTAGATTTGCCATACATCTCTCCTCAGTGATATCCCATTTGGTGTGAATAGAGATGGTGTAGCTCCTTGTCAAAAATCTGTATGCATTTTTAACCCTGTAACCTGAGTTACCATGAACATGCCATTGGGTTTCTTGGTTGTGCCATTCTCCTTCATCAAGGCAGCTTCTTATGGCCTGGTAGAGTCTCTCATGATCTTCACCCATATCTGCAAGAACTGAATTCTGAAATTCTATAAAGCCCACATCATTAAACATATGAGAAATGTGAGTGATGCCTCTTTCTGACCATTTTTTGCACTGAATAGGAAAATGCATGGCCAAGCAGATGTCAGAAATAGTTGTGCCAGATTGGCCAATGGTGTTGACCTGCTCTCTGTACTACATCCTTCTATGTGTGAAGCATAGTGGCAAGATCAGACATGTGTTCGTGATAGAAATATACAAACCCATGTTGCATCATGCAACAAAGGATTTTTTTCATGAGTACAATCTATTGCTCCAGCTGCACAAAGAAAATAATAAATTTAGAACATATCAAAACCAATTCACAATAAATTCATTGAACAGATTTAGAGCAATAAATTCAAGGCCTAATATCAAGAAATTAACAAATCTATTGCTCTAGTACTGAAATTTGGAGTTATATAATGCATAGCTTGTTGGTTGATCTACTTGGTTAGTGACTAACTATATAAGCAAACTTTCCAGCTAATCCTAATGCTGCCACCTGCAGTCAGAACCTTTCTAATGTTGTGGATCTCAGGGCCACAGGTTGTGGATGACTTGATGCAGAACGATAGGCTACTAGAAATGCACAATCCAGAAAGAAGGTACAGTCATTTGCTATCTTTACTAGCCAATGTCATGTTAGAACTTGAGGATGAAGCCAAGCTGAACGAACAATCTGGTTTATATCCATTAAAGTTACCAGGATATACCTTACCAAGTTGGTATATTGGTGGAAAATCTTCTTTAACAAGCTGGATTCAAATAACTGTAGTACCAACATGCACTGCCCATTCTCTGCATACAAAACACTATATTACAATATGCCTACCTAGCAAGATGTTTAACTTTTAAGATGAAGCTATCAATGCAGATTCTGTCCCATGTTCATGCAGATTCTGTAAAGTGAAATGCAAAGTCCACGGGATGTTCTTATTGTAGTATTGTGGGTCATTTGGATCGAGATTGCACAAAGCCGCAAAAGGACAAAGAAGGATAAAGAGGTGAAGTCATTGTTGGTAATAGCTTGTGAGGAGGATATAGTAAGTTGTACAGAAGGTTATACCAAGGTTGTTAGAAAGGATCAAATGTATTGACATAATAGTCTTGATTGATTATGGAAGTATTCACAATTTTATTTCTGTAAATGTGGCCTTTTGATCTTCAGTGGTGCTTCTTTATGTCACAGAGCTAGACTCAGCGCCATCATCATCAACAGGTGCAAGGCGTTCATTTGAATCTGGTGGGCAAGAAGTTTATTGCAACAATAGTAATGATGGATTTTGACATCGTCAAGCTGTATCACTATGATATATTTGGAATGGTGTGGTTGCAAGATGAGTTGCATAGGCCAGTTGGTCTCCGTGGACGCTAAAAGCCTATTATATTCTATTACTATGATGTTGGAATCTTTACTTAAAAATGTCTCTCCAAGGTATCTCTTATGTAGGACTTGGAAATTTGTTGTCTACCACTAAGGAGGGAAATGTTTTAAAGTTAATAAAGATTGTTTTTTCCTTCATGTATATGAGAAGTGATGATGTGATGGTTAAATCTTGTAGTTAATTTGTTAATAAATACACAATTAACCCCATACCAAGGATTGAAAGCTTCTTGAAAGATTAAAGATGTATTCCCAAAAGAGTTGCTTGAAGGGCCACCTCCTTCTAAAGGCCGAGATTGTACTTGAACCAAGGTTTTTGCCAATGGTGTATATTCTGTTTGCCTGAGCTCTCAAGAGTTAGAGGAGGTTAATTATCAAGGTAAATAAATGCTCGCAAAAGGGATTTAAATAGCCAAACAAATCTTCCTTTGCAAGGTCAATTTTACTTGTTACGAAGAAAGATGGAACAATGCAAACATGCATAGATCATTCTGCTATTAGCAAAGCGACTATCAAGCATAGGTAGCCATTACCTTGTGTGGATGATACTTTAGATCATCTTGAGGGAGCCAAGTGGTTTACTAAACGTAGTGAAATATTACTAAATTAAGATTTACGAAGGCGATGGGCCAAAAACAATGTTTAGAGCTAATGAGGAACATCATGAGTTCTTAGTTGTGTCATTCAATCTCACCAATGCTCACCAAATATTCTCTGAACTCTTAGATAATTAAGTTTGTAGCAGTGTTCTTAGATAATATGCTTGTGTATTGTAATGCTTGAAACACATGCAAATGGCATGAGATTTACCTGGACTAAGACAAAGTGCTCTTCTTAATGGTAGATCATAACATCACTTCTGTGCATTCATCATCTTCAACTCGAAGCTCACTAGATTGTCCCATTACAAAACTTATCAATATAGTGCTAAATCAATCAACAACAATATAATAGATAATGCCGGGCAATCCACAGTGCGATAGTGCCTCATTTTTTTAAGACAATATATTTTATTTATTAATAAAAAGTGATTTCATGCCTCTCAACAAGCTAAATCATGTTAATGGAAAGTATGCACACCATGCCTAAAGAGGAAGGTAGGTGAAGTAAAAAATAATTGAGTACTCCAAATAGATTACCCTCAACGTCTTCCTTCTGTCCACTGCTATTATTATAAAGGACTTGCCCTCACATATCTTTGTTTCTTCCCAACCCTGATTCTTTTCCACTTATGAGTATTATTTCAGCAGTCATCCCTTCAACTTGGGTGTCAATAAATCCAAGAAATAGGCTTCTTACACAATTAGATCACCATAAATCCTAGCCATGTAAATGCAAATAGAGGATCAGTTGGGTATTGGTGTTTTAATCTTTTTGAAGATTTGATACATTTGAAAGTTTGATGTTCTTTTTGGGTTGCCTCTAAGGGGGCAAACCCTTCCATGTGGGTTTGTGGCATATTCTAGATGTATGCTAGTATATGCCTAGAATATGCCAATAACTGCTCCAAACCCATTATTGGTTGTAAATTGGCGGTCACTTCTGTTGTTGGGCAGCCACTCTGGAAACTGGCTAACCGGTGTTCTGGCGATGGTGGCTGCTGTAGCTCCAGCTTCTTCCTAGGTTCTTAGCTGCACAAAGACCGCTCAGCTAGCTGCACTTCTGGGTTCTTGGGCTCTGATCACGATCAATTCAAAAATAAAAAAAGCCCATCTCAGTATCGCAGACATATTCTGCTACAGACTGCAAAAAATGATTTAGACTAGGCCGTTTCCACATGTAAATTTTTGAAACAGAATCATTTATGTGCAGATCAAGGGTAAAATCATGGGCGCCCAAGTCGTGGAAACTGGATAGATGTCCTGGATAACTATTATCGAAATGTTATATGGAACTCGCATTACTTAAGCATGGCAAATCAAGTGTCAGAGTCTGGAAATTGGACTGGAAAAACTCCTGGCACCCACTATACCAAGCAACGTAGCATGCTACTACTGGGTGGTTTCTAAAAGTTTGTACCCTATTATATGGCTTGATTCCCATTGTCAATGGTTTCACTGTATTTATATTTGCTCTCTAAATTTCTGGCATAATGCCCAGATTTAGTCCCTAACTAAGCGTGGAGACACATATGGATGAAGTGAAGTGGACAAAGAGGCTCTGGAAGGTGTTCACTTTTTCTTTGCAACAGATGTTGTATACTGCAATGAACTCACATATGCATTCTTCAATGTGCTCAAGAAGCTAATACCACCTGGATCTTTTAAGGTACATATTAGCAGATGAATCAGAAATTGTTGTATTGCAAATGGCATAAATATATAAACGAGTGAGTGCCCTATAGTTTTAGCATGAATTATCTTGGTTGGCAATGCCAAAAGTACATGAAAGTCAATCCGCATATCCCCTGATATGGCTTTGAATTTAAGTTATTTCTGATTAAGTCTCTTTTCAGGCTCTTTTTTTGGCTCTAGAAAAATACTATAACTTTAGCATGGACAATCTTGACGTGGTAGCCAATGGCTATGATCATTTTCGTGCATTATTCAAGATGGAAGCTTCTATTGAAAATGGTAATGGCATTCAAACTAGATACCTTCTTAGGAAAACTTAATTAATGGAACATTGTCTTCTTATAGTTTGCAGATCACCAACTTCTGAGAAACAAAACAGGGAAGAGGACGGTTTTGTTGGAAAGAAGATATCCATGGATAAAGTTGATAAATACATTAAGGAATATGAACATGATGTGCATCTAGAATTATGAGAAATTAGACGTGGTGGAACTGATTTTATATATCTATCAATGTAAAAGAGAATTTGCAAATGCAAACATTCTTGCCACCTTTTTCCGTGGTGAAGTTATGGTGGTCATTGGAAGTTGGAGATCATGCAGCAAGGATTACAAAGAGGGAAAGTGAAGCAAGCAAAGAACATTTGAGTAGAAATGAATATAGATTTATAGGGCTGGGTATCTTAACTAGTTGATTTAAGCCAGTCCAAGTAGCAAAGCTCCAGAAAATGAAAGCTGAACACCTGGCCTTGGCAAGACGCTAGCGACCTTTTGTCCTGGATAGCACGTCTTCATTTTGAAATCACTAAAATATCATTAATGTCTTGGAAAATTACTAGAAAGCCACTCTTATGGAGATCATTGAGATGAAATTACAGAAAAGACCATTGAGATGAATCCCTTGTTTTTCATTTCCTACAATATCACCACTATCTACCAAGAAGCCATTACTATATTTTACAAGAACTCGATGCTTTAGCCCTTCGTCCTAATGTGGAGTACTAGAATTACAACAAATAAAAGAGCATCGGGCAGTCAAATTTTATATTCCTCAAGATTTCCAGAGCACATCCATATAATTTGGAAGCTTACAAGGTTGAATGTCAAATTTCAAATTCCTCAAGATTTTTTGGTGCCACATCCATATAATTTGGAAACATACAAGGTCAAATTTCATATTCCTCAAGATTTTCGGTGCACACCCATATGATTGGGAAAAGTTAGAATTGGGCCTTAAATTTGCAATGGTCTAAGACATATAGTTGGTCAGGCTTGTTATGTTTGTTTTTTGGGTTGCCCCTAAGGGGGCGAACCCTCGTCCATGTGGATTTGTGGCATATTCCAGGTATATGCTAATATATGCCCGAAATATACCAATAATTGCTCCAAACCCATTATTGGCTGTAAATTGGCGATCATTTCTATTGCTAGGCAGGCATTCTAGAAACCGGCTAACCGGTGTTCTGACAATGGTGGCTGATGTAGCTCCAGCTTCTTCCTAGGTCCTTAGCTGCACAAAGACCACTCAGCTAGCTGCACTCCTGGGTTCTTGGGCTCTGATCACGATCAATTCAAAATAAACACATCTCAGTATCGCAGACATATTCTGCGCAGACTGCAAAAAATGATTTAGACCAGGCCGTTTCCACGTGTAATTTTTTGAAATGGAATCATTTATGTGCAGATCAAGGGCTGGAATCGAGAGTATGATCTAGATCAAGGACTAGAGTGGGTTTTCCCTGTTGAAGAGGATTATGTTCCGGCAGCAAAGGATTAGGCTTATGAAAGCTCAAAACCTTGTTGCTATGGTGCTCCCATTCATGGTATTGAGGAACACGGCTGATAACAGAGAGCATTGGAATAGGTATTGGAGCTGAAATTAGAACACTCTAATGTGGTATATACCGAAGAAGAAAGCATTTTTAAATTTTAACGTTTACTAGAACCTTCAAGTATATATAGATGTATAATTATAGAGTTTTGCTCATTTCTACTAAGTTCTACAATACAAAATAAACAACCCATAGAGTGATGAAACCTGAACAAGCCCACTCTCTACAGAAACCATGAAAACACATTCTGGGGCCACTAGAGGGAAATCCCTCGTGCGCACCAGTGTGGGACAAACTCTAAAAACGCAACAAGTATATTTCCTGTATAATTTATGCTAGGCGGAAGGGCCCTATGAAACTTTAGATTTCATCCTGAAAAAAATAAAGAAACCCATGGATTTTGTGCTAGGGAACCCACTGGTCGGAGCGGTTTCCTGCCAAAAACCCGCGACGACCGGTGGGTTCCCTCACATGGCCCACTGTTAGGTGGAAATTTTGTGGACATGCAGTAGAGCAGGGGAGAACGGCGAAGAAAACTCTGGCAATCGCCATAGCCAGAAAACTCTGACACTCACCATAGCCATGGCCTATGCTTCTGGCTCACCCGAGTAATCTCGTTCCCAGGATTTGAAGCTTCAATCTCGTTCATTCTGCGTCAGAGTTTCTCATTTGAGCTCCTACACTATGAGAGATCCTCTTCCAGAGCTTTTCGAGCCCTCTGCTCCTTGCTGTCAGCTCGCTGGAACTGCCATTATAGCTATGAAGAAGCGGAACCCATAACAAGATTTCCATAGCCGGAGGAATTAGAACTCGCCATAGCCAGTAAATTTGAGTCTAATAGCTTGCGATAGCCTGCTTAATCTTGCAGTGAAGAAAATGAGTCTACTCCGGCGAAAGAGAATATCAAAGAAATCTAAGCATGAAATTAGCTTTGGCCTTTGGAGATGGAGGTTTTAGGGGCAAGAAATTGCTCCATTCATGAATCAAAGTGCTCGTCATAGCCGTTCAGGCAAGACCCAATAACCTTGAATACAAAAAAAAAACACACACACCATAACCCACAGAAATTTCCACCTGGTGGTGGGTTACGACCGAAAAACTTCCTGAATTTTTTTTCTCTACCGAAAATTCTTGATTTCATGTTAGTGTTCTTAGGAACTCGGCACACACTGGTGCGCATCTTGTTATTTATATGCCCCTCGTGCACGCAGCACCTTGTTAGGGTGATTTTCCACTAGAGTGGTGTCTCATATTTTAGCCATATTTTAGCCATTTCTATTGGGCCACATAAGCAAAAAAGAAATAAATGATTTTCTCCTAATTGCACCAAACTCTATAGTACGACAATATCTTCTTTTTTCTTTGACCTTATTTTTTCATTGTTATTCTCCCCGTCCACTTTTCCCGCTAATTAGGAATTCTTTAATAGATTATTTTACTTTTAGAAGGTTAAGGTAGCGCAATCCTACAATAAATCTTGCGACGAAAATAGAACAGATAGAATAGAAAAGAAAATTGAATAAATTGAATTAAATGATTTTGTTTGTCCACATATGACCTATAGGATCCAATGAAGGAGAGCAACAGACATATTACTGTTTGGATTAAACCTCCCCCCACCCCGTCCCCTCCCCTGAGGGGTTTTTGAGGAAAAAACTGTGGCAATAATAAGCATACAAATTGTACAAATATATATAATGAGATATTGTGGTACATCTACAGTATCCGAGGACATAGATGAGCACACATATCCATCACCTCCTGAAGATATGACCCCAACACCTACACTGAAGCCGTGCTTAATATCACATACAGCAGTTGGTTGGGCTTGACTGACTCACTAGCATGTCCGGATGTGATCATATGCCGGACAGCTCTGATATGTGTGACATTCATCCTCAATGGCTCCCAATTGACAACACTGACAAAGCCTGTCTTAGCGCGCCTCACCAATCCATCTGCATGTCTCAATTAATGTGGTGTGCATTTGTGTGTTGAAGTAATGAGTCTGCGCTTTTTCATGGGCAAATGCTATACAGATTGTGTTGCGGGCCTTGTTCTAGTGTGGGGTTTATATGGTGCTGGTGATGTGATGTCTTCACATGTTCAATGGCGCTGACATCCCAATGCTTGATGAGGAAGCAAGTATGAAGGTACTGCCTCAAAGATGTGGCGATCAAGAGTTGCTCTTTGAGGAGGTAAGAAACCCATCTCCAAGTCATTCTAGGTGGCAAGGGACACTATAGGGCCCCAAACTTCGATCCTATATAGAAGAACGGGCTCTACCAAGATCCTAAAAAAAATACAACTAATGGGTCTAGTCATATAAGTCCACTTTGCGATGGTTGTTCTACATTGTACGCATTGCTTTTTAGCCATTCATAACCGAATGGAATTATCCCATAACATGCTAGACGAAAACTCCACTCGCAAATACTTGTAGGTGGGTGTCACCTCTATATTTTGCCCAAAATAAATGAATGAGGGAGACCTTGGTTAATGTGAGGATGAGATAAGCAGCACCTTAGTCTTGTCCAGATTGACGCACATGTGAGTAGCATGGCAAAATGTGTCCAAGGCATCCAGATGGTGTTGCATGTCTTCTGTGTTGTAAGTTCGGAATATATGAGCTTCCTGGTCATCTGGTGCAAAATATGATCTCAACTGCCCCCATTGTCAGCAAATCATCTTTTCAATTGGTCATTGTAAAGCTCAAATAGTGTTGGAGAGAGAGGGCATCCCTGGCAAACCCCAATATTGCTGTCAAAGGGTTGGCCTAACGATTCCAGCCGGCCTGAGCATATCTCATATAGTTTGTATAGTGCATTCTACAGATCCACAGGGGCCCCCAACTATCACAACCTTTCCCACACCTTTTCCCGCAGCACAATGTCTAAAGCTTTGGCAAAGTCAACGAAGCAACAATATAGGTCTTGCTAACAGTACCTATTGTCTTCAACCAAAGTTTGTTGTGTAAAGATATGATCAATAGTTGAGTTTCAGGGCCTAAATCCTAAGGGCTCGGACATCTGTTGCCTCTGCCCCCTCTACCTATCTCGTCAACTGCTACTGAAGAATGCCGGCCAGCAATTTTGCAAACAACAAACTGACCATGATGGTTTGATAATTGGTCAGGCAATGTGGGTCACCAGTTTTATAGATGGAAAAACCTGCTAAGTATCCACTGTCAGGGGAAGCCTTCCTGAATGCTCTATTGAACAAGGCAATTAGGATCAGTACTATGGACGGCTATCCCCACTTGAGCAACTTTAAGTCTGCCGCCTTTCCATTGACAAGATGCTTAAAGCCATGGATGACATCAGCCTCTGTGATTTCTAGCGTCGGGCCTACCTGGGGGGATATTGCTGCTCGAGCCTGCCGAGGATTGAAGAGCTGCTTCAAGTATTGCACCCACTGCAAAAGTGATGTTCCCTATAGGCTGTATAGGGTTTCTAAGTACCCTTCGGCAGAAGATCCTGGGATGATGATCCAGGAGATCTGGCTTTCTTATCCCCGAGGAAAGTGCAGTATTATCTGGCTGCATGTGGACGCAAAACGAGATCTATGACTTGTTGGAGCCAACGTTTGAGTTTCCTACACTCAACATCAAACCACTGATTACATGGGAAGGTTGTGGTCCACGAGATCTGTCGTGGTAGGTTCTCCCAAAGCACCTCTCGACAGCAGTCCCAAGCACGTCAAGCAACTGCCCCGTCTGTTGCTGTAGCATAGGGAGCTGCAAAGTTCCTACCAGATCATCTATGGGCATTTGGACACAAGCTTGTGTATGTTCATAATCCAAGCGCAGCTGAGGCATAAAAGGAGCTGCAGAAATATCGAGTGTGAAGGATGCAATGAACTGATGTACGCGAATCTCTTCCACAATAATCATTTCAATGGATGTGCAGGTACAATATCCAACGGATTTGCCTATCACATTTTCTAACTCCTCATGCAATGCAATAAAGTAAAATAAAAGTGTGCAACCAAAACGCTTCCTTTGTGAAAAAAAAATATAATCGAAAGATGATTTTGGGGGAGTCTTTAATTTCCTCAGCCGCAGAATAAAAAAATAAGAAATTTAACAACCAAGTTTTAGCCACATATTTTTGGCTGAGGTGTTGGACACATGGATAGGCTAGGAATTCAAGAATTATTGTACCTCGGGAAAGACAAACCTACTTAGAAGAAAAAGGCAAAGCCCTAAAATTATCCTATGCTAGGCTTTGACGCCAGAAAAGACGTTATCCACATTAACGATGGTCGAAAAGTCCTCATGCCCAACCTCCAAAAACATTCTAAATAGCCATTCCCCGAGCATTGAATGGGGGAATATTCCTTGGCATATTTCCTCTAGGACCATTCTGTGCGTGCACCTAAGCAAGGGTTGGGGCCAAAAACTTAGGTGGCTCTATTCTTTAGGGCATTTGACAACCATTGAGAACCAAACTAAATAAGTGTTGACTCCAAAATAGCAACATGCTAATTCCTTTCTGCAATCCCCTTAAAATAGGGTACATCACACATAGCCAGTTCTAAAAATGGTTGGAAACTTAAGGAACACGCCCAAAAAGGCCATCAAGTGCATCTGGCTGGTACAGACCAGGTTGAAGTCTGCGTCACCATTCCCTTCCATGGAAGTTTGCATAGCAAGAAGAGTTCATCTGCAGGTGATTCAAAGCAAGAAACAAGCCGGGGGCTTTGAACTCCTTGTGCATGCCACCCTTAAAAGTCAGGGGCTAATTGCATGCAAATGAACATGCAAACATACAGCCATTTTGCCTCCATTTTTTTTCTCCAAGTACTTTTCTCATGCAACCAATGAAAACCAATCAAACATCAAAATCTGTTTTTATTTTTTCAAGCACACAACACTTTTTTCTCCCTTCCAAATACACAAGCATTTTCTACATATATTTTTCAGATTTTTTTTTTTTTTTTTGTTTCACACAATGCAACAGACCTGCACAAACAGAATTCACGAAAGAAAGAATACAAGAAAACAAGAAATGAATTCAGTACCTAAATTGTTATTCATGATAGCATTCTGACGCCTCGCCATCGCATCAATGCGCCTCAACTCTCTAATCAGAAGAGCTCTTGCCAAGTTCATATGTGCCCGCATATGCTGGCGTTCAGCAAAGCTCACCTCCACCTCCTCCCATTCTATGTATGAAACTGCATCCTCCAAAGCTGCAAACAAACAACCCAATTGCATTCTGAATAATCGAACAGAGGCTGCCACAGACTCGGCAAACGTATTGATGTTCACAATGCCACCTGCACTCACTCCCCATTTGGACACAATGGAAGACGGCATGGCATTATGTATGATATCATGAATACTTGGGCCAGGCGCAGGAGGCCTCAGAGGAGGGGAAGCCGAGGCATCTTCATCACTAGTAAGATCAATTACCTCATTACCATGGGCTGCCCTAGCCGCCACAACCCCCACAGGGCTACTGATTTTGGCAGCCCCAGGCTGGCCCCCAACAACAGCCCCAACCACGCTCCCATTAACAATCTCCATCTCTAAATCAGACATTATCAAAGGAACTACAAACAAAGAAACACGATCAACAAAGGAAAGAATATTTACAAATAGGCCAAAAATGCCTCCACTCGTCCAACCGCCATTGTATAGTCTGTGGTATCCAAAGAAATGCAAGAAGTCCCAGGCACATCAACACTTCAGGCCTATACTCATCATCTTGCCCCTCAACAAAGTTTTCATCTATATCCCCAGGCGTCCCAGCCTCATCCCAATAACGTTTGCAGCCTTTGCCAAGCCTCTGAATGGGTTCCATCCAAGCTGGAATGCCATATAGAACATACCTGACATCATTGGGCAAGGCAGTTCTCCGATTTAAGGTCAGGTGCCAAGCAGCCTTAACCCTATGTTCAAATGTAAAGGCCGTGTTTGAAGGGAGTACCCAACTAGTGGAGAGAATGAATTTGCTAGTTCTAAGCATCCTGGTAATGGTATAAACAAGGCTGGCAGTAAGTTGCTTTCCTCCGTGATAGTTCACGAAATGAAGGGCCCTTCTCAAGATGTTCTTATTGTCTATAACAACTACATGTTTCATGTCAAATACAAACCTTTTCCCATCTCCGACTGATATTCTGAAACATTCCTGGTGTGCAGCCCAAAGTGTGGCTTACCCATGTCTTTCATGCAGTAGCCAATTAGACCCTCGAAGCAACGAAGTCAAGTGTTCTTGAGTGCCTTACACACAAGAACAACCCCAACATGCGTCTTGGATCCCCACCGAAACCTTCTCTTGATGGCCAAGTTCATAAGTCTGGGAGACTTCAAGGACAACCTAACACGCATTGAAAGAAATGTAAGTGATCTAGAGCACTCTCCCTTTCTGCTGTAATAGCCCCTGCAATACAGTCCTTCTCACAAAATTGGACAAGCATGCCATAATACTGAAGTGGAGCATCCATGCCAGCCATCCCCAATGTGACACTAACATCTATAAGGCCACTTCCCTCATCCTCAAACACATGCCTGCCTGCATCCAGACCGGAAATCTCAGAGGAGGACTCTGCCTGGGCATTTCTGGCAGTCCGGCCTCCCATCCTAGCTTTCCTCCTCATAGACAAAAAATAAACAGATACAAAGGAATGAAGCTTGAACTACCAAAGCGCAAGACAGTAAGAAGGGGCAGATGTTACCTTCGATTCTGAGCAGACGCCAAGCTCCAATTTTATACAGTTGAACAGGCCCAGAAATGCCATGTACACGGATTTCTCAATCCAAAACAAGCAACTCTTACCTTCTAATTGGATCGACTTGCATCATAGGCATGGTCGGGCATGCCAAGGATTCACAAATCCGTCCATGAATACAGAGGAAATGAAGATTCCCTTTTGCCCTATTTGCATACCCAAAAGCATACAATACCCACTACAAACCATGTAAACCATATATCCTAAATATACTGTTCCATGAAACAACAAAGCATATTCTGAGATAAATCATGGCTATAACTTATAAACAATGCTAATAGGTATTGAGTGGTATGAGATATTTGTTAAGCTTGTCTTCCCTGAATAGTGAGTAATAAGGTTCAACTCCTACGTTGCTGAAATTTTGCATTATGTGTGACAAGCATCTATATATCATAATAAAGCCATTTTAGGATAGTTTGTGCGCAATCTTGACCTTTCATTTGTTTTGTTTCACAACTTTCATTCTGGGCCATTTAATAGTTAGTTATTATTTTGCCGAAAAGACAGTGAACAATTTTACCTAAAACTAAAAAAATCATGAGCTATTTTCTCCTCTTAAGTTTATTAGAGATGGCGGAGTGCTGTCGGGACTCTTTTATGCAAGAGGGCTCCATGGATTTAGGATATTCTATCTTACTCCGTACTGCCGGGCATTCGTTGTCTACGAACAACAGATAAATTCTTCTGGGTTGACAGCATTCATGCATGCCTCCTTCTTTCTTGCCGGAACGAAAAACGGGGATTGAAGTTTCTCTGGTCGGATCACTGTCAAATGATCTCAAGTCACTCAGGAGCAAGATCTGAGGGTATGAATTCGATTTCAAAGTTTTTTTTAGTTGTAAAATGAAATGAGTGTATGAATTTCTCTGTTGTTATTCACAGGATTTCACGGAGTTCTTGAAATGGCGGTATGTTTGGCAGCGAAGAATATTGCCTGCAGAACAGTTTTGTAGCAGTGGATTTGTATTTGCAAGAGCAGAACATGATGGATTTGGTAATGAAATATATAAGGTTTTAGATGCTGTTGGTTTGGCAGTTATCTTGAATCAATCATTGATAATAGGAGAGCAAAGGTACTTACTGTTCATTTCAATGACTTTTATCTCTTACCAGGCAAGTAGAATTTTTGCAGCTCTACAAACCATTTTGTAGTGTGGAAAAGGATTCCAATCAAAGCGGAAGAGAAGAGAGTGCCCTCGATCGCCAAGTTTTCTTGCAGGTATTATTCAGGGGCATTGATCTGGCTTCCTTCTATTGCTGTAGCATGCAGATCACCTTTGGCCATAGTCTTTAATCCTGAAATTGGTTAGGCATTCTTGTGCCATTGATTTTATGCCATTTAGCCATTGATTTTGTTGGTTTGTTTTTTCACTGTTCATTTACGGCAGACAAAAACATGCTATTTGGATTTTGGCTACTTGAGTATGCTAAAGCCTTCTATTTGAAACTGAGAATGAATTGGCTGTGTATTGAAGCTAGGACCCTTGTTTGTGGTGCTCTACCACTGGGCTTTCAATGCTGGATAGGTTATTTTCATTTTATCCATGGCATGCCCACATTATCATCTATTCTAGCACTTTTGTGTTGATCCCAATTTCGCACAATCTAGCAAGATTAACTTACGTTGATGCTCTTATTTTATGTCTGAGGCTCCCACTCTGACCAAAAGGAGCCCTCCGCTTTGGACACTATAGGGCCGATGCTTCCATTGCTGAGGAGCATCTATGGCAGACAAAAACATGCTTTTTAGATTCTGGCTACTTGAGTATGATGAAGTCTTCTCTTTAAAAACATGAGAACGAACTGGCTGGGTATTGAAGCTCGCTGGCCTGCAATGTTGGATAGATTGTTTTTATTTTAGCCATGTCCCTCTGGTATTTACATTTTGCGTTGCCTTAGACTCAATTTTTGTTAGTAGAGAAGCTCTTTTCTATTTTCTAACTTCTGAGGGGTAGATAATGAGAGCAGTATGATTATCAAGGATTTTCTATTGTGAAAAAATGGTAGTTCTCTGAGCTGTATACACAGGGTTATTGAAATGCAGAAAATTTTGAATAAACAAGTAGTAGAACAAGCTGCTGAAGCTGAAGGAGGTGGGATAGCACGTTTAAATAACTCTAAGGAAGCAAAACGGTAAGTTAATGCATTGCATTGAACCCTTGGGAGCATGTTCCATACTTTAATCCTTCTTGGCTCCACATATTCTTTTCCATCTAGGCTTTCAACCACCACCCAACAATATGTTTCTGGTGAACAACTAGCTGATAGGACAAAAGCAGATGGGAAACAATACAAAGATTGTTGCTATGAGGAGATAACTAAGGTGGTGGAATTATGATTTGACAAACTGTTGACATGATACTCTGTCTGTTTTCATACAGAGTATCATTGCTGGTGAGCTGATTTCACACTTTACCATGTCCAGTTTATTGCCGAAGATCTTAAGGTTGCGTTAAAGGAATCTACAATAGTAGGTTCTTGAACTCAACTTGATCCTTTGTTATTTATGATAATCTAACTTCCTCATTATGTTGTAATTGGAGCAGAATTGCCAGATATCTACGATTATGTTGCACCCTGCTTTTCATCACGCTTTTTCCCAAGGTAGCTTTATAACATTCTATGGTTGGGAAATCATTTTACTGCATGAAATTGTTCATTCAGTCCTTTTGACAAGATTTATGCCCGAGTTGGTGGCCCTTTTTCCCTCAAAATTTAATTATTGAGATTTAAATATCTCTGACGGCCTTGTGGTTACAGGTATGAGATTTTTCAACTCATGGTTCACCTCTATAGTAGATGCTGAGAAAGCTTGCTGATAGTGAGTGATTTTCAATTATTGACATCTTAAAGATCTTTTTATCAAGGCTTTCTGCAAGAGAATGGTGGATTTTTACTGGCAAATGCACTATAAGATGGCCACTACGCTATTTAATGTGTTGCAAGTTGGGTGCCAACAACATTATCATTGGACACGTGTTAAACTGCATATTATGTATGTCAAACTAGAGGTTTCAAATAGAATGGTGGGCGTGTGCTCTTTGTGTGATTGTATGAACTGTGATTGTATGAAATTTCATGCTCCTATGTTGCAGGTAAAGGATGTTGGCTATGCATTTTTCATCCCACTGCTGCCTAAGATTTGCTTCATGCATGCATGATTGCATTGCATATTTCAATTATTTAATGCCTAACTTTGTGAGGGATGTTGCCAAGTTGGTTAGGCTACTACTATTTCTTCCACATGAGACGATTCCTGGAGACCTTATATTTTGCCTGGATGAGGATAACAAGGAAATCAAGGCCAAAAACATTTTAGAGTCACATGGAGGAGTCCAGGAACCGATAAGTCAGATTTCTCCTTATAATGCTGAAGCCCTATGTTAATGTGCATAGTGGGATGTAATTTAACATAATGAAGTACTTTTTGTACTGTCATATGATATATGCACATGTTACATTTGTCTGCTGCATAAGATTGACCTTTTTGGGCCAGAATTTCAACAGCTCCCCATCACAATGCTATGCTTTTGGCTTCTTAAATTATGAAAACACAAGTTGGAACCTGCCGCTTTGTCTTTTCTGCTACAGTTTCCATTATATATCATATCTCATTTCTTCATGAAGACAAAAAATTGTTTTGCTGGCTAATGTGGCCAAGGAAGTTTTCCACGTTCCATAAGAAGTTGAAGTAGCTTTTGAATATTGTTATAAAGTTAACTTTTGTTTCGCTGATGCAATTGTTGAAAGACGTAAAATTCATACTTGGTGAAGTTTTCCTGTCTTCCAGGAAATTCTCAAGCACATCAACTAAAATGCTTCAGAAGTGCTATCAACTTCGTTGCCTTTTGAAAGATGGACGCACATAATAGTTGAGACTGGGATGAGGCTGCTTTCCCAAAATTTGAGGGAACTGTTCCTTCTCCATTGTGGTGCTTACTATTGGTGCTAGAAACTTTAAACATGCTTATCTACTTCCTTTGACATTCGATCTTATCTATCTTTACCTGGAGCTAGCACTGGGGCTATCAAAAGCCAAGGTACATGGGGTGACATCACATCAGACTTTTTAAAACTGCCATGTTTCCAGAAATAACATTACACTATTGAAATGGAGAAGTTGATACTTTGGAACCATTTGCGACACAAGGAGATCAATTACCCATAGGAGAAAGTGACGTGCACCGTTGTGGCTAGCTTGTCACTTGATGGTAGGATGTGGCAATAGCAGCAAGTAGCTTGTTTGATCTTGTATATAAATGGCATTGAACTCAACGATATGTAATAGCCTTTGTATTTGAATAGAACAGACATGCAGGTCTTAACCCTTAATATGATGGAGAATATTATGATGCAATAATGTTATCAGGCATATTAAGGTAAGTTTCATCAATATCTGCAATAATGTGTTTCTGGGTGCTTGATAAAGCATATAAGAAGGGCTAGCCATTAATGAGAGCCAAGGTGTGCAATAGCAGAATGGTGGCTGTCAATTAATAGCCGAGCTGAACCTTTTGTATATCCAAGCTTAATAGAAGTGAAGTGGAACTGGAATCAACCTGAAAGCATTGGACACTTAGGAACTAGGCTTGTACATATGGGCACTTCGTCTATCTTGAAGCATATTATGGCATGTAACAGGAAAGCTAGAGACAATGCACAGCATTAGAAAATCTTTAAGTCGTATCTAGCAACAGGTGGAGGTTCGTTTTTGCTTTTGCCAGTTCTCTCTTGATTTGTCTATTGCTGTTGTTGGACTTGGAAAAGATTTGCCCCACAAAGAAATTGCGTTAACAAAGAAATTGCCATATAACTTATTGTGTCGATAAATGATTATTCTTTGTTTGTTGAAGTAAAATTTCAACAAACTAAGAATGTAATAATTGTAACTAACTCTAAGTATGGGTTAGAATGATTTCAATTTCGATATTGACTTGGCATTTAGAGGTAACCCCTACAATAAGGGGACCTAATTTCAAGTAACATGTAGATACTTTTTGGGCATCATAATTGTTAACTAATTACGAGTGCAACTTAGGAACCTAATTGGGACTTAATGGCTTACGATTTCATTGATTTTTTCAAGATGTGTTTTGGCGAATACTAGATCTTTTTCCATCAGTACATTTTCACATGCCACAAAGTGTACTATAAAAATACTTGTGCTTGGTATCTGACTATAGAGAACTTTTGTTAGCCACACAATGTGAATATGTCCACTCTTGATTACTGTTGACAATACCTTCAAGTTTGGAAGTTGGTATTTTCTATTCCCTAACTTTGCTCAAATACATGCTCAAGCTTGCACATATGTTTCATTGAATATGCATTATGGTAGCAATGTTTGCTCTTAAGAGAAGATCATTTACTATGTGATAGATGATGTTCATTTCATGAAATACTAAACACTTCAATATTGTTTGTGGAATGGTGGTTCCGTAAAGATAATCCAAACTTTTGTGTGGAAACAAAAGAAAAAGAAAAGGGATCTCCAAACAAATGCACATTACAAATGTAGAGCTACAAGACATGTTAAGTGCTCTTGCATTTCGCATATTTGAAGCCCGAGTACAAAGGACAATTGTCTTCTAATAGAAGGAAAAATAGAATGCAAATTCTTTATCTAAGCATATAAATATCTCACAAATTGTTGGAACATGTGGTCAATAATACTAGATGACTTCCTCTTCACAAATGTGTTAGAACATTCAACAATGTTACATTTTATTATATTTTGTGCTCCACTATGTTATGCTTTTATGGTGGTATGCGGATAATTCACTAGGGTAACATTACCATGAAATTTGCTGAGGAGATGAGCTTTTTGTAGTGCAACATACACTTTATCCTCTATTGTATTGTGCTTCTATAGGTGCTTAAACCATACACAATGCATATAAACAAAAATACAACTTTAAATAGAAAATTAAAGACTTCCATGTTTTCTAGCGTAAGAATGGTTCACTGTCTTCAATGTGACAAGACCCTTTAGCATAGAAGCTAGGTCAAGCCAAGTGAGAACCTCCAAATAGTTCTTCATTCTACACAAAATCCAGATGAATCAAGTAAAAACATTTACTGGCTTGCGAATCTACCATAAAGGGTGCATCTGTGCAAGAAAATTACTATGTAGAAATACGTAATGGGGTATGCATGTAGAGGTATGAGTAGGGCATATGGTAAGGGGTTTTCATTGCCAACTGTGATAGATGAGGGTTTATGTATGACCCCGGGAACACAGATGGCATATGCAAAATAGATATAGGCGAATCCCCTGGGGTGCGTAGTTCTGGAAGTTTTGGAATGTTGAGCCAGAATAATACTATGGGCCTTATGACTTCCAGATGGATGCTGGCAATGCCATGCTATTGGCCTAAGGAAATATCTGCTCCATAATATGCGGTTTGCAACATACCCTTTGTTGTTATATAAAGATTTAAAATGAGAGCTGGAACACGAATAGACAAGAATAAAAGGGGTACAAATGCAAAACTTTATTGTTCAAAGAAAATCCAATAAGATCAAGCAAAAGAGTTGAAGCTCAACTCTTAGTTGAAGCTCAACTCTTATAGGTTGTCTTCCCAATGACTGTTGATTAATTTCTTAATAGGCAACCTCTATGTAGCCCCGTACAACTGTAATGTCACCGATTAATTTCTTAGTAGGCAACATCTATATAGGTCCATACAATTATAGTACTGTCAAAAAAAGGTTAGAGTGTAGCCTTTATCATCAACATGTGCTAAGGGACGCGAAATCTTTATATAGGGTATAAAAAGCTACATGTTAATATTTATCTATTTTTTTTAATAAAATATAAGAAATAAAAGTTGCACGATAGCTTTACATGTTTTTCAACTTTTGCCTACAACATCGGATTTTGTTTTCTACGGTTTATAATATAATATCAACTTTTCACTTTTTACCTAATAAGGCCAAATATCATTCAAAGATATTGCAATGTTTTCTTTCCTTCTTTTTTGCAAAGCATTTAAAAGCATAGCTTTCTATTTATAAATTTGTAACTTAGATGAGAAATGTAGAAATAACCATGTTACAAAATAATTAAAATGACAATATATATGAATTGACACCCCTTAGATCTATAAATCATATTTTTGTTAACTTTTGAATTTAATCTCAATGAAAAGCCCAGCAACGCTGGGCACTTTTTCTAGTAGAATATAATTGTCTTGCAAATTTTAAACCGGTTGATAAGTGACTATGCTCCAATATGGAAAGCTAAAATACGCGCAAAGACTTGATGCCAGTTCGCTTGTAACCTTTTACTACATTTTCATTTCATATTGGTGGTTATAAGAGCTCATTTGTTGGCAAATTCTCAATTGAATTATGCTTCTTCCCTTCCTTTGAAGTCAAGCTCCGTGAGGGGATTAATGTGGAGATAGCAGATGAACATTGGTGATTATACTGAGTTCAAATAAACCATCTAACCTCAACATTTCCAGCTTATGCGACATCCTCCATGCCATAAATCCACCACGCCATGGGCAGTCCAAATTATAGATACTACTGTACCTTTGATATAAAAATTACTATCTATCTATCTATCTATCTATCTATCTATCTATCTTTCTTTCTTTCTTTCTTTCTTTCTTTCTTTGACAATGAGTGATAGATAAGTGAGCTTAAATCCAATATCATAAATATTTTCAGAACTTCAATGTTAAGATTATCAAGCTGGTTATCCCTTTTCTTCCATTCTGAGAACTCTTGGCGAGAATGTCTTCCGAATAAAGAACTATTCTGGATAATGCTTCAGCTGTCACAAAGTTTGAAAAGTGTCCTTAGACGGGTGATCTACCTCAATTTATTCTCTGTTTGACTTTCTTAAACTCCAGTTTTGTGGTCATGATTGTTACATTGCTGCAAATAATTACTATGGACAAGCGGATATTTTGGCAGCATCTCACTTTGTTTGAAAAATGTTTTGTATCATGGCACGTGGAGCTTTAGAAGATGCATCTTCTAATATCTCAATTTCAGCGCTGGTTAGACGCCATCCTAAAGCCCCAAGATTCTCATTGACTTGAGCCAAGGTCTTAATGCCTGGAATAGGGATCACTCCTTTACACAAACACCAATTTAGAGCCACCTGCACCCATTAGGTAATTGATGCACATCTAAGAATTTAAAGATAGGAAATGAAAAAATGAACATAGAAGAAGATGGATTACCTGTGAAACAGTTTTCTTCCTCTTTTCTGCAATGTTTCTTAGAACCTCGAGAAGTGGTTCAATGCTTGGAAGAATCTGACGAAACAAGAAGCCACTGCAATTTCAAAACAAATGGAAAATTGTTCAGGCACTGAACATGACAAGAAAAGCCAATCTACACAAACCGTGGCCCTTCCGGATATTTATTCGATGTATATTTTCCTGTAAGCATGCCGAGAGCAAGAGGACTGTACGCAATCAACTTAATTCCTAGCTCATCACACAAAGCTTTCACCCTCATCTGATCTTCGCCCCTACTCAACAAAGAAAATTGAACCTAAGATAGAAACAAATGCTTTAAAATCATTCAACCATGGTAAGAACTTCAATCATGAAGTGCGATAAAAGATGCAAGTCAATCATGAAATATCTCTACCTGGACTGAACTAAGAGGCACACCTCTTTGTTCCATATACTTATATATTCTTAAAAGTTGATTTGGACCATAGTTGCTGACACCAACTGCCTTCACCAAGCCCTGAACTTAAGAAATGGAAGATGATCATTAAAAAATTCGCCAATTTATAATGCTAATGCTAGCTAACCTCTTCATAAATTGCCACAAGGCCATCCCAAAGTGCTTGCTCCTGAAGAGGAGCGTAGTTTGCAGTTGACCAATGCAACTGTCCAATAGCAAGTTGTTCAACTTGCAAGCGTTTCAATGATGACCTAAAAACTTTGACATGAGAATGCAGGCATCCAAAAACTCTTATTTAAGCATGCTAGCATCGTGGAAATGCCTAGGATCAAAAGTGATGTGCCATAAACCGTTTTACTTGCATGCTTGAACAAGCTGCTTTCGAGTAATGCGCCATGGATATGCTGCAAACTTTGTTGCAATATGAATGCCATTCCTTGTTTGAACAGAACCTGATTTAAAAATGTAAACTCATAAACCATTAGGAACCATCATAAGAAAATAATAATCTCACCAGGAAATTCCTGAATGAAGCGACCAAGCAGGAGTTCGCTTCTGCCATCAAGTCTTCCAGTGCCATATGAATCAGCCGTATCAAAAAGATTAATCCCTTTCGTTACAGCCAGATTAAAGACTGCCTGTAACTCTGAATCCATGGTCTCATCATAGCTCCAAAGAAGTTTGTTTCCCCATGCCCAGGTACCAAAACCCATTGGGGATACCTTGAGAGGCCCCAATTTCACCTATGAAGAAACGATTAATCCAACAAGACAACATGGCTATACATAGCATCAGATTTAAAAATGCATGCGTGTCAAGTGATCAAATCAAGGACAAATACACAATTGGGTACCTTGTCCCAGGGCCATGATGCTGGCAGCGAAGACAGAACAGACGATGGTAACAGCGGCAGGGAAGCCGAGACAGCCACGGCCATGGCTGTGCGAAATCTAAATCCATCTGTCAGGTATTTAGTCTCGACTGTATTTCCACGTCAGTAAGTAATTCTTCTACAGTAATGTTTCTTGAACCTTAGATGTTTGCAAGCCATAAATAAAAAGACCCGCTATTTTATTTGGAAAATGTTGAAGCATAAAATCTCCTTGTAGGCATCTCAAGGATCTTGCAAGCACCGTTGATTACTGGCATGTTCCAGGCTTGTGCAAAGCAAGACGATGTGGCTAAAACTGAAGGATTTATCTCAAGAAGATGTTCTAAACTCTAAAAGCTCGATGGATTACCTCAATTCACCCCAGTAAATCTAGTGCAAATTAACCTTAATATTGGGACTTCCGATTTGTTCTTCCAAGTTGGCAATAACCTGGCACACCGCCCAAGTCTGCCTAGGAACCACCACCCCAGCAAAGCACCAACGCCAAATGGCATAATGAATTCTTTAAAGGTTATATCACAAGGTGTGATTTCATCCTTAGAGCATTTTCTTAAGTCCTTCAAAAAACGGAGTCCTAGATTGCTATATTCACATTACTGCAAAAATTTTCCCTTTAAAACCTTTCGAATCATGGGTTTTTCAATCCTAGCAGTAATGGTTGTACTAGCACATTCTATAGGTCCCATGGACTATTGGTCTTCATGGATGTAAAAAATCTATTATATTTACATGTGTGCATTCATAATTGCCTTCACAAGGTCTCTATTAGATACACAAAGTCAATTTTGGATACAGTTTTGGGGTGATGCCTTTTTCTTGCAACCCCCTGTTGTTGTGCTACATATTTGATGCTCGCTAGTAACTTTATTTATCTTTATCTTGACTTGGTAGTAAGTCACACAAGCATGGAGGCGCGGGGTAGTCTTACCCTAGTTTTGGAGATCTCGGAGGTGGGATCCCGGAGGACGGGATCCCAAGAGGTGTGATCCCAGAGGACGGGATCCCCCATTACTGCATAGTTACTGCGCAAAAATTCTGGCCCTTATGGGAATTTTTGGGGCAAACTTGCTGTGGGATTTTCTCCCTCTATCGGGCACCAAATCGCATCGGATCGGTTTGTAGCTGGTCGGAATCGGGAGGGCAAGAGGAGCAGGTAAATGCAGAGGAGGAAGCAGGGCGAGCGCCACTGCACTGGCCGCGCTCCGATCCGGCCAAAAAACAGCCGAAACTACTAAGGCGTTAACTATGCAGTTAACTGTGGGATCCCGGAGGAGGGGATTTCGCGTGGGGATCCCAGAGGAGGGGATCCCATTTGAGGATCCCAGAGGGCGGGATCAACCCAAACCAGGGTAAGTCTATCCTCAGCCAAGCATGGATACTTGATAACATTTGGCCTGCTTGGAAGCGAATCATGTTCTCAATCTTTAATTGTAAACTTGATCTCCTTCATAAAATCTCTTATCCACCTTGCTACCACATGGTATGATCTATATGAGATGTCTAAACCAATTACTACATTCAATAAGTTTACAATAAACAAATCCATTGTTGGTCTACTTGAAATAAAATTTGTTATGCTTATGGAATAAAAATTTATGGATTCAACATGAGTTATATTAAGGGGGGACATGTTGCATGCTATACGGACACTCATCTTATCTCAAAGTGAGTTATTCCCACTTGACTTGGCCCCATGGCAAAGTTTGACTAAAAGTCTAAATCTAGGCCTCTATGTCCTTGAAAGATTCTAAGAACTACTCTTTATGAAGAGATAATTTTCACCGACGAAAAATTTCATCGTGAAATTTCCTGGCGGCCGCTGGGTGGGTCGTGAGTAGCAGAGCCGCGAGCGACGTTGCCCGCGAGCCTGATGGCCACCAGGAAATTTCACGGCGAACTTTTTCGTCGGTGAAAATTACCTGACGAAAAAACAGGGGGCTTGAGATTTGCCCCCTGATATTTTTTTCCGGCGTCTTCTAGCGGTTTTTCTTCGGTGGCGCCGCTTCTCAGGGGAAGGTGAGATAGCATCTAAAGGCAGGGCAAATCGCAGGCGATCGATCGACTACAAATTTCGATCTGAAGAAACAAGGTATTTAGGGCCAAAATTTCAAGGCCCCTGCTTTTTCGTTCAAGGCAAATTTTGATTTGAACTCAGGTTAAAAAACCTTAGGAACACTCTATCCTTATAGTCAAGTCCATCTACGTAGCAAGGTTTTGAAGGGGAAGAGTACTAAGATCAAACATCTATATAGTTTGCCCAATTCATTTTGTATTGCCGGAGGGTATTTCGGCAGTGGTGGGGACTATGATTTTCGTATTGTATTATCAGAAACAATATTTTTTGCGATGTGAGAGGAACTCAATTGGCTTAAGGGCGGTATTGCTAATTTAGGGTGTTGTTTCTTTTCTTTTTTTTTTAGCAGGGTTGCCTAACCCCCCCTCCCCCCCTGCCCGATTTCTTGCATTCCTAGCTATGCCACATGTCGTGACACATCAGCAAAAATTATTGCAGGCCGTTGGATCTCCAATATTTTGCATCGACGGCCTGTAAAATTAGAAAATACCCTTCCTTTGCGCAGCTGAATTCCTTCCGATCTCTTTATTTTACTTAAGGGAGCTATCAACGTTCCAGTTGGAGAGCTAGGTTGAGAAAGAATCGATCATCGCCGTTCTTGAGTAGTTGGGCTGACGAAGTTGCAGTTAGGATAATCCCAAGATTTTATTTGCAGGCGTTGAGTGGAGAAGACAACCACTTTTGGCCTTTCTTGCGTCATAGCCGACCTCCATACTTCATTGCAGGATCATTTAGGGTTGTTTACACAGATGAGTAACATTTCATAGAAAATTGGCCTGCCAATTTAATGGAAAATTGCCCAGGGCAAATTGGCCTGCTAAGTTCCAAAGCTTGAGAGACAAAGATGCGTGGTAGTCAATAACATTCCCACGAACTTCCATACAGATTTGCAGTGCTGAAGCTTGAAGGATGAACATGGGACCGGTCTTAAGTGATATAAGTAGCCCCGGAAACAGCATCAAAGTTTCTTCATTTCGCCCTGTTACTTCATAGACCATCTCTGAAATTTCCTGAATGCAACTTCTGTAAAGAATCAAATAACACAGCGGTAAGGCTCTTAGTCGTGCACACTGTGTGGATTTTTCGGCATTGAGGTAACTTTGTTTGCATTTTTCCTCTATTCAGAAAGTAGGTTTTCTCTTATACTATGCACTGGACTGGCGAAAAATTTCTTGCATAGTTTTTGCTGCTTATGACTTTCCATTGGAAGAGAAATATAATTCCGAAATTGAGAGAATGGTTGTTTTAACTACGTAATTGATGGAGCTTTCAACATGGAAATATCATCTGGTCTGATCTGGCCTGGTTGCTTATTTGATTAAACATCTGTGGCACAGTGCTCCGTGAACTCCGTATGCCTAGATTAGCTACTCTCTTCTTCTCCAGTGAAATCCACAGCCACCTGCTGGTCGTAACCTGTTCTATCTCATGTTGCATTTGTTTGCAGACCTTTGATCTGCCATAAAAGAACATATGAGTAGCCTTCCTTAAGATTTTTTTTGATGCATACAAAAGATGGCTGGAGAACCGATTTAGATTTATAGAAAGCATCCAACTAAATTAGTCACGTATTTGCAGCATTACGTAAAAAATTGAAGGAGCTCTTGCAAAGAAATCATCCTAGGGTGTTTCTTTCTACATGTTGCTTAGATCTAGCCTGAACATCCTAGTCTTAAAGATCTGCTTTATAACCTAGGATTAGACATCAAGCAGTAGGCATTTGAATCTACATCATGTTTATCCAAAAAGAATCTAGTTTGCTGCTCTCGTAACTGGTGTAACACTTCAGGAGGCAATTGACCTAACCCATTTTGTGCCTTGTCCATAAGAATGTGCTATCTCACCGGCAATATAATTTGCCATCTTACAGCTAGGCAAGTTTGAATACCATCTACTGCAATTTGTGAAATGCTTGACTAAGATCTAATCCATAGCTTTGCTGCTGCACATTGATTTTGGCTTCTGCAGATTGATTCTATCTTAAAGATGCATATACGCAAAAAGCATGGAACCTAACTCTGAATCCTGCCATTGCTCTCTTTATCTGATTTATGCTTTAGGTAGGCGCATTACGTTTTTCAAGGTTGTTGCAGGTGCACTTACGACACTTCTAAGCTTTATATAAAAGACTGAACTCCCATATACTTCTGAAAATCAAATTTGCAGCAATGCTTAATTTACTGAGCTTCAAGCTCTCCATTTAGATCCTTCTATTTGGACAAATTTCTTTTTACTACTAATGCCAGTCTGTCTATATTATGTTCCCCGCTATATTTCATGTCGGGCTTTTCATATTCAACCAAATGTTATACCCTTTGAACATTATATTTTATTGAATCATCGCTCTCATCGATGAAAGTCATGGCAAAGGATGCCCAACTTTGGATTTGCCTTGCAATGGAAGTGTCTACTCTTTTGTCGAGATGAGGTTAATGAGCAGTTTCAGGTAATGGGCACTAGAAGGTGCAGAGTAATTCATTCTATCTATTCCTTTCCTCAAAATGAAATAGATTTGAATGCCATTGCATTTTACATCCGGTGAGTCAGCATAACCATATTGTTTGGAGAACATCCAATCAAATCTTCCTCCTTGGCCTCCGTTTTTCATAGTTATCTAACACATGATGCTTTAAACTTCGTTATTAGCTTTGTTTTTCGCAGATTTTTGATGGAAGGAATGAAAATATCCGAGCCGGTTGTTGAGAATGGACTTGAAACGGACATCATGTTGGAACCGCCCGGTTAACATGTATGGAAAATGTGGTTATCTTAAAGATGCACGACAAATGTATGATCAAATTATTAGTAAGGACGTTATACTTTGCAATGCAATGATTACTGCGTATGAACAACATGGGAAGGGAACGGAAGCATTTGAAATTTACAAGTGGATGTTGTTGCAAAGACATCGAGCCGCATACAATGTCACGTTGGTGAACATCATTTGTGTATGTGCTTGGGCCGGGCACTACTATCTAATGGGAAGCACATGCATGCTCAAGTTATTGTATGTGGTGTTCACTCTGATATTGCCATTGCAACTGCACTCATTAATATGTATGGAACTAGTAGAAGCCTAGAGAATGCTCAAAACGTTTTTGATAGAATAAATGGGCAATGTGTGATGTCTTGGAATGCTTTGATTGCTGCATTTTCCCAAAGATGGGAAGTCCATTGAAGCATTACACTTTTTCCAAAGCAGATGCAATTGGAGGCCATCATGCCGAATCAGTATTAGCTTTATAAGCCTTCTCTCGCATGTGGCCATGCAGGTGCATTAGATCTTTGGGAGCCATTTGTTTGCCATGATAACTAGCGACTTTAGTCTTACACCATCTCTAGAGCATTATCATCGCATCATTGATTATCTTGGGCCGGGCAGCCTACCGCAAGAGGCAGAGGATACAATTTGTGAGATGCCATTTTTGCATACAGCCATGTCATGGACAAGCTTGGTTGGTTCTTCCAGGGTCCTCAATGACTTGGTCTGTGGAAAAAACGCAGTTGGACGCATTCTCTCTTTGGGATGTGGAGACTCTTCAGCATACACTCTATTATCCAACATCTATCTATCTATCTATCTATCTATCTATCTATCTATCTATCTATCTATCTATCTATCTATCTATC
Source organism: Isoetes taiwanensis (assembly GCA_021234155.1). Taxonomy (NCBI): domain Eukaryota; kingdom Viridiplantae; phylum Streptophyta; class Lycopodiopsida; order Isoetales; family Isoetaceae; genus Isoetes; species Isoetes taiwanensis. The sequence goes on from JAJEKV010000023.1 coordinate 6,806,838, forward strand.
TATCTATCTATCTATCTATCTATCTATCTATCTATCTATCTATCTATCTATCTATCTATCTATCTATCTATCTATCTATCTATCTATCTATCTATCTATCTATCTATCTATCTATCTATCTATGCTACATCTCATGAGTGGCATGATGGACATGGTAATGGAGTAAAAGTATAAGTCATATGCATGGGTCATCCTTACAAATTGCCCACAATATGAACTTTTGACAGGTTGAGCTTCAACGAGAATAGGATGTCATTTGCAGGTGGGGATTGGTGCAGCTTTCATCGTCATGATGATTTAAAGGTTCATGAGCTTGGAAGAATAGGCGCCTCTTTCATCCAAGAACAATAGCTTGTTTTGTTGTTTTATTGTTGATCATCCATTCAGCGAGAACATTTGGAATACTTACTATTTCTATGCAGGGATTTGGAGCATTATAAACCCCTATATAATGTCATTGTCCTTCTAGAGAAGTTTTGGGTACAGATGTGCATTCTTTATTGTGGGTTATTCCCTCATAGGATCATTCGTTTGAAAATATTTTCAGGTTTTATCATTTGTTGATATGAGGTGAAAAATAGAGCGTGATTCCTTAGCGACACACAGGCATTGGGGAAAAAAAAAACAAAACAAGTGGATGGAAGACATGGGTAGCGTGTTCAAAACCAGTTGTGTGTTATTCATGTTGCATGTTAAACATTATTCGGAAATTCTTGTTGCATATTAAAAATAATTCCAACTGAGATGTTCATGTTCAGGAAACTTTTCAAACACTATAATGGTTCTCTTGAACAATCAACACATGTCAATAGTAAATAATCCTTAATTGTATTTGATTTTATCCTACTGAAGCAAACTTTGCATTATAAGTTATTTGCCAAAGTTCACTTTGGCACTGATGGCAAGTTAACAATCTTTCTTTGCAGGTATTGAGTAATGAACTGGACTTGCCCGCAATCGTTGACTCCAAACGACTCTCTATAAATTGAAGATGTGCCAAGCTTCTTCGATTTATTGCTCTCTAGAGTTGGAACATTAGAGTGCATTACTAACTTCTTACCTAGCTTGGTGGAATCAGGTGTCATGAGCCTATGAGCAAGATACGAGAATGACTTAATGAAGTACAAAGAGACTAGAATCCGTGTAATGTAAAAATATAATGAAGATGTACAAAAGGAAAGCACGAACATAAGAACAAGGATACTCAAGACTTGCATGCAAGCTAGCCATGTATATACATGAATCTCCAATGATATAACTAATAATGATAATGAGGTAATCTACTTGGTAAGTAGGCGGCTTATAACCAAAATGTTCTAAATTCATGTCCTCTTTGCATCATAGTGCTTTTGAATGTGCGTGACAACCATATTAGTATTGTTATTGTATGGTTGTTATACTGCTCCGCTATTTGGAACTCCAGTTCATGGTGAGCAAAAGTTAAATTGAGTTCTTGATAGCAAAAGCTGGATCTTGAACATGTATAGGGACATAAGTGGAACAAAATCCTCATAACTTATTGTTGTAAATATATAATCATGACCTTATGCTCAACAAAATACCCAAACTCATTTTCGTTTTCCATTCACCAACATTTTGAACTATGTAACTAAAACATCTTTCAGGTGCTCAAATGGCAACCATCTTTAATGCAAGCTTGTCTACTCCCAATTTAGACCCAGTGAATTTCGAAATTCAATTGCTTTAGAAATAAGTTTTTTTGTTAAAAACCCTACTCAATAAACAAAATATTGATGTTATCTTTTTGCATGACAAAAATCTTGCTCATTATGGCTTGTTTTATATAGACTTCCAAGTGGTTTTAGATCATATAAGGTCTTGCCATATTTACTTGTGCTTTGCTAACCTTTGCAACAACAATAGGGTCTACTTGTTTTTGCAAGACTTGCTAGTTTGCTTCATGGAAAGTCATAAAAATTTTATGTTTCTATATTTGCCATTATTATTATTATTATTATTATTATTATTATTATTATTATTATTATTATTATTATTATTATTATTATTATTATTATTATTATTATTATTATTATTATTATTATTATTTTCTTTTCTACCTTGCCCTTTGCCCCAACCCTGCCCTTCTGCTAGTTTTTTTTTTTTTTTTTTTTTTTTTTTTTTGATTTTACAATGGTCCCAAAGTGGAAATCCACGGATCGATTTTGGGGCAGAAGACACGATTGCTTCTGCCTGATCTTGATATGCCGATTCTGTCGGCCAGTGGATTCGTTCCAAGCGAGGAGGAGATTGCGGCATGGAGTGCGTGGGCAGGGCTTCTAACCTGTAGCTTCTACTGGCTTTTGTTCTGATCTTAGATGCAGGGCTTTATTCTGTTTTACTCTCAAGTAGATCCGTCTCCAGGTGGGATATGGAATTGTTCTGACCCTGCTTCTTGCAAAGAGGGCTTTACATAATCATACGGTATGTGCAGAGAAGGGGAGGTACATCGAGCAGGGGCGGTAGAGCCTTTGTTTGGAGTGAAGCAAGATGTGCTTGCTTGTGGGTTCAAATCTCACAATCCATTCCGTTGTTCTGGTTGTTCATTGAGAAGCAAAAAAGAAGGGGGCATTGTGGAGTCTCTGTTCGGTTGATTCCATGGAGGAAACCATGGAATCATGCACTGTTATGCCAGCCCAACCTAGTTTTATGCCCAGTTCTGTCCCTGATGCCCGGCACTAGCAGGAGAGAAGCAACAGAGCCATTCCCGCAGTCTATAGTTGCCCTTGTTTCGTCGCTTTTCAGGCTTCATGGTTTGTGGATTTTACATGTCAATAATGGCATAAATATATTTGAAACCATACTGGTCATTTTGCACCATTGAAAGTGTCGTGTGCATTTTGCTTGAAAATGTTTGTGTCCATCGATTTAGTGCAAACAACAGAATATTCTGCAGATCAGCGGCTAACAACAAAACTTGAATAAAACGCGAGAATCTGGCCGAAATCAGAAAGGATACAAATATAACCTAAGATTTTGCATGCTTTTTGCTGGTATTCGTATATGAATACCGTAAAAGGTCATGCTAGCACCTTGGATTCCAAATAGGGGAATCTATGGTTTGAATGTATTTGCCTGTTGGTCGGGAGGGTTGCGCTTCACATGGGCATGCCACAGATGGCGGTGTAGGTGTTGCTTGAAAATTCGTGTCTGCTTGCTTGCTTTCTTCCCTGAGGCCATAGCGGGAAGAATTGAAATCAAGGGATGTGTGTTTCTTGGGTTCAGACAGGAGCTTTTGGAGCAGAAACTGAACAACTGCATTTTTGGTGCATTTTTGTATCAACTTCAAAGGGAGGGCCGAATTGCATGCTGGATCGATGGGCCTGGAAAAGGGAGCTGATTTGCCGTAAGTATAGACGATCCTGATTCAATAATTCAAGAACTCCTGATTCAATAGTTCAAGCACAGTAGTTCAAGAGCCTTGTACAGTTTCGTTATGGGTAATGTATAGGTGTGCTGAAATTAAGTGATGTTGGTTGTATGCATGTGAACATGCAGCTCATCCGAAATCATTTGTTATTGCTGTTCATCCGAATTCATTTGTTTTTTATGTGTTTGACAGGGGCACTAACTTGTTTGCTTTATTAGTGGGCTTCGGCCCCTGGGCATAGCATCCATCCATTGTATGGGATGACTGTTATGCTTGGATGAGCATGGGAATCATAATGGGGTTCGATTCCCCAGGCTCATAGGAATTTGATGATCATATATGCTGTGGGAATATTCTATTGTGATACATATCGAACCATGGGATGAATTTTTGTTGGAGGGGTAAGTCAAATGGGATGGATTTGACCCCATCTTGACCTGCATTAAAGGGCTGGGAGGCTATGAGAGGGAATATCTGCTGTAATATACCCCAATCTAATGGTCACCAAAATTAGAGAGACATTTTGAATAGGAATAAGAATAGAATAGTCTAGAATACAAATAGACCAAGGTTTAAGGATTTCAAAATTCGTGGATCTACGACCAAACATTTTTTGAGTTTCGTTCGGCCTTGGAAAAATAGCTTGCAAAGATCCGCCATGGTTCTAACCCTAATCAATGGCCGAGGGGGAGGAGGCAAGGAAGCGGCTTGCTGTGGCGCTGGCGATCGTGAAGACTATCCAAACAGAAGGCCGAACTGCCAAGCAACGCCAGAATTTGAATCTGGATGATTGCAGCAGAAGCAAGAAGATGCGGCCCCTCCAAGATGAGCTTCAGCATATGCGTGATGACGTTATGGGCTGGTTGATGCCTCCATTCCCTTGCGCATGCCAAGCATCAGGTACGCCGCATTTGAACTTTCAACTAGATGAAAGCATGAAAGTGAATGCTTTCCTTAGGGCAGTCAGATTCTTGGGAACCGTAAAACAAGTTCAGCATTCAGGCTCTGTCTTTGATTTTGTAAAAAAAGGAGATGAAATTAAAGAGCAACTGGCTATGGTGGTGGATTTTATGACGGACTTAATAGTAGAAGCAAATGACAGTGGCAGTAAGCAGTATAGGTTGTGGATTGAGCAGGCAGGTGCGTTTGTCAAGTGTTGGGTGGATCGGATTGTGCAAAACAACTTAGTAGCTGACAAGGATTATGCATCAGATTTGATTGAGAGACTAGCATCTCGTGTTGTTACCAAAATCATGGGTTTTGTGGGAGAAAAATCTGCATGTGATAATAGATCTAGTAATAAGGAGGTGTTGATAGAATTAGGGACACATCCATTCATCGGGCAACGGCTTCTGCTTCTAGTTACCAGGAAAATTTCTCTAGTTGCTGAGAAACTTGCATTTGCAGATCCATTTGCAGAAGGCATTTCTGATATATATGAAAATGTGTATTTCCTGCTACAAGTTGTTGAAAAGACATGCCTGAATATGAAACTATGGGCTAAAGACCATAAGCTGGATATGCACTTGCTGGAAGAATGGGTAAATTGTTACCTGCAAATAAAGAAGGCCATGGCAGGACCTGGCCATTGGAATTTGTTGTTTGTGCATTACACGGATCGCATATGTGGACAGATGATGAAAGAATTACATGTATTATCCTGTATGGAGGAGGATGAAACCACACAAAACATCAACCACATCGCTTTAACACGTTTGATGGGCATGGCTACAGATGCAACCTCGGGGTTAGCTGGTTAAACATTGCCTCTTTTTTTCTTTTTTTTTTTCCTTCTCTCCTTTGATTTTTGGGACTGAAATTTCCTTGTTATATATGTACACTCAAGCATGCGATGCATACATTGACAATCAAAATGCTCTCAAGTTCTTTGTAAAGTATAATTCATGTTAGAAATCCATGAAGCTTAGAGATGCATGTGGAGGAATTTAAGGACAAAAACGATATAGGACGGAATTTGCTATCTATAAAATCTTTTTGGGAACTGTGTGCCCGACGATGCCAGGCATTAGTCGTGAATGTGTGAAGGCATTTATGTGCGTTAGTTGTGGTTGTGTTGTGATTATGCGCACTGCGCAATGCATTGAAGGCAATATATGTGTAGGTGGAATAGACACATATAGATACTGAACGAACTTTACCTTTTAAAAGTGTACACATAATATGAAGTTCAAACAAAATGTTAAACAAATATATTGGGTCTACATGCAAATACAAAATATTTTTGGTACAAAAAGAGGTTAAATTCGTCAATCTCAATGGATCCACATCAGGAAGAACCTGTCCCAAAGAACTCTAGCAACGTCCCATTGGCTTGATGTGAAGCTCAGTTGCGAAGCTGATAGGTATAGAAGCTCTTTTTGTCGTGCCTATGGTGGCGAATATGAACGTGTAAACATGCTCTGATACCATGTCCCACACACGACTCAGGTCTACCAACAACAATGTTATACTTTGTTAGAAACTCAGGAAAGTCGTAATCACCAACTGCGTCATGTGGGATCGATGCCCAAGCCTTGAACCGTCTCCCACTCCTGATCTAAAGCAAGTTCCCCTGCATATATACTTGGAGGGGAACTATTTTTTACTCCAACACAGCAACATGCCAGCGTGTGTTATCAACTATCGCATAACTTCCTACAATAATAAGATAAAGATAGGAGACATGCATTGATGAACTTCTTAATTAAGATGATAGAATAACCCATTAAGAAGCATATACGCAATTCTTATCATTAGAACTAACAAATCTTACACTCAGCATCCCTACGATGTACGTGAACTATCGCCCTTGGCCTAGGATTCCCGAGGTACAAAGGGTGTGTAGGGCTTCATGATCTGCACACATTCAGAAGATCAATAACCTTCATTACAAAGCATTTGTGTAAACCACGTTCCTTGTGAACCTTGAAATTGTATTGGCGCCTTCTTGAGGGATGGATGGTGGGTCTTTGATAGCAACCCAAATTCCTTGTCGATTTTATACCCTTGAGAATGCCACATATAATTGTCTATGCATAAAGACAGGCTTTGAAAGATACATCTCCACCTTATGCATTGTCTGGCGCTGGGGCTTGTTCATCGTCATGGCAAAGGCCGGCCACAAAGCAATTGCACCTTTTCAAACTGAAATGGAAAACTTGAATCAGTAGGCACAATTCAAAGGCATGATAGGAGCACAGTGTTACCAACATGGGTCCCAATTACTATCTTTGCCTCAATGACACGTCTTCCCAGCTTTCGTATAATCAATCGTGTTCCATTGCACAGGCCCTTCTTGAATGATGTAGACCTCAAGAACATGACAATCATTTCCACTTTCAGATTTAGCTCGTGGTGCGGTACACCACTTAGAGTTTGTGTATTAAGAAACTCAATGGGATATAGATCTACTTGCTGGCCATCTATGTCTATGATTCGATCAACACTAAAGTAACATGTCATCTCTCCAGGGATAAGCAACGCCACCTTCTTATTGATCTCATTGACAAAATGATTCAAAGGTGATAGTATAGCACGATGTGTCCTGGAAAATCACTTCTTTCTAGTTTTGTTGGATATCAGGAAATATGTCCTGAATTAAATCATCCACATCATCCGAGCCAAGACATATATCCTGTGCAGATGCAGAACACCCTTCTCCAGAAAGGTTGGTTCTCGGCCATCTCCTATACTTAATAAGTAGTCAGCAAATGCTTGTTGTTGACCCAACGCGTTCATGACGTGCATGTTGATCGTCAGTTTGTATTCTCTCACACTATCCCAGGTATACGAACGCTTTAGAATAGAATAGGTTTTTAGCGTCCACGGAGACCAATTGGCCTATGGGACCCAAACAAAGAAGAGAGCAGCAAGCGTATTACTGACAGGATTAAAAAATCCCCGCCCCGAAGGGTTTTCGAGGGAAAAACCTTAGCAGTAATAAGTATGCTGGCACGCTGTACAATTGTATAGGACAGTTCAATACCGTCTCGTAGGACACAAATGAGTTCGTGCATCCATAACCTCCTGGAGGTATGACCCCAACAAACCCACTGACGCCGTAGCCAATAACTGATGCAACGGCTGGCCAGGCACTAGTAATCGAACATATCGCTCTCGGATGTGGGCAAATGCTGGGCAGACCTGGAGGGCATGACATTCATCCTCAATGGCGCCCTGGTGGCAACACTGGCAAAGCCTTTGCTCTCGTGCTTCCCGAGCCCAATGCCCTGTTTCAATGCGGAGGCGATGTCCACCCGTGCGAATGGAAGCTATAAGCGCGCTTCTTCATGGGCAGCTGGGTGTACAAGTACTGGTGTGGGCCTCTTGTGAGCCTAGGATTGACTTGCTGCTGATAGTGTGCTAGCTTAACGTGCGTCAGAGCATCTAGGTACAGCTGAAGTGCCTTGCGATCTTTCTTTGTCCTGACCTGGATGCATCTGTTTGCCTGCACACCCCAGCGTGAGAACCACTGAGCTTGCTTGTCTTTCCAGCAGGATTTCAGGCGTTAGGGACCCATCACCATGGCCAAAGCAAGGTGGGGCAAGCGTGTATCAGCCATAGCGACCACCTTTTGGAAGTAAACGATATGGCGTTCCAATGCAGCCCGTGGAAGGGGTAGAAAGCCTGTCGCCTGGAGTAGGATCTGGTATGGAACTGTGGACTTCACCCCCAGGGCCCGTGCCAAGAAGGTCGTCTGCACCTGCTCGAGGTCATTCCAGGTGTTGAGAAGCTTCTACAATTTGCGCCACGAACTTTACGAACCACGAGTAGTATTTGTCGAAAATCCCCTCCCAATAGCATTGGAATCCCACCAAACAGGGTATGCTTATTGCCCATCACATCTCTTAGTGTCCTATCCACTGCCTCAAATATCCACTTGTGCATCATTGGCGCCTCATCCCATACAATCAACCGACATGCTTGATGAGTCTTGCCAATTCTGACTGCCTTGGAATGTTGCAGGTAGATGCTTCATGTGCCCCTATGGGTATCTTGAAATGTGAATGAGCCCGTTCGACCACCTTGCATAATACCGACGCAATGCCAGAAGATGCAACCGCTAGAGCAATCCAACCCCTTGCACGTACATACCCTAGGAGAGTGTTATATAGATACGTTTTCCCGGTTCCCCTAGGGCCATTCACGAAGAAGACCCCACCACCAGTTTTGTCGATCACATGGTTGAGAACAGCATCATAAACTACCCGTTGATCAATGTTCAACTTCTCTGAATAAGATAGGACTGTATCCATACTTACATAGATCATTTCCTCCTGGCATAGTGTGGTTGTGTCTAGCACAGTTTCTGGTAAGTTGAAGGCCATTTTTGCTTGGCTCCTTGCATGTGATCCGCCATATCCATTAGTGCCATGTCAATAGCATATTGACTCAGTTGACCTATCTTGGAATAAACATCGTAAGCAGTTTGGTCTAGGAAATCTTCAACCGTCCTATATTCCAACTCCTTCCAAATATCAAGTGGATACGTTGGGTTACATTCCAACTGAATTGAAGCAAATAAGTGTCACAATTGATGTATCATACCCCATGATGATGCTTCTCGTAGGTATTTTAGCCACTCTGAATTATCATGCACAATCATTCGCTTGATGAATGCATTCTTGAATATCTCACACAAATGACCATCAATAGTTTTCAAATCTTCAAAAGATGTAGCTCCTGGTACATTGCTTAGCAACATCCGCAAATAAAATCATTTGACCTGTGAGGGAGTCACAAAGTACATTCTACCCACAGATGGCATAACCTAAACCTGCTGACGAATTGCCCACTTGTATCTCGCTTTGCTCCAAGTAAAGCTCTTGGAAAAGTCATGGTACAACAAAGTTCGGAACACTGGATATTCATTTGCAGCATTCATCTTCAACGACGAGAGTGATGTCATGTGCATCATTAACCACTTTATCTAAGTCTGCACTCTCATCGAAAAGTATTGGTTGCTCATTAGGAAGGTGAACTGCCAATTGCACATGAGGATTTTGTTCTTGCAATCCAAACTTGAACAAGCACCCTCAGAGGCAAAATAGTATTTGGGATTGACATGTTGTTGAACCTCGTCATGGTCATCTGTTATAGTGCTCGTGGTGACACTCTCTCTAGAACCTTGTCCTAAGTTTACTAATATCATGTTTGGACCTTTGTAAATATACTTGTATAAGTATTTGACTCCTTTAATATGAGCACATATCTCAACATTGATATGGCATCTAAAATAGCACCAGGTAGCCCTTGCTAATCATAGCTTGCTCCAGAAATTGTTTTGGGTACCATTTACTACAGATCCCATCAACCATACAGGGAGCATTAGGATATATAGGGCTACAGGGGCCATGCATCTCTGTCATGTCACCACCTTATACAATTCAGGGTTGGATTCCTTATCTGGTATCTCCGCACGAATCACTTTATCTATATCCTCAACCGTCAACGGCTTGTCCTCCTGGTACAATATGTCAAGGAGATGCACATGAGGAAGGCCCCTCTTCTAGAACTCAATGCATGAATTCTAGCAGAAATGCGGCCAAATATACCATGGTGTGACACAATCTCTAATAGCTCCTTCAACTTTAAGTAGAAGACAAGGGCTATTAAATCAGGCCCGTTGGAAGGGTCCTGGCCATTTATGAGCTCCTTAGTAATTTCTGATCACTTTGGGTTGGCAGTCATAGTGATGAACAAATCTGGTCTGCCAAGCTCTCGAATGCCATCACATCTTAGTAGAGTTGAGTCATGTAACATGTGTTCCAATAAATGTTGTTGATATGGCACCCAATGGAATTCCCATCATGCCTAGTGGAATCCACAATACCACTATACAATTTACTATGTAGTTGAGCTTGGTTTACTTGTACCCACCCCAACCTTGACTGCCGCATCTTAGCAAACATGTCACAGAGATTGTGTTCTGGGCCAGTGTCAACTGGCATCAATATTGCTATCTCATTTGCAGACGGAGCACTATACTGTCATCTACGTGAATCCTGTAGGTTTGCACTTGGAATCCGAAGGTGCATGTCAATAGATGGATTTGCATGCATGACCTCAGCCGCGGAGATAAATATACGAACAAAAGGATTTACATCTGCCATCATGCATTGAAGGCACGCCATTGTATCACGTCATGTACCACCATTAAATGATGTATGACGATCTAGCTGCAACTCATCCCCCTCCATGATATAAATTTGTGCAAACCATGGGCTATTGTCTTGGCTATGAAGTAGCAAAGTTCCAACCATGTGACACATGCGACTGTTGATTTTGAAGTGTACGCACCTCCAATGGAGTTTGCCAAGGAGGCATCGAGTTTGAAAGCCAATGAGGCAAATGCAAGAGCATTGTTATATTTTTTAATACCAGATCGGAAGTCCTTTCCAATGTCATCCCTCCGTGTGCATAGGTCCATGAGAGCGGGGCGGGGAAGGGGAAGTCGGGAAAGGTGGCAATGAAACCTTCTCGTTTGAACAACAAAATGTACCAAGTTCATTCTTCCATACCAAGGCCCCACAATGCTTGCATTTTTTGCTCATCCTTGCATCACAATATTGCGGAGCTATTGCACTCCAAGCTATTTTTCAAAATCCAACCCTTCTCCTTACTACTGCCTCAGTTTGTAGTGCATCTCCATCATCACCGCCGAATGCCTCTGCATGCCTTAGATTCATCCTCCTCATGCTAACACGTGCTCCAGTGCTACTTGATTCTTCATGAGGCCCAGTAGCAACAGGATTTAAATGCGATACCACTTCCACTGCATCACCCTCTGCAATGATACTCTCACTCTGCATGGGATGGTGGGCGGCACTATGTCGCCAAGTTTAGAGCACTCACCCAATGTTGGTTTCATGTTACTTTCAACATATTCTCACTCTGGTCTGTCATACATGATGCCATTGTTGTGCTTCTGGGAGTTAAGCTCAAATTCTCTAGCTAATGCTCTAGCCTTAGCCACGCATCTTCGTATCTGAGCCTACTTTTCTCCTCTTGTTCGGTTTATTGGCTAGTCCATTGGGTTAGCAACTAAGAGATATTGTGTTCAAGTCTCTGAGGGTCCGTCATATGTCCTCATGGACGCTGTCAATGTGGCATGATGTAAAAGTACTATCTATCTATCTATCTAATACAATCTTTTAGGTGTTTGATAAGACGGATTTTGCCGTACAACATCTGGGGTTTGAGAAAGGTTCAAAGGAGTGTTATGCATAATTACATGTGCTACTAGAGCCCCAACACGGTCGTCATCAACAATTTCACTTGGCAACGAACTCAGAACATCCACACTTGGTGATGCATGGATTGATATACACTCGTTCAGTTCCCGTTGCAAGTTTCTGGCAATACTTCCATAGGCAATTCCATCTCCCTCGCATGCATAATCATCCACATTACTGTCTCCCCTCATTGCATGTGCTCGTGCTCTCGATGTTACTTCACGTTTGCGGCCAAGCATCTCTTCCTAGTTGACTTTGATTCTTGTTCGGGTGTGTCATATATTGCCATGCCATCTTTATAAATTCTAAGACTCATGGTTTTTGATGTCACTATACCCTGAACATATAGATGAGGTTATGGATCCAATGGGGCGTCTGCCAAGAGTCTACTAAGTAGACAAATTTACACCCATGTATCTTTTGATCTAAAACAACATAATCCAATAATATGACATGAACGCAATTTGACTTTACATAAGGCCAAAGCCTTAACCCCTCGAGTCATCATATTAGAGACTGGTAAACAAAAAGCTACTTGTAGGGAAAGACCTCATACACACTACGTGTCAAAAATGCCAGCGCAAAACCAAACTCACAATCTAGGAGAGACCTAAACGTCCTATCGAACGACCCATGGAACCTAAAGGCTATTGCTCTAATATTCCCACGTGATGTGACCATGCACCCTAAAAAGGTGTGGAAAAAATAGCAATGCAAAGCAATAAAAGAGCCCACCAAAGATGAAAATTGAGCTTGGTTCCCACTGTGATCCACAATGAGTACATATGAAACTCATTAAATTTGAACGAAAGGAGGGCAAATGGTTGTTTTTACCTCAACGAACACAATGATATCTACCTTCATATTTTAGCAACGTCAAATGTCCCAAAGAAAAGAAAACGGGGAGATGGAGAACCTCAAGTAAACAAAAATAGAATGGACTGCCATTACTAGATACTCTATTTATCCATTGACTATATTGCTGGATTACATCAATAGGGTACATGAGGCATGTACCTCATAATATTGATAAAGTAAAATATAGGAGTACTTTAAAGAGATACTCTTTTATAAAAAAAAAGGGGGGGGGGGTTCTATAGCCGCAACTTCAAAACGGCTACCTACATACAGGAAAAAAAAAACTAGCACTATGCGGCATCCCTAAGCCCTCAATCCATGTTTCTATCTGAACCATCTACCCACTTTTTCAACTGAAATAGCATGTCGTCAATGACTTGTTTGACGTCCTTTACTTCCACAAAAGTACTTTCACTGTAGAAGTTCTCAAGCTTGACAATACGCTTTTCGATATCAACACTTGTCAACTCATGCATACACTTTGGACATGGCCTCCAAGATTGCTACTCATACCACGACCCCAAAGCTTTGACAACAAAGGAAATGCGACTGACATGCACCTCCTTTCGAATCAAACACTCGGCAACATGGGCGCCAAAAGCATACCAGGGCACCAAAATTTTCACCATCTACATGAAATAGTGGGCAAGGACAAATAGAATACAAATAGACAAAGGCTTAAGGATTTCAAAATTCGTGGATCTACAACCAAACATTTTTTGAGTTTCGGCCTTGGAAAAATAGCTTGCAAAGATGTATCATGGTTCTAACCCTAATCAATGGCCGAGAGGGTTGCGCATGCTTTTCCATCTCCACCCTATGGCAAGGAGTGTCACAGGAGCTAGCTGTTGGTATCCTTTGGGCATTAACCAAACAGATGCACCTTTGGTAGCATCAATTCATCCCCTGATACAGCGGTGCTGGAGACTAGCAGGTGTGCTTACAATTTTTGCATGGTACAGTGACAAACAATTGCTGACATGGGAAGAACCCCAGACAAAGTTCCTTTTTTTTGAGATGTGATCATGCAATTTGATAGAAAGTCATCTCTATTCTTCCTCCTATACCACAAGTAGTGGCTTCCCATCTTTAGATTGTTCATAAAAATGTTAAGGCCGAGCATTTGGTGAATTCTATGTATAAGATCCTTCTTGTAGCAGAGGTATTGCCCCCTTCACAAAAATGGCTTTTGGTGGTACCAGTGAATCACCGGAAAGAAGTTTGGAAATGGGTTTGGGATAAGTTACTTCATCCCAAGCTGTCAATTTTGTGGTGGCAGATCATCCATAGATGTGTGCGAGTCAATGCCTTGGTCCACAAATTTCGTCCTGAGGTGCCGGCGACATGCCCTTTATGCGCTCAGAGGGATGAGACAATCGAGCATTGTTTCTTTTTGTGCCAGCATGCTAGACCGGCTTGGTTGTGGCTTCATAAACTTTTCAACTGCAATTTGAATAGTCAGCAAGTCTTATTGGTAGTGTACCCAAGTTCCTGGTACAATCTGACAAAGAGGGCATTTCATTTAGCTTTAGTGTGGATCATTTGGTGAACTTGGAAAAGAAGAAATCTCTTCATTTTCAAGGGCAATAGATCCCCTGATGCCTGTCGAGCCCTTGCTTGCAACCCGAACACTGTGAAGAGAACAACAAGATAACCGAAAGACAATTCTTTATTGCATATGGTTGGTCTTGGTTGAAATCACCCCAACTATGGTGTTACATCCCCGCCACATCGCCATGTCATTGCCAAGCCATCACGACCCTTCATTTTCGTATGCACCTTTTGAATTTCGTATTTGCTATCTAGACAGATCGCCAACATGGCACCTAGCTAGCACGACATCATTGTGCCAACTAGGCATGCCACATCATCAACTCATGCCACATTGGCATGCCACATCATCCTTCTCCTCACGTCTCCTCTCCATGGTGGCCCTTCAGGTTTCTTCTCCAAAACTGGGCTTCTGAAGTTTTTTCACAAGCTAATATAGGTAAGGTTTTGTTTTATTTTATTTTTTTAATATATAAAAACCTAGTTTGTTCTTCAAAATCACGGTACCCCAAGATCGTGGAATTTTTCGAATCCTTCTCTGTTTTGTGCTGCTTAGAACTGATATTTCTTCAAGATTCTTGTTGTTGCCGAATCCTTCAACTGTTGCAGTGGCCTTAAGGCATTAATCATTAGTTTCGGCCTGTTCAAAAGCAATGCTGGCAAGAGCTTTGATTGGCCTATCCCTAAAGATTTCAAATTGGCTCAGACCTGGCCCAATCCTTTAAACCTAGCCAAATCGGCGCAAAATCTTCAAAATTGGTCTGTCTTGGGCCTGATTCTTCTACAATCAAGGCCCTGGCTTCTACCTTAGCAGAATTCAGTAAAGGACCGGCCGCTTCCAGCAAGAATTCGACCAAATCCCTTGAAGAACACGGATTTTGCCGCCAGGCTCCTTTTCTATACTAGGTAATTGCCATGAGGAGGGACATTCTGGACTGTAAAGGGCTCTGGCGGCGCCGCCGGAGCCCTTTATGGGCAGAATGGCCCGAATCACCGCAATTACAGGACGTAATGACCAGTAGGTTTAAATTTCCACTCCTTTGCTTTGACCCGCAAATTCTTTGCGTGAATGGAAGCTAGTCAGATGAGATTTCTTTGTTAAATCTTCAAAAAAATGGTTGGTTTATGTGATCTTCTAAGATCAAGAAGCAGTTGCATTGTGTTAAAAAGGGTCTCCATTAGAAAGTGCTTGAATCAACGATGATTAGCTATTATAGGTCTCCAGCTTGTACAGAGGAAGCAAAAACATCAAAAACCTACCTGATTCATGTAAAAAACAGCAGTGTTGAGCTCAGCATTGAGCTTTGTATGGGTGCATGGACTGAAAAGCAGACTGAAAAGAAGATCTACATGTCGCATGGGCGCTCGAACAGGAAAACTCGATTTGCATGTTGAACAGGGAAAACTCGAACAGAATACTCGATCTGCATGTCGCATGGGCGCTGGAATAGGGGAAGGAAGGTGCTAGAACAGGGGAAGGAAGGCATGGGCGCTGGAACAGGGGAAGGAAAAGCGGCGCCCCTCCCCAATATTTGCACAAATATTTCGCATTATAATTCTTGGGTAATAAAGACGTAATTCAAACCTACTGGTCATTACGAGACAATTTTGCCTCAAATCTTTTATTTCCCTGGCTAATCTTGGAAAGAAATCCTCCCATCTGGCTTTTTGCCCTAAATCGACCTGTAGGGTCGTGTCTGCTGTGCGTGCTTTTGTTCAATAATTTTTTGGTCATCCCCAAATCTTCTTTTGTGTTACACATGTTTCTTTCCATGGTTAACAATCAATTTCTTTTTCTTTCCATAGTTTCCTGGTAGTAATACGCCTGCTGCTCTCTCTTTGTACTTGGGTCCCATAGGCCAGTTGGTCTCCGTGGACGATAAAATCTTATTCTATTCTATTCTATTCTATTATATTCTTCCCTGTATTTCCATGCTCCTGCATGCAATACCTCCCATATGTTCCATGGTTAATCTTTCCCACGTCTTACTTGTAATAATTCCATGATTTCCATGGTCAATGGTTCCCTTGTAACTTAGTCCGATACTTCTCCTCCCTTCTTATTTCTTTTCCTTGATTTTTTGCCTTGCCCATCTAAACTTTGGCCACGACAATCCCTTTTTTTTTCGGGTATTTTCACTTCCATGGTTCTTCCCAAGGGTTTTTTCCCCTTAACTCTCGTGACTTGACCCCTTCATTATTCGAGTCCTCTATTTTGCCAAGTTATCTCCATTTTACCACCATAGATATTTTCCTTCTATGGGGTTCTTTCGACAACCCTGTTGCCATGTCCAACTCTTCCCATCTCCATATTTCTCGTAGTACTTCCCAGTGTACTACACTTTTTTTTCCATTTTTGCATAGCTTTCCTCATTAAGCTAGCAAGATTCCCCGAGTTATATTCTTATTTTTCTGCTTTTTGTAAATTTTTGCCTCGATTTAGCAAACAACAATGCTCAAGTGCCCATTGAAGCTAAGCAATGCATTGTGAAAGCATATATAACTTCCTCAGTAAAGGACGAAGTAAAGGATCGTGTTTGGGTTCACTATCTCTATATTAACACTTATATGTAAATCCTTTGCATGTTGTACATTGTAAGGCAGCGGGTGGCTTTGCTCTGTGGATAAATTTTCCACTGGTTTTTTAGTCCTTTCCACTCCCCTTTCCCCTAGGCGCCTAAGCTGTGCGCCTAAGCTCTGAAGGCCTTGAGGCCACGCTCATGTAACTCCGTACTAGGGAGTTAGCATCAAGATATAGAATCGGATCTGGTTCCGTTCTACTCCGAGGTCACCAGCCCAAGCCTCGGGCCAGCAAGGATTTCCATCCACAGCATCGGCCATAGGTACCAGGCTTTGGATTGTGTTGAATTATTTTGGATTGTTTTGTGTCCCAGTATTGCTCTTAGCATCGCGCCCTCACTGCCCTTGCATAGACCCCCCTGATTTGCCCCTTTCCGGTTTTCTCTCTCTAGGGTTTACAATCTCTCTCTAGCCCTAAAACCCCCAAACGCCCAAAAGGTGCTCTGCCCACTTTTTGGAGTCCCCAAATTGGATTCTAAGCACCCTTCAGGCAGCTAGAGACCCCTCAAACTTTGGCACCCCCAAACATAGCCTCAGCATGACCCGTACAATCAAACGTATGGCCAGAGAGACCCGCAAGGCAAAGAACCTTATCACGGTGCCTGTGTCATCTGGTAAGCCTTATGATCCCACGATAGAGCCCTATCTCCAGGCAGCCCCTTCTTTTGGGCCCCAGCGTCCTATTCTGTCCCAGCCGAATCCACAACCCGGTTCACGATCGTCCCCTCAATGCCGCTAGATAGGCTTGATGCTCGAGATGAACCGCCTGCATCCAGATATCCCTAGCCAAGATACGGGCGGTATGCTCTCATCCTTTATCCACAAAGAATGTGCGCTTCGATTACCCTTACAAAGTCGGGTGCGGCTTCTAGAGTTGTTGCTACAATCAGGGCCCACGGCCCGATAGATCATAATCTTGCCGCCGCGGTGTCTAGCACAATGCCTGCCCCTGAACATGTGAATGATATGCACGAGGCTGATAACGGGGTACATGGATCCACGATACCGGGGCCGACCATGTGAATGATATGCCTAAAGATGATGACGGCGTCTGAGGGATCCACACATACTTTGCACGAGGATGCATACTTGAACCTACGTATTGTGGGTATTCAGGAGACGGGTGATTCTCTTGCTACAGATGAAGCCGCACAGTTTTTTACCCAGGTGATGCATATCCAAGCACATGGTATTGTCTCGCCCAAATGGTTTGAGCGATCGGGTCTCGACCGTCCCTCGTCACCTCTTGGTGCGCTTTCAAGACGCTCCTTCCCGATTGCACATCCTGCGACATGATAACCATTTGAAAGGAACCACCTTCTCCGTCCAGGAAGACTTGACTCTAGCACAGCTCTGTAGACGGAAAGAAGAGTTATGTCGTGTGCGAGAGGCTCGCCTACAGCGGAAGTGGGCTGTTTATAGGGGAGGTCAAGCTATCATTCGAGATCAGTGGCCATCTGATCCATGGGCACTTACTGTATAGCTCTGTATTTCTTTTGTTTCGTTCGGGTTTGGTTATTTCTGTGTTGAAACGGGGCCTGGACCCCATGTTCTACTTTTTTGGGCTTCGGCCCTCTGATCTGTTAGGGCTTATGCCCCCTTTGTTTGTTCTGGTCCTATAAACCGATTGGGTTCCGTGGACGTTAAAATTTTCTTCCTTCCTTCCTTCCTCTATCTATATTTATTATTTCTCTTGATTAATAAACTTTCACGTCCTTC
Organism: Isoetes taiwanensis; assembly: GCA_021234155.1. Lineage (NCBI taxonomy): Eukaryota > Viridiplantae > Streptophyta > Lycopodiopsida > Isoetales > Isoetaceae > Isoetes > Isoetes taiwanensis. The sequence goes on from JAJEKV010000023.1 coordinate 6,825,168, forward strand.
AAAAAAAATATCTTTATGTTAATCCATCGCAAGTTGAGTTTTGGGATATATGTAGCTTCTGCACCACTTTATGCATAAAAATATATATTGCTTGCTATTGTAAGGATAGTGCTAAAATTGATAGCATCAATTATATCATGTCTTCCATGTTTATTCTAGATTTGTGCCTTAAGGCGTGACTTTATAAAATTGTAGCCTCAAAAGATCTCATATCATGAAACCAATGCAAAAGGAATCAGGGAAAAATATGGAAAACCTTTACTATAAAAAAATTAAGATAGACTGCTATGTGCAGATTATTAATGCTAGTGACTGAGAGTTTAAAAATCACTAATAGCATCACCAAACCAATTTTGATCTCAACTTTCGCGTATAGTTTACTCGTATGCTTCTCTCTAGGAGAAAATCAGTTGATTAGGTAAGCTTGCATAATTTAATGGATAAGGCTAGTGAAAGATATATGCTCTATACAATTGGTCTAATGGACCCTAAATGGTGATGCAAAAGCAACTCCTAGCATGTCGCACCTAGGTAATAGTTTGGCTTCCATGTGATATATTGAATGTGATGTAGAACGTACTCTGATGAATAGAATGATCATGAATAGAATGATGTTCTTCAATAAAAAAAATCTTACAAATAACATGTTACTTCAACATGAAATTAGTGATTTATATTGACATCCATGAAAAATATACATCTCACAGATACATTCAATGTGGCACTGCTAAGTTGATACCGCCCGGGTTGCTATCCGGCAGTGCTATGACCATGCAATCCTCCTGTATCACAGAAGGCCAGTTGTAACTACGGTGTCCACGGCGGAAGTATCGAAAACATGCCTGATCCTTCCTGAGCCTGTTATATAGTGATGGTTGAGCAGGTCTTGGATTCTTGCATGAAGTAGAAGTGTGGCACATTGGGAATACAGAGTGGTAAGGTATCCTTATTTTGGATCGATAGTCGAGAGAATTGGTATGATGTAGAAGGAGACTGGATATAGCACCATATATCTGAGGGAGAAGTGGTATATGATTATCTATCATAGACCACGTTAGAGAGGTACTAACGTGGAAACTAGATTAAAAGTACACAGCCCATGAAAGAAAGATCACTTTAGAAGTGTAGGTTTTGACAATGGTGGTGAAGGTAAGAATGTTGACCTAACAATGTTTTATTGCCACTTGAATCGTAGTATGATTAGCGGAAAGGTAGAGAATAATGGCACATGAGGACGCGGATCCATAAACTACGGATTATAAATTACGCGTACATTGTGTTTCATAAGGAGATTGATGTTCCCGAGGTGTGCAATAAGGTGCAAGGTATGCATGAGTAAGATGACCACATAGCCATGTGGATACGCTTATCTTGCTATCAGAAGGTGCAACCATCTGAAAGCTATAAGGTATGTTGGAGCTTTGGTGAAGCTAGACTATGGAGGAAAGTTGAACTCCAACCAATGATACATTAGGAAGGCAAGTAATGTACCCACATGACAAGAGGGAGACACAAGGTGCTTGAAAGTCGTTGTAAACATTTCAAATAGAGAAATTTTGAAGGGACGCTTTGAATAGTCCAAAGTCTGGAGTATATACAAGCTAGGTGCCCAATGAACATCTTGCCAAGGAGAAGGTGCTCCGGACTTGGTATCATGTGAGTATCCCGAGGAGTAGCTCTGCGTTGGTATATGCATAGTAGGATCAGTTAAGGGCATAACAAGAAAAAGAAAGGGTGTATAGTAGAAGTTTTAGTGCACCATCCATATGTATACGGAAATAAATGAAGATAAGAGTTCCTAGAGTAGACGTTATGTTCACTAGGAACTTAGGGTGGCATCTTTCACTGTGGTATTTGTGAATAGAATCGAGGATCAAGTGGAACTAGTGTTCTTTTTTTTTTGTTTATTTATTTATTTATTTATTTATTTATTTATTTGATAGGGCTTTCACACTATACATTGGAGATAAGAATGAGCTCCTATATTAATTGCTTTAGGGGTGTGGAATCCACAAAATTTAGTATTTAACCATGGAGTGTTAAATAAAGGTGAATGGTAAATCTACCATATAGATTATAGTCTGGAATTTGCTGCAGTAGGAGAACGTTCCCTTGGTAGTATGGCTAACCAAATAGAGGAAATTTCGCTCCCCTTTCTTCTTTTTAAAAAAAATATTCTGTTTAGACATTGTCTCTAACTGTGAATAAGCATGGGATAATAACTCACACAATCACAGGTTTGGATATGATAATAGATGCATAAGGCACCTTTAGATAGTGTTGAAACAGTTACCATCTATCTTTATATATTAGAGATCATGGCCAAACGCCCATACAAAGTTAGCACCAAGTGCCTACACTAGGCTGGAGTAGATAGAACCTTTATTGATACGCGGGAATTTCCATACATGGGCATTAAGGACTAGCCACTAAGAGTTATTGCTAATGACAGCATACAAGAACCAAACTTTAAGTTTAAGTGTATGGGAGATACGATTTTATCTATGGTTCCCCAAAAAAAAAATATGGGGTATGATTCAGACGGACGTGAGTCTTCCGGAAGTAAAGAGAAAAAACTTGAGGCGGAGGCACTAAGAAGAGAATTTGCGGCTTGTTGCAACGAGGCAGCTCCAAAAAAGCATCCGGTCATGGATCCAAAATTTAACAGAGGAGGTTATGGCCAGAAAAGAAATTTCTATGGTAGAGAGGAAAGAGGTGGATACCAAAAAGGGTACAAGCAATCATACAGTAAGAACCAAGATGATAATCTTACTGCACAGAACGTCAAGATGACACAAGAGGATAACTACGACTTGGACGACCTACGGGTTTTTTTAACTTGAATATTCTATAATTTCTGAAAGTCTAGGTTTAAGGTTATAGAATGATTATGTTCCTCTGAATTTATCTGAGTAATACAAAAGGATTCCATATTAACAGCGTATGGCATGCAATGGCGACATAAAAGACTGTAAGATTATCTATGTAATCATGCATAAGAAGAGATCTGCTGTAAGATTATCTGCTGAAAGATATGAGGAGATCTGCTGTAAGATAAGAAGAGCTCATAATGTAAGATTATCTATGTAATAATGCACATATATGATCATCTATGAATGAATAGCTGTGGTCCTTGAGTAACTACGACCATGTTTTTTGTTCGATTATCTGCTATAAGATATGAGGAGCTCTGCTGCAAGATATGAAGAGCTCATGCTGTAAGTTTATCTATGTAATCATGCATATGTAAGATCATCTTTGAATGAAGAACTGTGGTCTATGAATAACTATGACCAAGGTGTTTGTTCTTTAACAGCAATAGAATAGTAATCCATAGTGGATACATATACCCCATTTGGTGAAGCTAGACTATGGAGGAAAGTTGAACTCCAACCAATGATACATTAGGAAGGCAAGTAATGTACCCACATGACAAGAGGGAGACACGAGGTGCTTGAAAGTCGTTGTAAGCAACATTTCAAATAGAGAAATTTTGAAGGGACGCTTTGAATCGTCCAAAGTCTGGAGTATATACAAGCTAGATGCCCAATGAACATCTTGCCAAGGAGAAGGTGCTCCGGACTTGGTATCATGTGAGTATCCCGAGGAGTAGCTCTGCGTTGGTATATGCATAGTAGGACCAGTTAAGGGCATAACAATAAAAAGAAAGGGTGTATAGTAGAAGCGTTAGTGCACCGTCCATATGTATACAGAAATAATGAAGATAAGAGTTCCTAGAGTAGACGTTATGTTCACTAGGAACTTAGGGTGGCATCTTTCACTGTGGTATTTGTGAATAGAAATCAAAGATCAAGTCGAACTAGTGTTTTTTTTTTTTTTTTTTTTTTTTTTTTCAATACGAATGCTTAATGTGGGTTTATCTAACTTGCGTTAGTAGGGTATTGTTCCCTAATGGTGGCAACATGGGGATAGAATGTAACCCAATAACATTCCTTTAAGAAGGATTTACGGATAACTTAAGGGATTGGTTACCATAGAATGCTTAAGACCCTGCATTTGTTCAAACTTTTCCATTGGACATATAAGCATTATACCCTGTCGTACGGACCTAGAATTGGACCTAGGTATTGTGATAATGTCTATAGCTGGCGATCCTTTTTGGACACATAGTTTAGCACATTAATATGTCCATGAATATTTTAGTTTCCCCACTTCCTTTTAGAAATTATACATGATTTCCCTTTCCAAAATTTTCTTTACATTTTCCCCTTAGTTTTTTCGACTCCTCTCCATCTTTATGAAAGGAGGCGGCTGTGATCATCTGAGGCAGACCCGATCTGATTCGACCTAAGCAGGGATCGTCTCGGGCTTCCCATTGTCTTCTGGCACATCATATCTTTAAGGATGGCGCTTTGACTAAGTTTCCCGGGTTTTTCCTCCATGGATTTTTGGAACCTAAAGCTTGTGGATGATTCATCCTTCTGCGAAGAAGAACTACAGGGCCGGAATGAAGCGCTAGTTTGCAAGGAAATTGCATCCTGCTACAAATTATTGATCTGAAGGAGTGCTGTTAGGCTATGGATAACTATAACAAAAGGGGCAGGCAGAGTTATGGTGGCCAGCCACAGAATAGGAGGTATCAGGGCCAGCATAGGCAATTTCATGGGGAAAACTCTCAATTTGTTCTTGAAACCCAAAGCATGGATGAACATGGTTCCCACAATGATGATAATCAGGTATGACCGTTACTTTTCCTTTCAAAGGATGTAAATTTGCATTCTTTAGACTGAAAAATATGCTCATATGCTTGAGCATTTGGGTGCTAAGGAGGTGTTGGCAAATTCGTCTGCTTTAGAGGGATAATTCCATTTGGTATAGTTCTGATCATCCTCTATTCTGCTTTGTTTATTGTTCCAGGAATTATAGCTTATGATATTTTGCACTCTTATGCAGTCATGACTTGCAGACAAGGTGGCTGCTTAGCAAAAATCTGCTTAAATGGATTGTCACATATTTTCCTTTATAGGTCCCCCTGTATTCTAACACTATAAGTTCGGTGCATTTTGCCAACCTGTTTCTAACTGTGGAAGCTAGGTTGTAAGCAATACATGGCATAATTATTTCCTATTCTATTCTATTCATTCCTATGCCTGTTACAACATTTTGGACGGTAAATATGAAGTTTTCTGACAAGGTCTATGTATAGGCATTTGATTTACTGATGTGGTATAGGTATCCTCGTAATTTCTGTAATATAGACTTTTAGAAGCATTTGTGAATGCTGCCTATGTGGAAACACAACAGAGAGATACTTCCTGCAACCCAATAGAGGGATACATTCTCCCAGCCAGATGGATACATTCTACAAGCCAAACTAAGGCATAAATATTTACCTCTAGCATTCTTATGCGAATAGCAATGTATTAAAAGTTAACATGAAGTACCCGGAGGGTTATAGCCTATATTGACTGATATAAGTGCTCATATTATAGTAATGTGGTTTATCTGGGATATTCAAGACTTATTTCTGAAACGTATGGCTTTAAATGTTTTTTTAGCATTATGATGTATGTGACAGTTGTTCTCTTTCTCTTATATGTAAATTAAGTTTATTTCCTGCCATGCTCATTTAGTCTTTTGGGCAAAAGGTCTACATTAGGTGATCGGTTGACAACCGAGAAGCCTAAGGTACCTTTTGGCCCTTGCATCTTTACCCTTATCAGGTAATGATGTATTGGTTGGCTGCAGGTACGGGCTTCTCCTCTTAATGTATTTCTTTTGTGCAAACTGTATTAGGTGAGCTTGGGAGTTTGCAGTTGATAGTGACCAAGATCAAAGTTTGACTATGGTTGAAAACTGAATGCATGACTATGGAAGTTTAGGCTGAAAATGTGATCTGAGGTGTGATCTCATGCTGGTTTTTTGCTCTACATTTCTCCATACCAAGGTACCCTGCTAAAAAGTCTCTTTGAGACTACTGCATAACGTTTTGAGGATATTCAGTTATGTTGACGTACAGTTCATACTTTAAGTTGGTAATGGAAACTTATAGGATTATTGCATGACTTAAAAGTTTAGTCCTCATACTATTCTTCATTCCATTGTTTATGCTTGCTATGGCAAATTATATTTCAGGGGTCTCTAAAATACAGTATATGTTGTTTTCTCATGTTAATCCCCTTTATCTAATAGGGGTGGTTGCTAGCTGTAACTGATTTATCAGAATGCTTTAGTGAATACATAATGTAGTTGTCAATAAGTCAGGTTATGATAAGGAACACGACAGTCCAGTTTATGTGGAATCTGGTGTAATCGGTTAAGAAATATAACTTGGCATTTCCGTATGTTTATTTCGTATCAGTATGTAAAACTGATAGTAAGGTCTTGCTTGCACGTTTGTTTGAGACTGGATCCTTGAAAAATATGGTCAAGTGTACACAGAATGCAAGAAGTTGATCCGTGTATAAATGGCTGGTGTGTTCTTGTGGCAAGTGGTCCCTCATCTTTTTTATAAAAAAAACGTTGTTTCGTAAATATCTCACAAAGGTTGTCTGAATTTTTGATGTGATCCTTGGGCCTATGTGGCGTATCATTTCATGATAGAAAGCATAGTAATTTTATCTGTCTGTATGAAGGAAGCTTTGACTAGCAGGGGCATTTGATGCGCATGTTCTTTGAATTTCTGGAATTGACTAGACCCATTTATTTGGATTCGATGCTATACTCTTGCTTTTAAATTTTCATCCTCTTATCTCTGGTCGCATAAATGCAGGATGAGTTGGATAATCAAGAGGAGACCAGGTTCAAAATGGAGCTTCCTACATGGAATCCAGAACTATTGGGCTATGACAAAAACAACATTGAGTGTCCTAATTATGCTGTGCAGACCTTATTGTGCTGCATAAAAAACGATAAAATTGATCAAAGGATTCTGGAAAAGGAGGCGACTAAAGGACCGAATGGCTACTCTTTGGTTAGTCACTTGGGTTTCAGTCAATGGCTGCAACTGATCCCCGTGTTAAATGGCACAAAAAATGAATGGGATGAGGTGAATATCTTAATGGATTCTTTCAGGGGATTCAGCAACCTGCAGCCTCTCTGATTCCTCGACTCAGGTACAAGCTATTTCAAAGCTTTCTGGTGTCCTCGGGATTAGTAGAGCGGAAGTTTGCCATTTGGCGGGACTTCTTGGGTGTTGTAGATGGTGATGGTCGGTTTGTACAGCAGTAGAGTTGCAGTTTTTCTGTGAGTTTGTTGTGGAGTGTCGAGGTATCGCTGTCTCTTTGGGGCAGTTCTCCTTCCTCCTCACTTGCTTTGTAACATTACCATTCTTTTAATATATTGATGACACAGTTCTTCAAAAAAAAAAAAACTTAATGGATTCTTTATATGATAAATTACCTTCCCAAATTAGCGACTAGACCGTAGAAGATGATAATGCTAAGTCAGATTTCATGAGAGGTGTCTCTGCTCTTAATACTGCCAATAACATCAAAGTGCCTCCCAATGATGGAGCAGTGCAAATTGAGTGCATGGACAGTAGCAAGATGCTTGGTGCTGAAAATGACCCTTTTGGGGAAATGCTCCTGTCTGATCAAGATAAAGCTGCTACCTTAGCCAAAAGTGTGAGTAGGAGCTCTGATGACAAAGAGTTCAACTTCACCCTTGTAAACTATATTAAATTTCCACTAATCCCAGCTAGACATGTTGAAAGCAATGGAGCATTATATAACCAGGGTATTTGGCGTTCTAAAAATTTTGGGGCTTTGGCTCCCATCTCTTTGGAAGCCTGGATTGGCTGTATTTCTAACAAGTTGAGGAAGCAAAAATAGCTGCGCACAGAATGGATTACGTGAACAAGCCGAAAGTCAAGCTTTGCATTGACAACAAGTTCTTTGACAAACGCTGCTCTGTAAGTGACTGCATTTTTATCAGCCAAAAAGGCCACATGGCCTACCCTTCTATAAAACGTGAAGATTTTTACATCAAGCGTTTTTGGCGCACTCTATGTCCTTTTTTCAAATGTCCTTGCGAACCTAAAGGCGTTAAACCAGATAACTCAGGGTGCAAAGATAATATGACTTGGTTAGACCATACGGTCTGGTATATGCTAAATAACTTACATGTGCTATACCCTGATATGTCTGTCGCGGGACAAATGGTGTCTATTAGAAATTGCTTGAAAACTACTCTTAGAACAAGCATGTTGGCTTTTATTTCCTATTTGGAAGTGAGAAAAATTCTGATTGCTATGACCATCAAAATGGCATCTGATCCTTTGGCCGACCTGAAACTGGACTGGCCCAAATGCAAGCTGGTAGATATTTGTGAAAAAACTATCAAACCTGCTTCCTTCTCTAAAAAACCTGATTTTTCTAAAGGCAAGGGGACTTACAGGAAAAAGCAAACGGTTGCCTCCTCATCGGCTAGTGGGCACAGCAGAATCAGTGCTCTCCCTAGAAGTGTGAACACCCCAAGCAAGATGATCAATGTGATATCAGACAGCTGCTCAGTGGAGGTTTTGGGATCACCAAGAGACTTAGAAAATTTAGTCACAAAGAACGAGAGTGCTCATGACATCACTAAAGATGATTCTGCTGTGCAAAATCTGACGTTTGAGAAACATTAAGGTACGAATACATTCACTCCAATGCTTAATGCAATTTCAATATATTGTTGTACTTTAAACCTATGTTTGATTTAAAGTCACATGTGCTCCTGAATGGTTATTGAATATGACTGATTTGTTCATATATAGGAGTGATCTCCTAAACAAATCATACTTTGGCTTTTATGCCACCCCTGGCACTTGGCTTACAGTAATTTAAGTACTTTATGGTACAGGTTGACCAGCTCCTTTGGACATATATTAGAATAAGTTGTATGTATTCATCTCTATGTATGCTTTCACTTTTCCCTTTGTAATGGCCTACTTTTTGAACAGTCTTCCAGGGAACTGCGTAAGGACTGCATGGGCAGAATCCATTTAACTGATGTAAACGTGAAAGACAAGAGGAAAATTGTACATAACAATTTTCTATCTAAGATCTTGGATAAGATTTACGTACCAAAATTTTTTCAACAGGCAATTACTGAGACTCTCGGGGAATTAGGAGTAACTATCATGAATGAAACCATGTTTTCGTGGGAATATACTGAAAATTTGAGTGATATGTGCTATAAGCCATCTACTATTTTTGCATTTAACATATTTAAATTAAAATCCCCCTTAAACCCCCTTTGGTTTGGGTGCATATTCACACGGGGGGTTACTTCGGGCAACGAGAGCTGTCGGATGGGCATATTTGCCCTTTATTCCAAGATCTGGACCGTACATAGCGATCCTCGTTTGTGGGGTATACATGTACAAGTTTTTAGATACTGTATATTAAGGTTTGCAAAATACTATAAGGTTTGAGAGAATGTACTTAATGGTGTTAATTTTATACATGTATTATAAATATATTTTTGGGGCTCTCGCTGCCCTACGTAACCCCCCGTGTGAATATGCACCCAAACCAAAGGGGGTTTAAGGGGGATTTTAATTTAAATATGTTAAATGCAATGGTTTGTGTTAATAATGTTAATGGTAGTTGTGTGTTGATTGTTATATTAAAAAATTTTTTGGGCCCTTCAGGCCCTAAGAAAATCAAACATAGTTAAACTTAGAAGAACGAAGTAGATATATGCTCAATAAGGCCATGTATAATAAGGCCATGTACAATAAGTGGATTTGAGTCATTGAGGCATTAATAGAACTTATAAACTATATAAATGGACAGCTATGAAGCAAGAACTAAAGCAAGAAACGATCACATAAGGTTTGCAAGATGACAGCAAGAAACGACCACATATAGTTTTTATAACCTGTGGAAACACACGTCATTGCAGATTAAGCTAATAGGTACAACGAAATAATTATTTAAATAAAGAACTAGAATTGAAAATGGATATATTGGAGCATAGATGCTCTATTCAATCTTTGTTGGATTTGAACCAACATAAACATCTACACCATCCGAATATCCCTGTCTTGCATTTGTTGAAAGGCATTGGTTGAAAGATGGTAAGACTATCCATTGCATTGCCATGCTGCGCACATGATGCAGTAATTGCATTCCAAACTAGCTGCAAACCAAACCAGACCAGGTGCAGCCACAGCTTCCCCGGTAAGAGAATGAAAGCAGCTTTTGAGAAGTTGTGTTACCGCCGATTTCGCTAACAAATCATGCTCCACATGGCAATAAGTGCATTCTGGGCAAGCTTTGGCAATAGGCAACGGATTTAATCGCTGCAAAAGCGAATCTCTGTAGCGAGGCGCCATTGTTTTCTCACAGTTCATGTGCACCTCACTTAAATAGTTACTTTTAGTGCATTATGATAGTCAGAAATGCCAAGCTTTCCACGCAAAAGTGACAGTAGCCAATCTACCACCTTCTCATTACGCTTTAGCCACGAAGAAATAAGCTTACATAGAGTGTATGTCCAAGTTACAACAGATTGAACAGTTGGCAACACTTCTGGACAACTCCTATTGTGTAATAGTCTACTGCAGAGTGAATCTCCACTTTCCCTGTGTTAAAAACCAATGTTGCGATATAAGAAGAAAGAAAACATTTAAGAAAAGATAGAATACTGATATAACATGACACTGAAAGGTTCCTATCAGCTGCTCATGAAATAATCATACACAAGCAATTAATCTGCATGACAATTGTGTGCGTCATGCCAAGTTTTAGAGGAACAATATTACATTCAGCACAATATTACATTCCGCACAGTTGGTTAACCTGATTTAACATTTGACACTGTTAATTTAACCTGATTTATTGAAATGAGAAGAGGTTCTTGTTACTAAATTACTCCTGCGGGTTAAAATTAATTAGGCAGAAGTTCACCATGTATAATTTTTCTTCACTAGAAACTGGAGCCCTATGAAGCTCAATTCTTGCCAATGTTGAAGAAATCACAGCACAAGAAAAGAAGAAACATAAGTCATACCTTAGTTTGTCTTACCTCTGCCCGATCCATTTCGAGCATATTCTCCAAAATCTGAGCCTATCATTCCATGATCTGCAGCAGAAGGAAGCTGTGAAAATGATCCTTTTTGTCAGTGGCTTGCAACGCTTTTCAGCATGTGCTCCGTTGCATTGTAAAGGCCAATCCTTCCTAGGACATAGATTGACTTCACATCTTCCAAAGGCTTCCCCAACACATTACCAGTTAAGGATTGTGGAGTAGGTCTAGGCTTGATCTGATGCTTGAGAGGGATACTACTACCGCCGGACTTGTTAGAATCATGAGGAACACTGCTGCCATTTGCAGCTGGTTTTGGTGGAGGATTATAAGCCGGGTAGGAAGGAGGGGGCAGGGCAGGCTTGGAATCCACATAGCGCTCATCATCATTGGAAAAACAGTTCCCCATGGCTACTTTTGCAGAATGGATGTGCTGAAGAATTGGGCGCGCAGGATTAAATCGAGCAGGTGGGTTTTTTTGCTCATGCCGGAGCTGGCTACTCCATTGCCCGGCGTCTGCTTCTGGAAGCTCTGCAAGTTCGCTAAGCTCTGCCCTAACTCGTGGAGGGTTTGTGTTGCCGGATTAAGGATAAACAAATAAGAAATGCAAGGGGCTCTACCACACATTTTCCCTTTCTCTAAAATCAATGGCTAAAAATTGAGCGCACTCTAGAAATACTATTTAGTATATGCAAATGAATACGGCGACGAAATCATAGAAAAACCATGTAAAAAAACGTACAAAAATCTAAAAGTAACCCCCTGTTATTTTGCTACATATGGAGGCGATATGTCCTTGTAGTAATCCTAATCTTAGGAACTTTATAGACTTGGAAATCGGACACGTCCGTACTACTAGCTTGAGCATTATCAAAAATAAAGAGCTCAGAAATCTATTTAAGAAAGGATTAAACCATATTCCAGACAAAGTGCTTGTTATGAAGGAGCTCAAGACAGACTTATTTAATGCTTGTGATAAGATATTTGAGCTGCACTTTTATATATGTGTACAAGTTACTGAAGATTCCAGAAATAAGCTAAAAGAAAGATTGTGGGAGCTCACATGTGGTACGGTACAGCAGGCCATGAAAGTAGATGGCACACAAAAATTTCCCCTTTGTGATATTAAGGTCACAAATAACCTGCAATGGTTAATTAAAAACTTCTACATATCAGGTGTAGACAAAGCAACGAATAATCCTTGCTTTATCTGCCCAAGACATGTAAAGGATTTGGTCATGAAAAGACTTGGTAGCTCTGATTTTATGCCACATGAATTGACTGCAATACAGATCCTCGAGTCCATAAAGGTGGATATTAATAACTTTCTTGGTGATATAGGAACCAATGCAGATAAACTCCCTTATCTATTGGGAATATTCAAAGCGCATAAGTTGGACTATAGGTGGATAACCAGTGCACATAATACAATTTATACCGAACTGTCCCTTATGATTACATCAGTTCTTAATGACGTTCTTCAGTTATGGCCAGATATCACTAAATTTATCTGTGGTAGTGTATGCATGCAAATGCCCGGTACTGTTAACTCGTGCTGGGTAGTTGGGTCCATATATGATGTTACACTGAACCTCCCTAGTATGATCCAAGAAGTTTTCGTGGCCGACATCACCAAGTGTTACGAGACCATTCCTCTACATGGGGACTTAGGCATCTGTAATACCATGAGAAAAGTAATTGATGCTGCATGGAAATATAAAAAGATGATTCATAAGAAGCACGAGCTTTGGTATAAAAAGAATGGAGATGGTAGTTACAAAGTTAAATGGTTCAAGTTTACCCCGCAAGGTAAATGTTGGCATTGCTTGAGCCAGCAAAAATTCACTGACATAAACATATGGCTTCTTGCCAATTGCTATATTGCAGTTGGAAATCGTGTTTGGAAGCAAGCAAGTGGTATCCCAATGGGCTTTCCTTGTAGTCCATGCTGGTGTAATTTATACCTAGCATGGTTTGAGTTAATCTTCATCAAAGATCTTGCTGCACAGGGTTTGTTTCACATTATTAAATTGTTCAAATATGTCTTTAGATACATGGATGACTTACTTGCCATTAACTGTCCAGTAATCAGAGATTGCCTTCGTAGAGATCTTTCTCTTAATAGCAATATGTTGCAGATTTATGACATGAAGAAAATGGAATCAAAGAAGAAACGATCTTCTCAAAACATGTCTCTCATAATCTGATCTATGGGCAGATAACAAATTTCTTGAATTTGACAATTGAGATTGTGAGTAGAACTCATGGGATTTACAGAATGGTCAAATATGATAAGAGAAATGATCTTCCCTTCTCTGCCCTTAAATTCATTCATGCGGATGGTTGCAGACCGTACTATCAGTCAAGAAATGTGATTCTGTCACAAATTTTACCCTGCTTATACATTAACCCCTGCCACAGTGGTGCTGCTAGGGATATCATTGATCTTATACACACGTTCATGAGCAATGGATTTGACTGCTTTAATCTGAAAAGAAGAGTTATGTTGTACATCAAAGATAATTCTTTCCCTGGAATTAAGTTTGACTCCAGTGAGGTCCTGCAAGCTATAGACGACTACTTCTAAATTAGAGGTAAAACTTTATGATTTTCTAAGTATTATTTGATTTGCTTTGAGTAGGGGTCGGCCACCCCTATTTATGTTTTAGCAGGACTATCTGGATGCCCCTCTCTACGGTTGGAGGTAGGGTTTTTTTTTATACGAATGCTTAATGTGGGTTTATCTAACTTGCGTTTGTAGGGTATTGTTCCCTAATGGTGGCAACATGGGGATAGAATGTAACCCAATAACATTTCTTTAAGAAGGATTTATGGATAACTTAAGGGATTGGCTACCATAGAATGCTTAAGACCCTGCATTTATTCAAACTTTTCCATTGGACATATAAGCATTATACCCTGTCGTACGGACCTAGAATTGGACCTAGGTCGTGATAATGTCTATAGCTGGTGATCCTTTCTGGACACATAGTTTAGCACATCAATATGTCCATGAATATTTTAGTTTCCCCACTTCCTTTTAGAAATTTTACATGATTTCCCTTTCCAAAATTTTCTTAATATTTTCCCCTTAGTTTTTCCGACTCCTCTCCATCTTTATGAAAGGAGGCGGCTGTGATCATCTGAAGCAGACCCGATCTGATCCGACCTAAGCAGGGATCATCTCGGGCTTCCCATTGTCTTCTGGCACATCATATCTTTAAGGATGGCGCTTTGACTAAGTTTCCCGGGTTTTTCCTCCATGGATTTTGGAACCTAAAGCTTGTGGATGATTCATCCTTCTGCGAAGAAGAACTACAGGGCCGGAATGAAGCGCTAGTTTGCAAGGAAATTGCATCCTGCTACAAATTATTAATCTTAAGGAGTGTTGTTACGCTATGGATAACTATAACAAAAAGGGCAGGCAGAGTTATGGTGGCCAGCCACAGAATAGGAGGTATCAGGGCCAGCATATGCAATTTCATGGGAAAAACTCTCAATTTGTTCCTGAAACCCAAAGCATGGATGAACATGGTTCCGACAATGATGATAATCAGGTATTCTATTCCTTTCAAAGGATGTAAATTTGCATTCTTTAGACTGAAAAATCTGCTCATATGCTTGACCATTTGGGTGCTAAGGAGGTGTTGGCAAATTCGTTTGCCTGCTTTAGAGGGATAATCCCATTTGGTATAGTTCTGATTATCCTCTATTCTGCTTTGTTTATTGTTCCAGGAATTATAGCTTATGATATTTTGCACTCTTATGCACTCATGATTTGCAGACAAGGTGGCTGCTTAGCAAAAATCTGCTTAAATGGATTGTCCCCCATTTTCCTTTATAGGTCCCCCTGTATTCTAACACTATAAGTTCGGTGCATAATTATTTCCTCTTAACATTCCTATGCCTGTTACAACATTTTGGACAGTAAATATGAAGTTTCCTGACAAGGTCTATGTATAGGCATTTGATTTACTGATGTGGTATAGGTATCCTCGTAATTTCTGTAATATAGACTTCTAGAAGCATTTGTGAATGCTGCCTATGTGGAAACACAACAGAGAGATACTTCCTGCAACCCAATATAGGGATACATTCTCCCAGCCAGATGGATACATTCTGCAAGCCAAACTCAGGCATAAATATTTACCTCTAGCATTCTTATGCGAATAGCAATGTATTAGAAGTTAACATGAAGTACCCGGAGGGTTATAGCCTATATTGATTGATATAAGTGCTCATATTATAGTAATGTGGTTTATCTGGGATATTCAGGACTTATTTCTGAAATGTATGAAAGTTCTTTTAGCATTATGATGTATGTGACAGTTGTTCTCTTTCTCTTATATGTAAATTAAGTTTATTTCCTGCCATGCTCATTTAGTCTTTTGGGCAAAAGGTCTACATTAGGTAATCGGTTGACAACCGAGAAGCCTAAGGTACCTTTTGGCCCTTGCATCTTTACCCTTATCAGGCTAATGATGTATTGGTTGGTTGCAGGTACGGGCTTCTCCTCTTAATGTATTTCTTTTGTGCAAATTGTATTAGGTGAGCTTGGGAGTTTGCAGTCAATAGTGACCAAGATCAAAGTTTGACTATGGTTGAAAACTGAATGCATGACTATGGAAGTTTAGGCTGAAAATGTGATCTGAGGTGTGATCTCATGCTGGTTTTTTGCTCTACATTTCTCCATACCAAGGTACTCTGCTAAAAAGTCTTTTTGAGACTGCTGCATAACGTTTTGAGGATATTCAGTTATGTTGACGTACAGTTCATATTTTAAGCATTAAACTAATATTTTATAAACGTACTGGTTCTACCAGCATGACCAAGTTTTCTAATTCTACAAACGTACTTCATCTTTCTTTTGTGCTATTTGTACTGGCAGCAATAAGCTCCATGTTGTTTGGTACCATTCTAAGTTGGTAATGAATAGAATAGAATAGAATAGAATAGAAACTCCTTATTTATAGGATTATTGCATGACTTAAAAGTTTAGTCCTCATACTATTCTTTGTTCCATTGTTTATGCTTGCCGTGGCAAATTATATTTTAGGGGTCTCTAAAATACAGTATATGCTGTTTTCTCATGTTAATCCCCTTTATCTAATAGGGGTGGTTGCTAGCTGTAACTGATTTAACAGAATGCTTTACTGAATACATAATGTAGTTGTCAATAAGTTAGGTTATGATAAGGAACATGACAGTCCAGTTTATGTTGAATCTGGTGTAATCGGTTAAGAAATATAACTTGGCATTTCCGTATGTTTATTTCGTATCAGTATGTAAAACTGATAGTAAGGTCTTGCTTGCACGTTTGTTTGAGACTGGATCCTTGAAAAATATGGTCAAGTGTACACAGAATGCAAGAAGTTCTTCTTGTGGCAAGTGGTCCCTCATCTTTTTTATAAAAAAAACGTTGTTTCGTAAATATCTCACAAAGGTTGTCTGAATTTTTGATGCGATCCTTGGGCCTATGTGGCGTATCATTTCATGATAGAAAGCATAGTAATTTTATCTGTCTGTATGAAGGAAGCTTTGACTAGCAGGGGCATTTGATGCGCGTGTTCTTTGAATTTCTGGAATTGACTAGACCCATTTATTTGGATTCGATGTTTTTGAAAAGACAATTAGTTTTGAACGGCTATAAATGTTACCTTGGAAGAATGGTACCATCTTGGACTTCTCGTTCTTGTATGGCCAGACAAGACAGCGGAGGAATTGACCAATGCTGATGTTTATGCTAGGATTAACTAGTTCAAGCCAGTTTTTTTTTTATATGACTTAGAGACTATAGAAAGTGTGGTGTTAAAACCACAACGTGTATAGTACAATATAACAAGAAGTTGAATTATGGTGGATAATATCATCTACGAGAAGAGTATACATGGAAGGACACATGTATTAAACATGTGGATAGTGAGGATTGTACAACACGGTAGGCAAGGATGAGCACCGCTATGTGGTTATGTGGAAGAATGACATGTGATTCTAGACTTAGGATTGGTTCACACATGTTACTATATGACATAATAACAAGATAACGGTCATGAATGTAGGAAAGTAGTATCAAATACTACATTAGTAATGATATTAAGGATGTCGACTATAACATTCAGATTTATGTCGTACAGAAAAATAGTAGAATATTCGTGTAAGACGAACGGAATGTTACATGATAAAGTTAGAAATAAGCGTAATGGTATGCTTACCTGAACGTATTTAATGAGGTATGACGTACCAGAGATAAGCATTGAAGTTATCTCGATTGTTTGGGGTTGAGTGACGTCGGTAAGTACGACATACTAAGGGACATGAAAGGCATTCAAGTCAGGAAATAGCCAGAGTAAGTCTAGCATATATGGCGACATTACATTCAAAAAAATATCCCGATGATGGTTGGAATGAAATGGAAATAACAGATAAGAGGAGTTTAACTACTCAAAGGTTCTAGAGGCCAATGAATTGATTCAGCGTTATAAGCTGAGAGTATCAATTTGGAAATAGCAGGATGGATGAAATATCCCTTCCAATAATGGAAGAAGATTAAGATGGTGGCTTTGCTAATTATATCGTTAGGGACAATTGACAAGAGGGCAATACATACCAGTTCCAAGTCCCAATAAGGAGCAAGACAAGGTGTATAGAAGAGATAGGATGAGATTATAGGAATCAATAGTTTATATATTCTGAGAATTTCCTTACTCTCGGGGGAGCAAGGCTAAATCCCGAGGTAGGGAAACAAGGATTCCTGGTTCTGAAGTACACATCTCCGATAGATTATGACTTTAAGACCCTTAAGACGATAAAGAATTGGATAACACTATGGCAATTGCTAACAAAGGTTCGGTCATAGAGGTTTTCTATTATGAGATCGAGAGGGTTTAGTGCCTCCATCTCATTATGAGGGAGCCAAAGAGGACAACATTTGAAACCGATCAAAAATTGAAGGTGACATGATAACTTAAGAAAATAGGTTAATTAATTGTGAGAAAGCATCACGTACTTACTATGGACCATACAATAAACATCTTAGAGAGGTATTCTATGCAGTGATATGGGGAGAGAAGGTCGATTGTACCCCAAACTTACCAATAAGGGTCTGGAGTATGTCTGGAATGTGCAAACAACAGTCAATCTGTTGCATGTTAAGGTAGAATGCTATAGTTGGCACTTGAAATAAATGTCAACGGCCAATAGAACAAAGCTCAAGATGATGGTGTTGAATAATACGATAGTACAATTCTTGGCTAGACGACGAATGACATTTATCTGGTGTAAATCAAATGTGGTTGTGGAAACATGAAAGGATAGCTATCCAACATGATGCCTGCTTGGATAAGGAAGAGTCGAAGTCAATGGGTTATGCAGAGTTATAATTTTAAACGTCTAGGGCTAGAACATCAATGCAAGCCGGGGTGGCAGGAAATTGACTATCTGGAGAATACTAGACGTGGGGGTTTAGATAGAATTCGAAAACGCAAGACACGCATCAAGATGACTCTAGGTAACTTACAAATTTCACAAAGGCTCACTCCCTAAATCAGATGATGACTATGGCTTATGGAAGTATGCCAAGTATTTGTAATGTCGGCAAAGCGGCATGACGGCAACACAGAGGGACATAACGTCTAATAGTTCTAAGGTGGATAACGACGGTAAATGATAACCCCCAATGATATGCGGGTTAAATAGATACAGGAAAAATTTAAAGACATAGATGCAACCTTTAAGGCAGAGACTATTGTATCATACGACATATAATAGTGGGTTAAAAGCCAACATCTGAAGGAGCAAATGGGTCGGTAACCCTACGGAATGAAAACAAAGGAGTACGATTCATTATGGGTAGGCCACCTGGTTGGGAGGGTTACTAACTGCACAACTTTGGGGATGAGTTAGATGACGTAAGGGTAACAGCGACACTGAAGAGGCTCACTCTTGAAAATAGGGCACGAGTGTGGCGTATATGCGGATGCCAAGTTACATGTGATGGCATAACATCGGCATAGAAGAACGTAAGAAATAACAATTCAAAGATCTATGAGGATGCTAAAACATAGGGTTCCAATGATATGCGGGACAAAGGTTATAGAGAAATTTGAGTGCTTAACTATTCCCTTGGAACACAGTGGAGCATACAGCATATAGCGGTAATTGAGAAAACAACAAGAGGGTGATAGAAGATCCGTAATGGTAGATTATTTGGTGATCCTACGAACGAAGAATTTATATATGTTATATCTAGCATACAGGTGATGAGCAGCATTGGAAGTAAAAAGTAACATGTTTCAAGGCCAGGGTGAAGGAGATCGATGATAGTCCCGAGAAGGTAGCAAAAAAGAAGACGAAATGAGTGGGCTACTATTCATTACGTGGGGCTACGGGGCGGAAAGGCAGCAGGGGATTTTGAAAAACCGTTGAAGACTTAAATAGGGGCCTTAGGGATAAAAGGATTTCAATTTCTTGGATAACATGGCGAACAATAATTTTACAAGGACCCTAAGAGTAGAAGGAGTCGTTGTAGAAGGGTGCCGGATTGGTACTAACATTTGGGACTATTGTTCTAATTCCCTTAAGATAGGTAGATTATTCATGAAACTCAGTGACCCTATGACACTAAAGCAATGGTTGGAAGGAGTTTGCCCTAATAAAATTTAGGTATTCTTGAAGGTGTTGATGAGTCAAGAATGGTGGCATACCTTCAAATGCTAGGGTAGAACAACTTGAAAAGAGGTTTGGCCATCGCAAGTTGACAGGCATGTGACGCAGGTATATAATCGCTATGATATAGGCAGTGAAGAGTGGTACAACTAATACCAAAGTTTATGCCCTAGACCGATTCGAGTGAGATGTTGACATAGCTGTAGGAGTTCGAACTCAAGCAATTACTATGTGTTACCATAAAGAAGGTAATGAAGGGTGATGGTACAGTTTACAAACCCAAGCCCTAGAGGGTTGCTGCATGGCAGGGTCTAGTTGGTTGGGTCAAGAGAAGTATATTCTTTGAGAAGTAAGGCAGTCAAGGCTTTGAGACTAAAAGAAACAGCATTAGGTATGGTTGGTTCATAGTGCTACTTAGCTCCTGCCATGTGAAGTCGAATGAAATAGCATTTAAAGCAGATGAAGGTACTAAAGATTAAACGAAGGCAAGGTTGAAAGAATTTTGCTACCAAGGCATCTACTAGAGAAAAAATTATTTAAACATCAGTACTGGAGAATTCCGTACTGCTAGGGTATTGCTGTGAGCAAACGTTTATCAAGGGGGAGAGCGGATTAGAATCCTATTTAGGAGATGCTATCTCGCTTAGAAGAGTCACCGTCCATCTCGCATCGAGAAAGTGCGATACTATGGTCGGGGAACCCGTTTGCCGGGGCCAATAATGACCCTTAGGGTGAGCACACCTTGCCATGGTTGCACAAGTCCGGCGGAGTTGTTGCCTCCACAGCATAGGTCTACGGAAGTTAGTCTTCTAATTTAAATAGAAAACAAAGCCACTTTAAATAAATGAAAACTATATTTTTTTGATAAAAAAAACTAGGCCATTGGTAAAAGGGTTGGCTTGGGTGCAAGAGGTCACGGGTTCAATCCCACCATATGCCTCTTTCTTTTAACAAGAGTTGTGGTCTAGAAATAGAACATTAAATATGTATAAGAAGTATATAAAATATAAATATGACACTTAAAATATAAATATGACACTTAAAGAAAGTTGGCATGGTGGTAAGGGACTAAGGTTGGAAGTAGGAGGGTTCAAAACGCGGGCAGGGAAATTTAAGAAAAGAAAGAAAAAAAAAAGTCAATGCGGGGTCAAAATCGGCGAACTCTGCATTTTGAGTGCTTAGAATCGAAAAATAAACTTTTATTTTGCAAAGTGCGCCAATTTAGGGTTTTGGGCTGTTTTGTGATGCTGGGAACTTCGCCAAAGGGTGCCCTAGACTAATTAGGGTGTTCCGGACGCAATGGAACAAAAATCGCCGCAATCTGAGTTTCTTACAGAAGGTTATAGCCTCCGGAAGAAAGGGACTGCATTCTGCCGAAAACTCAACATAACTTCATCTTAATATTTTGAATTTTTTTTCGTAACTAGCTCAATCCTCGCATACTTAGGCCAAAACTCATCCTACTTATGGATTTGGTGTACTTTTCCTACATTAGAGGTCTCCTACTATATAAATGGTCTAACGAGTTAGACATGGCCAGTGCTATGATCTGGTCTACCAAGATCATGCTCTGATACCATTGTGACGCTACCCGAACCTATACGATGCTCCCATCATATAAATACGGGAAATCCCCTCTTCCATGGCGACTACTCCACTATAGAAAGGCCCCCCGTCTGACTCAGACCACTTGTGATGGGCAAGTGTCCGGGTGAAGGACACGGAGGTGTCATTCGTCCCACGCCTTCTATGGAAATCCTATATAGCGGAAGCATACATACATGTTAGCACCTGGCAACACTACCAATAAATAATATACCACCGCGAAGGGTGGCCGATCATCATCAATACGAATACAACAGAATACCACATAACAAAGGAAATGCATCATAAATAAGGGCTCTACCCTGGCTCAGACTCATGGGAATCAATTGACAGTCAAGGCCTCCAGATAACAACAGACGGAGTCATAACAATGGCGTTGGCTGGCATAGAACAATGGCTAGGGTAGTCCACTCCATCCGCCCCTCCTGTGCACACTTTGCAGATAGGCTGGAACATGCTATGACGTGATTGTAGCCTTCCGGAGACGCAATCCCATGGAATCACCCTATGGAACTACTCCAGGTTACATCTCCCTGGTCCGTGAGGCAGGTCAGAGAGGCGTCCCCTCCCCGAGCATGACGGATCCCTGGGTGTGCTAGAGAACACGTGCCCCCCTTAGTGACCCCCGCGTTCGTACCCGACTTACTCCCCTAAATCTAAAGGCCGGCTCACCTGCCCGTTCGAGCCCAGGGCGCCCACGAATATTGGCTCAACACCTGCGACCCAAGAAGTGTCATACCCATACTCGGCCTTCTCCGTGACCGGCTATAAGCCTAGCACACTGTAGGAGTCCTGTAGCCGCACTAGACAAGCCCCCGATTCACCATCATACTCGTTATCTGGTGCTGAATCACATCATAACATCCCCAGCCAGATGGTCTCTTGTGCACAAGCCGCATTTAATGGGATTTAAGGGGTTCTAGCTAGGAGCATCACTAAATCCAGATAGCCTTTAGGCCTCTACCCCCCTTAATCCAATACAACACAGGAGGAACAGAAAGAGAAAACAGAATCAGATACAAACATCCATCATCATCATCATAAGTAGATCATAGAATAGAATCTAATCATCCATCTACTCAAACAAGCGTCAGAAGAATACAAGCTACGCTAAAACTAACCGGTATCATAGCTATCTCTCTGGCTCTCCATCCTTCTGGCTGGAACCAAGGTGAATAGCAGCTCCTCCTCCACCAATTTCCCCCAAATCGATCTGGGGCAAATTGAGGTGGAAGCCCCAATTTGGGTGTCCCAAGCTGGTAGGTCTGCCTTGCCCAATCAATTTGGGCCAGATGGCAGTTCTAGATTGGTTATCCCTAACTAATTGATATTTAGGCCTTTTTAACATTAGGTTAAGCCCTAAATTCAAATTAGGGTTTAGGGTTAAGTTTCCACCTTAATAATTAATGACGTGCATTAATTATTCATAGTGACATGTCATGTATTTATACCCAAAAGGGCATATAAATACGTGGAATGTCACAGCAGGGGCCCTCTAGCCACCTGTGATGGGCATGAATGCCTCTGGAGGGAGTGATCTCCTCCTGCCTCAGGGACTGGGGAGATGCAACCCAGGAGTAGCCCCCTTGGCTATGCACCCGGCAGGTTACGGTCGAGTCCCAAGACTTATCAGCCTATTCTGCAAAGTATGCACAAGAGGGGCGGATGTCCAGTGGACTATCCAACGGCCATGTTCTTATGCCAGCCCAATCCATTTGCCATGAATTCTGTCTGCATTGACTTCTGGAGACCCAAGCCATCAGTCGATCCCCATGAGTCTGAGCCTTGGGTAGGATTCCCCTTATGTTGATGTTATTGATGTTGTTGTTACAGATGTTATATTATGGTGAGCCACCCTTCGAGGTGGATATGTATGCTATTTGATGTTACGTGCTCATGTTTGATGTGCTTCCGCAGATGGGTAGATCCCGAGGGGGACGGGATAAATGACACGTCCATTCTTCCCCATTAGATTCTTGACCGTTAGCAAGGATCTGACATTAGGTGGACGACCTCATGTCAGCAAGGGCGTTGATATGAGGGATGAACTTCGGTTCTGTACGATGGGAGCATTGTATACGAGCAGGGGACGTCATAGAGACCGAGTGTATGCACCGCAACCCCAAAATAGAAGATATTCAAAATTTTTGGATGGTGATGGGTAAGTTTTGACACTGTCTTCTAGAATATTGTAACCTCAAACCGAAAATAGCAAGATGCCACGCAGAATAGGAAGCATAAATAGCAATATGGTAAAGTACTTTAAGCCCAAAATAGAGAGTTTGAGCTCCAATGAAACTAAAATGTTCTACAATATTCTAAAATGTTTTTATGCTTTGAATTGTTAAAATCGGATCTCTGTACAGGGAGAACGACCTTTTCGAAGTCAGTCAATGAAGCTTGAGCATCTCTACACTCATGCCTCCCTCTATATTCATACCTCCCGATGTAGAACACTCATGCCTCCACCATACATCAAAGGCTTTTTGGACCCACTGCAAATCTTCCCAAGTGGCAAGAAATATCATCGACCTTCATACTTCCACTCCACATAAAAGAACTGATTCCACCAAAACCCTGAACAAGCATACCCCATGGGGCGAATTATATTGTTCAGCAAGGGATACAGTGCCATGCATTCTTCCGTTACTTGTTATTGGATACGAATGTCCTAGTATGTGGTGGTAGTGAACTCTACTCCAAAATTATTGTATGTTTGTACCATCTCTAAGTTTTGATAGTGAAGTGATGTTGTCTAAAAGCTAATATGAGGAGTATCTTGGTCTTCGCCGCATTCCAATGAAAAGCGCTCAATGTTGTCCAGACGTTGTTGCATACTTGCTGTGGTGTGAGCTAGCATCACATATATCAACTGACTAATGATGTAATCAACGCTCCCCCTCCATGCAAGGCAAGCCATTCCTCCAACTGATCAATATACAATCCAAATAGGGTGGGGGATAGTGGACATCTCTGTCCCATACTACTGTTTTAATAGAATGGCATGATGGAGGCATTCGAACTGTGTCTGTTTCATACAACTTGTACACTGCATTTTGAAGTTCGTGTGGGATGCCCAACCGAGATCATCTCCCCGACAACTTGTCCCTAGGCATAGCGTCAAAAGCCTATGCAAAACCCAAGAAGTAGTACAAGTCATGTCTTTCTGATGTATGTGAAAATGTGATCAATAGTGGACTGTTGGGTCTAAACCAGCATGACCAAGTTACATACTCTTGTCTCTACTGCACATGATGTCGACTACACTTCAAGGATTTCGGCGAGAAGTTCTACCAACAAAGGACTGACAATAATTGTACAGTTGGATACTCTTCGATGATTAATGCTCTGTCCAATGCCACATTAAGGTATCTTGGCATGGCGCAAGGCTGTGCAAAGGTGTGTAAGTCATTTCGGCAGAGGATACAAAATCAAAGAACACTTTACATGTTAGAATAGGGGATGCTGCTAGCAAAGCTTAAGGACAAAAGGGTGTAATTTTAGAATTTGGTAGCTCAGATATCATCACGAATAGTTTGCGGGCCCATTGGGATATCGGGCTTAAATAAACTTTTTAGTTATCGCTTGGGTATATATATGGATCCTAATTGGAGCTGAGATAGAGTGGCTATGCCATTTCCAGGTTACCAGATGATATACTGGCTGTATCTCGGTGAATGCACTTATACATAAAGGGGGTATGACATCTACCTTCAAAAGGTGGCAAAAAAGGCCCCTAGTACATGCATTTTTGAAAGGCAAGTTGACCCCTCTTTGTATAAACTTTGAACTAAATCAGTGCTTAAAAACACCTCTAATCATAAGTACACGTATGAAAATAGTCCAGAAAATGTGAACTCTCATGGGGTTCTATGACTGGTGTGCAGGACAATGTGGTAATATCATGCTCTTGTAATTAGCTTCATTTTTGGTTTATATCCACCATTAGGAGGCATGGGCTGTTGGACATGAAAATGGTCATTAAAATTACTTTAACTTACTTGCCAAATTGCTTGCCACATAGTAAAAAATGAACACAATAACATTCATAGGAGCCAAAGGTGGCACTTGCTTAGGTTTATGACCATTGAACGTTTAATGAAATTTTAAATGTATTTTCATGGCAGAGAAATCATGGGATAACATGCAGAAGCTTATCATTTGAAGGATATTGACTTCTTGCAGATTTTATAATATAGATCCAACAGGCTTATCGTGTCTGATCACATTGCCAATACATGGAGGACTAAAAATAATATTAATCCAGCAGGCTTATCGTGTTCTGTCACATTGTTAAATAGATGGACTAGAGATGCGGGCAAGCATGATATTTTTTTTGTCTTGAAGAACGTGTCTTTTTGAACTAACATTTAAGACCACATGGAGATGGAATGATTCAGCATTCAACAAACATGCTTTTTTTACAGTCCAAAATGCAAAAACTTCCCACAGAAAAGGCAGAAGACCAATTTGTACATCCCGTCAAACCGCCACAGATGAGACTTATCTCTGACAGAACAAAATGCTCAGTGGTTGCCTTCTTTGTCAAGGAATTTTAATGCATTTTAAATAAAGAGTACATTATGATGGAGTGAAACCTTTTCTGGTACTCACTGATACAAGGCACGTATATGGCGGTCGGTGATTTAAGGATAATGCGTACATGTGACAGAGCCACAAAAGGCTGAAACTTGAAAACAATGGAAGGCACAAGGCCCACTTAAAGCAGCAGTTGGTGGTTTGGTTGGTGGTTATGACGAAAGTGAACTTGTTTTTTTATGTTGCCTTATATTTTCTTCCCATAAAGATAAAAGTTAGACGAAATGGGCTTGGCAGAAAGCCACATGGGGAGGTTTCTCTTTATATTTTGCCTCTAAAGCAGAGAATGTGCCTGCATCTCGTTTCATTGTGAAGAAGCTATGGAGTCCTCTTTGCTTGCTGTCTTCTTCTTCATCACTAACATTGTGCTAGTCTATGTGGGTTTTTCTGCCCTGCTTGGTAGTGAATCTCTATTTGAGTTTTTCTGTTCTGTTTGGTAGTTAATCTCATGTTCATTTATGTGATTTTTTCTTGTTTGGTTAGTTTAATCTCATGTTGGTGTATGTATATGAGTATTTTCTGTTCAGTTTACCAGTGAATCTCAATGTTTCCTTGTGTTTGTAGTGAAGATCACATTCTTGCTTTATATGCATATTTTCTGCAGTTTCTTTTGTGTGAGTGGATCTGAATGTTGCTTACAACATTGCAGGGGCAACAATGCACATACATTGTACATGTGTTCACTGGGGACAGGCCAGGAGCAGGCACTGATGCAGATGTGTACATGAGGCTCAAGAGCCAGAATGGGATGTCCCTCAACTTTCAGCTAAATCGGCCTGGCAACAATTTCGAAGTCAACAATGTGGACAGGTTTGTGGCAAATAATGTGTGCGTGGGCAGGATATGCAAAATAGAAGTGACTCAAAATGGTAAAAATCCCAACGCCTCGTGGTATGTGAAGGGGGTGAATGTGGCAGTGAGGCAGGGAAACAGGTGCATCAGCAGTGAGAGCTTTACCATCAATCAGTGGGTGAAAAATCCTGTCATGGAGTATAATGGCAATATGAAGTACCACTGGGTGCCTGCTAACAATTGTGACCGTGGAGCCCTTCCTAATCCCCAGTGCTGAAATAAAGCAGCCGCTGTATTATTAAAGTTTGTATAAACTTGTCAAATTGTCCTTCCATTTCCAATATGGACCCTTGTACCATCATCCAGTTGTTATGGGTAATATAACCCAAAAATTTAAAATGTAGGTGTACTATTTTATGCCAATGGAACTAGCATAAGTGAGGTCACCGCATAGAAATTACACTGTCATAAACATGATCAATCTTAATGCTGACAACTTTAAGTTTTACATTAACCATGTTTGACTAGCTTTCTTTCATTATCATCGCTATACCATCAATCAGTGAGGTTTATGAAATTAACCTGCATTTTTCTCATTGTGATAGATTAAGCATTGCAATATTGCCTTGTCTATCACAATGCAGAAGAAAGCAGATTTCAGCATGCCAAACGAAAAAATAATTTCACTGGGACTGCTTACTGCAGATTTTATCACACCCCTTTATCTCGCTCAATTTTGGTCCTAAACTTAGCCATCCAATAGCGCCAAGTTATTCCTCATTCTTTTTGCCTCCCCTTGATAGACACTGCTTAGACAGAAATAGTAACATCGCATGCATTACATCCCCTGCCTAATGGCATGGGATATCATGCATCCTTTTGCTGTTTAAATAGATAGAGAGATAGTATTTTTTATATCATACCACATAGCATCATCCCATACGGATATATGACGGTGCCGTTATATGTTATACCACATGGCATCATCCCATACAGATATATGACGGTCCCAAAAAACCGTCATATATAAGAACAGAAGAATAAAAACACATTTGTTCACATAGCAGGTACTTTATATAAAAATGAACATTTGGCTTGAAAATAGGTTATTAATGTGGGTCACAAAGTGTAACGGACATAGGGACTACTTTCTTGCTTGGAATACTTTGGCACTTACATAGCCTGCTGCTGCAATTATACCATTTTTCCTTTGATGCACGGATCCGCCTTAGCTGCTGTACTAAACATTAAAAGAACAATGAAATTAAGGATGACGGTGGGAAAGTAACGAAATAAAGGCTGCTTGGCCAAGAAAAACAAAAGAAAAATGTCATCTTTGTTAGCCATCGAGGCCTATATATGTTAGGCTATTCTCTCTTTAACACAGTCAACTTAGAATAATAGTCTTATATATGTTTGTTCTATTGTTTTGCCTGCTAGTGGGTGAAAAATGTCCCAAAGTCTTCGAACTATGTGAAAAATCATGTGATCAAATACCGTGTCTTTAGGGGTCTTAACCACCCTTGAAGGACGAATGAGTACGAAAGTGTGTACTCTCAATTATGCAAGCCAGAAATCAAGCAAAAATCATGTGGTCTTGACAGAACTTTAACTGTTACTCAATAAAAAAAGTGCACTTTACTTCACTTGATATGCTATATAATCCCACATCTTTCTCAAAGGCCGAACCACAATGGAGGCACTACATGTAATTTTGTTCATCATAATCGGCAGCATTTCCCTCGCTCATGTAAGCAGCTAAGCTTTTCCTTTAAGCTTAATCTACCTTCGCGAGCTTACTATTCTTGTTCCTAAGTAGCTAGTAGCTAAATCTCCCTTTAAGTATACTTAATTTGATATTGATATAACTTCATAAACAACTAAGTAGCTACTAGCAAGATGTATGTATATTGAGTATACTTACCTTGATAATCTGATACAAATTCTTGTTCATGTTGCAGGGGAAAGATTGCATGTATAAAATCACTTTGTTCACTGGTGATAGGCAAGGGGCAGGCAGTGACGCAGATGTTTACATGAGGCTAGTGAGCCAGAGTGGTGTTTCTCTCAATTTTCAGCTCAATCGACCTGCGAATTCCTTGCTGCCGAACTCGGCGCGGAGATTTGTTCAAAGGAACGCTTGTGTTGGGAGGATCTGCAAAATTGAAGTGACCCAGAATGGCAAGAACCCTAATTCATCATGGTACTGCAAAGGTGTGACGGTGCAAGTGAGAAGGAATAGAAAATGTGTAAGCAGTGAGAACTTTACCATTGATCAGTGGATCAAAGATCCCGAACTCCAGCGCTCAGGCAATGGCTGGAGGACCAAATACCACTGGTACCCTGCCAATAACTGTGGCCAACAAGCTCGTTCCAATCCCATCTGCTAAATCTGTCTTCTGAGCAAGAAAAACATCCCCAAAATCTTGCTTTCACATAGTCTACAACTGCCAAAGTTTCAGTTTTTCTGCTTCCAATTAAGTCGATTGTATACACATGATAATTGATAATTATATATATGAAGCACAGAAGATTGATAATTACCCCTTTGCAAACTCCTGCAAGCAGGAAAACCTAAAAACTATGTCTTAAGTTATGGCAAGGAATTTTTCGTTATTGTAATTTGCAACGGAAAAGGACAATTTGCCGTGATTCTACCAGACAAAATCCTGATGGATCTGGCATTCCACCCTGTGCATTCTGTAGGATGCGTTGTAAATTCCAATCTCCCAAACACTTGCTGCTTCCTGTGTTCCCTCTCACAACTTGCAAATTCTCATTGTCTTTAAGTACCATCAGGACTCAGGAGTTAGAGCCCTTAATACTAGATCTTGACTTGGAGCCTGAGGTGTATCATGTAAAATGCGAAGTTCCAAAATACCAGTTCCGTTAGGTCAGGAGTTCGCCCCTTAATGTTAGATCTGGATTAGGTCAGAAATTTCAGTACCTTAATACCAGATCTTGACTTGGGGCCTGGTGTATGTAAAATGTGACGTTCCATGGAATGGACAGAATACCGTGTTAGAACTAGGTCATCATGTCAGAACGGTGACCGTCGCCTACATTTGAAAGACAATCCCAAACATAGGGTAAAAATAAAGTTACCCTTACGTCGTGGCACAATCACGACCGTTGGTTATTTTTGTTCAAAAGTAACATTTGGTCTTGCAAGAAAATTCTAGCCAGTAAAGGAAGAAAGGGCTTATTAGCATGACTAATCTCTTAGGCAACAAATTGACTAAGTAGAAATGTTCAAGAGCAGTCTCGTTTCAATGAGTGTCTAGCCACCACATCTATTTCTAGCTTAGTCTCGTTTCAATGAGTGTCTAGCCACCACATCTATTTCTAGCTTCCTGATGAAGTGTTGACATTGTCCATTTTCATGAGGACTCGCATAGGTAGGTTCTTTCATCATTCATCTCAATAGGTGTTTTACATTGGTTGAGAGTGGGTAGCCGCACATCGCAGGCTACTCAGAAACTAATTATAAATTATTACAATTATGCAGCTAAAAACAACTCCTCAATGGAGTTGTTAACATAACAAAGTATGATGAAATGTTCGATGATGTACCTGCTGAAGTCTTATCACTGGGATTAAAAAACCCCGCCCTTTCGGATTTTCGAGGAAAAACCCTAATGATAAGCCCTCAGCAAGGGGCTTGGACAATCGTC
This sequence comes from Isoetes taiwanensis, assembly GCA_021234155.1. Classification (NCBI taxonomy): domain Eukaryota; kingdom Viridiplantae; phylum Streptophyta; class Lycopodiopsida; order Isoetales; family Isoetaceae; genus Isoetes; species Isoetes taiwanensis. The sequence continues at coordinate 6,855,479 of JAJEKV010000023.1, forward strand.
AGGCTACTACAACAATCCTCAAAAAATATGAATATTGCACATGTTAACTGAATCCCTGCACAACATAAACACTAAAACATATACATGATAAAAAACCTCCAAAATAAAAAGGGGCTGGTCACGCGTGCCACGTGAAACAATAAACATAACATAAATAGAGAGAGAGAGAGAGAGAGAGAGAGAGAGAGAGAGAGAGAGAGAGAGAGAGAGAGAGAGAGAGAGAGAGAGAGAGAGAGAGAGAGAGTTAATTAATTATACATAATTAAAAAAGGGGTTGGGGGTAAGGTTCAAGAGGAAGAGAAAGGAAACTGCTGTGACGAAGAAGAAACGTCGATTTGAGAAGCTGAAGAAGACTCCTGCTATAAAAAACTAAACCCCAGGTCCAAAACTGTATACAAAACATGCATGCTCCTCCTTCATGCAGAAACAATATACAAAATAAAGTGCTATGTTTTTGCAAAGTGCAAGTGATATTTTTTTTTTTTTTTTTGAAGGACGACAAACTTTATTGAAACTCCAAGCCAAAAAGCAAAATACAAATGCAGAGGCGGGAATAAAGTCTCAGAGGATAATCATGATCCACTGAGTAGAACCACCAGCCTATGCATAAGACAACACACTCAAATAGGACTCAAATATCAACTGTCGCTTGGCAGGAGCAAGCGAAGAGCAATGGTAAGCCTTAACAATTCTAGCTTGTGCGTCTTGGAGGACAACTGCAGGAGGAATATCCAAACCCTGAAAGATAGACAATCTTCTGCGCTTCCAGATGGACCATAACAACCATCCCGATGCTAAATGAAATGCTTGGCTCCGCAACTTATTCCAAGTATCCGGATAGACGGCCCGAAGCACTGTCGACTTGTCAATGTCACATGAAAAGAGAAAGCGACCAAGACCAAACAGTGGAGATGAACACATAAAAAGAAACAATGCTCAATGGTCTCGTCCCTTTGCTTGCACATTGGGCAGAGTGCTGACACTCGAGGATCAAATATGTGGACAAGCACGTTCACACGAGGACATCTGTGAAGAATCTGCCACCAAAGCACAGCCACCTTAGGATGGAGTAGTTTATCCCAAGCCCAAGTCCACATACGTCTCCAATTAGGAGGTGAAAGCTGAAGGGACCATCTAGTGGATGGCGGAAGGATATCACTATTGACAAGCGACCTATACATAGAATTCACAAGCCTATGCTCATGAATACTCGGTGGGAAACCCACATGCACCCTTCAATAGCCTCTGGAGCAATCCAATGGCGGTACTAGCAACCTTTTGCCAAATAGGTCTGTCCCCATCGAGACAATGAGAATTTTGTTTGAAAGATTTGCCATGTCGCTAATCGGCAGAAATCATACCATGACGCAACTGTCAAGATTCCTGCTAACCTCCAGCGCCGTTGAGTTAATGGATGAACCGAGGCACAAAGTGGAAGATTATTTTCCACGGTATCCACCAACAAGGGGCATTCAAATGATGACATGCAACAAGATCAATCCGAAATAGGGTCCAGTATTGTCTCCCATGACTCCGGCAAGCCTTTTAAAAAGGAGAGGCATTAGGAAAAGGGCATAGGCGATAAAAAGAGACTCCAAGGAAGAAGCGGTTTTAATGAAGCTTTCCCAAAAGGAACACAATGTGCAAGTGGCGCTTCACCAAACAGCACTCGTGTGAGTCAACCATATCCTTAAGGATCCTCCAAATGAACTTAGAAATTAGAATCTTACTCTCGCAAATGGAAGTCCATCATACCCAAACCACACGCAAATTTTGGCTTGGTGCATTTGGACCATGCAACCTTGACCACAAACATGCTCCTCGGTCCCACCCCAAATAAAGTTACGGACAATCGTAACAATCACACGAAATTTTGACCGAGAAGCCGAAGGGCCGAGGCCATATAGACATGGGAATTACTTAAAACATACTTAGCAACAGCTTATTCAAGGCCGGGAGAGAGAGCTTAGCAAGATTCCACCAAAACAAATGCTTACGTAACCCTTCAATGATAATATCCCAAGCATCGAGGGTAGAAATATGAATACCCACAGTATACCAAGAAGTTTAGTAGCCTTCCCATGAGGAAGCACCTTCCAAGGAAAATCCGCAACACAAGAAGGCACAACCCCATCAAGCGTCCATAATGCGAAACACTTTGGCCAACCAACAAGAACTCCGGATGCTAAAGAGAAAGTATCAAGAAGAAGCTTTGCATCTTTCAAGATTATGCTATGTCGACAACAAGAAAGAGGAACGTGTCATCGATAATCTTGGTTACAAATTTCACGTGAACCATCCTCCATACTCAACCCCCACTATCCCATCCCCATGGCCTTAGCAAATAGTCGTGAGAGGACCTCGGCTACTATTGTGAACAAAAGTGGAGCTAATGGGCAACCTTGGCGAAACATACCTAAACGAAAAAAAAAAGCGATGGAGGGTTCCCCAAACAACACGATGAGATCGTCTTGAGATATGGAGCTTCATAACATCACTAGTAAACTGCTGACCAAATCCCAATGTTAAGAGGCTTTTTTCCAAAAATTCCCAATCTACACTGTCATATGCTTTGGCAAAATCTAACTTAAGATAGACTATACGCTGACCTTTCAATCTGGCCCAATACATACCCTCATAAGCAGCAGCAACATTGTCTAAAATGCTCCTCCTTGGCAAGAATCCGTGATTGAGTAGGAGAGATTGATCTGACCAAGACATCACGCACTTTGTCTGCAAGGGCCTTCGCAAATATTTTATACACGGAGGACAATAATGTGATAGGGCGCCAGTCAGATATTGTCTTCGGCTCTTTACACTTGGGAATAAGAGAAATACAGCCAGTATTAATGATCTTATCCAAACTTCTGAACCTACGAAACTCACAGAAAGCATTGTAAAGATCGCAACCCAACCAATCCCAATATTCCTGAAAAAATTCCACTGGGAAACCATCCAGGCCAGGGCACTTGTCTTTCTTTAAAAGAGAAGCTGCTGAATGTAAGTCATTGATGGTGATCTCTGACTCTAGGTGTGCACGCTGCTCCGCTGACACAATGGGGTGGACCTTCGACAAGACTGCAGATTGCATATCCTCCTGAAAGGGCAACTGATGTCTGGAAAAAAATGAGGAAAAGTGGTCGTGAAGATACTGCTTCAATTGAACCGGATCAGAACACTCTGAACCATCAGGCAAAATAAGGGAGTTAATAGATGCCATCATACGCCTTCTCTTAGCGGCCCGAAAAAAGAAGTGAGAGCATCTATCACCAGATCTAAACCATTCTAGTCCAGCCTTTATCCTAGCTTGATTCACATGAGCCGTCTCAATGGCTTTAATCTCTGTCAAGATTTCTTTCTCTCTAATACCAGAAGAAGGGGCAAGAGCACGGCATCTCTGTAACTCCTGATACAACCCGGTTAATTCGCCTCTAGTCCGAACCACATTGCATGACCCCACCGCTTTGCAAAGGATTTAAAATGACCACGAGGCGAACAATACCAGCCATTCCACCACTACGAGAGAATTCATGAGACCATGCATTCCGACAACCTGCAATGAATTCACAATCCTTCAGATGTTTAGTATTGAGCTTGAAATAAGTTTTTGTAGCTCTTCGCCGTAGAGGTTGTCCGGTAGAGAACCATTGTGGATTATGATCTGAGACTGCACTATCCAACAGATTAGTTCTCTGCAACTGAAGAAAATCAGCAGCTACTGCATTATAATAGCCACGATCATGTCGGGCGTAGGCTCTACCATTGCCTGTCCATCCATTGCACCATGTGAAGGATTGATCACCCTCGATCTCCACAAGGCCACAATCATGCAGCAGGCGTTGCCATTGCTCCCGCTCAAATTCCTGAACCACCTGTGATCCCCTGCCACACCTGTCTACCTCAATTTCAACCATATTGAAATCTCCAATGAGCAACCATGCCACATTATTGCCTAGCCTGAGAACTTTGCTACGAAGAGAGGCCCACAAAGCTCCCCTTTGACGCGGATAATTGTGAGCATAAACATTCACTAAACCACATTCTTGCCCCCGCTCTTTCCACTTAACAATTATCCAACGACCAAACCTGTCCACTTGAGTGAAAGTGACATTCAAAGAAGGCTTCCATGCAGTAAGAACGCCTGCTTTAGCAGAATCAGCAGCCGCCACAAGCACATTATAATCACACCCCAAAATGTTGGCCAGCTTTTGAACCTCGCCTTTACGGCACTTGTGCTCCTGAAAACAACATATATCCATGGGGAACTTAGATAGATAGAGGGACAATCTACTCCTTTTGCTTGGGGAAGAAGCCACTCCCCTAACATTCCAAGAAAGAATATTCATGAAGGCAATTGAGGGTCCTCCACATCCATCTCAGTGGCACCAGGAGGATTAACTGCATCAGAGAGGTCTGCCCATCGTGTGCGAGTAAGTGGCAAGGGGGAGCCTCCTCTCTGTTCCACCCTTCCATTGTGTCCTGGAACAATTGGCAGAGGGGAGCCTCCGCTCTGCTCCACCCTCTCCATGTTAGGTGCAGATTGAGATAAGGGAGAGCCACATCCCTGCTCTGGCCCTTCACGGAGTACCTCAGGTGCACTACCATGCCTATCTCCACTAGGATGTGCCGCCTGAGAGGCAGACTGAGCAAATTTATTACGGGCAGCCTTCTTTAAATTAACTTTTGTCCAGCCATCTGTAGCTCTTTCACGCCGTTCCTGCTGCTCTTGAATCATTTGCAATTTAGCTCTAGCATCAGCACTAAAAACTGGCACAGACTGCATGTTAGAGGCGGAGGGCATATCAACATCCTTGTCAATTGCATCTTTAGAGGATGTGGACTGAGGAGGCACAACTCTGGGGGAAGCAGAAGGGAGAGGCGAAGAAGAAACCGGAACATTGGCAGGGCGATCCCGCTTAGCACGAAAATTTGCAAAAAGCTCAAGTTGGGGAAACAAATCAGCAAGTTGCGGACCATTCAGTAGTTGCAAATCAAATTTGAGGAACATAGGCCCACTATTGATGATAACTGAACTAGGCAGAGCTCGACCACATGGTAGAGAAACACAAATCTTAGCACCATCAACTATAGAGTGAGCCAAGTGAGTACCCAAACCATTAGCAACACTCACAAGGAAGTCCGGCACAAGTAGATCAGGTGGAAGATTTACAATAGAAAACCAACAAGGCATCTTTAAAGCATTACACATACCCGGTGAGAAGCCAGGAGAATAAGGTTGGTATAGCACGTAATCACTCCACATAGGATCAACACCACGAGCTACCAATTGATCAGCAACAGCAGCATCATCAAACATAACCAGAAAGAAATTTTTCCCAAGCATTTTCAAGGTGCGATAAGCAGGAAGACCAATCCTGCGGAGATGGCCTGTCAACCAGTAACCAAGCTTCCTAATATCCAGATACGCACCGGTATAATGGCCCACCACACCAAATGACATCAAGTTACTGATACATCTCTTATGCAAATCATGATCAATCCGCACAACATTGTAGCCAGATGCGGTTAAAGTATCTCTGCACACCTCTGTTTGATAGAAGACATCCACAGGAGGCAATTCAAAATCAAGTTGACTCTCCTTTGCCTGAAGCTCGCTAAGCAAACTACCAATATCCTTCTTGTTATTCTGAACCATCATATCAATAGCAAGTGATATTCCTTTGCAAATGGAGATACCTTGTTCCAACTATGAAAAATCAAATGATCTACAGTCAGACGTCAATGTGACCACCCAAAAAAACTTCTAACCTTCATAAAAAAGAATGGAAATCTGTTAAATAATTTGTCAACGAAGCAGGATCAGAGAACTAAAAATTGTACAGTCGATTTTTTCAAAACCCTTGCTGCAAAGATGAATAAGAATCAGCAGCACAACCAGAGAAAACACAAAATGAACAAACGTTTTTTTGATCCAACATACCATGTCATACACATAGTTGAAAGGAGGATCAGAGAACTACAAATTGTACAGTCATTTTTGGCAAAACCCTTGCTGCAAAACAGAGATGAATAAGATTCAAAAGACCAACTAGAGATGCGAATCATGGCTATAACAACCTAGATATTTTATACAATAGGCATAACAAAACTGGCCATATTTTCAAGCATCCTTGCTCATTCAACGAAGTGCTTAGACTTAGCGTTTGCGAAATGTCACTTGCGATGGGCGTCGGAACAACGGCAAGCACAAAGAGGAGAAGCAGGCGCACGCAAGAAAAGCTTCCCACAATTTCGAGAATGTTCTCTTTTAAGTGCATGATTTTTAGGAGCCCAAAGTCAAAGATACCACTTAACTTTTGTACCATACGCACATTGCCACGTTTGTAATAAATAATAGGGAAAAACTACAATATACCCCTAATTTTTTGCAAAATTCACAGTATACCCCTAACTTTCTAAAAATTCACAAAACACCACACACCACACAACACAGTACACACCACACAACACGCTGCATGCACTACATAACATAGGCTGTACTATCACCACTACTGGCGGCACAAAACCTACACCACACATCACACAACATAGTATACACCACACGACACGTTGCACACACCACACAACATTCACCACTATTGGCGGCACAAAACCTACCACACACTACACCACACAGTACATACCACACAATACGGTGCATACACCACACAACATTCACCACTATTGGCGGCACAATAACCTATACCACACCACACCACACCACACAATACATACCACACAACATAGTGCATACACCATACAGCATAGGCTGCACTATCACCACTATTGGCGGCAGAATAACCTACACCACACCACACTGGTACACCACACCTCACTTACTACTACTATCACCCCACATATGTCACGCGCCACAATGTAGCAACACTATTAGCACCATTGGCAGCACAACATCCCACTCCACCACGATGGAGACACACCACACCACAAATGCTAGCATTATTCTCATCACTACACCACAAACAACATGCCAACAACTCACCACTCACCAGACCACACATACCTCATCTATCACTGTGGCATCCATTGCACGAAATGCCCCACAGATGGCATCATAGAGACACAACATGACAATACAGCCAACATGATGCAAAATGGTAGTAGACATACCTGATTCTTGAAGTGGATTTCAGGTTACCTTTTCTGTGTTGATAGAAACAATCTAGGTCAAGCTTGAGATTTTTACACAACTAATAATTGAACATAGTTGCAATGGCATGTTTTGGTCTCAGAACATTGCTCTGCTTTTCTGTTTTGATTGTGAGTTCAGATTGAATGTGTGGTCTAGAGGAACCTGATTTGGTTTTTTCCCTATCATCTTCATCATCCCTGTCACTTTTACTATTTTCTTCCTGCTTAGGTTGGATTTGCCTATGCTTTCTCTTGGGTCTAGACGAACTGGCCTCTGCTTTCTCATCGGGAGTTCTATAATAATCCAAGAAGCTCTTCCAATTAACAGCCCCCCCTTTATATGCAGATAATAAGCCACTGCCCAGGTTCCAGAAGCCATTCCACCCCATGTATGTGGCTTCCCTGTAATTCTTTTGTAAATTTGCATGAACTATTTGTATTGTTCATTACTCAGATTCTTCAACCTGTACAAGAAAACATATGCCTTAATTTTTCAGTTTGAACAAAAATTTGGGGGAAAATACCTGTAGCCAGATTTATTTGGAACTTTGTCACCCCAAAGCTTCTTTAGATCTTCATGGGGCACAATCTCTTGTTTGATGAGAGATTTTATCGTGTAAACAGTGGCATTCAATTCTTACTCCATTAGGGTACAATCGGCAAGAAGCGGCAAAAAAACAGAAGAAGAGGTGATTATTTTCGAAATGAGGAATAATGACGTGACATAAAATTCAAAATAACCGATGCTCATTAATTCGCACTCCCGCAATCTTCGCTTCGGTGTGCACCACCCGATTCTACCACAAAGAAAGTGCAAAAATGTGGAGTCAAAATGCGCGTTTTTGACACAGCGTGCTTTTACCCTTAAGGAGGAATTTGGTGGTCGAATTACGCTGCATTGGTTGAATCTCATCGTTCAACCTATCTACAGTAACTCAGTCAATACCTGAACTACAGTGACATTTTATGTCACATTCATTTGTTGAATTGATTATTATATAGGAATTTATGGCACATGTTCTAAGTCTAGATGCAATACACAAACTGATCTAGCTTGTTATAGAAATTGAAATTGTTTCTCTATTTCTAACATGATGCTCATGTTTGGTATTTCCTTGGATTATGTTGTCATTGTCTAGCACTGTACTCACATAGGATTTTGTGTCTTTGCTTGTGCTTATGTTCTTGTATCCAAGATTTCCAGAGTATTTTCATACATGCAGTGGCCAGGGATTCCCATTAGTCACAAGGACTAACCCCATTGAGTGCATGTGCAGTTAATCCGCAGGGCAGTGGCCAAGTTGATGGCGGCAATGTAGCCGGGGATCGGGGTTGAATTCCAGAGCTAGAAGCTCCTGTCTGATTTGATGAGTTGTTGTAATCTATATATTGAGAATATTATGGATAGTAAATATTTGGATTGTTATAGTCTTGATGGATAAGAATGGATCATTCTCCAATTGCTAAATGGAAGATTAAATCATTCACCAATACTATAACTTTGGTAAAGTTTTAGACTAATTTGGATCTAGCCTTAAGTTAGACAAGATCCCGAGTTGCCAGGAGGTCGACTCGACAGGCTCATCTCAAGTGTGATCATCATCTCATAGCTCGTTGTGGTCTCATTTGAGCGGTTTGTAGCTATTGGCTCGGTCGGCTCCTCCATCCATTGGGTTTGGTCCACTGGAGCTACTTGGCTGATGCACCGAAGTCGTCTTTCCTTTGGTTCCTAGGCGCTCCCGGATCTGCGGCTCTTGCTTGGGCAGTATATCCTCCTCCTTGATCTTGCCCCAAATGTTGACATAGCCATCCAAGTCGGAGATGATCTTCTCCTGATATACGTCTCCTCTCGCTCCTCCATTATGAACTCTTATTTTCGAGGTCGATGAAGTCATCAAGGTCTTCCTAGTAGTGCAAAAGGGATGGGAGCTCGCCATGGTTGGCCTTGAATACTCTAGTTGTCTAGCTTGGTCGCTCCTTTGCTAATGTTGCCTTACATCCGCTTGAGCCGTCAAGATGCAAGATCATGATGGTCCTCCCTCCAATTCATATGCGCACCTGTGTCGCAATGGATTCTCCTTCTGGCATAAGATTATCCTCTTGACCCTAGGTTCTTAAAGGTAAAATAGACATACATCTGACATACTCCTATCTATGTATGTTTCTGCCTTGTGCTCTTCTATTCGAAGTTCCTGCATATTGAAATCAATGTTGAGGTTCTCTTGCTGGTGTGAGCTCGTGGGTATGGCTCGTGCGGGGGTTGTGGCAGCAGGTGCAGTGGCAGAAGAGGTAGATCTGAAGGCTCAGCTAGAAAATGAAAGAAGTCGAAATCTTACTCTGTCAAAGGAGAACTTGCGCTTAAAAGACCGTGCAAATGCTCTCAACAAGATGCCCGCGGAATTAGCAGACACGAAGAATCAACTTGCAGCTTTGGGTAGGGAAAACACGGTGTTGAGAGTAGACAATGAGCATATGCGCGGTTTGACCAAAGCCTTAGATTCTGATCCCCTTAGACTCTCGAAGGAGCAGGGTATTGCATACCTCCCTCCCGAATACCTATATGAGAGCCAGTGGGAGGATGTAAAGAATGGGGACTACAGATATTGTCAAAGTTGTGGGGACAATTTGACCCAAGTTGGTTGGTATGCCTTAGGATGTGGACATCGTCTACATTTGAGGTGTTTGTTGGATTGGATGATGGGCAGTAGGTTCTGTCCAGCGAAGGATGGATATATTATACCGGAACGACAATATGTCGTGCTTAACATGCAATCACGCATGTCCTCCTTGCCACCTCTAATTGCTCGCAGGAGGGGCGGAATGGCTCATGCGTTCCAAAGCCAACGTCAGATGGACCTTTGGAGGGGGGTGGAAGAACCGCGTGAAGGTGAGGATGTACCAGATATTAACCAGTACCTGCCTCCCGCTCCTGGGCCACAGGGTGATTGGATGAACCCTGGTCCAGACGTACTGGTGGAGGATCAGGACGATTACCTTGTCTCGTGAGCTTCGAATACACTTCTATCTACATTATTTTTTTGATATTTTTCCCTAAGATCTCAGATGCACATGAACCAGCGTTCGTTGACGAGGATTTGTTTGTCTTAATAGAATTTTGGGGGTTGCGTTGTCGCATTTAGTTGTTTGTGTAATAGTTAAGTATGCGAGTGAGTCAAAACATCTGCACATGCAATATATTTGACATCTGGACCTCTAGTCAGGCCTTCTTTTCTTTGAACATCATAGTAGATAAAACCATAGTGATTACTGAAAAGAAGGGCCTGATGTAGAGGGACAGATGCCAATTGGGATTAGTGGACTAACTGTCATCTCTTTCACCCTGGCTTAGTCTTTTTTTGTTTGTCCTGTTTGATGTATCTAAAGTGCCCCCTAGGATGAGTTCGCTCACTCATTTTAGGTGGCACTTTAGATTATTCAAATAGGAAAATCGAAAAGGGAGTAAGCCTGGAGCACGACCCTCTCGAATAGTTGTCAACTCACCAGGCTTGTATTGTCCGTGGCATACAATATAGATTTCTCGAAATTCTTGTTACCCCTTTAAAAAGAGCGAGCTTTTCTCTCGCTCTCTTTTGGCGACTCTCTGTGTCAATGTAGCTTAGTTATTTTGCTAGGCTATATTACACAAAGATGCTCTAAATGGGAGGTGGAATAGAAATCGTTCGTTCTAGAGGTAAAAGTTCTCGTATGCAAGTTGCTATGACGTCAGAGGTGAGAGCGTGCCCTAATTTCAAGCCAAAGTGGTGCCTGTGCTTTGTCCATCCATGTAGCGGCTATTAGGCACCAAATTCTAACTCTTGCTATTGATGGAGAACCTCGAACAACACTGTGACTTGAAATTAGAGGACGCGTCCCCTTCGGCATCGTGGTGGATTGTACAAGGACGGAGGTAACAAGGTTTTTGAGTACTCTATTTTTATTGTGGCCATGGATGATACAGCATGGTGGTTGTTTGCGATTCTGTGGCACGAAATTCATGAGATGATGGTGGGACTAATATAGAGGGGGCAGATGCCAGCGGCGTTAGTGGCTCAAGCATGAAAGGGTTCATCAGAGATTAGTGATTGATGAGTAAAAGCATCGAGACTTCCCAATCTTTCTTTCCCCGCCTCTTTGGGCAATGTAGCTTAGTTTACATTCTAAGTTCCATTGTTCAAAGAGGCGTGAAAGCAAGATTTGAGAATGCGCGATACTTTCACTCTGATATTCCTTGAGGCAGCTGATGATTCTTGCCACGCTATAGGCCACTTTGTATGCATTAGAGAAAATTTGGGGTCTTGAAATGGCCCCCTAAGATATTTTTAATTCATTATCTCCTATTTCTTAGAATAATCCATGTCATATTTAAGTCAATAACTATGCAATCCTTATCAAATCTTTTCCTTCCTTAAAACCCTCTCCTAATGCTACGTGTACAATTTCACTTGCTTGAAATTTATTGAGAGATATACTAAGTCTATTTTGGGGGAAGTAAACTCTTGAAAAGCATGTATGGTCAATGGCATATTTAAAGCCATACGTGAGAGACCTTTTGCACATCGTTAAAGGTGCCTTGATTTAAAAAGCTTTTATATTATATAAAAAAAGGGCGCACGTATTGAGATAAAGGCAAGGAATTGTTTTCCATCAACAAGATAGAAAAGAGAACACATAAGCCCATTCGTAGAAGAAAATCCGAAACAGAGGCTAATGATATTAACGAGGGATGATTTCCTGAAGTACGAATTGGAGCAGCTCGATAGATAAGAATATCAAGCCCTTTCGGCAATGCAATCCACTTGCTTATTGTACAGATGTTGACTATATGCATCCTTCGTCCCTTCTTGTGTATAATTCAACAAGAAACTGTGTGTACGCTCAGTTAAGGATCTGTATGATAAGATAATATATAAATGCTGGCCTTTTCGTTTATTCTTCAGTGCTTCAGACACGTTTTACCTCTATCAAAATTTTGATACGAATATGCAGTTAATGGAAGCCTTCTAGCAATTTTTGCCAGGAGAATGACAATGACAAGACAATTTCTGTAATTTCGATTCCATGTTCTTGATGAAGATTGTCCTAAGATGTTTCTTTGCGAAATCATGTTTGAAGGCCTCATTTCTCTTAAAGTTTCAACTCTGCGTGATGTGGTTCTTCTCCCTCTTGAGACAGCAACCTAGAGGATAAATGCACTGTTGTGTTCTATGTAGCAGGCTATTAGGCAAATGTGTAGTTAAACCACACAACATGGAATGCTGAATTTGAATGCCACATTCGTCCATCTTCCTGGTCTAAGCATGAGCTACAGCTTATGTGCATACTTGGTCTACAGCTACAAGCCTGCACAAATCCACCTCTACAAATACAGATTGGATAAATTATGCCAACACAAAACTTCACAACATTTACTAAATTTCACCATTCAATCAAAATATGAACACACATTTCAATCACAGCCCAAGTTCACACTGAAACATCCACATAATCTTCAGGAATTGAACCTGATAAACCAATTGTTTTTCTTTTCACAAAATTAAGGACTTATAGCTTATGGACTTTAAAATAGGAAAGTGTTCTAAGGTCCACAAATATTCAAAACTGAACTTCCTTTCTTGCCAAGCAAATAGCAGTTATCTAGCATACCAGAAAGCTGAGCAGCTTATAGTCTGAACTTAGAGTAGCAGCGTAATGAAAGAAGTTTCCATCGCATAATACCTAGCAAGCACAAGAACAAGATTGATCTTCTCCAGCTTTTCTCTGTTTATCCAAATCCTCGCACATCATTAATAGAACTAAAGCCAAAAATACCTCCTAGCATATGAACCAGATTGATCTTCTCCCGCTTTCCTCAAATGGAGTTTTTGCCATTCCTCTTGTTCATTTTGTTATTGCATAGGAAAATAGCTGCTGCTCTCGATCTTAGCATCTTCAATGGCAAAACAAATTTAGAACCCTAAATCCTGAATAAAAAATAATTCAGTTTCTAGAACTAACCTGGGAAGTTAAATATCTGCGTGTCGCTGTGTCTCCTGGAGGTTGAAGACAGAACACAGATTCTTGAAAAAGCTTCACAACCTCGGTTGGATTAAAAGACTTTAATCAGTTCTTGAATTCGAGTAACTTACATTGTACAGAGGCTTTGCATTGTTCAAAAATTATATCACGAATTGATCCCTTCATACCAGGCCTTTGAGCTCCGGCGAAAGAAAACAGCACTCCCCTTTTAGGGTTCGGATTTTTTTCTGCCATTTCACAACTTGAGAAAGCTTAGAAGGATGAAAAGATGTCGGATATGGAATTGCGATATCATTACCATCTGCTTGATCGATTTGAGTCTTCTAATTGAGGCTCTTCTTGATGGAAAACCCAACTCCAGATCGGGAGTTGTGTATTTTTTAATATAATAATTGTTGGATGCTCGAGGACATGCCTTGTAATTATTTTCCACTTGACCTAAACAAATTCTCAAATATATAACGTATCTTCGTGAGATCTTTTGCACTACTTTCTAAATAAATGGGGCATTCCCTTAGCCATGTAGACATGCCATTTGAACAAAGAGAAAGCCCCTTATTGGTTGATAGCAAAATCTGATGTGGAATTTCGAGATTTATTAAAAGGACACCAAGAGACCCCATATTTTCTCTAATGAATAATACAGTCGATCATGGGCCTTGTGAACCTTCCTTGACCACCGCATCTTCTAGACTGATCCGTGATTGTTTCAACCCTCCACATGCAAAGATTTCTTTGGAGCAAGATTTTGTAGCACGCGAAGGGAGAAACCATAACGGAAGTCAATAAGGTGTGGTGTTTCAAAGGGAGGTTCTTAAGGCACTCAGGTCGAATGTTGAATCCGAATATCACTTTCTTAATGAGAGAGTATATCGTAATCATCAACAGTGGATCGTGCCTTTTGCGAGACTTCATCTCCATCGAAATCGGCTCGACCGGTCCGTGGCTGTTTGGCCCCTTGGCATGCGTAGATTACTTCTCATCAGCAAGATTCTGTGGCATGCGAAGGGGCAATCGGCAACGGAAGTCACGCCGTTTTCGATGAGGGGTGAAGTCTCGCAAGGCACTCAGGTCGACTGAGGGTGGTGATGATCGGGATGGTTCTGTGGCATGCGGTCTGAGAATCTCGATCCTGCGGATCGATTCGCATTGAAGAATATACCAACAAGCTAGTCTCACTAAATGTGTTATGTGTTCAGAATCAAATGGTACAAGCATTCACAATTACCATGTAACCAACTAGGAGAGTGTAAAATTTTTAGTCATTACTGATCCAGAGAAGTATGATGTTGCTTTGTACTTTGATGATAACTATGGCCCTACACTTGCTAAATCTGTTATCCCTTTAATTGCTGTTTTTTTTTGTGGGGATAACCATCATATTGAGAACTATTTTGCATGCAAGAATATGGGGGTCCTGTAACGTTCCTAACCGACATGCCCTTAACCAACTGGGCAAAACCGTCTAGACGTTTATGAGTAGTCAACTTCTACCCATTTATGCCGGTGTCTCGGGAACGCCCGACAGGCACATTCAAGGATCGAATACTCGAGCGGTCTACCATGGGCCCGTTACAGTCTCTCCCACTAGAATTATGCTCGTCCTCGAGCATCCAAGGCTATAGCATGTCTATGTCATACCATGTCACAATGATTACCAAGTCTTTGCAAATTACCCATGCATATGGGCACCTATGAAAACTCGAACTCAAGACCTGCTCTAATACCAACTGTAACGTTCCTAACCGACATGCCCTTAGCCAACTGGGCAAAACCGTCTAGACGTTTATGAGTAGTCGCTTCTACCCATTTATGCCGGTGTCTTGGGAACGCCCCACAGGCACATTCAAGGATCGAATACTCGAGCGGTCTACCATGGGCCCGTTACAGGTCCCCTTTGTCACTTTTTCGTCTGGGGTTTCCCCCACTAGTGCTTTGGTTCCAGCTTCGTCACCATTGCTCCCCGCCCTTATATGTGATTTCTTAATACTTGTGGTTTTTTTATTTGCTAATATTCAAATTTGTGGTTTGAGGCCTAATTCACTCTAAGATTTAATTTATATTGAATTCCTATGTTTACTTTCTTTTCTATTGCTGTAATGGTTTATATTACATATCATTGCTACAAAAGTGTAATATCAAACCCCCAACTATGTAGATATAAGTTCCAAACCTATAATTTCATAAATAGCTCTACATTCTAACATTGGCCCACCAACCTATGTAAGGCACATTGTTTATGTTGGAACAACATCCTTTTTAAATGCCATTGCCACGCCCAATGACGCTACATCTTACAAATTGATTGTGGTTCTTCACAAAATCTTTGTGGTTCTTTAGTCCAAAGTTCAAGTGACAGACAATAATAATATCATAAAAAGAACAAGCTTGAAAAAACCCGTGTTCATTTTTTATGTTGAACAACCAATGTATGAATGGCACATTTCATCCACAATGCCATGTTGCATTGATAAACCTAATGATCACCTCTTTCACACATGATCAACAAACAAATTAAGGGAACATGCCTTTTGCTATTTATACATCCATGTCCACATAACATGTTCTAGCTAAAGCCCGGCAACGCCGGGCTTTGTTACTAGTTGATCTTAGATGCTTTCAATCAAGGGGGTTTCACATACGTATTCCATATAAAAGGGGTGCATAGGTGGGAAGGGGCTTTTTTTCTATTCGAAATGTATGTATATTTACAAGACTTGTTACGTTTTGATCTTGGATATGGCGCACAGTTATGGCAGGGGAGCATTACTTCGAGCAAAGACAATTTAGCTAAATTTACTCTGGCAATCCATTTTTCTAAGCAATGCATTTTCCTTTGATGTTTTTTGTACTCTTTGATCCCGTTTGCTTCCCATTTCTTTAAAGTTATTTTTATGTTAGCTTGTGACGTTACTCCATTCTGTACGCTTTGATCCCATTTGCTCCCCATTGCCTTCAACTAAGATTTTCATCTCCAGGAGGTGCTCCTCAATGATATGAACTTGATTTACCCATTGTTGGATCTTATCACCTGCAGCTCCTTGTCTTCGCATGCGATATACCTCCAAGCAAGGAAAGTGAGCCATAATAGTCATTTTAGTGCCGGGTTGGCTGGATCCCACAGATTCCTCCATGGGTCTCTTACTGGTGGTCTTAGTCCTGGCCATACTCGATCCCAAGGTGATCGGATGATATAGAATTAGCAATTCCAAATGATATAGTGCTCGGAGGATCATATGGAAGAGCTCGGATGATATAGAGCTGCATGCAGCTTGCCATAATAACATTCTTAAAAGTCGAGCCCTATAATAAATTCTGTATTCTAACAGAATGTATTATTAGATTCTAGAATCCCCCCTTTTTTTAAGTGACCATTGAATTAAGTAAGGTGAAATCCCAAATGTGCCCAATGAAATTCCAAATCCCTCCCAAATGTGCAACTTGGACAAACCTTTGTTCTTATGGGATAAATCAAGTTCAACTAATATGACTTTAGCATTGGCATTCGACAAAACTTGTGGAGCTTGCAACATTCCTAGCTTGGAGGTAAATGTACGATAGAGGGGAGGTTACATGAACAATCTACTCAACGTAAAATTATGCTTGACGGTAGGGTAAATTGGGTTCAAACTGGGTCTAAAAGTAAGGAATAGGGTATTCCAGCTTTGAGACACAAGATTGTATACAAAGGAATTTCTACCCAAGGAACGCACATGCCATATATCCCTTATATACAGGTGAACTCCCCTGGCTTTCAATGTTATAGATGGTTTATTTGTTTGAGTCTAGATTCCTTAGCCTGCGTTTCCTTCTTAAGTTTATAATGCAGTTCTTGTGCAATTTTCGCTTCATATATGTATAGTTTAGTTTTGATGTTTGGTTTTCTCCTTTTGAATCATGCATATTGGTGGATTGTTTATTGTTCCACGGCTTCTTCATAGGAAGATGGAGACACCAAGTTTTTTCTAGGACATAGTTTTTTCGTTTGCATTAATTACCATTTTCTTTGGTTAGATCTCTTTCTAGAACATTTCTCATGGTGGTTCTTTTGTCAAGAGAAATTTGAGTTTTTGTTGGTTGATCATATATTAGCTTGCATGCCTTCTTTCTTCTAGGCATCAACCGAACCCCGCTAATGATTTAGCCTCCTCATTTGATAGAACTTTACATTTTTGGCAATCTTTTGGTCATTTGCAACAAGTCTTGAGTTGTATCTTCCATGATCCTTTGAACCCCTGGAATTGCTTTGTCATTTGTATATACAAAATGAATATATGTTTTCTACTGATTTAAAGACTCCATATCACCATATTGCTATATGGCCCTCTGACTACACTTTTTTAGGTGGTGAAATAGATGGCCAGTTCTTTTTTTTTTTTTTATGGATACTGTGGAATTCTAATTGCTTTTTCACTTGGTGAAAATGGTATTGTGAAAAAGGATTTGAAAAATATTCACAGGAGTGGACGAGTTTGAATAGATACAACAAATTTGGAGTATACAAATCCATTTCAGGGAACGTAACTTGATTCTTAGACGTGTACTACTTTAGCATGTGGCATGTGTTAGATGTTGTTCAGAAGAATGGAATATGGGCAAAGATCCATAGTTGCATAGTGTGTTGTTTGGACAGATAATCCTTAGTGCATGCAAATAAAGCCTTTGAAAAAAAGGAAATACTGCAGGGACAATGAAATATAGAGACAATGAAATACATGGTCACGATTTTCGTAACCCTGAACATCTACATGAGCATAGCTGTAACACAATTTTGTGTAGCTCAGCGGCCACCATACAGCTGGCCGGCATCAAATTGGAGCTGGTCTTTACCATTGATGGAAGGTAAGGCTTCGATTTTGCATTATTTAGGGTTTGGGCAGATAAAATGTACAAATAGACCCGGAAGCATTGCTTGAACCCTAATTAGGGTATTCCGATGTGGTTCCTGCGCTTTAGATAGCTGTATATTTGTGCACCTATTTGCTATGTCTGCTTCTCGTATTCCAGAGTTGTGCACTGATAATGAGAAATGCAGAAGTCTTGGGCATGCATCTTAGCCTTGGGCAGTATGCTGGCAATATCCATCACGAATTGTTGACTCATCTCTGCTAATTGGCTGCTAGGAGTCTTTCCAGAAATCTCAATGTTGCCACAAGGAAACAGGTTGAGGAAGCAACCATGTATGCAAGATCACAAGCAAATTTGTGCCCCTGGCAAGAGTACAAGCACAACTACACAAGGCATACAAGGCATTGGCTCTCAAAATCAAGCTCACCAGGTTTGGAAGCTTTACACTAATCTATATCTTAATTTTCTTTGAATGCCCTTTGAGTAGAGAGATAAAGATATGTGCAGGTTGAGTGACGATTTTGGCTTTTAAATGGAATTTAGAACACTTGCATTTACAGCATGGATCTATCTCAAAATTATTGGAACTTGTAGATCTACTAGGATCTCAGCATTTACTTGAAATATTATTAGCTGCTATCTTACTGGAAATATTATCAGCTGCTATCTGTTGCTCTTGCTCTGACCATATAAATGATGTGGTAAACAGAAAGTTAAGAGAGACTGCAAAAATTAAATTGCGCTTTTAGATCTGGGGGTAGTTGGTACATGAAGCCATACAGCTATTGCTTATTTCGCAAAACTTCCTGTTGTATTGGTCGATATGATAAAGGTAAATTCAGGTGGATTCCAAATTTCTGATCATAAGGCATGGGCTGAACATATTAAATCTCCTTTGATTGATTTACCAATAGTTTTAAGCTGCAACATACGGCTTTATGCACAGGGGTACGTTGTTACCATAATACTAAGGTGAAGATTGAAAGATCACCGCTGGGTATAGAAGCAAAGAATCTAATTAATATCTGTCTTATTTTCATGGGAACTAGTTGAACATGCTAGGTTACTTCAGATAATAAATGCGTTGCTATGTGCTATGGATTATAAGCTGGTCCACATGTATATAGGGCTATGATGATCCTCTTCTAGGCGCTTATCAGCATAACAAATGATGGTTTGCATGGATCTGGTATTAATCTTCAAATCGTAGTCTATGAGTTGCTATTTACTCTGATATATGCTGACTTGTTGAAACATGCATGGTTGGATCTTCCTTCTATTTTGACTATTTAAACATGCAAGGTTGAGATCCCCTTCTGGTGGAAGAAAGATGCAAACAATCTTGGAGTTGGTGGTTGCATGGGCATAGATAAATAACAATAATGTGCAAGCTGCTGCAATTTTGCTGGAAGACCATGACATGTATAGTGTTGGTGCAAATGACATGTCAACGAGCAAAATGTTAAATATGATGGCATTAATGCGAACACAAAAGGCGCCTCTCAGGTCTGAATGGTTTTCTATCAGTGCATTACTCTTTACTAGATCGATTTGTGCATTTTGCATTGCTTTTATGAAATAAAATACTAGGTGCACCTCTGGTAGACCCGCTTCTAGTTGCTTATCAGCATAACATAATGATGGTCTGCATAGGTCTACTATTAATCTGCAAATCATGGGCTATGTATTGCTGTTTACTCTAATACATGCTGACTTGTTGAAACAATAAGGTTTAAGTAATTATGTGCGCATGCATGTATATCACTTGCAGAGCTTCTTGGTTTTCTCATTACATGGGAAGGAGTTATCTTGTCTCTTTATGCCTGTAGCAGACTGAATAAACTAAGCTGATAATGGCTCTAATCTATGCATAAGGAACCATGTATGGTCCTAGGCAGTAAGGTCATCCATTGTGCTTATAGACAAGGTACCATATGGCAGTCAGTATGATCCAATGTAGAAATAAAACAGGACAATAAAGCTTTAAGACATATGAAATACAAGATTCTAAACCTAGTGATGAGTGTGAATTTGATAACTGTACTGTTCTACAGTTGCATTAGGTGCATGCTGGAAATACTAATTACTAAGTAGGCTTGTAACTTTAAAACATATGGAAGTCCTATTTGCATCTCCCTTAATTCTTAACGCCTAAATGGTAATATGGGCATTAAGCAGGGTATGCTCTTGCAGATGCTAGGATAATACAGGACGGGATCTCCCTTCTATTTTGACTTTTTAAACATGCTAGGTGAAGGGCGAAGAGCCCAAGAGATCCGTAGCTTACCTGTGATGGCTTATGTAGTTACCCTTTCTTAGGCTAACTTGCATCTGGTTTCATTGCAGGTAACGGGATTTCTTGCTCCTGTGTATGTTTTTCCATTCATTCAAGTTGGAGAAGCTACAAGACGTGCTGACATTGAACTCACATTTTTGACAAGGCTACTGAGCTATATGGTGTTGATTTAAAAGACAAGTGAAATCCTAAACTTCATGTTCAATCTTATGTTATTTTTGAGTCAATTCTGAATTCTTTTAGGGGTAAATATGATGTATTGAACCGAGAAAATTAATTGGATTGACAAGAGAAAGTTTTGATTTATAAGAGAATCTGGTAATTTCTTTTGCTTTGATTAATGTTAACCATTTTTAAGGCTTGAGTCAAATTGACACCTGTTTTGGCTTAAGGCTGCATATTGGCCGGAAGTGGTCTTTGCAAAAGTCCATGGAAGGTAAAAGTCTGTTGAACAGATTTTAAAAGGTTTTTTTTTTTTTTTTTTATTTAAATCTTCAAGATCCTCCCGTTGTCGTAGCCATTGCTCCTTTTTATTTTTACCAAGCTTCTTAGACAGTTTCGCTTTGGCGATATCTTAATTCTTTGCCAATCACTCCCAAAATCTCCTAAGACTCAAATCATCACTAATTTGTAGTAGGCTAACTTCCTTCTCGCCTAGAAAAACTTTCGATTCAATTTTTCCCATCGCACACTATTTTTAGCATTCATCGATGATTCTCATGAGGGATTCTTTTGTATCTCTGCTTCAAAAAAGAAAAGGGTTTTATCTCTTTATGTTGGTCTCTTCATTTCTATCCATGTTGCTTCTCGGAGCAAGGATGACCTCAAAGTAGTACAATACAAAAATGCATAGTACGTATGATAGATGATAGACAAGTTGACTATAGGATATGCTATTTGCCTTGTTGACTCTTGTGTATCAAGAGCTTCTCCTATGGCAAACGATCGTTCTACATTTTGATAGGTCGGCTGTGGCCTTCAGATGTTGTCCAATCTACCTTGGGTTTAGTTGCCAGTAACAAAGGATGGGCTGGTCTTGAGGTTCCTTTTTTCTCTAGAGGTTTCTCGCAAGAACATTGCCTTCAGTCATCAATGTGATGAGAATTGTTCACCTTCTTTTCAAGCCCTTCAGAGGTATGTCTGTTTGTTGACCAATTCTCAAGTGGTCGCTTGTGGTGACAATCAAAACATGTTTTTTCTGTTCCAAAATGGCGTCTTCCACATGTTTTATTAATGGAGGTTCTTGTTTTTTCTTATTGTCACTATATCCCTTGGAGTTGCATGGGCTCTATGATTGGAAAATGAAATGTCTTGCTAGTCCCAGACCTACCTATATGCTGCACAAGCCATTATTAGTGTCTCACTTGCAAGCATGGAAGTTTGTAACTAAAGCTTCCGCCCTAGAAGAAATAAGTAAATATGTGCCTTATTGAAGGCCTCAACTTTGAAACACCAAAGTGGTGGCAGTGGGTGCACCTTTACCAGAATATCAACACAAAGGTTTTAATAAGACAATTAACTGATTTGTTATCTACAAATATGTTTTGAAACATACTACTTCGATTGACATTTGTTTGAAAGTCTTGTAAGTAAGCCCTTCCAAATGGAACTTCAGAATTCGAGTTTAACCAAAGGGATAGAGTGTAAGCAGATATCCTTCTTTCTTTCAGACAAGAAGCTCATTTTCAATTGATCCTATTGCCAAGCATTCGATAATGAATAGGACCAATAAATTTCATCCAAGAGGATCCATTTCCAGGATGTATGCATATGTTCTCGATGAGCTTAATAGCTCAAAATGTTCATTTGAAGTTAGATATATTGCAGTTAGACAAAGGGGACATGTTGAAACTACAGAGGAAAGTGTAAATGTGAGGCTAAATATGTAATGGCTGACCAAGCAATTGATTAGAAAGAAAGAAACATGGCACACTGAGCGAAGGCACATTAAACATCGAACTGTTCCAAAGCAAGGCAACTCGATATAACTCATAAATATAAATCCATGGCACAGAAACAACTGGAGATATTTTGCCTCTGCAATCCACCCTTGACATAGAAATGCAAATGAGTAAAAGATTAATGAGACAAATTCCTGACACATTTCCAACTATAGAGAGATTGGATTTGGCCTTTTGCTCTATATATGCATATTACGATGCCATAGCTTGCAATTTCTGATCAAGTCCACAATGAAAAGCTCTAAATTATTCATGTTGATGCGAGAAGAAGACACCTCACAAAAATCCCCAGAAGAAGCTTCACCCACAAACATGAATTCTATATGTCAATTTTTGGAGATAGGCAGAGTATGCAACTGCTAGAGTATGCAACTGCTGCTAACTGTTGAAAATGCTAATTGCTTTCTTTTAGATACCAACATAGATGCTTGCTCCCCAAAATATAGATGGCAACATCAATCATGATTGTGAATCTATGTCATCATTCTGAGTCTATGTCATCATCTGTCTCACTACGATCTTGGTTAGAATAGCAACTATGATCCTGGTTAGAATTGTCATGGCTAGCCACTGCATAACGTATAGAATGTGAATATTTATGAGGAAGATATAATTGTACAACATGCCTAGAAATGCAGTAGACAATGCAAGCTTGAAATACAATCGTAACAATGGAATGCAAACATCATATAAAGTGGTCAAGCAAACATCACATACCTTTCAAATGCAATTCCATCTTATGCATTGTAAATCCGTTAAAAATTAAGATCCAAATGAACACGTGAAGAAATTATATTCAAAAGATGTTGCAGATATATCTGTCATATCTACCTGCTTCAATAGACCAAATTTGGCATGTTTACCAATCTTAACATGAAAGCATAGGTCCTTTTTTCCACCAATCCATTTCACATATGATATCTGCACAAAACTTCTATACTTTTCAAGGAAGGAGTCTCTTCATAATGGAAGGATCTGAATGGCAAATGGGACATCCCCAACAAAGTAGATCATTTTTAGGCAGATTCTCAACTTCTTGCAAAATTATAAAATTATGAAATGCCTTGACAATGACTATTATACTTGAAATAGCATGCCAATGTAGCATGTTCAAGTTGTCCTTAGGCTGTGTTCATGTGCAACAAAATAGAGCGGTACAGTACTTAGGTAGAGCAAATGGTCCTTTCTATCAATGATTTATAGCCATGATAGTGGCAACAAAATGCAGATATACTTTTGCTATCAATATAAGCAAGTCTTGGGATGCCATTCATATTTTCTCATAAGCTGCATAACTTCCTAAAATTCAAATACCAAACATAAAACACTTACCTCTTTCCAAATAATTTTTGCCTTGCTAAAAAAACCAATGAACAAAGCCATTTTTTAAATCTCCTACTTCATTTACATAAATTCAAAAGGGCACATAGATATTTACCATCATGTACAAGCACCACATGCCAATCAAAGTGGCACCATGATGTACAATGGCAGAATTCCATGGGGCACAACACCCCATATGTTGTTTACCTATGTTCTCGCTTTTATACTTTCATGCTTTCTGTTCCATCTAGCATTAACAATAATAGAAATAGAATCACCAAGAAACACCTATTTAAATAGTTGTGAAAGTGCCGAAGGACCTTTCTAACCTAGAGAAAATTGGAGTAAAGAAAAGGGAGTAGGATGTATCAGGATGTATCTGGAGCATTTAGCTTGAGATTTGGCACCATTGAGATTTGGCACTAGGTGTGTGTTTGGTGGCATTAAAAACTGTCCATACTATGCAATTCAACACCAACAAAGCATGGTTAGAACACTCCAAATCATATCTTTTGCAAAAGCATGCAAAATCTACATGTCATTTGCTCTGTGATGCTTCGCATACCAGTTGAGCTCAAGTGTATTACGTTTTATAAATGCACAAAAAAAAGAGGGATTTTTAACATAAAAATGGTCCCGAGAAAGAGCAGTTTTCAAAGCATAATCTGGTGGAGATCTACTTAGAGCTAAAACAAAAAAATTGCATAATCTGGTGGAGATCTATTTGAACTAAAACAAAGAATTTATCAAAATGAAACAAGAAAGGATGCTTATCTGGGACCACGTTGCTATCAGAGCGGGCCTGAGAACTGTCAACACATTGAGTGGCACGGGCTAGTTTGACGAAAGGGTGTCTCATATTTCTTGTATAATGTAATAATAGCTTACACTAGGTTAGTGTAGTTAGGGGGAAAAAATAGGTTTTACATAACATTTAATTCTAGCAACCAACATGAAAGATTCCATATTTAATTATGGAAACTAACAAAATTCATGCATGAATTTGAAATTGGAATCACCTTCGATTTTGGACTCCCTAGAATTCTCCTCCCAACCGATTCAATCTGTTTCCAAATCAAACGAACCTAAAAAATCAGGAAGCCCCCTTTTGATCTTGTTTTTTACAGTGGCTGAATTCATTGTTTTGGGTGAGAAAGGTATGGAAGAATAGAATAGAATAGAATAGAAGAGGGTAGGTTGGAAGCAAGCGCATTAGACTCCACTTGTGACGTTCCACATATTTATACGCCTTTTTAAGTATAAATACGTGACACGTCACTATGAATAATTAATGGCACATTAATTATTCATAAGCTAAGATTAGCTATGTTAATAATTAAATTATAAAGGTGGAAACCTAACCTTAAATTCTAATTCGAATTTAGGGCTTAATCTAATATTAAAAGGGCCTAAAATACCAAATTAGCTAATATTAGCCAACCCGGAGCTGCCACCTGACCCAAATCGATTGGGCAAGGGAAAGTTACTAACTTGGGACCCAAATTGGGGTTTTGCAGGAGCAATTGGAGATGGAGGAGGATGAGCAGTAGCCAGACACCCTTCAGCAAATCGATCAAGAGGAGCAGCAGCTGAGCGCCTACCTTTGCTAAGCGCCTAACTTACCTGTGTGTCCAGTGTTGAGCGCCAAGTCCAGGGAAGATGGAAGTACCAAATGACAATGGATCCAGCAGGAACTCAGGTGGGTGGTTAGTATAGCTTCATGTTCTAGAGTAGCGCCCCTGTTGGGCACTTGTTGTGTTCATTTCTTCCGTTCTCTCTGTGCTTTACTTGTAGGAACTAACCCTTGATTGCAAAGGTGAGTTCTCTTTATCTCGATTACGGTCTTGCTCTTAAAGGATGGATTGATAGTCCTTTGTATAGTATTACTCGAAATGGGGGAATTAAGGGGGGTAGAGACCTCTGAGCCATGTTTAGTAGTATGCTCCTAGGTTGATCCCTGTATTTTCCATTAGATGCGACTTTGTAATCTGAGGAGACCACCGGGTCGTAGATGTTATAGAATGGCTTAGCACCCGAAAAAAGGGCCGCCAGGGTGAAGTGGGGGTGGGGTCTTGCATGAACATAAAAGGCTCCGAGACTCCTACAAGTGGGCTAGGCACGGTAGCCGGTCACGTAGAGGGGGGCGGGTATGGTATGGGACACTCCACACTGGTGTAGAGGTGTGACCCGTATGGGGCACCTTGCACTTTGAGTAGATTTAGGGTAAGTAAGTTAATGCGGATCACGGGGGTCGCCGATGCGGCACGTATTCTCTAGCTCACCCATGGAACCACCTGCGATCCCGAAGGGGACACTTCCCCGACCGCCTCATCCGGACTAGGGCTTCATGAACCCCGAGCAGGCTCGAAGGCGGCGCCACCTCGAAGTCTGCGTCTCCGGAAGGCTATAGTGATGCCATAGCATGAATCGACCCATCTGCAAAGTGTGCACAGGAGGGGCGGATGGAGTGGACAACCACAGCCGATGTTCTATGCCAGCCAATGCCAGCTTATACCTCTATCTGTTGATCTCTTGAGACCGAGCCGTCAGTCCATCCTCACAGGAGTCTGAACCGGGGTAGAACCTGGGGTTTGTGGTGTTTTCCTTAGGATTAGATGCATCTTCTTTGCCGTTAGTACTTGGATGGATGTGCCACCCTTCTTGGTGGTTATTTATATATGATTTATGCTGTGTGCTAACATGTATTCACGCTTCCGCAACTTAGGAGTCCCATTGAAGGCGTGGACCGAATGACACCTCCGTGTCCTTCACCCGGGCATCTCTCTACGGATGGTCCGAGTTAGACGGAGGGCCCTGCTCATGGTGAGCTGATTGCCATGGGAGGGGGAAGTCCCTGTATGTATACGTCCGGAGCGCCGTATATATTCAGGGAGCGTCACAGTGGTATCAGAGCCATGATTTTGGTGGACCAGATCATAGCACTGGCCATGTCAAACTACCGTTTAGATAGTAGGAGACCTCCAATGTAGGAAAAGTACACCAAATCCATAAGTAGGATGAGTTTTGGCCTAAGTATGTGAGGATTGAGCTAGGTAAATAGAAAAATTCAAAATTTTAAGGTGGTTATGTTGCGTTTTCGGCAGAATGCAGTCCCTTTCTTTCGGAGGCCATAGCTTTCTCTAGAAAACTCGAATTGCGGCGATTTTTATTCCATTGCGTCCGGAACAACCTAATTAGTTTAGAACACCCTTTGGCCGACCCAAAATGGAAACAATGCAGGCGCGAAACCCTAAGTAGCGTGCAGGGGGTACCCGGGCGTTTCTGGCGTCGGTGGGGGAGTCAGGGTAGGGGCTGCCCGTCGCCCTTTCGAACCAGTGACCTCCCACTTCCAATCCAACACTCTTTCCATTTTATCAACTCTCTTTACATAGCATACATATGTTTTATTTCTTATCTATACACATCTAATATTCTGTTTTGTCTAGTTAAATATTCTTTTAAGCAAAAGGTATATCATGGGATTGAACCCCTGACCTTCTGCACCCAAGCCATCACCTTTACCAATAAGCCAACTTCTTTCTTGAACGGATATAATCCTTTTTTTACATTCATAGTGCATCTATTCCATATTTAAATTAGAGGCTTGCCTTGGTAAACCCATGTTGTGGAGGCAACAACTCCACCGGAGCAAGCTCTCTCCATAGCCACTGGAGCAAGCTCTCTTGCCATAGCCCACGGGGTCGACCTCTCTCTGCCGTAGTCGTCGAATCGATAATCATTAACCATATATAAAGCTAGTATCCCCTAGGAATAAACCGACCAATGAAACGACGTAATCTAGCAAGTCCGGCCAACTTGTTATGATAACATCAACTCACTTGGTGGGACTAAATTCCGGAATTTAATTAATAACGACAGGGCAACTCTCTAGGATAGCAACATGTGTTATATCCTTGGATATTCTTTAAGCGACGATGATAATGTCCAGTTATCGGCGTTCCTCGACCTATAACTTTAATTATTTTTTCCTTTGATAGATGCCTTGATAACACAATTTCTTCGGGCCTTGCCATGATTCAACCCATACCACATTCATATGCTTTATATTAGACCTTATTCGACGTTATATAAGTAATGTTTTATAGACATAATTATAATTAACGTTGTCTCTCTCTAGTGTCTCAACCTTGACTCGTCTCATTTCCCAGAGAAAGGATCTCTTTGTCGTCCAACCGACTAGGGACTGCCATGCAGCACCCCTCTAGACCATCGGTTTGGATTTCTTTGATCCTACCACCCTTCAATATTCCTTCTCATTGGCCGTGTTCCTTTCATGGATCACTTCCCCTAGATCATGACACATACTCTGTAATACGTAGTGAGTCCTTGTGTTGGGTACAAACCTTGGTATCATTTTGTACCAAATTTCACCGCCTATATGGCTATGAGTAGTTATCAGCAGTTTACCCCTTTCGGACTTGTTCTCCCGTACATTCCGATGGCCTCCAACCATTGTTGACTAGTCACCCCCTTCTACGCTATCTAGATCGTGTTGGGCCGAAGTCTTTCCAACTATTATTTTAGTGCCTAAACATCATTAAGTTCCGCAAATGAACTTACATATTTCAAGGGATTACGTGAAGATCCCAGGGGACCGTACCACCCAAAGACCTCTCACGATAGGCCTCCTCTATCTAGAGATCTTGTGTTCAAGTCTCTAGGGGTCCGTCATATGTCCTCATGGACGATGCCAGTATGGCATGAGGTACAAATGCTGTCTACCTATCTATCTATTTATTAAAAATCTTTGGTGAATTCAATTCACCATGTTGTCCTAAGACATGCAAGTCTTCTTCCCTAAGCCATACACCAAATCTTTAAAGAGTTTTTCAGCTCTTGCTGCTTTTCAAGCCGGAGGTATACCTTTGCATGTTAGCAAAGACTACCCTAGTAGAAGTAAAATGTGTTTAAAATTTGCTCAAACCTCAAGAATAGACATAGGGGTTTTCCAAATGATATACTGTGCAGGTTGCTATTAGATCTTCTTGAAACCAATACTGTTCTAGAAGGAGGTGATAATTTAATGCTGTATGTTGCTGAATGATTCAGATTATCAACAAACCCTGGAAGACTGTCAGTTATTTTTTTGTAGAATCGATCAACCAAAGAATTCCTTTATGCTAATAGATCAGGACAGAGGGAATAACTTACCATGCCATTAGAGGTAATTTGAGATCTCATTTTGTCCCATTAAGGGATGCTTAAAAAGCCACATCAGCTTTTTAAACTGTCCAATAAGAGAAGAGCTCCAGTGTATTTTATTCCAGTATTATGTGGCAGCAGTAATTAATGCAGTTCTAGCTAACTTTTGCAGTGTCATTTTTCTACTATAACTTTTGATCAAAAACTCCGATTCGAACACTATTTGTGGCAATGGATTCGTCTCCTCAAGATCTTTCTAATGACAACCCATTGTTATATCTTTTGGGATGTAAATATATAAGAAAAGAGCAAAAAACTATATTTTTTAAGGTTAACACATATGGCTTGTATTGAAATACATCATAACCATATATCACTTGAAAGATCTTTTCATTCTGCATCTAATGCAACAAACGCCGCAGCATTTTCATGAGTAGATCAAAAGTTATAGGGAAAAAACGACAGCAATGAAGTTGTTAATGCTGCATTAATTGCAGTTTGATGTAGAGTACTCATTCTATTGGAGGATTCTTATGGGGACAAAAGGAGATCTCAAATTACCTCTAATGAGCAATCTGCTCAATCCATTTGCCAATTAGTTTGTCAATGCTCCACTAGGAGTTGTCTTTTACAGGAGTTTTGGATTTCTAGCTATTGGGGCCAAAGTAACTGACGCAGTTCATCTTATTTGGAAGATTTATTCTCATGCATTTTAATTTTCCTTAAAAAGCAAAGCATAAAATATAGGTGTCAAGATGATGAACCCAAAAGTGTTGCAACAAAGTAGCAAGTCTATCTCCATAAAATGTTTTCTAAGGATTGACAGGCAAATTGACAATGTTAAAGGACACCGATCTGGAATTTGGATTGCATAGCCGCTTGGTTCTCCAGATGAATATGCAAAAATAGGAGTGCATACATGTGCAAAATAATGAGGATCACAATTGCCTCAAGCAATACCTAGACATATGCTTCCTTACAAGCTATGGGATGCTAGTGCTGTAGAGTTCATAAATACATCACATTATAAAAGCCAGATCAATTCCACGCTTGCCATGGGTCCACAACGGTATCGATGAACACATTTGCGCATGAAGAAGCATAGGACGATTGTGTCCATTTGAACTGTGGCACATCGTCTTAGAATTGAGACAGATGAGCTTGAAAAGAGCAAGAAGACAAGATCTGCCAATGCTCTGAATGGGGGTAATTGAAGATGCATGTCACACCTTCCATAATTGTCCAATGTTTGCAACTATCTGGGCACGATCTAAACAGCCACTTCATGTGATATTCCACACACCTTTAATAATGGCACTAACATCATATATCCAGGAGGTACTAGGCATGCAAGCGCAATTATGTCCCTCACTACACTGACATGCATATCTATGCAATTTATTAGCGAGATTATTAGTGCTAAGATTTCTAGAACTCTGCAACCTGCAGAAAATGTTTCTAAAGTGTGTAAATGGGACATTTGGCACTATCGATATGTGGCTGGGATGTCATTAGTGACGTTGCAAACTGCCCTTTTATAGTTAGTTAGAAATTACTCAACCTAAGAGATGTTGCCATTCTATATTATTTTACACACTACCCAGTATTTAGGTCGTGCGAAGATGCCACCTAGCTTTGTCCATGTAGATGACACCCACAAGAAGGTGCCACGGAAAAGAATAGAAACAGAATGCCATCCTTGTGAAATGCAAGAGGAAAAAAATCATATAATTAAATAACTCATAAGTGACTTTCTTTCCACGACATTGCCATTACGTTGCATTTGTGGATGTCATCTGCAACCTGCGAAAAATGTACTAGAGCATGTGCACGCGACATTTCGCATCGCCAGTATGTGGGATGTTGCTACTGATGTTGCAAACTGACCCTTTTATAGTTCCTTAAAAATTTCTCAACCTAAGAGATGTTGCTATCCTATATTATTTTACGCACTAAAGACCCAAAGTATTTAGGTCATGCGAAGATGCCACCTAGTTTTGTCCATGCAGATGACTTCCACAAGAAGGTGCCACCTAAGAGAACAGAAACCAAATGCCAGCCTTGTGAAATAGAGATGGAAAAAATCAAATAATTAAATAATACATAAGTGAGTTTCTTTAAACGGTGTTGTCATTATGTTGCATCAGCTAAGAAGCCACGAAGATGTCATCTGCAACGTGCAGAAAACGTTACTAATTATGTGCACACGACATTTGACATTATTGATATGCGGATGGGATGTCGCTACTGACGTTGCAAACTGACCCTTTTATATTTCCTTAATAATTACTCAGCCTAAGAGATGTTGTCATCCTATATTATTTTACATACTAAAGACCCAAAGTATTTAGGTCGTGCAAAGATGCCACCTAACTTTGTCAATACGGATGACACTTAAAAAAGTGCCACTTTAAAAGAAAGGAAGGAAGGAAGGAGGAAGTATATTTTAACGTCTAAAACAAAATGTCAACTTGGTGAAACGGAGGAGGAAAAAAAGAATGTTAGTAATTTCAATGTGCAATGATGCTTATGTTATGTATATGTATAGGGGTAAAGAAATGAGCAAGTAAAGGGAAGATTAGTTTTACTCAAGCGCTAAGTAACAAAGAGCTTCTCCTGGTGCCTATATCTGATATGGTGGAGCAAATAGAGAAATCCACTGGATTTACAGCATTGCATAGAGCCTGTGCAAGAGGTCAGAAGGACAAAGTGGAACTTCTCATCAGATGGAAAAGGGGTTACTCCCTTTCATTTTGCTGCAAAATATGGTAGCACTGAAGTAATGAAGGCCTTAATAGTAGAAGTTGACAACAAATCCCATGATGGATGGACTGCCTTACACTATGCCGCTGCCCATGGGCAATGTGAGGCAATACAGTGGTTAATTTCTGAAAATGCATCTCTCACTGAAAAGGATAAAGAAAACGAAGATACTCCCCTTCATATAGCTGCAAGGAATCAGTCTTATGAAGGCATAGAAGCACTTATAAAAGCAGGAGCTGATGTTTTTGCTACTAATAAAAATGCAGAAATGCCTATGAGCCTTGTTGATGAGAATAGATCCTGCAAGGTTGCTTAGAGAAATTGATACCGAAGGAATGGATGTAACGGGCATTGACAAGTATGGTGCTACGTTGCTTCATTACACTGCAGGTTATGCAACAAAAGAAGACGTTGAATGGGTCATTCAGAAAATCAAGTCATTTGTTGCTCATGCTGAGGAGGAAGAGTTGCTAGATTTACTGAATAAGAAGGACAATCTTGATAGAACTGCCATGCATTGGGTTGCAATCAAAGGAAATCAAAGCCCAGGTGTTGTTCAAGCACTTCTCAATAATAACATCAAATTGACAACAGATGGAAGGGAGAGGAAACCTTTGTTCATTGCTCTTGATCGTGAGCACATTTTATGTAAGGAATTCTTGGTTGCTGCTTCTTCCGAGAGAGGAGAGAAATTTTCTGCTTCGTGTGAGCACGCTTTTGAAGAATGGGCATCTGACTTGAAGAAAACTCATCCTATCCCTCTTCCTAGGGTAAGGTTTATCCCTTTTATTGGAAAAAGGTTTATCTCTAATAAAGATGTACTGCTTGGTGGTATGAGGCCATTTTATGTAGCTTTGCATTTGGGAAAATATGATATTGCCAAGCTTATGATTAGATATGATGCAAATGTCATAAATCAAAAGGGTTCGAAGACTCGATGGACAGCTTTGCATTGCTAAACAATAGAACGATTGTGTCTATGCTTTGTACTGATAAGTTTGGGAAGCACCTTTTAGCCAATGAGGAAGATTATCTTGGAAAGACACCACTCGTCTATGCAGTAGAAGGGAACAAAGAAGAGATCAAGAGGGACTTATTAGAGAGGCAGGATATTCAAACAGAGCTGTCCAAGGAACATCAACTCCTTATGGAGGTCGCAAATGTTTGTTTGGTTACTGCAACCTTGATCGCAGGAGCAACATTTGCAGCATCGCTTCAACCGCCACATGGCAGTTCACTATCCCCAGTGTTATGTTGGGAACTCAACATATTTTCCTTTTGCTGTGCGGTTACAACGATTTTGTCTTGTGTTTATGCAATCCGAGAAAAGAAAGAGAACGTAACTTCATTTCATCGTCGACGGTATGAAGCTTTTATTGTCTTTTGCTTTCTATTCTCACTCATGTTCGTGTTTATAGCATTCATGGTGGCAAGCTTTCTGTCATTGCCCATCTTCAAAATCTTTAAAAGATAAGGGAACGTTCCTAGCACATATAACTATTGCTGTTGTTGGTGCACTCCCCCCATGCGTCTATTTTTTGAACAAAGTTTATAAGAGCCCACAAAGTTTATAAGAGCCCACAACTAAGAAAATGCCCACATTCTTTCAGAATTCTATGTTGTCTTTGTTAGAATGTGTTATATTTATACACGTGTGCAACCTTCATCCTTTGTCTATTATTGGCTCAAGCAGCTAAAAGGGCTTTTGCCTTTAGCCCTCATTGTATATAAGAGCATGCTCTCTTCATGAAGATTATCATTCGCTTTGAAATTAACTTGTGTTCTCTCTATCTTGATGTGTCTCTCTCTTCCTTGCATTACTATATTTCTAACATGCACAACAAGAGAAAGGTCAATTAGGGGCGTCTGTAGCGATGTGTGGGTCACGTCTATGCGACGTTGGGCCACGTGACACAGACGTGATGCTAGGGACACGTCGCATGTAGGGATAGGTTCTGTACGTATGAAATTATTTTTTCAGACGTATAAAGTCCAAAAATACGTATTTTTGGGAAAAATACGTATTTTTTACCCGCCGGCCGAAAAAAAAATTTCGCGTAAGCAAAACCTTCTGTTTCGCTTACGCGAACTTTTTTCGTAGTTTAAAAGCTTATTTTTAAACTTCGCATCTCTCCTTCGACTTCGGCGTGTTTAAGTCTTAAGACTCCTCACACGCGAAGCGGATATATTAAACTACGAAATTTTTTTCGTTCGTGTAAAATTTGTTTTATACGTTTAAACTTCGCTGAAGGGAGTTTCAGCGTAAAGCGAAAACAATGAGTTTTAAACTTTCTGCCGAAGTTTTCTTTATATATAACGGGCGCTTTTTCTTTATTTTTTCGCGCAAACAAGGTAAACCACCACGCCCCCGCTCCACAACACATGCCCCTTTGCCTTTTTTTTTCATTTTCCTTAGTTTTTAGGCAAACCTAGTTAGTTTTTGTTGTTTCTTTTTATTGTAGGTCCGGGGTTCCTCCATAGTGAGGCCCTTGCACGCTGCCCCCCTCCATTGAGGGGCGTGGCGATGGTGGCGTCTCGTTCTATGGTTGAATCGGTGATTTTTGTGAAAAAATAATGAAAAAAAAAAGAAAATAAAAAACAATAGAACAAAAAGAATAAAAAAATGAGGAAAAAAAATAATGAAATAAAAATAAAAGAAAAAAAAAGTGAGAAATTGAGTTGCCTACGCTTTTTATCGACAACGATGCTTGATTAGTTTAGGGAGTTGATTAAGAGAGACTAGGTTTTAGAAGTTCGAGAGTGATCCTTGGTCGAGGCAAGACCCTCGCTGGCATGCCACATTGAATTGTGCCATGCCGAGGGTGGGTGTCATTGCCGATGTCGAGGATTGCTAGGGTCAACCTCCCATTGAGGTGTATAGCCCTCTCCCCGCCGCTTGTTGACTTTCCACGCTGTCTTTGAAAGGTGGGTGTTGTACTCTTATGGAAGGTTAGGAGAATATTTAATGAGATATACCCTATTTTCTGACGGTGTTGTTGACGAAAGTCCAACACTAATATAATATAGGGAGTGGTGTATATTTCATTAAATATTCGTGACTTTGCCAGGTGGTCTTATGCAATATGTTCAGTTGAGTGCTGCCAACCTCTATGAGGGAGTTTCCTAATGGAGTCAGTAGCTGGGTCAGATCATAAGTTAAACTTGTTGAAGAGAATGAGAAAAATGCATTTCATAAAACTCATGAATCAAAACTCGTTAGATTAACCATAGAGTGCCTATAACCGTCAACTTGAAACTCAGTAGGGTGCCTATAACCATCAAGCTTGAAATTTAGTAGTTTACTAGAATCTTAATGAACTATTTCACGGCTTATTGACACTCAAATAAAGTGGGTTTTTTTTTCCCCCAGACTTTTAGGTATTGTTGCTGCTTTGCTACAGTTGGCATATCCTATACACAGTTTCTTCTAAAGCTGCTATGAATCCACAAGAGTTAGACGGGCTTAAACTAGAAGCAGCAGAGCCTCACATGAGCCCTAAAGAAGGACCTAGGGTAGAAGCAGAGCCTCACATGAACCCAAAGGCCGAGTCTTCTACCAAGATGCAGAGAAAAAGATTAAGACCCCAACAGCCATGGTCCTCCTTAAGACCCGCTTTAATGAATTGGCTCTGTGAGCGAATATGTGTTGCCACCCCATCTGAGTTAGAGTTGATTACTACAACAGACGAAGGATGGCTAGACTTCCACTCAAGTCTCATGAGAGATGCTGAGAGAGCTTTTGGGCCTCGAATGATAGAGCTAGAACCTGAAAAGATTGATTTTGAAAGGTATGCTTGGATAGATGGCAATGTATCCCGTACAACTGGAAATATGATTCATGCGGTGGCAAATCTAACTAGTCCGTGCTTGAGGGAGTCTTTAAAAGATAAGGCTGTGGAATGGAACACAGCTTGGACGAATCGAAAGCTTAGAAAGGAAACCCATCAACCCCCCCACCTAGTTAAGAAAGTGTTGGCACAGACTATTAGAGCCAAGCGTCCTGGTGAGACTGATAAAGAGTGGGAAGCAAGAAAAAGGGCAGATGCCAAGACTATATGGTTTGCAATGGTGGATTCCTCTCAAATAATCAACAGGACCAGAATTGGTTCAGGAACATATGGAACGGTGTTCAAATGCAATATCTTGGGTTCTAGTTTTCTTAAAGACGAACCCTATTGTGTTAAATTTCAGAATGATGATGTGCGGTTAGGTACGGCTAGGCCTGATGTGATAGTAAAGGCCATGATGAAAAACATGAGGGAATTACAAATGTAGGTTAGACATGGCTCTATCATACGCTGCATTGGTCGTACAACTGGGTTGGAAAGAACAGGGTTGATATTTCCCTACTGGAATGGGGGTTCTTGTGCATCTCTTTTTGTGCATCATGGAGATAATGAGTTTGCCAGGCATGCATTTAAGAGATTAGGGTATAAGCCTACTGTCGAGGTTGACGTCCATAAGCTTGAGCAACGAAGAAAGCAAGAGTTATATGTTGCTCAAAGAGTGGGTGATCTAACTATGTCGTTTTTAAGCGGCTTGCTTAAGCTTCATAAAGAGCACCATTTACAGCACCCGGGCAATGTCTTGCTTCATTTTGAATTTGGAAAAGAGAGAGGATGCACGGACCCCCAGGCTGTTTATATTTGGTATATGTGACTGGGGAGAAGAACGGCTAATAGGCGAGCCAGTGGAAGTGAAGCGGTGGGCATACAAAGGCATGGATGCTGCTGCCAAAAAGGCGATTGAGAATGAAAGGCTTGCCTATCCATACATGCATGATGATTTGTATTGGGGTCCAAAAAGAGATGGAACTAAGACGGTGCCTGCAAGGGTAGACTTCGATCTCTTAGGGGCAGCCTACTTTATCTGTTACCTTGCTGATTTTGCACGCAAGCATTTTGTAACTTACCTGTGTGTCCAGTGTTGAGCGCCAAGTCCGGGAAGATGGAAGTACCAAATGACAATGGATCCAGCAGGAACTCAGGTGGGTGGTTAGTATAGCTTCATGTTCTAGAGTAGCGCCCCTGTTGGGTACTTGTTGTGTTCATTTCTTCCGTTCTCTCTGTGCTTTACTTGTACCCTTGCAAAGGTGAGTTCTCTTTATCTCTGATTCTGGTCTTGCTCTTAAAGGATGGATTGATAGTCCTTTGTATAGTATTACTCTGGAAATGGGGGAATTAAGGGGGGTAGAGACCTCTGAGCCATGTTTAGTAGTATGCTCCTAGGTTGATCCCTGTATTTCCCATTAGATGCGGCCTGTGTAAAGGAGACCACCGGGTCGTAGATGCTATGGAATGGCTTAGCACCCGAAAAAAGGGACGCATGGTGTGAAGTGGGGGTGGGGTCTTGCATGAACATAAAAGGCTCCCCGAGACTCCTACAAAGGGCTAGGCCCGGTAGCCGGTCACGAGGGGGCGGGTATGGGTCCGACACTCCCACAGGTGTAGAGGTGTGACCCGTAAGGGGCACCTTGCACTTTGAGTAGATTTAGGGTGAGTAAGTCTGCATGCGGATGCGGGGTCGCCGATGCGCACGTATTCTCTAGCTCACCCATGGAACCACTTCGCGATCCCGGAAGGGGACACTTCCCCGACCTGCCTCATCGGACTAGGGCTTCATGAACCATGGAGCGAGGTTCGGCGATGCGACCCCCTCGAAGGTCTCCTAAGGCTATAGTGATGCCATAGCATGAATCGACCCATCTGCAAAGTGTGCACAGGAGGGGCAGATGGAGTGGACAACCACAGCCGATGTTCTATGCCAGCCAACGCCAGCTTATACCTCTATCTGTTGATCTCTTGAGACCGAGCCGTCAGTCCATCCTCACAGGAGTCTGAACCGGGGTAGAACCTAGGGTTTGGGGTGTTTTCCTTAGGATTAGATGCGTCTTCTTTGCCGTTAGTACTTGGATGGATGTGCCACCCTTCTTGGTGGTTATTTATATATGATTTATGCTGTGTGCTAACATGTATTCACGCTTCCGCAACTTAGGAGTCCCATTGAAGGCGTGGGCCGAATGACACCTCCGTGTCCTTCACCCGGGCATCTCTCTACGGATGGTCCGAGTTAGACGGAGGGCCCTGCTCATGGTGAGCTGATTGCCATGGGAGGGGGAAGTCCCTGTATGTATACGTCCAGAGCGCCGTATATATTCAGGGAGCGTCACAGTGGTATCAGAGCCATGATTTTGGTGGACCAGATCATAGCACTGGCCATGTCAAACTCGTTAGACCGTTTAGATAGTAGGAGACCTCCAATGTAGGAAAAGTACACCAAATCCATAAGTAGGATGAGTTTTGGCCTAAGTATGTGAGGATTGAGCTAGGTAAATAGAAAAATTCAAAATTTTAAGGTGAAGTTATGTTGCGTTTTCGGCAGAATGCAGTCCCTTTCTTTCGGAAGCCATAGCTTTCTCTAGAAAACTCGGATTGCGGCGATTTTTATTCCATTGCGTCCGGAACAACCTAATTAGTTTAGAACACCCTTTGGCCGACCCAAAATGGAAACAATGCAGGCGCGAAACCCTAAGTGGCGAGGAGGGGGTACCCGAGCGTTTCTGGCGTCGGTGGGGGAGTCAGGGTAGGGGCTGCCCGTCGCCCTTTCGAACCAGTGACCTCCCACTTCCAATCCAACACTCTTTCCATTTTATCAACTCTCTTTACATAGCATACATATGTTTTATTTCTTATCTATACACATCTAATATTCTGTTTTGTCTAGTTAAATATTCTTTTAAGCAAAAGGTATATCATGGGATTGAACCCCTGACTTTCTGCACCCAAGCCATCACCTTTACCAATAAGCCAACTTCTTTCTTGAACGGATATAATCCTTTTTTTACATTCATAGTGCATCTATTCCATATTTAAATTAGAGGCTTGCCTTGGTAAACCCATGTTGTGGAGGCAACAACTCCACCGGAGCAAGCTCTCTCGCCATAGCCACTGGAGCAAGCTCTCTTGCCATAGCCACGGGGGTCGACCTCTCTCTGCCATAGTCGACCGGATAACTGTTAACCATATATAAAGCTAGTATCCCCTAGGAATAAACCGACCAAATGAAACGACGTAATCTAGCAAGTCCGGCCAACTTGTTATGATAACATCAACTCACTTGGTGGGACTAATTCCGGAATTTAATTAATAACGACAGGGCAACTCTCTAGGATAGCAACATGTGTTATATCCTTGGATATTCTTTAAGCGACGATGATAATGTCCAGTTATCGGCGTTCCTCGACCTATAACTTTAATTATTTTTTCCTTTGATAGATGCCTTGATAACACAATTTCTTCGGGCCTTGCCATGATTCAACCCATACCACATTCATATACTTTATATTAGACCTTATTCGACGTTATATAAGTAATGTTTTATAGACATAATTATAATTAACGTTGTCTCTCTCTAGTGTCTCAACCTTGACTCGTCTCATTTCCCAGAGAAAGGATCTCTTTGTCATCCAACCGACTAGGGACTGCCATGCAGCATCCCTCTAGACCATCGGTTTGGATTTCTTTGATCCTACCACCCTTCAATATTCCTTCTCATTGGCCGTGTTCCTTTCATGGATCACTTCCCCTAGATCATGACACATACTCTGTAATACGTAGTGAGTCCTTGTGTTGGGTACAAACCTTGGTATCATTTTGTACCAAATTTCACCGCCTATATGGCTATGAGTAGTTATCAGCAGTTTACCCCTTTCGGACTTGTTCTCCCGTACATTCCGATGGCCTCCAACCATTGTTGACTAGTCACCCCCTTCTACGCTATCTAGATCGCGTTGGGCCGAAGTCTTTCCAACTATTATTTTAGTGTCTAAACATCATTAAGTTCCGCAAATGAACTTACATATTTCAAGGGATTACGTGAAGATCCCAGGGGACCGTACCACCCAAAGACCTCTCACGATAGGCCCAGTGAACGACAAATACCGGGGAAGTCTTGCAGCCTACCTGTTGAAATTGAAAATTTCCTGTTACTGTGAATTTTTGTAGGAACTGCTTCCTTTAGAAAAAATGTCGGAGTAGGAAATCTACCTTGCAACATTTTATTAGCAGGAAATTTACCGGCTACCATTAGAATTTTTAGGAATTTCTCTCTCTTACTTTTTCATATTTATAATTTATAAAAATATCATGTAATTCTATATTTTGTTTGTGCTTTTATTGGAAAAGTTCGTACACAATTTTTCACACGATGGATGAGATATGAATTTCTGTTTGCACGGCAATTATGGACGGTGGCGGCGGGGAGGAGGGAAAATCGTTCCCTCCTGCTTCTTGTTTGGCATTTTTGGAGAGAAGAAGAAGAGGTGAACCAAGGGCTTTTTGGAGCCATCGGCACCGGCAGCTGCAGCATTCGATTTCGTCCAAGACCAACACTGCCTCCACCGATTCTAAGATTCTAAGAGGCAAAGCAAAGAAGAGGTGAGGATAACTGGGTGGATCAGATCAGAGCTTCTGTTTGCTTTTACAACTATGTTGCATTGCCATGCATGTAATTCTTTCCATTCATTTGCATTTGTTTTGCGTAAACAAGATGATTTCTATGGTCTGTACAAGGCTGTGTAAACTATTGAATCAATTTCTAGATGATCCCAGGGCATCCAACGTCTTCATACTAGGGCATCCAAAGTCTTCTTAATGCTGCATTGATGATCCCAGGGCATCCAAAGTCTTTCTCAATCTCCCAAATTTCAAAGTTCGCAGAGGCTTGTGAATGCTGTGTCCACTATTACTACCTTACTTCATGAGGAGGCATTCTGATTGTTTGCTTTTCTCATTTATTACAGTGCAAAAACCTGTATACTTGATCCTATCAAGCATGGAACATGCTAAGCATATCATTCTAGATATTATTTGTGGCATTTTTTATCTGATTGGAGAATGCATGCATAAATCATCTGAAAACATGCATGCTTTTCATTTATTTCTTACCTTTTTAGCATTGCAAATGACATCTCTAACTATGCAGCCTTGTTTTATAGTAGATGTCTGGGAAAAGGAAGAAGCAAAGGGCAGCAGACCAGCCATCATTATTTCAGATGGCATGCTTCAGTCAGGTACAATACAATGCTGATGTATCCAGTGCAAGTCCAGATAATGTTTTTACATATTCAAGTGATGATGGGCCGCAAGAAAAGTGTTTGAAAAATAGGAAGCTATGGCAAGATGCTTGGTTAAAGGACTATGATTGGCTGGAATATAACTATGAATTAGGGAGGGTTTTTTGCAAGCTTTGCAAGCAAGATGCAAGGACTAAGAGTCCATTTGGGAAGCATGGCAGCTGGAATGTTAGAACTTCGGCATTTGCTGAGCATGCAAGTAGTCAGGATCATAAGCATACATCATGGTTAGCAACAAAGGGCAAGGATTCCCTTGTGGAAATAAGCAAGAAAAGTAAAGTTGTTCTGAATACATCTTTGCTACATCTTTTTAGATGTGCTTATGTGATAGCAAAGGAGGATTTACCATTTGCAAAGTTCGAGACTCTTGTGCGTTTGCTAAAGGCATGTGGTGTACAAGATATGACTGGTCATTACATGAAAAGGCTTGTGCAAAATTTGTGCAAAGTATTAGCAAGTCTATGTGAGCGTATTAAAGCAAGTCCCTTCTTTGGAATAATGGCCGATGAATCTACTGATATTAGTGTCACAAAGCATCTGATTTTATATGCCACATTCTTGGAGGGTCCTAAAAGTGTGATAACTTTTCTTGGTATTAGTAAAGTCGTTGATGGTACTGCCATATCAGTTTACGATGCCATTATGGAAAAGGTGACTCAATGTGGGTTAGACACAAAGAAATTTGTGGCATTTGGATCTGATGGAGCTTCAGTTATGGTTGGTACCAAAACAGGTGTTGCTACTAGACTTAAGGTAATAAATCCCTTTCTTATCAGCTTGCATTGTGCAGCTCATCGCACTAACTTGTGCCTTGAAGGAGCTTCGGAAGATCCAAAATGTATAGAGATTTCTGATTTTATTGATAATTTGGTAAATCAAGTTGCATCCTTCTTTTCAAGAAGTACAAACAGGTTAAATCTTCTTACTGAAATGGAAAAAGAACTTGAATATGATGAGCTCCATGCAGAGGGCATACAAAAGACGCGATGGCTTAGTCGTCATCGTGCTATTAAAAAGCTTTGTAACATTTTGGAACCACTCTTGGCAGTTTTGAAAGAGGAAAAACAGATTTTATATGACAAGTTGCGAGACTTTAAAATAGTCTACATTCTACACTTCCTAGCAGATATTCTTCAACATATGACTGAATTGAGTTTAGATTTCCAGAAAAATTTTGTAGATGTAACAACCATTGGAAGTTTATGTAACAAAACAGTAAGGGAGATTGAACATGATTTTTTGCAGACCAAAGTTATAGACTTGAATGGGTTTGATTTAGATAGCAAGGGCTATCCTATTATTCCTGATCATGGAGAGAAAGATGGAATGTTGGCTGCCTTACGTGGTGCGGTAAAAGGGAATATGTACCGAGGAATAGAGATGATACGCTCCCGCATTGGTATCGATTTGAATTCTGCCCTTGAATTTCAGGATGCCTTCTCACAAGCTGTAATAAAGTCATTGAAGAAGCGCCTTGAGGAACAACACATAGTATCATGTCTGAAAGTTTTAGCACCTATAAATCTTCCTACCAGAGCTAAAGAGTTGAAGAACTTTGGCACAAATGAAATTATACAACTTGCTGATTTTTTTGGTGTTGATAAAAGAGTTAATGGGAAAGTGTTTCCTGCTCTAATTGATAGACATGAGTTTCTAAAGGAGTTTCCAAGATTTAGACTACAAGGTAGTACCGAATGGGCTGGAAAAAGCTTTGCAGATACATGGACAATGATCTCTTGTAGTGAAATATGGTCTTCAAAGTATCCAGAGCTTCTTATAGTTGCGAAAGTTGGGCTGGTACAATGCAGCAGCACAGCAGCTTGTGAAAGAGGATTTAGTAAAGTGAACCACATTAAGGTTAAGTTTCGGAATAAACTAAAATCATCTGCAATGGATGCTTTAGTAAGAATTGCACTTGAAGGCCCTAATTTGGAGAGTTTTGACTTCAAACCTAGCATTGAGCATTGGGAATCTAGCGCAACATATAGACATGTCAAAGGTAAAAGGTGTGAAGTTCAAGAAGAAGATTTGATTGTTGAGATTCCAGCCCATGTTGTTGAAGTGGATGATGATTCTCATAGCGAGTTTGATGAGTAAAGTTGCAAATTAATTCTGTTTTGTGTCATTCATGCCATGCTAAAATTTGTATTTCCAATTTGGACATGGCAGATTTTTGTATGTTATAACTTATCAGATTTTCATATGTGCTGAAATAGATGAAGTACTTGGTCTTTTATTGTGGTATAATATTCAATTATTCAATGCTTTCCGTTTCCTTGAAAGTTTATAGGAAATTTTCCGGTTTTACAATATGTAGGAGGAAGATTCCAACCATCACCTATTGATGTTGCACTTAGTAGGAAATTTTCCTTTTCTGTATAAAAGTTTGTCGCTCACTGGATAGGCCTCCTCTATCTAGAGATCTTGTGTTCAAGTCTCTAGGGGTCCGTCATATGTCCTCATGGACGATGCCAGTATGGCATGAGGTACAAATGCTGTCTACCTATCTATCTATTTATTAAAAATCTTTGGTGAATTCAATTCACCATGTTGTCCTAAGACATGCAAGTCTTCTTCCCTAAGCCATACACCAAATCTTTAAAGAGTTTTTCA
This sequence comes from Isoetes taiwanensis, assembly GCA_021234155.1. Taxonomy (NCBI): domain Eukaryota; kingdom Viridiplantae; phylum Streptophyta; class Lycopodiopsida; order Isoetales; family Isoetaceae; genus Isoetes; species Isoetes taiwanensis. Next base: position 6,898,743 of record JAJEKV010000023.1, read on the forward strand.
GCTCTTGCTGCCTTTCAAGCCGGAGGTATACCTTTGCATGTTAGCAAAGACTACCCTAGTAGAAGTAAAATGTGTTTAAAATTTGCTCAAACCTCAAGAATAGACATAGGGGTTTTCCAAATGATATACTGTGCAGGTTGCTATTAGATCTTCTTGAAACCAATACTGTTCTAGAAGGAGGTGATAATTTAATGCTGCATGTTGCTGAATGATTCAGATTATCAACAAACCCTGGAAGACTGTCAGTTATTTTTTTGTAGAATCGATCAACCAAAGAATTCCTTTATACTAATAGATCAGGACAAAGGGAATAACTTACCATGAAGCAATCTGCTCAATCCATTTGCCAATTAGTTTGTCAATGCTCCACTAGGAGTTGTCTTTTACAGGAGATTTGGATTTGTAGCTATTGGGGCCAAAGTAACTGACGCAGTTCATCTTATTTGGAAGATTTATTCTCATGCATTTTAATTTCCCTTAAAAAGCAAAGCATAAAATATAGGTGTCAAGATGATGAACCCAAAAGTGTTGCAACAAAGTAGCAAGTATATCTCCATAAAATGTTTTCTAAGGATTGACAGGCAAATTGACAATGTTAAAGGACACCGATCTGGAATTTGGATTGCATAGCCACTTGGTTCTCCAGATGAATATGCAAAAATAGGAGTGCATACATGTGCAAAATAATGAGGATCACAATTGCCTCAAGCAATACCTAGACATATGCTTCCTTACAAGTGCTGTAATATGTAGCATAATAACAGGGGGTTACCTTTTGATGTTTTATACGCTTTTCTATATGGTTTTTCTATGATTTTGTTATTGTATTCAGGTGCGCATACTAAATAGTATTTCTAGAGCGCATCAGTTTTTAACCGTTGATTTTTATTAGGGAAAAAAAACCGTGAGGCCATGGTTTCTCTTTGATTTTCACCCTAAATAAACATGCGTGCCTCGTTAAAAAAAAATAGAGCTACAGAAAGCTATAGGGCTACATGAGAATACATGCGTGCCTCGTTAAAAAAAAATAGAGCTACAGAAAGCTATAGGGCTACATGAGAATGCCCTGGTCGGAATTTGTTTTTTAGGTCTAGGCCCGAATCTAATTCGGCCTGGCCTTGCCATGTTCTTGGCGATTCGGCAATTCCTGGGCTGTATTCCGGCACCTTCAGTTATCAGCTCGGCCTACTTCAGGTCGTTTCAAGGAAATTTTTGCAGACCACCATAGCCAGACCTTTCTCTACTCTTGCAAAAAAGGAAGAAGCACAGCACAACAATACAATGCTATGCGAATCTCTTCTGAGTGTGCGAATGGAGGATAGTAAGAATTGGATACAAGGAAGTTGGATGGGATCTGCTCCCTTTTTTCCACAATGGGTTTAAAGAATCCACCGATGCATACTCTTTCACCGATGCACACTCGGGCTACTATGAGATTGGATTGGAGACCTAGCTTCACAGCACCATGCATGACGGCAGAACCTGCATTGGGAGGTACTATCACCTCTACCTCAAATTAAGAAATAAGAGTTGCTTTGGCCAAGTGGGCATGACTTGGGCAGATCTCACAACAGGTTTTCTGTTAGTCCGATCAGCTGGCAAGCGGTAACTTATGGCGATGCTGAAACTCATAAAGATTGAGCAAAAGAGGGCGTTTTGCAGGCCTCCTTCCTATCCTACTGTGGTAAGCATTTCGTTACCAATCCTACTGTTTACCGGATACTGTGGTAAACTATGGTTGTATGTCAAATTCATTTGCACTGACGCAGAGCCGATTCTGATTAGCGCAGCATCTACAATTTCGTGGTGGCAGCATCTAAAGTTTTGTGGTGATAGCATCTGAAGTTTTGTGCATGTGTCTATATGGTTTATTAAGCAGCCTGGATTTGTTACAAGCGGAGCTAGTACAAGCCAGAAACAATGATGTGGGATTTCTTCTGTGCATGAAGATGGTTCAGACAGGCACTATTAAGTTACAAGCTCAGTTGCCTGTTTTGGATTGCTACTGCAAGGACGTTTCTTGCTGGTGTGCTGCTAGGGATGCCTGTATCCCATGTTGCATCACGTGACTGCTAGGCAGGTAAATATAACCAATTCTTTATCTGATTAAAAATTGAGCATTTGCCTTTGTTGCAGATTACAAGACCAGTTTCCAAATTTTGTAGTTGCCTCTAATTCAATATCCAAACCTGCCATACCTTGATATTCTGCCGTTACACTAATGTCGTCTTACATCTTTGCTTTTAGCTCATTCAATTGCAAAGCTAGAGATGTGCAGATGAAGCTAGAGGTATGCAGCCACGTCTGCTTGAACAAATCTGTTCAAAGGGGAAATTTCACAATTTGACAGGAACCATAGAATCATTTTGATTGTCTGAGAAATCAAACAGGTCTTGGAAAGCCACATAATTGCAAAGGGAAAGATCTGATTCTACCTAGTATGCAGCACCTATTTGGTTCTTTGTAACAATTAATTTGAGGATTTTGCATTATGCTTTTCAACTCCAGTTTAGGCCAGTTGTGCTACATATCCAGTAAGTGTGGCATGGTGAGAAGATTTGGGGAAGCAGCCAAATTCTTGTCTTCTGTGTGGGAGGGCGTAGCACCTATGCTCCGGGTGGTTTAGTCTCCAGTCATAATCGTGGAAATTATTCTTTTAGAAGCACACGATATTTCTAAGAGATAGAGTAAACCAGTTCAACAGATTATTGAGACATTTTGGCTTGATTTCCACATTACAGTTTGGCTTTATATTACAGGGTTGCATATTTTCTTCTTACTTATCTATCTGTTCAATGGTTTGTGACCATTGTCATTTTTTTTTTTATATTACTCATCATTTCCATATCCATAGATGATGTTTTAATGCATCCTTTGGACCAACATTTAATGTTTGTCTTGATGTTATTGTGCTTTTTAGTAATTAATATTTAGGCCATAAAGTTTACCTATGTTTGCTTTAGTTAGGGCCGTTGGTAGTGGAGACAAATTTTTGGAACTGCCCAAGTAATGGCAAATGTCGTTGTTATTAGTTTTACTAAACTGCTGCTCATACGAGTAGGTTGTTTAACGATTTAGGCCTTTAAAGTTTATCTACGTTTGCTTTTGTTAGGGCCCGAAGAGCAATCAACACACAACTACCATTAACATTATTAACACAAACCATTGCATTTAACACATTTAAATTAAAATCCCCCTTAAACCCCCTTTGGTTTGGGTGCATATTCACACGGAGGGTTACGAAGGGCAGCGAGAGCCCCAAAAATATATTTACATTACATGTACAAAATTAACACTATTAAGTACATTCTCTCAAACCTTATAGTATTTTACAAACTTTAATATACAGTATACATAAACTTGTACATGCATACCCCACAAACGAGGATCGCTATGTACGGTCCAGATCTTGGAATAAAGGGCAAATATGCCCATCCGACAGCTCTCGTTGTCCGGAGTAACCCCCCGTGTGAATATGCACCCAAACCAAAGGGGGTTTAAGAGGGATTTTAATTTAAATGTGTTAAATGCAATGGTTTGTGTTAATAATGTTAATGGTAGTTGTGTGTTGATTGCTATATTAAATACATCACATTATAAAAGCCAGATCAATTCCACGCTTGCCATGGGTCCACAACGGTATTGATGAACACATTTGCGCATGAAGAAGCATAGGACGATTGTGTCCATTTGAACTGTGGCACATCGTCTTAGAATTGAGACAGATGGGCTTGAAAAGAGCAAGAAGACAAGATCTGCCAATGCTCTGAATGGGGGTAATTGAAGATGCATGTCACACCTTCCATAATTGTCCAATGTTTGCAACTATCTGGGCACGATCTAAACAGCCACTTCATGTGATATTCCACACACCTTTAGTAATGGCACTAACATCATATATCCAGGAGGTACTAGGCATGCAAGCGCAATTATGTCCCTCACTACACTGACATGCATATCTATGCAATTTATTAGCGAGATTATTAGTGCTAAGATTTCTAGAACTCTGCAACCTGCAGAAAATGTTTCTAAAGTGTGTAAATGGGACATTTGGCACTATCGATATGTGGCTGGGATGTCATTAGTGACGTTGCAAACTGCCCTTTTATAGTTAGTTAGAAATTACTCAACCTAAGAGATGTTGCCATTCTATATTATTTTACACACTACCCAGTATTTAGGTCGTGCGAAGATGCCACCTAGCTTTGTCCATGTAGATGACACCCACAAGAAGGTGCCACGGAAAAGAATAGAAACAGAATGCCATCCTTGTGAAATGCAGGAGGAAAAAAATCATATAATTAAATAACTCATAAGTGACTTTCTTTCCACGACATTGCCATTACGTTGCATTTGTGATGAATCGATGGAGATGTCATCTGCAACCTGCGAAAAATGTACTAGAGCATGTGCACGCGACATTTCGCATCGCCAGTATGTGGGATGTTGCTACTGATGTTGCAAACTGACCCTTTTATAGTTCCTTAAAAATTTCTCAACCTAAGAGATGTTGCTATCCTATATTATTTTACGCACTAAAGACCCAAAGTAGTCCATGCAGATGACTGCCACCTAGTTTTGTCCATGCAGATGACTTCCACAAGAAGGTGCCACCTAAGAGAACAGAAACCAAATGCCAGCCTTGTGAAATAGAGATGGAAAAAATCAAATAATTAAATAATACATAAGTGAGTTTCTTTAAACGGTGTTGTCATTATGTTGCATCAGCTAAGAAGCCACGAAGATGTCATCTGCAACGTGCAGAAAACGTTACTAATTATGTGCACACGACATTTGACATTATTGATATGCAGATGGGATGTCGCTACTGACGTTGCAAACTGACCCTTTTATATTTCCTTAATAATTACTCAGCCTAAGAGATGTTGTCATCCTATATTATTTTACATACTAAAGACCCAAAGTATTTAGGTCGTGCAAAAATGCCACCTAACTTTGTCAATATGGATGACACTTAAAAAAGTGCCACTTTAAAAGAAAGGAAGGAAGGAAGGAGGAAGTATATTTTAACGTCTAAAACAAAATGTCAACTTGGTGAAACGGAGGAGGAAAAAAAGAATGTTAGTAATTTCAATGTGCAATGATGCTTATGTTATGTATATGTATAGGGGTAAAGAAATGAGCAAGTAAAGGGAAGATTAGTTTTACTCAAGCGCTAAGTAACAAAGAGCTTCTCCTGGTGCCTATATCTGATATGGTGGAGCAAATAGAGAAATCCACTGGATTTACAGCATTGCATAGAGCCTGTGCAAGAGGTCAGAAGGACAAAGTGGAACTTCTCATCAGATGCAACAAGGCTAATGTGCGAGCAAAAGTGGAAAAAGGAAAGGCTACCGCATTGCATGTTGCCGCTCAGTATGGACGAGAGTCTGTCGTTAAATTACTTCTCCAAAATGGCGCACACGAAGACATCGGAGAAAAGGATTGTGAAGGGAATACACCTCTGCATCAGGCAGCTCTTCGTGGCAATCTCAACATCCTTCAACAGTTATGGCATTGCGACATGAAATCTCCAGTTATTTCATTGAATTCCTGTAATTTTGAGGGCTTAACCCCCTTGCATTACGCTGCTAGAAAAGGAAATGCCGATGTTGTCCATTTCCTTCTCCAGAATGGAGCACATAAAGATGCTCATGATGGAAAGGGGGTTACTCCCTTTCATTTTGCTGCAAAATATGGTAGCACTGAAGTAATGAAGGCCTTAATAGTAGAAGTTGACAACAAATTCCATGATGGATGGACTGCCTTACACTATGCCGCTGCCCATGGGCAATGTGAGGCAATACAGTGGTTAATTTCTGAAAATGCATCTCTCGCTGAAAAGGATAAAGAAAACGAAGATACTCCCCTTCATATAGCTGCAAGGAATCAGTCTTATGAAGGCATAGAAGCACTTATAGAAGCAGGAGCTGATGTTTTTGCTACTAATAAAAATACAGAAATGCCTATGAGCCTTGTCGATGAGAATAGATCCTGCAAGGTTGCCGAGGATAATGTCATCAAGGCCGTTTGCAGAGGGCTTAGAGAAATTGATACCGAAGGAATGGATGTAATGGGCATTGACAAGTATGGTGCTACGTTGCTTCATTACACTGCAGGTTATGCAACAAAAGAAGACGTTGAATGGGTCATTCAGAAAATCAAGTCATTTGTTGCTCATGCTGAGGAGGAAGAGTTGCTAGATTTACTAAATAAGAAGGACAATCTTGATAGAACTGCCATGCATTGGGTTGCAATCAAAGGAAATCAAAGCCCAGGTGTTGTTCAAGCACTTCTCAATAATAACATCAAATTGACAACAGATGGAAGGGAGAGGAAACCTTTGTTCATTGCTCTTGATCGTGAGCACATTTTATGTAAGGAATTCTTGGTTGCTGCTTCTTCCGAGAGAGGAGAGAAATTTTCTGCTTCGTGTGAGCACGCTTTTGAAGAATGGGCATCTGACTTGAAGAAAACTCATCCTATCCCTCTTCCTAGGGTAAGGTTTATCCCTTTTATTGGAAAAAGGTTTATCTCTAATAAAGATGTACTGCTTGGTGATATGAGGCCATTTTATGTAGCTTTGCATTTGGGAAAATATGATATTGCCAAGCTTATGATTAGATATGATGCAAATGTCATAAATCAAAAGGGTTCGAAGACTCGATGGACAGCATTGGGCAACGATACTAAACAATAGAACGATTGTATCTATGCTTTGTACTGATAAGTTTGGGAAGCACCTTTTAGCCAATGAGGAAGATTATCTTGGAAAGACACCACTCGTCTATGTAGTAGAAGGGAACAAAGAAGAGATCAAGAGGGACTTATTAGAGAGGCAGGATATTCAAACAGAGCTGTCCAAGGAACATCAACTCCTTATGGAGGTCGCAAATGTTTGTTTCGTTACTGCAACCTTGATCGCAGGAGCAACATTTGCAGCATCGCTTCAACTGCCACATGGCAGTTCACTATCCCCAGTGTTATTTTGGGAACTCAACATATTTTCCTTTTGCTGTGCGGTTACAACGATTTTGTCTTGTGTTTATGCAATCCGAGAAAAGAAAGAGAACGTAACTTCATTTCATCGTCGACGGTATGAAGCTTTTATTGTCTTTTGCTTTCTATTCTCACTCATGTTCGTGTTTATAGCATTCATGGTGGCAAGCTTTCTGTCATTGCCATCTTCAAAATCTTTAAAAGATAAGGGAACGTTCCTAGCACATATAACTATTGCTGTTGTTGGTGCACTCCCCCCATGCGTCTATTTTTTGAACAAAGTTTATAAGAGCCCACAAAGTTTATAAGAGCCCACAACTAAGAAAATGCCCACATTCTTTCAGAATTCTATGTTGTCTTTGTTAGAATGTGTTATATTTATACACGTGTGCAACCTTCATCCTTTGTCTATTATTGGCTCAAACAGCTAAAAGGGCTTTTGCCTTTAGCCCTCATTATATATAAGAGCATGCTCTCTTCATGAAGATTATCATTCGCTTTGAAATTAACTTGTGTCCTCTCTATCTTGATGTGTCTCTCTCTTCCTTGCATTGTTATATTTCTAACATGCACAACAAGAGAAAGGTCAATTAGGGGCGTCTGTAGCGATGTGTGGGTCACGTCTATGCGACGTTGGGCCACGTGACACAGACGTGATGCTAGGGACACGTCGCATGTAGGGATAGGTTCTGTACGTATGAAATTTTTTTTCAGACGTATAAAGTCCAAAAATACGTATTTTTTACCCGCCGGCTGAAAAAAAAAAATTCGCGTAAGCGAAACCTTCTGTTTCGCTTACGCAAACTTTTTTTCGCGTAAGCGAAAGCTTATTTTTCGCTTACGCGAATCTCCTTCCCAAATTCGCGTAAGCGAAGTCTTAAGTTTCGCTTACGCGAAACTTCTTTCGCGTAAGCGAAACAGATATATTCGCTTACGCGGAATTTTTTTCCGTTCGCATAAGCTGTTTTATACGTTTCGCTTACGCGAAGGGAGTTTCGCGTAAGCGAAACAGTAGTTTTCGCTTACGCGAAGTTTTCTTTATATATAACGAGGCGCTTTTTCTTTATTTTTGCGCAGAACAAGGTAAACCACCTGCGCCCTGCTCCACAACCTGTGCCCCTTTGCCTTTTTTTTTCATTTTTCCTTAGTTTTTAGGCAAACCTAGTTAGTTTTTTGTTGTTTCTTTTATTGTAGGTCTGGGGTTCCTCCATAGTGAGGCCCTTGCCTGTTGCCCCCCTCCATTGAGGGGCGTGATGATGGTGAGCGTCTCGTTCTATGGTCGAATCCAGACTGATTTTTGTGAAAAAAATAATGAAAAAAAAAGAAAATAAAAAACAATAGAACAAAAAGAATAAAAAATGAGGAAAAAAATAATGAAATAAAAATAAAAGAAAAAAATAAGTGAGAAATTTGGTTGCCTACGCTTTTATCGACAACAGTAGCAGTTAGTTTAGGGAGTTGATTAAGAGAGACTAGGTTTTAGAAGTTCGGAGTGATCCTTGGCTGAGGCAGTGACCCTCGCCTGGCGTGCCACATTGAATTGTGCCATGCCGAGGGTGGGTGTCATTGCTGATGTCGAGGATTGCTAGGGTCAACCTCCCATTGAGGTGTATAGCCCTCTCCTGCCGCTTGTTGACTTCGATCACGTGGTGCTGAAAGGTGGGTGTTGTACTCTTATGGAAGGTTAGGAGAATATTTAATGAGATATACCCTATTTTCTGACGGTGTTGTTGACGAAAGTCCAACACTAATATAGGGAGTGGTGTATATTTCATTAAATATTCGTGACTTTGCCAGGTGGTCTTATGCAATATGTTCAGTTGAGTGCTGCCAACCTCTATGAGGGAGTTTCCTAATGGAGTCAGTAGCTGGGTCAGATCATAAGTTAAACTTGTTGAAGAGAATGAGAAAAATGCATTTCATAAAACCGTAACTGTCAAACTCAGTAGATTAACCATAGAGTGCCTATAACCGTCAACTTGAAACTCAGTAGGGTGCCTATAGCCGTCAAGCTTGAAATTTAATAGTTTACTAGAATCTTAATGAACTATTTCACGGCTTATTGACACTCAAATAAAGTGGGTTTTTTTTTCCCCAGACTTTTAGGTATTGTTGCTGCTTTGCTACAGTTGGCATATCCTATACACAGTTTCTTCTAAAGCTGCTATGAATCCACAAGAGTTAGACGGGCTTAGACTAGAAGCAGCAGAGCCTCACATGAGCCCTAAAGAAGGACCTAGGGTAGAAGCAGAGCCTCACATGAACCTAGAGGCCGAGTCTTCTACCAAGATGCAGAGAAAAAGATCAAGACCCCAACAGCTATGGTCCTCCTTAAGACCCGCTTTAATGAATTGGCTCGTGGCCGAATATGTCTTTGCCACCCCATCCGAGTTAGAGTTGATTACTACAACAGGGCGAAGGATGGCTAGACTTCCACTCAAGTCTCATGAGAGATCTTTGAGAGCTTTTGGGCCTCGAATGATAGAGCTAGAACCTGAAAAGATTGATTTTGAAAGGTATGCTTGGATAGATGGCAATGTATCCCGTACAACTGGAAATATGATTCATGCGGTGGCAAATCTAACTAGTCCGTGCTTGAGGGAGTCTTTAAAAGATAAAGGCGTGGAATGGAACCACGGCTTGGGCCCGAATCGAAAGCTTAGAAAGGAAACCCATCAACCCCCCACCTAGTTAAGAAAGTGTTGGCCGCGACTATTAGAGCCAAAGCGTCCCGGTGAGGCCCGATAAAAGAGTGGGAAGCAAGAAAAGGGCGATGCCAAGACTATATGGTTTGCAATGGTGGATTCCTCTCAAATAATCAACGGGACCAATTGGTTCAGGGAACATATGGAACGGTGTTCAAATGCAATATCTTGGGTTCTAGTTTTCTTAAAAATGACGAACCCTATTGTGTTAAATTTCAGAATGATGATGTCGCGGTTAGGTGCGGCTAGGCCTGATGTGATAGTAAAGGCCATGATGAAAAACATGAGGGAATCACAAATGCAAAGGTTAGACATGGCTCTATCATCATTTGCATTGGTCGTACAACCGGGTTGGAAAGAACGGGGTTGATATTTCCCTCTTTTTGGAATGGGGTTCTTGTGCATCTCTTTTGTGCATCATGGAGATAATGAGTTTGCCGGGCATGCATTTAAGAGATTAGGGTATAAGCCCTCTTTATCGAGGTTGGCGTCCATAAGCTTGAGCAACGAAGAAAGCAAGAGTTATATGTTGCTCAAAGAGTGGGTGATCTAACTATGTCGTTTTTAAGCGGCTTGCTTAAGCTTCATAAAGAGCACCATTTACACATGGACTTGCACCCGGGCAATGTCTTGCTTCATTTTGAATTTGGGAAAGAGAGAGGATGCACGGACCCCCAGGCTGTTTATATTTGGTATATGTGACTGGGGAGAAGAACGGCTAATAGGCGAGCCAGTGGAAGTGAAGCGGTGGGCATACAAAGGCATGGATGCTGCTGCCAAAAAGGCGATTGAGAATGAAAGGCTTGCCTATCCATACATGCATGATGATTTGTATTGGGGTCCAAAAAGAGATGGAACTAAGACGGTGCCTGCAAGGGTAGACTTCGATCTCTTAGGGGCAGCCTACTTTATCTATTACCTTGCTGATTTTGCACGCAAGCATTCTTTTTTTGAGACTATGGGTACCAATGAACAAAGCCAGAGGTTTCGAAACATGTGCGATTATTTGAAGCACTGTGTCGAATCCCCAATACGAGACAAGGCACGCAAGTTTGATCTGAACCCTGAACACCATGCGGAGCACTTGGAATTGCTCTCCAACACATTGCACAAGACCCCAAACGGAATCAGATTGGATTCCTCAAGTTGGGTTAGGTGCAGACGATGCTGACCAAGCTGGACCAAGTCACGCTTAGCGTGCCATTTATGAGCTCTCTTGTATGCAATAAAAAAAAATGTTGATTGAACAATTGCTTAAAATACTATCTATCTATCTTTAAATACATTCAATAAAACATCTTTGGCATTCTTATGTATTTATTTTTGTTGCACTTGTTTTTTTTTTTATAATTTATAAGTCATATTGAGTTGTTTTTTATTTCCCGCAGTTAACGTAAAGCCTATCCGCAAGAAAACGAACAGACAACTTACCTAGTGCCAAACACAAAAGAATGTCTCAACAACTGAGTTCGTCTCATCGGCAACCGAGTTCTTGTCATCAGCAGATGAGAGAAGGGGCTGATGAAACTGGGCATGGAGGCAACTTCTCTATGCCGTCCACTTTGAGAACTCCAGAACCAGATGGATTTGTATTTCCTTCTCTACCTACATTGTCAGAGGTTAGGGCATAATAGATACAGAAAGCAGAGGAACATGCTAGAATGAATGAGGCGCGTGCAAAAGAGTTGTTGAGGTTGAGGGCGATGGCAGAAGTGGCCAAGAAAGAAGGTGTCACAATTACAGAGGTGCATGGAGTTGCATGTGACATGGGCCCAGGTTGTTGCCCGCATGGAGCGGATTTTGAGGATATCGAGGCCAATTTAGACGCCAAACAGTTTGACGTCGACTGGCCAAGCAGGAGAGCAGGAAAGTATAAGGCATACGACTGCAAGATCCCTGAAGTCCGAGCTAAAGCTTTGGAGAGGTGGGTGCAAGTGAAAGGAATAATGATAAAAAACCACGAATTCAGCAAGACGTTTGCCAAAACAAGTGTACTATGAGATTGTGAGAGGGGAACCCGTAAATTATGCCAGTAGAAAGTGGAAACAAGGAAGTGGCAGTGGTAGCAGCAGAGAGTGAAGCTCGCGGACGATTCTGAAAGCGCTCTTGGTGATAAGCCCGTGACTATAACCTATTTACTTCAAGATGCCATAAAACTTTTAGATGTGGGGGGAGGGGGTTGCAGCAGCAGGTGCAGTAACAGATGAGGTAGATCTGAAGGCTCAGTTAGAGAATGAAAGAAGTCGAAACCTCACTCTATCAGAGGAAAACTTGCGCTTAAAAGATCGTGCAAATGCTCACGACAAGGTGGCTGCAGAATTACTAGACACGAAGAATCAACTTGCAGCTTTGGGTAGGGAAAATACGGTGTTGAGAGTAGACAATGAGCATATGCGCACAATATCAAGAGTCTTAGATTCTGATCCCCTTAGAGTCTCCAAGGAGTAGGCTATTGCATACCTCCCTCTCGAATACCTATATGACAGTCAGTGGGATGATGTAAAGAACGGGGACTTTAGATATTGTCAAGTGTGTGCAGACAATCTAACCCAAGTTGGTTGGTATGCCTTAGGGTGTGGACATCGTCTGCATTTGAGGTGTTTGTTGGATTGGATGATGGGCAGTAGGTTCTGTCCAGCAGATGATGGATATATTATACCAGAGCGCCAGTATGCAATGCTCAACCTGCAATCACGCATGCCTCCCTTGCCACCTCTGATTGCTCGCAGGAGGGATGGAATGGCTCATGCGTTCCAATCCCAACGTGAAATGGACCTTTGGACGGGGGTAGAAGAACCGCGTGAAGGTGAAGAGGTACCAGACATTAATCAGTACCTGCCGCCCGCTCCTGGGCCAGCAGGTGATTGTGGTGCGAACATGGATGCAGACGATTACTTAAACCCATGAGCTATCTACATTATTTTTTTGATATTTTTCCCTAAGATCTCAGATGCACATGAATAAACCAACGTTCGTTGACGAGGATTTCCTTGTCTTAATAAAATTTTGGGGGTTGGGTTGCCGCATTGAGTTGTTTGTGTAATAGTTAAGTAAAGTAAGTATGTGACTGAGTCAAAACATCTGTGAGTGAGCACCCTATTTGACATCTAGACCTCATGTCAGGCCTTCTTTCACCCAATCTTTCACCCTGGCTTAGTCGCTTTTGTTTGTCCTGTTTGATGTATCTAATTTGCCCCCTAGGATGAGGTTGCTCACTCATTTTAGGTGGCGAATTAGATACATCAAGCAGGAAACTCGAAAAGGGAGTAAGCCTGGAGCGCGACCCTCTTGAATGGTTGTCAGCTCACCAGCCGGATATTCTCCGCGGCAAACAATATAGACTTCTCGAAATTCTTGTTACCTCCTTTAGAAAGAGCGAGCTTTGCTCTGACTCTCTTTTGGGCGTCTCTATGTCAATGTATCTTAGATACTTTGCTAGGTTATATTACACAAAGATGCCCAAAATGGGGGTCGGAGCAGAAATCATTCGTTCTAGAGGAGGTTACAAGGGTTTTGAGTACTCTATTTTTATTGTGGACGCGGATGATATCAGGCTAGTGGTTGCTTGCGATTCTGTGGGGTCATTAGATATTAGTGATTGATGAGTTCAAGCATCGAGACTTCCCAATCTTTCTTTCCCCTCCTCTTTGGGCAATGTAGCTTAGTTTACATACCAAGTTCCATTGTCCAAAGAGGGGTGAAAGCAAGGCTTGGGAAGTCTCGATGCTTGCACTCAGGAGGTCGATTTGGGAATTCATGATGCCATGACTCTTGAATTCTGTGGGTAACTTAGATGTTAGTGATTGATGAGTTCAAGCATCGAGACTTCCCCGTTTTTCTTTCCCCCGCCTCTTTGGGCAATGTAGCTTAGTTTACATGCTAAGTTCCATTGTCCATAAGAGGCAGGTGAAAGCAAAGATTGGGACGTCTCGATGCTTGGACCCAGGTCTCATTCATCCTGGCTTAGTCTCTTTCATCCAGGGCTTAGTCTCTTTTGCTTGTCCTGTTTATTGTATCTAAAGTGCCCCCTGGGATGAGATCGCTCGCTCATGTTAGGGGGCACTTTAAATATATATAAACAGGAACATCGAAAAGAGAGTAAAAAGCCTGGAGCGTGACCCTCTTGAATGGTTGTCAACTCACCAGGCTTGATATTGTTCGCTACAAACAATATAGACTTCTCGAAATTCTTGTTACCTCCTCTAGAAAGAGCGAGCTTTGCTCTGGCTCTTTGTAGTCTCTCTGTGTCAATGTAGCTTAGTTACTTTGCTAGGTTATATTACACAAAGAGGCTCAAAATGGGGGCCGGAGCAAAAATCGTTCGTTCTAGAGGTAGAAGTTGCTATGATGTCAGAGGTGAGAGCGCACTCTAATTTCAAGCCAAAGTGGTGCCTGGGCGTTGTCCATCCATATAGCGGCTGTTAGGCACCAAATCATGGAACATCCTAACTCCAGCTATTGATGGAGAACCTTGAGCATCACTATGACTTGAAATTAGAGGACGCGTCCCCTTCGGCGTCGTGGTGGATTGTACATCGACGGAGGTAACAAGGTTTTTGAGTACTCTATTTTTATTGTGGCAGCGGATGATATCAGCCTAGTGGTTGCTTGCGATTCTGTGGGTTCATTTGAGATTAGTGATTGATGAGTTCAAGCAACGAGACTTCCCAGTCTTTCTTTCACTCAGGTCTTTGAGCGTAACTCCGGTACGCCAAATTGGCATTTGAATGCCATTAGGACCTATAATTTGTACCTCCATTCCTTTGGGTGGCACATGCCATGCAAACCCATTTGGTATTCAGAGCATGTGCCACCCAGAGGAATAGAGTACAGATTATAGGTCCTGATAGTATTCAAAGCCCAATTTGGCGTACTGGAGATACGCCTCACCTATCTAGTGGTTGGGAGGATGTGGATCATGTACCTTGTGAACCTTCTGATGGATCAGATTCGTCCCAGCTGGTCCATGGCTATTTGGCCCCTTGGCGCGCGTAGATTACTTCTCATCAACAAGATTCTATGGCATGCGAAGAGGCAAGCAGCAACGGAAGTCGAGACGGGTCTGATCCAAGGAGGGTTCTCAAGGCACTAAGTTCGATGGAGGTAAGGGAACACGGTGATGCATAATCATTGGTTGGAGAGTGGATCGTGTATCTAGTGAAATCTCGTATCCGTCAAAGTCGTCTCGACCGATCCGTGGCCGTTTGACCCCTTGGCATGCGTAGATTACTTCTCATCAGCAAGATTCTGTGGCATGCGAAGAGGCAAGTGTCAACGGAAGTCAAGCCGGCTTTGGCGGGTGCGAGGTTTCTCTAGGCACTTAGGTCGACTGATGTTACACATGAATGAAACATGGACCGAAGTTACATGAACCATCATACATGAAAGAAACATCGTACATGAAAGAAACATAAAACAAGGTGACGAAATATGATAGCGAATTTTTAGAGGGTTTTTTTGAGAAGGGTTTAGAGGGTTTTCAGTTACGAAAGACATTTACGCAAAAGTTTGATTGTTTTAGGGGTTTAGATTTATCCTTCAAAATCTTGTAGTTACATTTCATAAAGTAAACAAAAAATATTGCATTTACATATATAATAATCATCATCGTCTTACTAATAAGAGTTACACAAAAATTGGTACAACCTAAAAAGTTTCAAATAAGTCTGGCTAGACTGAAACTGAAACTGAAACTGAAGTTACATACTCATATAAGTGCAATGGCTTTATCCTTCTTCACACTCATTAATAAAACAATCATGTGATGGATTTTGTAAGCCTTGAATTCATGTCACTTGCTGATCAGGTGGATGATACTTTATGTTAAATGCTTTGTGTCAAGCTAAAAATACGTCACGCAAAAAACTATTGTGAATGCAAATGTGCAACAGAGAAAGCACCTTTTTCCAACTACAACCTGCAGCTAACAAGGATTATTTATGTTAAGTGCATGAAAAGGCATACAATAACTTCAACCTCCTGCGCAATACAAATAACTATGCAAAGTTCTTCAACCTTCTTGCGTATTAAAGTTTTGAAAAGAGAAGGTTATGGATGGTCTTTCATGATCTGACTGGGTTCATATAGCCAGCCATGCTGTCATGCTGTCATGGATGCTAAACATTCTCATAGTGCCATACTCCTAGCATCTCCAACTGAAATAGAGCGCATCATCATACCATTTATCACAATGAAAGGGCAAAAATGGAACATGTTATTCCGTACTAAGGGCACTAAAGGACATCTTGTTTCCTCCAAGAATATCCTGGAAGCAAAGGAATTAGAATTACAACATAATACATACAACAATTTTCTAGAATTAGAAAAACATAATTCTGACTGACTTAATGATTTAACGAGTTAACAATCCCTTCCTAGGATGGTATGGTAGAATGATCTCCATGAATTCAATCCTAAAGTGGAACAACTGTGATGTGGTAATCTTCTTGAGCTTCTTTAGCATTGGGTGGCGGTACAAGCTTATCACAGCCATCGAATAGTTTCACAATGATTAGAGAACAATGATGCAACAAACCTTTCTACAGACAAAGCACTAGGCCTATCTGAAAACTTTGACAGACCATCTGATGGATTTGAAATGGCATAATCTTAGCACTTGTTACCAACAAAGACTCATGTGGAAGACCTTTCTGCCTATTTCGCTGCCATATTTTCTGTAGATTTTCCTAGAGTAAGCTAAACCTAAAAATGTCAAGGAACTGACCTGGAGAAGGAAAGCGATGGATTCGTCCTCTGAGAAGCTCCTGCAACTCGAATTCATGCCCAACTGCCAGTTTCTATGCTTCATATTGCTGGCTGCTTCCAGAAATACGTCATCTGTAGACCTAGCGCGCCGCCGCACACCCTCTAGCAGGCACCTCTTAGATGCAAGAACCTCTTCAAGTTAGACGCAAACACCTCGTTTAAGTTAGTATTTTAACCTAAGAAAATAGAAAAAGGCAAAATAATCCCCTGTTCTTGGAGCAGGTGCGCCGGCGCACGCTCTCAAAAGCTGCACCAAAGATTCCATCTTTTGATACTGAGATTCCGCTCACTTCGTCTAGGATCCTCTATGGGTTCGTCTTTGCTATCATGATAAGAAATTGGAATTATAAACTCGTCGTTCCACATGTAATTTCACCGGCAGGGCTGTTTCCTGCTTCAAGTTTGCTTTTGGTTTTTTTCAAGATTTTTATGAGTTCGATTGAGGATCGGCAACAAGTAGAAGTATTGCAAAAAAGATTTTGCATGACTGGGAGCACTTGAAGTAGGAAACACGTACCAATAGATGAAGCTTTAGACCGCTAGGAAACACGTACCAATAGATGAAGCTTTGGAAACGGAGTGCCTTATTTATCAACCACGGTCATGTTTGAACCAACGTAAAATCATAAAAACTCCGTGTGTTTTTTCTTTCGCTATGGCTTTAACATGACAACAAAGGCCCCTTGTATTTTTTGTTCAAACATGACCATGGTTGATAAATAAGGCACTCATTTGGAAATATGTAGAAAATCATGCTTTACATAGTCTTGCACAAACGGGCATTTTCTCCCTTTGGGTTTTGAACATGTGCCTGAGCTTATTGTATTTCTTTTATTGATTGATAATCAAGTCTATCTGTCATCCTTCTAGAAAAATAAAATGCTTCACATCTTCATTGTGATGTAACATGCATGAAAGTTTAACAACCCCCATGTGGATGTCAACTACAAGGTACAACTTCATTGTGATATAACATACACAAAACTCAACATCCCTTATATGCATCCCTTTTAGAGTAAAGATCATCAAGTTTTAAGCTTCGAATTTCATGCTCGAATTTCATGGTAGAGAACTAAAATGGGTATGTATCAAAATATTCTTAAGAATATTCTTCTAGAAACCCTCTAAGCCCACTTAAAAAAAACCCTCCAAATAAAAATCCCCCGAAATATATAGAAGACAAAAACTTGTAACAAAAAACTTTACTTTTTATTCATAGTGCCAGAATGGTTACAATAGTTTGAACATCCTCATAAACAGTTACAATAGATAGACTGAGGGTACTCATCACATCATCTTTCTAGACATCACCGTCTTCATCAATTTCATCATCTGGGCTTCCGTCCTCTTCTGCCTGTTGGCCTAGGTTCAACCTCCTCTGGCCCTTTCCCTTACTGCAACGTCCTCGAGATGTGTTTCTTCTGATACGTTGCCTGTTTGTATGGGTCATTGGCATTAAAGAGTCCGCTGGGTCACGTACCATTAAGTCCTCAAGCAGATCTCCTGTATTACTTGGACCTGGCATTTCTGTATCAGACTCCTCTTCTGTATCTTCACTGTCGTTTGAGTCGTCCGAGAACATGTTCTTGTCTAAATCATCTTCGGCATCGACAAAATGGGTACGTTGAATGTCCTCATCAACATGGTTAGCGGCATTTACAGCAAGCAGCTCGTCCTCACTGTCTTCGAAGTTGTCCTCTTCCACTTCAGAATCTGCATCCATGAAAGGAAACTGTAGCTTATCAACTACGGCTGCACCACTATTGCGATTCAAGAGCCGCCAATTTGAGAAGTTATATACAAGTTTGTCAGCCTTCTTATGCAAGAGGCGATTTTGTGTCACAGTATGTATGTACTTATAAGCACTCCAGTTCCTCTCACTTGCACTATTGGAGGATACCAAGGAGAGGATAGTCATTGCAAGGGCCTATAACGTATCAGTAACTTGTCCATGGGCTTGCCACCATGCATAAGATTCCATATTTGGTTCCTTCTTGTGACTCTCCAGTGCATCGTAAAGCTCTTCATCTGCCCACCTTCCACTCAAGTTCTGGTATTCAGTTAACTTGGCAATGAAAATTTTGTAGTCCGAGCTGTTGGGGTAAAACATTTTTGCAACCTTCTTCAATGAACCCATCACTTCTTTATCTGTATGCTGGTCCATATCGTGGTTGTGTGGGTCTAAGGCATGTGCGGCGCCATGAAGATCATTGTAAGACTTCTTCCATCATTCATTGAAGTCTCTAAGCAGTGCTGCGCGCTTAGCGTTGTCAAAGGGTGCATTGGGGCCATCGCGTTCTAGAAAGGATTGAATGGAGTGCCAGCACCTCCAGACCTTTCCAGTGCTTGCCTTCAAAGAATCAAGGGTTTTGATGGCATGACAAACAGGTTGCATGCACTTGACAACATTCTTTACGCCTCTCCAAAATGTCTCCCGCCCAAGCATTTCTCGAAGGGCGGCAGCTTGCTGCCGGTGTTTTAAAGCATTTTTTCCCTTCTGCCTCCTCTCCCATTCAAAGAACTCTGTATGGTTGAAGGTCGAGATAATCGAGTCGCGACACCTAAGCACTCTTTCAAGACAAATGTAATTAAGTCGTATTTAATTAAAGTGGGACTCATTCCATTCCCATTTTTTTTCGGAACCCTGTTAATTTACATGAAAAAGAGCACCCCGACCCGAAAACTATCCTTAATTCGATTTTTTGTCTAGAACTCTGCATCGAAGCTTTCCTCCAGTTTTCCCTGATTAGCGAGTCGAGAACAAGAACAATGCAACTGAAACAAAGGAAATTCATTAAAGATTGAAATCAAAGTTCTAGATTGAAACCAAAGTTTACAATGGTTGAAGATACCATGATGGTCGGGCTGACACAAATATTACATCATCTTCGCACACAGACCACCTACTGGGAACAACATACAGAGCAAGGTCTGAGGCGTTCCAAGCCACAAGAGCAACTTGAAGAGAATAGAAATCTGAACACGCTAGCCTGACATGGCTCCCGATCATGTCCTTTCTGTTCGCGATTTGTACTGGGAAAGGCAAAATCAAGTTAGTGCAAGTGATGCTACAGACAATACAAATAAGAGAACAACCAGTTCTAAGGGCCATTTCTGAAGAATGTAGGTATGAGGCCTTTCTCGACTCGCGAGTCGAGAAAGGCCCCTCTGATGTAGCTTAGAGCCCAAAAAAACAAAAAAACAAGGAAAAAAAATTCCTTCTTTTTCTAAGTAGGCAAAAAAAAAATTTTTTTTTGAGGGCCGTTCTCGACTCGCGAGTCGAGAAAGACCCTCAAGGCCCCTCTAATGGCCTTTCTCGACTCGCGAGTCGAGAAACGTAGCTCAGAGTAAAAATTTTTTTTTTTCCTTTTTTTTTAACTAGGAAAAAAAAAGTTTTTTTTTCAAGAAAATTTTTTTGGGCCTTTCTCGACTTCGTGGGTCGAGAAAAGCATCCGAGAGTAAAAACACGCTTTGGGGGTTGAGAAAGGAAGCTCGAAGTGAAAAACAGAGTTCTGAGGTCGAGAAACGCAGTCCTGAGGACCTTTCTCGACTCGCGAGTCGAGAAAGGCAGCTCAAAGGAAAAACGCAGGTTTTAAGGGTTAGAAGGCCTTTCTCGACTCGCGAGTCGAGAAAGGCAACCAAAGCTTAAAAACGCAGTTTTAGGGTTAGAAGGCCTTTCTCGACTTGCGAGTCGAAAAAGGCGACTCAAAGCTTAAAACGCAGGTTTTAAGGGTTAGAAGGCCTTTCTCGACTCGCGAAGTCGAAAAAGGCGTTTCAAAGCCAAAAACGCAGTTTTAGGGGGTCAAAAGACCTTTCTCAACTCGCGAGTCGAAAGGCAAACAAAAGCTTAAAAACACAAGTTTGAGGGTCTTTCTCAACTCGGAAGTCGAGAAAGGCGGTTCTAAGGCCCTTCAAAGTAAAAATATAGGTCCGAGTGGAAAACATAGTTCTAAGGCCCTTCAAAATAAAAAAAACGCTGGTCTAAGGCCCTTCAAGATGAAAAACACAAGTCTAAGGCCATTTGGAGTGAAAAACACAACAAGTTCGAGAAGGTCGAAAATGAATAACCTTCAAACATCATATCATATTACTATACCTTTGTTCACATGTGATCAAACATACAACAAATGTGGCGAACCTACTTGCCTACTTGTCTCCCTTTTTTAATATGTCAATGTTTATCTATAGCTTTATTCAAAGATAGCTTTCTTAAATGAAACAGTATATACTATGTATTTTCTAATAAGACAATATCCTATACTATGTATTTTTCAATAAACACAATATCCTATGTATTTTCTATGAAAAAATACCCTCCCCATAAATTTCCTATGTATTTTCCAGTAATGCCTAATGCACATGTAAATAGCAACATATGCATGCACCTATAATACACATTATAACTTAAAAATAATTTACCCTTATAACTAATAATAATGCACCTTATAAATATACTTACCCTTATAACTAATAATAATGCACCATATAAATATTATGCCCACGTGACTTATTTTCAAGACTCACTTTACTCTACTCTACGGGACTTATTTTCAAGACTCTTATACCCCGCCTTTTTTTCCCCCCAATATTTGAATTTTGAAATTTGGTACACACCTTTGTGCCGCAGATGCTTTTGTACCACCGGCAGATCTGCAACCAAGAGGAAGTGCAAGTAACACAAGAGGATGATGGAATTTAGCCAGATTTTCGAGCTATGGTGCAGCAGATAACTGGTATTCTGGGAAATCCTCCATTTATTTCAAATCCGTCGCTCCACAGAGGCAGAGAGATGCTTCCCCTTGCATTTCTTGGAGCCAAAGATGAAGATGCCGAAGATGGAGATGCTCTGGACGATTCTGCTCTGGCTTGTGCCCTTTCCTTGTAGATTTATTCCTGTCGGATTGGCCCAAAATAGGCAAAAAATGACCCAGATGTAGTCGATTTAGAAGATATAATAGAAGCTGAGAAGCGGTTATTGGTCCGGGATTTGCAAAGATGGAGTCCGGGGCATTTGAATCAGAGCGGTATTCATATTTGAACTATATTCCATTTGAATCAGAGCTGTATCTCCATATTTCAGAGCTGTATTTGAATCCGACCATTCAGACCTTGGAAGAAACGGCTCCAGGCCTCCATTTCAGCGATGGCGGCGGCAGCAGTAGGAGGAGCCAGAGCCGTCAGCTATTCTGAAGAAACTTTCAAAAGAAGAAACTTTTCTTTGCCGATTTTGAAGCAGGAGCTTGTCTTCTTGAGCCGATTCAGAAGAAGAGCTTGCCGAGTCTTCCTCTTGCTGGATTTATGACTTTTAAAAACAGGAGCAAGCTAAGCCGGAGTTAGATCGTTAAGTTGAAATAACAGAGTGTTGAAATTGCAGAGATAACAGAGTGTTGAAATTACCAGCCTTCTATAGTGATGCCGTTACGTTATCCATGCTTGCCGCTGTGCCATGCGGAGTGTTAAAACCCTGTTGCATACTGGATCTTTGATTTTATCAGATTGGGCCGTAGAAGCCAGATCCAAAGGGCCCTTTTTGTCGTGATCGGGATATTTTCTGGATTATTGCTCGAGATTCAAGCCCTTTTTGCCGTTCTCTAGCCTCTGGAGCTTTTTGTACCAGCTTGAGGGCAAAGAATAGAAATGGAGCTTTAGTCTGGAAAGCCTTGCAAAAAACCGAGGAAGTTCACGGAAGATGGAGATTTTGGTACCATGGATTTTCGTTTGCCTTGGTGCTTGTTCCTTGCTGCCTCTTTGCCTCTGTCACAGTGCTTTTTTGGTGCTGGAATTAGATTGCCTTCTCGACTAGTGGGTCGAGAAAGGTTTCTAATAGAGTGTTGATTTAATTAAATTTATATTTGATTATTTTATCAATAGATTTAATTAATTATCTAATTGCATAATTAATTATTAATTATATATTAATAATTAATACTTTTTTTCCCTCCTCCCTCCCTCCCTCCCTCCCTCCCTCCCTCCCTCCCTCCTCCCTCCCCCCCTCTCCCTTCTTCCGGCTTATCCCTCCCCTCCTCCTTTGCCCTTTTGCTCTCCTCTCCCTCATTTGCCCTTGCCCCTTCTTTCTAACTTATCCCTTCCCCTCTTCAACGTGTGGCCCCTCCCTCTTTCTCCTCCTATCCTTCTCCTTATCAAGGTGTGCCCCCTCTCCCTCCCCTCCTCCTTTGCCCTTTTGCTCTCCTCTCCCCTCCATGCCCCCTGCCCCTTCTTCCAACTTATCCTCTACCCCTCTTTTTTTTTTTTTTTTTTTTTTGAGTCCCATTTTCAGTCAGGAGTCCCAAAATTCGAGAGATTTGTCCCACTTTAATTAAATCGACTTAATTGGAACCAAACCGAAGTGCGGCCGGATTCATGAGTGCCAAGGCCTTCCTCGACGCAATGACTTGTATATGGCGTAAATTGGCTTCTTTGTGATGAATTTCCGCGAGACGGCCGGGCCTTTTGAATGGGATCTTTGAACCAAGTGTGTCTTTGTGAAAACCAGTCCTTCAGCAATAAGTTTAGGCAATGGCATTGGCAGCTGGTCGCGTGCAATCCTGGAAATTCAGACTCCAACAATTCATCCGCTAACTTACAATTAGACGCATTGTCCGATTCGACACGAAATATTCTCTTGGGTCCAAAACTCTCTATCACGACCTTTGTTTTTGAAAAATCCAATCTCCCCGTGACTTGGTGGGTTTTGGTTTCTACGGTTTTCAAGAATACTTTGCCCCCTGGATACGATCATGAAATTTATAAGATGGTCCTTGTTTACATTGCTCCAACCATCGGTCACTAGTGAGGCTGGCCCGGCTTGATAACCGCGACTTAACTTCATTTCCACCCTCTCGACCATTTTCCCCGTGTATTTCATCCACCATTTTGTTATTAGCATGCATGTTTGTATGAAGGCAATCTAAAAGCCGGCCCGCTTTGACAACTTCTGGAAGGCTTCTTTCATTGCTTTGTGCTCCAAAATATGTGGAGACAACCCAAAGATATATAAAAATGCCTCTACAACCTTCAATTCGTCTTCTTCGGTTGCTCGATGTTAAGCAATTGGTCAACCCTTTGTTGCTTAGTCCGTCTTTCCACTATCTCAATTGTCTCTCGCCATTCTTTTTTTGCCCGTGCTTAACCCTCCTATCGACCCTAGTCCACCCTCTAGTTGGTACATTGGTGCTGCGGAGAGGTGGTGTAATTGATCTCTTCTTCTTGGCATGGTGAAGGTCCTTGGCTATCCCTTGGGCGTGTTCTTCTCACTGCTATTCTTTTTTTCGACCCAACACTTCAAGTGCATCTTGTCGTATGTCGGCGGATGCCGCAAGTTTGCACCCCAATTTTGGATCCCGTAAAAGATGAGCTCGTATTCTTATCGCGGATCCATTTATTGACGATGTACCCACAAAATCGCATTGCCACTCATTACGACCAAATTCCTTCACAAATCCCCACTTTCGGGACCTCTCTTTCGACCACCCCGTATTTCGACATATAATTCTTCCATCGTCTTTGTTCCAACCCCCCGTGGCCCTGCCATGACCACGCGATGGCCGCGCACCCCTAGACGATGATGCATGACCGCCGGCGGCGCCGGATGTAGATGCATGGCCGCCAGCGGCGCCTGATGTAGATGCATGACCAGTTGCCATCCCTGCTGCTATCTAAAATTACTGTCTCTGCTCTGGTATGCTAAAGGGCAAAGACTCCTTAATCGTCCGAACTAAAGGCCGACGTCTATATACGCGAAGGAGCAAGCTCACTACGCATATGTTACATCGACGTCCCGTTCGAACGTAAGGAGCAGGGAATAAATTACTAATCGCATATTTCTTATTAGCCAGAATGACTTTAGCTAAACTTGCTCGATATTAATCTCAAAACATTCTGTGGTTTAACTAAACTGTACACATTTTTCCTCTCATACTTTCTAGCGTTTAGCTAAACTAACCCAAACATCATCCCAAAAATTTCTATGGTGTGGCCAACAGAAAATATTAAGCCAAATTACTATACTTTTTTTTCAATATATTCCACTTATTTTAGTCATTTTCTTTGTGAAAACATTCTAAAACAATGCTAATTAGCAATGTATAGTACTCAAATTAATTCATAACTAGAAACGTATGCCCAGCGATGCCGGGCATTAATCATAGACATGTGAAATAAATAGGCATACACAATGGAGTTTGTAAGTGGATTAAAGAGTAATAAATATAATTGTGTCCATCGACATAATAATGGAGTACCTAGAGTGAACTTTTAGAGTTTAAGGACGTGGTGCATTATTCGTGGGCTTGTGAAATGGATGGGAATAATGGTGTGTGGAGTGGAATAGAATGGATAGACGATCAAGAGTATATATAGGACCTACATAGAGTTTAAGCCTAAGTTTGGTCTAGGATTTTGTGTATGTGTAGTCAAAACAATTACAGCTCTAAATGGGATAAAGTATGGAACACTATTCTGACTAAAATCCATTGGAGAAAGCAATATCACTACTCCCTCTCAGGATAGAGTAACGATTAGCTCATCATATGAGCCTTAGAAAATTAAGCCTGGATGTTTAACCCATTCTGGTTGACTTCCAATAATGAAGGTAGAGGTATAGAAAGTATGGAACAGTGTTTTGATTAAAATCAATTGGAGGAAGCATGGAACACTATTGTAGCATATAAGAAAGTATGGAACACTATTGCAGCATATAAGAAATGTCTAATTTGGGACCATGGACACACTCCACAAATAAAACAGAAACCCCATTTTCTTGCAAAACCATTGGATAAAACCACAATGTAGTGTCTCATTTAGGTTGTCCCCCCTGGCCCCTCCAAAAATAGTTTGAAAAGTAGGTCGTCCCTATTACTAAATTCGTTTGGCTCTTATCGCAACCACCGCCACGTAGGGAATTTTCAAAAAATAGTTCCAAGAAACTCGATTGGCTTTTTTCCAAGAACCCGATGCCAGGAGAGGAGACGATCTCATGTTTGTATCAGGGAAGGGAAGGATCACATAAAGCAAGGCATGCAAAATCGATACCATCACTGCAACCGCACCCCAAGAAGTAAGGCAAAAAAAACTACTTTCTTTCAGATTTTATTTTACAAAAACTCAATTACGAGTACATCCAATCTTGTCTTTGGTATCAGACCAGTAACATGAGAAAGTATGAAGAGGAATTAGGAAAATTCGAGCTTCTTTGTTACCAGATTGAGACCACAGAGAAATAGCTTCTTGTTATCAGATTTCTTTTGATGAACATAGCTATGGAAGACGCAAATGTGAACAATTCAAAGGGAAAAAAGAAGAGGACATCGAGCAAGAGACTTTAAAAAGAGAAGGCAAATCGAAAGAAGAAAAGAGGAAAAACAAGCTACTCTACAAGAGAGTTCTTGTTGTGTCACCAAAGGAACATTCAGCGGGAGTAAAATTGTGGAGAATATAGTGTTTTCATTCGTTAGAAATACATCTAAAATGGACAATCAAGAGAAAAGAGAAGTTTTGAGTGATTTCATGAAAGATAAAGAAGTTAGAGAATTTCTTGGTGAAGAATTCAGAATATGGAGGTGAAAAAATCAGTTGGTTGGTAACATTAGAGGAAACATTCAAATCAGAAAATCTTCTACAAGCATAGACTCCATGGCGTGAAAAAAAGCGTACTTGCAATGGCTATTGGAGATGGTGGTTGCACAAAATAAGACTATTAGTAAGAGAAACTTGGGTAAAGTTTTGGGAGTCCATTCGAGAAATATTGCAATGGCAATAGATAAGCACAAACAAGTGCATGTTGATAAAGCCGGGTGGGTCTTTTACGTAAGATCCAAGAGGTTAAACTGATTCTGAGATGATGTCATTGAGCTGGTTCATGAATTTTGGGATGCAAATACAAGGGTTTCACCGAATGCAAAGGATGTGAGATACAAAAGGCTGGCAAAGAATATTAAACAAGAACATGCCACACATTATTTGGAGGATACACAGGTTCATTCCTTCCTTCCTTTTTCTATATTGAAAAAAATTTATAAATTCTGATTAATGCAAGTTGCTTGGTTAGATTTTATATGTTTGTACGACATTTGTTTTTTTTCTTTAATTTGTTATTTGTGAAAGATGATAGTAGTAGTTGCAGATTACATTATGAGTAGTTAGAGTTCCAAGTTCTTGTATGGTAGAGATCATGTTATAGTTCAAGTTTTAGTTCCAATCCTGAAATTGTAGCTCCTACTTTGAAGTTGTAGTTGGAGTAGTAGGTTACAGGTTCAGGTCACAGCTTATACTCCCAATAGCGATTCTGATCGGACAATGGTTCTGATTAGAAACTAGCTACTGACTAGTTGCAAATGGAACAATAGTTGCAAATCCGAAAATAGCTACAGTTAGTTATAGTCATGTTTCAATCAGTTACAGGTACAGGTCATATTTACAAATAGTTACAGTTGCAGGTGATAATGACAGTCTGATTAATAGTGGTAGTTGTTGTTTCAGTTCCAGTTGCAAATGCAAATGTATGATAGTTGTAGTTGGTGTTGTAGTTCTAGTTGCAAATGCAGTGCAACTAGAGTTGCATGAGCTTTGTTGTGTACTAGTTATAGCTTTAGTTGTTATTTGTGAGCTTTTTCTTATATGTAGGCCATGAATATGAACTCACTACGACTTTGTTATGCAACCAACTATTTCTTAAATTCAAAGAGCAATATCCGTGAGGTGAAGATCCATCAAAGGGCATTTGAGAAATTAAAGCCATGGTATGTACTGAAATTGAAGCAATTTAACTCTTGCTGCTGCATACATCATGTGAGGTTGCAAATGTTGTTAGATGCTTTTAATAAGTTGAGGGACCAGCATGTCAATTCTTGTAGTTGTGCATGTGGAGTATGTCAGTGTATGGAACAAGACATTTGTATTGCTAGGACGAAGAAATATAAAACAACTACAGAGCTATGGCAATCTATCCTTTGCCCAAGGGAAGAAAATCAAGAATTTCACAAAAAAGATTGCATATATGGGCTTTGTAGCAATTGTGGTATATCCCAAACTACCGATATGTCCATTAGAGTTATCGGACCAAGGATCTATTAGTTGGGAGTATTGGGATTACGAGGAAGGTGGTAAGGATAAGTGGGAAAAACCGAAGAAAGTACTTAAGCGTTTGTGGAAAGAGACCAACCACCTAACGCTTTACGCATAAATTGATTGACAAGTTGGCTAAGTTTCCTTTGCATAGTTTTAGGGCATAAGTGGCAAAGCAAAGCAATTCAAGGAACCGCTTGAAAACCTTCCTCCCCGGCATTCTTGTGTCGCTGGTCGATTTTGTTTGAGAATTTTTCTATTCAGCTGAGAACCAAGTTCACCGCGATATTGGACTACTAAACAAAGTTACTATCTTAGTGCATATTACATACTATGTAAACTCGTGGTCGTGATATGATAAAAGACACTCATTATTATATATCTGATGATACAAAGCACGATACATTGTTTGTTGAACACGCTTTTATGATGCATTATGACTTTATGAAACAACAGGGCATGGATCCAAATAAACATTAGATGGAGCAGCATCACAATTCAAAGCAGCAAGACCATTCTATTTTGTCGGACGATACTCACATGACACACAAATTGAGATGATGTGGAATTTTTTTGGCTCGAACCATGGTAAAGGCGAGCATGATGGTAAAGGTGCAGAATTAAAATGGTGGTTGAGGGAATTGATGAAGAGACAATCATCTTTAAAAATTGAAGGTGCAACTGATATAGTCAAAGTAGCCAAGGAGGGCTTTGCTTTTACTGCTCCATCTTCTAGTTTGAAAAGGAAATTAGTCAGAAGATGGTTTTGGGAAGTGGAGGGGGTAAATAGAAAGAACCTTTGGGCAGCAGAGACTATAGAAGACACAAGCAACATTCATTCTGTTCATGGATTCAATCTAGAATGCCCAACCCAATTGAATGTAAGGCGTTTATCTTGCTTTTGTGTAAATTGCTTAGATGCGGAATGGGAGAAATGCATGAACAAGGATTATGTAGATAATTGGGAGCTTGTTACAGTTGTACCAAGCAAGGCATTGGCTGATGAATTTGAGCAACGCAAATCTGAAAGAGCCAGGTTTTCCATACAATCAACTATTTTGACAAATGATATAAGAGTGGGCGACAATTTTGCAATTGCTGCACCAAAGGATAATGAAGAGGGGGCATTATTTTGGATGATGAAATGCACAAAGACTAAGTATGTTGTTAAGGAAGCCTTTGAGGTCAATGGCCAAACATTTTATCCAGGAGAGGAGCTCCTTGAAGGTATTTACTTTAAAAAGGCAGCAAGATCACAAACCAGCTATGTTTTATGCTCTGATCGGCCAAATGCAATAGTGTACGCCACTCAAGTTTGTGGAATTAAGTTGGCCATGCCACAAGCGAAACATCGGCTGAAGGGAAGCTGATAGTGAGAAAATTTTAGACAATCTTCCTGATGTGTTAAGTGATGATGAAGACTAACAGTAAATGTGGAAGGCTGCTTCTTGAAGACAAAGGTACTTGTACATAATACAGATTTAATTCTTCTTCCATGCATTGCATTGAGACTTTACTGTACCATTATTTGTTGCAGGTTTAAGAAGACTCTACCTTCTGTGAGTTCACTGAGCATATTATTTGCTGCTACATGGGAGACATACAATTATTACAGTTACAGAAGTTACACGCAGTGTTGAAGAATTTACATTGTGAAGTTGAAACATTCACCTGGAAATAGGCCTTATTGTAAATCTTATTGTTGCTTGATGTTGCATCATCAGCAAACGATTATTTGAATATTTGAATGTCCAACTTGGACTTGTACTGTACTGTCAATTGCAGCTTGAATACAAAGAAATATCCCTGCTCTGTTTTGGGATGCAAAATTGTATTATCACTGTTTTAGTTTGAAGTTTTTCATTTGCATTGCTTTGTCTATTAGCTTTTGTTGGCTGCAGCAGGGAGAGATTGTCCATTATCTTGTGTTGACTGCAGCAGGGAGAGAAGGATGATAAGTAGCTAAGATGGTGTAGCTTGCCACAAAGTTTGCTGTTTGTTTTGTAGTGGTTGAAATATCCCACATGCTTAAGTCTTAAAAAAAATAGTCATATATAAGGTACTTGTTTTCAATTTGAAGTTGGATTGGGTCCATGTGGGAAGAGCCCAACCCTTTCCACATGGATCCATTCCTCACCCACCCTTTTGAGTTTGAAAACTCCACCCTCTTCGAACCCTAACTCCATCCTCTTCGAACCCTAAATGCCTATAGTGGTTGAAATATCCCACATGCCTATGTCTTAAAAAAAGTAGGAATTTGAAGTTGGATTGGGTCCTCATGGCAGGAGCCCAACCCCTGCCATGAGGATCCATTCCTCACCCACCCTTTTGAGTTCAAAAAGTCCACCCCCTTCGAACCCTAAATGGCCTGTGTGGTTGCCATGGGTATCCATTCCTTTTGCAGATTTTTGGATTTTCAATTGTTACCATAATAAACATAATTGTGACCATTGCTTTGCATAATGAATATGCACATTGCTTTGCAAATTGTGAACATTCTTTTGAGCATAGTGACCATTGTGACCATAATGAACATGCACAATAGTTCACCAACATCTGGTTTTCGGGTGTTTTCCAAAATTTCGATATGGGGTGCTTTCATAAAACACCCCATATTATTAGAACATTCCATCTTTGTTTTCGTAGAACATATGTTCTTGATGGAAGTTATGAAGTTAGCTTTTTACTTCTTGCTAATAAATTGTATGTAGGACACCATACTTGCATTTGTATATTGTTAAATACAACAAAGTATGCAGGACACTATACTTGCAGCATCAAGTTCATCAAACTCGAGTCTACTGTGGAGGATAATATATATGGTACTAAGAGTATGTTGCTTAGAAACCAAGGCATACTGAGAGTATACTGAGAGTATACTGAGAGTACGAAACCAAGGCATATTGTAATGGGGATGGGATCTAAATCATTTGCATACCATCCAAGGCATCTTTTAACTGCCTAGATCCAATATCCCAAAATTGGGTAAACCCAATATCCTTATATAGAACATTAGGCCTAGAACATATTTTATGAAAACACCCATATAGAACATTCGATATGGGGTGCTTTCATAAAATACCCCAACACCCCATACTAATGTTGGGCTCGACTTTTGAGGCGTGCTTTTAAGTTTGCATGCAGCAGCAGGATCGTTCACTCTTCATTTTCACTCTTCGTTGCAACAGGAACGATCACTCTTCTATGGCGAGGATCAAGTTTACTGCCAGGGTGCCAATGGAGGAGTCCGTTGCTTCCAGCCACCGTCGTGAGGGCACTAAACTGAAGATTGTGGCCAAACTCTCTTGTCTGGAGGTGAATCGGCTGCAAAGAAAAAAAGAGTTGCGCCTCATCTAAGGTCCAAAGAAGGGATAGACCGTGTGCATGCAACCGATGAACGCATATACGGAGATGCACATTGAAGCTTCTGGCGATGACCTTCATGTTCAGCTCATGATGCCTTCGCGTTCATGAACTTCTATCTTCTCGGCTCTATGGATTTCTTGGCTATCTGGATATATGGCTTTCTCAGCTACCTGGACAAATTTTTGTGTAAATGATGTTTTTTGTGTAAAGAAGTTTTGGATTTAAGCTTTTTCTAAGTGAACATTTTCCTGTAAGCTCTTGAATGAGTAACTTATGATTCCAAATGTAAACACTTGATACATATTATGATAATATATTACTTGTTTCTCCCATGAACTGCTTCAGATTTTTATACCCGCATGCAATATTTCTCCCTCAACCCTAAACCCCTCGAAGTTGATCCTCCTGGGTTTAACTTTGATTTTAACACAATAATAGTTCGCTGGTGCTGTGCAAACAGATAGTGCAGAAACAAATGCATAAACAAATGCATAAACAAATGCAATGAAAAAATTGCATAAACAAATGCAATGAACAAATTGCATAAACAAAGTGCGTGAAAAAGTCACGAAAACAATTGCATCCAATGCATTTTGAAATCAGGTTTGAGAATAACATACAATGTTAGTTATCAATTGCATATTCAATTGCACAATCTATTCTATCTATTTCAATCTAATGAACAAAGTGCAGAAACAATTGCATAAACAAATGCAATGAATGATTTTGAAATCTCTGGTTTGAGAATAACATACAATGTTTACAGGAAATGCATCAATATCAATACAATGATTCCAAATCAATAACAAATCACGTTACATTGTAATCTGATAAAAGCAAAATCAGAAAGAATGTAAAGTGAGAAAGAGTTATATTGAATAAACTGAAGCAATTACAACAGGATAAATGTCAGTAATACTTGTATTTCTTCAGAGTATCAACGGCTTTCTTGGAAGCCTTATCCAGAAAGTTAGTTAATGGATTGGCCTGAACATACACTTCCATATTCTCAGCTTCTAACAGTCCTTCCAGCCATGGTTTTAGATGTTCAGCCAAGAAGCCACCATCTCTTCTAGATGGTTGATAAGTGTTGGGCATACCATCGTATGTGGACTGTTCTTAAAACCACGGTACAACATATCATCGATTAGCAATGTGTTATGATGCATCCATGCTCCCTTCATTTCAGAATAAACCTTGCTCAACTCCTTCAACAAAATAGGCTTCCTATCAACTTTGAATGCCGTATTTGTGCACTTACCTGAAGACCATGTAAACTGTAAGCTTTCTCGAACAGCTTTTTCAAACATTTGATTCAGAATAAGATTAGTTGCAGTGCTGCTCATTGTTGTCCAAATGGCAATCTTGAAGTTATCCTTGCACCACTCTAGAAGCTCCTTAGCCTTCGGGTGCAATACAGCTATCTTTGTGTGATTAAGGTGCGTTAGTTCTGCACCATCCATGACACAACTTGGCAATGGCTCAGTATTCTCAAATAGCTTCAGCAAAACTCCATCTAGCTCAAAAATCAAAAGCTTTTTATGCGACTTCATCCTTTTGGTACATGGAGACTTGGAAGGGCTGCTAAATACTTCATCGTTTAATTTTCTTCCTTGCACCATTAGAGCCCTTGCATTTCACGGAAGGAAATGCTTTAAATAAAACAAATACGAGACACTTCATACAAAAATAACAAAGAATTACCAGGTGAAACAGATTCTTGTGATTGTGTTCGATGAGATATCTCCTTCTTTGTCTTCACAACTGGACTACATGATGAAATGGGAAGACTACCATGGGTTTCAATGGCCTTATTATCGTCTGCTGCACCAACAAACTTTGATTGACACAAAGTAGCCTTCCCATTGACAACAAGCGGACTGCCCACATTCAGTTTATTTCCACAAGGTGATGAAGCAGTTGTCGCGACATCTTTTCGCATGTTCGCGGTCTCTTTAACTCTACAAGCATTACAGAAAGCTAAATTGACAACATGTAATAACAAACACATAAGTTTTTCAGCAGAAACCTAGTTTGTCCAAACATGCATTACCTGGTGATATCATTGTCGTCTTTGGCTCATTCTCTTCGTGAAATATCAACTCTTTGTTTTTACCTTCAGCTTCCACAACAGTACCTATCTTTGATGAGTGGCCTTGAATATCTAGATGTACATAAATAAAAAATCATTGCTATGCAACAACATTTGAAAAGCTAGTCCATTTGAACATATAATTACCTGGATGACTCAAGATTGCAGTGTTTGGCTCAAAAGACATCAGAGTTGTACAGCTATCGTGCAATTCCAAACCAGTTGCTGATTGTCCTTGACTATCTGTGTTTTGCAAATGTGAAGAACATATACATGGTCATGCTTTTTAGAAGCTACAATAAATCCTGCACATTAGAAAACATTTTTAGATTTGTTACCATCATTGTCCTTCTGCTCTTTGTAAGAAATAATGTCCATAGCACCCTTCCCAGTTGTTAATGCAGTGCTTAAACGTCTCGGCATAAGTTTATGTTCCTTGGGATATGATATGGATGCCGGGGTGGAGCTAACACCTTTCATTCTCGATTTCTCTGTTTCCATATGCAAGTAACATTCATTAAGTTATCTTGTATGAGCTGAAAATAATGAATACAACCAACCGTGCGAATCTAGGGTTATGCTAATGTTGGACTCCTGGCACCCCTTTAATCCAAGAAAAGACAGCCATGATTTTGACATGTTATATCCACAATCGGTATAACAACATATTGTAGAGCAACTGCAAAAGAAAAACACTGTTAGAAAAATTCATTCAGAAAATAATGGCATGGGAAGATGCTATCTGAAATGCACTACGCAACATGCCACATGATATGCATGTCTACACTCCACAATAATGATTGGCAAGAGCATATCATCCAATGTCAGTGACCTGTTACAAAATGGGCATGCTTCATTCAAATTAATGCTCAAATCTTCCTTCATACTATGAACAACGACCGGTGTTTGGGTAGGCAAACAAGGATTGAACTCAAAAGGTTTGCACATGCTGGATCGAGATGCCAACAGCCTCATAAGGCAGGGCCTCAATTTGTTTAGCTGCTCCAACTCGACATCTCTAGAAATCTCTGAATTCAGTAAGTCATCGAGAGCTTGCTTCAAAGCTAGACCCAATTCTTCTAGATCTCTTTCTTGCAAGTCAATTACTGCCTCAATACCCTCCTTTGCTGCACTTGAGAGCTTTGTGCACAAATCTTGGTACTTCTTAATCTCATTGGCCATACTAACCTGTCTAGCTTCTAAACCTTTAATATTTTCTTTGATGACACTGCACCTTTCGTCACTTAGTTGCAGTTCGATAGTCAGCTTGTTCACATCATGTTCTGCAATAGAAATCCATTCCTCCAATATCCTCGACATCTCTAAAACACAAAGAGACACTAAATTAGAATATTGAATAAATTAGATAAACAATTGACTGCCATTAACTTGCGCTTATAAGACACAAGTTGCAAGTCAGAACTTTGACCTATTGGACCCGATGGCTTCAAGCTGCAAAATTTGTATCTTTGACCTATGACACACGCTTCAAGTGGAAGTCGCAATCGTGACCTATGGGACACAAGCTTCAAGCTGCAAGCTGTGACTTTGACCTATGGGACACAAGCTTCAAGCCGAAGTCGCAAACCCATGACACACTCTCTCACCTACGACCGGCTAAATCTGCAACTACTAAGGCGTCTTTGCACCATGGTTTAGACCGAGATCAGAATAGTAAGGCATGACACATCTGCAACAAACAATCAGAAGCTTCCACCTGCAATTGCAACTGTGGATCGGAATGATTAAGATGGTAGTAAACATTAACTAGAACATGTGCTTAAGCTTGTAGCCGCAACTCACAAATGCATGCTTTTACCTATGAGTTAATTGCAAGTTCAGGTTTGACTTACAACATATACAAGCACATGCTTCTAACTATGAGTACAACAACCATTTTAGATTTAGCTAAGAATGTACTACAGAAAAAAAAAAAAAAAAAAGAATCAAATAGTACCTATTTTTTTTTTGAATTGGCATCATTCACCCGGTCTTATGTCACATTAGAGCTAACATAGATGTGTGAAGTGGGCTTATCAACAAGCAATCGGCGCAATTGGAGACATTGTCAACTGAGGAAACAACATTTGTTGTAACTTTTTCCAAGCCCCATCCTCATAATCATTGTTTGAAAGTGCTCTACTCTTTGCAGCTGACTTTGCATGCTTGTAGAAGCTCATCCAGTTTATTTCACGGCCATTGCAATGTAAGAGAAATGCTACTGCCAATGCTTGAGGCACCTGCCCTCCTAAAATCTCTTACGATCATGTATTTTTGTATACAATGATAGAAACTCTTCCTTCTTGTTTTCCTTCAATAATCTGAACCTAAAACAAGACTTACCATTTACCTTTGGACCCCACATCTTTCGTGATGTCATTCTCATCAACATTCTTGTCCTCTGATTTATATAACTCCTTAAAGGTCAAACCTTTGCTGCTCAAATTTGGAATTGCATCGTTTGGTACTGCTTCCATGAGATCTGTAAACATATTAAGACAGAGTTTAAAGATTGGCTAGAATTAAAGAAATGCTTGAATCAAATGTAAATATTTTGTAACAATTGGCTAGAGACGATTTTGGTCCATAAGAGCTATTACAGTCCTATATTTTCCCTGCCTAGAAAGATGAACTCAACAGCATGTAAAATATTAAGACCCAGCATTATTCAACAAGCTGCCTACATTATTCACTTACATAAAGCATGTTCAGTCAATTACATGAGGTATGCTAAAAATACTTAATAGTTATGGTAAGAAGTTAGAGAAGATCACGCAAAGTCACTCAATTTATCTGAGCACTCAACATAAAGAATATGAATTAGGTCGAGTCCTCTTCTCTGCAAATTTAACTAGAGAATTAACAGCTTCAAATTTTATGCCTTATGGTGATTAAAACAAAAAGAAGAAGAAGAAGAAGAAGAAGAAGAAGAAGAAGAAGAAGAGCATTAGTGTGAAGACTGGAGAAGACAAAGCTAATGCAATAGAATAAGATTTAGAACAAGAAAAAGAACAAGAACGTTCATGATGCCGGAAGAACAACCTGAGGGAAAAGATGGAGGAGAAAACTTGATGCCGTTTTAGCTGTGTGGCAGAGGTGGGACGTTGAATGACGCATGGTTTCTAAGAGTCGCAGCAAAAGAAATCTCTCTCCCTCCCATTCTTGCTATTTCATTCCATCCCTCCTCTCCCCGCTAGTTTCCGGAAATTCTAAATACCACCGATTCCTAATTATTTTTCTAACTACTTTAGTAGTTCAATTAAGACTTTGCACTATATTGTGTCAAACCCCACTGGCTGTAAATCTTACTCGATAATTTGGCAAACCTTATTAGAAAACATGAAAATGCTTCCCAAGCCATCACCTTTTACCAATAAGCCAACTTTTTCTAACGATATAATCCTTTTTTACATTCATAAGGCATCTATTCTATTTAAATTAGAGGCTTGCCTTGGTAAACCCATGTTGTGGGAGGCAACAACTCCAACGGAAGGAAGCTCTCGCCATAGCCAATCGAGCAAGCTTCCTATTTGCCATAGCCACGGGGTCGCATTTCTCCGCCATAGTCGACGGATAACCCAGAATCCATATATAAAGCTGTATCCCTAGAATAAACCAATTAAAATGAAATCCAAAAGAATTTAGCAAGTCCTACCAACTTGTTATGATAACATCAACTCCACTTGGTGGGACTAATTCCGAATTTAATTAATAACGACAGTGGCAACCTCTAGGATAGCAACATGTGTTATATCCTTGGATATTCTTTAAGCGACGATGATAATGTCCAGCCATCTCCATGCTCTCGACCTATATATAAACTTTAATTATTTTTTCCTTGATAGATGCCTTGATAACACAATTTCTTCGGCCTGCCATGATTCAACCCATACCACATTCATATACTTTATATTAGACCTTATTCGACGCTATATAAGTAATGTTTTATAGACATAATTATAATAACGTTGTCTCTCTTCTAGTGTCTCAACCTGACTCGCCTCATTTCCTGCAGAAAGGATCTTTTGTCATCC
The DNA here is from genome assembly GCA_021234155.1 of Isoetes taiwanensis. Classification (NCBI taxonomy): domain Eukaryota; kingdom Viridiplantae; phylum Streptophyta; class Lycopodiopsida; order Isoetales; family Isoetaceae; genus Isoetes; species Isoetes taiwanensis. Next base: position 6,935,765 of record JAJEKV010000023.1, read on the forward strand.
AACCGACTAGGGACCGCCATGCAAAGATCCCTCTAGACCATCGGTTTGATTTCTTTGATCCTACCACCCTTCTTCAATATTCCTTCTCATTGGTCGTGGTTCCTTTCCATGGATCACTTCCCTAGATCATGACACATATCAAATGAGTGAGTCCTTGTGTTGGGGTACAAACCTGGTATCATTTTGTACCAAATTTCACCGCCTATATGGCTAAGAGTAGTTATCAGCAGCTTACCCTTTCGACTTGTTCTCCCGCAGACATTCCGATGGCTCTTCCAACCATTGTTGACTAGTCACCCCCTTCTACGCTATCTAGATCGCGCTAGTCAAGTCTTTCCAACTATTATTTTAGTGTCTAAACATCATTAAGTTCCGCAAATGAACTTACATATTTCAAGTGGATTACGGAAGATCCCAGGGACTGCATTTCACCCAAAGACCTCTCAATGAGAGGCCCAAAGGAACGACAAATACCGGGAAGTCTTGCAGCTTTACCTCAAGAAATTGAAAATTTCCTCGTTATCGAATTTTTGTAGAACCGCTTCCTTTAAAAATGCTCTGAGTAGGAAATCTACCTTGCAACATTTTATTAGCAGTGAAATTTACCGGCCACCATTAGAATTTTTTTAGAATTTCTCTCTTACTTTTTCATATTTATAATTTATAAAAATATCATGTAATTCTATATTTTGTTTGTGCTTTTATTGGAAAAGTTCGTGACACAATTTTTCACACGATGGATGAGATATGAATTTCGCTTGCACGCACTGGATCTGGGCGGGGCGGGAGGGAAAATCGCTCCCTCCCGCTTTCTTGTTTGGCATTTTTGAGAGAAGAAGAAGAGGTGAACCAAGGGCTTTTTGGAGCCATTCGCACCGCACCGGCAAAGATTCGACATTGCCCGAAGACCAACACCGCCCACCGATTCTAAGATTCTAAGAGGCAAAGCAAAGAAGAGGTGAGGATAACCTGCGGATCGATCAGAGCTTCGCTTGTTTTTATAACTATGTTGCATTGCCATGCATGTAATTCTTTCCATTCATTTGCATTTGTTTTATGTGAAACAAGATGATTTCTATGGTCCGTGACAAGGTCGGTAAACTATTGAATCAATTTCTAGATGATCCCGTGGCATCCAACGCCTCTCATACTAGGGCATCCAAAGTCTTCTTTAATGCCGCATTGATGATCCTGTGGCATCCAAAGTCTTTTCCAACCTCCCCAAATTTCAAAGTTCGCAGAGGCTTGTGAATGCCGTGTCCACTATTACTACCTTTACTCATGAGGAGGCATTCGATTGTTTGCTTTCTCATTTATTACGGGCAGGTAAAAACGTATACTTGATCCTATCACATGGAACATGCTACATATCATTCTAGATATTATTTGTAGCATTTTATCGATTGAGAATGCATGCATAAATCATCCGAAACATGCATGCTTTTCATTTATTTCACCTTTTTTAGCATTGCAAATGACATCTCTAACTATAAAATTTGTTTTATAGTAGATGTCCGAAAGGAAAGAAGCAAGGGCAATAGACCAGCCATCATTATTTCAGATGGCATGCTTCACCAGTAATACAATGTCGTATGTATCCAAAGTGTCCAGATAATGTTTTACATATTCAAGTGATGATGGGTCAGCCAAAAAGTGTTTGAAAAATAGGGAAGCTATGGCAAGATGCTTGGTTAAAGGACTATGATTGGCCGGAATATAACTATGAATTAGGAGGGTTTTTGCAAGCTTTGCAAGAAGAAGAAAGGAATTAAGAGTCCATTTGGGAAGCATGCGGCACCGAATGTTAGAACTTCTCGCATTTGGTCGAAAGCATGCAAAGTAGTCGATGGATCATAAGCATACATCATGGTTAGCAACAAAGGGCAAGGATTCCCTTTGTGGAAATAAGCAAGAAAAGTAAAGTTGTTCAATACATCTTTGCTACATCTTTTAGATGCTTGGCGTGATAGCAAAGGAGGATCATTTGGTATCTTCGGAGAAGTTCTGAGCGCCTTCGCTAAAGGCATGTGGTGTACAAGATATGGACCGGTCATTACATGAAAAGTTGCCGCAAAAATTTGTGCAAAGTATTAGCAAGTCTATGTGAGCGTATTAAAGCAAGTCCCTTCTTTGGAATAATGGTCGATGACCCACTGATATTAGTGTCACAAAGCATCCGATTTTTATATGCCACATTCTTGGAGGGTCCTAAAAGTGTGATAACTTTTCTTGTATTAGTAAAGTCGCTGATGGTAACGCCATATCGGGCCATTTATGCCATTATGGAAAAGGTGACTCAATGGGTTAGACACAAAGAAATTTGTGGCATTTGATCCGATGGAGTTTCCGGCTATGGTTGGTACCAAACAAAGTGTTGCTACTAGGACTTAAGGTAATAAATCCCTTTCTTATCAGCTTGTATCAGGCAAAATTACGCACCAACTTGTGCCTTGAAGGAGCTTCTAAGATCCAAAAAAACGTATGAGATTTCTGATTTTATTGATAATTTGGTAAATCGTTGCATCCTTCTTTTCAAGAAGTAAAACAAAGCCAATCTTCATCGAAATGGAAAAGAACTTGAATATGATGAGCTTCCATGCGTGAGGGCATACAAAAGACGCTATGGCTTAGTGCCATCGCGTAAGCATAAAAAGCTTTGTAACATTTCGAACCACTCTTGGCATTGGAAAGAGGAAAACAGATTTTATATGACAAGTTGGTAGACTTTTAAAATAGTTCACATTCTAAGACTTCCTAGCGTATATTCTTCAACATATGACTGAATTGAGTTTAGATTTTAAAATTTTGTAGATGTAACAACCATTGGAAGTTTATGTAACAAAACAAAGAAGGGAGATTGAACATGATTTTTGCGCACTAAAGTTATAGACTTGAATGGGTTTGATTTAGATAGCAAGGGCTATCCCATTATTCCTGATCATGGAGAGAAAGATGGAATGTTGGCTGCCTACGTGAAGCGGTAAAAGGAATATGTACCGGTGAATAGAGATGATACGCCCCATTGGTATCGATTTGAATTTGCCCCTTGAATTTCAGGATGCCTTCTCCACAAGTCAAATAAAGTCATTGAAGAAGCGCCTTTGAGGAACAACACATATCATCATGTCCGAAAGTTTTAGCACCTATAAATCTTCCTACCGAGCTAAAGAGTTGAAGAACTTTTGGCACAAAATGAAATTATACAACTTTGCTGATTTTTTTGGTGTTGATAAAAGAGTTAATGGGAAAGTGTTTCCTGCCTCTATTGATAGACATGAGTTTCTAAAGGAGTTTCCAAGATTTAGACTACAAGGTAGTAAATCGAATGGGCTGGAAAAAAAAGCTTTGGCATGAATATTGGACAATGATCTCTTGAAAAGAAATATGGTCTTCAAAGTATCCGTGAGCTTCTTATAGTTGCGTAAAGTTGAAGTTTGGTACAATGCAAAGAAAGACAGCAAAATGTGAAAGAGGATTTAGTAAAGTGAACCACATTAAGGTTAAGTTTCTAATAAACTAAAATCATCCGTGAATGGATGCTTTAGTAAGAATTGGTACACTTGAAGGCCCTAATTTGGAGAGTTTTGACTTCAAACCTAGCATTGAGCATTGGGAATCTAGCGAACATACATATAGACATGTCAAAGTAAAAGGTGTGAAGTTCAAGAAGAAGATTTGATTGTTGAGATTCCAAACCCATGTTGTTGAAGTGGATGATGATTCTCATAGCGAGTTTGATGAGTAAAGTTGCAAATTAATTCTCTTTTGGTCATTCATGCCATGCTAAAATTTGTATTTCCAATTTGGACATGGCGATTTTGTATGTTATAACTTATCGATTTTCATATGTGCTGAAATAGATGAAGTACTTGGTCTTTTATTGTGGTATAATATTCAATTATTCAATGCTTTCCGCTTTCCTTGAAAGTTTATAGGAAATTTTCCTGTTTTACAATATGTAGGAGGAAGATTCCAACCATCACCTATTGATGTTGCAATTTTAGTAGGAAAATTTTCCTTTCTCAGATAAAAAGTTTGTCGCTCAATTGATAGCCCCCCTCATCTAGAGATCTTGTGTTCAAGTCCTAGGGGTCCGCCATATGTCCCCATGGACGATGCCGTATGGCATGAGGTACAAATGTCGCCACTATCTATCTATTTATTTAAAATCTTTGTGAATTCATCACCATGTTGTCCCCAAGACATGCAAGTCTTCTTCCCTAAGCCATACACCAAATCTTTAAAGAGTTTTTCAGCTCTTCGCCTTTTCAAGTCGAGGTATACCTTTTGCATGTTAGCAAAGATCACCCTAGTAGAAGTAAATGTGTTTAAAATTTGCTCAAACCTCAAGAATAGACATAGGGTTTTCCAAATGATATATCATGGCAAGTTGCTATTAGATCTTCTTGAAACCAATACCGTTCTAGAAGGAGGTGATAATTTAATGCCGCATGTTGTCAATGATTCAGATTATCAACAAACCCCGAAGAAGATCGGGCTATTTTTTTTGTAGAATCGATCAACCAAAGAATTCCTTTATACTAATAGATCGTGACAAAGGGAATAACTTTACCATGAAGCAATGCTCGTCAATCCATTTTGCCAATTAGTTTGTCAATGCTCCACTAGGAGTTGTCTTTACAAGAGATTTGGATTTGTAGCTATTGGGGCCAAAGTAATCGACGCAGCTTCATCTTATTTGGAAGATTTATTCTCATGCATTTTAATTTCCTTAAAAAGCAAAAGCATAAAATATAGGTGTCAAGATGATGAACTCAAAAAGTGTTGCAACAAAGTAGCAAGTATATCTCCATAAAATGTTTTCTAAGGATTGACAGTGCAAATTGACAATGTTAAAGGACAATCGATCCGAATTTGGATTGCATAGCCACTTGGTTCTCCGTGATGAATATGCAAAATAGGAGTGCATACATGTGCAAATAATGAGGATCACAATTGCCTCAAGCAATACCTAGACATATGCTTCCTTACAAGTGCGTGTAATATGTAGCATAATAACAGGGGTTACCTTTGATGTTTTATACGCTTTTTCTATATGGTTTTTCTATGATTTTGTTATTGTATTCAAAAGATACTAAATAGTATTTCTAGAGCGATCGCTTTTAACTCAGTTGATTTTATTAGGAAAAAAAACCGTGAGGCCATGGTTTCTCTTTGATTTTCACCCTAAATAAACATGCGCCTCAATTAAAAAAAAAAATAGAGCTACGTAAAGCTATAGGGCTACATGAGAATACATGCGCCTCGTTAAAAAAACAGAGCTACGGTGAAAGCTATAGGCTACATGAGAATGCCCGGTCGAATTTGTTTTTTTAGGTCTAGGCCCAATCTAATTCGCCCGGCCTTGCCATGTTCTTGGCGTTCTTGGCAATTCCTCGGTCAGACTTCTACGACCTTCGACTCATCACAAATTTCTACTTCAAAGTCGCTTCAAGGAAATTTTTGACCACCATATAGCCGTGACCTTTCTACTTGCAAAAGGAAGAAGCACAAGAATACAATGCTATGGCGACCTTCTTCGAGTGTGCTTAATGGAGGATAGTAAGAATTGGATACAAGGAAGTTGATGGATCTCGGCCTTTTTTCCACAATGGGTTTAAAGAATCCACCGATGCATACTTCTTTTCACCGATGCAATCACTCGCTACTATGAGATTGATTGAGACCTAGCTTTCACGCGATTCATGCATGACGGAATCCCGACATTGGGAGGTACTATCTTACCTCAAATTAAGAAATAAGAGTTGTTTGGCCAAGTGGGTATGACTTGGGCAGATCTCACAACAAAGTTTTCTGCTAGTCCGATCACCGCGGCAGAATTATATGGCGATGCCGAAACTCATAAAGATTGAGCAAAGAGGGCGCTTTTGCAGGCCTCCTTCCTATCCTACTGGTAAGCATTTCGTTACCAATCCTAACGTTTACGGATACCGTGGTAAACTATGGTTGTATGTCAAATTCATTTGCCTTGACGCAGTAGGTCATTCGATTAGCGCAAAGATCTACAATTTCGTGGTGGCGTGATCTAAAGTTTTGTGGTGATAGCATCCAAGTTTTGTGCATGTGTCTATATGGTTTATTAAGCAGCCGGATTTGTTACATGGAGCTCTTGCGGCGCCGTAAAACAATGATGGGATTTCTTCTCGCGCATGAAGACCGTTCGACAACACTATTAAGTTACAAGCTCGCTTGCTGCTTTGGATTGCTACCGAAGGACGCTTCTTCCGGTGTCGCTAAGGGATGCCTCACAGATCCCATGTTGCATCACGTGATCGTAAGCGGGAGTAAATATAACCAATTCTTTATCCGATTAAAATTGAGCATTTGCCTTTGTTGCGCATTACAAGACCGCTTTCCAAATTTTGTAGTTTGCCTAATTCAATATCCAAACCCTCGCCATACCTTTGATATTCCCGCCACATCATGTCGCCTTACATCTTTTGCTTTTAGCTCATTCAATTGCAAAGCTAGAGATGTGTGATGAAACTAGAGGTATGCAACTATCGCCCGCTGAACAAATGTTCAAGGGGAAATTTCACAATTTGGCAGAAACCATAGAATCATTTTGACCGACAGAGAATCAAACAGTCTTGGAAAGCCACATTATTGCAAAGGGAAAGACTGATTCTACCTAGTATGCAGCACCTATTTGTTTCTTTTAAACAATTAATTTGAGGATTTTGCATTATGCTTTTCAACTTCAAATTTTTAGGCCATTGTGCTACATATCCAAAGAAGTGGTGCATGGTGAGAAGATTTGAAGCAAACAAATTTTTTGTCTTCGTGTGGGAGGGCTGAAAACCCATGTTCCGGTGGTTTAGTCTCCAAATAATCGTGTGGAAATTATTCTTTGAAGCTAATACGATATTTCTAAGAGATAGAGTAAACCAACCAATCAGATTATCGAGACATTTTGGCTTGATTTCCACATTACGATTTTGGCTTTTTTATATTACGGTGGTTGCATATTTTCTTCTTACTATTCTATCCGTTCAATGGTTTGTGACCATTGTCATTTTTTTTTATATTACTCATCATTTCCATATCCATAGATGATGTTTTAATAAATCCTTTGGACCAACATTTAATGTTTGTCTTGATGTTATTGTGCTTTTAGTAATTAATATTTAGGCCATAAAGTTTACCTATGTTTGCTTTAGTTAGGGCAGCTGGTAGTGGAGACAAATTTTGAACCGCCCAAGTAATGGCAAATGTCGCTTGTTATTAGTTTTACTAAACTTTGCTGCCTCTGAGTAGGTTTGTTTTAATGATTTGAGCCTTAAAGTTTATCTCGTTTGCTTTTATTTAGGGTCCAAGAGCAATCAACACACAACTACCATTAACATTATTAACACAAACCATTTGCATTTAACATTTAAATTAAAATCCCCCTTAAACCCCTTTGGTTTGGGTGCATTCCATACTACGGAGGGTTCTGAAGGCCGAGAGGCCTAAAATATGTTTACATTACATGTACAAAATTAACATAATAAGTACATTCTCTCAAACCTTTTTACAAACTTTAATATACAAGATACATAAAACTTTGTACATACATACACCCACCAGACGGATCTTCCAATGGGAGAGATCTTGGAATAAGGGCAAAATGCCCATCCTGAAGCATCGTTGTCCTAAGTAACCCCCGTGTGGAATATGCACCCAAACCAAAGGGGTTTAAGAGGGATTTTAATTTAAATGTGTTAAAATGCAATGGTTTTGTTATAATAAACGTTAACGGTAACAAAATACTACTATATTAAATACATCACATTATAAAAGCGGATCAATTCCACGCTTGCCATGGGTCCACAACGGTATTGATGAACATTTTTATGTGAAGAAGCATGGGGACGATTGTGTCCATTTGAACCGGTGTGTACACATCGCTCCAGGAATTGAGACATATTCGAAAAGAGCAAGAAGACAAGATCCGCCACGTTCAATAATGGGGGTAATTGGAATATACGTCACACCTTCCATACTATCCAACATTTGGTAAAACCATTCAAAGATCTAAAATGTACCAATTTCCATGTGATATTCCACACACCTTTAGTACGGCACTAACATCATATATCCAGGAGGTACTAGGCATGCAAGCTGCTAATTATGTCCCTCACTAATCGACATGCATAATCTATGCACCTACAATAGATTATTAGCTAAGATTTCTAGAACTCAGAACCTCGCGTAAAAATGTTTCCTTTGTAAAGTGTGTAAATGGACATTTGGCACCATCGATATGGATGTCATTAGTACGCTGTAACCCGCCTCTTTTATAGTTAGTTAGAAATTACTCAACCTAAGATGTTGTTATTCTATATTATTTTTTGCACCACCTGCATTTAGGTCGCGCTAAGATGCCACCTAGCTTTGTCCATGTAGATGACACCCACAAGAAGGTGCCACCTTAAAAAGAATAGAAACAAATGCCATCCTTGTGAAATGCAGGAGGAAAAAATCATATAATTAAATAACTCATAAGTGACTTTCTTTCCACCATTATTGCCATTACGTTGCATTTGTGATGAATCGATGGAGATGTTATCCGCAACCCCGCCGAAAAATGTACTAAGAGCATGTGCACGCTGACATTTCAGATCGCCAGCCCATTGTGGGATGTTGCATCAATTAAACCCCGACCCTTTTTATAGTTCCTAAAAATTTCTCAACCTAAGAGATGTTGCTATCCTATATTATTTTGCATTTAAAAAGACCAAAGTAGTCCATGCATGATGGCCACCTAGTTTTGTCCATGCATGACTTCCACAAGAAGGTGCCACCTAAGAGAACGTAAACCAAATGCCCTTGTGAAATAGAGATGGAAAAAATCAAATAATTAAATAATACATAAGTGAGTTTTAAACGGTGTTGTCATTATGTTGCATCGCCTAAGAAGCCACGAAGATGTCAACCGAACGCGGCGGTAAAACGTTACTAATTTAGCGCAATAACGACATTTGACATTATTGATATGCGTGATGGGATGTCGCATCGACGCTGTAACCCTTTTTTATATTTCTTAATAATTACTCAAATTAAGAGATGTTGTTTATCCTATATTATTTCCATATACTAAAGACCCAAAAGATTTAGGTCGTAAAAAATGCCACTCTAACTTTGTCAATATGGATGACACTTAAAAAAGCCACTTTAAAGAAAGGAAGGAAGGAAGGAGGAAGTTATTTAACGTCTAAAACAAAATGTCAAACTTGGTGAAACGAGGAGGAAAAAAAGAATGTTAGTAATTTCAATGTGCAATGATGCTTATGTTGTGTATATGTATAGTAAAGAAATGAGCAAGTAAAAGGGAAGATTAGTTTTACTCAAGCTAAGCAACAAAGAGCTTCTCCGGGTGCCTATATCCGAGCATGGTGGAGCAAATAGAAAACCACCGGATTCTACAAAGATTGCATAGAGCCTCGCGCAAGAGGTCAGAAGGACAAAGTGGAACTTCTCATCGGATGCAACAAGGCTAATGTGCCAAGCAAAAAGTGGAAAAAGGAAAGGCTACCGCATTGCATTTTGCCGCCAAGATGGACGGTAGAGTCCGCCGTTAAATTACTTCTCCAAAATGGCTAATAACGAAGACATGAGAAAAGGATTGTGAAGGAATACACCCTCGCATCGCAGCTCTTTCGTGGCAATCTCAACATCCTTCAACAAGCTATGGCATTGGCAAACTCCGCCATTTCATTGAATTCCTCAGATTTTGAGGGCTTAACCCCTTGCATTCTGCCGCTAGAAAAAGGAAATGCCATGTTGTCCATTTCCTTCCGTATCGGAGCACATAAAGATGCTCATGATGGAAAGGGGTTACTCCTTCATTTTGCCGCAAAATATTTGCCAATAATCAATGAAGGCCCAATAGTAGAAGGACAACAAATTCCATGATGGATGGATCGCCTTACACTATGCCACGCCCATGGGCAATGTGAGGCAAATAAAGCTGGTTAATTCACGAAGAAATGCATCTCGGCTGAAAAGGATAAAGAAAACGAAAGATACCCCTTCATATAGCTGCAAGGGAATCAGTCTTATGGGAAGGCATAGAAGCACTTATAGAAGCAGGAGCCGATGTTTTTGCTACTAATAAAATACGTAAATGCCTATGAGCCTTGGGTCCATTTAGAATAGATCTGCGCAAGGTTCAATGAGGATAATGTCATCAAGGCCGGATTGCGTGAGAGGGCTTAGGAGAAATTGATCCAAGGAAACGGGATGTAACGGGCATTGACAAGTATGGTGCTACGTTGTTTCATTACACCTGTGTTATGCAACAAAAGAAGACGCTGAATGGGTCATTCAGTAAAAATCAAGTTATTTGTTGCTCCCTCGCCGAGGAGGAAGAGTTGCTAGATTTTACTAAATAAGAAGGACAATCTTGATAGAACCGCCATGCATTGGGCTGCAATCAAAGAAATCAAAAGCCCGGGTGTTGTTCAAGCACTTCTGAATAATAACATCAAATTGGACAAATGATGGAAGGGAGAGGAAACCTTTGTTCATTGCTCTTTGATCGCGGAGCACATTTTATGTAAGGAATTCTTAAGTCTTTGCTTCTTCCGAGAGAGGAGAGAAATTTTACAGGTGAGCACGGAAGAATGGGCATCGACTTGAAGAAAACTCATCCTATCCCTCTTCCTAGGGTGTTTTATCCTCCTTTATTGGAAAAAAGGTTTATCTCTAATAAAGATGTACCGCTTGGTGATATGAGGCCATTTTATGCGTAGCTTTGCATTTGGGAAAATATGATATTGCCGCTTATGATTATTAGATATGATGCAAATGTCATAAATCAAAAGGTTCGAAGACTCGATGGACGACATTGGGCAACGATACTAAAACAATAGAACGATTGTATCTATGCTTTGTACCGATAAGTTTGGGAAGCACCTTTAGCCAATGAGGAAGATTATCTTGAAAGACACCCACCTGGCATGCAGAAGGGAACAAAAGAAGAGACCAAGAGGGACTTATTAGAGAGGCGTGATATTCAAAACAGAGTCCATTCAAGGAACATCAACTCCTATGGAGGTCGCCAAATCGTTTGTTTAAAGTTACGCAACCTTGATCGCAGTGGAGCAACATTTGCAAAGATCGCCTAACCACATGGCAACTCATTATCCCCGTTATTTTGGGAACTCAAATATTTTTTCCTTTGCTGCAGCGGTTACAACGATTTTGTCTTGTGTTTATGCAACTCCTAAAGAAAGAGAACGTGAACTTCATTTCATCGTCGACAGGAGGAAGCTTTTATTGTCTTTTGCTTTCTATTCTCACTCATGTTCGTGTTTATAGCATTCATGGTGGCAAGCTTTCTGTCATTGCCATCTTCAAAATCTTTAAAAAGATAAGGAACGTTCCTAGCACATATAACTATTGCTGTTGTTGGTGCACTCCCCTATTTTTGAACAAAGTTTATAAGAGCCCACAAAGTTTATAAAGTTTGCACAACTAAGAAAAATGCCCACATTCTTTCAAAATTCTATGTTGTCTTTGTTAGAAACGTGTTATATTTATACACGTGTGCAACCTTCATCTACTCTATTATTGCTCAAACAGCTAAAAGCGGCTTTTGCCTTTAGCCCTCATTATATATAGAGCATGCTCTCTTCATGAAGATTATCATTCGCTTTGAAATTAACTTGTGTCCTCTATCTTGATTGTTGTCTCTCTTCCTTGCATTGTTTATATTTCTAACATGCACAACAAGAGAAAGGTCAATTAGGGGCGATGAGAAGTGGGTCACGCCTATGCGCGACGTTGGGACACGTATCGCGGATGCTAGGGACACGCCGCATGTAGGGGATAGGTTCTCAGACATTATGAAATTTTTTCAGATTTTATAAAGTCCAAAATAACACGATTTTTACCCCGCCGGGTCGAAAATTTGCTTAAACCTTCGCTTTCGGCTTTTATCAAACTTTTTTCGCCGTAGTTTAAAGTATTTTTTCGCTTTACGCTGACTCTTCCAAATTCGCTAAAGGTGAAAGTGTCTTATTTTCGCTGAACTTTTTTCTGCGAAGTTTAAACATATATACGCTGAATTTTTCCGTCGATAAGTCGTTTTATACCGCCGGCACGCTAAGGAGTTTCGCTGGTGTTTAAACAGTAGTTTTCGCCACGCCAAAGTTTTCTTTATAGATATAACCAGGCTTTTCTTTATTTTTATGCTATATCAGGTAAACCACTGCTACCGCTTCCACAACCCTGCCCCCTTTGTTTCTTTTTTTTTTTTTTCATTTTTCCGCTTTTAAAGCAAACCTAGTTTTGTTTTTAGGTTATTGTGGTGGTCCGGGTTCTCCATAGTGAGGCCTGTCGCCAAGGTCTCCATTGAGGGCGATGATGGTGGCGCCGCCTCTGTTCTATGGTCGAATCCGCATCCGATTTTTGAAAAAAAATAATAGAAAAAAGAAAATAAAAACAATAGAACAAAAGAATAAAAATGAGGGAAAAAAATAATGAAATAAAAATAAAAGAAAAAAATATATAAATTTGGTTTGCCTACGCTTTTATCGCATAACAAGCAGTTAGTTTAGAGTTGATTAAGAGAGACTAGGTTTAGAAGTTCTGAGGATCCTTGGTCGAGGCAAGGACTTCGCCTTGTGCGTCACATTGAATGGTGCTACGCCGAGGGTGGGTGTCATTCGGCGTCAGGGGATTGCTGAGGTACACCCTCCCATTGAGGGTCCTTTAGCCCTCTGCAGCTTGTTGGACTTCTCCGATCACGCGGGAAAAATGGAGTGTTGTACTCTTATGGAAGGGTTGAAGAGAATATTTAATGAGATATACCCTATTTTCTTCTACGGTGTTGTTGGCAAAAGTCCAACACTAATATAGGGAGTGGTGTATATTTCCATAAATATCTCGCGGACTCTGCAGGTCTTATGCAATATGTTCGGTTAGTCTTGCCAACCTCTATGAGGGAGTTTCCTAATGGAGTCAGAATTTGGGTCGCATCATAAAGTTAAACTTGTTGTTGAAGAGAATAGAAAAAATGCATTTTCATAAAACCGAGAATGTATCAAACTCATTAGATTAACCATAGAGTGCCTATAAATCACAACGAAACTTCGATGGGTGCCTATAGCAAATCCAAGCTTGAAATTTAATAGTTTACTAGAATCTTAATGAACTATTTCACGGCTTTTATTGACACTCAAATAAAGTGGGTTTTTCCCCCGCACTTTTAGGTATTGTTGTCAGCTTTTACTCAGTTGGGCATATCTATACACGCTTCTAAAGCTGCTATGAATCCACAAGAGTTAGGCAGCCAGGAGCTAGAAGCGGCCAGAGCCTCACATGAGCCTAAAAAGAAGGGACCTAGGGTAGAAGCTCTCACATGAACCTAGAGGCTTTAGTCTTCTACCAAGATGCAGAGAAAAGATCAAGACCCCAACAGCTATGGTCCTCCTTAAGACCCGCTTTAATGAATTGGCTCAGTGGCCGGATATGTGCCGCCACCCCATCTCGAAGTTGAGTTGATTACGCAATGTACGGCGGATGGCTGACTTCCACTCAAGTCTCATGAGAGATCTTTGCCGAGAGCTTTTTGGGCCTCAGATGATAGAGCTAGAACCTGAAAGATTGATTTTGAAAGGTATGCTTGGATAGATGGCAATGTATCCCGTGCATAACCGAAATATGATTCATGCGGGTGGCAAATCTAACTAGTCCGGGTGCTTGAGGGAGTCTTTAAAAGATAAGGCTGTGGAATGGAAACACAGCCTTTGACGAATCGAAAGCTTAGAAAGGGAAACCCATCAACCCCCACCTAGTTAAGAAAGTGTTGGTACGTGACTATTAGAGCCAAAGCGCCCCGTGAGACTGATAAAAGAGTGGGAAGTAAGAAAAAGGGCGATGCCAAGACTATATGGTTTGCAATGGATTCCTCTCAAATAATAAAGTGACCAAATTGGTTCGAGAACATATGGAAATCCAGTTCAAATGCAATATCTTGGGTTCTAGTTTTCTTAAAGATCTAACCCTATTTGTGTTAAATTTCAGAATGATGATGCGCGGTTAGGGTAACGCTAGGCCCGATGTGATAATGCAAGGCCATGATGAAAAACATGAGGGAATCACAAATGCAGGTTAGACATGGCTCTATCATACCGCATTGGTCGCATTAACCGGGTTGGAAAGAACAGGTTGATATTTCCCTCTTTGAATGGGGTTCTTGTGCATCTCTTTTGCGTGCATCATGGAGATAATGTGAGTTTGCCGTGCATGCATTTAAGAGATTAGGTATAAGCCTACCGGGTCGAGGTTGACGCCCATAAGCTTGAGCAACGGAAAGCAAGAGTTATATGTTGTTCAAAGAGTGCAGGATCTAACCATGTCGCTTTTTAAGCCGCTTGCTTAAGCTTAATAAAGAGCACCATTTACACATGGACTTGCACCCGCAATGTCTTGCTTCATTTTGAATTTGGGAAAGAGAGGATGCACGGAATTCCCCGTTTTTGCTTATATTTGGTATATGTGGACCGGGAGAAGAACGGCTATTAAGCAGCCGCTGGAAGTGAAGCGGTGGGCATACAAAGGCATGGATGCCGCCGGCCAAAAAAGGCGATTGAGAATGAAAGGCTTGCCTATCCATACATGCATGATGATTTGTATTGGGGTCCAAAAAGAGATGGAACTAAGATCTGCGCACCGCAAGGGTAGACTTCGATCCTTTAGGGCAACCTACTTTATCTATTACCTTGCTGATTTTGCACGCAATCGCATTCTTTTTGAGACTATGGGTACCAATGAACAAAGCCGGAGGTTTGAAACATGTCGCATTATTTGAAGCTATAATCGCGGTTTAATCCCAATCTGAACAAGGCACATGAGTTTGATCCCAACCCCAACACCATGCGAGCACTTTGGAATTGTCTCCAACATTGCACAAGACCCCAAACGGAATCGATTGATTCCTCGTTACGTTAGGTGCGCATCGATGTTGACCAAAATTTGGACAAGTCACGCTTTAAAATGCCATTTATGAGCTCTCTTGTATGCAATAAAAAAAAATGTTGATTGAACAATTGCTTAAAATACTATCTATCTATCTTTAAATACATTCAATAAAACATCTTTGGCATTCTTATGTATTTATTTTGTTGCACTTGTTTTTTTTTTTTTTATAATTTATAAGTCATATTGAGTTGTTTTTTATTTCCCCGCTTAACGTGAAAGCCTATCCTCAAAGAAAACGAATCGCACAACTTACCTAATGCCAAACACAAAAAGAATGTCTCAACAATCCAAGTTCGCCTCTTACTCCAAACCGAAGTTCTTTGTCATCGCCAGATGAGAGAAGGGGGCTGATGAAACCGGCATGGAGGCAACTTCTCTATGTTCCGCCCACTTTGAGAACTCGAGTAACTGATGGATTTGTATTTCCTACCTACATTGTCGTCGAGGTTAGGCATAATAGATACGTAAAGCAGAGGAACATGCTAGAATGAATGAGGCGCCGCGCAAAAAGAGTTGTTGAGGTTGAGGGCGATGGGCGTATGGCCAAGAAAGAAGGTGTCACAAATTTACAGGTGCATGGAGTTGTACGTGACATGGGCCAGTTGTTGCACCGTGGGAGCCGATTTTGAGGATATCGAGGCCAATTTAGACGCCAAACAATGACGCCGACCGCCAAGGTGAGAGCAGAAAGTATAAGGCATAACACCGCAAGATCCCTCAAGTCCCAGAGCTAAAAGCTTTGGAGAGGTGGGTGCAAGGAAAGGAATAATGATAAAACCACGAATCTGCAAAAGACGCTTTGCCAAAACAAGTGTACTATGAGATTGTGAGAGGGGAACCCGTGAATTATGCCAATGAGAAAGTGGAAACAAGGAAGTGGCAAAGGTAGCAGCAAGAGAGAAGCTCGCTGATTACTCGAAAAGCCTTGGTGATAAGCCCGACTATAACCTATTTACTTCAAGATGCCATAAAACTTTTAGATGTGGGGAGGGTTGCGCGGCAGAAAGCGAAGAATGATGAGGTAGATCCGGGCTCGATTAGAGAATGAAAGAAGTCGAAACCTCCCACTTTCCATCGAGGAAAACTTGGCGGCTTAAAAGATCGTGCAAATGCTCAATGACAAGGTGGCTGCAGAATTACCAGACACGAAGAATCAACTTGCAGCCTTTGGGTAGGGGAAAATACGATTATTGAGTAGATTAAATGAGCATATGCGACAATATCAAGAGTCTTAGATTCGATCCCCTTAGAGTCTCCAAGAGTAGGCTATTGCATACCTCCTCTCAATACCTATATGACGATGATGATGATGTAAAGAATCCGGGACTTTAGATATTGTCAAGTGTGTCTGCGCATAATCTAACCCAAGTTGGTTGGTATGCCTTAGGGTGTGGACATCGCCCATTTGAGGTGTTTGTTGGATTGGATGATGGGCGTGAGGTTCCGGCCCGGTGATGATGGATATATTATACCAGCGAGCCAAGATGCAATGCTCAACCCCGCAATCACGCGATGCCTCCCCCTGCCACCTCCGACATTGCTCGCAGGAGGGATGGAATGGCTCATGCGTTCCAATCCCAACGGAAATGGACCTTGGACGGGGGTAGAAGAACCGCTGAAGGTGAAGAGGTACCAGACATTAATCAAGACTGCGGCTCCCGGCCAGCGTGGGATTGTGGTGCTAACATGGATGCGTGCATTTATTACTTAAAACCCATGAGCTATCTACATTATTTTTGATATTTTTCCCTAAGATCTCGATGCACATGAATAAAACCAACGCTCGCTGACGAGGATTTCCTTGTCTTAATAAAATTTTTGGGGGTTGGGTTCGCATTGAGTTGTTTGTGTAATAGTTAAGTAAAGTAAGTATGTGGGACCGAGTCAAAACATCCGTGAGTGAGCACCCTATTTGACATCTAGACCTCATGTCGCCTTCTTTTCACCCAATCTTTCCACCGCTTAGTCGCTTTTTGTTTGTTCGTTTTGATGTATCTAATTTGCCCCCCAGGGATGAGGTTGCTCACCATTTTAGGTGGCTTAATTAGATACATCAAGCAGAAACCTAAAAAGGAGTAAGTTCGAGCGCTAATTCCCTTGAATGGTTGAAACTCACCGGTAGGATATTCTCCAAAACAATATAGACTTCTCGAATTTTGTTACCTCCTTTAGAAAGAGTTTAGCTTTTTTCTCTGACTCTCTTTACGCCTCTATGTCAATGTATCTTAGATACTTTGCTAGGTTATATTACACAAAGATGCCCAAAATGGGGGCCTGAGCGTAAATCATTCGCTCTAGAGGAGGTTACAAGGGTTTTTGAGTACTCTATTTTATTGTGGACGGGATGATATCGTGCTAGTGGTTGCTTAAGCATTCTCAGGGTCATTAGATATTAGTGATTGATGAGTTCAAGCATGAGATTCTCCCTTTCTTTCCCTCCTTTTGGGCAATGTAGCTTAGTTTACATACCAAGTTCCATTGTCCAAAGAGGGTGAAAGCAAGGCTTGGGAAGTCTCGATGTTTGCACCGAGGTCGATTTGGGAATTCATGATGCCATGACTTTGAATTCTGGGTAACTTAGATGTTAGTGATTGATGAGTTCAAGCATCGAGACTTCCCAGCTTTTCCCCGCTTCTTTGGGCAATGTAGCTTAGTTTACATGCTAAGTTCCATTGTCCATAAGAGAGTGAAAGCAAAGATTGGGACGCCTTGATGCTTGGACCCGTGTCTCATTCATCCTGGGTTAGTCTCTTTTTTCATCCAGGCTTAGTCTCTTTTTGCTTGTCCTGTTTATTGTATCTAAAGTGCCCCCGGGATGAGATCGCTAAGCTCATGTTAGGGGCACTTTAAATATATATAAACAGAACATCGAAAAGAGAGTAAAAAGCACGAGCGCACCCTCTTGAATGGTTGTCAACTCACCAGGCTTGATATTGTTCACATAAACAATATAGACTTCCTAGAAATTCTTGTTACCTCCTCTAGAAAGATGAAGCTTTTTGTCTCCCGGCTCTTTGTAGTCTCTCGCGGTCAATGTAGCTTAGTTACTTTGCTAGGTTATATTACACAAAGAGGCTCAAAATGGGGCCGGAGCAAAAAATCGCTCGCTCTAGAGGTAGAAGATGCTATGATGTCGAGGTGAGAGCGCACTCTAATTTCAAGCCAAAGTGGTGCACGGGCGTTGTCCATCCATATAGCTACTGTTAGGCACCAAATCATGGAACATCCTAACTCCGGCTATTGATGGAGAACCTTGAGCATCACTATGACTTGAAATTAGAGGACGGGCCCCTTCCTTAGGTCGATGGTGGATTGTACATCGACGAGGTAACAAGGTTTTGAGTACTCTATTTTTATTGTGGCAGCCGGATGATATCAGCCTAGTGGTTGCTTGCTTGATTCGTGGGTTCATTTGAGATTAGTGATTGATGAGTTCAAGCAACGAGACTTCCCATCTTTCTTTCACTTCGAGGTCTTTGAGCGCATTCCGTGATGCTTAAATTGGCATTTGAATGCCATTAGGACCTATAATTTGTACCTCCATTCCTTTGTGGCACATGCCATGCAAACCCATTTGGTATTCGCCAGAGCATGTGCCACCCAGGAATAGAGTACAGATTATAGGTCCCCGATAGTATTCAAAGTCCAATTTAGCATGCTTCGAGATAATTTTTCACCTATCTAGTGGTTGGGAGGATGTGGATCATGTACCTTGTGAACCTTCCCGATGGATCGATTCGTCCCTACCGGTCCATGGCTATTTGGCCCCTTGGCGGCGTAGATTACTTCTCATCAACAAGATTCTATGGCATGCGCCAAGGGGCGCGCAAAGAACTAAGTCGAGACGGTCTGATCCAAGGAGGGTTCTCAAGGCACTGTTCGATGGAGGTAAGGGAACACCTGTGATGCATAATCATTGGTTGGAGAGTGGATCGTGTATCTAGTGAAATCTCAGATCCGTCAAAGTCGCCTCGACCATCCGTGGCCGCTTGACCCCTTGGCATCGCGTGATTACTCATCGCTAAAGATTCGCGGGCATGCGAAGAGGCAAGTGTCAACGGTCAAGCCGCTTTAAAAGCGAGGTTTCTCTAGGCACTTAGGTCGATCGATGTTACACATGAATGAAACATGGACCCGAAGTTACATGAACCATCATACATGAAAGAAACATCGCATACGAAAGAAAAAACATAAAACAAGGTGACCAAATATGATAGCGAATTTTTTAGAGGGTTTTGAGAAGGGTTTAGAGGGTTTTCGCCACGAAAAGACATTTTACGCAAAAGTTTGATTGTTTTAGGGTTTAGATTTATCCTTCAAAATCTTGTAGTTACATTTCATAAAGTAAACAAAAAATATTGCATTTACATATATAAATAAATCATCATCGCCTTACTAATAAGAGTTACACAAAAATTGGTACAACCTAAAAGTTTCAAATAAGTCCGCCAGGATCAAATCAAAACCGAAACCAGTTACATACTCATATAAGTGCAATGGCTTTATCCTTCTTCACACTCATTAATAAAACAATCATGTGATGGATTTTGTAAGCCTTGAATTCATGTCATACTTCACGATCAGTGGATGATACTTTTATGTTAAATGCTTTGTGTCAAGCTAAAAATACGCCACATAAAAACTATTGTGAATGCAAATGTGCAAATGAGAAAGCACCTTTTTCCAACTACAACCTGCAGCTAACAAGGATTATTTATGTTAAGTGCATGAAAAGGCATACAATAACTTCAACCTCTGCGCCAATACAAATAACTATGCAAAGTTCTTCAACCTTCTTGCGTATTAAAGTTTTGAAAAGAGAAGGTTATGGATGGTCTTTCATGATCTGACTGGGTTCATATAGCCAGCCATGCTGTCATGCTGTCATGGATGCTAAACATTCTCATAGTGCCATACTCCTAGCATCTCCAACCTAAATAGAGCGCATCATCATACCATTTATCACAATGAAAGGGCAAAAATGGAACATGTTATTCCGCATTAAAAGGGCACTAAAGGACATCTTGTTTCCAAGAATATCCTGGAAGCAAAGGAATTAAATTACAACATAATACATACAACAATTTTCTAGAATTAGAAAAACATAATTCTGACTGACTTAATGATTTAACGAGTTAACAATCCCTTCCTAGGATGGTATGGTAGAATGATCTCCATGAATTCAATCCTAAAGTGGAACAACTGTGATGTGGTAATCTTCTTGAGCTTCTTTTAGCATTGGGTGGCGGTACAAGCTTATCACGACCATCGAATAGTTTCACAAATGATTAGAGAACAATGATGCAACAAACCTTTCTACGATTAAAGCACTAGGCCTATCCTGAAAAACTTTGGATGAGACCATCCGATGGATTTGAAATGGCATAATCTTTTAGCACTTGTTACCAACAAAGACTCATGTGGAAGACCTTTCTGCCTATTTCGCTGCCATATTTTCTGTAGATTTTCCTAGAGTAAGCTAAACCTAAAAATGTCAAGGAACCCACCTGAGAAGGAAAGCGATGGATTCGTCCCTCCGAAGCTCCCCAAACTCGAATTCATGCCCAACCGCCAGTTTCTATGTTTCATATTCTTTGTTTGCTTCCGTAAATACGTCATCTCAGACCTTAGCGCTAAGCCGCGACACCTCTAGCAGGCACCTCTTAGATGCAAGAACCTCTTCAAGTTAGGCGCAAACACCTCGCTTTAAGTTAGTATTTTAACCTAAGAAAATAGAAAAAGGCAAAAATAATCCCTCGTTCTGAGCGGTCTTGGCCAAGACGCCTCTCAAAGCCGCACCAAAGATTCCATCTTTTGATACTTTGATTCCGCCACTTATTCTAGGATCCTCTATGGGTTAATCTTTGCTGCTATCATGATAAGAAATTGGAATTATAAACTCGATGGATTTCCACATGTAATTTCACCGGGCAGGTCGTTTCTGCTTCAAGTTTGCTTTTGGTTTTTTTCAAGATTTTTATGAGTTCGATTGAGGATCGGGCAACAAGTAGAAGTATTGCAAAAAGATTTTGCATGACCGGGAGCACTTTGAAGTAGGAAACACGCATTTTCAATAGATGAAGCTTTAGACCCTAGGAAACACGCACCAATAGATGAAGCTTTGGAAGTGGAGTGCCTTATTTATCAACCACTCATGTTTGAACCAACGTGAAATCATAAAACTCCGCGGTGTTTTTCTTTCGCTATGGCTTTAACATGACAACAAAGGCCCCTTGTATTTTTTGTTCAAACATGACCATGGTTGATAAATAAGGCACTCATTTGGAAATATGTAGAAAATCATGCTTTACATAGTCTTGCACAAACGGGCATTTTCTCCCTTTGGGTTTTGAACATGTGCCTGAGCTTATTGTATTTCTTTTATTGATTGATAATCAAGTCTATCTGTCATCCTTCTAGAAAAATAAAATGCTTCACATCTTCATTGTGATGTAACATGCATGAAAGTTTAACAACCCCCATGTGGATGTCAACTACAAGGTACAACTTCATTGTGATATAACATACACAAAACTCAACATCCCTTATATGCATCCCTTTTAGAGTAAAGATCATCAAGTTTTAAGCTTCGAATTTCATGCTCGAATTTCATGGTAGAGAACTAAAATGGGTATGTATCAAAATATTCTTAAGAATATTCTTCTAGAAACCCTCTAAGCCCACTTAAAAAAAACCCTCCAAATAAAAATCCCCCGAAATATATAGAAGACAAAAACTTGTAACAAAAAACTTTACTTTTTATTCATAGTGCCGAATGGTTTACAATAGTTTGAACATCCTCATAAACAAGTTACAATAGATAGACCGAGGGTACTCATCACATCATCTTTCTAGACATCACCGCCTTCATCAATTTCATCATCCGGCTTCCTGTCCTCTTCTCGCCAAGGCCTAGGTTCAACCTCCTCTCGCTCCCTTCCCTTACCGCGAACGCCCTCGAGATGTGTTTCTTCCGATACGCTTGCTCGCTTTGTATGGGTCATTGGCATTAAAGAGTCCGGCTGGTCACGTACCATTAAGTCCTCGCGCATCTCAGATTACTTGACTGCATTTCAGACGACTCCTCTTCAGATTTCACCGCCGCTTGAGTCGTCCGAGAACATGTTCTTGTCTAAATCATCTTCGCATCGACAAAATGGGTACGTTGAATGTCCCCATCAACATGGTTAGCGGCATTTACAAAGAAGCGGCTCGTCCTCACCGCCTTTGAAGTTGTCCTCTTCCACTTCGGGACCGTGATCCATGAAAGGAAATCAGAAGCTTATCAACTACGGCTGCATTCACTCATTAAGCGATTCAAGAGCCTAATTTGAGAAGTTATATACAAGTTTGTCACCTTCTTATGCAAGAGGCTTATTTTGTGTCCACAAGATGTATGTACTTATAAGCACTCCAGTTCCTCTCACTTGCACTATTGGAGGATACCAAGGAGAGGATAGTCATTGCAAGGGCCTATAACGTGTCGAATCTTGTCCATGGGCTTGCCACCATGCATAAGATTCCATATTTGGTTCCTTCTTGTGACTCTCCAAAGGCATCGTAAAGCTCTTCATCCGCCCCACCTTCCACCTTCCAAGTTAAGGTATTCAGCTAACTTGGCAATGAAAATTTTGTAGTCCGAGCTGTTGGGGTAAACATTTTTGCAACCTTCTTCAATGAACCCATCACTTCTTTATCCGTATGCTGGTCCATATCGTGGTTGTGTGGGTCTAAGGCATGTCTTGGCGCCATGAAGATCATTATAAGACTTCTTCCATCATTCATTGAAGTCTCTAAGCAGCTTCGCTTAAAGTTTTAGTCAAAGGGTGCATTGGGGCCATCGCGTTCTAGAAAGGATTGAATGGAGTGCGGCACCTCCGGACCTTTCCGGTCTTGCCTTCAAAGAATCAAGGTTTTGATGGCATGACAAACAAAGTTGCATGCACTTGACAACATTCTTTACGCCTCTCAAAAATGTCTCCCCGCCCAAGCATTTCTCGAAGGCGGCTTCTTCTTAGGTGTTTTAAAGCATTTTTCCTTTCTTCATCTCCCATTCAAAGAACTCAGATGGTTGAAGGTCGAGATAATCGAAGTCGCGACACCTAAGCACTCTTTCAAGACAAATGTAATTAAGTCAGATTTAATTAAAGTGGGACTCATTCCATTCCCATTTTTTTGAACCCTGTTAATTTATATAAAAAAAGAGCACCCCGAGCCAAAAACTATCCTTAATTCGATTTTTGTCTAGAACTTCGCATCGAAGCTTTCCTCCAGTTTCCCATTAGCGAGTCGAAACAAGAACAATGCAACTGAAAACAAAGGAAATTCATTAAAGATTGAAATCAAAGTTCTAGATTGAAACCAAAGTTTACAATGGTTGAAGATACCATGATGGCTCTGTACCGACACAAATATTACATCATCTTCGCACACGGACCACCCCATCGGGAACAACATACTGAGCAAGGTCCGAGTTGCGTTCCAAGCCACAAGAGCAACTTGAAGAGAATAGAAATCAACACGCTTAGCCCGACATGGCTCCCCATCATGTCCCTTTACTCATGATTTGCACCGGGAAAGGCAAAATCAAGTTAGTGCAAGTGATGCTACTGCATAATACAAATAAGAGAACAACCCGTTCTAAGGGCCATTTAAGAATGTAGGTATGGGCTTTTCGACTCA
Source organism: Isoetes taiwanensis (assembly GCA_021234155.1). Taxonomy (NCBI): domain Eukaryota; kingdom Viridiplantae; phylum Streptophyta; class Lycopodiopsida; order Isoetales; family Isoetaceae; genus Isoetes; species Isoetes taiwanensis. The sequence goes on from JAJEKV010000023.1 coordinate 6,959,438, forward strand.
TGAAGTCGAGAAAGGCCCTCCGATGTAGCTTAGAGCCCAAAAAAACAAAAACAAGGAAAAAAAATTCCTTCTTTTTTCTAAGTAGGCAAAAAAAAAAAATTTTTTTTTGAGGGCGTTCTCGACTCAGCGAGTCGAAAGACCCTCAAGGCCCCTCTAATATGGCCTTTCTCGACTCAGCGAAAGAGAAACGTGAGCTCGAGTAAAAATTTTTTTTTCCTTTTTTAACTAGGAAAAAAAGTTTTTTTCAAGAAAATTTTTTTTAGGGCCTTTCTCGTCGTGGGTGAAAAAAGCATCTGAGTAAAAAACAGCTTTGGGGGTTGAGAAAGGAAGCTCAAGTGAAAAACGTGAGTTCGAGGTCGAAACGCCGATCCGAGGACCTTTCGACTTCGCGAAGTCGAAAAGGCAGCTCAAAGGAAAAATGCAGTTTTAAAGTTAGTTAAGGCCTTTCTCGACTTCCTTGCCTGAAAGGCAGTCTCAAAGCTTAAAAACGCAGTTTTAGGGTTAGAAGGCCTTTCTCGACTTTGCGAAGTCGAGAAAGGCAGCAAAAAGTTTAAAAAACGCAGGTTTTATAGTTAAGGCCTTTCTCGACTCGCGAAGTCGAAAGGCGTACCAAAGCAGCAAAAACGCAGTTTTAGGGGTCAAAGACCTTTCTCAACTCGCTGAAGCCCAGAAAAGGCAGCTCAAAAGCTAAAAACACAAGTTTGAGGGTCTTTCTCAACTCGCCCAATGAGAAAGGGTTCTAAGGCCCTTCAAAGTAAAAATATGGGTCTGAGGGAAAACATAGTTCTAAGGCCCTTCAAAATAAAAACGCAGTCTAAGGCCCTTCAAGATGAAAAACACAAGTCTAAGGCCATTTGGGTGAAAAACACAACAAGTTCGAGAAGGTCGATTAGAAATGAATAACCTTCAAACATCATATCATATTACTATACCTTTGTTCACATGTGATCAAACATACAACAAATGTAAGCGAACCTACTTGCCTACTTGTCTCCCTTTTTTAATATGTCAATGTTTATCTATAGCTTTATTCAAAGATAGCTTTCTTAAATGAAACAAGATATACTATGTATTTTCTAATAAGACAATATCCTATACTATGTATTTTCAATAAACACAATATCCTATGTATTTTCTATGAAAAAAATACCCTCCCCATAAATTTCCTATGTATTTTCCAAGAATGCCTAATGCACATGTAAATAGCAACATATGCATGCACCTATAATACACATTATAACTTAAAATAATTTACCCTTATAACTAATAATAATGCACCTTATAAATATACTTACCCTTATAACTAATAATAATGCACCATATAAATATTATGCCCACGTGACTTATTTTCAAGACTCACTTTACTCTACTCTCACGGGACTTATTTTCAAGACTCTTATACCCCCTTTTTTCCCCCCAATATTTGAATTTTGAAATTTGGTACACACCTTTGTGCCGCGAGATGCTTTTTGTACCACCTGGACCTGCAACCAAGAGGAAGTGCAAGTAACACAAGGGATGATGGAATTTAGCTTGGATTTTTAGAAGCTATGGTGTGCAGATAACCGTATTATTGCGGGAAATCCTCCATTTATTTCAAATCCATTAAGCTCCCACTCCTGGAAGCGGAGATGCTTCCCCTTGCATTTCTTGGAGCCAAAGATGAAGATGCCGAAGATGGAGATGCTCGGGCGATTACGCTGCGGCTTGTGCCCTTTCCTTGTAGATTTATTCTGTCGGGATTGGCCCAAAATAGGCAAAAATGACCCGGATGTAGTCGATTTAGATATAATAGAAGCCGAGAAGCGTTATTGGTCCGGGATTTGCAAAAGATGGAGTCCTGGGCATTTGAATCGTGAGGCGGTATTCATATTTGAACTATATTCCATTTGAATCAGAGTCAGATCTCCATATTCCGTATTTGAATCCGACCATTCGAACCTTGGAAGAAACGGCTCCAGGCCTCCATTTCAAATGGCCGGCGGCAAAGCAGAGGGGAGGAGCCGTCGGCTATTATTCAAGAAACTTTCAAAAGAAAAACTTTTCTTTGCGATTTTGAAGCGAGCTTGTCTTCTTGAGGCCGTCTGAAGAAGAGCTTGTCGAAGTCTTCCTCTTCTTTGGATTTATGACTTTTAAAATCAGAGCAAGCTAAGCGGGAGTTAGATCGTTAAGTTGAAATAAATGAGTGTTGAAATTGCGAGAGATAGCAGTGTTGAAATTACCAGCCTTCTATAGTGATGCCAAGTTCAAGTTATCCATGCTTGCCGCTTTGTGCCATGCGGAGTTAAAACCCCGTTGCATACTTGGATCTTTGATTTTATCGATTGGGCGTAGAAGCGGATCCAAAGGGCCCTTTTTGTCGTGGATGGGGATATTTTACGATTATTGCTTCGAGATTCAAGCCCTTTTGCCGTTCTCTAGCCTTCTGGAGCTTTTTGTACCAGCTTGAGGGCAAAGAATAGAAATGGAGCTTTAGTCCGAAAGCCTTGCAAAAACCGAGGAAGTTCACGGAAGATGGAGATTTTGGTACCATGGATTTTCGCTTGCCTTGGTGCTTGTTCCTTCTTTGCCTCTTTGCCTCGTCATAGTGCTTTTTTGGTCTTTGGAATTAGATTGCCTTCTCGACTAGTGGGTCGAGAAAGGTTTCTAATAGAGTGTTGATTTAATTAAATTTATATTTGATTATTTTATCAATAGATTTAATTAATTATCTAATTGCATAATTAATTATTAATTATATATTAATAATTAATACTTTTTTTTCCTCCCCCCCTCCCTCCCTCCCTCCCTCCCTCCCTCCCTCCCCCCCCCGCCCTCTCCCCTTCTTCCAGCCTTATCCCTCCCCCTCCTCCTTTGCCCTTTTGCTCTCCTCTCCCTCACGCCTCTTTGCCCCTTCTTTCTAACTTATCCCTTCCCCTCTTCAACGTGTGGCCCCCTCCCTCTTTCTCCTCCTATCCTTCTCCTTATCAAGGTGTGCCCCTCTCCCTCCCCCTCCTCCTTTGCCCTTTTGCTCTCCTCTCCCCTCCATGCCCCCGCCCCTTCTTCCAACTTATCCTCTACCCCTCTTTTTTTTTTTTTTTTTTTTTGTATGAGTCCCATTTTTCAGTCCGAGTCCCAAAATTCGAGATTTGTCCCACTTTAATTAAATGACTTTAGTGGAATTGGAACCAAACCGAAGCCGCCAGATTCATGAGTGCCAAGGCCTTCTCGACGCAAATGACTTGTATATGGCGAAATTGCCTTCTTTGTGATGAATTTCAATGCGACGGGCCTTTTGAATGGGATCTTTGAACCAAGTGTGTCTTTGAAACCAAATCCTTCAAAGAATAAGTTTAGGCAATGGCATTGGCGGTGTGCGGTCGCGGCAATCCCCGAAATTCAGACTCAACAATTCATCCGCTAACTTACAATTAGACGCATTGTCCGCTACGACCGAAATATTCTCTTCGTCCAAAACTCTCTATCACGGCCTTTGTTTTTGAAAAATCCAATCTCCCCGTGACTTGGTCGCTTTTGGTTTCTACGGTTTTCAAGAATACTTTGCCCCGGATACACGATCATGAAATTTTATAAGATGGTCCTTGTTTACATTGCTCCAACCATCGGTCACTAGTGAGGCTGGCCCGGCTTCGATAATACGACTTAACTTCATTTCCACCCTCTCGAATCATTTTCCCGTGTATTTCATCCACCATTTTGTTATTAGTATGTTTGTATGAAGGCAATCTAAAAGCCGCCCTGCTTTGACAACTTCTGGAAGGCTTCTTTCATTGCTTTGTGCTCCAAAATATGTGGAGACAACCCGCATATATAAAAATGCCTCTACAACCTTCAATTCGTCTTCTTCGTTGCTCATGTTGTTAAGCGGGTCAACCCTTTTGTTGCTTAGTCCGCCTTTCCACTATCTCAATTGTCTCGCCATTCTTTTTAAGCCCGTCGCTTAACCCTCCTATCGACCCTAGTCCACCCTCTAGTTGGTACATTGCCAAGAGGTGTAATTGATCTCTTCTTCTTGGCATGGTGAAGGTCCTTGGCTATCCCTTGGTCGTGTTCTTCTCTTTATTCTTTTTTCGACCCAACACTTCAAGTGCATCTTGTCGTATGTCGCAGATGCCGTACAAGTTTGCACCCAATTTTGATCCCGTAAAAAGATGAGCTCGTATTCTTATCGCGGATCCATTTATTGACGATGTACCCACAAAATAATACGTTGCCACTCATTCTGACCAAATTCCTTCACAAATCCCCACTCGGGACCTCTCTTTGACCACCGGTATTTTTGACATATAATTCTTCCACGTCTCTGTTCCAACCCCTCGTGGCCCCCATGACCACGCGGATGGTCAGCGACCCTAGACGATGATGCATGACCGACCGCGTACCGGATGTAGATGCATGCCACGGGCCTGATGTAGATGCATGACCACCGCCATCCCTTTGCTATCTAAAATTACCGTCTCGCTTTCTGTATGCTAAAGGGCAAAGACTTTAATCGTCCGAACTAAAGGCCGACGTTTCTATATACGCCAAGGAGCAAGCTCACTACGATATATATTTACATCGACGTCCCGCTCAACGTAAGGAGCGTGGAATAAATTACTAATCGCATATTTTCTTATTAGCCGGAATGACTTTAGCTAAACTTGCTCGATATTAATCTCAAAACATTCATTGGTTTAACTAAACGTACACATTTTCCTCCTCATACTTTCTTAGCGTTTAGCTAAACTAACCCAAACATCATCCCAAAAATTTCTATGGTGTGGCCAACAGAAAATATTAAGCCAAATTACTATACTTTTTTTTCAATATATTCCACTTATTTTAGTCATTTTCTTTGTGAAAACATTCTAAAACAATGCTAATTAGCAATGTATAGTACTCAAATTAATTCATAACTAGAAACGTATGCCCAGCGATGCCGGGCATTAATCATAGACATGTGAAATAAATAGGCATACACAATGGAGTTTGTAAGTGGATTAAAGAGTAATAAATATAATTGTGTCCATCGACATAATAATGGAGTACCTAGAGTGAACTTTTAGAGTTTAAGGACGTGGTGCATTATTCGTGGGCTTGTGAAATGGATGGGAATAATGGTGTGTGGAGTGGAATAGAATGGATAGACGATCAAGAGTATATATAGGACCTACATAGAGTTTAAGCCTAAGTTTGGTCTAGGATTTTGTGTATGTAGTCAAAACAATTACAACTCTAAATGGGATAAAGTATGGAACACTATTCTGACTAAAATCCATTGGAGAAAGCAATATCACTACTCCCTCTCAGGATAGAGTAACGATTAGCTCATCATATGAGCCTTAGAAAATTAAGCCTGGATGTTTAACCCATTCTGGTTGACTTCCAATAATGAAGGTAGAGGTATAGAAAGTATGGAATAGTGTTTTGATTAAAATCAATTGGAGGAAGCATGGAACACTATTGTAGCATATAAGAAAGTATGGAACACTATTGCAAAGATATAAGAAATGTCTAATTTGGGACCATGGACACACTCCACAAATAAAACGAAACCCCATTTTCTTGCAAAACCATTGATAAAACCACAATGTAGTGTCTCATTTAGGTTGTCCCCCCGCCCCTCAAAAATAGTTTGAAAAGTAGGTCGTCCCTATTACTAAATTCGTTTGGCTCTTATCGCAAATCCAACCACCATGCGTAGGGAATTTTCAAAAATAGTTCCAAGAAAACTCGATTGGCTTTTTCCAAGAACCCGATGCCGGAGAGGAGACGATCTCATGTTTGTATCGGGAAGGAAGGATCACATAAAGCAAGGCATGCAAAATCGATACCATCAACACCAACCGCACCCCAAGAAGTAAGGCAAAAAACTACTTTCTTTCAGATTTTATTTTACAAAAACTCAATTACGAGTACATCCAATCTTTGTCTTTGGTATCGGACCAAGAACATGAGAAAGTATGAAGAGGAATTAGGAAAATTCGAGCTTTCTTTGTTACCCATTGAGACCACAGAGAAATAGCTTCTTGTTATCAGATTTCTTTTGATGAACATAGCTATGGAAGACGAAATGTGAACAATTCAAAGGGAAAAAAGAAGAGGACATCGAGCAAGAGACTTTTAAAAGAGAAGGCAACTAAAGCCAAGAAAAAGAGGAAAAACAAGCTACTCTACAAGAGAGTTCTTGTTGTGTCAGCCAAAGGAACATTCGGCGAGAGTAAAATTGTGGAGAATATAGTGTTTTCATTCGTTAGAAATACATCTAAAATGGACACCTAAGAGAAAAGAGAAGTTTTGAGTGATTTCATGAAAGATAAAGAAGTTAGAGAATTCTTGGTGAAGAATTCAGGAATATGGAGGTGAAAATCAGTTGGTTGGTAACATTAGAGGAAACATTCAAGTCAAAAATCTTCTACAAGCATAGACTCCATGGCGGTGAAAAAAGCGTGCCTTGCAATGGCTATTGGAGATGGTGGTTGCACAAGTAAGACTATTAGTAAGAGAAACTTGGGTAAAGTTTTGGGAGTCCATTCGAGAAATATTGCAATGGCAATAGATAAGCACAAACAAGTGCATGTTGATAAAGTCAAGGTGGGTCTTTTACTGAGAAGATCCAAGAGGTTAACCGATTACACGGATGATGTCATTGAGCTGGTTCATGAATTTTGGGATGCAAATACAAGGGTTTCACCGAATGCAAAGGATGTGAGATACAAAAAGGTCGGCAAAGAATATTAAACAAGAACATGCCACACATTATTTGGAGGATACACGGTTTCATTCCTTCCTTCCTTTTTTTCTATATTGAAAAAAATTTATAAATTCTGATTAATGCAAGTTGCTTGGTTAGATTTTATATGTTTGTACGACATTTGTTTTTTTTCTTTAATTTGTTATTTGTGAAAGATGATAGTAGTAGTTGCAGATTACATTATGAGTAGTTAGAGTTCCAAGTTCTTGTATGGTAGAGATCATGTTATAGTTCAAGTTTTAGTTCCAATCCCCGAAATTGTAGCTCCTACTTTGAAGTTGTAGTTGGAGTAGTAGGTTACGGTGTTCAGTCACAAATTTTATACTCCCAATAGCGATTAAAATCTATTAATGGTTAGAAACTAGCTACTGACTAGTTGCAAATGAACAATAGTTGCAACCAAAATAGCTACTGATTAGTTATAGTCATGTTTCAACTGCCATGTGTACAGTCATATTTACAAATAGTTACAGTTGCAGGTGATAATGACAGACTGATTAATAGTGGTAGTTGTTGTTTCAGTTCCAGTTGCAAATGCAAATGTATGATAGTTGTAGTTGGTGTTGTAGTTCTAGTTGCAAATGCAAGTTGCAACTAGAGTTGCATGAGCTTTGTTGTGTACTAGTTATAGCTTTAGTTGTTATTTGTGAGCTTTTTCTTATATGTAGGCCATGAATATGAACTCACTACTTACTTTGTTATCATGCAACCGAACTATTTCTTAAATTCAAAGAGCAATATCCGTGAGGTGAAGATCCATCAAAGGGCATTTGAGAAATTAAAGCCATGGTATGTACTGAAATTGAAGCAATTTAACTCTTTGTTTGCCATACATCATGTGAGGTTGCAAATGTTGTTAGATGCTTTTAATAAGTTGAGGGACCAAAGATGTCAATTCTTGTAGTTGTGCATGTGAGTATGTCACAGTATGGAACAAGACATTTGTATTGCTAGGGATCTAAGAAATATAAAACAACTACAGAGCTATGGCAATCTATCCTTTTGCCCAAGGGAAGAAAATCAAGAATTTCACAAAAAGATTGCATATATGGGCTTTGTAGCAATTGTGGTATATCCCAGCTACCGATATGTCCATTAGAGTTATCAGACCAAGGATCTATTAGTTGGGAGTATTGGGATTACGAGGAAGGTGGTAAGGATAAGTGGAAAAAACCGAAGAAAGTACTTAAGCGCTTGTGGAAAGAGACCGAACCCGCTAACGCTTACGCATAAATTGATTGACAGTTGGCTAAGTTTCCTTTGCATAGTTTCAGGCATAAGTGGCAAGCAAAGCAATTCAAGGAACTGCTTGAAAACCTTCCTCCTGGCATTCTTGTGTCGCTGGTCGATTTTTAATTGAGAATTTTTCTATTCACCTACGTAACCAAGTTCACCATGATATATTGGACTACTAAACGTGTTACTATCTTAGTGCATATTACATACTATGTAAACTCGTGTCGGTGATATGATAAAAGACACTCATTATTATATATCCGATGATACAAAAAGCACGATACATTGTTTGTTGAACACGCTTTTATGATGCATTATGACTTTATGAAACAACAACAGGCATGGATCCAAATAAACATTAGATGGAGCAAAAGATCACAATTCAAAGCAAAGAAGACCATTCTATTTTATTCGGACGATACTCACATGACACACAAATTGAGATGATGTGGAATTTTTTTGCTCGAACCATGGTAAAGGCGAGCATGATGGTAAAGGTGCAGAATTAAAATGGTGGTTGAGGGAATTGATGAAGAGACAATCATCTTTAAAATTGAAGGTGCAACCGATATAGTCAAAGTAGCCAAGGAGGGCTTTTGCTTTTACCGCCCATCTTCTAGTTTGAAAAGGAAATTAGTCGGAAGATGGTTTTGGGAAGTGGAGGGGGTAAATAGAAAGAACCTTTGGGCAAAGTGAGACTATAGAAGACACAAGCAACATTCATTCCATTCATGGATTCAATCTAGAATGCCCAACCCAATTGAATGTAAGGCGCATCTTGCTTTTGTGTAAATTGCTTAGATGCGGAATGGGAAAATGCATGAACAAGGATTATGTAGATAATTGGGAGCTTGTTACATTTGTACCAAGCAAGGCATTGGCTGATGAATTTGAGCAACGCAAATCTGAAAAAGAGCCGGTTTTTCCATACAATCAACTATTTTGACAAATGATATAAGAGTGGGCGACAATTTTGCAATTGTTTGCACCAAAGGATAATGAAGAGGGGCATTATTTTGGATGATGAAATGCACAAAGACTAAGTATGTTGTTAAGGAAGCCTTTGAGGTCAATGGCCAAACATTTTATCCGTGAGAGGAGCTCCTTGAAGGTATTTACTTTAAAAAGGCAGAAGATCACAAAACCAGCTATGTTTTATGCCGATCGATCAAATGCAATAGTGTACGCCACTCAAGTTTGTGGAATTAAGTTGGCCATGCCACAAAGCTTAAACATCGGGTCAAGGAAGCCGATAGTGAGAAAATTTTAGACAATCTTCCCGATGTGTTAAGTGATGATGAAGACTAACAAAGAAATGTGGAAGGTCAGCTTCTTGAAGACAAAGGTACTTGTACATAATACAGATTTAATTCTTCTTCCATGCATTGCATTGAGACTTTACTGTACCATTATTTGTTGCAGGTTTAAGAAGACTCTACCTTCTGTGAGTTCACCGAGCATATTATTTGCTGCTACATGGGAGACATACAATTATTACAATTCTGGGTTACACGCAGTTGTTGAAGAATTTTACATTGTGAAGTTGAAACATTCACCGAAATAGGCCTTATTGTAAATCTTATTGTTGCTTGATGTTGCATCATCAAGAAACGATTATTTGAATATTTGAATGTCCAACTTGGACTTGTGTTTGTCTTCACAATTGCAGCTTGAATACAAAGAAATATCCCTGCTCTGTTTTGGGATGCAAAATTGTATTATCACTGTTTTAGTTTGAAGTTTTTCATTTGCATTGCTTTGTCTATTAGCTTTTGTTGGCTGCAGCAGGGAGAGATTGTCCATTATCTTGTGTTGACTGCAGCAGGGAGAGAAGGATGATAAGTAGCTAAGATGGTGTAGCTTGCCACAAAGTTTGCTGTTTGTTTTGTAGTGGTTGAAATATCCCACATGCTTAAGTCTTAAAAAAAATAGTCATATATAAGGTACTTGTTTTCAATTTGAAGTTGGATTGGGTCCATGTGGGAAGAGCCCAACCCTTTCCACATGGATCCATTCCTCACCCACCCTTTTGAGTTTGAAAACTCCACCCTCTTCGAACCCTAACTCCATCCTCTTCGAACCCTAAATGCCTATAGTGGTTGAAATATCCCACATGCCTATGTCTTAAAAAAAGTAGGAATTTGAAGTTGGATTGGGTCCTCATGGCAGGAGCCCAACCCCTGCCATGAGGATCCATTCCTCACCCACCCTTTTGAGTTCAAAAAGTCCACCCCCTTCGAACCCTAAATGGCTGTAGTGGTTGCCATGGGTATCCATTCCTTTTGCAGATTTTTGGATTTTCAATTGTTACCATAATAAACATAATTGTGACCATTGCTTTGCATAATGAATATGCACATTGCTTTGCAAATTGTGAACATTCTTTTGAGCATAGTGACCATTGTGACCATAATGAACATGCACAATAGTTCACCAACATCTGGTTTTCGGGTGTTTTCCAAAATTTCGATATGGGGTGCTTTCATAAAACACCCCATATTATTAGAACATTCCATCTTTGTTTTCGTAGAACATATGTTCTTGATGGAAGTTATGAAGTTAGCTTTTTACTTCTTGCTAATAAATTGTATGTAGGACACCATACTTGCATTTGTATATTGTTAAATACAACAAAGTATGCAGGACACTATACTTGCAGCATCAAGTTCATCAAACTCGAGTCTACTGTGGAGGATAATATATATGGTACTAAGAGTATGTTGCTTAGAAACCAAGGCATACTGAGAGTATACTGAGAGTATACTGAGAGTACGAAACCAAGGCATATTGTAATGGGGATGGGATCTAAATCATTTGCATACCATCCAAGGCATCTTTTAACTGCCTAGATCCAATATCCCAAAATTGGGTAAACCCAATATCCTTATATAGAACATTAGGCCTAGAACATATTTTATGAAAACACCCATATAGAACATTCGATATGGGGTGCTTTCATAAAATACCCCAACACCCCATACTAATGTTGGGCTCGACTTTTGAGGCGTGCTTTTAAGTTTGCATGCAGCAGCAGGATCGTTCACTCTTCATTTTCACTCTTCGTTTAACCTTGACGCGATCACTCTTCTATGGCGAGGATCAAGTTTACTGCCAGGGTGCCAATGGAGGAGTCCGTTGCTTCCAGCCACCGTCGTGAGGGCACTAAACTGAAGATTGTGGCCAAACTCTCTTGTCTGGAGGTGAATCGGCTGCAAAGAAAAGGAGTTGCAGTCTCATCTAAGGTCCAGCAGTGGATAGACCGTGTGCATGCAACTGATGAACGCCTTCTGGAGATGCACATTGAAGCTTCTGGCGATGACCTTCATGTTCAGCTCATGATGCCTTCGCGTTCATGAACTTCTATCTTCTCGGCTCTATGGATTTCTTGGCTATCTGGATATATGGCTTTCTCAGCTACCTGGACAAATTTTTGTGTAAATGATGTTTTTTGTGTAAAGAAGTTTTGGATTTAAGCTTTTTCTAAGTGAACATTTTCCTGTAAGCTCTTGAATGAGTAACTTATGATTCCAAATGTAAACACTTGATACATATTATGATAATATATTACTGTTTCTCCCATGAACTGTTCTGTATTTTTATACCTGCATGCAATATTTCTCCCTCAACCCTAAACCCTGAGTTGATCCTCTGGGTTTAACTTTGATTTTAACACAATAATAGTTCGCTGGTGCTGTGCAAACAGATAGTGCAGAAACAAATGCATAAACAAATGCATAAACAAATGCAATGAAAAAATTGCATAAACAAATGCAATGAACAAATTGCATAAACAAAGTGCAGAAAGTGCAGAAACAATTGCATCCAATGCATTTTGAAATCTGTGGTTTGAGAATAACATACAATGTTAGTTATCAATTGCATATTCAATTGCACAATCTATTCTATCTATTTCAATCTAATGAACAAAGTGCAGAAACAATTGCATAAACAAATGCAATGAATGATTTTGAAATCTCTGGTTTGAGAATAACATACAATGTTTACAGGAAATGCATCAATATCAATACAATGATTCCAAATCAATAACAAATCACGTTACATTGTAATCTGATAAAAGCAAAATCAGAAAGAATGTAAAGTGAGAAAGAGTTATATTGAATAAACTGAAGCAATTACAACAGGATAAATGTCAGTAATACTTGTATTTCTTCAGAGTATCAACGGCTTTCTTGGAAGCCTTATCCAGAAAGTTAGTTAATGGATTGGCCTGAACATACACTTCCATATTCTCAGCTTCTAACAGTCCTTCCAGCCATGGTTTTAGATGTTCAGCCAAGAAGCCACCATCTCTTCTAGATGGTTGATAAGTGTTGGGCATACCATCGTATGTGGACTGTTCTTAAAACCACGGTACAACATATCATCGATTAGCAATGTGTTATGATGCATCCATGCTCCCTTCATTTCAGAATAAACCTTGCTCAACTCCTTCAACAAAATAGGCTTCCTATCAACTTTGAATGCCGTATTTGTGCACTTACCTGAAGACCATGTAAACTGTAAGCTTTCTCGAACAGCTTTTTCAAACATTTGATTCAGAATAAGATTAGTTGCAGTGCTGCTCATTGTTGTCCAAATGGCAATCTTGAAGTTATCCTTGCACCACTCTAGAAGCTCCTTAGCCTTCGGGTGCAATACAGCTATCTTTGTGTGATTAAGGTGCGTTAGTTCTGCACCATCCATGACACAACTTGGCAATGGCTCAGTATTCTCAAATAGCTTCAGCAAAACTCCATCTAGCTCAAAAATCAAAAGCTTTTTATGCGACTTCATCCTTTTGGTACATGGAGACTTGGAAGGGCTGCTAAATACTTCGCTACGTTTAATTTTCTTCCTTGCAGCCATTAGAGCCCTTGCATTTCCTGGAAGGAAATGCTTTAAATAAACAAATACGAGACACTTCATACAAAAATAACAAAGAATTACCAGGTGAAACAGATTCTTGTGATTGTGTTCGATGAGATATCTCCTTCTTTGTCTTCACAACTGGACTACATGATGAAATGGGAAGACTACCATGGGTTTCAATGGCCTTATTATCGTCTGCTGCACCAACAAACTTTGATTGACACAAAGTAGCCTTCCCATTGACAACAAGCGGACTGCCCACATTCAGTTTATTTCCACAAGGTGATGAAGCAGTGTCGCTGACATCTTTCGCATGTTGCGGTCTCTTTAACTCTACAAGCATTACAGAAAGCTAAATTGACAACATGTAATAACAAACACATAAGTTTTGCAGAAACCTAGTTTGTCCAAACATGCATTACCTGGTGATATCATTGTCGTCTTTGGCTCATTCTCTTCGTGAAATATCAACTCTTTGTTTTTACCTTCAGCTTCCACAACAGTACCTATCTTTGATGAGTGGCCTTGAATATCTAGATGTACATAAATAAAAAATCATTGCTATGCAACAACATTTGAAAAGCTAGTCCATTTGAACATATAATTACCTGGATGACTCAAGATTGCAGTGTTTGGCTCAAAAAGACATCGAGTTGTATGCGACTATCGTGCAATTCAAACCGATTCTTGATTGTCCTTGACTATCATGTTTTTTGCAAATGTGAAGAACATATACATGGTCATGCTTTTTAGAAGCTACAATAAATCCTGCACATTAGAAAACATTTTTAGATTTGTTACCATCATTGTCCTTCTGCTCTTTGTAAGAAATAATGTCCATAGCACCCTTCCCAGTTGTTAATGCAGTGCTTAAACGTCTCGGCATAAGTTTATGTTCCTTGGGATATGATATGGATGCCGGGGTGGAGCTAACACCTTTCATTCTCGATTTCTCTGTTTCCATATGCAAGTAACATTCATTAAGTTATCTTGTATGAGCTGAAAATAATGAATACAACCAACCGTGCGAATCTAGGGTTATGCTAATGTTGGACTCCTGGCACCCCTTTAATCCAAGAAAAGACAGCCATGATTTTGACATGTTATATCCACAATCGGTATAACAACATATTGTAGAGCAAAGCGCAAAAGAAAAAAACATTTATTAGAAAAATTCATTCAGAAAATAATGGCATGGGAAGATGCTATCTGAAATGCACTACGCAACATGCCACATGATATGCATGTCTACACTCCACAATAATGATTGGCAAGAGCATATCATCCAATGTCAGTGACCTGTTACAAAATGGGCATGCTTCATTCAAATTAATGCTCAAATCTTCCTTCATACTATGAACAACGACCGGTGTTTGGGTAGGCAAACAAGGATTGAACTCAAAAGGTTTGCACATGCTGGATCGAGATGCCAACAGCCTCATAAGGCAGGGCCTCAATTTGTTTAGCTGCTCCAACTCGACATCTCTAGAAATCTCTGAATTCAGTAAGTCATCGAGAGCTTGCTTCAAAGCTAGACCCAATTCTTCTAGATCTCTTTCTTGCAAGTCAATTACTGCCTCAATACCCTCCTTTTGTCTGCACTTGAGAGCTTTGTGCACAAATCTTGGTACTTCTTAATCTCATTGGCCATACTAACCTGTCTAGCTTCTAAACCTTTAATATTTTCTTTGATGACACTGCACCTTTCGTCACTTAGTTGCGATTCGATAGTCGACTTTGTTCACATCATGTTCTCGCAATAGAAATCCATTCCTCCAATATCCTCGACATCTCTAAAACACAAAGAGACACTAAATTAGAATATTGAATAAATTAGATAAACAATTGACCGCCATTAACTTGCAGCTATAAGACACAAGTTGCAAGTCAGAACTTTGACCTATTGGACGAAGCTTCAAGCCGCAAAGTCGTATCTTTGACCTATGACACACACGCTTCAAGCTGGAAGCTGCAATCGCGTGACCTATGGGACACAAGCTTCAAAGCCGCAAAATTTCGTGACTTTGACCTATGGGACACAAGCTTCAAGCCGGAAGTCGCAATCGCATGACACACTCTCTCTCACTACGATTTGTGGCTAAATCTGCAACTACTAAGGCGTTTTGCACCATGGTGAGGCCCGGGACCAGAAATAGTAAGGCATGACACATCTGCAACAAACAATCAGAAGCTTCCACCGCAATTGCAACCGTGGATCGGAATGATTAAGATGGTAGTAAACATTAACTAGAACATGTGCTTAAGCTTGTAGCTGCAACTCACAAATGCATGCTTTTACCTATGAGTTAATTGCAAGTTCAGGTTTGACTTACAACATATACAAGCACATGCTTCTAACTATGAGTACAACAACGATTTTAGATTTAGCTAAGAATGTACTACAGAAAAAAAAAAAAAAAAAAAAATAATCAAATAGTACCCGTATTTTTTTTTTGCGTAATTGGCATCATTCACCTGGGTCTTACATGTCACATTAGAGCTAACATAGATGTGTGAAGTGGGCTTATCAACAAGCACTGGCGCAATTGGAGACATTGTCAACTGAGGAACAACATTTGTTGTAACTTTTTCCAGCCCATCCTCATAATCATTGTTTGAAAGTGCTCTACTCTTTGCAGCTGACTTTGCATGCTTGTAGAAGCTCATCCAGTTTATTTCACAGCCATTGCAATGTAAGAGAAATGCTACTGCCAATGCTTGAGGCACCTGCCCTCCTAAAACCTTCTTACGATCATGTATTTTTGTATACAATGATAGAAACTCTTCCTTCTTGTTTTCCTTCAATAATCTGAACCTATAACAAGACTTACCATTTACCTTTGGACCCCACATCTTTCGCATGTCATTCTCATCAACATTCTTGTCCTCTGATTTATATAACTCCTTAAAGGTCAAACCTTTGCTGCTCAAATTTGGAATTGCATCGTTTGGTACTGCTTCCATGAGATCTGTAAACATATTAAGACAGAGTTTAAAGATTGGCTAGAATTAAAGAAATGTTTGAATCAAATGTAAATATTTTGTAACAATTGGCTAGAGACGATTTTGGTCCATAAGAGCTATTACAGTCCTATATTTTCCCTGCCTAGAAAGATGAACTCAGCAGCATGTAAAATATTAAGACCCATCATTATTCAACAAGCTGCCTACATTATTCACTTACATAAAGCATGTTCAGTCAATTACATGAGGTATGCTAAAAATACTTAATAGTTATGGTAAGAAGTTAGAGAAGATCACGCAAAGTCACTCAATTTATCTGAGCACTCAACATAAAGAATATGAATTAGGTCGAGTCCTCTTCTCTGCAAATTTAACTAGAGAATTAACAGCTTCAAATTTTATGCCTTATGGTGATTAAAACAAAGAAGAAGAAGAAGAAGAAGAAGAAGAAGAAGAAGAAGAAGAGCATTAGTGTGAAGACTGGAGAAGACAAAGCTAATGCAATAGAATAAGATTTAGAACAAGAAAAAGAACAAGAACGTTCATGATGCCGGAAGAACAACCTGAGGGAAAAGATGGAGGAGAAAACTTGATGCCGTTTTAGCTGTGTGGCAGAGGTGGGACGTTGAATGACGAAGGAGCCAGAAGAGTCGCAGCAAAAGAATTCCCTCCCTCCCATTCTTGCTATTTCGTCCCGATCCCTCCCTCTCCCCGTTAGTTTCGGAAAATTCAAAATACCACCTGACATTCCCACTATTTTTCTAACTACTTTAGTAGTTCGAATTAAGACTTTTTTGATACACTATATTGTGCTTCAACCCCATTGACAAAATCTTACTCTGAGATAATTTGGCAACCTTATTAGAAAACATGAAAATGCTTAACGCAGCTTTGGCTTGAAGGATTCCTTTATAGAATCCTTATTCCACAACATCTAAGACTTACATATTTGAACATATATACATAATAGCATTAGTTTCTATAGTTCATTCCATTGGGAAATTCATACAAAAATGAAGAGTCATTGTATTAAAAACCAAAGTGGTCATTGGTTATTTACGCAATTACGAAGAATCAATTGTATTGAAAACCAAGGTGGTCATTGACTTTCATAGCAAGGTGATTATTTGCTTTCATCGTAGGCTACTACAATTGTATTGAACATAGACACAACTTCCCAACGACCAGCTTCCCAACGACGACCAGCTTCCCAACGTGATATGCCTGACTCATAAATCCCTTTGGAAACTTTTGGTTCCTTCAAATTCTTTCCTCATGATTATGGAGGCAACCACGGCCTGCCAGTTCTGAATTCTTTCCACTAGCAAAACCTATATTTTGTTCACATGTTGAAGGAACTCTGAGCGCAACATCTTCAATTCCTAACATTCAAAGTCATATGCAACAAAGGCTTGAAACCATAAAATATGATGGCATATACAATATTCAGCAAGTTGAATTTTGTTGAACATTAATTTAGTTCACAACTACAAAGTACTCACAAAGTTTGAATCATACATCTGGTATCACATTTTCTTGGAGCTCCATCCTGTAAAATTTCAGCCATTCTCTGTTTAACATACTATCATTCTGGCAAGAGATATTCTAAGTGCTTTATGACAGAACAATGTCTGGACTATATCAAATCTTCTAGTTATGGCCAAATTAGTTAAAATAGATGTTCTTTGACACAAGATAATAATAAGATTGAAACAAATGGATATTTCTACCAATACGATCCATTTAGACATCCTTGCATACTTATAACTGACCTTGTCATATCTTCTCAATTATATAAATGCCTAATTCTGAAACAACTCGCCTAGTTTGCGGCTGGAATTTCTATCTTTCCTTCTGTTGTAAAACTATTAAAAAAAAAAAAAAACACGACTGCATAAGATTGAAGTACCTTCCAAATTAGTGCTCAAGAAACTTCAAACATCTCTGCACATTTAAATAAAACCAAGATCGGGAAAACTTAGATGGTCTGAATGAGGGAACTTTTGATAAACCAAATAGAAAACTATCAAACTCACATTGTGTATGCAAGAAAACAATGCATAACATGAACTACAATCATAATCAAGTACATAAAAGGAAGAACTAGTAAGAAACAGATAAGAGGACATAACCAAACCCATATGGTAAATTACATGAATACTATGCCATTCAAGCCTACATTAAACACATTTAAAAATCTTCTCATACCATGCAAAAGAATTTGGAACTGTTACCTACACTCAAAGTGCAAGGTCCACAGTTGGACACCTTATGTTGGAAAAAAAACATTTATGCCCTTGCTGAACTGTTTACACCAAGCGGGGATGAAAATCTAGATGTTTGTCCTGTCAGAAAAATGTTTAAACAAAAAATGCATCACCCACTGTGTGTCTAGATGTATTTCGAGGACATGAAAAAATTACTCAACATACCTGAAGAAATAAATCACGCCTCAGATTCAGCCACATGACGATGTTCAAAGCTGCAGATGGCTTCCTTCTGTGGCAACACAAAGTTCGTATTAGTGGATCCTTCACTAAAATGTATTTCTGAGAGTGAATCAGCTTTGGCAATTTTTGTTAATGAAATATAACATGAAGAAAATATTGTCTGGACCAAGATCACTTGCATTTTTCTGAAGGAAAACATTATAAGAATTCAAAGATGAAGCTAGGAGCAGTAAAGAATCCAATCAAAATCAGTAATACATATGCTGTAGCATTTTATCGTTTATAGACTCCGGCATTCTCAGAACGTTTAGCAACACTCATAGATCGCTCTCTGAGGCCAAGTAACAGAAATGAGGCATATGTGATCTTCCAAAAAATAAAAAACAAATATGAACACTGTTATAAACCCAGAGGAACTGCAATAGGCTTAGATCCATATTTACGAATATAAGACAAACATTACATGAAGAAAAGATTGTCTAGACCCTGATCACTTGCACTTTTCTGTGCTTGCAAAGGAAAACATTATAGGAATTCAAAGATGAATCTAGGAGCATTAGAGAATCCAATCAAAACCAGTAATACATATGTTGTAGCATTTTATCGTTAATAGGCCACCCCTTCATAATTGTCTGGAGCTGCGAATGATCCGAAGTAATCTCCAACTTGGACTGTCTCATCCACATTGTCTATGTCATTTGCCCACAAGTCTTGTAACTTGTTCTCATCATCTCCTAGACGGTTCTGATTTGTAGGCTGTAGTTTTCTTAACTCCCACTTACCATAATGGCCAATATTCTCGCAAGCAGGCCAATCAAAACTTATGCATGC
Organism: Isoetes taiwanensis; assembly: GCA_021234155.1. Lineage (NCBI taxonomy): Eukaryota > Viridiplantae > Streptophyta > Lycopodiopsida > Isoetales > Isoetaceae > Isoetes > Isoetes taiwanensis. The sequence goes on from JAJEKV010000023.1 coordinate 6,978,524, forward strand.
CTTGCAAAAACATGAACGAGACCTGTATTGTAGCTTTGTTGGATTATTAGGGTCTATCGATGACACCCAATGGATTGTCTGCACATCTTTGACTGGCAACATGTCAAGTCTTTGTCATCGGTCAATGTTAGTAACCTCCCAAAATACCAGTTCCACATCTGATTTTTTTTCTCTCAAAACATCACATGTAGTTCTAGCATTTATGACTACCTTTTCCTCCTTCTTTCTTTGTTCTGCCTCAAGCCATAGCTTTGCAATAACCCCTTCTCCATCATGTGTGCCTTTACCATGTCCTGAACAAAAAAACATCCATTGCATTCTATTTTATGTTCATGATGATACCTGGTTACATGATAGAATGCTCGGCTCGATTTGAATTGGGCTGCACACCCGTCAGACCAAACTAAGTGAAACTTCTTCTACTGCCACCGTTTTCTTGCAACCACTTAAGATGCTACTTGAATGCATCCTGTACAAAATGAGTATCATGTGTCTTATGGATGCTGCTGTGATCAGAACTTCAACATTCGAAGAGAGCTGATTTGCGAAGCCAAAGATGCCAAAGGAAGGTTCAACATGGCCAAGGCGGACACTTGTAGGTGCATTTACTGCACTTTCCATATGATCATGAAAGGGAAAGCAAGGAAGAGGATGAACCTGCACCTCAAAGGATTTCAGTAGTTTACATCTGTTACTGCTTCAAGGAATCTCTGTTTTTTCAGATATTTAAATCTCTAAACAGTCTCTAATTTTCTCTAGGGTTACACTTCCCTTGAAAAAAGTTTTTGTATATTTAACTTATACTTAATATAAATAGATGCCTTCAATAAAAAAAAAAAAAAAGGGAGTATCATGTGTCTTATCATCTGAAATAAAGAAGTGCACACACTTCCTCATTTTTCCATTTACCTTGAACATTGTGATATGAACTAAAATGCTGATTTGCTCATTGTATCAATGTTCTCATTGAATGGTTTCAAAGTATAATTCTCTGAGAAATCAACAACAGCATCATCCCGAAGTGTTCTAATGGATTCCTGGAATTGCTTGCTTTGCCAATGTGCCACAAACTTATGATGTACAAATTTAGCCATATGATCAAACATACTATCTAATATACATTTTGCACTGTTGTTCTTGTCGATCGGCTTCAGCCTTCGAGAAGTTCCTTTCTTCGAAGGTTCATTAATACAGCTATAAGGCTTGCCATGCAATAGGTTCTTCAATGCTTTCACTCTCTTCCCTTGGACATAATTCAATCTTCTTTTTTCCACAATTTTCACAAGCTGAACATATACATTTTAGATAGTGCCACTCCTCATCTTCTGCTCTATCACATATTATGGCTCTCCAAAGCATGCTGACATTCTCAAATGTCCTTTTCTTTGCCTGACAAATTCCAGCATTATCTTCTGAGTTGCAAATTCTACAATTGCAAGAGCAATTTTCATGGACTTTTGACCTCATGATATTAAATGCCTTCCTAAACAAATCTGCTTGCTCGTGTTTGACACAACAGCATGTGTTTCTTTCTTTTAGCTTCCGTATGCAAGTTGGTTTTAAGTATATAAATTGTCTAATGCCAATTCCAACATCGGGATGCTAATCCACAAAGTTCTAAAATAATTCAGTCTGTCAAATGCATAGTAACAGAGTTTACATCACTACATTTTCAAGTTTTCTATTACATCTAGTATAGCTTCACATACAGATTACAGTCTTGTCCACATCCTACATTTATTACATCTTTCACATCTATTACACATCCTACATCTTTCACATCTTTACTTTCAAGTGTCTACCTCTGTAATACATCTCCAGAATGAATTTGAACAATTGGGAAGAAATGTAAAACAGAATTTCAGAACTTGTACATCCATAAAGCAAAGTAAATTTTCCTATTATTACACTCATAAGGTAAATTAGAAAGAATGAGTATTGTTTCAATGTAAATAATAACACCTAAGTACATATATTGTATATCAAATCAAGGCAATGTATAATTTGTACCTGTGTAATGTCAATGTATTGAATTGCTTGTGTTCTTTTCTTCCTGACACCTCTAACTTTTGGTAAGGCTTTTGTGTTATCCAACCAAAATTGGACAATCAAATTCTTCATAGCTTGATCTACAACATTTGTTCTGGGTTTTCAACCTGCTAATGCTTACAAATTTGCTCCACCCAATGACATTTCCTTCCTTCTTTTTGCTGCAAGACTCATATTCCATGGATGTAATTTCAACATTTGGCTGCCAATGTAGGGTTCAATGATTCTCCCTCTTTTCCAACTACCATAGCAAGAACAGCGTGTTTAGCAGCAAGTTTATCATTGCTATTTGCTGTTTTGACCTCTTGAAGGCCATCCCTGAGATTTTTTACCATTTTTTCCATCACAATAGCCTCTTCAGGCTTCCCAAGGATGGGTTCGAATAGAAAACATAATCTTTTGTCCTACAAGAGTCTTTTGGCAAAAGTAATTTGGTGTTTTGGTTCCAAATTAGAGACTTTATGCACTATATGATCAACAACTTCATTCACCATTCTTCTTACATCGTTTATCACATATCCAGCATCACAAGATTTTCGTTTTGACCTCCCTTGGGATATTTTTCTTTGTTGTTCTTCTCCTTAATGTTAAGTCTTCCTAAAATGTCTGTTTTCATGAGCAGTTTTATAAATCTTTAGACACAAGATAGTAAAAGAGTCCTTTTTAGGGGTATTTTAGAATTTTGTAAATTTTTAGAAGGAATCTTTCAAACGCACTTCTTAAATAAGTGCGTTTCATTTTAAACCTTGTTATAGACCCTGTGTGTTGCTAGGTTATTGAAGGGTTTACATTATGGAGGTCGAGTTTTAGTTGGTTGCACATAGGACATGGTCGAGAAGCTGTAGTTGAAAACACGAAGGAATAGGAATTGATGGAATGGGGTTTGGATTTATCCTCATTCCAATGTGGCAATTAGAAGTCAAGCGCGCCTTTTGCAGTAGCAAAATTGTTTGGGATCATTCGGGATGCCCAATAGATCCAAACTATGTTATTTCAGTTGCCATGGCTCCGCATGTATGTTTAGAAAAGATGCACTTAGTTATCCTAAAAAACGACCACGTTTTGGCCTCCGAAAAGTAAACCCTATGTGTACCTACGTTATTGTAGGGTTTACCTTTCGAAGGCCAAAACGTGGTCATTTTCTTGGATAACTAAGTGCACCTTTTCTAAATATGTATGTGGAGCCATGGCAACAAAAATAACAGAGTTTGGATCTATTGGCCATCCCGAATGATCCCAAACAATTTTGCTGCCTGCAAAAGGTGCTCTTGACTTCTAATTGCCACACTGGGATGAGGATAAATCCAAACCCCATTCTATCAATTCTTATTCCTTCGTGTTTTCAACTGCAGCTTCTCGACCATGTCCCAAGTGCAACCGACTAAAACTCGACCTCCATAACGTAAACCCTTCAATAACCTAGCAATACACAAGGTTTATGTTTCAAAGGCCATATCCTCATCAGATTCGATCAATATCTTGCACAATGTCATCAGGTACAAGGAGGGTGTTGATACCAGAAGATGGACCCTTAAAACCTTCCTGAAGCAGTTCGCCTACAATCGACATGTTAATAGATTTAATTGATCTTATAGTAATCTTAGTTACAGAAGCATAGCATGCATTGTTCGTGACAATAGAGCATCATAGACAGACATTGACATGGCTACCAACTTTTCAGGTTAGATGTGCGAATGCAGCCAATTCTTTTTTGAAAATACTACGTTAATTTTGCCATTCAAATTACAACTCTTGACTAACGATTCAAAAAAATGACCACGCCAAACTATGCTTAGCAATTTATCCAAGATAAGCAGTGATCAACATTTTACGCCCCTCTAAATATGTAGAGAGATTAAAAAACAACCTGCCATCAATATTACGGTAGCAGTGATCACATAAACATTCTGTCTCAAGTTCATGCCAGTCTATCCTACCTCAGTCTCCTGTCCATCCACCCCTTGATGTCGATAATGATCAACAAGATGCCTAGAATGTGCAAGAAAAGCTTATGAATGTTGTTACAACCTTCTTGGATGCAGCAGATCGCATGAAGAAGGACCAACAGATATAACAACAAAAATTTGACCACCTTTAAGGGAAAAAAAAAAAGAAGTCACAGAGATCAATAGAAAGCAAGGCAAAAGAATAGAACATTCGAAAGTTGAATGCGGCAAGCTCCAAGAAACTATCACAATGAACACGATGCGCATGCGATATAATAATCTTCACAAGGACTTTCAACCAAATGGAAGTTTCAATCATAACTCTGGAAAGCCTCTTGTGCTGCTGATATATTTAAATACAAGATTTAGATGCTCCAACTCAAGAAAGCGAAAGCTCAAAGAACTATCTTGGAACTCGAAGTTGTACAACTCACGCTACATGCAGGTACTTCTGGATCTATGCCACCAGCATTTGACAACCTCAAGGCTTTGATGACCTTGTACCAAAAGAAAGAGCAAAAGCTCTAACGTCAACTTGCTAAACCTAAAGATCAGGTCCAAAATTTGGAGACCAAATAGCCGACTCAAATGCAGTTGTGAAAGCAGCCTACCATATTGAAGAAATCAATATCAGGGACATGCTGCTATTTTGCCACGGCATGTGCAGGTTGTCTGAAATGTGAGCTATCCTGTTGGGGCGTGCATGTATGCTCGGATTTGTTTTGAGGGCCGTTGGAATAGAAGCTGGAATAGAAGCTTTTCAATTAAACAAGATAGACCTATATGCTAGATCTTTGGAGAAGGATTTCCCAGATGGAAAAATTACGTGGCATAACAATTCCTCGTCAAAATGAGCAGGATTGGATTATTGTGCTGGTGAATGGAGATATGAATTAAGCTCTTCCAACAAGTACGTGCTTCGTATGGGAAAAAAATATTTTTTTTTTTTGTTTTTGATATGTTATGGGATTTGTGTTATATTTAATAGTTCATATGTTATTCATGAACCTGCCCATATTTTATTTTATTTTTAAACGAAAAAAAAACATCATCTTTGATAACACAGGAGAACAAAAATTTACAAATTTCCCTTCTTTCAATGTTACAAGCTTTCAAACTATCAGTAAACATCACAACATTAGGAGGCAAAACCTCTAGGCACATTTCATTGAATAATTTCAAGGCTTTCTCACCAAGACCATTGTCTCTATATTCTACAATTGATGTGTTCCAGAACACCACCTCATTTTTAACTCAAAATGGAGAACACATCAAGCGCCTTTGCAAATGACCACATTTTAAGTGCTTCCAATAATGGCATCTCCATCTAAAATTTCTTCTTGCAATCTCTCCATACTTTCAAAGTGCAAGAGGATGTAACACGATTTCGACTATTCGTTCCTCAGAAGGCCTTAAAGGACTAGTAGCAATAACATCAGACTAGTTTCTAAACCACTTAGGCAAAGAGTCATGCCAATGTATTCCAATGTTTCTTAATCATTAGCTGCGATATCTACCATTTCGCAGTGGCATTCCAGAATTGCTAATCTATGGCATTGTTTGCATGTTTTGAGACCACAGTTTGTAGTAAATTGAGTCTCTTTAAGGCTCTCAAAGCACCAATGCCATGCCTGCCAGCTGTTTCAATCAGGAGTGCAGAAAAAAATCTCGAGGGGGTGACAAGATTAGGAATGTAGAATCATCATTATTTATATCATCATTTGATGATCGGATGGCACTGAGAAAGAGTTGTCTGCTTGGCAGCGAGCCATCCATCTGCATATGGCATAATCAGAAAGGGAGTCACAACAGATAAGACATGATTAAGAAGCACTCGCACAAGCATACCATTCCCATCAGCGAAGGGATGTACACTCACAAATTACACAAAAAGGATTACTCAGTAATAACCTCGCACTCCTGGGATGACGGCGGGCGGATGGCGGGCGCGGGCGCTACTCTGATCTATCTTAACCCTAACTAGGGTTCTATCACGATCAGGCTCGGTAATCGAGATAAGCAGGTAAGGTAATTAGCATTTCCTCTCTAGATCTTGGATTTTTTGGGTCCCATCATCCCCCTGGAAAGGTTGATTTCGACCCTGCCAAATTCCATATTCTCTTCTCCCCATTCGACATTCCTCGACTTTTCCTGTCTCTCAATCATCCCCATTCTCGTTTCACGTCCCTCTGATAGATCTGCAACTCCCTCATACCATGGACCCACCAGATCTACCGGACGGACTATCTCCCCCCATGCACTCCATATTAAATGCTTTCTGCTCTCTGAAACCCCAAGAACAGAAATAAATTCTAGAAAAATAGCAGCTGCTTCTTCAGGGAGACCTTTCCGATCCAATTTGGGGATTTCACGTCCTTTGTTCCTACTACAATGGCACCAAAAAATACTCTGCCCTCCTTGTTACCGGATCGCCCGTTCTGGGACTGCTATGCTCCGCTGAACTTGAATTCAAGCAACACTTTCATTCGGAGATCACAACCCTTCAAGGAGGATAACACCATTAAACAAGACATTTTGACAATGAAGAAACACAACCCTCCAACCTATCGACACAGTAGAGGTATTGAATTGAACCCAGATCTCTGTCACTCAAGATTTCAATTCCTATCTTCGCATGCTGTCATTTGTTGGACTGAAAAGGAGGGTGTAATACTGGGAAATGTCTCTAAACAAATTTGTGCTTTGTCTAAATCAATTCAAATTTCCTCAATCTATTGGACCCGCTTCCCTTACTTTGTGATTGAGTTCTGCTCTGAGAAAGCTGCTGAACATATCTTAAAATTGGGTCATATTACCCACTTCGGTTTCCGAATCAAATTCCAAAAATGGGCATGCTCATTTAACCCTCTTCGGCCCCCTACGCTCATGCATACTGCTTATGTTCACCTGCATGACCTTAATCCGGTATTCTGAGAGGATCAATGCCTTAAAGCAATATTTTCCTCGATTGGCTCCTTCATCTCCTCAGAACGCAGGCCCGATAGGCCTCCTACTGTCTTCATGCAATTGGATCTCCTCAAGCCTATTCCTCTTGAAGTCACCTTCCAGGATATGTTTGGGTCTGATCAATCCCTGCTCTTGAGATGGAATGGATTGCCTCCTGTTTGCCATGTGTGCAGGAAAAGGTTGCATGGAGGACAGAAGTGTAGCCCGATGCCCGATCAAGGTGTTACCTTAGGGATGGAGGGAGCTCATACACTCCCCCTTCGTCACCAAGGTAATCTTAATGGTAGCTCGAAGAGAATCAGAAGAAAACAGATTATCAGGGAAAAAATAGCCATGGCTAATAAAGAGCTAGAACAGAAAATTAGGAACCAGGAAGTGGGGACCCAAAATCAAAATAGCAGTGGAACTATTAAGGTCCTAAATAAAGGCATCACCACTAAAGGAGTGTCCTTTAACATCTCGGATATGGTTAAAACTTTCGACAAACACAAACCCCCTGGTCACGTCCAATATGATGAAATTACAGTAGTCAGGGCCAGAGAAGACACAGTGTGGGAAGATGACTACTCGACTTGGCAGATATCTAAATCTAATCAGTCTACACCAAAAGAATATGTTGATGTGGAAGAGGGGCCCGCCTACACTGCAATTGGAAATGGAGATCCCAGCTCCCCTACATCAACTACAACAAAATCATCCCCTATCTTCTGCAAAAACAGGTTCAAAGCATTACAGGATATGGACCCTGATGGGAAGAAGGAAGGATTTATAACAAGGCTCTAGCCCAATCAGTTTCTGATGGGTGCCAAGATCAACTTCTGGTCAAAGAAACATATACTCCAAGTGCTCCAAATTCAGTAGTCAATTCCACTTGCATTGGTGACCGAATTCTTGTTGACTTATCCGTTGACCCTGTCTCCAACAATACTTTGGTCAACTTAGATATCCCCCCTTCTTTTCCCTTTCCCCATCAAACTCCTTTACCTGCTCCACCATCTTTTCCCCCCTCCCTTCACACTCCTCTACCTGTGCTTTATGATAAGTATGGTAAGTCCACTGTGGACTTGGTAAGCAAAATTGTTTTAGATACTGTGGATGTAACCTGTCAACAACTGAAGGCCCCCCCTTGGAGACTAGTGATGGAGGTGATGGCTGTGGGGCTCAATAGGAGTTTGGGCGAATCCAGGTAAGTGACCACTCCCCTATTTGTCATAGCCTTCCTATAGAACTCCAGGAAACACAAGGCTACAATAATGAGATGGAAATCCCATCCTCTCTGCAAGATGGTTGTTATTCTAATGATGAATATGAGATGGTCAAATCCACTCCTCTGGGCACTGATGAACAGAACATTGAATTGGGATTAATAGCTCTACTGTCAAACCTTGATAATTTAGAGTCTTTGGGGCTAAATCACTTTGATATAGTTGTTCCTGACTCTGAGGAAGACCTTAGCTGCAGCCCACTGCATGATATCTCCAATACCTCCCTGAGATCCATCAAAAAGAAAATGAAAGGTAGGTCCACATCCAAATCTCCAGCTGGTAGTGAGAACTGTCCACATACCTACAACACCAGAAGTAGATCTTTACCTCATGGTCTGAGGAGGCTCAATTACTGAGTTGTTGCCTGCCTACCTCTTCCCTTCCTCTTTCCTTTTTATAATGAGGGTTCTAACTTGGAACTTAAGAGGTATCAAAGGGCCTACCAAGAGAAGACGCTTCATTGCCTGTGTGAGGGATTTTAAGGCTGATATCATTATGATACAGGAATACAGGCTCCCCAAATTTGAGTCATCTAACTTGGGGGAATGGATTAAGCCTGGTATGGCCTCCTGTTATATCCCTGCAGATGGAACAAAAGGTGGAATTTCTACCTTCTGGTACAACCAGAAACTTATAAACACCTATATCAGTGGTTCCAATAGATGGCTATGTGTTACCCTTTGTATTAAGGACTGTCAAATGGCCTTCATTAATATTTATGCTTCTACTGATCCTTATGAAAGAGAGCCAATGTGGATTGAGATTTAATAATTGGATGAATCAACAACAGAATGTTGAGAATTGGATCATCACAGGTGACTTTAATAACACTCCTCATTCTGACATGAAGCTTGGTAACAAAATTAACATGTCTAAGAATGAGAGGTACTCATGAGAGAATTGGCTAACTGATCAAGATCTGATTTATATCCCTTCTTCAAACACCAAATTTTCCTGGAGTAATAAGAGGAAAGGGGACCAAAGAACCTTCTGTATGCTAGATAGATTCTACATCCATAACTCTGCAACATGGTTGGACAATTGCATAGTCACAGGAGATATTGCAAGCATTATTTCTGATCACCAGCCTCATTTTTTGGATACTAAAAGTCTTCCTCTTGGCAATAAAGGGAAGGATACCCCCTTTTAAGTTTAATACCTCCCTGCTTCAGATGAAATCTTTTTGCCAGGACTTTACTACTTTCTACCTTTCCCTTCCCAAGATTGGCCAGCACCAATCTATGAAAAGCTTCAACGAAAAGATGACGAAAGTTAAAGATTGGGTGAAAAAATGGGGAAAAGATTTGGCTCAGAAAAGAAGAGCCATTAGCACTAGCTTTATGGAACAGATTAAGGAAGTTAGATGTCTTATTGAAAGCAATCCTAATGATGATTCCCTGCACATGAAAGAGCAGCAATTGGAAATCCAGATAAAAACCTTGGAGGAACACCAGGTTAGAGGGATGGCCCTTAGAAGCAAAATTAAAATGTACAATCAGTTGGATCATGAGAGCTCTAAGATGTTTTTTAGGGTGGCCAGGAATAGGCTGATCAACAATTCCATCACCCAGCTGGAGACTGATCAAGGACTAACTCACACTGATGAGAAAGAGATTGCTTCTGCTTTCCACAAGTTCTACACAGACCTCTTTAAGGAAGAAATTATTGATGATAGCAAAATTCAGCAGGTCTTTGATGCCATAGGGCCCCCCAATGAAGTGATGGAGGATGAATGGATTGAGGTCCCCGACCTCCCTGAAATTCTTGAAACCCATAAAAAGATGAAAAGTGGAAAAAGCCCTGGTATTGATGGCTTCCAACCAGAATTTTTTGTGGAATTTTGGCCAATTATGAAGGATGACATTGTCCACTTCATCCAAGGGATTTGGGGAGCTAAGTCTATTTATCCCACTTACAATGTTGGAGTGATTTCCCTCATTCCTAAGACTGATTCTCCTGCCAAGACCAATGAGTGGCGCCCTATCTCTTTGACCACCACCATGTATAAATTGGTAGCTAAAATCATTGCTGGCAGATTGGTGGTACATCTTCAAAGCAAAATAAATGCTTGCCAATCTGCTTTTCTACCTAATAGATCCATCTTGGACAACTATATAGCTGCTAATGAAGCTCTCCACTGGAATAAGTTATCTAAGCAAGGTTGTGTTCTACTTAAGTTGGACTTTAGAAGAGCCTATGATTGTATTTCTTGGAAGTTCCTTGAGAAGTCTCTCAGTCACATAGGCATTCACCCCTTTCTTATTAAACTTATTATGGGCATCAACCAAAATGCTTCTTCTTGTGTTCTTATTAATGGAGCTCCTACCGACTTCTTCCCAATTCAAAGAGGAGTGAGGCAAGGGTGCCCTCTGGCCCCTTATCTATTTATCATTGCTGCTGAGATCCTTACCAAATTGGTTTCTTCATATCAAGACAAAGGCCTGATCCAGGGCTTGCAAATGCCACAATCTGATAAGCAGCTGTCCATCCTCCAGTATGCTGATGATACTTTCATCATGACTAAAGCAGATAATAATAGTCTGAACAATCTCATGGACTGTATAACCAAATTTGGTGCTGCATCTGGGATTCAGTTGAACTATGCTATGTGCTCTATTCTTTCTGATAGTTCTTACCCTCATCTCAATACTCATGGTATCAATTTTATGCCTGAGGGCCAGTACCTGACCCTGCTGGGACTTCCCCTTGCTATTCAAATGTCCCATACGGTGGCTTGGCAACCTTTGATTAATAGGATCCGGAAAAAACTCTTAATGCTCAAAGGATCCCTATCCCTGGCTGGTAGAATTCTAATTGCTAATTTTGTTCTGGGCAGTAGCCATGTGTATTTCTCTTTTGCCTTGATTGCTGACAAGGCCTCTTACAACAAGATTGAACAATGTATTAAAGAATACATCTGGCAAGGTACCCATCTGTCTGCTTGGGATGAGCTTACTCACAGCAGGAAGGCTGGAGGGCTGGATTGTAAATCCCTTTTCCTTCAGGCTCAAATCCTTGGCGCCAAAAATGTGTGGAAAGCCATCTCTGGATTCCAGTCCCCTGCTATGGATTTCATTAGATTTTGGTTTAACAAAAGTAAACCTTTGGGAAGTTCCACTTTAATGTACCAACTTCCAGATTCTGCTTTCTATGACTTCAAATGTGCTGCTAACACCTCTTCCCTCCTAAGGAGCATCTTCAAAGCTTGGGCAAAAGTGGCTAGTAAGTTCGACCATGACAAAATCACTAACTCTGTTAGAGATACCTCAATTTTTTGGTCTCCCATCCTAGCCCCACCCTCCCACTCTGCTATGGCTATATGCCACCCGACCTGCTACAAAAAGTGGCACAGAGCTAATATCCTACTTGTTAGAGACCTTATTGATGAGAATGACAAGTGGATTCCCTGGGAGATTATTAAGAGGAGAATTGGGGGAGGGGTAACCAACAGATCTATCTATAAACAGGTTGTACAGACTTATTCTCCTGTTCTGGGAAAGGATGGTAAGGGTGAGAGCCACTCTCCTTTGAACTGTTTTTTCAAAGTGAAAAGAAGTTATAAGGTTTCCAAAATTTACCATGCTTGCCTTCCCCTGAAGAGGAGGAAATATGCTGCCCTTCAGGGTCTTTCAACCAAAAACTTCAAAAAGATCCTCTTCTCCAATTGGAAGTCCTATTCCTGCCCTAAAATTAAGGTGTTTGTTTGGCTGGTCCTTCACAATGCCCTGTTAAGTAACACAAATATGATTAAGAGGCAGTTTAAGAATGTTCCTACCACTCTTTGTCCCCTTTGTAACAGTCAAGATGAGACGGTTCTTCACATTTTCACTTGCCCCAGGATTCTAGTTTTTTGGAAGTGGTTGTCTCAGATTGGTTCTAAGTTGAATATCCCTGATATGGACTCTATTTCCAATATGGCTCAATTTTTCCATCCTCAGAATTCCCAGGTGAATTCAACCATCTTGCAGCCTTGTGGATTATCTGGAAATACAGAAACAATGTGGCTTTGGCAAATAGGAAGTGTGATCTTAACTGGATGAAGCTCAATTTTCAGTTTGAGCTTGTTAGGTGTGCTATGGCCCATAAGGCCTCAAAATTGGAGAAATATGATACAGATTGGTTGCCTTGGGGGTCTTTCAAGTCTGACTTCTTTGTTGTTCGGTTTGACTCTCTCATTCATCAAAATTCTTTTGTGGACTGCAGCATTCTTGAACAGTGTGGTACAGGCCTTCAGGGGAACCACGCTACCGGATGATGTCCCTTCCATCCTGGGCTGAGATCAACTGGATTGCCCCCCCTTCCTTTGCCATGCCCCTTACTGCCACTCAGTCCTTCCCTGATCTACCTGCTATCCCGGCTTCCCTGTTAAATCTAGCATCCCTGCCGATTCAATCTCCCACTCCTATTTAGAATCCTCCCCATGCAAGTGGTATTTGGCTTTGAATTGAGGTCTACTATACAGAGATTACTGATCAATTTGCCAGAAATGGCTTTTGGTTGTGTTTCAGTTGACTTTTTGCTACTATTTATTCGGGCTCTGAGCCTTTTTGTTATATGTATGTTTTTGAATTATGATTAATATCAAATCCTTCCTTTTCCTCAAAAAAAAAAAAAACCCCAGATCACACTAGCCTCGACAAAGCCATACTAGCATAATCATCCGTATTGGTCAATCCCTCTACGGTATTATCAACCTAAGAGTCTAAGTGAGTTCCTTAGAAACTTAGTATTAAATTATCCTGGCCTATAGTCTAATACATATCAAGCATATGCACTAAAAGTCTTATTTGACTAAAAAACTTTTTAAGAACTAGGGTATATGGACCATTTAACCCTGTCAACATCTGTTACTCTCAGCAAAAATGAGCACTCTCAATATATAGGACTTAGACATTGCATTCCTTTATAAATTAGGACATAAAATACCATATAAGGTTCAGTATTGTTCTGTTCGATACCTCTATGTAAGCATCTACAGTCATTTTTATACATCATAGAAGTAAGTATTTGGTAACTGTATTATTCCATTTACATAATAAAATACTAACCTATCCTGGCCTTTTGCCATATAAGCAGAATCAAGTGACTATTTTGTGCATCAGAAACAAGAGTAAACCTAAGACCTTGAAGTGCAGATCAAGATATAACAGTATTTACTGCACTTAAAGAAGTATGAACATCAATATTTATGTTTATAATATCAAAGCAGGTTAAATATTCATTAAGCACATATGTTTATAGGTCTGCCATGCCACCAGCACCTTTTGTTTTTCCAAAGACAGCAAAATCATATAAATGTATTTGGAGACATAAGATTTATAGTGTAACTATCATAAGGTAAACAAACATGCAAAAATCCTTATGATTTTAATGTTCACGCTGCTTCAGCAAAATTAACCCATTTCATGGTTAATGAAAAAGACTATGAGAGATAAGAGACAAATCCCTGTGAGCAGCCGATTCTCCCATATATATCTTCACGTATATTAGAAATCCAGACCTCTAGAGCGGTACATAAAAGCAAAAAAGGGAAAAACCCGTACCTGCAGCCAATCAACATAGAGTTAGCATGAAAATGGTAATTCTATGAGGGCCAAAAGGTACATTGGGTTTTTCCGGCGTATAGCCCTTCACCCAATGTAACCCTTTTGCCCAATGTACAACTATAGAGGATTTTTAACTACTCATGAAATAACAAACCTGAAACCCGAAAAGAGGCAAGAAATAGATGTTAAACAAACAATAGGATCTAGGTCAAATCCTAAAGCAAGATTTCTTTTGGCCCCTGCTTTCCTCGTATTTAGAGGAGCCTACCTTAATGTGTTTTGAGACACACTTACATTAACTGGGATTGTAGTCCCATGAAAAAATAGAAACAGATACTTTAAACCTTCAGTAGCTTAGCATAAAGATACCGGTATACATCCGGATCGAGAGTTATATTCATCTTCCCCGCCGTGAATCGAGAACAAATAGCCCGTCATTATCCGGCTGATTATAACCTCCACGCCCATAGCCCCCTCTTTTTGGGTACCTTGGGCCTTGGTAATTACCGTAAACTCCTTTTGGAGTCGGAATCGCTTCCCCTTCCGGATTTCTCCATGCTATCGGCTTCAACACTAAGCCTACAGAACTCCAGCTCCCTTTCAAGCTCAATACTGTTTAGAAACTTTCCTTTGGCGCCATATCTCTTAGATCCATGTGCATTCATTTGTGAAATAAAAGCACTGGTCTGTCAATATCTTTACCCAATCCCTTTTCTATATTTCCTGCCGTCGGTCATAACTGCTTGCTATTGCTCAGCTCAAATGACGACGTCCCATAAATATTAAACCCTAGATAAAGTAGACTACTTGTAGAGGTAACTTCAAGCATACACTATGTAAAATAGGGTAATTTGAGAAATTACTCAATGGTTAATAGTTTTATTAGGAGCCTAGAGGTCAAGCTAAAAAAAACCAGTATTTACCCCTGCACCCTAAAGGTATAGTCAAATTCAAATGGACTTATTTATATCTTACAAAAAAAATCCTACCTCCAACCGTAGTTTAAGGCAGATCCCTTAGTACTTGTACTAGCTGTAAATAAATAGGGAGGGCGTGACCCTACTTATTACAGTAAGGGTCACGTCCTTAACCTATATTGAAATTAAACACCCCAAAGTGAGAAAATAAGTGTTAAAGTGCTAATGAGATATTACCACTTAAATGAAGTCATGGATCTGTTGTATGAGAGTATTCTTGTCGTACTTCAGTCCAGGAAAAGAGCCAGCATTAATATATTTTGTGACCCTTTTCAAAATTCCAAATAGATCGAAACCATTGCTCACAAATATCCTTATAAGTTCACAGATGTCTTCTGCTGCCTTAATGGGATTGGAATTGACATACATATAAGGCAGTAATTGAGAAATAATCACGTTCCTAGCTTGATAGTATGGTCTCAAGACCCACTAGCATGTATGAATTTGATAGCATGAAATGGCAATTTATCTCTTTTATCATATCTAGCAGTCGAGTAGATGCCATTGGCTCTGTTAACAATTTCTATCTTCATATTGAGGAAGTTAATCCTAGAACCAAACTAAAACAGCGGGTCTTCAGATTTGGTTATGCTGGTTTCTTCTTTAATCACCAGATTATTTAGGTCATAAATACTTAGACCATTATTTACCAAGTTTTCTTCCTTCTGCAGGAAGGATCTGATTTCTGGACAGTTGAAAGATGTCAGGTCATCCATGTATCTAAACGTATGTTTAAACTTATGGATGATGTCAAATCTACCTTGGGCCGCCAGATTCTTGATAAAATTTAACTCATACCATGCAAGGTACAAGTTACACCAACAGGGGCTGCAAGCAAAGCCCATGGGGATACCACATCTTTGTCTCCATATCTTGTTTCCCATTTTGATGAAGCAGTTGCTTAGTAACCATTTGTTCATGTTACAGAATTTCTCTTTGCTAATAAATGTCCAACATTTGCCCGTAGGGTCCTGTTTAAACCATTTGACAATGAACTCGTCCTTAATGCCTTTCTTTAGCCAAAGCTTAAATCTTTTGTTTGTAGAGAGCTTGTAACTCCATGTAGCTTCAGTTATCAACTCAATAGTATTGCATATACCCTCTTTCCCCTCTAGAGGAATGCTTTCATAACATTTAGTTATGTCTGCAACAAAGAGGTCTGTAATCTTAGGAGGAAGATTTAAAGTGAGATCATAAATGGAGCCTATAATCCAATTGGTGCTGACTTTACCAGGCAATAATGTAAACGTACCAGCACAAAGAAATTTCGATATTTCTGGCCAGATTTCCAGCATCATAATGAGGACAGCAGTAATCATTTGTGAAATTTCAGTATAAATAGATCCATGGGCGTTGGTAATCCATTTGTAGTCTGCTTTATGTACCTTATAAATCCCTAAGAGATAGGGAAGCTGTGTACTTTGGATGGAAATGCTACCAATCACATTTCTGATGCCATCTTCAATATTAAAAGTTACATAGTCCAAACTCAACTGTTCTTGCATGAAGTCTTCACTATTAAGACGATTGAGAGCCATTTCCCTAATATGCCTTGGGCAAATGAAAGAAGGATTATTGGAGGATTTATCCACCCCAGCAGTATATAAATTTTTGACAAGCCATTCAAGGTTTCTGATCACCTCCTTATCATTTAGTGGAAATTTCCTAGTGTTATCCAGGCTACAGGCTGCATGTACCTTGAGTTTTGTAGCAACAATAACTCTGTTTTTAATGGTTTCAATCAATTCTTCCTCCACATCTGGCACTTTAAATCTGTGCAGATCAAAGATATTATCAATAATAATCATAATTTCTTTTTTAAGTTCACCCCATTCCAGGCTTCTATCTGGTATATGGCCAAGTCCCTTACTGAACAAATTCCGAAGGGTTTTATTATGAATGATCTTAAGATCTGTAGTTCTGATATGACCTATACTGGGGTCAATGAACTTCTTCAAATTAGGATTACCACAAGGGCATGTTGGTTCCTGATCCTGTGAAAAAATAGGGAAAGGTTTATAACTCAGATCTTTAAGGCTTTCCACATATTTCCATGCAAACATTGTGTCCATCATAATATCAATCCCCGTGTCGCCAAGCACTTCTATAAAGACACTGTTTATGATTTTAGGCAGACATATTTTATCCAAAATCTTGGATAAAAATGAGCAATGCACAATTTTTTTCTTATTCTTTTCCTTGTCGTCTTTCAAATGCAATCTCCCTTGACAGTCTTTGATTACGCTCCTGTTACACTATATTCCAATACCAACAGTTTCATAAGAATCTGGTTAATAAAGGGATTTACAAAGGAAATAGAATTACTTTAACTCTTGTATAGGTCGGAATGAAATACTGAATGGAAGCAAATTATGCAATTCCAACAGTAGAAATGCCCGTGGGCGAATATATTTTCTGATCCATGATCAGGGACCAACACGGGCCACAAAAGAATATCTTCTTTTTTATGTAAATAAATAGATTTCCAAAGTGGAAGCACTTGAGGATTTAAATACATAACTAACACAAGTTATATATAAGAAGCAAATGAGATAAACATTGAACATAGTAAATAAGACAATACCATGTGGTTCAGAAGAGCTTTTGTGCAGTCCCCTCCAAGTTTTCAGTAATTAAGTGTGCACCATTCTTGTTGATCGAATTATCAATCTCATCACCAAGTGTAGGTCCTTTGGTAATCGAGTGTCCCACATTGCTCGGAGTACCTAAACATTCAATAGATGAATTATCATTACCAATGGAGGTACATATCTTTGGAGGATCTGTGATCCTAGGAGGAGCAAGCACCACGGTACGGGAGCTGTTAGATCCTTTGGACTTATTCCTTCTGCCATGGTCAACAGTAGTATTACTGCCAGAAGCTTCTGTTTTTTTAGTGTCCTTAAATGGCTTGATAGTCCTCTCATATAAGTCAGCTATTTTGCATCTTGGGAAGTTTACTTTCAGATCAGCCCAAGGGTCCATTGCACATGCCATGGTCATATCTATCAAAGTCTGTCTGATATGGAGATAAGATAAATATGCAATAATGCTGGACCTTAAAGTAGTTTTCAAACATGTTCTCATGGCCACCATTTGACCAGCTACTGATAATTCTGGATAGATCTTTTCCAGATTGTTAAACATGAACCAGACCCCATGGTCCAACCAGGTCATATTGTCTTTACAGGTATTGCCCTTGTCCCGAGGGTCACATGGACATTTAAAGTAAGGGCACATTGTCCGCCACATTTTTTTGAGAAAGAAATCCGTCCTGCGTTCAGCAGAGAAGGCCATGTGTCCCTTCTGGCTGATATACAAATGTTCATCTTTATTACACTTTTTGTCGAAAAATCTATTGTCAAATCTAGTTTCACTTTCTGCCTATTAAACATTCTTTCCATGGAATATGCAGCTTTTTCAGCAGCTATTTCTTGCTCTGGAGTGATTCCTCCAAGTATGATCCAGTTCTCTCTACTAATAGGGGCCAGGGCCCCAAAGTTTTTGGTTCTCCAGATTCCATGGTTGCATAGGGCAGCATATCCTTCAACCAGACGTTCAGGGATAATTGGAAATGTGTGACAGTTATGTAATGTGAACCCAAAGTTCTCTCTATCAGTTGGGTTTGCACCTGTATTCTTCTTTTGAAGGATCTCTTTATCTTTATCCGATAAAAGGCATTCTCCAAATGGATCGTCCCCTTCAATGATATCAGCAGCACAAACCTCATCCTTCTTAACCTTTGAGGTGTTAATTTTGTTTATTTCCTCTAGCCCTGCTAGGCCAGTGAAATACAGATTTTTGCACCTGTCTTCTTCCATTGTGAATTCATATATTTTCATTGGAAGTTCTTCATACATCTGGTCCACTACTTTGGAAGTAGCAGCCCAATCATCTTCTAGTTTGTTAAAGATGGGAACCATCTTAAGCCAGACCATTGAAACCCGATTAGATATAGCGAGAGAAATCCTCAATCTTTGGGTAGCTTCTTTCTCAAGTATGAGTGCATGTACTTTAGGCTTCTTAATGCAGCATAATAGAGTCTGGACAGCATAATTAGGGCACTCAATCTTACTAGTCCCTTTCCCATAGCCGATTTCATCCAGCTCCTTGTTCCAAACAGGAGGTTTGTATTCAATCTCAGTATCAGCTGAGCCTGCATTACTTTCCTGCAAATAATAAGTCTAGTAGAAGTAAGCAAGAGATGTAAATAAGAAAAAAATTCCTCAAAAGATTAGACTGATCAACTTGATAGATAACCAAATCACTATTGGTGTAGGAAGTTCACTCATACGGTATGCCAAGGATATTTAATAGCAGAGGTATAACCACTGAGTTGAAGTGTCTAAAAAAAACCCAGATCACACTAGCCTCGACAAAGCCATACTAGCATAATCATCCGTATTGGTCAATCCCTCTACGGTATTATCAACCTAAGAGTCTAAGTGAGTTCCTTAGAAACTTAGTATTAAATTATCCTGGCCTATAGTCTAATACATATCAAGCATATGCACTAAAAGTCTTATTTGACTAAAAAACTTTTTAAGAACTAGGGTATATGGACCATTTAACCCCACAACATCATCATTACTCAAAGCAAGAAAATGAGCACTCTCAATATATAGGACTTAGACATTGCATTCCTTTATAAATTAGGACATAAAATACCATATAAGGTTCAGTATTGTTCTGTTCGATACCTCTATGTAAGCATCTACAGTCATTTTTATACATCATAGAAGTAAGTATTTGGTAACCAGATTATTCCATTTACATAATAAAATACTAACCTATCCTGGCCTTTTGCCATATAAGCAGAATCAAGTGACTATTTTGTGCATCAGAAACAAGAGTAAACCTAAGACCTTGAAGTGCAGATCAAGATATAACAGTATTTACTGCACTTAAAGAAGTATGAACATCAATATTTATGTTTATAATATCAAAGCAGGTTAAATATTCATTAAGCACATATGTTTATAGGTCTGCCATGCCACCAGCACCTTTTGTTTTTCCAAAGACAGCAAAATCATATAAATGTATTTGGAGACATAAGATTTATAGTGTAACTATCATAAGGTAAACAAACATGCAAAAATCCTTATGATTTTAATGTTCACGCTGCTTCAGCAAAATTAACCCATTTCATGGTTAATGAAAAAGACTATGAGAGATAAGAGACAAATCCCTGTGAGCAGCCGATTCTCCCATATATATCTTCACGTATATTAGAAATCCAGACCTCTAGAGCGGTACATAAAAGCAAAAAAGCATCACATTGAGAGGGAAAAACCCGTACCTGCAGCCAATCAACATAGAGTTAGCATGAAAATGGTAATTCTATGAGGGCCAAAAGGTACATTGGGTTTTTCCGGCGTATAGCCCTTCACCCAATGTAACCCTTTTGCCCAATGTACAACTATAGAGGATTTTTAACTACTCATGAAATAACAAACTGAAACCCAGAAAGAGGCAAGAAATAGATGTTAAACAAACAATAGGATCTAGGTCAAATCCTAAAGCAGTACTTTTGGCCCTGTTTCCTGTATTTAGAGGAGCCTACCTTAATGTGTTTTGAGACACACTTACATTAACTGGGGATTGTAGTCCCATGAAAAAATAGAAACAGATACGAAACCTTCTGTAGCTTAGCATAAAGATACCTGGTATACATCTGGATCAGAGTTATATTCATCTTCCTGCTGTGAATCAGGAACAAATAGCCTGTCATTATCCGGCTGATTATAACCTCCACGCCCATAGCCGCCCCCTCTTTTTGGGTACCTTGGGCCTTGGTAATTACCGTAACTCCTTTTGGAGTCGGAACTGTTTCCCCTTCCGGATTTCTCCATGCTATCGGCTTCAACACTAAGCCTACAGAACTCCAGAACTCCAGCTCCCTTTCAAGCTCAATACTGTTTAGAAACTTTCCTTTGGCGCCATATCTCTTAGATCCATGTGCATTCATTTGTGAAATAAAAGCACTGGTCTGTCAATATCTTTACCCAATCCCTTTTCTATATTTCCCCGCCGGGTCATAACTGCTTGCTATTGCTCAGCTCAAATGACGACGTCCCATAAATATTAAACCCTAGATAAAGTAGACTACTTGTAGAGGTAACTTCAAGCATACACTATGTAAAATAGGGTAATTTGAGAAATTACTCAATGGTTAATAGTTTTATTAGGAGCCTAGAGGTCAAGCTAAAAAAAACCAGTATTTACCCCTGCACCCTAAAGGTATAGTCAAATTCAAATGGACTTATTTATATCTTACAAAAAAAATCCTACCTCCAACCGTAGTTTAAGGCAGATCCCTTAGTACTTGTACTAGCTGTAAATAAATAGGGAGGGCGTGACCCTACTTATTACAGTAAGGGTCACGTCCTTAACCTATATTGAAATTAAACACCCCAAAGTGAGAAAATAAGTGTTAAAGTGCTAATGAGATATTACCACTTAAATGAAGTCATGGATCTGTTGTATGAGAGTATTCTTGTCGTACTTCAGTCCAGGAAAAGAGCCAGCATTAATATATTTTGTGACCCTTTTCAAAATTCCAAATAGATCGAAACCATTGCTCACAAATATCCTTATAAGTTCACAGATGTCTTCTGCTGCCTTAATGGGATTGGAATTGACATACATATAAGGCAGTAATTGAGAAATAATCACGTTCCTAGCTTGATAGTATGGTCTGCACCCACTAGCATGTATGAATTTGATAGCATGAAATGGCAATTTATCTCTTTTATCATATCTAGCAGTCGAGTAGATGCCATTGGCTCTGTTAACAATTTCTATCTTCATATTGAGGAAGTTAATCCTAGAACCAAACTGAAACAGCGGGTCTTCAGATTTGGTTATGCTGGTTTCTTCTTTAATCCCCAGATTATTTAGGTCATAAATACTTAGACCATTATTTACCAAGTTTTCTTCCTTCTGCAGGAAGGATCTGATTTCTGGACAGTTGAAAGATGTCAGGTCATCCATGTATCTAAACGTATGTTTAAACTTATGGATGATGTCAAATCTACCTTGGGCCGCCAGATTCTTGATAAAATTTAACTCATACCATACAAGGTACAAGTTACACCAACAGGGGCTGCAAGCAAAGCCCATGGGGATACCACATCTTTGTCTCCATATCTTGTTTCCCATTTTGATGAAGCAGTTGCTTAGTAACCATTTGTTCATGTTACAGAATTTCTCTTTGCTAATAAATGTCCAACATTTGCCCGTAGGGTCCTGTTTAAACCATTTGACAATGAACTCGTCCTTAATGCCTTTCTTTAGCCAAAGCTTAAATCTTTTGTTTGTAGAGAGCTTGTAACTCCATGTAGCTTCAGTTATCAACTCAATAGTATTGCATATACCCTCTTTCCCCTCTAGAGGAATGCTTTCATAACATTTAGTTATGTCTGCAACAAAGAGGTCTGTAATCTTAGGAGGAAGATTTAAAGTGAGATCATAAATGGAGCCTATAATCCAATTGGTGCTGACTTTACCAGGCAATAATGTAAACGTACCAGCACAAAGAAATTTCGATATTTCGCCGATTTCCAAAGATCATAATGAGGACAAAGCAAGAATCATTTGTGAAATTTCAAAGATAAATAGATCCATGGGCGTTGGTAATCCATCTGTAGTCTGCTTTATGTACCTTATAAATCCCTAAGAGATAGGGAAGCTGTGTACTTTGGATGGAAATGCTACCAATCACATTTCTGATGCTATCTTCAATATTAAAAGTTACATAGTCCAAACTCAACTGTTCTTGCATGAAGTCTTCACTATTAAGACGATTGAGAGCCATTTCCCTAATATGCCTTGGGCAAATGAAAGAAGGATTATTGGAGGATTTATCCACCCCAGCAGTATATAAATTTTTGACAAGCCATTCAAGGTTTCTGATCACCTCCTTATCATTTAGTGGAAATTTCCTAGTGTTATCCAGGCCTACAGGCGCATGTACCTTGAGTTTTGTAGCAACAATAACTCTGTTTTTAATGGTTTCAATCAATTCTTCCTCCACATCTGGCACTTTAAATCTGTGCAGATCAAAGATATTATCAATAATAATCATAATTTCTTTTTTAAGTTCACCCCATTCCAGGCTTCTATCTGGTATATGGCCAAGTCCCTTACTGAACAAATTCCGAAGGGTTTTATTATGAATGATCTTAAGATCTGTAGTTCTGATATGACCTATACTGGGGTCAATGAACTTCTTCAAATTAGGATTACCACAAGGGCATGTTGGTTCCTGATCCTATGAAAAAATAGGGAAAGGTTTATAACTCAGATCTTTAAGGCTTTCCACATATTTCCATGCAAACATTGTGTCCATCATAATATCAATCCCCGTGTCGCCAAGCACTTCTATAAAGACACTGTTTATGATTTTAGGCAGACATATTTTATCCAAAATCTTGGATAAAAATGAGCAATGCACAATTTTTTTCTTATTCTTTTCCTTGTCGTCTTTCAAATGCAATCTCCCTTGACAGTCTTTGATTACGCTCCTGTTACACTATATTCCAATACCAACAGTTTCATAAGAATCTGGTTAATAAAGGGATTTACAAAGGAAATAGAATTACTTTAACTCTTGTATAGGTCGGAATGAAATACTGAATGGAAGCAAATTATGCAATTCCAACAGTAGAAATGCCCGTGGGCGAATATATTTTCTGATCCATGATCAGGGACCAACACGGGCCACAAAAGAATATCTTCTTTTTTATGTAAATAAATAGATTTCCAAAGTGGAAGCACTTGAGGATTTAAATACATAACTAACACAAGTTATATATAAGAAGCAAATGAGATAAACATTGAACATAGTAAATAAGACAATACCATGTGGTTCAGAAGAGCTTTTGTGCAGTCCCCTCCAAGTTTTCAGTAATTAAGTGTGCACCATTCTTGTTGATCGAATTATCAATCTCATCACCAAGTGTAGGTCCTTTGGTAATCGAGTGTCCCACATTGCTCGGAGTACCTAAACATTCAATAGATGAATTATCATTACCAATGGAGGTACATATCTTTGGAGGATCTGTGATCCTAGGAGGAGCAAGCACCACGGTACGGGAGCTGTTAGATCCTTTGGACTTATTCCTTCTGCCATGGTCAACAGTAGTATTACTGCCAGAAGCTTCTGTTTTTTTAGTGTCCTTAAATGGCTTGATAGTCCTCTCACATAAGTCAGCTATTTTGCATCTTGGGAAGTTTACTTTCAGATCAGCCCAAGGGTCCATTGCACATGCCATGGTCATATCTATCAAAGTCTGTCTGATATGGAGATAAGATAAATATGCAATAATGCTGGACCTTAAAGTAGTTTTCAAACATGTTCTCATGGCCACCATTTGACCAGCTACTGATAATTCTGGATAGATCTTTTCCAGATTGTTAAACATGAACCAGACCCCATGGTCCAACCAGGTCATATTGTCTTTACAGGTATTGCCCTTGTCCCGAGGGTCACATGGACATTTAAAGTAAGGGCACATTGTCCGCCACATTTTTTTGAGAAAGAAATCCGTCCTGCGTTCAGCAGAGAAGGCCATGTGTCCCTTCTGGCTGATATACAAATGTTTATCTTTATTACACTTTTTGTCGAAAAATCTATTGTCAAATCTAGTTTCACTTTCTGCCTATTAAACATTCTTTCCATGGAATATGCAGCTTTTTCAGCAGCTATTTCTTGCTCTGGAGTGATTCCTCCAAGTATGATCCAGTTCTCTCTACTAATAGGGGCCAGGGCCCCAAAGTTTTTGGTTCTCCAGATTCCATGGTTGCATAGGGCAGCATATCCTTCAACCAGACGTTCAGGGATAATTGGAAATGTGTGACAGTTATGTAATGTGAACCCAAAGTTCTCTCTATCAGTTGGGTTTGCACCTGTATTCTTCTTTTGAAGGATCTCTTTATCTTTATCCGATAAAAGGCATTCTCCAAATGGATCGTCCCCTTCAATGATATCAGCAGCACAAACCTCATCCTTCTTAACCTTTGAGGTGTTAATTTTGTTTATTTCCTCTAGCCCTGCTAGGCCAGTGAAATACAGATTTTTGCACCTGTCTTCTTCCATTGTGAATTCATATATTTTCATTGGAAGTTCTTCATACATCTGGTCCACTACTTTGGAAGTAGCAGCCCAATCATCTTCTAGTTTGTTAAAGATGGGAACCATCTTAAGCCAGCCATTGAAACCCAGATTAGATATAGCAGAGAAATCCTCAATCTTTCGGGTAGCTTCTTTCTCAAGTATGAGTGCATGTACTTTAGGCTTCTTAATGCAGCATAATAGAGTCTGGACAGCATAATTAGGGCACTCAATCTTACTAGTCCCTTTCCCATAGCCGATTTCATCCAGCTCCTTGTTCCAAACAGGAGGTTTGTATTCAATCTCAGTATCAGCTGAGCCTGCATTACTTTCCTGCAAATAATAAGTCTGGTAGAAGTAAGCAAGAGATGTAAATAAGAAAAAAATTCCTCAAAAGATTAGACTGATCAACTTGATAGATAACCAAATCACTATTGGTGTAGGAAGTTCACTCATACGGTATGCCAAGGATATCTAATAGCAGAGGTATAACCACTGAGTTGAAGTGTCTAAAAAAAACCCAGATCACACTAGCCTCGACAAAGCCATACTAGCATAATCATCCGTATTGGTCAATCCCTCTACGGTATTATCAACCTAAGAGTCTAAGTGAGTTCCTTAGAAACTTAGTATTAAATTATCCTGGCCTATAGTCTAATACATATCAAGCATATGCACTAAAAGTCTTATTTGACTAAAAAACTTTTTAAGAACTAGGGTATATGGACCATTTAACCCTGTCAACATCTGTTACTCAGCAGTAAAATGAGCACTCTCAATATATAGGACTTAGACATTGCATTCCTTTATAAATTAGGACATAAAATACCATATAAGGTTCAGTATTGTTCTGTTCGATACCTCTATGTAAGCATCTACAGTCATTTTTATACATCATAGAAGTAAGTATTTGGTAACTGTATTATTCCATTTACATAATAAAATACTAACCTATCCTGGCCTTTTGCCATATAAGCAGAATCAAGTGACTATTTTGTGCATCAGAAACAAGAGTAAACCTAAGACCTTGAAGTGCAGATCAAGATATAACAGTATTTACTGCACTTAAAGAAGTATGAACATCAATATTTATGTTTATAATATCAAAGCAGGTTAAATATTCATTAAGCACATATGTTTATAGGTCTGCCATGCCACCAGCACCTTTTGTTTTTCCAAAGACAGCAAAATCATATAAATGTATTTGGAGACATAAGATTTATAGTGTAACTATCATAAGGTAAACAAACATGCAAAAATCCTTATGATTTTAATGTTCACGCTGCTTCAGCAAAATTAACCCATTTCATGGTTAATGAAAAAGACTATGAGAGATAAGAGACAAATCCCTGTGAGCAGCCGATTCTCCCATATATATCTTCACGTATATTAGAAATCCAGACCTCTAGAGCGGTACATAAAAGCAAAAAAGCATCACATTGAGAGGGAAAAATCCGTACCTGCAGCCAATCAACATAGAGTTAGCATGAAAACGGTAATTCTATGAGGGCCAAAAGGTACATTGGGTTTTTCCGGCGTATAGCCCTTCACCCAATGTAACCCTTTTGCCCAATGTACAACTATAGAGGATTTTTAACTACTCATGAAATAACAAACTGAAACCCAGAAAGAGGCAAGAAATAGATGTTAAACAAACAATAGGATCTAGGTCAAATCCTAAAGCAGTACTTTTGGCCCTGTTTCCTGTATTTAGAGGATCCTACCTTAATGTGTTTTGAGACACACTTACATTAACTGGGGATTGTAGTCCCATGAAAAAATAGAAACAGATACGAAACCTTCTGTAGCTTAGCATAAAGATACCTGGTATACATCTGGATCAGAGTTATATTCATCTTCCTGCTGTGAATCAGGAACAAATAGCCTGTCATTATCCGGCTGATTATAACCTCCACGCCCATAGCCGCCCCCTCTTTTTGGGTACCTTGGGCCTTGGTAATTACCGTAACTCCTTTTGGAGTCGGAACTGTTTCCCCTTCCGGATTTCTCCATGCTATCGGCTTCAACACTAAGCCTACAGAACTCCAGCTCCCTTTCAAGCTCAATACTGTTTAGAAACTTTCCTTTGGCGCCATATCTCTTAGATCCATGTGCATTCATTTGTGAAATAAAAGCACTGGTCTGTCAATATCTTTACCCAATCCCTTTTCTATATTTCTTGCCGTCGGTCATAACTGCTTGCTATTGCTCAGCTCAAATGACGACGTCCCATAAATATTAAACCCTAGATAAAGTAGACTACTTGTAGAGGTAACTTCAAGCATACACTATGTAAAATAGGGTAATTTGAGAAATTACTCAATGGTTAATAGTTTTATTAGGAGCCTAGAGGTCAAGCTAAAAAAAACCAGTATTTACCCCTGCACCCTAAAGGTATAGTCAAATTCAAATGGACTTATTTATATCTTACAAAAAAAAAAAAAAAAAAAAAAAAAAAAACAAATTACATAAAAAGCACCGCTATTAGACAATAGAGTTGAGGTATTGCTATGTCTAGTTGGCTGCTAATATTGTTCAAACAAATGAAATAGAAGTCCATGACTCAAAGAAGTATGTCAGAAAGTGCTTCAGGCTGCGGATAGGCATGTATCTTTCCTGGCTCTACAATGCTTCTTGTTATAGCTATAATTTTCCTCGATTGTCCTGCATTGTCCGAAAGGTTGTGCAGCGTTTCCTCATGGACATCTTGAATAATATCTGGATAAGCAGGAAGGCCTCTCACCTACTTAATAACCCATCCAAATCCAGCAATTCCTGGGTTCATTCTTTCAAAAGTTCTACTATACATCTTAGTTATTTGGTTTTCTTTTCTGCTGCGCTAATATATGGCCCCTTTTCTTTTGACAACACTTTGTAGGTAGTGTTGAAGTCAGGCAAACCTACCTCTTCAGATAAATTGGCGCTCAAACTATCATGTTCAACATGAATGTAAGAGAATCTGATACCGTATGGGCCTTCAAAAAACTTCTGTAGCCATTTCCCCTTGTATAATTTGTTAGTTCATGGTTCCAATATTTTAGGCATTAATTTTAGCATCTCTATTTTCTTAAGAGTGGGAATTCAAGAATAGATAGATGATAGAGGTAATGGCGTGCGAGATGGCAGGATTAAGATTGGAAACTAGATTTTAGGGTTCATGGCTTGGGTTCACGATATGACCTTCGAGTATTTTCATATTTTTCTCATGTAGTTTCCACCATATAGCATATTGGAGTCTTTTGCCAATGGTTTTTTAAAGTTTGAAGATAAAAAATAAAGGGCTTTTTATCACTTCAATAAACTATGGCATGTTTATGAAACTTTTCAAGACATTTGACTATGGAGTTTTGCAAAGAACACAACTTCCTCAAAGAAGCAAGGTACCATTATAAGATTTATTAAGAGGCGCGACAAAAAATAATGAAAGAGGAAGTAAAAGTAAATAAGCACATTTGCGGCCATGGTAATGGAAAATAATGTAATACTAACTTTCTTTATATGCTACCAAAAATGCATCTTCCTCAAATTCTTTATGCAGTAACCGATCATACCTTCATAAAAATGAAGCTTCATGTCCTTCAAAGCTTTGCATACAATAAATCCCCCAGCAAGTTTGTGGCTATCCCAACCAAGCTAAATCTTGAGCTTGACATTCACTGTGGCTGGATTGGTCGTATTGCTCACATCAACTCTGAACATGCATTGAATATGCAAGTGGTCCAACTCAAAGCCATGTTCCTGGCTGACGACCCCAGAAATGCACGCTCCATCCAAAAACTTGCAAACAACTACATATAACCCCTCTCAAACATCGAATCGACCTACACTAACTGTCACACTTACATAAAGAGAGCAAGGCTCATCTAAGCTTGCCTGCAGCTCATCCTTGTCCTCTTGTTCTTGTTTCCCCTGGCCACCACTTTCTTGGCCAACCGAGGTTTCTTCCCTGCAAAGTTTTGCTTCCCTAACTTTTGTTCCCTCTCTGATTCTTTTCCTCAAGCAACAATTGTTGGCATGCCCATTCTAGTTTGGCTCTCTCACTGGAACCTATAATATTTTACATATTGTTATAGGAACTCGGGAGTCCAAGGAGGTGTGCCCCTACAATTAAATCATCTTCAATCCCATTGTACATCCATTGCAATTCTTTGGATGCTTGTCTGATGATTCCAAAATTTATTTATTTAACTAGCTCTCTTTGGGCCTTGAGAGGCCATGGAGCCTGATACATTGTCATTTACATTTTAGTATAAAGGAACGGTGTGCGTCTACCGCACTTATGTATTGCCCCACAACCATGTGTAGTAGCATGAACAATGAACAGAAATCTGTGATTGTAACATTGAATCTGTTTCTTATGTCTGTGTACATTGTACATGATGTAAACAAATGGTTCTCATTTCTATGTTTCCCATACCACATAACTTACATATTCTCTCTTCCACTGGTGTCTTCTGCCAATGCCCTACTTCCAATTTTAACCTATGTGAACTTGTTCTATAGCGAGCCATCAACTGCTTTAAGGATCTAGGAATGTTTGCATCCAGATATTCTTGGCTCTTGTATTCACCCATTTGGTTTACCTGCTCTTTGTAATGAATCATCCTGCTGCCTGGGTTTTTTCTATAGATGCTCAATGGCAAGCTGCTCCAATAAGGAGCGTGTATCATCCTTGTTATGTGGCCAGTTTTGCTCATTAATGCCCCATTATCCAGCCCATCTTTTCAAGTCATTCAGCCAACTGGGATCTGGATGTGCCAATGCCAAATGCGTCACCCTATGCCCTGGTTGCTCTACTATCCGATTCATATAGTTTATGGATTGAAACAATGCTTCCAATTCTAAGGGGAACATACCTGATTCAGCCAACATGATTGCATATGGAATTTGGCTTTTAATGCCCATCTCATATCTCAAGAAAGTCCGTTGGATCTGCTACGATTCCATCGTTTTGTCGAGATACTCGCTCCCCAAATTGGAACGCCATGTAAGACCGTCGTTTGTACCAATGTTTTGAATAAGATTTTCTTGAGCCCGCAGTCATGTAGAGCAGCCTTAGAGCACTTGGCCAACATGCCCATAGAGCGTCTGTTTGACCCCTGTCACCCGCCTGCTGACACATGCTTTGCAGTTATAATTGGAACGAAAATCAATTCTTAAATATTTGTAAATGTCAACAGTTTCCAACTGATGGCCTGTCTCTCGTCCCGAAGATCATAATCTTCGTCTTTGTGATGTTGACTTCCATGCCTTTTGCATCACAGAAGGAGCCCAGAAGATCTAGGTGAGTCTGCAGCACACTTCTCTTACTTGCCATCATAACTACATCGTCAGCACATACGAGCAATTGGATTACCAAATTGCCTAGAGTGGTACCTAGCAAAGAACGTGATCTCAGCCATTCATCTAGTTCATCAATGAACAAATTGAACAGTGTCGGAGAGAGCGGACACCCCTGGTGCATGCCAATGGTGCTTCTGATAGTAAAATCCTGTCCTAGCTTTATGAGCACTTTTGATATAGCTGAGACGCTGCCCCTCGAATATCAGGTGGAACCCCAATTCGATCCATTCTTTCGCCCAGCTCCTTTCTAGACACTGAGTCAAATGCTTTCTTGAAATCTATGAAAGCTATATATAGGTGTCTGTTCGGTGCTCTTGCTTTCTCAATCAAAACTCGCAGCAATAATGCATGATCTAATGTATTGTGCCCTTTCCTAAAACCAGCCTGGAAATCTGAGTGTTTACCATGCAATTCCGCCCAGAAACTCAATTTACTCTCCAAAAGCGAGCCCAGGATTTTTGAGAATATGCTTCCTATCAAAATTGTTCTGTCGTTGCTTGCAATTCTCTTATCCTCTGATTTGTGAATAGGATGTACTCTGTTTACTTTCCAATTATATGGCAAACCATCCCTGACACATTGGTTAAGCAGGCGTGTAAGGACCATCAATGTTTTTGGGCCTCCCCATTTGAACAGTTCTATACAAAGACCTTCAGTGTCCTGTGCCTTGTGATTAGCCATGTCTGCCATTGTTTTCTTCACTTCGTCCTCTGAGAAAAGGTCTGCTTGTGTGGCCATGATGGGCATATTTTCGATTCTGTCTTTTTCATAAATATCTTTGACCAATTTGGCCAGAGACTCCAAACTTAGTGTGTACTTATCTGGTTCGTCACGCATCACTGTCTAAAAATTCTTTGGAGCGGTTTTGAGTTTGTCACACAGATCAACCTGTCTTTGCATGAAATAGACTTGTTTTTTTTGCTCTTAACAGATTTTTATACCAACATGGCTTAATCATGCAATTACTGGGCAGTTTCGATCTGGCTTCTTGGCATTCTGAGTCCCACCACGAATTGCACGGTCTCCCTTTAGCATGTTTCTTAGTATGGCCAAAAGTTCTACCACCTGCATCAAGAAGGGTCTCTGTAAAAAGTTTTGCGTCTATTTCTAAATTCCCTGATAGGTTGACATCTAGGAACAGGCTTTCTACTAACTTTCGGTATTCTTTACTTCTCGAGAAATCTATCTTCAATCTTGGCTGAAAAGGAGTCTCATGATTACAAGTTTCCGTTATCACTTTGATTTTCACATACAATGGCATGTGATCCAACTCTGGCACCTTGTTTCCAATGTGAAACTCTTCGATCATGTCTAGGCTTTGTGTAAGAAGATAATCTATTGTGCTGCTCCCTTTATGATTAACACATGTGAATCCTTTGGATTTCTGGAACTGGACCAGTTCATTAACAATTTGCATGTTCCTGTGTTATTTGCCACCGTGTCTTGGGATGATCTAAGAGGCACATCATCCTCGCTAAGATGTACATACAGAATGTTTTCGAATGATTTTTCCTTGTTCTTGCACTGAAGTCTCCCATGACAAAAACATCCCCCTGGGCTTGATATTTGATTATATCCATGCTCAGGTTCCAAAATGGATCTTCACTATCCAATTCATTGCCTGCATATATTTTGGCGTTGCTAGGAGCAAAATAGCAAATTGCTATGAAAAGCATTTTTCTATCGAATTGTACCTTTATCCAAATATACTGTTTATTCACATCTTGCGCTAATAAGTGAATGCTATCCATTAGCTGGTTTTTGCAGTAAATTGCCAATCCACCAAAGCCCCTATGTGCAACTAATTTTCTTTCATTCCATGTATATGTGATCATCTTAAAACCTTGAATGTCTGGCAGCAAGCGAAATTGATGTTTTCGAGTCTCTGTGAATAGCAATAAATCCTGATGTTGCCATAAATCTATTGTAGCGTCTACCTTTGCTTGATTCAGACCGTGTGATTCCAAAAGCACACTCTCAAGGCCCTATTTCCCTAGTTTCTTTTTCTATTGGTGACCACCTCCCGCTTTGATCCAGGTAGGCAATGAAATCATTATTTCTTGCTTCTTTAATTTTGGGCCATTCCGTTCTCCTGACATCTAGTTGGGCTGGAGTTAAATCTTGATCCAGCCATATCCTTTTCTCATTCTTTGATGCACTTCTATTATGCAAAATTCTATCACGAGCATCCCTGGTCTGAAACTTCACCAATATCGGCCTGGTGTGGAAACCTGGCTTACCCAGTCTTCTACCTGATATGTAACTTGGTTCATGGATATGCATAACGTCATTGAAAAATCTAAGCAAGAATTAATTAATTAGAGAATTTCGAAATTCTCGTTTAGTATGAAATAGGTTGTTGGTTCTCTATAAAACGCCGTAATTGGTTGCAATTGAGTAGAAGTTGCCGTTTATTTTTATGATTTTCACCCATAAAATCGCAGTGTATCCGAAATTGGCATTTGTAAGGCTAAGCCGAGCTCTTTTTTGAGTAAGAGCTGCCCATTAGAAAGCGTAAAAATGTTCAGAGGGATCGCGACCGCGAACATTTAGAGCTGCGTAGCTACTTCCATTGACATAATAACATTTTTATTTTAAAATTTTAAAGCTTATTCTACGTAATAAAACAAATACAATCTTAAAAAAAAAACATATTTTCTGCTCAACACAATCGCTGTGGCGATTTGCTTGAGCAAGAATGCTCTGTTTGCCCACAAAATCTTGCTCAACACAATCGCTGTGGCGATTTGCTTGAGCACGAATGCTTTGTTTTCCTTCGAGATCCTGCTCAACACAATCGCTGTGGCTGTCAGCCCTTTTCATGCTCTTATAAATCGCCATAGCGATTCCGTGGAGCTAGAAAAAGTCTTTTGCATATACCGTACAACCTGCGAAGATAGTTAATGAAGATAGTTAGTGAAGCCAGAAGATGTAATGGAGGGAGATTCGTCAAAAAAATTATAGAAACCGCTATTGAAGAGCCCGGAGATGTAACAGAAGGATTTTTCCAAAAATATCTAGGCGTTTCTTCTTTCTCTAGTCTGCCAATATAGAGAATTCAGGGTTTGAGCACAATACAGATCAAGAAGCATAATATGGATCGCAGTTTGTATTTGATTGCAGATCATTCATCTCTTATGCAAGCCCTGATCTCACAAAGTGTAGCAAATGATATCAATCCCTGATTTCCATGAGTAAAAACTAGGGCATGGCTAGATTCAATAACTTCATCACAATGCCTTTACTGCGCAAATTAAAAGGGATAGGAGACAATGACGAACTTGTCGGCAGAGTAGAATATATGGCCCGGCATTGATTCATTGTTTTGTTTTGTAGAATGGTAACCTTCACGAAAGCATACGAGAAAACAAAAAAGAATTAGGGATAGAAGTATACACGATTTACATGCAGTGATTCTGAAATTCTGAAGCAGGGGCGAAGAAGCCGGCAAAATCTGACAATGTTGCATCGTTCCAAAACCTCAAATGCAGGACCGTATTTCCTCAAACTGAAATCGCTCAAAATAACTCTATTTCCATCATCTTCAGTCTCCAATCTGCACCAGAATGCCGAAATCATCTGCCTGCTTCCAAAATGACATTTGCCTGCCTCTAAAACAGCCCATCTGCTTGCAATCTGCATCATCTACCTGCTCAGAAAAAACTACCCTAAAGAACTCCAGAAAGAGAGTAGATCCAGGATGAAGCTGCAGCTATGGCGACATCCAGCTATGGCGCCGGAGCATGGACCTTCTTATGGCGACCTTCGGCAAGCACGTTTGGAGCTCGACTTCCGGCCATGGCAAATCTGGCTATGGTCCTTGAAGCTTGGAGTTCGGAGCTAATTGTTGCCAAGCAGCGTGGCAGCTGTAGAGGGAAATAACTTTCTCCTTTTTATTCAAATTTTAAATTATCCCGCCCATCTTGGGCGGGACAACTTTTAATGGAGCATAATAACTTTTTGGCGGGACAACTTTTAATGGAGCATAATAACTTTTTGGTTATGGTGGGCCTGGAGTGCTGTATTCAAAATTCTCAAAATCCCGCTTTTTTCTCTATATAACTAATTCGTGCTTATCTCTTGAGTGTCTCTGCCATGTCCTCGTTTTCAGTTTCTAAAAGGCCTGAAATTTTCAAGTTTCGCGCCCTTTGTTCCTAGTCTAATTGCTCAGCCCTAATCTATTCATGGTAAATCTGCATTTGCTCCTTGGTATTCTCTGCAACCAAAGATGCCTGCTTTATATAATCTGTCATAGGCTTCTGGAGGGAGGAAGCTAATTCTGCTTTCATTGAATCAATCATTGGTGTAGCCAGATCCACATTTTGTGTTGGATTTGGCTGAGTGCATCTTCCAAAGATTTCTTCAGTGATTTTACTTCACCTCTCAATCCATGTACTTCTTCCTTGAGTTCCTGGATCAGGGCAATGATGTGAGCGGAGTCTCCTTCATACTCAATCAGGTCGCCCTTGGCGGGCGAACTAGGCCCTTTCTTCTTTGGTGGCATATGAATCATAATTGGCATAGAACGGAACAGTTTTAGGAACGGCAAGCCTTATGAAACGGGTACGACTACCTCATTTGCACGGCACGGAACGGAACGACAATTTAAAAAAACCACTTAAAATGACTAGAGACATGGAAATTTGTCGAAATAAACCCTCCAAAACACGACACTGATAACAACAAAGTCTTGAAATGCATAAAAGACTTCCTGTTCTTTATTACAGTATTTCTGAATGGGTCCAAATTTGTCCTTCTTGCATTCCAAATCAAGAAACTTCTGCTATAATACATCCATATAGCAAGAGCATCTCTAGATATTGAAATCAATTCGTGAGGTAATAGTTCAGAGGAAGGGATCTGTGCAGCAAAAATATCATTTCCGATTTTAGTTACAAATTCTTGAAATCTTGCTGCAATCTTGCTGAAATCTGCAGAGCCGAGCAGAACCAAAAAGTCCTTTTTGCAGGTCTGATTTCCTTTGCATGTCTTATTTTAGACCTCCCTAAGAATCGTAATGCCTTATATTTGGCGGTTCACTTAGGATATGGCATTCTATGCTTGAAGAACGACTAAAATTTGGGGCATAACGCGGTTCAGAACAACGTTCTTGCCAACACAAAAAAGCCTTACTTTTGAATGGCAACACGGTACGCCAGCACGGTAGAGTTTCCAACACGCGTTCTGTCGTTCTAATGGCATAGAACGCCATTCTATACCAACTATGATATGAATTGCCCCTTGGCTACTAACCTTAATTGCCTTAGCCCCAGCAACGAAATATCTCAGCAAACGACTACATAATCAACATGACGCACCTGCAAAAGCACCTCCTAGTCTTTCAGCCAGAATCCGGTGACTAGCAGCACAGATATTGTAACTTGCATTGTCTACTTTCGTTTGCTAGATTGACTGTCTCACCGGGAGCAGGAGAGTTCAATACTTAAGGCATGCTCGGGGGACCAAACATGGTATACATCAAACAGTTGCGCTCACGATTCACAGTGTTGTCGACTAGTGCTCATCCATGCTTCCATGCTGATCCCTTCCCTAAACTTAGTGTTGTCGACTATTGCATACAAGTTTGCTTGGATTGAAAATTATTTCCTTTCATATGATTTTTGTAATTACTCCTAAGCATCTTCAACAGATGGAGCCTCTACCATTTGGGGCATTAGAGTGTCATCTAGATAGCGCAGGATTCTATTTTTTGCCCGTTGCCCCCACTGGGCAACATAATGACTTTTGTTTCTATTTGAGTTCTTAGATTTTGCAGATTGAAGATCTTGATAGGGGACATTGATATTGAAGTCAAATTTAGGAAAAGGGAACTTAGTTTGCAAAATAAACTATGCACTAGAAGACTCTGGGTTATTTGAAGTTTGGAAGATGCCTATTTGAAGTTTGGAAGATCAGAGGTTGAAGTTTGGAAGATTCCATGGTATTATATCTCAAGTTCTTAGCCACATTTTTCATCTTTACACCTATACTTCATTTTTATCCCCATTATGCCTACTTTCCTATAAATCCACCTTTGGAATCTTTTGCCTAGACCGTATTTTCCTATGCATATCCCCTTGGGCCATTCATGTTTACCACTTTGACCCTCTACCTTCTAAAGCTCCACACCTTCGCGATTTTGATCAGATATTCATGTTTAGATCAATGCATCATTGGAGCAAGCTGTTATAGAAATATTGAGGATACACAAATTCGTTATAGTGGATGGGTTTTGCAAATGAATTGTGTGCTTATATTGAGATTGATGCATTCTACCAAATGCTATCTGAATCGAATCTCAAACCTTGACCCAGAGCGTCTCCCTACCTTGGCGCTTATACACTCTCAAGGAAAACTAAATGGATGGTATACTACAATAATCAAATGGGCAAATAAATGGGGTATATTGCCCAGCAGCTGGCCTCATAAATGTTACAAACTTTTGTATCAGCAAAAGCAGTTCCCAAGCTTTGGGAAGATTGTGAAAATAGTGTGAAAGCGGCGTTCTATTCTATTCTATAAAAAAGAAATGAATAGCCTTGATATCTATGGCGAGCAGCCATATCTCGGACAAGAGATAAGACTAAACCTGAGAAATATCATTTCTAAGACGCGGCTCTCCTCCCATCACCTCACCATAGAAACTGGGAGATAGCAAGATTTAGCTCGCGAAGATCGGTTATATCCATGCTGCTTGGCGGAACTACAGGTTGAAAATGAGGCCTATGTTTTGCTCTCTTGCCCATCATACAAGCATATTCGGGAGATCTTTGGTATTAATGATGATAACCTCCAAGATTTATTCAGGGTACAGCCATCCAAACTGGGATTATACTTGAAATCTATTTCCAGGGAAAGATTGGATGTCATATACCTATATGAGCATATGTCACTACTCGAAAGCTCTGGAATATTTATGTTTTGACGTTTTCATTTAGAGTTCTTTAGGACTTTTTATTGCCTAAATAATCCATTGTACTGTCTTGCCATATGGACCTGGGGGTCCTTCAAATGGCGTGAAAAATATTGATTGATTGATTGCAGCAGTGCGTGGAAGTAGCTTGGAGGTTTACTGAATCCAGGAATTGGCTCTATTCGAGATGTAAGGTCAGTTATTTTTGGGATGCCTCCAGGAATTGTGCATGTGGAGAAGGTGGAAAAACGAAGGAAGCATTTTTGGTATGAGACTGGTGAAGAGACAGATGATGAGCAGTTGGCAGCATTTGAAGAATCTGATGCCCCTACAGACACCCCATACGAGTTTTTGGCCAGAATTTATTTCGTTACACATAGGTGACAAAAGTCTTGATGTGAATTAGGTGTTGCCATCTAGTTGTACACCACAAGTTGTCCATAGTTATAATATGAATAATGTTTGTAAGAAATAAGAATGTTTCCATGTCCATGTTGACTTGCTCTCCAAGGAGGTTTTGACAACAATTAGAAATGTGAAGGAGAGTTTGTGCAATAGCCTACAGAAGATGTAAGATGCCTTGGAATTCCTTGAGAAGGAGGACTTGAAGATATCATTGAGGTAGAGACATTCTTTTCATGGCCACATGAACCTGCTCAGAGGAGTTCTCATCCGGCATGTGAATGCCCTATATCGCATGGCAATTAAGCACCCTAGAACTATGAAAGCACGAAGATATGTGCATTGTACAGGTGTTTTTACTCATGAAATATGGTTCTCTTGGCTTTTGTGAGATGTCTCCTGCGTGTCCTTTCCTGTTCTGTGGGTTTTGGCATGTGACAGCATGCCTAACAGACATTGTAATGCTTGTTGTCAATGTAATATACACATGGATCTCTTTTGTCTACTCTCTTGTATCCGTAGTTTAGAGTGATATAGAGTATTTCATTCTGAATTATATGGTTTATTGTTGGGTGCTTTTTTCTTCAATGGGGTATTCAATGGTTGGAAAAAAAAAATGCAATTAGATGATAAGGTTGAACTTACCATGTTTATCTTATTATTCTGATTTGCACTGAGTAAAAAAATTAGGTGAGATGTCCATGGAGTGGTCACATGTTTCTTTTGAGCAAAACCACCGTAAATTGGATGGTCCTTTGGTAGACAATAACTTTTTTCCTTTGTCCTTTGGGAGGCATGATTTTGTCTTATAAATATCCCCTCTCATAAATTCAAGTTTGCCGCTCAAAGAGCTAAGGTGGGGAGATTAGTTGGTGCATTGGATGCAAGGGCTATTCATGGTGGGACAAGGTAATGGGGAAATTGGCACCCTAGAACTATGAAAGCACGAAGATATGTGCATTGTACAAGTGTTTTTACTGTTGAAATATGGTTCTCTTGGCTTCTGTGAGATGTCTCCTGCATGCCCTTTCCTGTTCTGTGGGTTTTGGCATGTGACAGCATGCCAAACAGACATTGTAATGCTTGATGTCAATGTAATATACACATGGATCTCTTTTGTCTACTCTCTTGTATCCGTAGTTTAGAGTGATACAGAGTATTTCATTCTGAATTATATGGTTTATTGTTGGGTGTTTTTTTCTTCAATGGGGTATTTAATGGTTGGAAATAAAAAAGAAAAAAAAAATACCATTAGATGATAAGGTTGAACTTACCATGTTTATCTTATTATTCTGATTTGCATTGAGTAAAAAAATTAGGTGAGATGTCCCTGGAGTGGTCACATGTTTCTTTTGAGCAAAACCACCGTAAATTGGATGGTCCTTTGGTAGACAATAACTTTTTCCCTTTGTCCTTTGGGAGGCATGATTTTGTCTTATAAATATCCCCTCTCATAAATTCAAGTTTGCCACTCAAAGAGCTAAGGTGGGGAGATTAGTTGGTGCATAGGATGGATGGAAGGGCTATTCATGGCCATAGAAACTGGGAGAGAGCAAGATTTAGCTCGCGAAGATCGGTTATGTCCATGCTGCTTGGCAGAACCACAGGTTGAAGATGAGGCCTATGCTTTGCTCTTTTGCCTATCATACAAGCATATTCGGGAGATCTTTGGTATTAATGATGATAACTCCAAGATTTATTCAGGGTACAGCCATCCAAACTGGGATTATACTTGAAGTCTATTTTCAGGGAAAGACTGGATGTCATATACCTATATGAGCATATGTCACCACTCGAAAGCTCTGGATACTACTCATGCTCTGTTAGGGCGCAGAAAACTTAGGGCGGCGGCGGCGGCCGCCCAACTCTGTTTTTTTCAGGATGATCAGCGAGGCTGGAAGGCACGGACAGCTAGGGGAGACTTTGGAATAATGAAAGGTAAGCATGGATTCTTCCAGAATGATGCTAGGGA
The DNA here is from genome assembly GCA_021234155.1 of Isoetes taiwanensis. Taxonomy (NCBI): domain Eukaryota; kingdom Viridiplantae; phylum Streptophyta; class Lycopodiopsida; order Isoetales; family Isoetaceae; genus Isoetes; species Isoetes taiwanensis. Next base: position 7,018,018 of record JAJEKV010000023.1, read on the forward strand.
TTTGCAATGGGGCTTTTTGGACGGGAGACCAAGGAGACCTAACAGCTGATCAGAGCTTATTGGGGTTTGGACTTATGCCTTAGGTAGCAGGAAAAAGATTGGCATGTGGACCACTCCATTTGGAGGAGGCCTATAGGGACTGCATATTGCTTGGAAGATGGGTGACTACTCCATAGTACATTTTGGAAATGGGGTGCAGTAGCCCTTTAGTACTGCAGTATGGAGCATCTCTGGTCAAGTTAACGCGCGGGAAGATACTTGTCTTTTCTTTCTTTTGTTTAACTAGGGTATCTATCGGTGGGGAGCTTCAAGTTGTCCATGCTTCAATAATCAGTCTATGTAGCCAAGATGTTGTAAAAGCATGTAGCTAGAATTTGTTCCAAGTTTGGGCTTACTATTGTGCTACTTCTTCCTATGGGGCCATTTGGGCCACTTTGTAATAAGGTCTTCGAGCCACTTTTTATTAATAGAAAATCATAAATTTCGTACCCTCAAAAAAAAAAAAAAAAAAAAAGGGCTCTGGAATGTTTATGTTCTGACGTTTTCATTCTAGAGTTCTTTAGGACTTTTTATTGCCTAAATAATCCATTGTATTGTCTTGCCATATGGACCTGGGGGTCCCTCAAATGGCGTGAAAAATATTGATTGATTGATTGCAGCAGCACATGGAAACAACTTGGAGGTTTACTGAATCCAGGAATTGGCTCTATTCGAGATGCAGTTGGCGGCATTTGAAGAATCCGATGCCCCTACAGACACCTCATACGAGTCTTGGCCAGAATTTATTTCGTTACACATAGGTGGCAAAAGTCTTGATGTGAATTAGGTGTTGCCATCTAGTTGTACATCACAAGTTGTCCATAGTTATAATATGAATAATGTTTGTAAGGAATAAGAATGTTTCCATGCCCATGTTAACTTGCTCTCCAAGGAGGTTTTGTGACGTCCCCTACTCGTATACGGTGCACTCACCGTATACAACCAGGAGTTCATCCCCCATACCAGCTCCGTGCCAATACAGGGCCCTCCACATGACACTGCAACCGTAACGGGTTCCAGTGGGAAGAGTGGAAGGGTCATTGCACCCCGTCTCCCTCAGGGCCTACCTAGCTGCGGAAGCGTAAACATACATGTCAGTAGCACATACATCAACATCATATGACCATCGCGAAGGATGGTCCTCCACATATCTGCATAGACAAAGATCAGCACATCACATAGGGAATCCTACCCAAGGCTCGCATACGGGGATGGACCGACAAGCTTGGGTCTCCGTGAGTTCATTGCGCATGCAATTCATGGCAATGGATTTGGGCGGCATAAGAACATGGCCTAGGGTTGTCCACTCCATCCGGGCCTCCCTGCACACTTTGCGTAGTAGGTTGAAAAGTGTTGGGACCCGACCGTCGCCCGATGCATAGCCAAGGGGCTATATCCCTGGGGTTACATCTCCCGCCCGATGGGGCGTGTAGGGATTTCTCCCTCCGGAGATCTACAATGCTGACTCAAGGTGACTAGAGGGCCACTGCCCGTATTCGACTTGAACTCAATGGAAGGTCATATTCACCACCTCACGAGTGTCGAGCCCATGCCTTGCCCACACGCTAGCGGGCAAGCCATTAGACCTAGTCACGGTGACCCCCTAGCAGCCTTTACACACCGGAGGGGTCGCTCAAGTGTCGAACATGAACCTCCTTATAAGCCAGTCTGGCCCCTTCACCCACAACCAGGTGTGGCTCTTGTGCACAGGCCGCATCTATAGTGTGCTAGAGAGGCTACTCTAGGAGCATCAACTACAAAGCTTTAGGTCTCTACCCCCTTCCCAATACACCTGAGTTCATAGAGATACATCATCCATATACATCACGTAAGAACTAAAGAACAAGATCTAATCTATATCATAGAGTTAGGTTCTTTAGTTAGAATCTGCTATCTAGAGTTCTAGAGGGGCTGCTATGGCCAATCTAATAGGCTAAACCCACTCGATTCAATGCCTAAGATAGGGTTTAGACTATCTAATTGGCCAAATACCGATCCTTGAGGGGCTCCTCCTCGACTGAGCTTCGACCATCCTGGCCGAGGCCAATCTAGAGAAAACTAAGGTTGCAATTCTCCCCATCGAGTTCGGGATGCGGTTTTAATTTGAGGAGGCAGCCAAAACAGAAAGTTCAAGCCCCTAAAATCGAAAATTAGGTTAGTTAGGGTTTCCAACCCTATATAGACAAGGGGTGGTTAGGGTTTCCAATTATCCCCTTTTGGCATGTGGGATAATTGGTAATGGGCCCACTTGCCTTTAAGGGCTAGGTGGCCAAATGTGCCCACATGGAAATGTGTGCACCCAAATGTGCTCACATGGAAATGTGTGCACATTAATGAATGTGTACATTGGAAAATGTGCACATTACTTGCACCTATGGGTATGGCCCACTTGGCATCAAGTGGCCACATGGAAATGTGTGCCCTCATTAATGTGTACATTGGAAAATGTGCACATTAATACTAATGCACATTCTTAGCAGTTGCCCCCTAGGGGCTACCCACTTGGCTATACGTTGGCGTACACGTCAATCGGGGTGGCGTGTACGCGTGACGTGGCAGTACAATATACGTCCTGGGAGCGTATACTGTGCTGGAACGTCACATTCTCCCCACCTTGAAATGATGTCCGTCCCGCAAAGATCGCGGGTTCTCCCCACCTTGGAATCTTCCTAACCTGCAATCAACCTGATGCATACGATATACTACTAAAATACTTACACATTTATTACGATTACCTTAAGGTAATACTTTTATCACATTATTATATTATAAAATAACTTATCAATTCACAACATTACTAACAGATTACTCCAACATTCCCTTAACATTACTATTAAGTTTATCAAAATTTAAAATTAACGTTCGAGGTACCCTTGATTCCTTGCAACACATTCCAACAAAATTTGTGTTGCAATTCTTAAATTCGACCTCCTTGCCCTCCGGGCGCTTTTCCGGCTCAGCAGTGTCGACACTCACGTTAGTACCATTTAATTATTAATTAAAATTTTTGGTTATATGGTGACCACCCCACCTATCTACATGGATGCATGGCTAATCTCCCGGCGTAGGAAGGGGGAATCTTCCATTATGGCGCGGAGACAAATACATGCCTATATGCCGCTCATGCCTACACCTCTAGTTGCCCAGCGTGGAGGATATCCTTCTCGCGTGGGGGGCGCGAAGGATAGATTCCTCCTATCAAAGCATATATGGGGCTAAAGGTGCTTTTCCTATCAATGCATTCCTCAATGACCTCCTTTCTCTCGAGGTCGTCTACTTCCGTGGGACAGAAGTAGACTTTCTAATCTACCTTCCACTCGCCCAAGCGGAAACGCGGTCATGCCTACATTGACATTACACCACGCCCTAGAGATCACCGTAGTGGTCCCATCATCGGTGACAACGCATGCGACCCATACTAAGCATAGGTGGCATGCGTAGATTAATCTTACTACACAAGAATTAACCTACACAAATCGACATGCCTGAGCCGATTTCTTTGGAGATGACCTTGTCGTCCCATTGCTCCATAAACTGTGGGTACTGCTTTACTAAATCTTTCTTAAGTACCCACGTGGCGTCTTCCACTGGTAAGTGTTTCCACTTGACCAAATCTTTGAGGAATTCGATCTCCTCTCGTTTTCTTGAAAGCTTTATCAAGAATCAATTCGGAACTATTTCCAAATGTTCTCCGTCATTTCCAACAGCGTTGGCGAATCCAAGACTTCGTCTGGATTTGGGGTATGCTTCTTCAGCAAACTCACGTGGAAGACCTTATGAATCTTTAGGTGTCTTTGGCAAGTCTAGCTTGTAGGCTTGATTGCCTAGTTTCTCGACTATTACGAAAGGTCCAGCCCACCTTGGAGCAAGCTTCTTGCAATTGCCGATCCCCGAGCTTAGCCACCGCTTCACCTTAATCTTGAGCCAAACATCATCTCCGACTTTGAACTCTCTTCTTTCGTTCGATGCTTGTCGGCGATGCTCTTTTGATCGACTTCTTGCTGCTAGCGATAGCCACGAACTTCCTCTACAAGGCTGCCGATATCGGCCAACATCTCACTGCGAAACTTCCACTTTTGACACGGGGTTGTGCCAAGTGTGCGGAGTTAGGCACTGATAGCCGTAATTGATCATAAACGGCGACATTTGGGATGATTCCTGCTTGGTGCTATTGTATGCAAACTCCACCAAGTGAATAAATTCTTCCCACATACTTTGCTTATTCCGGACATAGTTTAAGTAGCATGTCCTCTAAAATCTGTTGGTCCGCTCCGTCCGGCCATCCGTCGAGGATGATATGCTGTCAGTGCTCATGGATAGCTTCGGATGGATCGCCGCAAGAAAGGGTCTTGCCAAAAAGGCTCATGAACTTCGGATCCCTGTCGGAGATGATCTCCCTTGGCATGCCATGGAGCCTGAAGATCTCTTTGGTGAAGAGCTTTGCTGTATCCATGGCTGTATCTGTGGTTCTGCAAGGCACAAAATGTGCCATCTTCGACAACTTGTCGACCACTACCATTAAGGCATCCTTGCCTCTCGCTGTTCTTGGGAGTCCTGTGATGAAATCCATGCTGATTACCTCCCACTTAGCGTTTGGCACCGCTAATGGCTCTAATGCCCCTGAATTAAGTGCGCTCTTCCTTCGTCTGGGGCATAGCGCGACATTCCTTGATGTAGCGAGCTATTTGCTTCTTCATTCCTGGCCAATAATAGCTGCTGCGCACTTTGAAATATGTTTTCATGAATCCCGCATGGCCAGCTATTGGGCTGTTGTGCGTGTCATGGAGGATCAACTTCCTTACACCTGATGATTCGGGTACGCACAACTTGTTCTTATGGTATAACAGGTTGCCTTCCTTCCTATAATGCTTGAAGGCCTCCCGCTCTTTATCTGTTCTAGCCTCCTTAGAAAGGCTTGCCCATACTTCCTTGAAATCCACGTCCGTTGGCAAGGACTCTTCAATCCTCTTACCAAAGTCGCTGGAGAGCGTCGAAATTGCATTGCAATGCACTCTAGTTGTCAGGGGATGCCTTGAAAGCGCATCTGCTACCACATTGAGCTTCCCCGGCTTGTAGACTATATGAAAGTCATATTCTTGAGGAACTCCATCCATCTCCACGCCTCGGATTAAGGTGTGGTTGCGTGAATACATATTGGAGGCTCGATGGTCGGTATCCAATTGGAACTTCCTTCCCAAGAGATAATGCCTCCATATTCTTAATGCCCTCGACAACCGCCCGACAACTCACGATGCGTCGCGTTGGGTAGCGGCGTCTCGGCGTCGTTCATCTTCACGGAATCATCGCTACCACACGCTCTTCTTGCATAAGCCTTTGCACAGCTATCTTCTTTTCGCATCTGTTGCTACAAGCTTATCTTTCTCGGGTCCGGCGGGGGGTTAAGGCTGGGGCTGTTGTTAAAGCTTCCTTCAACAATTCAAACCCCTTTTGGGCTTTCTTGTGCCAATGCTCTGCAATCTTTCACCTTCTCGCCCTCGTCGGTGCATTACTTGGGGCTGCTATCTTAGCAAAGTTCTTCCGCGAACTTCTGTAGTACCACTGCTAGGCGAGGAAACTTGACTTCATGCACATTCTTGGTAGCGCCCGTACTGAATGACGGCCTCAATCTTGGCGGGGTCTGTTGAGATGCCTTCTGCTGAGATCACATGACCTAGATACTCCACTTTTTCTGTTGCGAAGTGGCACTTCGACAACTTGGCGTACAACTGGTGCCTCTTCAACTTCTCTAGCACTCTTCTCAAGTGTTGCACGTGCTCTTCAAGGGATCTGCTATACACCAAAATGTCATCAAAGAAAACAATCACAAAGGTGTCCAGGAACTCCCTGAAGATATCGTTCATGAGCCTCATGAACGTTATGGGGGGCATTTGATAAGCGAAAGGCATTCACGTGAACTCATAATGCCCATACAGCGTTCACGGCGGTCTTATGGATATCCTCTTCCTTTATCCCGATCCGATGATATCCCCGACCTTAAGTCGATTTTTGAGAAGATCTTTGCACCTTGGAGCTGATCCATCAAGTCGCTCCCCGATCTTGGGAGCGCATACTTGTTCTTAATGGTGTGCTTATTCAACCGCCTATAGTCTATGCACATTCTCAAAGATCCATCCTTCTTCTTGACAAAAAAGAATGGGCGCCCAAACGGCGAGACACTAGGTCTAATGAAACCTAGGTCGAAAGCGGCTCCCGCTAATCGCTTCTTCACTCAGGCAACTCCCTGTTGTCATTCTATATGGAGCCTTGCTTGTTGGCTTTGTTCTGGTTCGAAAAGCTATCTCACTTTTCGACTCCCCTATAAGGAGGGGAGCTGCTTGATCTCATCCGGAAAGAGATCATGGAACTCCGTGATTAGTTTGAGATACTTGCTTGGCAACTTGCGGAGCGTTGTCTTCTTTGCTTCCTTCGATTCCGCTCACTAATCTCAAGCTTGAAGATGTATGCCACTTGCTCACTCTTGATGCACTTGAGCAAAGTTTAGAAGACATGCACCGCATGATGGGAACAACTTCTTTGTTATCTCAATGATCTTGCCGTCGGGCGTTGGGAAGGTCACCTTAAGCTTTCCACGATCGATAATGGCCCCCGCTGGCCCAAGGTACTCCATTCCTATGATCAAGTCATACTTTCCAATGCCCATTACTTCTGCTCCCATCCGGATATTAATCCCCGGCAAGTCGATGTCGAAGTTAATTCTCTTGCCCGCCCGTCACCTTCTTGCACCACTTGCTAAAACAACGGGTCTTGGTTTTGACTTTAGCGGCTTCAACTTCAACATCTGAACCATTCAGGGGATGCAAAGTTATGGCTACTTCCCCGAGTCTATCAAGACTATGAAGGACTTAGCTTTAGCCTTCCCCACTTGTGGAAATTACCTTATCTTGGCTCTCTCGCTTGCTTTCTGTATCTATTAAGGCAAAGATATGACACTCACCACAATATAGTCGCGGGCCTCTTCGCCGTCGTCGTCCAGGCAGCGTCCCAATCTCCCAACTCCGCTAGAGCTGCACTCATGACGTAGGGGCGGTTTTCGTCCCTATGGCCCTACTGGAAGCACACGAAGCACAACCGCTTTTCTATGCACTCCTGCCTCTTTTCCTTGGGCATCGCTTGCAAGAAGGATTGCCTTTGCTTTGGAGTAGTTTGACTTCTCCCCGCTTGTCCTTGAAGGACACACGCTTCTTCTCCTGCTTTGCTTCCCCCAGGTTTCCCACCATATTGGGTTCTAGGACGGACCTGGGTAGGCGCCACAGGGGCTATAGCTTCCTGTCGCCTTGCCTTTCTCACGGAAATCTGCTGCTTGTGCCCGCTATTACGAGGTCACGACCCTGCAAGCTTATAGCCTTGGATTACGCCCGTCTTGTCCTAGGGTTTATTGCTCTCACAAGCTAGCGGATCTCCTCGTTCGACCCTCGATATAGCTTTCTCTTTGCATGCTTCTCTCCCAACCTCGGCACATCTGACCTTAGCCTCATGAATTCCTCTGTATATTTGAGGCCGATTTGTTGCCTTCTTTTAACTTTTGTAAAAATCTTTGCATCATCTTTGGACTTATGTTCCCTTGGAACGTAATGGCGCTTGAAGGCTTTAGCAAACTTTCTGAACTTACAAGCATCCCTGCTTAAGCCGTGTGCCTTTGCATAACCCTTCCACCAAATCCGAGCGGCTCCTTTCAAGTTGGCTGTTGCAACTCTGCCTTTGTCCTTATCCTTCATGCCATAAGCATTTCCGTACTCGCTCATTTCGTCCAGCCATGCCTCTGCTTCCAAGCGACGCGCATTTCTCCCCACGAGAAGCTGTTCCGTTTCGGGCCTTCCATACATTGCCCAGTGCGGAATCTACCTTCTTCTGGTAGTCGGAGGCCCTGGTATCTCTTTGTCGTCCCTCTGGGGTGTTCCTCTGCCTTCCCTCTGTTGGTTCCTGAGCCTGCTCTTCCTCTTCCTCAGTTGGATGCGAGTGCGAACTTGAGTCGGAAAGATTCGGTGGGGATCTCCTTCTCTTGCTCCTCTTCTTGTCCCTTCCTTCCCTCAGGAGCTGATGCTTGCGGCAAGCGAGCATTGCCCACCGAACCTACTCACGCTTTGCAGGACGGTAATGCCTTTATACGCTCCCGGATCCGTCCTTATCGGGCTATCTCACCTCTGGGGTAATGGGTTCCCTATCTTCAAATAGGTTCCTTGCGGGGGTGGTGCAGGCGGGGTTTGCTCTTCTATAAGGTCTCGCAGCTTGTCGTTCCTCTCGCTTAGCCCTCTAGCCGCATCCACAAGTGATTAATGGCTATATGGTTAGTTCCATTTGTTCTCTTGCATTGTTTATGTTTGTTGGTATAATTGTGGGGCAACATACATCAATAAAACATTTAAAGTGCAAATGTAATTGTATTTATATATCATATAATATTTTAGGTACAAAACGCTCCCGGATCAAGAGTCTAACTAGTCTTGAAATCGCCGATTTTTGACGGGTTGTCTTCAAAACTTCTTAACTTGGGCCGCCCCTACCGAAAGTGACCCAAGTTCCTCGATGATGCTTGGCCGGCGAGCCTCCTTGGATGGCTCTCACCAGGTCTTCTACCTCATGGGTCGGATGTAAGGGCGCGATCCTTTGCTAGTCTCCCCGACGGCGTCGGTGGGGATGGCGGTTCAAAGAGGTCAAGTGCCATTGCCCTCTTGACTAAGACGAAAGATAATCGACATTTGCCGCTATTCGAGCATGCTGCCGAAGCTTTGAGAGTGCAATCGGCATAAACACTCCTTCTTCGTCTGCGGGACTGAACTTGCGGTGAATTACGCTATTCTCCGTCCATCAGCGGTGGTAAGTAGTACACGGCGACACATCGTTGTGTGTCGCCGAAGCTTCTCAAAACTTGTTTGGCCTCCACTCTGTGCCGCCCAGTGCTGCGTCGACCTCTGCCCGATGAGCTCCACGTAGTCTTCAATTGTGCGGTCCCTGAGCCTCCTGAGGTCGATTCCTTCTCCTTTTGGCAAGGGGTGATATTGAAGGACCCGGCATTAGGATACTAAGTGGTCTTCCCACGGATCCCCATCTGCTCTTGGAGGCGAGGAACTCCTCCTCTTGTTGGCGGCTCCGGCTCGTCCATCAATTGCACGATCTTTGCTATAGGCACGGATGTGGGGTCGTCTCCCACAATGTAGGTGTGGGACTCCCTCACTTGGAAGCGGGAAGTGCGTGCTCCCGGGACGATGAAGTCGCCCGTGCCTCCTGCCGCACCGGTGGAGTAGTTCATCCAACTCGCTCCCTCTCCCTACATTCCCGGAGGTTATGTCGGATGTCGGGAGTAGATACTCCTCTCCGATGATGATAGGGGCTAGGCTTGTGATGCCTAGCCCCAGTGGGGGAGCAACTCGATGCCCTGCTTTCTCTACCGAAATTGGTCAGCTCCCCTTGCTCTCCTTGGCGCCTTTCTTCGTCCGAGTCGAGGCGCTCAGTGTATCCTTCGTCGTCCGACTCTTCTTCATCCTCTCTTGCTTCCCGTTCTTGTTGATACTTGCAGCAGCAAGATTTGCTCTTCCCCAAGCAGCTTTCGGCTATGGGGTCTACCTCCATCTGGAGGGATAGAGGTTGCCCCATCGGGTTCTCGGCGCTGGTGGGATAAGAATATGGCTAGGGCGGCGGTGTAAGAGAAGTACTTGGTCCCAAGGCTGTCGGGACCATGTAATCCGTAGCCTCTGCGCCTTATTAGTCAAGTACTTGGCGATGTTGGGGACATCGCCCAAGGCTGCTTTGAAGGGATTGGCGGGGAACAAAGTATCCTATACAAGGGGAACTTGAACAAGGGAGGGTCCTACCCTAGCTTGAAATTCCGCTAGCACCCGCCTATAAGGCGGGGTTGCATTTAGCGTAGCTTGAATGTCGATTTCTTTCACAAAGACTTGGAAGATGTCGCTGACATCCGCCTCAATAGAGGGCATGGGCGGCTGCACTGTACCATCATCCTCAAATCAGCCAGTAGCCATTGATTTGGCAAGGAAGGGAGTATCGAACGGATGCGTAAGCGCCTCGAGCTGAAAGATCGCCTAAGCGAAGGGGAGCAAATTTGCGGGGGTGCCAATTGAGAAATGGGGAACTTATTTATAGAAAAGGGGAAAACCCTAATTTTTGGATGACCTAGATTTTACTGAGATTAGACAATTCTGATGTATTAAGGGATGCAATTGCAAGTTTGAAGACTATTTCTAGAGTTTGAGCATGCTAAGGAGAGCTACTGAACCTATTGTGCAATTTGGAGATCATTAGGTGAAGAAATGGTACGGGGTCTCATATTGTTGTTCCCGCCCGATTTCTAAAATGTAGAAATCTGTCCTGGCGCGACGTGTGAGACATGGGTCCTAATTGGGCTAGGATTACTCAATTTAGGTGATCTAAGGCTGTAATTCCACTAAACTCATCGAGTTAGGCAGAATTGACCCCTTACTTGGTCGATTTGGAGCTGTTTTGGGCATTTTTGGGCATGGTCTCACACGTTGCGCCCAGCCCGATTTCTAAAATGTAGAAATCTGTCCTGGCGCGACGTGTGAGACATCGTCTCAATTTTGCTCAAAACTCCAATTTAATTAAAATAAAAGCTAGGGATCGATATCTTGACCTATTTAAACAAGGTTTGACACTTTATTTACACAAAATTTTCTTTATATTAACAAAATTTTACAGTCATTTACAAGGTTCAAGGGCGTTCTCCCTTGATGTGTCTGGCAAGATACATATCCTGCCTCATGAGGGTAACCCTCTTCGCGTGCACCGTGCGGTAGTTGAATCTTCAAAATGTTTCACTAAGTGGGCTTGGCCGCCTCTTGCAAACACGGCGGCATCTCAATTCCCACATCGCGCTGCATGTCCGTGATGTATTCTTGGATGACCAGCGGACCCGGGCGTTGGAACGGCGCCGGGAATCGGGGTCCGTAACTTTTCGGAAGTGGCGGATCTCCTTTAAGCGCTCTGTCTTCCCTCCCCGTTTCTTCTTGCTCAGCTTCTTCCGGGTGCTCGTGGGGGCTTGGGCTTTGGTGGCGGGGGGCTTTAGTGTCCCCGGCTCTTAAGTGGTGCCGCCTTCAATCGTTCTCACCCTAAGTGCTCCACGGTAATAGGTGTTGTAGGCCTCCCACTTCGCCATATCTGGCGTCGTGCTCCTTGATCCTCTTCGATAGACCTTTAAGGGGTCTATCACATAGGCTTCTTCCATTGCGGCCGTGGGGCCTTGACCCTATCCCGCGTCCGGAAATGGTGGGGGCTTAAGCCACTGTCGACCTCCTCTCTGCTCTTGGGCGATGCGCTCGTGTACCTCTTCCTCTACAACCGGGGCTTTGAAGAGCTTGCCCGTCTGCGCCCGACACGTAGTCTTAGTCGAATGTCGTCGGTGGTGGTGGGGGTCTCCCCTCCCAGGCGGCTTTCGTTGATGGGACCTTCCGGCTCTCTTCCCAACCTTCACCAGCTTCCTCTTGCACGCCTTGATGGCCTTGGCCCTCCTCTTCTTGGGTCCGCCCGGCGTCTTCACGATCCTTTGATCTCTGCTCCCGTGGCTCTTTGACCGTGCTTGTGGGCCAGGCGTGCTAAGGTCGGCCTCTTCCTCAGGGGGTGAGTTCCGTGAGCTTTGCTCCTCTCCTACACGCTCCTCCTGCGGGTGGATCTCATCTGGGGGTTGTTCTTGGCCTATGGGTGGGTTCACTGTTCCCTCTGCTCCTCCTGTGGGTTGGCGTCCCCACAGTGTTGTCTCACTGCTGCAGCTTTTACGCCTCCTGCGTTCAATTTCATTGAGGATCTAAACTCATGGCGTCCCGCCGTCGTCCTCCAAGATCTACAGATGGTGCCTCTGTCAGGCCACGATTCCTCGCTTCGACGAAGATCCGTCGGCGTGGAGAAGCGTTCCCTAAGAATCCTATGAAAAGGCCGGAGCCCGTTGCCGGCGCTGGAGGATCCGCTCCCTCTGAGGCTTCCTAGCGCTTGGCAATGCGGGCCATCATCTTCTGATTCGTCGATGAACTCTGGCGCCCGAAGATCGCCTTGACCGATCTGGCGAAGTTCGGGAAGGGCGGGGAAGTTTCCATGCCCATGTTAACTTGCTCTCCAAGGAGGTTTTGTGGCGTCCCCTACTCTGGTATACACGGTGCACTCACCGTGATACAACCGAAGTTCATCCCCCATACCAGGCTCAGGTGCCAATACAGGGGCCTCTCCATGACACTTTGCAAACCGTAGCGGGTTCCATTGGGAAGAGTGGAAGGGTCATTGCACCCCGCCTCCCTCGGGGCCTACCTAGGCTGCTAAGCGTAAACATACATGTCGGTAGCACATACATCAACATCATATGACCATCGCGAAGGATGGTCCTCCACATATCTGCATAGACAAAGATCAAAGACATCACATAGGGATCCTACCCAAGGCTCGATACCACGGGGATGGGTGACAAGCTTGGGTCTCGAGTTCATTGCGCATGCATTCATGGCAATGGATTTGGGGGCATAAGAACATGGCCTAGGGTTGTCCACTCCATCCGCCCCTCCCGTGCACACTTTGCGAGTAGGTTGAAAAGTGTTGGGACTCGACCGCCGCCTCACGGATGCATAGCCAAGGGGCTATATCCCGGGTTACATCTCCCCGCCCCAGATGGGGCAGGTAGGGATTTCTCCCTCCAGAGATCTACAATGCTGACTCAAGGTGACTAGAGGGCCACTGCCCGTATTCGACTTGAACTCAATGGAAGGTCATATTCACCACCTCACGAGTGTCGAGCCCATGCCTTGCCCACACGCAGTGGCAAGCCATTAGACCTAGTCACAGTGACCCCCTAAGTGATCTTTACACACCAGAGGGGTCGTTCAAGTGTCAGAACATGAACCTCCTTATAAGCCAGTCTGGCCCCTTCACCCACAACCAGGTGTGGCTCTTGTGCACAGGCCGCATCTATAGTGTGCTAGAGAGGCTACTCTAGGAGCATCAACTACAAAGCTTTAGGTCTCTACCCCCCTTCCCAATACACGGAGTTCATAGAGATACATCATCCATATACATCACAGAAGAACTAAAGAACAAGATCTAATCTATATCATAGAGTTAGGTTCTTTAGTTAGAATCTGCTATCTAGAGTTCTAGAGGGAATGCTATGGCCAATCTAATAGGCTAAACCCCATTGATTCAATGCCTAAGATAGGGTTTAGACTATCTAATTGGCCAAATACCGATCCTTGAGGGGCTCCTCGACCGAGCTCGACCATCCTGGCCGAGGCCGCCGAATCTAGAGAAACTAAGGTTGCAATTCTCGGTCCCGGTGGGGATGCGGTTTTAATTTGGCCGCTGAGGCAGCCCAAAACAGCAGTTCAAGCCCTAAAATCGAAAATTAGGTTAGTTAGGGTTTCCAACCCTATATAGACAAGGGGGTGGCTAGGGTTTCCAATTATCCCCTTTTGGCATGTGGGATAATTGGTAATGGGCCCACTTGCCTTTAAGGGCTAGGTGGCCAAATGTGCCCACATGGAAATGTGTGCACCCAAATGTGCTCACATGGAAATGTGTGCACATTAATGAATGTGTACATTGGAAAATGTGCACATTACTTGCACCTATGGGTATGGCCCACTTGGCATCAAGTGGCCACATGGAAATGTGTGCCCTCATTAATGTGTACATTGGAAAATGTGCACATTAATACTAATGCACATTCTTAGCAGTTGCCCCCTAGGGGCTACCCACTTGGCTATACGTTGGCGTACACGTCAATCGGGGTGGCGTGTCTGTAGCGTGGCGTGCAAAGCGATACAATATACGCCCCGAGCGTATATCGTTTGAGCGTCACGTGTTTTGACAACAATTAGAAATGTGAAGGAGAGTTTGTGCAATAGCCTACAGAAGATGCAAGATGCCTTGGAATTCCTTGAGATGGAGGACTTGAAGATATCATTGAGGCAGAGACATTCTTTTCATGGCCACATGAACCTGCTCAGAGGAGTTCTCATCCGGCATGTGAATGCCCTAGATCGCATGGCAATTAAGCACCCTAGAACTATGAAAGCACGAAGATATGTGCATTGTACAGGTGTTTTTACTCATGAAATATGGTTCTCTTGGCTTTTGTGAGATGTCTCCTGCATGTCCTTTCCTGTTCTGTGGGTTTTGGCATGTGACAAAGATGCCAAATGTATATTGTAATGCTTGTTGTCAATGTAATATACACATGGATCTCTTTTGTCTACTCTCTTGTATCCGTAGTTTAGAGTGATATAGAGTATTTCATTCTGAATTATATGGTTTATTGTTGGGTGCTTTTTTCTTCAATGGGGTATTCAATCGTTGGAATTAAAATAAAAATAAAAAATGCAATTAGATGATAAGGTTGAACTTACCATGTTTATCTTATTATTCTGATTTGCACTGAGTAAAAAAATTAGGTGAGATGTCCATGGAGTGGTCACATGTTTCTTTTGAGCAAAACCACCGTAAATTGGATGGTCCTTTGGTAGACAATAACTTTTTTCATGTGTCCTTTGGGAGGCATGATTTTGTCTTATAAATATCCCTCTCATAAATTCAAGTTTGCCACTCAAAGAGCTAAGGTGGGGAGATTAGTTGGTGCATAGGATGGATGCAAGGGCTATTCATGGTGGGACAAGGTAATGGGGAAATAGGCAATGTAGTGAATATTGAATGGTCTCACATCTAGACTAACAATTTCTTTCTTTTGTGTGTTTTTTGTTCCAAAGGGAAGATGTGATTCGTGAGCTAGTGACAAAGAGCTCATTTCCTCTGTTTTGTGTAAAATGCATGAAAGGAGGGCTGCCTAGGGATCACGCCAAAGTTGAGGAAAGATGGGGAGCAGAAGAAAATGTATGGGCTGAGAAGACCATTGTAGTGAAGAAGAAGACCGACGGAGAGTGTGTAGCAGCTCACATCTTCACAGCCCACGAACTTGATGGGACCAAAGTGTACGACGACGGATCCGTTTACACATTCCGTTCAAAGAAAGACAAGCCTGCCCACAGAAAAAAGGAGTTCCATCTTGATCTCTGTGTCCATTGTGGTCGCGGCATTTACAATGACACTGATGCCCTCAACTTTCGTTATTGCAGCCTCTATTGCAAGTACTGGGAAACTTTTGCCGATCAGCTCCTGGAAGATTTGTAACTTATTGCTGTTTCATTTCATACTGTCTTCCTTAGTAGATGAAGTATTTGCTGTTTTATAACATTCAAAGCATCATAATATATTGGATTATGTCTCTTTTGGTCTCTATTTATAGCAACTCAGCAACATTTCTTTAGGTAGATTTCTGTTAGCAACACCCTTTACATCAGGCATGGATCAACAGGAAAACTAGAGGTTCAATCGACCCCTCCTAATCAGGAAGTTTTAAGGATAGAAAAGATAGTAAAGGATTGTATAAGCATCCCGTAAAGTATCATGAACATGTAAGCTGTTTCTTTTAAGTATGTCAACATTCTTGATTTCTTTGTTTTTTCATGATCAATTGCATGCCATAAAAAGTAGCATCCATTCTTGGCATGTTACAGGTGTAAAATGTGGACATGCTATAATTAGTTTTGGTTCCCATTGGCAATAAGAAGGAACCATACATGCTCCCGATTTTGAGTTTTATATAGGACCATACATGCTTACAGATAGATTCTAGGATTCCACAAAACTGCAAGGTTCTTTTTTTAATCAAGCTAAGGCAAATCCCTGCACATAAGTAACAAGCTAGAATTGATTTGTAACTGAATTCCTATTTGGTGCAGTCTCCTGCAGATGGAAACTGAATGCAACTTTATTTGTTTCCAATCACTAGATGGTTATTACACAGATAGGATAAGATATATAAAATGTCTTTTGCAGAGTGGTCTGACCTTCCTGCCGAACATACTTACAAGCTCATGAAACTTATCACAGTTCAAAATGTCCGCCTGAATGGAACCTAATTCTAAAAATGTTTAGCAGAGTAGGGATCCAGGTTAAGAAGAGACTTGATTCTCAAGGTGGATGGAAGGTTGTAACTGGGAAGTATGTTTATGTCTGTATTTTTTGTAGACAAGTTTGTGCCGTTGTAGCATACACTATTCATTTCATCTCTTTTGTGTCAGACATCTGAATTCAGTTATGATTCTCAGACATCTCAATTCAGTTATACCTGATTCTGTCTGAGAATGTCTTTATCTATAGCACTGTCAATATTACCTGCAGAGGGCAGAAATGGATAGATAGTACAATCATCTCGTGAAGACACCATTCCATAGGGTTTTGTTTGCCATAAACATAATCTCTCCATAAAACTAACTCTAGCCATTTCTACAGGTGTATTCACAATGTTGAAGAGAAGATTCCAAATAAAGACGTTCAGAATCTGTGGTCTAGGTCCCTTTTAGAATATTTGTAGATCCAATTCTTGGTTTATCATCTTCAGCGTCTGTGGATAGCCATTCGACCTGCCCTTTATGTGCTAAAACAACCACCATGGGACCATAGACTTCGATCCATAACCTAAATTAATCATTCCAATCCTCTACAATAGAAGATGTACTAACCGTTCATTTGCTCTCTGAGGAAGATCCAGGTCTGTGAATTACAGTAGAATTAATTCTTCTCTTACTTTTAGCTTGGCAGGACAAGGCATCTGTCAAAGTCTACACTGAGAAAGCCAATATTTCAGCCTCAAAATTATGTACATCATGAGAAAACACTGGGACCAGCAGATATATGCTTCGCTATTGCAGGATGCATTGATATTCAACAAAAACAGCAAGCGTCCTTTTGTGAAGATATTCAACAAAAACAAACGACTGCCTGAACGGCTAGAATACAAACCGCTTATATAGCAATGCTTCAAAACTCTATCCAAATATTGTATTACTTTTGGCAAAAAATAATAAATAAATAATGAAATTAGCAGTAAGGGCAGGCTTGGGGTGAGAGGTAGTAAGAAAGAAGTTAGAGAAGACTTTGATTGAGCTAGGTCCAGCTGGATAGATCCAAATAACCAATTTTGCTCCCACGCTAAAGCCACATGTAGATTTATCAATAGTCTCGTGTATTCTAAGTGTATTCTAACGTAGCAAAAGAGGAAGCTCTAGGCAAAGGATTGGGGAAAGATTGCATGTGAATAGCATTAGACAATGAAAAACTAATTTTGAGGCACCGCAGTGGCATCAAGAATGGACAAAATATCATAAATGGGCGTTTTGAAATAGTACCCAAAAACAAAGATTCCAAAGCCCGATTTATTTTCTATATTCAGTTTTAATCGGATATTTGTTGAAGAGCAGCTTGCATGGCATGCATGTATTTGAGAGTAGATTATAGTAGATAGTTTGTAGACCAGGAAGATTCCAATCATGCAACGGCCTGGGTTGCCGCCTTTCTTTTGATTTCGCATATTCAGAATCGATTTTTCTTCCTTTGTTTTCTTCTATTTTCCCCTCTTCATGCGGGCAACACTTGGCGTGGCACCACCTTGTTTCAGTGTAGCATTTTGTTTCTCTTTAATTTTATATTTATTTGGTCAAGCGTGTGGTTAGTGGAGATGGACTTGTTTCCCCTAGAACATAAACATATAGTCTTTATACAATAGTCAACTTGTGGTGTTGCAATATGGCTGCATGAATCGACTTGAAACTATAGAAAGTTAGATAAACATAGCCAACCTGTGTCGTATGTATCATGGGTTCATTGAAACGATCATACAGAGAACCATATTTGTGTCCATTGTTTCTAACTTTCAAGGCAGTTTGATGAGCCATGCATCGTGCTTCAATGCTTTTGTAGTTAAAAGTTTAACCAATTCAAGATGTTAAAAATACAGAATACCTGAAGAGGTGGTTAAAAAACATAAAGACATACAATAAGAGAAGATATTTTCTCACATTTCAAAATTATAAAGCTGACAGAGGCCAGCCTTTTATTCTTTCTATCTAGAAAGCAACATATCCACATAGTCTACATAAATTAATATTCTCAAAGGATGCCAGACTGAATCTACAAAAGAATGAAAATGGCAAATTTTTAAAAATATGGGAATCATATATCTAATGTTAGAGCTGGCATTTAGATATGCCCTTGCTTGTTGCATTTCTTTGACAAAAGTGCAACTGCTCCATCCATCTGCCATTATATATTATATGCACACTAATTCAGGCTAATATTTCCAATGCTATACTAAAATTTAGTAGTACTGGGAACAAAGATCAGCATTGTCGAATTTCATTAAAGTGCAACAGCCAACTTGTAAAGATTAAATGCACGGCATATGCTCCGTATATGCCCATCTGCAAGGAAAATAACGTAGAATTTAGAGCTATCTTATTGAAGTAGAGCTATAAGGATAAGAAAAAAATGCGAGGCATCTATTATAACAAAATGGATTGTAGGAAGGTCTGCAACTGGAGATAAAGAAAGAAACATAAATACAATCATGAAGCACTTACAGCATGCACCTCTTCTTGATTGAAAGCATGAATCTTAACAAAGCCATATGGCAAAATGCTTGCAACATTTACTGCCCCATAAATTGCGCTAAGAAGAAACTCAAAGAGCCACCTGATTGCTCCAACTCCAAGTAGAAATGCTGGATCTATATTGGTTATTTCACTGTATATGGTGGCTTGTTTCGCTTGGTACTAGAAGTACTAGTAGTGTGAGAATAGAGAAAGGATAGCAATAACATGTTTCCAAATTTATGGAATGAAGTAAGCCTTTGCGAGCACAACCAAGTAGAATAGAATAGACCTTTCTGATATATCAAGTACTTCATAACAGAACACGGTATATAGTGCAAGAAATATCATGTGCTTACCTGTGATTGTCCACAAATAATAGAGCTTCCACAAATAAATTCATGTATCCTTTGGGTGCAAATGTTCAATATGTTTTCATGGGCCTTTGCTGGAAAGATGAGACAACCAAAGATAGAAATTATTGCATGGACAACAAAGCATATTTTAAACGTAATGAATGGGAAAATACACATGTTAATGAATACGATAAACAATGCAGAATAAAAGCTAGCTAATTTCATATACATAAGTTTATAATTCATCGTGGTCACGTCTACACAGCCATGTGGCAAGCAAGAGTATCTGTATCTCTATGTTATCGAACCACGTTCATTTATATTCATAACATCCCAAGAACAAATAGACTATTGTGTCTTATCATAACTTTCGAACTAAGAAGAACTGATAGGTAATGCAGTGATGTACCTTCAGAAGCAGTCCAATTATGATTCAATGGCTCGTTGCAATGAAGTGCAGTCCAACAGCATATATGTGCTTGATTACCCTGCTTCTTTTGTGCAGAGATCCAAAATATCTAAATCCAAACATTTCCTTTGCATTTGTTTGAAAGTTTCTTAAAGCTGCCCATACTTAGATATAGCTAGAGAGGATAGCAGTAAAAGGAAACACATTTTTTGCATGTTAACATTATGGTGTTACGAAGGTGCTCATCATCTGCAAATTCAACAAAGTAAGGGATGCAAATAACTAGAATCTAATAGAATGTTTACACCACAAGAGCTCTCAGTCTAGTTCACAATTGGGCGCCAAGTTTTCTTCGGAACTGTAACTACTAGAGAAACCATCAGAATTGTAGCCCATCTTAATTCATGTAAATCCAAATTACCTTAGGAAAGTCATGTATCTTAATGCTCGGCTGCATGTCAGCTATCTTTCATTCCTTCATACAATTTCTCGAGTAATCAAACCCTAGATATGCTTTACTGAATATTAAGCCAGCACCATTAAACGCCCTTTGGCCCTCACATTTTTAAACAATACATATCTCTAGTGCATATCAAAATCACCATTTTGCCTGCAATGGACTGGCACAGTGGCCGTCCACCCGCAAGAGCACTTGTAGACAGGAAAACTAGGGGGAGGATCTAGTGTGGTGGACTATGTGCTGGTGCCTGAGCAGGATATGCATGTCGTCAAGCATTTCCAGGTGGGAACAACTAATAGGGATGAAGAGATCGACTCAGACCACTTACCACTTTACTTGAAGTTGGCTTCGCAGGTTGTGCGAACCCCCTGTGCAACAACTCCTCACATGCCTCAGCTGCGATTGGATTATGAACATGCGGGGGCTTATGCCCAGATGCTTATAGATGACCTGACAGAAATTTTGCAATATCCTACACTAGAGCAACAGACAGGCCGACTGACTAATGTGCTTAGGACTGCGGCAGAGAGATGCTTTGGGATAAGCCGCCCGCGACGGACCTCCAGGAACGCAACCTTCCCACGTAATCAGTGGTTTGATGCAGAGTGCAAGGAACACAAACGCTGGCTCCGCCAAGTCACAGACCCTGCTTTACGCCCACATGCAGTCAAACAGTACCGCGTCTTCCTTAAAGCTAAGAAAGCCACACAACCACCCCAATTCTTGGTCCACACTTAAAAACAACAGTAAAAAAAAAGACCACATGTCGTTGTTCAAAAAAATCTACATGTGGTTATGTGGAGGTGTGGTTTATTAAAAAGGCGGTGTAGTTTTTTTTAAGGAGCTATAGTTTTTTTTTTTTTTTTTTTTTGAAAGTGTGGTCTTTTTTTAAGGTGTGGTTTTTTTAAAGGAAGTGTTGTTTTTTTTTAAAGAGAGTGTTGTTTTTAAGAAGGCGTTGTTTTTTGAGGTGTGGTTTATAACTAGGTGTAGTTTTTAAGTAGTTGTTTTTTATGGAAGTGTAGTTTTTTGAGGTGTGGTTTATAAGGAGGTGTAGTTTTAAAGTGGTTGTTTTTTTAAGGAAGTATAGTTTTCTAAAGTGGTGTGATTTTTTTAATCGAGGTGTTGTTTTTTGAGGTGTGGTTTATAAGTAAGTGTAGTTTTTAAATAGCTGTTTTTTAAAGAAGTATGGTTTTTTAAAGTGTGGTTTATAAGTGGGTGTAGTTTTTAAGTGGCTGTTTTTTAATGAAGTATGGTTTTCTGAAGTTTAGTTTTTAAGAAGCTACGTTTTAAGAAGTATGGTTTTTTTGAGGTGTGGCTTATATAACTAGGTGCAGTTTTTAAGTAGCTAAGTATGGTTTTTTGAGGTGTAGTTTATCAGTAGATGTAGTTTTTAAGTGGTTGTTTTTTTAAGAAGTGCGGTTTTCTGAAGTGGTGTGGTTTATAACTAGGTGTAGTTTTTAAGTAGCTATTTCTTAAGGAAATATAGTTTTTTGAGTTTTTTTAGGCTTTATCTTAAGCAAAGCACCACCACCTGGAATATTGTTTGTGTGCTTAAATTTGGGAATATAACATATTGTTGTACATTCATGGAAAATACCTTCAACAGTTAGATCCAAGGTGGCTCAAACATGCCACGTGGCCCCAACATGGAACAATTGGAGTTTATTCTAGAGCCCAATGCTATGGTGTATTTTTCCCATGGCGGTACGAGTCCCCCATACTATATTTTTTCTATAGTGGTGGCAATGGTTGCCAAAGGTAAAAAAATCTTTGCCTCTCTTTCCAAAGCTAAAAGCCATGACTTTCCAATTTTAGAATATTATTATGGCCATGCAATAAAATCCTTCCTCAACTAGGCATTCAAGCCATTCATCATCTCTAAGTTTAAGAAAACATTAAGATCCCATAGTATGAGCAAGAACCTCTGTGTATTTACTTGAATGTGTATTATGCACCCCTGTAGTATGTATTCCAAACCATTGTATTGTAGGGAATAAACGAAATTCGAACCTCAAATATCTTGTCAATTCAAATTTACCAATTTTGAGCACACACATAGACAGTGTAGAGTGCACAAATGTTTTATCCGGCCGAAATTGTAGCATCCTTGATTTCATAAAAATGGCTATACCATTAAAATAAAAGGAGCAAGGCATACCAAAGTCATCTCAATGAGCCAAATGCGAGCTTTTGCAAAACACCTAGCATTTAAAAGAGGCATTGAAGCCAATATCAGGTTTCAGCTCTCATTCTAGGCTATATGAAGAGCTTCTTATTATTCTATAATATATGAAGAAATAGCCCCCATACTATATATCATTCGATAGATCACAAAGAGAGCTTTCTAACGCATCAAATTTCATCCAAAACGGACTCCCGGATCAAAAGTTATGATTAAAACTGTATTCATAAAAAATTTGAACTTTCTGACGAAATATCTGACGATTTTTCTGACGAATCTCATGACGATGTGTCTGACGAAATGCCTGACGATATTTCTGACGAAAAAACTGACGAAAATGTCTGACGTAAAAACTGACGTTTCACCTGACGAAACTTTTGACGAATAGGTTTTGACGAATAGCCTGACGATATATTTGATGCAAGATCTGACGAATAATCTGACGATTGACATTACGAATGTTCTGACGCAAAATCGTCAAAAAATGCGTCAGAGAGCTATTCATCAGTATTTTCATCAGTATAAACGTCAGATCAAATCTTTTTAGACAGTCTGACGATTTTTCTGACGCCTAACAGTCATTCTCTTGTAGTGACAGTAACTTTTTTTCATTTCTATTTTGTTTGAGGATGAAGACCCTTGACTTTATTTTGTGTTACTTTGCTTTTCCAGTTCTTGCCTCAAGATAGGGTGTATGAATTTGCTAAAAAGCCCCCTATCCAGCTTCTTGAGGAAACTGAGAAGGCTGTTTGGAGATCCAGAGCTGTACGAACACCATGTTACACTTAAGAAATATAGCCAGGACGTAAAACAACATCAAGCAATATGTTTGAAATTTGCAGATCACTTCATACTTGCTTCTGGCTATGTATTCTCAAACATTATTTACACTTGTTTGTAGACTGTGGCTCAACTTGATAGTACTCTAGTTCGTGGGGAAGCAGAGAATCTAGATGCATGGATGTCAAAGCTATGTGTGCATAGAAGTACATATGCATTAGTCTACATCTTTGCATCAAGTAATTTATATTGAACTATATGTCAAATAAATTATGTAGATGAAGCATTACAGTAACTTTTTTTCATTTCTATTTTGTTTGAGGATGAAGACTCTTGACTTTATTTTGTGTTACTTTGCTTTTCCAGTTCTTGCCTCAAGATGCAAATGCCAATGCCCCCCCTTCCGGAGCTCGGTTTCCCTATCCGACCATTGAATCTGCCGTTCAAGTAACCTGCTTCGAGCAGGTTCAAAAGAATCCAAGATCGGTCCGAGAGAACTTATCAAACCACGAAATGTCTTGCGGTCGACCTTGTAGAAACCCAATTGTTTTGTCATTCAAGCAGTACAAAGGCTCGGGAATAGAGATTCGACTTCGACATGTCGTCTAGAATGGCGAAATTACCCTAGGGACCAAGTTACATGGTCATTTTTGGCAATGAAAGAAACAAGAACCCTCTACATGGCAGTATTCCGCAGCCACCTCTTAGGCCAATTGACTACATCCACCAAAACCAATATCCTGACTTGAGTTGGGAAAATGAAGAGTAGATTTGGGCAGGATGATGCATATTGCAAATCAATTCAAACAAATTTGAACCAAGTTATTAGATGGATGGATGGATGGATAGAATTTTTACGCCATGCCACATTGGCAGCATCCATTAGAAGAAAAAGTAGTATATTATTAGATACTCTCGTAATAATTCTTAAGCACCCTATAACTGGCGATATAGTTTGCTATTTCGTGGAACCGTACATTTATTACATAAGGTTTAGATGGGTTATGCCAGGTGTTGTATTCTTTGAAGTATAGAAATAGGGCAAAATGGAATATTTGTTTCTCCTGTATTCATGGACGGATTTGTGCGCCCTTGGAGTGTTCAACCATGCCTAGGATGCAACTGGATCGATTTAGAAGGTAAGACTTGCTTGGTTTGGACTCAAAAATCCCTTTACATGGCGATTCCAGGTCTATGTGAATAAAGTTGGAGCTTGGAGGCGTCTGCTCAGCATCGAAGGTAAGATTTGCCATTTTCTTTCTCTGTTGCGCTTTGCTTGTTTAGGGTTAATTCCTTTTGTCTGTTTACCATCTGCCTATGAGGAGGGAAGCTAGGAGGGGGGGCTGGGCTGCCAGAAATTCCCAGGCAGGCTCCTCCTCTGGGATTTCGGGTCTGGATGAGGCGAGGAATGTGGTTGACAATGGGGGAACTGGCCTTATCGATGTTATGGTGACGGCTGGCATGGATGCTCGTCCTGAGTATTATGACATGCTAGTTAAATTTTTTGAGATGGACTGTATTGCAGGGGTTGTTGCAGCAGAGAGGAGGAATGATCTTGACCACTTACGTTTCCAGTGTGTTTTTAGACTATCCCTGAAGTCTCCTTGACTTGTGAAGTTGGCTATAAAGAGAAGATTTGGGTGGGGATCCAAGAAGCCTGTTGGGGTGGTTCTTGTGTGCAAAGCACTGAAGAACACTAGACTCCATTGCTTTGAGGGCTTGATTGGATACTGCATGAAAGACATGGGCAAATTGGAGATGGAAAAAGATTTGTATTTGTGGTATGGTGTTGGAGATATAAAGCGTGTAGTCGTTCTAGACAACAAGAACATCTTGGGAAGAGCACTTCCTTTCGTGAACTATCACAGAGGAAGACAGCTTACTGTCAGCCTTGTTTACACCATTACGGGAATGCTCAAAACTGGAAAATTCATCCTCTCCGCTAGCTGGATACTGCCTTCAAACACTGCATTCATATCTGAACATAAGATTAAGGCTGCTTGGCACCTAACCTTAAATCCGAGGATTGCACTGCCTGGTGATGTAAGGTATGTTCTATATGGAATCCCAGCTGGGATGGAACCCATTCAGAGGCTTGGCAAAGGGCGCAAACGTTACTGGGATGAGGCTGGGACGTCTAAGGATATGGATGAGAACTTTGTTGAGGGGCAAGATGATGAGTATAGGCCTGAGACAATTGTTGATGTGCCTGGGACCTCTTACATTCCTTTGTATACAACAGACTATACAATGGCGGTTGGATGAGTGGAGGCAATTTTGGCATGCTTGTAAATATTTATTCTTTGATTGATCATGTTCTTTGTTTGCAGTTCTTTGACAATGCCTAGTTTAGAGATAGAGATTGGTAATGGGAGCGTGGTTGGGGCTGCTGTTGGGGGCCAGCCTGGGGCTTCCGATGTCATAAGCTCTGTGGGTTTTGTGGGGGGGTGGTGCAGCCCATGGTAATGAGGTAATTGATCTTATTAGTGATGAGGATGCCTCGCCATCACCTCCTATGAGGCCTCCTGCGCTCGGGCCAAGTATTCATGATATCATACATAATGCCATGCCCTCTCCCGTTGTCTTCTCTCCAAATGGGGAAAGAGTGTAGGTGACCTTGGAGGTGGTTCAATCTATTGTGAACATCAATACGCTGGCCTCTATTCGTTTATTCAGGATGCAACTCAAGTGTGCGTTTGCAGCTTTAGAGGATGGAGTTGCACACATGGAGTGGGAGGAGGTGGACGTAATCAAGCTGAGTGCCAGCATATGTGGGCGCATATGAACTTGGCAAGGGCTCTTCTGATTAGGGAGTCGAGGCGCATTGATGCGATGGCGAAGCAGCATAATGTTGTCATGAATAACAAATAGGTACTGCTTTCTTTTATTGTTTTCTTGTGTTGAATCTTTCTTGAGCTATTTCTGTGCAGGTCTGTTGCATTGTATGAAGAAACAGAAGTATGAAATCTGAAAAATATGCCTCTGAACTATTTTTGTGTTTGGAAATTCTAAAAAAAGAGCTTTGTTTGATTGGGAAAAGAAAGGATTGGATGTCTGATTGGCTTTCATTGCTTGCATGAGAATAGTGATTTGAAAAGAAGAAAATAAAAAAGGAGGGAGACTGGTTGTATATATGCATGTGCACTTGCATGGGATTAGCCCTTGCCCTTTAAGGGCGGCCAGACTTTTGGATCTGCGCAATGCGCAGGGGGGTTCGAATCCCCAAGCCTGTGTATTGCTTTCTATTCATATGACTTGCAAATGGAATGTTGATGCTGTGGCAAAGTCAATTGTAAGGGAATGATGGCGCTGATGTAGAGTGCAGACTGTTTCGGCATGATCCATAAGCTCTTAATATAGACTGGAGACTTTTTGGGCGTGATCCACAAGCTGTCGCACCATATATATAATTGGCTTTATGTGGCATCTCCTTATTATTGGGGATTGAATTGCCAAATTACCGTGTTGCTAATTTCGTTTCAAGGCATATGGATTATGTTCTTCAATGGTTGTCAAACACCCTTAGGAATAGGGCCATATAAGTATTTGACCCCAGCTCTTGTTGAGATGTACGCATGGGATGCTCCTAGAGGGAATATTCCTTAGTATATTCCCCTATCCAACGCTTGGGAAATTGCTACAGGATCCATCAACCATATTATTATGTCCCTACGGGTGGCTAATATAGATGCTGGCCACACCGTAAAATTTAAATTATTGTATGTTTTAAATGGCCACCTCAAAAAATTGATAGCGTGCATGATATTTTAAAATGGCTACACTCTATGAGTCTCAAGATTTAGCTTATGAAATTGGCCACTTATGAAGTGAAAATAATAAGTTCGTACCTTTCAGTTGTGGTTATACATCTTACTTCGGTGTGGCCAACTATTTTTCAAAAAATGGATATGTGTGGCTAATTGGCCTTCCGAGGCCACTAAAAAATACCTTGATTGATGGAAACATGATGGGAGCAAATTGGAGGTGAGCATGGTGTATATGTGTGGCCAATTGGCCCACCTCAGGCCATTAAAAAATACCTTGTGATGGGAACATGATAGGGAGCGAATTTGAGATGAGCATGGAGTATTTACATCCTGCGTTGCTGTGATTGTGCTGGACTGAACACACTCAATGCAAGAGATGTTGGGAGATAAAGATTTGGAACTGTATAACCTGTTTGAGTTGATGGTTTATCATAGCTTGAAAATGTCCCATCTATGGCGGCGGCAAGTAATTGAATCACCTGGTTTGATTTCGTAAATGCAGATGCATGTGGTGTAGAAGATTGTCACCCCAGTCAATTTGCGTGGTGGTACATGTAGGTGTTGTTTATGCGTCATCAATGTGTTATTAAGTGGGTAACACCACTGCATCCAACGAACTTTAGGCAAATGTCTTGAGGACTGATATGTCATCTGCGATATGGACTGATTCAACAACTTCTGTGTGTAGTTCACATATGCATGAGAACCTCCATTACAACAAGTTATACTTTGGGAAGGACTTCAAATTGACCCCAAGTTCAATGAATACCATATCTTCAAAATACATGTATAGCTTCTATAATCCAAGACCACCCCTTGTCTCACTTCCACTAGTCCGTACAGACCTAAGCTGTCCATTTCCTTCCTTAAGATTGGCATATGTCCTCCATTGGCTGTTGTTTCATGAAACAAATGCAAGTACCACAAATTCATAAGAAAAGCCAACTACATCGTACTTGCCACATCCAGGAGAGCATTACCTTAGCTTCGGGGATCCTGAGATTTGCAAACATATTGCTGTAAAGTTTTGCTTGCTTCTTATTGTATTCTGCTTGCTTCTGCTTTAAACTCTTCAATTCTATCCTCGCATCCCTGAATATCAATACAGCACTCGCATCAAGTGGCAACTGCAAAATGAATGCATAATATTTGCAAACCTGTTCTGGGGATCTATTTCAAGTGCTTTCTTCAAATCCCAATCAGCCAAGTCAAAATCTCCAGTTGCTGTGTATGCTTGGGCTCTTCTATACAGGGCTTTGACATTTTGTGATTCTAACTCTAATACCTGAGAATGGTTATCATCAATGCCAGGTTTAAAATCTTTATCTTCATGACTAGTTATAAGTACCTTTGCGCATAGCTTGACGACCTCTGTATAATTTTTTAACTTCAGCTTACAAGCAGCATCATTCAACTTGCAACTCACTTTCAAAACTTTTGCTTGCTTCTTCTCATCAGATGAAAATGAACTATCATGTTCCACATATTTTGCAGCCTAGCAGATGACATAACTGGTTAGTTAAAACACTTTTTTAGAGAAAACAATTTGAGAAGTTAACAAAAACCTCACTTTCTCATATCTGCTTGATGCCCTGTTATATTTGCCAAGCTTAAAAAGAGCGTTTCCTTCTTCCTTTTTCTTGCCTGCAGCCTCTAACTTTTCTGCTGTATCCATGTCCCATGATTCCTTCTCCTGAACATCAATTATCCTTGTTATTTGCAAAGCATGTGCAATGCAATGTCGACTTTGACAAAAGTAACCACAGAACAGTTCATTGCCTTGACAAACGACACCAGCTCCACTTCATACACAAGAGCAGAATTTGGAGGAACAACTGCAAGTTCTCTTTTTGTCTCGACTTCACCAAAACCGTGCTCAGAGGTTATAGAAACTATAGAAATTTCTCCTTTCTTCATAGTAAGCACAGCTTTCTCAAGGCCGCTAATAACTTGCTCTGAACAAGGGATATTTAAAAGATGTGATTAAAGAAAAGTTGAACTAAATTTCCATTGACACATGACTAAATACCTTCATCGATCCTGAACTCATATGGTTCATCCTCATAACCTCTCTTTTCAAACACAGTCCCATCTGCAAGCTTTGCGATGTATTTAACTGCAAACAAAAGGACGGAATAAATCCCAACCAAATGGCCAAACAGGT
Organism: Isoetes taiwanensis; assembly: GCA_021234155.1. Classification (NCBI taxonomy): domain Eukaryota; kingdom Viridiplantae; phylum Streptophyta; class Lycopodiopsida; order Isoetales; family Isoetaceae; genus Isoetes; species Isoetes taiwanensis. The sequence goes on from JAJEKV010000023.1 coordinate 7,046,627, forward strand.
CCTTCCTTGCAATACTTGAGCTTTATGAAACTACATACTTGTCACAACAGTGCCATCATTGGGCTTCTCATATCCTTCTCCTTGTTTTAAGACTTTCTTAATAACCTTCTTGTCATCTGTAACTTCTTCAACTACTTTCCATGATAATAATTCAAGATCTATAAGCAATGTCGCATTTGGAGGTACAGCTGCACATACAGCATCAGCTTTATGACCTTGCTCTCCAAACCCATCTGCAAAAGCAACCTAAATATCATAAAATAGCCAAATAAAGATATCGACAATAATGATCTCTTACATTTCGGCTTCACAATACATGTGGTTTTCTCCCCTTTTTTCATGGTCTTCACTACTTTTGCAATTGCTGGGCAGAAAAAGCCTGTCACATGGAATAAAGTTCTTAATATTACACCAACATGGCATTTGTACAAATTTATAACTAAGCAAGCTTAAAAGTTAGCAGCTTTTCATGCCGATCAACTAAATTCATTAGCATCACACTGAACCTGCATACCATCCTTCACATAGAACTCAACGCCATTTTCGGGGGTCGTGAAGATCTCTCTGCCATCCTCCAATTTTGCTGAGAACTTAACTGAAATAAAAAGAATAAATGGATTAAGGAAGTTATTATAGAAAAGAAAATTAGATAAATCCCCAGGTCACCTGCAACTTCATCTGCATCTTTTGGCATCCCATACTTTTGACCTTCACAGAGAATTTTTTTTATAATACCACCATCGTTGCAAATGTCATTAACACTGGCCCAAGATATGAGCTCAACATCGAACTTCAAAGATGCATTTGGAGGAATTGTTGGAGGGGCACCAGACTCCCCATAAGCAAGTTCAGGAGGTATGGTGAACACTGCATTTTCCCCTTTCTTCATTGTTGCAATTCCATAATCCCATCCTTTTATAACCTGACCTGCATTTCTATCAAACATACATAAATAAACCTGATCTGCATTTCTATCAAATCCTAGTTTCTATACTATCATCCACTTCTGAATCTGCCTTGAACCTCCAACGCCCTCACAAAGAAAGTACCTTGGCCGAGCTTAAAAGTAAATGGTTGGCCCCTGTCGCGGCTTGAATCAAACTTCGTCGCATCCAACAGTGTTCCAGTATAATGAACTGAAGATTAAAAAAAAAGTTCAACCATCTCATAAAATGAAAAGAATTGCTGCTAAAATTGGTTACTACCTGTGACCTCATCACCGGTCTCGGGGGTATTCCAACCCTCGCCCTGCTTCACCAACAACTTCTTCAAGCCAGTTCTGATCTCTCTTTCTTCTCCTTCTTTATGAGAACCTGAATCAACCTCATCGTCTTCCACTTCCTCGGCATCTGGGATCTCAAAGTCTTCATCTGCCATGGCTGATGGCTGGTGTCCTAACCAGACAAAAAAAGACGAGATAACTTAACCGCTGCCCAGATTCAATGCTGCCCAAAATTGAGCTTTGGAAAATGTTGCAGATAGAAACTAAACCAATCGAAAGGACGAATTGGATACGAACAACAGAGGTGGCGATCAGAAGCGAACACCAACGAAGGAAGAACCCCCCATATTTAGGGTTCTTGGTCTGCGGACGGTCCAGATGACAGCAATATAGCAACTGATTGGTTTTATAATCTTTTTCTTTCTTTCATGAAACGAATGTCAGCAGCACTATTTAGTGAGTGTCAAAGAAAAAATCACTAACCGTTAGATCTTGATCTACCTAATAAAATGAACATTTTGGACGAGATAACCTACCCACGTAGGCACATGTGGATAACCTGCCCAACGCATGTAATCTATAGCTGCCACCCATCTAGCAACGGAGTTGTGGTGCAAAGAGGAGGTGATATAAGGAGTTGACAAAGTGCTTTTCTTTGTGAATTTCGTGACAGTCCTAAGGCAGCCTTTCTGTAACACCAACTTGATTATAAGAGGTAAATTTTCCACGACCTTCCCCCATATAGACACATTCCAATGGAGAGTAGAAATTTTGCCTGAAATTCAGCATAGGATAGTAGGCGACTTCTTCGTACCATGCTTGAATAAAGACGACACCTGCAAGGACCATCGTCTCTCCAGTGAAAATGTCTCTAGGAGCAACTTGGCAGCTTCTAGGTTCTCAATATTAGCGACCAGAAAGAGGAACCTGTCATCTGTACATTGATTGCAAACTTCTTGTGTGTCATCCTCCGTCGCAAGACCATGGAGAAGCCCCTCTGTTGGTGCAACATTGATTACCTACCTCAAAGCCTCTATGACAATTGTGAAGAGCAATGGTGCCAAAGGGCATCCCTGGCGAAACCCACGATAAAGTGAGAAGAAGAGCTCTGATGGCTCACCATGGAACATAAAAATAATGTCGAGAAAGCCTACATCTGTCATTACTATTCAGCGAAGAAAAAAGGCTCGCTAAGCCCAGAGTTTTCAGCCAAAAAAAAATTTCGGCGGCATGCTCGTGTGCCGCCTCTTCTGACTGCACTGCCTCGAAATTTTGCCGACTAGAATCTCTCCCGACCGACCAAAAATTTATGTAATATGCTCTTGGATTTTACTTAGCCAACCTCCATATCCTAAGCTTTCTGTGCATGCACCATTTGAAGGTTGATACCCTTCATCAATCCCTCCAAAATGGGTTGATGTTTGATGCTGAAAAGGGTGGTGGAAGTTTTATGTAGGTGCAATTCGTGATGTGTGACATGGCAGGTTTTTAGTGCCCATTGCTTATCCGTCCAGCAGCAACGACCTTTTCCAGCAACTTGTCCTGCCCTACCGAGCAAGATCAGGCCCAGCACGATTGGTTTCAGCAAAGCTTCCTTCAGCAACATTGGTTCCATAGACAATATCGACCTTCGCAAAATTAGCTTCAATAAAATTTCCTTCAACTCATGATAATTAGCCCCACAATACATACCGAAGCATCCAGGAGATGGAGGGTTTGGATAAAAAGGGGTTTTCCTGAGCAAAGGCTTCTCTGAGAAAACCATGACAAAGAAGAAATAGACCAAACATTGGGGTGGCGTTGGCAACCATCAAAGCGAAAGCAAGTACCTTAGCATTGCTAAGGCCGTTGAGGCATACAGGGCGGTACCAGGAGTACCAGAATTGATCCACAGGTATATGGCTTTCAAGTCCAAGTGCTTCCTCGACTTATGCTATCAGGTTAGACCATGCTTTCAGCGACGACGCATTGATCCAAGGTATGGCTCCTTTAATAGAGGGGCCTGTATGAAATTTTTGTTTATTTATTCTACCGTTTTAGGAGATCCTGCTTTGCAGCCATCTTGAGGCTCTAGTGATGCCAATGTTAATACTGAAGAACAAATTCACATTGATGCCATAGTACAGACGAACGAGCAGGAATAGCAAATACACATGGAAATACAGACGGCGGCGGACCGTGCAGGATAAGGTGCAAGAACCAGACACAGATCGGCTGAAAAAAATGCAAAGGCTTGAGCTTACACATAGTGGGGGTGTCTGAGACGAGTCATGGCTCGAATGCAGAGGAAGCAAAACACTTCTTCACATATATGATGCACTGACTGAATCGTGGCATTATACCAGTCAGAAAATTGCCCCTCGCATATTAGATTAGGCTCGACATATATTTTAGTGCATGCATCACAGGACCGACTATATGTTCAGCAACATGGGAGTCATCACAGGGGGCACTCATTTCTCTGTGTAAGAACATCTCTCCTTTTGCAGTTGTCTAGAAAACCTGAGGAGCCGTGAAAGGCTCGAAAAGCAAGATTGCAAAAGAAATGGGATGTGTATAGAGGTGACATAGCCATTATTTGAGACCAGTAGATCCCGAACCCCTATTTGGTTTACTTCTAGCTGCCTCAACAAGCACTAAATTTTATTTCATTTTATTTTTGTTTTGTTATACTAGGGCTTAGTTCCCAAGCTCTGTTGGAGTTGTTGTCCTTGCATGCATTGTCCCATAACTCGCTTGGGTTCCCCTGGACATTAAAAACTCATCCATCCATCCATCCATCTATCTTTAAAAATAGAATCTTGCTTTTCATAATTGCACATCCTTTACATTATGATGGTTTTATCTATGCCCGATTTGGGTTGAACTTCAATGGTGGAGTGGCTTCCTGTTCTTGGGAGCCTAACTCAGATTGGGCGTATATAATTTGGGCATTTACCGATGGTTTTATCTACGCCCGATTTGGGTTGGACTTCAATGGAAACCTCCCCAACGTTCCCTATACAATCCGAATTAATTCCAAAAGCAACAAACGAACCATCGATTGCTGTGACGCTCCCTGCTAAACATACGGCGCCCGGCCGTACGCTCGGCAGGAAATCCCCCATCCGGCTCGACAACCGCATGGGCCCTTCATCTATCCCGCACTCTGAGGTGACCCTGGTGCGGGAAGGGAACACGAAGGTGTCTTGCGTGCCCGTCCCCTATGGGCTCCTATAACAGCGGAAGCGATAACACGTCAGAACTAGCATCAACATATACAACTACTACCTCGAAGGGTAGTGCATCACATATAAACCAAGGCAAAGATGATAATCACGAACCATAAAACAGGAGAGCTCCTACCCCGGCTCAGACTCGTAAGGAGGGTGACTGACCGGCTAGGCCTCAAGATAGAGCAGACCGAGTCATGGCGATGACGAGGGCTGGCATAGAACAATGGCTAGGGTTGACCACTCCATCCGCCCCTCCTGTGCATACTTTGCAGATGGGCTAGATCAGGCTCTGACAGGACTCTAGCCTTCCGGATACACAATCCCGTGGCATCACCCATCGAGACTGCTCCAGGTTGCATCTCCCTGGTCCGATGAGGCAGGAAGGGTTGCATCTCCCCTTCCCAGGGTCTAGAGGTGCCGTGGGCGGCTAGAGAATCGTGGCGACACACGATTCGTACCCAACTGAACCCCCCAAAATGAGAGCCAAGCCCTCCCTTGCAGCTCTCGAGAGGCAGGGCAACACCATTGCCCCAGGAGGTGTCGGACCCATGCTCGGCCCACACGAAGTGACCGACCATAGGCCTAGCCCACTATGGGATCCCCCTCGCCCCCCCACTCTCGGCAGGGATCCTCCCTCCACTTTCCCTCTAGCCCCTATTATGCAGTGCTGAGTCATATCATAGCCTCCATAGCCCGGTGGGCTCCTATGCACAAAGCCAAGCAACTAACAGGAACTAAGGGATCTACTCTAGGAGCATACTACATATGGCTCTAGGTCTCTACCCCGGCCCCAATACAAGAGGAGCAAACATGATCAACCATCATCACATAATCATCATGAGAATAATCATAAGAAGAACATCTTAACCTAATCATACAACTAACTAATAGTTAGGGTTCCTTGATTAGGGTTCAAGATGTTGAATATGGGTTCTAGGATGGCTCTACTCTAGATACAAAATACTAGCACATCCGGATTGCTAATTCCGGATGAGCTATCACAACTACTATCCTACATACCGCTCCCGATGCTCTCCCTCCGGATCCGGCCCTCCATAGTCTTGACTCACCACCGGTGCTTTGTTCCTCCTCCAAGAACGGGTCTACCTGGCTTGGCTGCCGCACCACCTATGCCATTAACGAATCGATGTTCGAAACGGGGTTTCGAACAAGTAGGTGAGTCTCGGGGTGCTAGGGCTGGAAAAGAGGTCTAGGGTTAGGGTTTATGCCTATATAAGTTAGGTCCACCTAGGCTGCCACGTGGCACCAATCGGGTGAGTCCCCGTGGTGGCGGTGCCCCAATAGGTTAAGGCCACATGGATAATGGCTTAACCTATGGTTGGCTAAGCTATGAGAATAACTTAGCCATGCCCCTAGTGCCACAATCTATGGTATACAAGGCTATGAAGATAGACTTGTATGGTGATCGATCCGTGAATATACGTATTTATGGCGTATATTCCCCGGACCGGCCACATTCTCCCCCTTAGGACAATGCTGTCCTCAGCATTGCGCTAAGGTGACGAACCTACCTTATGCCTGCAAAACAACAACATGTCATAACCTTTAGCTTAGCTTAGCAATCAAGTTTTTATTAGTTCAAGTCAAAATTTTAGGCCATATTTGTACTTATACAAAATTATATAGCCTTAACATCGTTATTTCTTATAATAATTCAAAATACTATTATAAGAGTTATTAGGGTTCATAATCTAATTATGGCTCCCCCTTATCTTCTCGTAACGCGCTCCTCGTTGAAGTCCTCCTTCTACTTGCCTGCAAAAGGAGCACATTACGTTAGTTTAGTTAATAATTTGTGGTTTTAGGGGACCACCCCCCTTACCTCCTTGAGCCGAACTACTGGCTCAAGGTTGTCCTACTACCCTGCCCAAGATCATGGCCCTTTCGGATTTGAGCTTAGGGATCATTTAAGATGCTCCCATCATTGCCCATGATCGAGTGCTACCTTGTACACGATCCCCCCGGATCGAGTACACCCCAGTGCATCATGCCCCGAGGGTTTCAGCTAGGGAACGCCTCACGATCCCATCATCGCCAAGCATGATCACTTAAGCTTCACCATGACCCTCCTACGGCCGGTGTGTGCGCATTCCCGCATCGTGGGCATAGAGATCATCCGGATCGATGTCCCATCATCGCCCACCATGCCTCATTCCTCACTCACATGACCCTAATGGTCATGCGCACCTCTTGGTGCGTGTGGCCTAGAGAGAATGCCTTAAAGGCGATCCCATCATCGCCCACACGATCCAAGGTTCGGCACATGCACCCTCCTAACTAGAATGCATGCGCCCGTGCTCAAAGCTAACTAACAACATACTAGCTAACCACCGGCAAGTCGGGTCGCACCAAGCCTGAGAGACGACTGCGCCCATCAAACTCCTTCATGAACTCGGGGTATTGCTTCTCCAAATCTTGCTTCAATACCCATGTCGCATCTTCCACGGGTAAGTGCTTCCACTTAACCAAATATTGGAGGAACTGGGACCTCCTAGTCTTCTTGAATGACTTATCAAGAAGTAACTTTGGGCACTATTTCTACTTGCTCCTCCGTCATTTCCAACAAGGTTGGAGTATCCAAAACCTCCTCGTGGTTAGGATTGTGCCTTTTAATAAACTTACGTGGAAGACCTTGTGGACCTTAAGATGGGCCGGAAGATCCAACTTGTAGGCTTGAGAGCCCACTCTCTCTAAAATCTTGAACGGCCCAGCCCACCTAGGGGCAAGCTTCTTGCAGCTCCCAATCCAGCAGCCTTGGCTTGCTTCACCTTGATCTTCAACCAAACGGTATCTCCCACCTTAAACTCCCTTACGGTCCCAGTGCTTGCTCGGCTACACTCTTCTCGCCGACTTCTTGCCGCCAATAAATAACCCCTTACTTCCTCTACTAGCTGCTGATATCCCCTAACATTTGCCGGGACACTTCTACCTTGGACACGTGGATTGTGCCGTATCCGGGTTAAGCACCGTAGCCGTAGTTCACCATGAAAGGCTTACATCCGAGATGACTCCGCTTGGCAATCGTTGTAGGCGAATTCCACCAAGTGAATGTACTCATCCCACTTGGACTGCTTTGTTCCACACATAGCTTCGAAGCATGTCTTCAATGATCCGATTCGCCCTTTCCGCCGGCCATCTGTTTGGGGATGATATGCCGCACTCATGGAGAGCTTCGTGCGATGGTGCTAAAGAGATCCCGCCAAAAGGCACTCATGAACTTAGAATCTCTATCGATATTATCTCCCCGAGGCATGCCATGGAGTCTAAAAATCTCCCTTACAAATAACTTGGCAAAGTCTAATGCGCGTGTCCGTCGTCTTGCAAGGCACGAAATGTGCCATCTTAGATAACTTATCTCGACAACCATCAATGCATCCTTGCCTCGAAGAGTTCTAGGGAGTCCCGTGATGAAATCCATGCTTATGACCTCCCACTTTGCATTTGGCACCCCAATGGCTCTAAAGCACCGAATCCGGTTGTTCCGCCTTTGGTCTCCGGGACATAACCGGCAATCCCGAATATATGCAGCTATCTCGCCTCTTCATTCCAGCCGAAGTAGCTACTTCCGAATCTTGAAATATGTCTTCATGAAGCCAATGCCCTCGCTATTGGGCTGTTATGTGTGTCATGAAGAATTAACTTCCTTACCCCCGAAGATTCTGCACACACAACTTATGCTTGTGGTACAACAGGTTGCCTTCCTTCTTATAATGCTTGAAGGCTTCCCGCCCTTATCTCGCATTACGGCTTCCTTGGAAAGGCTTTCCCATACCTCCTTGAAGTCCACATCGGTTGGCAAGGACTCCTCAATCTTCTTGCCAAACTCACTTTCGAAAGAGTGGAAATCGCATTACAATGCGCCCTTGTGCGAAATGGTCTTACGGAGAGGGCATCTGCTACAACATTAAGCTTACCAGGCTTATATATAATATCAAAATCATACTCCTCAAGGAATTCCATCCACCTCCTTTGCCTTAAGTTGAGGAGTGGCTGGGTGAAAAGATACTGAAGGCTCTGGTGATCAGTATCCAACTGAAACTTCCTTCCCAGCAGATAATGCCTCCATATCCTCAATGCCCTGACAATGGCTAGCAGCTCCTGATCATGGGTTGGGTAGCGTTGCTCGGCGTCGTTCATCTTCTTCGAGTCGTAGGCGACTACCCTTCCTTCTTGCATCAAGACTGCCCCTGTTGCTATCTTGCTTGCATCCGTTGCTACCAACTTATCCTTACTCGGATCCGGGAGGACAAGCACTGGTGCTGTTGTTAAGGCCTCTTTAAGCTTCTCAAAAGAAGCTTGGACTTTCTCTAACCAATGGCTAGCCCAGTCCTTAATCTTGTTGGCCTTAGTGAGGTCCGACAGAGGGGACGCCCACTTAGCAAAGTCCTTCACGAACTTTCTGTAGTATCCCGCCAATCCGAGAAAGCTTCTTACTTCTGCCACATTCCTTGGAGCTGGCCAATCAACTATTGCCTCAATCTTAGATGGATCTGTGGAGATTCCCTCGGATGTTACTACATGCCCCAAGTACTCCACCCGCCTGTTCTTGGTGGCACTTAGAGAGCTTCCCATACAACCGATGACGTCTCAACTTCTCTAACACTTTCCTGAGATGCTGACAATGCTCTTCAAGGGACTTGCTGTAGATTAGGATGTCGTCGAAGAAGACAATAACAAACTCATCCAAGAAGTCTCTGAAGATATCGTTCATGAGGCGCATAAACGTTGCGGGAGCGTTCGACAATCCAAAGGGCATTACTGTAAACTCAAAATGACCATACCGCTGCTTACGAAAGCGCCTCTTATGGATGTCCTCTTCCTTTATTCTTATCTGATGGTATCCTGATCTTAAATCAATCTTAGAGAATACCTTTGCTCCTTGTAGCTGATCCATTAGGTCATCTGCCCTCGGCAATGCATACTTATTCTTTATCGTCTGCTTATTGAGCTGGCGATAGTCTATGCACATTCTTAAGCTCCCATCTTTCTTCTTGACAAAGAGTATAGGTGCTCCGAAAGGAGACACACTTGCTCTTATAAATCCAAGCTCGAGCAATTCCTCGCAAATTTGTTTCTTGAGCTCGATCAATTACGGGATGCTCATTCTATATGGCCTTACTGGTGGAAGCCGCCAGATCCGGAGCCAATGTGATCTCACATTCCACACCCCTATAAGGTGGCGGTACTTGGATTTCATCCGGAAATACATCCCCGAATTCGAAATAAGCCTTGCTATCCGCCTGGGCAAACGATTTCCCTTTGTGTCACTTCCATCCCCTTTGCACGGCTCCACCGATTCCATCCTCAAGATGTAATCCACCTTATTCCTTTCTATACTCTTCCTTAGGCTGCTTCAAAGAAATACACTGCGCATAGGGATTCTAGCTTCTTATCTTTCACTATCAACTTGTTTAGGCCCCTGTGCCGTCATGGTGACTTCATTCCTTACCGCAATCAATCATGGCTTTGGCTGGCTTCAAAAATTCCATCCCCACTATAAGATCATACCTTCCAATATCCATGACTTCTGCCTCCCATCGGCCACTTAGCCCCACTAAGGTCTATGTCAAAGGTGATCCTCCTCCCTTAGTGTGCGAATGGCGCCGTTTTACCATAGCTACTTGGCCTTGGCTTAGACTTCAATACCTTGTTCTTCATTAGAGCAGCCAATCTAGGAGATGCAAAATTATGAGAGCTACAGTATCTATGAGGGACTACATAAGGGTTACTATCTATGATCCCATCACCCGCGATGACGGTTGGATCGATTCTCTATCTCATCGACTCAATGTTTGCACATATGTGACACTCACCATCTATGAAGTCGTGGCCCTCACATTTGGTCATCGTCCTCGCCCGCTTCTCGTTGGGGAGTCCCAATCCAAGAGTTACGCCAAAAGGCGATTGCATGACGAATGGACAATCATGTCCGGGTGCCGGCGTGGAAGCACACTGAAGCATAACTTCTTCTCAATGCATTCCTCATCTCTTTTTTCTTGGATTTCCTAGGAAGCGGCTTAAGAGCTGCCCCGATGCGATTACGTGGCTTCTACGGTCCCCAAAGCTTTGCTCGACCCTTACCTTTGCTTCTTGCCGACTCCACGATGGTGTAGCCGCTGATTGCTTACCCCGATATTGTCCCCGAGCATTTGCCTGAACTCTTACCCCGAAGGTTGATTGCTTCTCTGGCGGGGTTGCCGGTGCCTCCTCCAAACTTATAGCTTTATCTTAGGCTGCTTGATCGACTTGGTTGATTGCTCTAACAAGCCTCTTGATATTGCTTGTTCAACCCCTCAATGTAAGTATCCACGGCTTGCCTCTCTGAGACTCGGGAACATTCAGCTGAGCCTCATAAATTCTTGTTATACTTAGCCATAATAAGCTACCCCGATTCAACTGTAAAATCTGGCTGGATCGTCTACTAGTATGGGACCTTGGCACATAGTGCTTTAACTGGAAAGCCTTGCCAAAGGTCCTAAACCTGCAGATTGTTCCTCTTGACTTGTTGGATTTAGCATATCCCTTCCACGGATCCTTGCCGGTCCAATAAGGTTAGCTGTAGCAACTTTCCCTATGTCCTTGTCTTTCATACCGTATGAGTTGCCAAACTCTTCCATTTCATCAAGCCATGCTTCACCTCCATGCCCGATCTTTGTCCTTCCCGAGAACCGGCCGAGCTTCCTTGTTTTCCATACATTGCTCATAGCACTATCCACCTTTTTCGATAATCACCGTCTTTCTTGCTCTTTTCCCCTCGCTTTAGGTGTGTCGGGATCGACCGGGATCGTGAGCTAGAGCTGTCCTCACTGGAAGAACTGTCTGATGAGCTGGGGCTGGATGATGATGGGCTCCTGGCTCTCCTCTTCCTTCTCCTATCCCTGACGTTCCCCTGGTTGCCCTCCCTTTCCTGCTGAGGGACTTCGTCACCACCCGGAAAACAAGGTGGAGGTGGGTGACCATCTTCCTGTGCATTCATGAGAGGTGTCGCCCAGTTGATGAGGTGTTGCATCTGATTCCTCATCTGCACCAACCTTGCGTTGACTGCCTCTGGTGACATATCCTGCTCAACATCTTCTTGTTCCCTGCCAAACAAATTCCTTGGTACCCAATTGCGTGGTCGGTGCTGATCTTGGGATCCTGCACTTGAGTTCCTTGCTGCAAGGATTGATCATCAATACATTTTATTTAGGTTAGATGTTGATCAATTTTACTTGCAAATTGAATTATCTTTAGTTATAAGAAATCATACAAAGCCTTACATTGACAAACCAGTTAATAGTCATTAATACATAAGGATTACATAATAAAGCAGATGTATCTTAGCACAATGGGTACAAGAAACATTTAGCACAAACTTAAGAAATTTTTGCTTAAGAAATTTTTTGCAACTATTCAGTGGCCTCCCGAAAGCCTGAAGAAGTTCTTGACATCCCTGAATCGGAGGCCTTTGCCGGGGGTTGCGCAAGATGTTCCTCGTTGATCTTCCTTCAAGTGCTCGGGCCATCTCTGTTCCCGGGAGTTCTGGTGCTGTTGCTGCTACCACTGAAAGTGTTGCATCCCTCAAGTGTCCTCTCGCAAAGTCGAGGCAATGGAGCGCCCATCGCCTCGCTGAAAAGAATGATGATGATCGGCATGGGCGATATCTTGAGTGCTTTGCCCGGCCCCAAAGCTTATGAGAAGTGCCACTCTTTCTTCCCCTTGGGCTGAACTCCTTGTGGAAGACTATCATTTGCCCCCGGCCGAGGGCTGAAGATCAGCGGCGTCGCACTTTCCCTACCATCCAAGGTTCCTTCCTTTTGAGCCCGCTTCACAGGCATCCACCGCCATAAGGTCTTCGCGATCTCCACATCGGGTTATGCTGTCCGTCCAAGCACGCCGCTGACCCTTCCCTTCATGCCTCCGCTCGAACTGTCGGCTTGAGCTTGGGCCTTCCCCGCTTGTAGAGTGTGTCAGACTGAACTCTCCTCTCGAGATACGATAGGCTCCCCGGCCGAGATAGATCTCTCTTATCCGGGCTGATAGGGTCGCTATATCCTACATTGTCTCCCTCAAAGATAGAGTGTCTCTCCGCCAGCTCTCCTTTGGGATCTCCTCGTATGAGTAGTCGATGATGTCCAGGTTTTCCCGTAGTGCTATATCATGTACCCAAGAGCTCGCCGATTCAAGACCCCGCTCCTCGGCTGCATTTGGAGGATGTTTATTTGCAAAATGTACTCTCCCCTGCCGATGACTATTGGCTATTAAGGCCGTGATGCCTACCCGTGGATACCCCCAATGGCTCTAAAGCACCCTGAACCCGGTTGTTCCTTGGTTCCATTGGTCCCGGGTAATCCCGGTATATGTACTTATCCTCTTCATTCCAGCCGGTAGCTACTCGAATCTTTGAAATATGTCTTCATGAAGCCAGCATGCCCCTCGCTATTGGGCTTATTATATTGTGTCATGAAGAATTAACTTCCTTCTGAAGATTCGGGCACACAACTTATGCTTGTGGTACAACAGGTTACCTTCTTCTTATAATGCTTGAAGGCGTTTCCCGCCCTTTATCTCGTTGCCGCTTCCTTTGAAAGGCTTTTCCCATACCTCCTTGAAGTCCATTCGGTTGGCAAGGACTCCTCAATCTTCTTGCTTAAACTCACTTTCGAAGAGTGGAACGCATTACAATCGTCCTTGTATGCGAAATGGTCTTACGGAGGGCATGCGCTTTACAACATTAAGCTTACCGGGCTTATATATAATATCAAAAACCATGCTCCTCAAAATTCCATCCACCTCCTTTGCCTTAAGTTGAGGAGTGGTCGGGTGAAAAGATCTTGAAGGCTCGGTGATCGCGATCCAAAAGCGAAACTTCCTTCCCATGAGATAATGCCTCCATATCCTCAATGCCCGACAATGGCTAGCAGCTCCTGATCATGGGTTGGGTAAGCGTTGCTTCGGCGTCGTTCATCTTCTTCCGAAAACTGACTACCCTTCCTTCTTGCATCAAGACTGTTGCCTATCTTGCTTGCATCAGTTGCTACCAACTTATCCTTACTGATCAGGGAGGACAAGCACCGGTGTGCTTGTTAAAGGCCTCTTTAAGCTTCTCAAAGAAACTTGGACTTTCTCTAACCAATGGCTAGCCCGGTCCTTAATCTTGTTGGCCTTAGTGAGGTCCCCGGAGGGGCGCCTTCACTTAGCAAAGTCCTTCCGCGAACTTTACGTAGTATCCCGCCAATCCGAAAGCTTCTTGCTTCGCCCACATTCAGCTTGGAGCTGGCCAATCAACTATTGCCTCAATCTTAGATGGATGCGTGGAGATTCCCTCGGATGTTACTACATGCCCCAAATTACTCCACCCGGCTTTGCTACTGAAGTGGCACTTAAGAGAGCTTCCCATACAACCCGATGGCGTCTCAACTTCTCTAACACTTTCTGAGATCGTGACAATGCTCTTCGGGGACTTGCTGTAGATTAGGATGTCGTCGAAGAAGACAATAACAAACTCATCAAGAAGTCTCGAAGATATCGTTCATGAGGCATAAGCGTTAGCGGGCGTTCGACAATCAAAGGGGCATTCGCGTAAACTCAAAATGACCATACGGCGTTACGCGCGATCTTATGGATGTCCTCTTCCTTTATTCTTATCGATGGTATCCTGATCTTAAATCAATCTTAGAGAATACCTTTGCTCCTTGTAGCTGATCCATTAGGTCATCGCCCTCGGCAATGCATACTTATTCTTTATCGTCACGCTTATTGGGCTGGCGATAGTCTATCACATTCTTAAGCTCCCATCTTTCTTCTTGACAAAGAGTATAGGTGCTCGAAAGGAACACACTTGCTCTTATAAATCCAAGCTTTCGAGCAATTCCTGCTTGTTTGTTTCTTGAGCTCGATCAATTACGGGATGCTCATTCTATATGGCCTTAAGGTTCCGGCCAGATCCCGAGCCAATGTGATCTCACATTCCACACCCTATAAAGTGGCGGTTTCCGGATTTCATCCTGAAATACATCCCTGAATTCTGAAATAAGCCTTGCTATCTGCCAGGCGGTGATTTCCCCTTTGTGTCACTTCCATCCTGCAGCTTTGCTCCTCGATTCCATCCTCAAGATGTAATCCACCTTATTCCTTTCTATACTCTTCCTTAGCCGCTTCAAAGAAATACACCGCATAGGGGATTCTAGCTTCTTATCTTTCACTATCAACTTCTTTGCCGGCCCGGTGCCGGGCTATGACTTCATTCCCGTCGCAATCAATCATGGCTTTGGCTGGCTTCAAAAATTCCATCCCCACTATAAGATCATACCTTCCAATATCCATGACTTCTTTCCCCATCGGCCCACTTAGCCCCACTAAGGTCTATGTCAAAGGTGATCCTCCTCCCCTTAGTGTGCCGAGATATTGCGCCATAGCTAATTGCCTTGGCTTAGACTTCAATACCTTGTTCTTCATTAGAGCAGCCAATCTAGGAGATGCAAAATTATGAGAGCTACCTATCTATGAGGACTACATAAGGGTTACTATCTATGATCCCATCGGTAGCGATGACAGGTTGACTAGATTCTCTATCTCATCGACTCAATGTTTGCACATATGTGACACTCACCATCTATGAAGTCGTTAGCCCTCACATTTGGTCATCGTCCTCGTCAAGAAAACATTTGGGAGTCCCAATCAAGGAGTTACGCCAAAAGCCGTTGCATGACGAATGGACAATCATGTGTCGATTACTTACGGTGGGAAGCACACGAAGCATAACTTCTTCTCAATGCATTCATCTCTTTTCCTTCCGGTAGATCTGTCACAGGAAGCGGCAAAGAGCGCTGCCCCGATGGTTACGTGGCTTCACGGTCCCCAAAAGCTTTTACTCGACCCTTACCTTCTTCTTTGACTCCTCGATGGTGTAGGCTGCTGATTGCTTACCCCGATATTGTCCCCGATCGCCCCCTGAACTCTTACCCTGAAGGTTGATTGCTTCTCTTCTGGGGGTTCTTTGGTGCCTCCTCCAAACTTATAGCTTTATCTTGACTGCTTGACCCGACTTGGTTGATTGCTCTAACAAGCCTCTTGATATTGCTGTTCAACCCCTCAATGTAAGTATCCGGCTTGCCTCTCACGAGACTCGGGAACATTCAGCTGAGCCTCATAAATTCTTCGGTATACTTAGCCAGCGATAAGCTACCTGATTCAACCTGTAAAACTGCTTTGGATCTTGTCTGACTATGGGACCTTGGCACATAGTGCTTCTTGGAAAAGCCTTTTTGAAGGTCCTAAACCTGCGGTTGTTCCTCTTGACTTTGTTGGATTTAGCATATCCCTTCCACCCGGATCCTTGCTGGTCCAATAAGGTTAGCTGTAGCAACTTTCCCTATGTCCTTGTCTTTCATACCGTATGAGTTGCCAAACTCTTCCATTTCATCAAGCCATGCTTCAGCCTCCATGCCTGATCTGTCCTTCCCTGAGAACTGGCCGAGCTTCCTTGTTTTCCATACATTGCTCATAGCACTATCCACCTTTTCGATAATCACCGCCTTTCTTGCTCTTTTTCCCCTTTGCTTTAGGTGTGTCGGGGCCGACTGCTCCGAGCTAGAGCTGTCCTCACTTGGAAGAACTGTCTGATGAGCTGGGGCTGGATGATGATGGGCTCCTGGCTCTCCTCTTCCTTCTCCTATCCCCGACGTTCCCACGGTTGCCCTCCCTTTCTGCCGGGGACTTCGTCCACCACCCCGGGAAAACAAGGTGGAGGTGGGTGACCATCTTCCTGTGCATTCATGAGAGGTGTCGCCCAGTTGATGAGGTGTTGCATCTGATTCCTCATCTGCACCAACCTTGCGTTGACTGCCTCTGGTGACATATCCTGCTCAACATCTTCTTGTTCCCTGCCAAACAAATTCCTTGGTACCCAATTGCGTGGTCGGTCTTGATCTTGGGATCACGCACTTGAGTTCCTTCTTTGCAAGGATTGATCATCAATACATTTTATTTAGGTTAGATGTTGATCAATTTTACTTGCAAATTGAATTATCTTTAGTTATAAGAAATCATACAAAGCCTTACATTGACAAACCGGTTAATAGTCATTAATACATAAGGATTACATAATAAAAGCGGATGTATCTTAGCACAATGGGTACAAGAAACATTTAGCACAAACTTAAGAAATTTTTGCTTAAGAAATTTTTTTTTTTAACTATTCGGCCTCCCAAAAGCCCTGAAGAAGTTCTTGACATCCCCAATCGGAGGCCTTTGCCGAGGTTGCGCAAGATGTTCCTCGTTGATCTTCCTTCAAGTGCTCTCGGGCCATCTCTCGGTTCCTGAGTTAAGTGTTTGTTCTTTGCTACCACCGAAAAGTGTTGCATCCCTCAAGTGTCCTCATAAAAGTCGAGGCAATGGAGCGACCGCCTGTTGAAAAGAATGATGTGATCGGCATGGGCGATATCTTTGAGTCTTTTGCCCGGCCCTCAAAGCTATGAGAAGTGCCACAGATTCTTCCCCCTTTGGCTGAACTCCTTGTGGAAGACTATCATTTGCCCCCGGCTGAGGGCTGGAAGATAGTAGCGAAGTCGCACCCTTCCCTCGCCTCGCATCCGATTGCCCTTCCTTTGAGTCGCTGCTTCCGTAGGCATCCACCGCCATAAGGTCTTCATGATCTCTCCACATCTTTGGTTTGCGTTGTCCAAGTTAATGCTTTGGACCCTTCCCTCATGCTCGGCTCGAATCCGGGTCGGGCGAGCTTGGGCCCTTCCCCGGTTTGTAGAGTGTGCTCTGATCTGCTGGAACTCCTCCTCGAGATGATAGGCTCCTGCTGTCGATAGATCTCTTTATCTGGCGATAGGTTGCTATATCCGACATTGTCTCCCCAAAGATAAGAGTGTCTCTCGCCAAACTCCTTGGGATCTCCCGGTATGAGTAGTCGATGATGTCGTGCTCTTCCCTTCGTGCTATCATACCCAAGAGCTTCGTCGATTCGAAGACCCTGCTCTGACAATTAGGGACAGATTGAGGATGTCATTTGCAAAATGTACTCCTCCCCGCCGATGACTATTGGCGACAAAGGCCGTGATGCCGACCGGTGGATCGATGAGCCGCTTCTCACGTCGTCGTCATGCCTCGGCGATATCTCGCATTCTTGTTGCCTCCCCCGCTCTCCCATTTCGGTTCTCGCTCCCCTAGTCGCCATTAGTCTTCATGGATCTGTAGCATGGTGCGCTCGACGCCGTCTCGTAGTATTCGTGAGGGCTGAGGACTCTATATTGATTTGATCCCGGGCCCCTGCATCGAGTGGGCGCTAAGTCTAAGGGCTGAAATGAGGGTTCCCCTACTTTGTTGATTGACTTATAATGCATGAAGAGGGCAAGAAGGGCTGTCTGGGCTGAAAGGTACCGTGCCTATTATGTCCGGGTCATATGTCGGGCATGGTCCTAGTCCTATCCCATAGCTGCTTCTTGCCTCTCGATCCTACCCACGACTCGACCTAAAGCTTGGGTAAGTGTCTCAAGGAAACCCATTCCCTCCCTAGGAGGCGCCTAACTTCCCAAGGCAGGACTGCTTTAGTCATACCGGCACATAATGTCCGTGGTAGTAGGGTGTTCTAGTCAAGGTTGCGTGAAGATCAAACAAGTGATCAAACACGTAGAAGGCTTGATCTCTTGGAAGCACATGGATATGGTCTGGCAGCATTATACCATCTCTCAAAGTTGCTTTGGCCATTGAGCGTGAAAGGGTGTAGAAAATGGCTTGCAAGGATCGGTGGAGGGTCGAAAAATCGCCTAAGGGGCTGGGAGCGGTTCAGAGGAAGAAAAAATGGCAAATGAGACCTATTTTTATAGACTATGGGTGACCTCGGATTTGTGCAAAAAGGTGTTAGCTAAGACCGACCTTGGTTCTATGGCTCGGTGTCCAAATGAACTACCATGAAGTGCAAACTTAAGCAAAACAAAGCAAGAAACACTACATGGCAATTTGTTGGATCAAATTTGGCTAATTTGGGCCAAAAGATGGCCCCGACCGGGTGAATCCGTGGATGGCCTCCGCGTCAGCGAATGCAGACGCTGCGTTTGGCGGTCTCACCCGTTGGCTTTGTTTTTGGGCCAATTTTTGGTCATTTTAGGAAATTTGAAGATGCTAATATGGCTAATTGGGCCAATTCTAACCTAACTAGCAACTTATTTTGTGCAAAACTGACATCTAAAAGCAAGTTTTTGGGGGTAGTGGGTGAATCCGCGAACGCAGCGCCAGCGTCGAGGCCTTGAGAGGCCATTGGCGGTCTCACCCGACCGCCCCAATTTTTGCATTTTTGATGATTTTTTTGCCAAAATTTTGTTGTAGTCATGATTTCGGGGTATTTCTAGACATGCTATGAAGAATTCTACCAGAATTGGGTTCTATTTTCTACATTTCAAGAACAATTTTACGAGGGAAAAGAACTTTTTATATTAATGAGGAACATGATTACATGAAAATTTTAGTTCTTCTACAAAATTTACAAAATTTGAGGCCTAGGGCCTCTCCCCTCAAGATCCTCCGGTGCCAAGTGGATATCCTTAGGCATAAGGGTTGCCCCGCTTAGCATGGATGGCGCAGGTTTCCCTCCTCGAAGAGCTGCACCAGCTCGCCTCGGAGGCCTCTTGAGCCCCGGTCATTAGAGGGGTTACCACGTAGTCCGTCCGAACTGGCTGCAAAACCTCCCTAAGGAGGCGCCTTCGGGAGCGCCTTCCTTATAAGGAGATTAGTGCACATCCGAAGTGCCGAATCTCCCTAAACACCCGGGCGTGTCTTTGTTTGGCGTGGTGAACCCTCTCGGGTTTTCTGGCCTTGGTGGGGGTGGCTTGGGCTGGTTCTTCTTTGGCCTGCCCCCACTACGACGCTGTTGGACCTCCTGGCGGCAATACCACTCATTGTACCTCGTCCGGCGAAGGTACTCCTTATATGCCACCATCTTTCTTTTGAACTCCGGTCCTGGCTGCTTGGCCTTGAATGCCCAGCTCCCCTACCTTCATTTTTCTTCACCACCTTAGGTGGTTCCGGCCCACTTAGGGTAGGGTGGCCTGCGTCGAGTCTGCTTTGCCCCTCCTCCTCCTCCTCTGCCTCCTCCTGGGCTCCTCTTCCTAGTGGCTCTTGAATAACGACGGTCCGGCCCGAGGCCCGTCGTTCCTTCTCTTAGTTCTCCTCTCCTCCTCCCTCGGCTCCTCTCCCGCTCCCGCTTCTTCTGGCGGCCCTCTCCCCCCAGGCCACTCCGACCTTCTCCTTACCTTTCTTCCTTGGGACCAGAAGGCCCCGCTTCCCTCCCCGCTGCTGCTGCTTTGCTCCTCCCCTTCTTCTTCCACCTCGGTGTCCAGAGGGTTCAAATGGCGAGTCTGTAGGTCCTCTCCCAGTGCCTGGCCGGCGGGAGAACTGGTGCTGGGACTCTCCTCGGCGTCATGGTATGAGGCTTCATTGCTGCTGGCCGCTTCTTCCGGGGAAGCTCCTCTTCCCCTTTCTTGGGTGGGAGGTGTTAGGATCTTCTTAACATGTAAGCCTGGCTTTGCGCCATGGAGAGGGTCGGTCTTGGTCCAGTCTTCCTGTAAGTTTGTTTGGTGCGGGCCATATCTTATGGTTCAGAAAACGGGTGACGAAGAAATTTTGGGCAAGAGAAGGTTTGAGGTGAAGGGTTGGAGAGAAAAAATGAGGTGTCAGATATTTAAAAAGGAGGGTCCCTGGGAATATTCTCCTACCATAATTACCCCTATTTATTAGCCCCCCCTTATTAATTACAAGATATTTAATTAATTATTTAACTATTAATGTATATATTAACCTATATTAATTGATATTATCTTTAATTTTTCGAATTTTCCTAATGGTTCGAAGTGCAATTTATGAATTTGCGCCATTTTTCACCTGGGCCTCTGATTGGCATGATTCTTCGACCCATTTTAGGTGAAATTTGATGCAGATGCATAATTTTCACTCCAAATTTACTAGAAAATTCGTTTGCCTCTCTCAAATCTTCGTCTAACACTTAGCCTAATTCCTGACCCACTACCTAGGAGAAAAAAATTTTTTTTCCCCCCATTTTCGCGGTTCGATGGTGGAATGTTTATTCCACACCCCTATAGGCCTGTTAGACTACTTCATGGTTATGGTCAGTGCTAGTTCTTGGTCAACCAAGAACATCGCTCTGATACCATTGTGACGCTCCCTGCTAAACATACGGCGCCCGGCCGTACGCTCGGCAGGAAATCCCCCATCCGGCTCGACAACCGCATGGGCCCTTCATCTATCCCGCACTCTGAGGTGACCCTGGTGCGGGAAGGGAACACGAAGGTGTCTTGCGTGCCCGTCCCCTATGGGCTCCTATAACAGCGGAAGCGATAACACGTCAGAACTAGCATCAACATATACAACTACTACCTCGAAGGGTAGTGCATCACATATAAACCAAGGCAAAGATGATAATCACGAACCATAAAACAGGAGAGCTCCTACCCCTACCGTAAGGTATGAGGGTGACCGACCGGGCCCCACCTCAAGATAGAGCGGAGACCGAGTCATGGCGATGACGAGGGCTGGCATAGAACAATGGCTAGGGTTGACCACTCCATCCGCCCCTCCTGTGCATACTTTGCAGATGGGCTAGATCAGGCTCTGACAGGACTCTAGCCTTCCGGATACACAATCCCGTGGCATCACCCATCGAGGCGCTCCGGTTGCATCTCCCCGGTCCGATGAGGCAGAAGGGTTGCATCTCCCCTTCCCGGGTCTAGAGGTGCCGTGGGCGGCTAGAGAATCGTGGCGACACACGCGATTCGTGCCCGGTGAACCCCCAAAAACGAGCCCAAGCCCTCCCTTGCGGCTCTCGGAGGCGTGGCAACACCATTGCCCGGAGGTGTCGGACCCATGCTCGGCCCACACGAAGTGACCGACCATAGGCCTAGCCCACTATGGGATCCCCCGAAGCCCCCACTCGGCAGGGATCCTCCCTCCACTTTCCCTCTAGCCCTGTTATCTGGTGCTGAGTCATATCATAGCCTCCATAGCCTGGTGGGCTCCTATGCACAGGCCGCAACTAACAGGAACTAAGGGATCTACTCTAGGAGCATACTAGATATGGCTCTAGGTCTCTACCCCCCGTCCCAATACAAGAGGAGCAAACATGATCAACCATCATCACATAATCATCATGAGAATAATCATAAGAAGAACATCTTAACCTAATCATACAACTAACTAATAGTTAGGGTTCCTTGATTAGGGTTCAAGATGTTGAATATGGGTTCTAGGATGGCTCTACTCTAGATACAAAATACTAGCACATCTGGATTGCTAATTCCAGATGAGCTATCACAACTACTATCCTACATACCTTGTTCCGATGCTCTCCCTCCAGATCCGGGCGCCTCCATAGTCTTGACTCACCACCGCCTTTGTTCCTCCTCCAAGAACGGGTCTACCTGGCAGGCTGCTGCACCCGCCCTATGCCACAATCGAGCGATGTTCAAACGGGTTTCGAACAAGTAGGTGAGTCTCGGGGTGCTAGGGCTGGAAAAGAGGTCTAGGGTTAGGGTTTATGCCTATATAAGTTAGGTCCACCTAGGCTGCCACGTGGCACCAATCGGGTGAGTCCTGTGTGGCGGTGCCCCAATAGGTTAAGGCCACATGGATAATGGCTTAACCTATGGTTGGCTAAGCTATGAGAATAACTTAGCCATGCCCCCTAGTGCCACAATCTATGGTATACAAGGCTATGAAGATAGACTTGTATGGTGACGGATCCAGGAATATACGTATTTATGGCGTATATTCCCCTGGACCGTCACAATTGCTCAGTTTTTTCTGTTCGATCCGGCAGCAGCAAGTATACCCTCTCTGATTTTTTAAATCGGAAAATTTTTGTCGCGGGATCAAGAACCGCATGTCTGAAAGAGATGTCTCAGATCAGCTCAAAATACCTATTAATTTGCTAGAACTTGTTGTGGCCATGGATCATCACCTAAGGTACTTGTAGGTTTTGTACTATCGGCGCCGCAAATCCGCCTGGCTCATTCAGATGCTCTAGGCTCAGGAATCGTACCTCAAATCCAAGAAGAAAGCACCTGCAAATCAGTACCTCAAATCTAAAGCAAATCGGCACCTCAAATCGCCAGAAGAATCGACTACTTCAGAAGAATCGATTGCTTCGGGATTCGATGCTTCAGAAGAATCGATTGCTTCGGGCGTATATAATTTGGGTGTTTACATTACATTCATTCATCTTATGATGAATTTTAAACACAATAGAACTAGCAGATAATCTATTCAAAGATTAAATTGAATAGAATTAAGCAATAGTTTCTAGCCAATTTTCCCCTTAGTTAAAACTTCACAACTTAACCAAATTGTTACAAACCTTATAATTGCTACAGTGAAATCACTGTAGCAAAGGTATTGACCAAGCTACTGTAGCTTGGTTGACCAGCTCCCGAAAGCCCAAGCTTTAGGTCGGATTCTCGATCCAACACTTGCATTCAACCTATATACTGCCGACGAGGTGAAGTTCAATCCTTCTTAATTGTATTATAGCCCCGGATCCGGCCGCTGAGGTGGACCGATCGAGCTAGCCTTATCCTGGAATGCTCAAACAGTTCTATTTCCATGACATCCAGATACCATATTTTGATTTATCCCTTTGGATTCACTTAATTTTTATTATCTCAATGGCTTTCAGCTGATCTAGGAGTTATAAATTTCTATTATCTCAATAGCTTTATGAGGTAGGAACCTTTAACCGACCCGAAGGAATGTTTTTGTCCTTCAAATATGAGTAACATGAATTTATTTGCTTATTTATATTGTAATTTGAAGGTTGGGGCTCAATGCCCACAGAAGATGTGCTACAAAAAATATTGGAGAAGTTGGATATGAAGTTCTTAAAAAGAAGATGATATCTAACGGTATTATTTTCAACGCAAAATGAAGGAAGGACAAGGAGGTTGAGGCTGTAAGTAGTTGTAGGTTGCTAGGTTATTATTTACACAATTATTACTTCAACATAATGTGTGGTTTGTTAGCAGCGATGACACTGATAAGTTAAAGGATTTTCTTACTGACTTAGATTTTGGACAAGCATGTGATATATGTTTATGAATGTGTAGGAGGAATGATGGCGGTGAAAGAAGTTCACAAGATCCAAAAAATGCACATAATGGTGCAAACAAGGATGATTAAAATAGATTTTGTTGCGTAGAATTTACTTGCTTGCCATATGGGGCATTTACTATGTTGAAACCTTGTTTTTATAACGATTTTTTTTTTTCACTACCTCATTACTTGTAACTTGGAAATAATTTTAAAACTAAAATTATTGGTTTATGAAAATGCAATTATGATTGCATTTTTAACGTAAAGTTTGTTGTTTCACATGATTGGCACGAAAGTATGTGAAATTTTAGTCATAACGGGTTTGATGATTGTGTTTAATTGATTGATGTAGAGTTACTTTTATTTTAGTCACTAAGTGTACCAAATCATTGTATTGGAATTGCCAAAATATACATGTCATCTTGGTTATTACATGGCCACATATAATGCTGACAAAATATACATGTCATCTTGGTTATTAGATTGCCACAAATTTGATAAAATATTGAACATATATTTGCTAATTATTTTATTTCAAGTATGTCGCTCTAGTGCCAAAAAACTTGATAATATAACGCAATAAACTTCTTACAATGTTCGTAAAAATATTGATGCTATTTTGACAAAATAATGCAATAAACTTCTCACAATATTAGTAAAAACCTTGATGCTATTTTGACACTCGGATGTTGTAACATGGTTACAAATGGCTATTACGTCGACCGTTGTGGCAAACAATCAAGCCACAAGATTGATGCAATGGTTGTCGCTCGGGTGACAACTTTGTGGCAAATGATCGCGTCATGTATAGTGTCAAGAAAGTGACAAGAATAGGAGTTTTGAAGATTCCAGTTGTGTCAACAATTTTGACGTTATACTTGATGATATAAGAACTCTTCTCTTGTAGTGGTTTCCAAACTTGAAAACCACTTTCACCTTTAAATACCTCAATGGCATTAAGCAAATTAGCACCAAATCTACTAGACATGATTATTTCACCTTGGATCCCTGGCTCTGATACCAATGATGAATTTTAAACACAATAGAACTAGTAGATAATCTATTCAAAGATTAAATTGAATAGAATTAAGCAATAGTTTCTAGCCAATTTTCCCCTTAGTTATAACTTCACAACTTAACCAAATTGTTACAAACCTTATAATTGCTACAATGAAATCAACTGTAGCAAAGGTATTGACCAAGCTACTGTAGCTTGGTTGACCAGCTCCCGAAAGCCCAAGCTTTAGGTCGGATTCTCAATCCACACTTGCATTCAACCTGTATATTGCCGAGGTCAAGTTCAATCCTTCTTAATTGTATTATAGCCCCGGATCCGGCCGCTGAGATGCACCGATCGAGCTAGCCTTATCCTGGAATGCTCAAACAGGAAGTTTTGAATAATGTTTCCCCCTTAGTCGTATATTAGGTGTCCCATTACCATTGTTTACCATAAATATAAATGTCTTCATCGACCCAATGGTCTAAGGTCACCCTTATAAATAAATCACCATCACCTTCATTAGGTTAAGCAACTCTTAACCTTATGATCTTGTCTTCAATCTCAAATAGAACCAACAATTATAACATGAACAATCCTAACATAATAGTGTACATTCCACCCTTCCTTTTTGGGTTGCCCGCAAGGCAAACCCTAGGGACGGAGGGGGTGAAATTTGAATATGCCCAAGGATATTTGAAATGGAAGATGGAGAGTTGTGGAGGCAGATTATTTGAGGGTTACAATAGAATTTTGTGGAGCAACCTCGTCAAAACCATGGAACTAGAAAGCACTGCCAATTTTGATGGAACTTGTGCATGCAGCAATTGGAGTTGCCTTGGATTGGCCTTACAACAAGTTGTGACTTGCAAAGACAGAGAAGCATGTGCCCCAATTGGATCATTGATTTTCGATTTTTGATAAGTATCAAACGCTACTACCGAGACAAGGAATTCTGTCTGTTTTTACATTGATCAACATCAAGCAGATCTAAGCCCAATCTGCTGGTATTTCAAGACGGGTCTACTTTGTTTTTGGATATGAAGAAGGCCACTCCATCGCATGACTTTCCAGAGTTTAGGATGATTTGAAATATAAAGGAAGTAGCAAAAGAAGAATTTTCCTTTGGGTCTTATGTTGGAGTTTTTTCCCATTCTCACATTTTGCCCTTTCAGAATTTGTCTAAGAATCAAGATTTTTCTCATATTTCTTTATTTGGGCAACCCTTTGTGTGGCAGCACATTGTTTTTTTTTTTTCCATTATTGTTGAATGGATAATTGCACCTATTTTAACAAAAATGTGACTCTGTCAACACCAATGACATAATGACATGTCAACATACATAGGTGATATTTTGACTTATAATTCTGGACGTTTATTAAAAATAAAGTAAGACATAAAATAAGAAAAATGATGAGCATAATCCTGTACAACCCTGTCACTGCCATATTCCAGGAAGCCTTGTGACATGTGTTCAGAACTGTGAATTTCCGCATATGGCCTTTTTCCGAACGAACTGCTCCAGAAAGCTCCAAAATATTCGTATGGCCAGTTTGGTTGGGGCATCATTTACACTGCAAAAACATATGGTTACATTTACATCTTCTACATATTTCGCAAACTGACAAAGAAGATTGGCACCAACCTGCCATTTCTCAAGCAGTTGCATGTACTCAGAGTTGTGCAAAGGACATCCAGAGCTATGTGTCTTGGTTGGTTCAATTCTGTTTGTCAGTTTTGTTCCATCATCAGGGCCTTTAGTCTGTGTAGAGAGTTTTCTCCCGTTTCCTGTTGTTCTCTAGGGTGTAGATGAATGAATGTCTTGTCTAGTTCATTCATTCAGGCCTTAATAAGGGCCTAGCAGCAGATAAAAGCAACTCTGTGAAATTGGGTAGTAGAACCTGTGTTGAAAATGGTTACTTAGTAAGACTGTGCACTAAGCATATGAAAACATCAAAATGTAGAAAAACAAAAGGGTGATGACTAGCTTATAGCGAAAACGAAGTTATAAACGGGCAAAAAAACTGAGATACTCAGATTAAGTAAACATGATGAATAATCTGAAGGAATTGACATAAACTGGGGGAGTGAACATGAAAAGGACTGATGAGTCATATATGGGTTAAGTTAAGTTATGTTGAGAGTAGAAAAGGCAAGAACAGTTAAGCATAGATGGAATACTTGCAGCCGAGGCTGCAGTAATCAACAGGGCCCTGCTCTTTTTTATTTTGTTCATCATGGTAGAAGGGGCGTTCACAAAATGCACAGTCGACCATGTTCCTCTCCTCGGTTTGCTTTCGGTTGGGCTTTGGAGGAGGGCCACGGTAAGTGTAGTACCCAAAAGAAAATTCCTTCACTCCCTTCAGTTCTCTAGCAGTGAAGAAGGCCTTGGCATCTGCAGCATCAATGCCTTCTCCTCCACACCTCTTCTTCACCACCAACACATAATGATCCTTCCACTGTCTCTCTTTCACATGATCTCTGTCAACCTTCGTCTCGCATGTTACACAGAAACGTGGATGCGCAGATTCTGTTACAAGCTCTCTTATCAGACTCTTCCTGTTATCACAGTCAACCCAAGCACACTTGCTTTAGTCAAGAAACTGATCTTCAAAAATCAGCTTTTACTCTAACACCATACCTTTTGGCTCGATCCATTTCAGCTTCATTTCATTTTCATTGTGTTTGATGGGTATTTATAGCAAAAGGGTTCTAGACATCAAGGACTCATATGGCAGTTTTTAACCTTTGAGTCACAATGAAAATAAATCAAAATGTAAATATCATTTGCCTTAAATGCCCAGACAAGCCCACATGCCCAACAGCCCGCACGTCGCCAACCAGGCAGACAGACAACACCTGCTTCATCTCGAACACCACACCCCCTTGCTGTGAGCAACCCACACACTCTAGACAACAGGCATCACCTGTTGCGACAGCCAATGTTGTTCCGCGACTCAGTGGGCAGCAAGAGCAGGGCCGGCGACGTCATAATGTGGTGGTACGTGGAATCCTAGAGGAAGCAGGAGAGGATCTCACTAAGTGCATCTAGGATCAGATCCTATCTCACATGGCATTTTAGACCACGGTCCACATTGTTCGAGCAAGTCGCCTTGCTCAACGCACAGGTCGCCTACGCGTTGTCACCTTCACGGTTGCAGACACGCAAGTGCGTGAGGCAATTTTGCGTCAGAGTAGGCAATTGAAAGGAACTACCCTGTATGTTGACCAGGATCTCACTCCGATGCAACAGAAGTCCCGCCAGCAACAGCTGGCTCAAGTCAGAGACGTCCGCCGTCGAGGGGGCACTGCAGGATTGGTCCAGGCAAGCTTCGCATTTTTAGGCCGGCGCCTGCTGAGGTCACCGATGCAATGCGTCAAGCTGCTACAGTATCCAGAGGCTCCATTGCTACCGCTGCAGGAGCTGCCCCTCCGGCTGCCACTCCTACTACTGCCACCAGTACCCCTGCTCTGCTCCCGCTGCTCCAACAGTTCCTGCAACTGCTGCTCTCAGGCACTGCACACTGCTCCCCCTGCAGTCGGAACAGATCATCGTGCGTCTACATCAAATGCCAACAAATAGGAATTGTGCCTCTGGATGGTATCTTGGAACTGTCGGGACTTCCCTTGGCAAAAAGGGGAAAGTCTCAACTCTATTGCACCAGATATGGATCTCATTTTCCTCATGGAAGCATGGGAATATGCAGGCCACAGACTACCGAACCTCTCAGGCTATCTGCATTTTTCGGTGTTCAACGAGTGCACAGGCAAGCGAGGGCATGGGGGGTTGCTTGCTACTATCGTGCAACCTTGGTGCTGTCAGTCTCGCTGCACAAAACAGACAGGTACAATCGCTACTTGTAGGTGCGCGTGCAGCATGCAGTGACAACATCCTCTTCGTGGCAGCATGCTACTTTCCACATGCCGAGAGCAACTTTTATAACACTCATTTGGGTGTGGATAGATTGGAGCCCTATGGCGATCTATATGATGATATACAGCAGCACAAACAGTTGGGCAAGATCATGCTGCTTGGAGACTTTAATGCACGCACAGGAGCCGAGCAGGTCCCAAAATTTGAGCCCCTAGCAGAGAACATCTTGCAGTTGAACCTCCCAGAGTTGGCTTGGTCAAGGATATCAGATGACAATCATATTTCACGCTATGGCGGGTAGTTATTGTTGCTGGGTAGTATCTTTGACCTGGTTATCTGTGATGGGTTGGCACAATGGCCATCTTCCAGCCGCTGCACTTGTAGACATGAGAACCAAGGGGGCGGCTCCAGTGTGGTGGATGGGAATAGGATCTGCACCTGGTTACCCATTATTTCATTGGAACAGACACTCGGGACGAAGAAGTGGACTCAAGACCACCAGCCCATGTTCGTGCATATACATTGGCAGGCTCCCCATGCATCCATTGCCTCAACACCCGTGCAGGGACCTATGCCCAGATGCTTGAGCATGATCTGGCGGGACTACTACAACTCCTCACACTTCAACTGCAATCTGTCCAGCTGATTAACCTACTTCTGACAGCTGCTGAAAGATGCTTTGAGAGAGGTCACTCACGGAGAACCTCGGGCGCTACCACCTTCTCCCGCAACAGATGGTACGATGGTGAGTGTCGGGAGATCAAATGCGAACTCCGGCAAGTCAATGATCCCACCTCCGTCCATAGGTCATCAGTCAATACCGCTCCTTCCTCAAGAACACGGAAGCCAGATACCTCGTAGAGCACCAGCAACAGATGTCCAGTCTCCTCGATCAGCATCCCAAGACATTCTGGAGAAAGGTATTGAGCAAGGCTGTATAGCCCACAGGGAACATCACCTCGGAGCAATAGGTACAACAGCTTTACAATCCGCTTAGGGGTCGGGCACCAGTGGGCCTGGGGATGTCATCATGGGCCTACAACGCCTAGCTAATGGGAAGGCAGCAGATTTAGATGGCATGCAGGCGGAACTTCTGAAATGGGTTGGGCTTCCACTGGTGCCTGTCCTCACGGCACTATTCAATAAAGCATTGCAAGAAGACTTCCCTCTGCAGTAGACCACTAGGGCGTAAATTTGATAGTGGTACCCCAAAAGCACTGTCCGGACACTTGCTTTAAGTGCTTTAGGTGCTTATTCCTCGATCAAAATTTAGAGTAACGAATTATGAGGTTGTTATTCCAGAAATAGCAATCCTCTTCCGAGGAGGAAGGGATCGATGACATGGATTGATTCTTTGGGCGGGGGAATTGATTTCTTAGTTGATTCTACCGGATGGCGGGATTTCTTGGATGGCGGGAATTTGTATCAGTTCTTGCTATCATTCTTCAATTCCGGAATAAACTAGTTCATTTCAATTGCAATTCTGACAAATTAGAATTGCAATTCCTTGATCATATCAATTTCATGGCAAGTTCTCCTGAAAGCATTGATTCTGCTAAACGAAGAATTTACTTGGAGCTAGAATCCAGGAGAAAACGAGAATCCAGAAAGAGGATTAGAGAATTGGAGAAGGAGAACATTGCACCTTTAGTACAGAAGAGAAAAGAACGTTCTCTGAGTCAAAGAAGACAACAGGAACTTTCAAAAGAGTTAGAGGATTCTTTTTTTCACATTGTAAGGAATTGTGCTGATGATGATTCAAAAGGAAGAGTAGCACACAGTTTTTTAAAAAGGATCAAACATTTACCACATGTTACTATAGCAGATCCCAAGGAATTTCATGTGATGAAAGATATGATTTCCAATGTGAGAGAAACCATGCAGGGCACAAAATTTCAAAGAAGTACCGATGTACTCCAAGCAAGGAAGACTACCCTCCAAATGGCAGCTTCCACGCTTAGAGGGACTAATCAGAGAGCAATTTCAAGGCTTCTTTCAATTCCCAAGAAAACTGTAGCCCAGGCATTTAGAAGACGAATATGTGCAGAGTTTGATGCTGGTCCATGGTCAATGCATGCAAGGAAGAAGAGATTTGATGCACTTTCCCCAGAAGAGATAAGTGTTGTGAGAAGGTTTTGGCATGAGAATACACGAGTTTCACCTTATAAAAAACATGTTAGAAAGCATGTAACTGAGAGTGGTGAGAAAATTGATCATCCAATACATTTGCTAGAAGTGACACATGTATTCCTTGAACCATTTATTTGTTATTCTCATGTTTTTTTAGTTTCTATATTTCTTACATGGTTCTGAAATCTATTTTTTTTTTTTTTTTTTTGTTCAGTTGCAACTATACCTTGCTTTTGAAAAGGAACATCCTGATATGAAGATATCCCAGCAGACTTTTGAAAGATTGAAACCAAGCTATATTAGGAGGCTTCAAGAAAGAGAGAAACATGTTGTTGCCAATACCATCTGCATCTTGAATTTGCCATGCAAGCCATAAATAACATGAGGATGATCCTTATGGTGTACACAAAGATTGCAAGTGTAAGTGCAGAATTTGTGGTTCGGGTCCAACATGTATTGCTAAAGAAAACACAATCAAATCAACTAGTGATTATTGGAGACAAATTGTGTGCTTAAGGATGAGAATGATGAATGGCACAAGCATGCATGTCTAATGCAGACACTGTACAAAAGTGTGGTTTGAAGAGGCAAGTGTGGTTTCCTTGCAATTTCCAGTTTTGATTGCCTTGATTTTAACATATTTGATTGCTTTATATAGGCTGCCAACATGCCCCGTAGAGAGAAGGTTAAGAATAATAAGCGGGATGTTAATTGGAAAGTGTTTGAGCAATTAAAAGTAGTTTAGATTTTACTTGAGTTGGGTGTGTGTTAGTGTAGAGGTAAATTAAAGCTTTATCCTCTTCTGCAGCAAAGAAGTCTGAACAAAGAAAACTAGGGCTGGCAAGAAACCTTCAAAGGTTACAAGATTGGCATACAAATCAGGTTCTCCTTTTGAATTCCATCAACATGCAACTAAAACTCAAGACATTTGTTCCACATAATTCTGAGCTCATTGGCAAACAAAACAATTCGGGCAATGTTTGACACATTTTGCAGATGATACTATTGTCTCTGTGATAGATTTTGCAGAGAATTATGGATTTAAAATTCAACAAGAAGCTCAATCCTGCCAATCGGCATCTTGATCGGTCTCCATTCTTGTACACATCACTTATAGAAGAATGAGAAAATCGAGGCGAAGCAAGACAAGAAAGAAGGAAGAAGATGACAAAGAGATTAAAAAGAAAAAATGCTTTGCAAAAGAGAAAAGAAAAACTCATTGAAAGGAATTGTGAAGGAGACTCACTTCTATATCGGTGATGACAAAACTCATGATCTTGAGTTTGTCCAAAGATTGTCTCCATAATCATGCATTGGCTAAAATCTATGGGAATTAACTATAACAAACATGTTTTACGGGTGAGTGATGGCTGTTCTTCACGGTTTTAAGTCTGCAAGACCATTTTACTTCCTTGGTAGGTTTCACAAACATCTTCAAAAGGATATTCTCGGAATTTTTTGCTAGCTCACATGGAAAAGGTGAGCATGATGGTCTTGGAGCTGTCATCAAGAGGATTCTAACAAAGGAAACAGATGAAATATGATGGAAAGAAATTGCGATTGCAAAGGAGGTGGTTGCATTTCTTAGGTGGTACTTCAACAACAATCCCACTGATAATGACATAACAAGGTATACTTTACTGGTTTTCCTCTGCATACTAAGCACTTAAGCACTTAAAGCACTTAAAGCACTTAAGCACTTAGAATTTAAGGGCATGAATATATAAATTGTTTGTGTTTGTGGTTGTTAATGGGCTACTCTATTATGTAAAACATGATATTTCCCAGCCCTAAATCAAGATTGTCTTCTTTTTTTATTTTTTGATATGGATATTCTTCAACTGTTTCAGCACTGAAAGCACTTACAGCACTAAGCACTTGTGCAGGTACTTCTGGGAAATTGATCCCTCAAAAATAGATAGATCTGAGAGATTTGACTGTCACACTTTGAAAGGAACTACACAACTCCATTGCATAAGACCATGTGACAAGGACAACACTCTAAAGGTAGCTTATAGACCTCTCTCATGCTTCACGTGAGAATTGTGTTCAATTCAATGGGACTCCTGCACCACGAAGTCACGCATTGGTGGTTGGGAAACTACTGAACTAAAACTGAAGGAGATTAAAGCAACTAATGATGCTAATAAAGCATCAGATGAAGACTTGCAGATAGAAGTAGAAGATGAACATGAAGAAGAGGAAGATGAGGAAGACTATGACATAGCTAGTTCTATGGTAGAGGTTGGAGATAATTTTGCTGTCAATGCAGAGGAAGGTAATGAAGAGGGGGTTGATTTTTATGTATTGAAGTGCACAGAAGCAAAGAACACTTTGCTTGAGGGATTATGTGGATGGATGGGAAAATGTATTTGGAGTTGAATCACATTATTGTCTCAGGATATTACTATAAACAGGTGGGTGGTCTCAAATTTGAGCTACTGGATGACCAGCCTGTGGCTAGTGTGTATAGCCACCTTGTAAGATTAGCTAACTTTGAAATGATTGCAGATGAAGAGGATGGTATGTTGTATACTATGGCTGAAGACACTTGCCAACAGTTATATGTAGCCTCCCAAACTTCGGCTTAAATTCTATGGTCAAACTCGGCTTAAATCTTTGTTCATATGGTATTGACTCAATTATTATTCATAGTTTGACTATTAAAGCAAAAGCACTCACACAAAAACATCAATGCAATTGTAACCTTGAAAGTCATGTATTTATGTTCTGTATTACATCAAAATTGTGGCATATCTGCTTTTGTATAACATGTACAAAATTGTGGCATGTCCGCCTCGAAGTTATATATAAGTCTTCATTATTTCAATATACAACCTAACTTTTGCATGAATCTGGTCTCATCTTAACCTGAATTCTGAATCAACTTCGCATTCTATCTCAGTGTGTCTGAAGTATGAAAGGTCTCCCTTAACCATTGTAGCTGACCTTTGCAATATTGTTTTACCATTTCAAAGTGGTTTTCCTTTCCCAATTCAAACTCGACATTGTTTCTAGAATTACGAGAGCATCCTCTCGTGTCTTGATCGGCCTACAATGATCCTTTAGAATGTTAGAGAAATCATCAACCATTGCCACATCCTTGAGTAATCTTGGCAGAATTGGTCCAATACATAATCATCTCGCATCCAAATTAAAGCCCGGAATCAAAAGAGATGTGAAAGGTGGAGAGGCAAATGTTTTATGAATGCTATCATCCAACAATATGCAATTGCCCTCATATTGTGGGTATTCACTAAAAGCTGCAGATAAAGGTTTTAAGTACAATGGTTTTTCAGATCGGATGGGCCACTTGAAAGGCATCTCTAAGCAATGGGTCTGATCCCAAATAAATACAAAGTCATGCCTAATAACTGGTGCTATGACATCCACAACTTCATTTACATTAACCTTGTTCATGGATGACCAAATTGCTATGTCAAAGTGTGCCATTGCTGCCTGCAGAAATTCCCGTGCATGAGGCCTTAAAACAACCAATTTCTTGCTTGTTTTTGTAATCCACAATCTGCTGTCCACACGTACAGGATTGTTCCTACTGTATGTACTCACTAGAACACCATTCACATCTAAAATAAGAAGTTTCCTCTTCAAAGAGGACTTTCTTTGTACACCTATCATTCAAAAATAAAAAGTAAACACCAACTCAAGCACAAACACAAAAGCGAAATTTAAAATACTAAATTAATAATAACTTTGTCAACATTTTGATCAACCATTTGTTCAACATATTGGTCTTGAAATACAATTGTACCTGAACATTCAAACATCTATAGTTAAATCAAAGATTTTATAGACAAATCTGAATTGCCTCTTAAAACCTCCATAATTGCATTCATTTTGGTACACAATGTCTTCCTTTTTCTAGTACTTCCTTTTACGGCCCTTCCTTTTACATTTTTTTCGCCTTTTCTAGTTCTTCATTTCTTTGTAATTGTTTCAACCTCAACTTCTTTTTCTGATTCCAGCTCATTTGCCAATGCCCTCCTTCTAAAATTGTACTTCCCGCCTTCTTGACTGTGTTCTTTGCCTTTTTAATGTTTTTCCCTTCTTTGTTGCAACCTCTCCATCTTTCCTTTTCCTTTTGTTGGCTGCTTTCTTCTCTTTTCGAAGGGGTAATTTGTACATCCTTACTACATCCTACACCATCCTGTTCAACAACGGTTTCATCCCGCTCACTTGCATATCCTTGATGGATGCTTTTCTAGCCCTTTGCCTTAAGCGCTTTTTTTAGGACTACACAATGCATCTTTCAGCACTTTTTTCAATTCGGGAAGGTGGCACATAGTCTTGATGAGCGAAGAGGACCTACCAATTGAATCAAGTTGATTTGTAGGTATATCTCTTTGTAGGCATATCAACTATTTTATTTACTTCCTGCTGCTTTGTCACATGCATGCCAAGCTCAAGAAATAAATCGGATGAATTACACCCCCACATACCTTGCATTTACCTTCCTTCAACAAAGGCTGCACAAGCCACATGGTACTCATGATCACAACTTAAAATCAAAGACAATTTGTACCTATCATGAAAAAGTAGGCCACAAGCACAGCAAGCACCAAAGTTGCAGATTCCTGGTAGTCTTCTGCTGATAGTGTTGATGCTGAATGGATTAAAACTTATATTCTTCAATTCTGTAAGATTACAAAGATTAGCTCGAGTTACGAAATTCTGGCCTCTTTCTCTTTGATCTCACATTCCAAGGTATTCTTCCTCGAGCTGCTCCCTTCAGTATCTGGAGACTTGAAAAGGTTTTTAACTCGGTTACAGTAATATGTCTCCATTTGTAGTGTCATCTCCAATTCCTTCCTCAGATCAGATTCCTCCTCCCAACTTTCGGATATTGTGGTCTTCAAAGCCTCAACTTTCTTCATGCTCTCTTCAAGTTCCACACCTTTGAATTTTTCATTAGACTTAGCCTCTGCAGACTAAACTAACCTCAATTTCATGCACCTCTTCTAACATGCTTGCCCTTTCATTCTCAAGCTTATTTACTGACTTCCTTAATCAATTCAAAGTTCTCTTTTTAAAAGCGAGTGGTCTAATTTTGAACTTTCTAAGCAAGTAACTTTGCTAGAAGTGGCAAATTGGACATCCTTTCCTCTACTAGACCTGCAATTTCTATACTTCATAACTTGAGCCCCAAAAGAGGCCCAATTGATCTTGTGCTTTGCGGGGTTTGAAATGGCGATATCACAATTTTCCCATGCAAAAGCATAAGCCACACCTTTCTCACTTCATTGTTTGGCATAGTTTCCTTCCGATATAATTTTTTTCAACAATCATCCAATTTTTCTCGGGGCCCAGGCTGGATCATGGAAACTTTCATCTTATTGCTTGGGCCTTCTTGCCAAACCGAGGCCCATTGTGCATCTGTTACATTATCTTCCAACCATTTTACTTTTAAAGCAGGTTGCAATCCTTCACCAGAAAGTCCATGAATGTCTATGAAATCTTGCTCGGTCACCTTGACCATTGTAAATTGAACGGATCAAAGGATTGTGTGACGGAATTGGTGATCAAGGAAGAGGATTCGGAAACAGGGGATTCGAAATTGGGGCAGAATAAAGAAAGGGCGCGCGGGAAACGAGGCAAATGATGTCCTCTGAAAAAAAACTGACTGCTCGAATTTAGGTGCTTTAAGTGCTTGGTGCTTTCGCGCATTTTGGGGTACCACTATCAAATTTACACCCACTAGTAGAGTTGTGCCCATATACAAGGCAGGTGACCCTCAATGCCCAGCGAACTATCGCACTATTATGATCAGCTCTTTCTTTGCAAAACTATTGGCTGGCATCCTTGAGCAGCGACTGGCAATATAGACGGAAGAGGCAGGTGTGTGAGCTCTCATACGAGTAGGCTTTCGGCCCAGGCATTCCACCATTGATCATATCTTCACTTTGCGCACATTGATTGGGGATAGCAGGAATTGCCGGCAAGACCTGTACTGTTGTTTTGTGGATTTTGCAAAAGCTTTTGACACAGTGCGACGGGACAAGCTATAGGACAGATTGCGGCAGCTAGGGACCCCCCTTCACTTGCAGAACGCAATATACAGGCTATACGAGCATGCTTAGCCCGTATCACATCATCAGGACAACCGGTAATCAGTAATGTTGGAGTACGTCAGGGGTTGCCCCCTCTCCCCCACACTCTTTGGTCGTTGATCAGCTGGAAGATTGGCTTTTTGAGCACGAAGGTGCGGGCGTCCATCTCATGCATCACACAATCCGGCAACTCATATATGTTGACGATGTCAACCTCCTGACCTATACTCCAGAGGAGATGCAACGTCACCTGGATGCTCTTGACACTTTTTACCGATTCACTGACATGCGAGTTAACTTGGCCAAAACTAGGGTGCTGCTAGTTTCGTCATCCTGTCAGCCGAGGCTTCCCTCATTCACTTAACAGGGACAAGATGTAGAGGTGGCTCCGACCTACAAGTACTTGAGGATCGAGTTCTCTACTACCACCCACTGGGATGCTGCCATCAAGTTGCGGGGTTGGAAAGCACTACATGCCATGCAGAACAACAGCCACAAGGCAGAGTTGTATGCCTGGGGCCACCAATCACACTTGTTTAAGGCCTTGGTCGAGCCGGTCCTCCTGTACGGGGCAGAAGTGTGGGATCCGGTGATATCCCTCACCACCTTGAATGCTCTCGAGTAGGTGCAGAAAGCCTTCTTAGCACGAGCCCTTGGGGTAAAGTCCACAGTTCCATACCAGATCCTACTCCAGGAGACAGGTTTTTTTCCCCTTCAACGAGCTGCATTGGAATGCCATATTATTTATTTCCAGAAGGTGGTCGCTATGGGTGATACACGTTTGCCCAACCTTGCTTTGGCCGTTGCAATGGGTCCCCAACACCTCAAAGCCTGCTGAAAGGACAAGCAAGCTCAGTGGTTCTCACGTTGGGATGTACAGGCAGACAGATGCGTACAGGTATGGACAAGGAAGGATCACAATGCACTAAAGTTGTACCTAGGTGCTACTTTCCTTCGCAAGCTCTGGGATGCAGATGCTCTGACGCACATTAAGCTGGCACACTATCAGCAGCAAGTCAATCCTAGTCTCACGAGAGGCCCACACCAGTACTTGTACACCCATTTGCCCTTGAAGAAGCGCAAACTTATAGCTTCCATTCGCACGGGTGCACATCGCCTCCGCATTGAGACAGGGCGTTGGACTCAGGAAGCACGGGAGGAGAGGATTTGTTAGTGTTGCCACCAGGGCACCATTGAACATGAATGTCATGCCTCCATATCTGCCCAACATTTGCCCATATCCGAGCGCGGTATGTTAAAGGGCTTTCATTTGATTTTAAAGAATCTAATAAATTTAAATATAATATTTTGGATGGATGATAGTGTCTAGCAGGAAACTGAGGCCATTTCATTGTAATCTATATGAGACAAAGATATGCTTGCTAGAAGCCACTTTGTTATATATATTACACAATTGTTACACATTTTGTCACAAATGTGTAGATATGTATAGCCTAAGACTCCATGGAATTCTAAAGAATCTACATAATTGTTAATAGAACATATTTGATGATAACATCTAGGAATTTTCTCAAAACAATTTCACTTCCAATCGAGGTGCCTATACAAACCTGTGCCATGAACAAAATCAATCTATGGCTCAATAAACTTCTATAGGAATATCAATGATCAATGATTGTGAACAAACAAAGGCCAAATTGTAAGGTTTTGCTTTTCTTTATTTTTCTCTCTTATACTTATTTTCCCTCTTGACTTCTAGGCAAGGATTGTGGGGGCCAATTATATGCCTTGCCATGTGCTATTACATACAAATCTATGGTTTTGTGCATTTTTAGCCTTTGAGGCTAGCATTAGAAACACAAGATTTAGAATCCAACTCATTGTAGTACATCATGCTCATGGTGGGCTTTAGATTGTTCATGATGTGTTTCAGAATACAAAAATATTGGACATGGCAAATATGTTGGGAGAAGAAAAATTATTGTTTATGATATGTATGAGATGAGACTCTTATTCAATTAGGTGATTATCACATGAAGAAAACCACGATAATTTGAATAGCAAATACCTAGCTCCATTAATTTTGCTCCAACATCTATATTCTCTAAGGTTTGTTAGACGTAAAATAATAACGAACAAACACTTCGATTAACATTTATTAACAATAAGAGTAAATTGTTTAAGCAGTTACATTTATTAAGATACATTCTATATGCAACTCAAAACAATTCAAGAAGATAATGTTTGCCCTCACATGATTAACTTGAAGCCACTTTTAATACAAATCCACATTTTTACGCCCGACGAAAAGCTCAGCAATGCTGGGCACTTTTTCTAGTTTTTTATAAATGCAAGTTGCTATACTGTAAGATTTAATAATTCTAGACAATCTAACAACTTTTTTTATGGCAATTGATAAAATTTTTGCAAAAAAAAAAGACCGACTCGGTTACTTCGCGCAGAATGGCTCTGCGTTCTCGACGCAGGGGCTGTTTGCACGGAGTGACCCGAGTGGGAAGTCAATTTACAAGGAAAATTTTAATTTACTATATTAATCAAAATTCTTAAGTACATTTATTACAAATCGTTATACCAAATGTTTCATACAAAGTTTTCAAGCTTTTAGAGCTTGTCCTTCCTAATTCGTCGGGCCAAGTGGAAATCCTTCGGCATGATGATGACCCACTTCACGTGCCCCTTTTGTTGTTTGGGTTCCATGGCCAATTTGGCTCCACGGACGTTAAAAAATCTACCTATCTATTGAAATGTCGAGTGACCTCACCCTTATAGCTATTATCTTTATTCGTGGATCTTAGAGATTTGAAGGGATGACGACGATCAAACTCTAGCTGCTTTCATTGAGGTGTTGATGTGCGAGCAAAGGGATTAGCAGACGCTATAGAAGGGTACCCTTGCTGCTACAAAGGAATGGAAGGAGCAGAGTTACAGCAGCAATGAGCGACTAAAACCTCCCATAATATGCACACCTTGAGCAGATCACAAGGTAAGCTTTCCAAGGCACCAAAGAACACTTCGATCCGAGTTTGGATGCTCTAGATATGAGCAAAAAGATACTACTAGTACAAGATCCTTAAGGGGGCCAAATTAATCAGATCCAAAACGTTGAGCATCTGCCGGAAAATCCTACAATCTATACATCATTGGAAAGATCATGGTGTAAGCTTTTCAAGCACCATCTGACTTCAGATGCCAGATATGAGCAAAAAAATACTACCGGTGCATGGATTTTTCCACAGGCGCTAGAGAGAGAAAATCATTGCGCCTGGAATAGAGAGGTAAGAGTCATTGTTTAATATTTTCTTTAAGGACGGTAGAGAAAATTGATATGTCTTTGCAATATTATCTCCTTGTCCCTCCATCCGGCGGCCCTCTTTTTCGCTCCTCTCCCTCCTCTCTACGTCCTTTATCCTATCCGACTGCCCGCTTATGGTGGAGGGATTGTCTTCTCGCTATCGGCTTGGATTCATCCCAATATGGTACACATTCTGCTCGTCACGGCGGGGCCTCGGCAGCTACAGCTCGGGGGGGGTTCCACATGATGCTGCGCACGCTCACAGTCGCTGGCGCACCTCTTCTTCTCACTCTCGCTACGTGCTTCGTGACCCGACTCAACACTTGGAGGTTTCGCGGCGTCTGGGCTTATAGTTGAGGAAGTTTTCTGGTAGTCGGCCAGTTTTGTGTCTCTTGCGAGTCCCTTCCCAGCATCGCATCGATCCGAGCCCTCGGATCGCCATTCTGGGGAGGGACGAGCTGTTATATCAGGCCACTTCCCCTTTGGGACCGGTTATCGGCGTCTTCTCACAACAGCACTTCTTCCATTCTCGTTGCTTCCCTCCCTTCCCGCCCTACTGCGTGGGGGCATGCGTCTCTTTTTCATTTATGTTTTTGTTCATGCACTCTTTGTTGTTGTCCACCTTGGGTGTTGCTATAATCATGTTTTCTTTTTCATCGGCATCATGCCACATTATTCTCCACCTGCGGGTGATGCTGTTTATTTCCACCTCGAGGGTGATGCATATTTTCATGTAATGGTTCTCCACCCGTTGGATGATGCTTTTCCACCCTATGGGTGATGCTATCTCTTTTATGTTATATTCTTTTTCATTTGTTTTCATCGCTCATATCTTTGGGAGCTTATTGTTGTGCGGCTTGCTTCATCCTTGCCATGCATGTTTGCTTTTCTCTAACCATTCACGGGTATTTTTTAGGGTTCTTTGTGTTGCTTGCAGGATTCTGCCGTCTTTTGGGGTCCTGCTCTATTTGTGTTCGCCATCAACCCATCTCCTTCGGTTCTCCAGGCAACACATTCAAGGTTTTTGGCGACCATTTCTCATTAGGGTTTTCCTCGAAAACCCGAAAGGGCGGGGTTTTTTATCCCGATGAGAAGTTGTCGCCATTACCCTTCTATATTGCTTGTGCACATTTCTTTTTACCGGGTAGTCCGATATTGTTCCTATGGTCGGCTACCCCTCTCTATTCTTCAAAACATTGTATACTGCTGCTGTGATGAATGACAAGCCTATCTATCCGGTTTTGTGTCTCTTGCGAGTCCCTTCCCAGAATCATAAGATTGTAAATATAGAGCATCCTCATTGGGCATGTGTAAAGGTTAAAAATATAGGCGATATATAATTAAGAGCTTGTCGTTTGTATGAATATTAACCTTCCACGTGCTCACAATTCTCTAATGGGCTCGAAACAAAATAATCATGCTCATGAGATGGCAGCAAATCAAAGATTTTTTTGTTCGTAATTTAATGTACATAATTTGATGTATGTTTGAGATGGAACATAAACCGACCGAGAATAAACATTTGAGATGGCAACAAACAAAGATTTTGTTGTTTGTAATTTAACTTGATGTACATAATTTGATGTATGTTTGAGATGGAATATAAACTGACCGAGAATAAACATTTGAGATGTACATTTGAACATATGCTTGGATCTAAATTTATGGTCCGCTTGAAAAACATATAACACAATGGCACATATCCTGAAGAAAAGTAAATAATCTTGCACTTTCTCACATAAACCGCATTTTCACATTGTAAGATCTAGAGAGGATCTCTAAGGACAATTTTTGGTTTCCACGAATAGGGATAATTTATGGCTCCAAAAAAAAATTGAATCCATAAACAGTGGAACTTTCCCTAAATGGTTTGATCAAATTGATAAAATGCAGTTTTGTTGTCAAAAGCACAATAAACAATTGTCAGATTGTCATTTATGGTGTATTCCATGGTCTAAGAAGTCCCTGTCTAATACAAAGCCCTATATATTGCAGCTCGTACAGTTTTAAAACACTTATTAATATGCATCTCATGTGTTATAGCAAACATTTTTCATGGCTCTACAACAGAACATTATGTGGAGAATGCTAATGTGTGACTTGCATCTGCAAAATCAAAAAAATTTGCAAAGATCATAACCTTTAGCATTATTCTGTCTGCTACTGCTACTGTTAACAAAGATGCTACTGTTAACAAATATGCTGCTTTATCAAATCATTATGCAAATATTTTGGCATAATATGGTAAACATTGATTTTAACAGATTGTTGAAAGTATGTAGAATGAGCAGATACTGTAAAATTCCACATTGCCAATGTTCTAAGCAAAGCCTGATAAATAACAAAAGTGCAATATAAGACAATGATTATCCTATCCAGCATGATAAAGTGTTGCCTCAGATATTTTAAGCCCCCCAATATTTGCGCTTCGTAAATTTGGAATGCAGAAGGAGAAAGAAATCAGAATCCAATTCTCACAAGCATGTCGCAGCATAAAGTACGGACCATGGAAATGATACACAAAGAAAACCTGGGAAAGCAGAGATTTATAAAAGAATAGACGCAAGGTATTGAACATGCGCCTCTGCCTCCTTGCATTTCATGCCAAGCTATGGAGAAATTCAGGATGCCCATATGGAGAAAGCTATTACTTCCTACATCTTATGCCACATTACAACTGCCCAAGCATGCCCACAAATAGAACTGAAATTAGAGAAAATCACTTGCTTCATCCTAAATGTTACCTAAATGATTTTCTGAGTGCCTCTAAACAGCAGCAACAAAGATTCTCCACCCTAACCTGCATAGAAAAGCAAGCAATGAAATGAAAGAAAAGCAAAGAAAATAAGTATCAAATCCGACACAACTAACCTGATCTGATCTGGAATCTTGCAAGCACGGCCGATTTCAGAAGAGACAATGAAAAGACCTGGAAAACTTGTTCCTGTTTGCACAGAAGCAGGAATAATCTATTATTGTTGAATGACGCTACTGTCTGGTACCTTTGATTTTAAAACCGTCAAGAAATACTGGAAAGCAAAGGAGGAGAATTTGCATAATAATTTGCAACATAAGCATAGGGATTAAATAGTAATTTGCATAAGCATTAAATTGAAAATAATCAGAGGATAACCAAATCAAGCACTTCTTTAAGGTCATTTGGGTTCGTTGCTCTTCCCAGCAAAGCATGTCAATTTCGTTGTATACCAAAGATAGATATCTAGCTGTATTAGATGACATGCCTTTGTTCTCACTGCCTACAAAACAAACCATGGAAGAAAGCACAAAAGATGAGCTCCAATAATCATTTTGACCCAACTCAAAAGCAATAGAGATGAAACTGAAAGCCATAAACTCGTTAGCGGTAGACTTCTGAATCTCAGAATTCTGAACAACAGCATCGAATGGAGATTTAGTCTAAGGAATTTTAAGGAGATGAAACCTATTTTGTTGTCCCCTCCGAATCCGTCTTTAGCTAATGACAGGCTTCACAATAGCTTCTCCAGGGATACCAATATTTAATTTATATCCAAAAGGGCACCTTAAAAATCCTGCATTGGATTGAGTTTGTTGCATGTGATCTCTACCTGTATATACATTTTGCACAAACCAAACCGTAGCAACCCCGTTATGCCATAGACGGAGCTTCACCATTTACCTCTATTTCGCTCTTCGATCTAACCTGCATGCTCAATACTTCTTCACTAAAGAAATTGGAAGCTTCTTTAC
Organism: Isoetes taiwanensis; assembly: GCA_021234155.1. NCBI lineage: Eukaryota > Viridiplantae > Streptophyta > Lycopodiopsida > Isoetales > Isoetaceae > Isoetes > Isoetes taiwanensis. Next base: position 7,090,241 of record JAJEKV010000023.1, read on the forward strand.
AGAAAAGAGAATAAGCTTTTAGAACATGTAAGAGGCATCTGCAAAACCATTTTACCATTTTAGCACTTCCTTGAATCTCCAACCGGTTGCTATCTGGGTAACACTGCAAGGAAGTAACGAAATTAGCTTAAGAGCACGCTTCAAATGCTAAAACTACAATAGAAGAGAAAGAGCTCGAAAACTGCCCTTCAACCTAAACTGAAAAAATGTTGAAGCGGCCAAAGCGGCTTCGCTTCTTGAAAATAAGAGAAAAACTGATATGGTCTGTGGGGTATGGGATAAAGCCTGGAAAGATTGGGGCCCATTGGATAACGATTTCCTTGAAGGATCCGCCCTTTTGGTGTGTTGGTTATCACTAGAGGTGCTAGTGCGTAACATTTGGTATCAGAGCCAAGCTATTCCTAAAGTTTGCAAAGACTTCCGGTTGGTGCTGGAGATTGCAAACAGGAATAGAGAATCTTATTCTGGCTATTCTTGATGTTTGTAAGTCATCTAGTTGTTGCTAGTGATTACAAATTGGAATAGAATTCCTCCTCCTGAGAATCTAAATGATCTTCTTTCTATGAATTTAAAATTTTAACTTCTTGGATCATTCTTTCCAATCCGATTCTACCCAGAGTAATCAACCTTTGGATATCAGTATGACAAAATTGTTTGTTGCAGGAAATATAGGTGCAGGTGATTGGTGACATGGAATAAGCAGAGGGAACTGAGCCTAACCTTCCTTATCAATCCATTTCATTTGCCAAAATGGATCTCCTTCCAATCAAGCCGAACCAGAATTGACAATCCATCTCCTTGGCCAAGATGGATCTCCGTTGAAACTTTCCTGCATCTACATAGGGCGTATCTATGGTGGATGGATCAATTTTTATCTGAACTCTCTATCCTTGATAAGTCTTGAACTATTCCAAACTAAACGAATTCTAAACAATGTAGAGTGGGGCCCATTATTTTAGTAAGACGTCTTAATAATGAATATCTGTCTGTAAGAAATTGTAGTTTAAAAGTAGAGGTGACTTCAAAATCTGTTAAAAGATTTTAAAGGGTTTGTGCCTTTAGAGAAATTGTAAATCTATTTTATGATTGTATTGCTTCCTTCTAATGAATGATCATGCCATTAATAGTTGCACAATGGTTGGTGCCATAAGTGTGGATGTTAAAGGATGATATTTTGAAATTCTAGATTGGTGTCTAGAGTTTGAGCAGTAGTTGGTGCTACTGGTTGGAGTCGGTGCTTCTTCGGAATCCTTGATCTTTTCTTAATCTTGCCTTTATGTTAAAATTTAAATTTTATCTAGTAGATCTTAAGCTTTGCTAATATATCTCAAAAAAAATAATCAAATCTTCCCTAAATCTTTATCTTAATCTTTAGCCACAACAGTTGTGATTGTCATAAATAATTGGTGCTATTTATGAAGTCATAATCCTAGCCTTTGGTCCTTAAAATGGATTGAGTTGGTGCTCATGTACAAATTGAGTTGGTGCTCATGTAGAAATTGAATTGATGCTTAATTTGTGGTTTACAACTGAGGTCAGTTGCTTCCAAAAAAGGGAAGAATTGTTATGAATATGGTAGCTCGGGGGAGTGGTCTTGGACGTTAGTCTTGGTGGACTAGCATGGGTGTGTAAGAATAGCAAATTATGGGCAAAGCAAGGCAAATAAATGGCAATGAAACCTTATAATGGTTAAAGTTCTAGAGTTTAAATATAGTTGAGCCAAGATTGTATTCTTATATTCAAAAGTCAAAGATAAATATAAAAATAACTAAAGCCAACATTAGTTTCAAAGGAAAAGGAAGAACGTAACTATTAAACTATAAAAGAAGTGATGGGCATGAATAGTTATTATTAGACGACAACCTTTTTGGACAAACTACTTTTTGTTATGGTTCACAACAATGGACCATACCTTTTATCTCTTCTAAACAGAATACCAGACTTCTTACTGTAAACTGTCCAGGTTTGCTACACAATCACAGAATAAACAGTTAGCAATGACAAAATGAACTAAGTATAAAATAAGACGACAAATAAGCACAGATCCAATAAACATAGCATATAGGTCGTATTTAATTAAAGTGGGACAAATCTCGAATTTTGGGACTCAGACTGAAAATGAGACACATTTCCAAATAAATAGTTGAGAAAGTTTACAAAAACCTAGAGTGGGGTGAGGCCAAAAGGGGAGGGAAGGGGAGAAGTTGGGGAGAAGTTGAGAGAAGTCATGGAAGGGGTAAGTTAGAAGAAGGAGGGAGGAGGAAGTTCGGAAAGGGGGCGAAAGAGGGGGCAAAGGGAGGTGGGTAAGGGGGCAAGGGGCAAGAGGAGGGGCAAGGGGCAAGGGGTAAGGGGGGCAAGAGGAGGGGCAAGGGGAGGAGCAAAGTCGAAGAGGAGATGGCAAAGAGGAGATGGCAAGGGGAGGGAAAAAGAGGGAGAGGGGATGAATCTAAAAGTAAGGATTATAAATAATAAAATAAATAAATATAATACATAATACAATTAAAATTCAATAAATCATTTAATAAATACAAATAAACATAATTAATTGGATAATTTCTTTTTCTTTCTTTCTCGCCCCGCGTGGCGAGAATGGGCTCAGCATGATGAGAATTGTGCTTTGTGTTTCAATCATGAAGCAGCATCCCTCTTTTTGTAGCCCTTCTATCGCCCCTTCCATGAAAGCACTCTGCCAAGTGAATTGCAGATAACCCGTCTTCCTTTTCTTCTCAATAATCCTTTTCTTCCTTCTATAATCCGTCTATGGCGTGAGAGAAGGCTTCGATATATTCTCACGATGCCCAAATGTGAGGAAATGTGAACGAATGCCGATGAATGAGTAAAACCGGAACAGAAGAAACTGCAGATGGTAAAAATACTGAGTGCAGAAGTGGTTAGGGATGGGAACGGGCTGATGCGCTTGAAGCCGCGGGTATGGGCGGAGTCTGGAAAGGCAAGATCCATACTCCAAGAGGGGCGTTGAGTAAGAGGCAAGAGCCAAGAGGAAAGGGGGAGTCTGGAAAGAGGAAAGGAGGCAAGGGCCAAGAGGCCGCAACAAAGAACGCTAAGATGGAGCCCAGCACCACATTCCATTCCATTTTCACATTCGATAAACAGGTATTCAGGTGCTTTTGCTTCCAATTGTTGCTTGTCTCACAATTATTATTGTGCAATAACAGGAATTTTAAAGATCTCCCAGGACTCTGTGAACAGAGCTTGCTTGAGGAAGCGCTTGAGACATCTGAGCTATTGGAATAGCAAGGTTCCTTTATCCAGAAACCATGCATTCTGTCTTCTGTATGACTGCGAGAAAAAGAGAGACTTAAGGTATTGCAGGAGAGTGCAATTGCTGCCTTAGCCGGCCAGCTTATTAGGTTATTCACCAGCAGAGGCGACAGAACTAGCGCCGGAGCACAGATCCGACGAAGCACAGATCCGACTTTCATCCCCTGCATCTTGCATCCTCATCTGCTTCTTGTTTGATCTGTCTTCGTCTTCTTCTTGCTTTTCTATTTGCTACATTCCCTGTTTCTTAGAGAGGTCAGGGATTTACCCTACAGATAAAGGTAAACGGCAAGATCCGGATCCGGCAGAATAAAGAGAAGAAGAACAGCGTTTGCAGCATCCGACCTTGCCAGATCCGACCTCTCACAGATCCGACTCTGGCCTTTCTCACAGATCCGACCTTGCCATCATTCACACAGTCCGACGAAGCCTGATCCGACTGCCCGGATCGAAAATCTTCAATCTGCTTTCTTAAAAAACACATTCGGCCCTTTCTTTTCTTCAAAAGAACCTAAATGGGGCGCTCATATATTTTGTTATTGGCAGTATTGATGATGGGTTTGGCGAATCCGGGCTTTGCACAGCATCAAAATAGCATGTGTTAGTGCCGGAAAATAGCTTCGAAAAGGAGTAAAGAGAGGTCGCCATCGCCATAGCCATCGCCATAGCCCAGGGTCTTCGCCAGGGATTAGAGCCATCGTGGGAAAGCGGGGACCAAAAGGTATGTACCAAATTCAAATTTCGAAAATGAGGGGGAAAAAAAAGCGGGGTAGAGTAAAAAGAACAATAAATATGTACCAAATTCAAATTTCGAAAATGAGGGGGAAAAAAAGCGGGGTAGAGTAAAAAGAACAATAAAGATTTAAAAAAGAAATAGAGGATTTATTTGTTTGAAGCTTTACATTTTCCGCAAGTTCTAGTCATATTTGGCAAGTTTTATGCATTCTTTCAAGCATTCTTTGTATGCTCGTTTAGAGTTAGAAAATATATAGGGAGTGTATTTTTCATAGAAAATACATAGGATATTGTGTTTATTGAAAAATACATAGTATATAGAATATTGTGCTTTGTATGGACCGTGTGCTAGTATGCTAATGCGTGTATTATGAAATTGTGGTAGTATAAAGTACTAATGTGTGCTAATTAAGGTGTGCTAGTATAAAAATGCTAATGTGTGCTAATACTAATGTGTGCTAGTATAAAAACCATTGTTAAATACTAATGTGTGCTAAATACTAATGTGCTGTGAGAAAAACAATAAACTATGGTGTGATAGAATAATAAACTATGGTGGAAAACTAGATGGATAGATAGATAAAATGATGCTCATAAAAATAATCTCGGCCCTTGAAATTGCCTTTTTACTCACGGTTGCCTTTCTCAACTTCGCGAAGTCGAAAGGCCCTCAAACCTAGTTTTTTAAACTTTGGTTGCTTTTCTCGACTTCGCTTGAGTCGAAAAGACCTTCGACCCCCAAACTGCTTTTTTTCTGTCGGGAAGGCCTTTCTCGACTCATTCTCGAAAAACTCTCGACCCCTAAAACTGCGTTTTTAAACTTTGAGTTTGCCTTTCTCGACTTCGCGAGTCGAAAAAACCTTCCTACAAAACTGCGTTTTTAACTTTGAGTGCCTTTCTCGACTCGCGAGTCGAGAAAGGCCTTCTGACCCCTAAAACCTGCGTTTTTCGCTTTGAGCTGCCTTTCTCGACTCGCGGGTCGAAAGGCCTTCTCCCCTAAAACTTTAAAACTTTTAAACTTTAAAAAGCCTTTCTCGACTTCATGAGTCGAGAAAGGCTCTCAATTATATTTTCCAAAAATGGCCCTAAGAACTGTGTTTTATTTTAATTTTTTTGCCTGTAGCATCACTTGACTAACTTGATTTTGTCTTTTGCAGTCCTTATCTCGACCAGATAGTACATGCTTGGGAGCAATGAAAAGACCAGTTCATTGAAGAAAGATGCCGAGAAGAGGGTGGTGACATCAGTTGGACATACAAGCACGTGGCCTATGAAGGAACTCCTCATATAAATTTCTATCATCTGTAAGTTGCTCCGTGACTTGGACAGAGCTCCCAAGCGCCGTTTGCACTAGGTGGTTCATGTGTGAAGAGGGTGTAATCATTGTGATAATATGACCACTATGGTTGCTTCACCCACTGTAATATATATTGTCATGAGCCCATTTATAAATATAAGGTATCTCAAAACTAGTATTTTTTGGTGATTAAGTAAACAATTTGCTTAATTTTTGTTGGAATTTGTGATCTCTTGTCTACCCACCTAAGAAAATAGAGCCAAAATGTCTTGGTAAAGGAATTCACCCTCACGCGAAAAACTCTTATTTTGAATGACAAACAAGCCCCAAAACAGGGACTCGACTCGCTATCCAAGAAAACTGGGAGAAAGCTTGGATGCACAGTAACAGACAAAAATTCGAATTAAGGACAGTTTTCGGGTCGGGGTGCTCCTTTTTCTGTAAAATAACAGAGTTCCGAAAAAAAGTGGGAATGGAATGAGTCCCACTTTAATTAAATACGACTTATATGAGTTACACCGATAACTCAGATTGGTCAAGCTCTTAGTTCACCAAAACTAGAGCTAGATCTAGATGCATTAACCAGTCTTTGGTAGTTCACCGCCTAACCGGGTCACTCGGTGCCAAGAACTGGCAGAATTATGGCAAGGCTTGCTGGCAATAGCAAAGTAACAAGCAAGGGCGGTCTAACAAAACATGAATGCGGTCACATGGTCAAAGAGATATTCGAATTAGAGTTAAAGTTAAAGTAGTTTGTCCAAAAAGGTGATCGTCTAATAATAACTATTCATGCCCATCACTTCTTTTATAGTTTAATAGCCACGTTCTTTTTTTTCCTTTGAAACTAATGTTGGCTTTAGTTATTTTTATATTTATCTTTGATTTTTGAATATAGAATAGAATAGAATAGAATTGTTTTTATCGTCCACGGAGACCAATCGGCCTATGGGACCCAATACAAAAAGCGCCAGCACATCACATTCTTGCCGGATTAAAAACCCCCCTGAAAGGGTTTTCGAGGAAAAAAGCGTGGCGACAATAAGACTAGCGACATCAATTAAATGGTTGATCAGGGGGCATATCCGAGCCCTCAAGTCCAAGTACTTCCCCGAATGTATGATCCGAAAGGAGCGCCGCCGCCGAGTGCCCCGATATCATGTGTAGCGGCTCATCAGGTCTAATCAACTGAGCATACCGTGTCCGAATCTGTCCGAATCTGATCATATGCTGGGCAGCTCTGGAAAGTGTGACACTCATCCTCAACAGCTCCCGTCTGGCAGCACTGACAAACCCTATCCTGACGTGGCTCCCCAATCCATCGACCTGTCTCAATCCGGAGATGGTGGGCACCGTCTCGCGAATGGAGGCGATATGCTGCGCTTTTCATGGGCGTATGTGAGCGTAGGTAGCGCTGCGGGCCTCGTTCTAATGTGGGATTTATGTGCTGCTTGTAATGTGCTGTTTTGACTTGCTCCAGAGCCCTGGAATCCCAAAGCTTGCTGGAGAAACAAGCATCAAGGTAACATCTCAGGCTATCACGATCTGCCTCTGTTTCTACCTAGATGCACATGTGCTCCTGGACATTCCATCTAGTTAGCCACTGCACTCTTTTATCCTTCCAACAATTCTTGAGTCGTAAGAATACAATCTTGGCTCAACTATATTTAAACTCTAGAACTTTAACCATTAAATAATATCTTGCCTCCAAGATATTATTTAACCATAACCATTATAAGGTTTCATTGCCATTTATTTGCCTTGCTTTGCCCATAATTTGCCATTCTTACACACCCATGCTAGTCCACCAAGACTAACGTCCAAGACCACTCCCCTGAGCTACCATATTCATAAAAACTCTGTGAAATTCGCCATTTTGCCTGCTTCTGCCATCTTGAAGCAGGGACCGAAATGATGGAAGGCAGGGGAGAGGTGTCCGACTAATCTGTAACCCACCGCCCCGCTGCGAAAATCTGTGAAGGAATAGGAGCGACGCCCATAATTTATTTTTGTTTTCCAAAACTCACGCTTTCCGCTGGAAAAAGCGTGAGCCAACTGAAAAGGGCAAAAGTTTTCTAAAACTCACGCTTTTGCCCCAAAAATCACACCGGGAAGATGCGGACACCGGCGTAAGCAATGATCAGCAAAAACATTTTAAGTAAGCAGATATGGTGAAGTCTACTATAAGGTTATCTTTATGAGGGTGATACTATCAAAAGATGTCTTATAGATAGATAGATAGTATTTTTACCAAAAGGAAAGGGCACCTATTTAAAATTATATGGTGAAGTCTATTATAAGGTTATCTTTACCAGCATGTAAGTTTTTAAAAGGGAAGGGGAGGAGACAACTACAAAAGAGCATGAGCCACCATGAGGAGGAGGAGCAGAGCGGCTACGACTGAGCATCCCAGCTGAATCAGAGGCTGTAGTAAATGTTGATCAAGGTTCAGAAGCCATATAAATGTTGATCAAGGATAAGAGAGTTGTACCATATTATTATTATCTCAATAAAGCATCTAAGTTCTTCTATCATTATATGCAAATTTGAGACTGTAGTCAGTATTACTTCCAGCTTCTTCAATCCATAAAAATTGATATCAAAGCCAAAATCGTAACAGTTGCCTTTCTTGATACAAGGTGTTGAAAATAATCTAGGAAGCTGACTTACCTTTATTCAAAAGATCCGGAGTAAATAGTTCCAAATTTCTTTTGTTTTCAGAAAGCATTACTAGTCCGAATCTTTTGTAGGGTCCAAGCCTTATTTTGCATTAAGGAGTCGTAATCAGAAACCTTATGACTTATCATTGCTTAGAATTAGGTTCTTGTAAAGCAAGAATATGTAGGACAAACTGCTTTCAATGGATGCGTAGAGGTCTCTTCTTCAGAAGGAGTATGTTTGTGGCCATATCTGTTGATATTAGGAGAAGCTACTAGAGAGGGTTCTCCATAGATTGTTACACATTGAAAAGGAGCTCTTTGAGAACCCATCAAAAATGGATGTTGGAGACTGCTCTACAATAGGTCTTAAATTAATGTTAGTCTTGTTAACATGACCGATTGGCAACAAGACGCATGTTTTCATATGTCTACCATTTGCCATGGTAGATTTAATTTTATCCTTTAGGCACGTATTTCTTTGGTAGCTGAACGTGCATTATACTAAATATACAATTTTTGGGGAAAGTAAATTTGTGAATATGCATGTAACACGAACTTTGTGTTTGAATCTCAATCAAATAGGAGAATCAACCTCGTATGATTAATGATTAATAACAAGAATAGTTCTTTGAAGTTTTAAAAATTTTTATACTAAATATCAACCGGGGGTGTAGCTCAGATGGTAGAGCGCTCGCTTTGCATGCGAGAGGTACCGGGATCGATACCCGGCGTCTCCATTTTCATTCTAGGTTTTTGTTTATCTACCTACATCTTCTATCATGCTTCTGTTCTAACTATCGTAGTTCTGTTCTAAAAGATAAACTGCAGTTAAGCATTTGTGGTTTTTTTTTTGTCTTCATTTTCTATCGTAGCTGCTGATTTTTGTTTGTCTTCATTTTCTATCGTAGCTCTGTTCTAAGACATAAACAGCAGATAAACCGTGTTCAATATCCTTTGTTTGTCTTCATCTTTTATCGTAGCTCTGTTCTAAGACGTAAACTGCAGATAAGAATTTGTTTGCAAATAGTACACTGCCACCGGGTTCAATTCCTGGTCATTGCATCTCTTGAACTTCTCTTGTCCAGCTTTTGTTTCTCAGGTTTTCTAACAACACTTAAACTGCGAGGTTTTGTAGTCTAAATACTTGGTCTCATAAGAAAGGAAGCGTTTCAGTTTTACCTGTGCACTGGTGGTCTAGTGGTAGAATAGTACCCTGCCACGGTACAGACCCGGGTTCGATTCCCGGCCAGTGCAATTTTTAAGTTTCCATCGTCGTGGACAGTGCCAGTGTTTTCGTTTTCGTTGTCATTGGCAGAGTCAGTGTTCGCATCCTTTGAAGGCAGTATTAGCTTCCAAGTTTGTGGTTAACATTAAAATCTCTATCTGATGCCCTTTTTGTGGTCAACATTAAAATCTCTATCTGATGCCCTGTCTTTAACAAGAAAGCGCTTAAATTGTAGTCAACAAGGTTCATAACTGTTGATATTGGTAGTAAGATTGGGGATCCATAGTAATTGGTAGTCAATATCAAAATTGTAGTCAGTAAGGTCCATAGCTGTTGAGGATCCATAACTAGTAGTGAGTATTCAAAAATGTAGTCAATTAAGGCTCAAAGCTGTTGGGAATTGATATTTTGTAATCAATACCAAATATGCAGTGTTTGATGTCCTGTCATGTTGGACGAGGTAGTTTTTGCATATCGCTTCACACATTTGACATTAGAACAGACATTAATGCAAGCCATTGACAAATATTTGATTTCCCAGTTCATTTGTATCTTTTGCTTCTGAAATTGCACTGCATGGTCCAGAATGTCTACCATGCAGGTATATTGGCTGTTATATCTTTCATAATTCTTTCTTATATTGGCCCTGCAACGTCCTTCATCCACCACAAGAACGCTATTGAAGGCCTGGTCAATGTATCTATCCACCACTACCAAGTCCGCGCTACGCGTTCACCAAGCTGTGCATAACTTAAAATCATTCGACCCATATTACATTTTGATCAAGAAAAAGAACTGAAAGAAATTTTTTCTTATGTCACAAAACATAGAAAACCTCATCCAGCATTCCATATTTCATGTACATGTCAACAAAAGCAACTCCACAATGATCCCATATTTTGATGTCTGCTTTGCTCTATATGCAATATGTTGCCAACGCACTCTGGTTAGTATGTAACTATTCATATTGTTGTACATTTCTATGGCAATTCTGCATTCTATGTCATAGCATTCCTATCCAATAACCTGTCAAACACTTGAAAGCTGCCATTGACACACATATTAACAAGGGCACTTTCAATGATATTTCCAGATCAAAGTTCACACCAGCAATTTTCTCACGAATGTGCCCTGCCTTGATTTAAATATGTCCTTATCTGCATGCGTTTCGCTTCACCACATCTTGGGCAGAAAGCATTTTTCTGTATTGAGCATATCCTGCTGAAGTGGGCATCCTAAAAAAACATCATGTTGAAAACAAGACATATCTAATCCATGTTATTTCAACTCCATATCAAAAGGTCTGTAAACATCCTCAAGCTCTTACATTATACAAAAAATTGGAAATTCTACTATATATCGTTGTTCTATGCTAAATATGCTAAGAAATGTGATTCTGCAAAGCTGTGATCTCAAATGCTGCAGCATTTTTTCAAAAGCTCCAGGGCAGAACAAATATCCTGGTCGACATGAATTTCAGGATAGTAAAAATAGCCTGCTACTGCAATCTTGGCGGTCAAGTTTGCTTCCAACCAAAATCCTTGTCTGAAAATCCTTTCAAAACAGCAGAAAGGCTAAATTGCCTGCAAACCTGGAGTGCAGCTAGGAAATGGCGGATAACGGGTCCAGGGTTACACTTTTAAAGAAGAAGGCATACGTGTTTGAGCGTATCTGGAGGAGGATGCGTTGGGCATGTCGGTTTCAGTTACCTCAGGCGCTGCAGCCTCCCCTTGCCTTTCAGGCCCCTTCAATCTTGAGCCCACCTTCTTCTGCAATGGGCGTAGGCTGAATTTTCCGAATTTGAATCCTTCTCCAGCTTTAGGGCTTCGATCATGTTCTCGCGCATTCAATTTGGAAATTGTGGGACCTCATTGCTTTCTTGGGCGTTTAATTCTGAAACCCAAAATCAAACCGACGCCGATCAGATTGAATAAGGTCCGCTTCCTGTTCTATTAGGAAAGATAATATTTTTTTTGAAAGTAATGATGCAAATTTTCCCTATAGGCTCAAGCAATGGTTGATGATGAGGATGGAGAAGAAGAAGATTTGGAGAGTGACTTAGAAGATGACAGCATGGTGCTTCTCATTCAGCTTGCTCGTAATTTCTTGAAGAGAATTTCTTCTAAGGCCATCAAAGCTGCTAGAAGTATGCTACCACCTGTCTTTTCAATCGAATTGGTGCGTTCTCATTCATTTAATTTAATGGTAGCATGCTCTTGTTTTTATCGCAACATTTTGACTGCCATGTTTTAATCGAAGGGTGGTACAAACTGGATTTATCAAGCCTTCTGCATGTACTTGTTTGAACATTATCTAATCAAGTATCTGTTTTTTTGCATATTTTTGAATGAATGTGCTTATAGTCCATGATGATACATGCACAGGGTAGAGTAGTTGTATAAAGATGTAACATAGTAAATGGCAACAGGTTTACTTTTTGAGTACCTGTGATGGTCATATTAGAGGTGGGAAAGTTCCCCGATCAATTCGAAGGAATTAATTACTCGACAATCAATTTGGAGTATCTTGGCATCCTTTTTGATGGAGCTAATAATCTACTTCATTTACCGATCTATAAATCAAGCCCTCAAGCAGTCTTATTAATACACAGAATTCACGTTAAGATTGTTTGTCATTTTAAATATCCAAGCTTAGATGTAATGCTTTGTATTCCATTTGGTTCATTTGCGTTATAGATACTATCCCATATTAATGTAACTTAAGCTACCTGGTTACCATGGATTATGCAGTAGCTAAATTGTCTGGAATTTTGACAGATAACATTTTCAGTGAATGGCGCGCTTCTTTTGGGTATTCTTTCAACTGCCAAAGCATTTCTTGAAGTATGCTTTCTTATCCATATTATTGTTTTGTTATGGCAATGGCTTTTATGTAAGATGCATGTATCATAAATGTACTTTGATGTTGCAGGTGATATGCTCGCTTGGGACTATGATTTTTTTAAGTCTTTTGGTCATTCGGAGTGCATGGTCTTTGATGTCGTATACGAGGTTAGAAGGACAAGATAAGAGTAGCAAAAGTACTACCATGAATCCTACAGGTGATAGTTCCCAAAACCCTGGAGTAGTAATACCGTAGATACAACCACATCTAGGTTTCTGATTGCATCAGATTCCAAATGGTGAACTTTATGTTTATGTTGCATATTTGGAAGAACTTCTGTTCAATCGAACTTGAGTATCGCTAAGACCTCATTCGTAAAAAATACTCTTGAATAGGGAGCTCAGTGCTCACACCTAACCATTTATTTGTACAATTTAATGCATACTGCTGAATACATATGGGCATCATGGCCAACTACAAGAGATGGCATGATTCAATGGCGATTTTGCCAAAACGTAGCCTGAGCCAGTCTCGTTATCCAAAGGAGGCCATCACCACCTTTCTATGTGGCTACCTAATGTATATATCAGTATCATCATGTAAGAGGGAAATTTACTAAAATGGTTGCAGTTATGAAGAGATATTCTATGGCTGCTGTCACAAGAGATCTGAATGTGGCTACTTCATTTGATGGTTTTTTCCGAAACTGCCAAGGCTATTTTTTTGAAACTCAAGACTAGTTTGGAATTAGAAGAAAAACCATTGGATTTTCATTGGGCACGAATTCTTCCACAAAAAATTATGATGGTTGCAAAGTAGGGGTGTCAAACATGAACCTAAAATTTTGTGGTTGGGTACTGCAATTACTGCTACAATCACTACAGCAGACTATATGGTTATGTTCTATTAGAGTCATCTATTTTGTGTTTGTATGTATAAATCTATATGCAGCTTTTCTAAGGTCAGCTTTTCTTTTTGTCCCTTTTATCAACTTGGGTATGTTGTGTGGCTCAAAATTTAAACAACCTAGGTAAGCTGGCTGCTGCTCAGCATCTATGCTCGCTATTCTGTAGAGGTTTTTTTAAGAGGTTATGGGTAAAAGATGCAATCGTCATTATGCCAGTTCTGGACTGCTAATAGTATAGGACTGAAGTTGAGAGATGCCTAGTTGATAATTGCCCGGTATTTAGTTGAGGAGGGCTAGTTCAGGCTTTGACCACTAGCTTTTTTCCTCCTTCCAAACCATTTCATTGTCAATAGTAAAAGCACAATTCATGTTCACGCTCCAGCAGGATCATACATTGATTCATCACCCATGCTCGAGTGCTTAACATGTGCCCTACCAAAAACAGTTGACCAATGTATCTTGCCTTAGAAAAAGAGAACAGGAAAAAAAAGAGGCTGTCATGATCTAGAGGGTGTAAAAAAAAAGAGGCTGCGGTGTCTTTGACTCTTGATGTCCTTTTGATGATGTTAGCACTTATTCGTTTGACCTCTTAATAGGGTTATGTTAGTGCTTGATCTTAATTGCTTCATGTGATGCTACAATGGCTTCAGTGGGAATACTGGGATCACATCTATAGGAGGTGATGGATATGCGCACCCAGTTGAGTCCTCTAACACTTCATTGAATATGGCTGCCAGAATCAAGCCAAATCTTCAATTTACACTAAAAAGGCCCACTACAATTGAACCATTTCTCCTCCTCCTTCTGCTGCGTTAGCCCTTCGGTCAACCTAAAATAGGAAAAGCAACACAACATTTTCTTATTAGATCAATGACATGTACATCACAAAACCACAGTATGAACATGCCCCTTATCTTCATCAAATGCATAGATATAGGTTTAGGTTTTGTAATATCAAGTGCATGTTGTCCTTTTAATCATTTTTGCTCTGGCATTGTCTCTGTATCTATGCCTTCCTTTCCTTCACATATGCATCTATTACAACTAGCTTCTCAACGTTGTGATGGTTAAACACCAACACATAAGCACATAAGCTTCGTTTAAGAAGTATGCAAGTAATTTGATGCAAATTGATATTATTGATTATCTTTTTATTGCAATTGTGTATTTGGAGGTCAATATCCTCTAACCTAGGTGTTTTTGTGTCCACTAGGAATACGCATAACTATGCCCCTTTCCCGTTCTCTCAATAAATTTGGCTTTGATCTATTCAGTTTGCAACAACTCTTTGACATGCCACCTACTATAGTATAGCTTTTTGATTGATATGTTGGCTTTGAGGGAGGTGGCAATCAAATATATTACTGTTGAATCTAGTGGGGATGAGAAGATTAGAGTAATGACGAGCTCCTGGATGATGACCAAATGATAGGATTTTCTGTTTTGGATATTTATTTTGTTTGTTGTAATTTGTCTTATATGCCTGATGATCTGCCTGATGATCTGGCAAGACGAAATAATACAAATCCCCTTCTTCTTTTTTTGAAGGCAAGGTATGTTGATTTTTTTTTTGAAGGCAAGGTATGTTGATTTTATTATAGTATAAAAAGTGGACCTTATTATTTTCGACTCCACAATAGGCCAGATAAGAAAAAGATAAAGCACATGGTCACCAAATAGAAAGAATTAGCAACTCTTTACCAAGCAACCACATGCTGGAGGCCACCATAAGATGATGCCTTTGTACTCTGGTCAAAGCAACCTTAACCTCTTCCTCGTCACAAACAGAAGGATATATAAGCATCCTTCTTCCAGCCAACTAGTACTAGAGGGTATAGCCCTCTTTCCATCCATTTCAACTACTATGGGAATACAGCTATACACATGGAGCCCTACTACACCAAATTCATTGAGATCATGAAGGTCAAACTGAGGTATATACTAGAAGAAGATGGTCTTTCAGCATAGATACTCTGGCCCAAGAGTCCACCCCAGATTCCACTCTCTTCTCTTGCTTGTGGTAATATAGGGGCCATGATCCCTTTTCCTATTAGTACTAAGGAAAAAGCTCACCATCTTATCTTCCCACATGTAAGATACTATAAGTGAGCATCCAAGGGCGTCCTCGGGTCTGGAGAACCTGCCACTCCATTCTAACAACTGCCTCGCCCTCTTCGTTACAACAAAAGTACTATAGATCATAACCCTTTTTCCCTGAGAGAATAAAAAGAAGTTCATATTTCTGTTGTGATGAGTACTACAGAAGAAAGCCTCTTGCATTTCCGAAAAACTATCATCAAACAATTGCTTCCAACAAAGTGCTGCAACCCCAAGGGATCAAAGCAACCACCGCCATACATGGTAAAGGCAAAAATGCCACAGGTCTCCCGTCCTATGACAAACTGTCTCTTCCCTGCTAGGCATTGGCCATCAAAGACCCCTCTCATCAAAGACCCATCTCTAGCTGGGGTGGAGAAAGGGAGTTTACCCGTTGCAATGAGTGCAACATGCTCTTTGCAGTGGGTGCAGTAAGCCCAAACTGTTGCGATAGCATGCTTTCTGCAATGAGTGCAGTAAGCCCAAACTTGAGAGATGAACAACATCCTAGAACTGAAAGATAATGCTAAACTCTGGTCATAAAGCTCTAACAACAATATAAAAGAAATCTACTAGCTGTTAGAAATAGTTGATACTCAATACATTTCACATAAGCGAAGCACACTGTCTCTGATAACCCTGTCAAGACCTCATAACAAAAGGAAGAATCACTAATGGCAGCGGCATTACCTCAGTAGAAAGGGCCTCTTGCACAAAATCCATAGCAGACAGGTAACCAAGATACTTGCTGCATCCAACGAATCGTTGAGGCAAGCAGCCCAAGCAACGGTCTGAGCTGCTCTTCCGTTGGTCTGTTAACTAATAATACAAATCTCTTCTCTCTTCTCTCTTCTCTCTTCTCTCTCTCTCTCTCTCTCTCTCTCTCTCTCTCTCTCTCTCTCTCTCTCTCTCTCTCTCTCTCTCTCTCTCTCTCTCTCTCTCTCTCTCTCTCTCTCTCCTCTCTTCTCTCTCTCGATGGCGACAAGGAGGAAATTAGGGAACTTGAAGGTAGAATCTGTGGGAGTAGGAAAAGGTGTTGCAGAGGGTGTTGGGGCAGGAAAGGATGCCAGCGCCAGTGATGGAAAGCCGAAAAAAGGGGAAATCGATTTAAGCAATAAAAAAGGAAAGGGAGCTGGGTCTGATAACGGCAGCCTGTCAGATGAAGACATTAGTTTATTAGGAGCATGGTCCACATCCGAAAATGGAACAGGGGACATCAGGGAAGGCCGGATTGCTACACCTGGAACAGGGGACGGAACAGGGGTTAATGCTGGAAAGAAAGGTAGCTCTAGTGAAGGAATAACAGAGGATATGACGATGAGAAATATTTTCGGACTGCCCGGAGCTGGAGTTCTTAAAGCATATGGGTCAGATCAGAATATGATGGGATTGGGTTTGGGGACGGGAATTGCAATGGAGATGCAACAGCAGAATCCGATTCTTATGCTCCTGTGTGGGATGAATACAGTAATGACAAAAATGCTGGATACAATGGAGACTATCAGAAGGGAGGCAGCCACAAGGGAGACAGAACTGATTCGCACTCTTCAGGATATCTCCAATGCAATGAAAGACCTCAAAGCAGAAAATAGCACATTGAAAGAGCAGATCCAGAAGATGCAAGAAGAAGAAGTGGATGAGGAGAATATTGAGGAGGAGGATGATGGAATAAAGGAACTAATGGAGAAGCTAAATACGAGGATGGACGATATCATGGAACACCAAGAAAGGGAGAAGCGAGCTCTCAACTTACGAGTGATTGGAGTGTTAGAACAGGAAAATGAAAGGTGCGCTGAAACGGTAAATCAATTGTTTTCTAATTCTTTGAAACTAGAAGATATAACAGGCTTTAGTGCTTATCGGGTGGGGAGAAGAGGAGAAAAACCGAGGCATATTGTGGTAAAATTTGATTCCAAAGAGGATAGAATTAATGTTTTACGTAAACGAGCAATGCTCAAAGGGATGGATATATGGATTAATGAGGACCTTACGCCATCTCAAATGGCTCAAAAGAAAGAAGAAATGGTAAAAGTAAGGGAAGCAAAGCAGAATAATCAGAAAGTATATTGGAGAAATGGGAAGGCTCACATTGAGCCAAGGGAATAGGAAATCGAGACCATCAGGATAGCAGTGTGGAACATCAATGGGAAGAAGGAGCATGTAGCAGCACTCAGAGATGTTCTCATATCATGGGATGTAGTGTTTTTGGTTGAAACTCACGAACACGAAGAAGAAGGAATGCCATTAATACCAGGTTTTGAACTAAAGCAATCTGTTTGGAACAGAAAGGGATGGCGAAGAAACGGCTTTGGAGGTGTAGCATGCTATGTTAAAAGGGAAATCATGCATATGATAAAAGTAGTTAAACAGAATTCTTCGAGACAGTTCATATGGATAGAATTTGAAGGTAAAACAAGAAAAATATATTTGGCTGGATGCTATTTTCCTCCTAGAGAATCACCTTTATATAACAGGGATGATATGGATAAGGATGACCCTTTTCATCATCTGGAACAGGATGCATTGAATTTAGGGGAACAAGGAGATGTAATTTTAATGGGAGACTTTAATGGCAGAATTGGGCAGAAACAATCTTATATTGCAAGTAATTCGGGAGAACCAATTTGGATGGAGAGGATGGCGGAGGAAGAAATGAGCATAGCAGGGTGGACAAGAAGTATAGAAGAATGCAATGAGGATGTTCAGCCACAAGGGAGTCATCTTTTGAATATGTGTAGCGGATTGGACTTGATTGTCTTAAACGGTATACGAAGATATCCAAAATCTAGATACTGTACTTCAGTTGGCTCTCTTGGAAAAGGGGTTAGTGTAGTGGATTTAGCCATGGCGGGTACACATATTTTGGGTGACATTACAGATTTTTGGGTTGATAATTCGCTACCTGTTTCAGACCATTACCCAATCATCATGCAGATTGACATAAAAAAGGAGGAACAAAAATTGGGTGAAGTAAATAGAGAGGCAATATATATGAGACCAGATAGAATGAAGATGTACATGAAATATTGTGAAGAAAGGATACAAAGTATAACATGGCCAGCTGATGCAGTGAACATAGACAAAATACTTACCCAAGTATTGATGGAGGCAGCCACTCAATGCTTTGTATCAAAACGAAAAGCAAAAGGGCTTTTGTGCAATGGATGGTATGATACCGAGTGCAAGCAAAAAAGGAAGGAATTTCAGAGAGCTAAGTCCGAGGAGAAGAATGCACTAAGAATTGAGTATCGGAAATTAGTAAAGAGGAAAAAGAGAATGTACTTACAGAACAAACAGGAAATGTTGCTACAAGAACTTATAAAAGAGCCAAAAAGATTTTGGAGTAGACTTAGACAACGAAGCAAAAGGGAGGAAGTATTGAGCGCGGAGGTGTTAATATCACAGGTTCGAAAATTATATCATATTGAAGGGATTGAAGATGAAATAAATAAATGTGGAAGGGCAAAGGATGCAGTTGGATTAGTAGCAGAAATGATTAAATGGGCAGGAGAGCACATTATTCAAATAATAAAAAACATGATGAATGCAGTTTTGGTAGAGGGATTTCCCCCTTCCTGGCAAGTAAATCGGGTGATCCCCATTCATAAAACAGGTGATGTATATGATCCTAACAATTACAGAATGGTCATGGTTAGTAGTTTGTTTGCTAAGCTATTTGCAACCATAGTAGAACAAAAAGTGAGTAGATGGGCAGAAAATAATGATATCAGAGCTGAAGGGCAGGCGGGATTTAGGCCAAACAGATCTACAATAGATCATTTGGTCACCCTGAGAGTAATGGCGTACTTCGATGAAGAAAACTAAAAAACCGCTATTTGCTTTGTTTGTAGATCTGACCAAAGCATTTGACATGCTAAGGAGGAGAAATATTTGGGAATATATGGAGAAAATAGGGGTTCCAAGTAATTTACAGAATGCAGTGGCGGTGTTATATGAAAAAGTAGTAGTGAGATTATCATCTCCTTTGAATGAAAAATGCAAAGAAGAAGTTATAAGTAATATTGGGGTAAAACAAGGATGCCCGTTGTCTCCAACACTTTTTGGGATATATGTGGATCAATTGGAGGATTGGCTAAAACGCAATGGAGGCACTGGGACAAACATAGCGGGGTATGTAGTATTGCTTTTATTATATGCTGATGATATAGTGTTATTTGCAAGAAATGCAATAGATATGCAAAAGCAAATAGATGCACTGAGTGCTTTTTATGATAAGACGTACATGAAGGTAAATCCAACAAAACGAAAATTCTGATTTTTGGTATGAGAAAGCCCGAATTTCATTTCTGCTATAAAGGCCAGGAAATAGAAATTTGCAATACTTATAAGTATTTGGGTCTTATTGTGGGGAATACATATAGCTGGAATAGAGCAGTAGAACACCGAGCAGATGCGGGACTAAAGGCTCTGTATGCTATGCAAAGAAGATGTAAAAAAACAATGCTCGTAGATTGGCAGATGAAGAAACAATTGTATGTGGCATTAGTGAGAAGTGTATTGCTATATGGCTGTGAAGCATGGGGACCCGGGTTGTCAATGGATATGTGGAAAAGAATAGAAAAGATACAGAAGAAATTGTTTCTATCGGAACTAGGAGTTAAAATGCAGACACCATATCCTATGATGTTAGCAGAAGCAGGAATGATGAATGTGGAGGCAGAGGCACTATATCAAACGTTGAAATATATGATGAAGGTAAATGACATGGAGGCAGAAAGGTTGCCAAGATTGGCTATGATACAAAGCAGTATAAAAGGGTGGTATGCTGAAATTGTTAAATGGCTTAATAAATGGGATATGTGCTTAGAGGATATGCCATCAGAGGTGTCAGAACTGCGTAGCTGGATATTTGTACATGTGCAACAAAAGCTTTGGAGGAATCCAAAAATCAAAATGTGCTATTATAAGGAGGAGATCAATCCAATGCTAGTGGAAGCACCGCATCTATGTGAAAAATTATCGTACCATAAGAGACATGTTATATGCAGGATGAGATTGAGTTCACATCATTTGGGAGTGGAAATAGGGAGATGGGGTAATGTGCCCCATGAAGCACGCACATGTAAGGTATGTGGATCGGAAGATGTTGAGGATGAAGAACACGCCATCTTAAAATGTCCAAATTTACTCTAACATCGATGCGGTATTCCATACCAGAGGATATTACTTTGGGATGCTTTTTTCATTTACCATGCAAAGATATTAGTAATTATTTAGTGGATATGTTGAAACTGAGAACGATGTATATAAAAAATTATAAATATTTGTTGGATGTATATGAGGGAGAGGAGAACGAGACAAGTGAAGCTCTACATGAGAGCACACTAGAAGTAGATGGAGAAGACTTGTAGGGAATTTTGATATGTCTTCTAGACCTGATGGTCTCATAGACAGTAAATAAACATTTCATTTCATTTCATTTCTCTCTCTCTCTCTCTCTCTCTCTCTCTCTCTCTCTCTCTCTCTCTCTCTCTCTCTCTCTCTCTCTCTCTCTCTCTCTCTCTCTCTCTCTCTCTCTCTCTCTCTCTCTCTCTCTCTCTCTCTCTCTCTCTCTCTCTCTCTCTCTCTCTCTCTCTCTCTCTCTCTCTCTCTCTCTCTCTCAGCTTATGGGGCTGCCAGAAAAAATTTGGATCAACGAAGATTTAACAAAGGAACAGTATGAAGCGCATAAACTAGAAATACAAAAATTTAGAGACGCCAGGGCTAGCAAGAAGAAGGCATATTGGAGAAAAGGGAAAGTGATCGTTGATCAATAGGGATTAGAGGCCTTCAGGTTTGGGGTATGGAATGTAAACAAATTGAATGATACTAAAGCACAGGGTATGACTCCTATTTTGGACGAATTGGATGCTATTTGTTTTGTAGAAACGCATGAGCATGAGGAATGTGGTCTGCCGGAATTAAACGGGTTCCAACTGTTATCGTCCCTCTGGAATCCTAGGTTTGGAAATGGACCAAAAGATAATGGGGGGATTGCATGTTACATACGAAAGGAGTATAGTTCTTTGCTGAAAGAAGTGAAAAAGGATCCACATAACCAATATATTTGGTTTGAAATGCAAAAGCATGATACTAAACTGTATATTGCTGCTTGTTATTTTGCTCCTTTAGACAAAAAAGCATACAAAAAGCTGATTTGGATAGTCTTGACCCATTTTATCATCTTGAGCGTGACATTATACACTATCTTTCTTTTGGTTACGTGTTTGTTAGCGGGAGATTTTAATGCAAGGACAGCAAATTCCCAAGCAAACATCATTGGGGAGAAGGGCGATGTCTTATGGTTCAATGAATTAGATGAGACGGAGATGGAAGAATTAGGCTGGAGCCGCTCTTCCAAAGACAATGCTCGGGTGACCTCTATGGGTAAGTCATTGCTAGCTTTGTGCACAAGTTTTGATTTCCGCATATGTAATGGTTTGAAGAGATTTCCGGGCACGGATATGCTTACCTGTAAAGGCAAAAGTGTCGTTGATTATCTGATTGGTGATGAGAATGCTATTGCTAGCATAAGGCACTTTATAATAGGGGAAGGTAGGGCTGAATCAGACCATAACCCTCTGCTGTTTTCTATTGCGACCCATAAAGAGATACTTCCAAAGAAACAGGATCTGTCTGCATCACATGGTTATCGAGTAAATATAAAAAAACAGGAGAAGTTTAGAAAGCTGATAGAAGAAACCACTCTAGAGGAACATGATGAGGCATCCCAGATGAGTGCAGACATTACTAGAGCTCTAGTGCAGGCTGCCCGATCATGCTTTCATTCTAACAGAGCAGCAAAAGGCTTACCGTGCAATTCTTGGTTTGACATGGATTGCAAGTTGGCACGCCAAAGATTTGTCTTGGCATCGGAAGCAAATAAGAAAGAATTGTTATTGGAGTACAAAAGATTGACACGAAGAAAAAAGAGGGCATATATCAAAGACAGGCAGTGGCAGCTGTTAAGGGATTGGGTTGTCGATCCTAAACGTTTTTGGAATAGGTTGAAAGTAAAGAAATGTCTGGAAAATGCATTGTCATGTGATACGCTGGTTGCTCATGTGCGTAAGCTCTATCATAAGGTTGACTTACAGGGGCAAACACCATTGCTGGCTTGGGATACAGATATCTTCACTACGGATGATATATGCTGTGGCATTAAGAGACTGGCTAATAATAAAGCCGCTGATAGTTTGGGGTTGGTTGCTGAATTGGTTAAATGGGCTGGTGACACAATTATAGAGTATATCTGCAGTATGTTCAATAAGGTGATGAGGCAGGGGTTTCCATCAGAATGGCAATGTAGCAGAGTGGTGCCGGTGCTTAAGGGAGGAGATGTAGCTGATCCGAATAATTATCGGACAATTATGGTAAACAACTTATGGGCTAAGTTATTTGCTACCATTGTTGAGGGAAAGCCGAGTGCTTGGGCGAGGAGACCGGGCGTGAGAGCCAAAGGGCGGCGCGTGCTTTAGGCCTCAATATTCCACGATAGACCAGCTGGTAACCTTGCGGGCTATCGTGGAGAATGTGAAAGGAAAGAAAAAACCGTTGTTTATGGCATTTGTAGACTACACTAAGGCATTTGATACAGTGCCTCGCGAAAAATTATGGGACCGAATGGATGCTTTGAATGTTCCGCTTGAGCTAAGAACGACCACTTTCGAGATTATATGAAAAAGTTTTAGTAGAGCTCTCAAGACCTTGGTCCGATATTTGCAAGCAACGATAATCAGTAATATTGGGGTGAAACAAGGATGCCCTCTTTTTCCCCGACGCTCTTGATATCTTTATAGATGAACTTGAAGATTGGATTTTGTATAATGGCGGTCCAGGAGCAATTCTAGCTGAGCATGTGGTATCCTTATTGCTGTATGCAGATGATGTAGTCCTCATTGCAAGGACGAAGCAAGGGTTGGATAAACACCTGGAAATTCTAGCTACATTTTGTGATAGAACCGGTCCGAGGTAAATATCTCCAAGACTAAAGTTATGGTAGTGGGCACGCTTGCTAAGCATGTATTTTGTTATAAAGGACTGGTGGACCGGAGAGTGACCTCTTTCAAATATTTAGGGATCATTTTTGAAAACAATTACAGGTGGAACCAATGTGTTGAGCAAAGGTGCAGCAATGGATTAAAAGCCTTGTGTGCACTCCAGAGACAATGCAGAAGGAGTTACTTATGGAATTGGTCCATGAAAAAGATGCTCTTCAAGACTTTGGTCCAAACGGTAGTCCTGTATGGATGTGAGGTTTGGGGCCCGAGTCTTCCAGCTAATTTGTGGCTAGCAATTGAGAAATTGCAAAAAAGATTCCTATATTCTGAACTAGGTGTCAAAATCACGCACACCATATGCTATGATGTTGGCGTAGGAGGGTTGCTCCCTTTGGAAGGGGAAGCCATAGTGCATTTTGCGGCATATGTTGCCAAAGTTCATCGCATGGAAGATGACCGCCTACCACATATTGCTATGCATGCTAGCAAGGACAAGGGATGGTATCATGATGCAGAGGTCTGGTTAAAGAAGTGGAACATGAACTTGGATGAACTACAGGGCAGTAAAGAGGATATACGTAAGTTAGTAATGTAACGGGTATACTAAAAAGTTATGGAGGACTCGGAGACTAAGATGTTGTTCTACCGCACATCACTAAACCCAAGACTTATAGAAGCCAAGTATCTATCCGATGGCGTCTCCTTGCATTTTAGGCATGTGATGGCTCGCGTGAGACTTAGCTTCGCATTATCACGAAGATAGAGACGGGAGATGGCACGGATACCTCGAGACAAACGCGATATGTGAGTTTTGTGAAAGCGGACACATAGAGGATGAACTTCACACCTTGCTTTGTTGCTCAGCATATGATGATATCAGATACAAGCACGGGATACAGGCTAAGACATTGCTAGAACTTTTTGAGCTCCCAACCTTGAAAACTTGTCATTTTATATTTGACGTACTCCATGTTAGAGAGAAGTTCTTTAAGGTCGATAATAATAATTTTGTTGATGATATTACCTCGGAGAGTGAGAGTAGCGCCTATCTGGATGATATCGGTGGCATTTTTTTGATGTAATGTCTGTTAGTCTTATAGACTGATGGGTCTCAACGGACGTAATAAACACTTCACTTCACTTCACTTCTCTCTCTCTCTCTCTCTCTCTCTCTCTCTCTCTCTCTCTCTCTCTCTCTCTCTCTCTCTCTCTCTCTCTCTCTCTCTCTCTCTCTCTCTCTCTCTCTCTCTCTCTCTCTCTCTCTCTCTCTCTCTCTCTCTCTCTCTCTGTCCTCTGCTCTCTCTCTCTCTCTCTCTCCTCTCTCTGTCCTCTGCTCTCTCTCTCTCTCCAACCATGGCATCGGGGAACAAGAACGAAAGCATTGAAGGGAAAAGAAATGGAAACTAAAAAGTGGTTAATAGTCCAAACACAGTGCTGCACGGCTCCTTGTCTCCTTCGTGTAATGCAAAGATGGCAGGGACATACAAAGTAAGGATGCAATAGGGCAGCATGTAGGGTCGAGTCTAGCGGTGGTGGTGCGAGCAAGGCACATCGGGGGCTACCGGAAACTAATGCATCGGGGTTTATTGTGGATCGATAAATGTAACCCGAAATCCCAAGCAAAGATCGTGGGTCTTCTTCCCAAAGATCTGCGGATCTCAAACCTCTCTCTCGCTGGACTAGAAGCCTCCTAATAGGGCTGGGAGCATCGAGAACGATGGGGGCATTAGGAAATTTTACTGGGGCATGGATCGGGGTATGATGATATTGATGAATATGAACGAGTGTGATGATGAAATTGATGGAGATGATGGAGGCAAATAGAAGAGAATCTGCCAGCTTGCGAAAAAGCTCGACTAGCGCATTGCGGGGATCACTATCACTCAAGGAGCTGAAAAACGAAAATAAGATTCTTAAAGAGGAGGTAGCGTAAATCAGATCCCGGAGGAACTTTGATAACGACGATGATGAGAGTGATGAAGAGGAAAAAGATAGTATCGGGGAGATTGTTGATAAGATGAACTCTAGAATGAATGATATCTTTGGAACATCGGAAATAGAAAAGAGATCGTGCAACATACCTGGATTGCTCGGGCTGCCGAGGTGGAGAATGAGACTTGCTCAAATGAGGTTAGTAACCTATTGCATGACCGTATGGAATTAAATGTTTCCGTTCTAAATGCATTCAGGATTGGTAAGAAAGAGGACAGGCCCAGGCATGTCATAGCAAAATTTGCATCTAGAGATGATAAATCTGCAGTCCTCAAGCAATCAAGCATGCTCAAAGGCCTAAACATTTGGATAAATGAAGATTTAACGCCACTCAATATGCAAAAAGCATTTATTGAAATTGCTAAAATGAAAGAGGCTAGGAAGAATAACCAAAAAGCATTCGGAGAAATGGGAAAGTGCATATAGAACCAAATGATAGGCGAGAGACCATCGTAATAATGGCCTGAATGTCAATCATTTGACCAGCTTTAAGATAGATCAGATAAAGGATATCCTGGATGGAGTAGATTTAATATTCTTTATAGAAACATGGGAAAATGAGGAAAGTGGTCTGCCAGATATTGATGACTTCGTGCTAGTGCACTCAGTTTGGCATAAAAAGGGATGGAGGAGAAGAGGATTCGGAGGGATAGCGTGTTATGTACGGAAGGAATTTGAACACCTAATAAGCCTTGTAAGTAACCAGGACAGTAAACAATATGTATGGATTGAGTTAGCAGGCACAGAAAGAAAGGTATTTGTTGCTGGATGTTACTTTCCACCGTTAAAAAGGGAAACCTATAAGCAATACAATTTAGACATGGGTGATCCATTACAAAAGCTGGAGGCAGACTGTCTTCGACTGTTAGGAGCAGGGGATGTAGTATTGCTAGGAGATTTTAATGGTCGTACAGCAGGTAAACAGGCAGCATTGGCAAGTGAGGGTGGAGATCCATTATGGGCAGAGAACATGGACGAATCTGAATTGCAAGCAGTAGGATGGAGGAGACAATCTCACGATGTCAGCAAATGGGTAACGGCTATGGGACAGCATGTTTTGGATATGTGTACTGGAACAAATATGGTAATATACAACGGTACCGAACATTTTCCCAATACTGCAAGATGTACCTGTAGAGGGAAAAGTGTTGTAGATTATTTTTTGGCTTCTGCATCTTTTAGTAAAAATGTCAAAAGTTTTGAAATCAAAGATATACAGGCTGAATCGGACCATGTACCATTATTGATGAGTATCTTAATTGCTGGCAAGCAGGCTCGGGTTGATAAAATGCACAGATGTGGCATGAACTTGAACTATAAAAAGGCTGACATGTATTTTGAAAAATGTGAAGAATACAGTGTAGACATTGAATGGCCAGATAATGTTAATGGCAAAAGTGAGGTTATGACCTCCTTGTTGCTAAAGGCTGCGCAAGAATGCTTCATGTCTAGACGCCGACTCAAAGGGCTTCCATGTAATGGGTGGTTCGATGCGGATTGTAAATCCAAGCAGAAACAATATAAGCAAGCTGTGGGTGAAGTACGCACTCAATACATTAAAGAATTTAAAAAGCTGGTCAGACGAAAAAAGAGAGCGTATCTTAAGCAGAAACAAGATGAGCTAGTGATCTCTTTGCTAGAGAATCCAAGAAAATTTTGGAGCAAAATGAAAGGAGGCAAAGTGGAAACCCCACCGTTACCAGTAAATAGTCTTATCAGACAGGTTAGGAAACTGTACGAAGTAGAAGGTGTTGAGGAAAATATAGTGGTGACAGGTTCAGAACTATGTTTTACATCTGAAGATGTAATTGAAGGTTTGAAGAAATTATCAAATGGGAAAGCTAGAGATAATATGGGCTTAGCAGCAGAGATGCTGAAATGGGCTGAGGGTGTAATACTGGAGCAATTAGTAGAAATGTTTAACGCAGCAAATAAGGAAGGTTTTCCTGAGAGTTGGAAGTCCAACAGGGTAGTACCAATATATAAATCAGGAGATGTAAAAGATCCAGGAAATTATCGTATGATAATGGTTGGCAATATATTTGCAAAACTGTATGCCACTATGATAGAGCGTAAAATAAGCAGTTGGGCAGAAGACCACAATGTAAGGGCCAAAGGGCAGGCGGGTTTTAGGCCAAGGAAGAGCACAATTGATCACTTAGTGACACTCAGAGCTATGATGGATATGGTCAAGGGGATCAGAAAACCCATGTTTGCATGCTTTGTAGACTTTGCAAAGGCATTTGACATGGTAAGTAGAGGAAACCTGTGGGAGGCAATGGAAAGGATCAATGTGCCTAGACATTTGAGAGATGCTGTGAAAGTACTTTATGAGAAGGTAATTATACAACTATCATCTCCATATGTAGAGGAATGTGGAGAAAAGGTGATGAGTAATATTGGGGTTAAGCAGGGCTGCCCTCTTTCGCCCACATTGTTCGGCCTCTTCATTGATGACCTGGAAAATTGGATAGTTGGGCTTGGAGGAGATGGAATGCAATTGGCTGGGTACGCTATAATGTTGCTATTATACGCTGATGATGTAGTATTGCTCTCTCGTAGTAAAGAAGGGATGCAGAGACACCTAACCATATTGGAAGCTTTTTGCGTGATAACAGGTATGCAAGTCAATCTGCAAAAGACTAAAATTATGATCTTTGGCACAAATGTGGAAGATAATTACTCATTTATGTATAAGGGGGTAAGTGTGGAGATATCACCCACTTATAAGTATCTCGGCCTAGTTGTGGATAAGCATTTTACCTGGAATGAAACAGTGGAACAAAGAGTAAATGCGGGTATTAAGGCCCTATATGCAATGCAGAAGAAGTGTTTAAAGTCCAAAGTTTTTAGGTTTGGGCTTAAGAAAATGTTGTATAAAACTTTAGTTGCGGTCGGTTGTGTTATACCTGATGTGAGGTATGGGGCCGGCCTATCTCTCAGGATGTGGAAAAAGATAGAAAGAATTCAGAAGAAATTTCTTCATATAGAACTAGGGGTAAAGACGCAAACCCCCTATGAAATGATGATGGCTGAATGTGGAATGTTGCATTTGGAGGGTGAAGCACTTTGTCGCTTCCTCACATACCTAACTAAGGTTGGAGGTTTGAGGGAAGATAGTTACCCCAGGTTAGCTTTAAAGGCCACGTTTGACAAAGGGTGGTATGCAGAGGGCATAGCTTGGTTACACAAGTGGGGGATGCAGATTGATGATTTGATGAGAAATAAAGATAGAATCCGAGAATGGGTAAAAGAGTCTATGCTGGGAAGAATATGGTCTAACCCCCGCAAAAATGCAAAGATTACGTAATAATTATGAACCCAAATCTGCAAGAGATGCCATATTTGAATGCAGATGTTACCCCAAATAAGCGCCACACTATATGTAGGATGAGGCTAAGTGCGCACCATCTTGGGGTTGAAGTAGGTAGATGGTACAATATTCAAAGAGAATACAGGACTTGCAGAGCGTGTGGAACAGATGAGGTAGAAGATGAGACACATTCGATCCTACAGTGCCCAGCATATCAAACGCTCCGAGATAGATATGGCATTCAATCACAAACGCTTTGGCAGTTTTTTGAGCTTGATGCTTCTATTACTGGTAGCTTTTTGATACAACTATTAAAAATAAGAGATGCATGTATCAGTAGAAATACTTTAGAATGTAGTGATGACGAGATAGAGGAGAGGGATGATGGGGACCTTGATGAAGGCCCATCTGATACAGATGCCTTGTATGAGGATTATGTAATGACTGTAAACGTCTAATAGACCTGATGGTCTCAATAGACGTAATAAACACTCTCTTCTCTTCTCTCTCTCTCTCTCTCTCTCTCTCTCTCTCTCTCTCTCTCTCTCTCTCTCTCTCTCTCTCTCTCTCTCTCTCTCTCTCTCTCTCTCTCTCTCTCTCTCTCTCTCTCTCTCTCTCTCTCTCTCTCTCTCTCTCTCTCTCTCTCTCTCTCTCTCTCTCTCTCTCTCTCTCTCTCTCTCTTTTACGGCGCAAACTTGTGGGCCACATTGCATCATATAAGCAACATATTTTGGAACATATATAAGCAACATATTTTGGAACATGCGGCGAGGGTTCACGATAAACGCAGCCTTGCAATAAAGAAGAACTAGTGAAA
This sequence comes from Isoetes taiwanensis, assembly GCA_021234155.1. Lineage (NCBI taxonomy): Eukaryota > Viridiplantae > Streptophyta > Lycopodiopsida > Isoetales > Isoetaceae > Isoetes > Isoetes taiwanensis. The sequence continues at coordinate 7,119,407 of JAJEKV010000023.1, forward strand.
TATGCATTATCACTGTTGCAAGCGTAAGCATGAGATATGCAAAATGAGAAAGCATCGCTTTTAAAATGTCGCTTTAAAATGGAACGTCATAAAATCTATTCTATTCTATTCTATTCTATTCTATTCTATTCTATCCTATTTTCTTCTATTTTTTATCATGTAAATGCTAGAAGATTTTTTTTTTCCAGTAGATCTTGTCCTTGAATAAAATGGTATTTTTGTTCGTTTAAGGGGGATATCATTGTCAACCAGGGCTCCCCGCTTCACGGGTCGCCCTGGTTTCCAATCAGGAATGCAGGGTAAAGGGCCTTTCCCTTTACGACATGTTTCCCATGGGTTCTAACTTTTGAATTTCTCTTCAAAGGGTGCAGGTGATAGCTCTACCCACTTGGAACTAGTGAGGCCAAAACTAAAGTGCAGAACGTTGGATTGGTGGTATTTTTGTTGTTCATAATCTTGTAGTTTTTGTATAAAGTGCCCTATAAGTGATTTTAAATTCCCTTCAAAGGCCCATAGGCCGCTTGTTTGGTGGATGACAGAAATTGAACTAATTTCCTTCCAGAAATGTATGTATAAAGTATAATTTTTTTGTATATAAATAATATCATCTATTATAGTTTTTTTTGTATAGTTCACCTCTAATATTACAAGATTTATGGCAAAAATCTTAAGCATGATCTATGTTTTCTAGTTCAAATACACTTCATGTGCTACGTGGCTACATGGAAGGTTTACTGGGGTTCTCATTTACCCAGTGAGAAAGCAAGAAATCAAAATGGGGCTGATATGGCCAAGACTAGACGGACAGACGGACGGAATAGAATAGGATAAAATAGAATAGAAAGGAAGGAAGGAAGGATAGATAGATAGGTAGGTAGGTAGGTAGGTAGGTAGGTAGGTAGGTAGACAGACAGACAGACAAACTCGTCCACTATTTAATACTAAATGATGACATAAATATTTATTGCTTGGATATTTGGCTTGTTGGTAATGCACTAGGGCTTTTAACAATGAGGTTAACAATTCAATTTCTTGTCAAAGCAAAGGGGAATTTCCATTTTTCTAAATCTTTTTGTTTTGAGTCCTCTTCAAAATGAACTAATCTTGTATTTTTGTGTAAACACTATAACTATCATAAAGAAAAGTACTAGCTAGCTATAAGAAAACACTAGCTATAAGCATAAATGCTAACTTATAGATGTCCAATTTTATTTTTAATTTAAAACATGTTTTGACACTATTTATTATTCGATTGAATGTCAATCACTTGATCTTTTGATCTTCCTTAAAAAATTTATTCTATTCTATTCTATCCTCATCCTCCTTAAAGTGCTTGCCCTTGGAATCATCATCACTTGTGTCCTCATCTTCCTTTCGGGGTTTATCGTTATCATCATTATCCCCCAGTTTTGTGTAGAGCATATGCTCTACATCCATCTCTCGAGTCTCGATACATTTACTTTTACAAGGTTGGAAGTTGAAAATGTTGATCGCAGAAGTGTTTATTGAAAACAACAATATTATGTTTCCATTGCCCAACCAAGAAGAGTTTAGCATCATAATAAGCTTTTGAACTATCGATAAGGATTTCTTTGGCAGTCATATCTTCAAAAAATTGAATAACAAACAGGTAAATAACTGATCTTCAAAAATATGGCAGTGATCTATGTATATGTTGGCAACTTCGTTTCTGATCAATATTGACGAGCACTTCTCTGGAACCTGAAGAAAGGAGTTAGTACAAATACTAAAAACTTGCAAAATTGAGCTTCTTCATAAATCAGCTTTTCAAGATTCGCTTGAGCTGGGTAATGAAACTTTCCAAATTGCGGATAATACCCTCTGAGGTAACCCAAGTGGTTCCCTTAATAAGTGCCCAGTTTGGGACATGTTGCCGAGTAGACTTTGTCCAAGTCATCCAAGCGAGGATCTAAATTTAGGTCATTCTGCAAAAGAAGCAATGCAATATCTGGAGATTGCAAGAGAGAAGTATGCCAAGTATCATCTTTTGTAGGTTGATAAGGAGGCATACCCTGGAAAACATCAATGTCCTTATCTGATTTGAACAAGGAATTGACTTTTTGGAGCATTAAAGAGGTAAAGTGTTGAATCTCTTTCCACTATCTATCCATCCATCCATCCATCCACTAGTTTGCTTATAGTGTCTGCCAATTGATTTCATATCTTGTCATTGAAGTCTTAGCATTAGTCAATATGGTGTCATGATGAGAAAGGACAACACACTCCATAGCTTGCAAAAATTAAGTCTTGCATCTTTGTTGTGCTGCGGAAATGTCGCTTCGCCAAGTCTTGATCACTCTTCTCTAAGTGGTTAGGAGCTTTTATGACTTGAAAAGAAAATGCCATCTTTAAGGTACTAATGGCATCTTTGTTGGTATATCCCCTAATAGTTCCAAAACAAGCCAAATAAATAAGGATATACCTGTGATATCTACTACCCAATCTTGATAGGTGAGCCAACAAAATATCCAAGCGACAAATGGTTTTGACTAGATCCAAGCTTGTTGGATAGGGCAAAGTTTTCCAAATTTCAGAGGGAGAAATAGGAACAATAGGATCTATATTTTGAATAAGCAAATAGACTTTCAAACTACTCAGATCATATTGATAATTTATTTTAAAAGTGGTAAGTGCAGAAGTAAGGTCATGATATGCACGAAAATATTCCAATGGTATTCAATGAGGTTTGTGCATGTGTCAATTGATCCTTCAATGTTTGATGTTGGTTCTTGAAGGCTTGAAGTTGATATTCCCTTTCGGTTTTAAAATATTCAAATTTATCTGGAAGAAGTTTTTAATATTTTACATATTAACCGAGGCAAGATTTTTACTAGCATTTTCATGGTCACGCTGCAGCATTTGCAATTTTTAGTTGAGCTCATTATGAGCCTAAAGTTTCAAATGCAATGTATCTTGAAGAGTTTGTTTCTCTAGTTGAAGAACTATATTATGTCAATTTTCTCATTAATGGTCAATAAGACATTTTAATAGCAACTTTTTATGTTTGTCAGCAACTGACTCATAGTTGTAATTGAGTCGGTTGCTATTGGAGAGTTTAAAAGTGGAGTATCACTCTGAGTGTCGCGTGATTCATGAGATTCCATTTCTTTTAAACCACCATATGTGCCCTGTAAAGATAGTAAATAAGAAATCATTATATGCAAATGTGTAGCATAAGGCAATTCTTGAGCATTATATCTTTTAATACTTCTCAACTGCCTATGCAGTTGCTCTATAACTATGGAAGTTCAGGGTATTCATGTTCCTTGAGTGGACTTAATTACATATGCCAACCATTTTCTGTTGTAACCATTATGATTATTCGGGTCAATTAAATAGTGTGCATAATGCTGGAGTAACTTTATGCTGGAGTAACTTTATCAAGGCTAAAGCGACGGTTAACATAACAGATACCATAATGAGTTAAATCTGCATCAACATGTATATGAAGGTGCGTCTTTAGAGTTTGGTAGCTTTAATGCAGCCATTGCTAACTCTCTTTATGACCATTCAGGTGAGTATAACATGTCTTTGTAATATGTTCATAGTTACTTATGTATTCTTAAATAACTCGGCTGATATAATCCGGTCTGACGATATTGCTGATGAAATCTAGCCTGTCGTTGTTCACTGCTCAACTTATTCTGAATATAATGATGACACAAAGATGTATTTGATCCTTTGCCAAAACATAGGATTATTTTATTGAAAAGCCAAAATCCAATGTAATACATAGCCTCCATAAAGTCATCATCAGATATCACCTTAAATTGAGGATTCCACCAGTGTCGAACTTTAGGACCAGGAAGTGGAACCATGATTAATTGAAAAATGGAACATGGAGCCTTGGCTTTTTGCAATTTAATGGAGAATTTAGAGTTACACATAATCCCTGGCCACCTCCGATTTTCAATTACAATTACTAGTAAAATTTAAATGTCGTTGAGAACATGTTGCAATGGTACTCACAAAAATGTCAAATTTATAACTTTAAACGACTACCATTTACTAAAGTTGGCAAGAATTATCTTTATCTTTGAGTTGCACGGATCCATTATTGTAGAAGATATGAATGATGAATGGCCTAAACCATCTACATTTAAGCTACCCTGGTGTTATTTACACCAGAGTCATATAGTAGTATTTGTACTTTTGTGAAATCTTGAAATTTCTGAAAGAATGCTGACATAGACATTCTAGTTGAAACAAATGTTGCTGAAGGGAAGGAAGATCAGCCATACGATGATGAATAGCAACATGAAGACTTGGAACTGCAAATTTAAGTGGCATCACTGCTTCAATTTCATAAGTCAATTGGAATGGAATATGTCAAATAATGGTTTTATATGTAATTCTATAGGCTTACAATACAGCTAGCAACTTTAATTCCCAATCATTTCTTTTGGAGCCACATATTTTCTTCAAGATCCTGACTAGAATTTTGTTAGTGGACTCAATCTGCCCATTAGCTCGAGTGTGATAGGGAGTGGATTTACGATGAACACGCGAAAAATCTCTTGTAAGTATTTCTATTGTAGAATTAATGAAATGAACTCTCTTATTGCTTACAAGTTCAATGGGACAACCAAATCTGGTGATGGCCTGTTGGTTGCAGAACTTTTGCTACCTTTTAACTGTATCATCTTTTAGGGCTCTCGTATTTCCCCATTTGGTACGGTAACCAATAAGAACCAATATATATTGGGGCTTTAGTTCGCACTGCTGGAGGGTTTATTGACCTGACGAAGTCCATGCCCCATTTTTCAAAAGGACCTAAGGGCAATATTGGGTTGGGTAGCATGTAATGTTTTTCACTGGGTCGTCTCACTCTTCGACATACGTCACAAGTGGTGGCCTCATGACGAGCATCTTTGAATAAGCTTGGCCACCAAAAACTTGCATGTAAAATCTTCTTTGTTATTAAGTCATCAATGAAATGACCGTGTTGTGGTTGCATGAGGTAACGTATTACCTAAAAGATAAAGATGAAATTTTTGAATCGCATAAACCATAGCCAAACCCTCTTACAATCAATGAAGACTTATTTCAAGAATACATAACTATGAACTTATTGCAAGGACAAGTTATACTCACTTGATTGGTCGTATCACCATTCAAAGGGAGTTTAGCAATGGCTGCATTATAGCTACCAAACTCTAAAGACTTACCTTCACTTGGTGATGTAAATTTAACTCATTATGGTATCTGTTATATTAACTGTTGTTTTAACTTTGATAAAGTTATCTGGCATTACGTACAGTATTCTCACATTTCGACCCCAGTAATCAGAATGGTTACATCATAAAATGGTTGGCATATGTAATTAAGTCCACTCAAGAAACACCAGTACCCTGGGCTTCCATAGTTATAGAGAAATTGCATGGGCAATTGAGAAGTATTAAAAGATATAATGCTCAAGAATTGCCTTATGTTACATATTTGCATATAATGATTTCTTATTTACTATCTTTATAGGGCACACAAGGTGGTTTAAAGGAAATGGAATCTCATGAATCACGCGACACTCTGAGTGACACTCCACTTTTAAACTCTCCAATGGCAACCGACTCAGTTACAACTATGACTCAGTTGCTGACAAGCATAAAAAGTTGCTATCAAAGTGCCTTGTTGACCATTAATGAGAAAATTGACGCAATACTAGTTCTTCAACAAGAAAAGCAAACTCTTCAAGATACATTGCATTTGAAAATTGATGCTCATAATGAGCTCGACCAAAGACTCCAAATGCTACAGCGTGACCATGAAAATCTTCAAAGTAAAAATCTTGCCTTGGTTAATATGTAAGATGTTAAAAACTTCCTCCAGATGAATTTGGATACTTTTAAAACCAAAAGGGAATATCAACTTCAAGCCTTCAAGAACCAATATCAAACATTGAAGGATTAATTGACACATGCACAAACCTTGTTGAATACCATTGGAATATTTTTTTGCATGTCATGACCTTACTTTTGCACTTACCACTTTTAAAACAAATTATCAATATGATCTGAGTAGTTTGAAAGTCTATTTGCTTATTCATAATATAGATCCTATTGTTCCTATTTCTCCAGCTCAATACTCTGAAATTTGGAAAACTTTATCCTATCCAACGAGCTCGCATCTAGTCACAACCATTTATCGCTTGCGTATTTTTGTGGCTCACCAATCCATATATCAAGATTGGACAGTAGATGTCACAGGGCATATCCTAACTTATACAACAAAAAGAACAATAAAAAACAACAAACCTTTTAAGATAAGAAATCAAATAAGATTAAAAAGGCTTAATAGCTTTTGTACAAAAAGTTGTTAAGCATTAAGTGTTTGTTCTGGTGGATAAGACTTCATTGTGGGACTTTAAAGGTTGAGGGTTCAATACTCCTCGATAACTTTCTTAAAATTTCCCTGACCTTCAAATTCAAAAAGTTATTTTGAATTTATGCAAACTTTCAAAATTCTTTTTGAAACTTTTAAGATTAAGAAGCTTGTGCTACACTAAAATAACTTAGTGCATTTTGAAGGTTATTTAAGATGCCTAAGGAAGACAAACCATACGCGCTCCCCGTATCCTTTAAGAAAAGACGGCCCTTTAAAAGAACCTAGTACCACTCCAATGGTGGGGGCATCTCCCCCTAGAGACCCACCCAAAGAAAGCGATCCCAAGCCAGAGGCAAGCACTTCAACTCCTCTTGATACGGAAACGCTTCAGGATGTTAAACTTGAAGACGATAAACATGAGAAACGTGAGGACTCTAAACATGGGACCGCTTGGACGTGGATTTGGAGGGAGAGGACTTCGACATCGGGGACCCTCTCCAAGAGGAAATGCATGACCTCCGTGCGCAACTTCATACTATGGCTGCCCAACTCGCCGAGTTACGAAGTGAAGGGAGCCGTAGGCGCAGGTGTAATGAGGACTCTGATGAAGACGAAGAGAAGGGAGATAGACAAAAAGGCAAAAAGGAACCCAACGACTTCTCTCCAGAGGTTAAACAATTATACCACCTTTTAAAAAGAGATAAGAAATCTTATGTTCCTCCTTTGTCTAAACCATATAATGGGGCTAGAAATAAAACGATCCTCTCCGATTGGATTTTTAAAATGGAACAACATTTTCAATCTGCTGAAACCCCAAACTCAGAGAAGGTTCTTTGTGCCTCAAACTCCTTAGAAAAGGATGCCTTGTCATGGTGGCGATGCCATACTAAGGCTGTCCAACTAGGGCAGGCACATAAGATTGAAACATGGCCCAAGCTTATTAAGAAATTAGGGAACTATTTCATACCTTCTAATGCCGATCTCAAATTGAGGGATAAGTTACATGAATTATGCCAAACAGGAAGCATTGCTTCCTATGTGCAAGATTTTACATCCTGTATTTTGAAGATTGAGGATATAACAGAGAAGACGAAGCTACATCAATTTCTTTGGGGACTAAAGAAGTATATAAGAAGAGAAGTTGAGAAATCATCTCCTGAAGATCTTCAAGATGCGATTGAACTCGCTGAGGCAGTAGCAGACTTCATACCTGATCTTGATCAAAAAGGTATTGATCGAAATGCTTCAATTCAAATTTCCTCTAATAATAAGGATCATCACCAAAGTTCTTTTGTGAGTAATGGAGTCGATGGTAAATCACGCTCTCCTTGCAATTCATATCTTTTTCCGTCCACCTGACGTTTCATAATGTGTCGTCGAAAGCTGATGAACGGATCATACTTCCACAACCACTCTTGATCGATGATCATATCAATATGCGTCAATTCCATGACAGCAAAAGAATCTCGTGCATGAAAAGTCTGAATTCGGTAGGTGATGTCCTCCACTTTATCAGAGGAGATTTGAGAACTCCCATCGACGACTTGGACATCAAGTGGCTAGTCGTGGGGACTGGTTGGGAGTCTTAACTTAGTGGCCATGGTACGTGAAATAAAATTATGAGAACACCCCGAGTCTACTAGAATTATAAACTCCTGACCCCTTAAGGACCCCTTGATCTTAAAAGTGTCGTTTGGTAAAAATGGGGTGTCTTTTACTTGGGCGACCCCAACAAATACCACATTGTTGGATCCTGTATTCTTACTTCTCTTATCGTTGTTCTTAGGGTTGTCCCCTTCATTCTTAGTATTGCTCTTAGGTTTCTTATGGGGACATTGGTAAAACATATGCCCACCTTTTCTACATATATAACATAAGCCTTTTTGTCTGTACTCTGTCTTTTGTAGATAATTAAGTTTCTTGAAGATAGGTTTATTATCATTCTTCTTAAAAGAACTTTGGTGAGGATCCTTATTATTAGAGGAAATTCGAATTGAAGCATTTCGATCAACACCTTTTTGATCAAGATCAGGTATGAAGTCTGCTACTGCGTCGGCGAGTTCAATCACATTGAAGATCTTCAGGATATGATTTCTCAACTTCTCTTCTTATATACTTCTTTAGTCCCCAAAGAAATTGATGCAGCTTCGTCTTCTCTGTTATATCCTCAATCTCCAAAACACAGGATGTAAAATCTTGCACATAATGCTTTCAGTTTGGCGTAATTCATGTAACTTATCCCTCAATTTGAGATCGGCATTAGAAGGTATGAAATAGTTCCGTAATTTCTTAATAAACTTGGGCCATGTTTCAATCTTATGTGCCTGCCCTAGTTGGACAGCCTTGGTATGGCGTCGCCACCATGACAAGGCATCCTTTTCTAAGGAGTTTGAGGCACAAAGGACCTTCTCCGAGTTTGGGGTTTCAGCAGATTGAAAATATTGTTCCATTTTAAAAATCCAATCGGAGAGGATCGTTTTATTTCTAGCCCTATTATATGGTTTAGGCAAAGGAGGAACATAAGATTTCTTATCTCTTTTTAAAGGTGGTATAATTGTTTAACCTCTGGAGAGAAGTCGTTGGATTCTTCTTTGCCTTTTTGTCTATCTCCCTTCTCTTCATCTTCATCAGAGTCCTCATTACGCCTGCGCCTACGGCTCCCTTCACTTCGTAACTCGGCGAGTTGGGAAGCCATAGTATGAAGTTGCGCATGGAGGTCATGCATTTCCTCTTGAAGAGGGTCCCCGATGTCGAAGTCCTCTCCCTCCAAATCCACATCCAAGCGGTCCTCATGTTTCTCATGTTTATCGTCTTCAAGTTTAATATCCTGAAGCGTTTCCGTATCAAGAGGAGTGCTTGCCTCTGGCTTGGGATCGCTTTCTTTGGGTGGGTCTCTAGGGAGATGCCCCCACCGTTGGAGTGGTACTAGGTTCTTTTAGAGGGCCGTCTTTTCTTAAAGGATACGGGGAGCGTGTTGGCACCACCCCGTGGTTTGTCTTCCTTAGACATCTTAAATGACCTTCAAAATGCACTAGGTTATTTTGCTTCTTAATCTTAAAAGTTTCAAAAAGAATTTTGAAAGTTTGCGTAAATTCAGAATAACTTTTTGAATTTGAAGTTCAAGCTTCTTAATCTTAAAAGTTTCAAAAAGAATTTTGAAAGTTTGCGTAAATTCAGAATAACTTTTTGAATTTTAAGTTCAAGGAAATTTCAAGAAAGTTGTCGAGGAGCATTGAACCCTCGACCTTTAAAGTCCCACCGTGAAGTCTTATCCACCACAACAATCACTTAATGCTTAACAATTTTTTGTAAGACAAAAACTATTAAGCTTTTTTAATCTTATTTGATTTCTTATCTTAAAAGGTTTGTTGCTTTTTATTGTTCTTTTTGTTGTCTTCGTTGGTTCTTCTTTTCTGGTTCATGCCGATTGCCTCGGCGGTTTTCGACGACAGCAGGGAGTGCCAAAATAGCAGGTTCTTTCCCTGTGTTTTTGGATAGCAGAGATTTCTTAATCTTACAGGTGTTTGGTGGGTTAACGCATGAAGCTTGATACTCACCGTCCTGCTAGGCTCTTACATCCATTAGATATCCCAAAGGAGAGATGGGAATCAATATCTATGGACTTCATCACAGGACTCCCAAGAACCTTACGAAAGAATGATGCAATCTTGGTCATTGTTGACCGATTGACTAAGTTGGCACATTTTTTGCCATGTAAGAAAGCTATTACAGGCATCCAGGTAGCTCAACTATTTATTAAAGATGTTTTTAAGCTACATGGTCTTCCTAAGTCGATTGTGTCCGATCGAGATTCTAAATTTACTGGTCATTTTTGGACAAGTTTATTTGAGTCTCTTGGAACAGAACTTAAGTTTAGTTCATCTTATCATCCTGAAATGGATGGTCAAACAGAAAGGACTAACCGCACTCTGGAAGCTATGTTACGAAGCTATACTGCAAATAAACCTACATTATGGGAAGATTATCTTCCACTAATAGAGTTTCCTATAATAGCTCATTGCATGCTTCTACAGGTGTTACTCCTTTCCATGCAGTATATGGCTTTACTCCTCGGACACCTGTTAATTGGTTGGCGAATTCTCGAGTAGAGATGGCTAATCAAGTTGTTGAGGAGATGGGTGGTATTATTACTGCCGTAAGAGATAAGTTAAGTCATGCACAACTCCAACAAAAGAAGTTTGCTGATCGCCATCGAAGCCATTTAGAATTTGCAGTGGGAGAGAAGGTGTTGGTGTACATTGCACCACACCGTTGAACAAGAAGTATCCAAAGTTACGAGCAAGATACTTTGGACCTTATGAAATATTGCGCAAGTTCAATGATGTAAGTTATGAACTTAAGCTTCCCGTCATGTGGAAGAAAATCCATCCAGTATTTCATGTTTCACTCTTGAAACCTTTCATTGAAAGTGAAACAACTCAGTTGGAACCTGAGGATGCACCACCACCTCAGTTTGTTGAAGGCAATAAGGTTCTAGTGGAACCTCTTAAGATCTTGGATACAAGAGAGAGAGTTCTGACCCGTCGAACAACGGTATTGGAATACTTGGTCCAATGGAAGGGTTTGCCTATCGAAGATGCAACATGGGAATCATCTTCCTTTGTCGCTGGATTCTGAAAGAATACTTGGGACTTCGACAATGAGGACATTGTCTTCTTTAAGTCGAAGGGAATGTAAGAAACCATGATCATGGTAGAAATGCATAATATATTGTATTTATACTTTTATACGTCGTTTGAGACATGACTTTTTATTTTGGGACTTATGTCCTCTTTTGTACCATTTTTGAGTTACGTAATACAAGACCAAAAGTATTAGATAGTATTTTGGAGCGTTCTCTCTCTTGGATCCTTCACAAAAGGTCAATTCTTTGTCCAAATTAGATAATGACATTGATGTTTTTTTTTTTTTTTTTTTTTTTTTTTTTTTTTTTTGAGGGTAAGAGTATGTATGTATTAAGATATAAGATAAAGTACATCATATCCCCATATAAGGGGAGAAAGAGTGTAGCCAGATATTGTGTACTCAAGGTAATATCACCTCTTCTTCCCCACCATGTGGGTACTATAAGGGAGATCATCTGTCTTCACCATATGGTGGGTACTACAGAGTGATTTCACTCATTTTCCACATCTGGAACCCCACAACACTTAGCTCGGTATTGCTAAGACACTTACCACCTCATTACTAGCATCAGTTGCATCCGCAGTATTTCTATTGAGCCAATGACATCTAAAGAAGGAATTGGCATTGGCATTGATGTTTCTAGGGTATGCCTCCTTATCAACCTGCAAAAGATGATACTATGCACAGGCCGCAACTAATAGTAACTAAGTGGTCTAAACTAGGACCATCATCTACATTGATCCTCGCATATCTGCAGTATGCCCACTCTGTCTGTCAGACGTTGAGACTCTTGAGCATTGTCTCTTTGATTGTCCTGAGGTTCAACCAGCGTGGTCCTGGCTACAAGGTTTGTTTAACAGTACTTTGGATTGCCGATGCATCCTCTTGGCATCCTATCCCAACGCATGGCCTCCAGTTAAACAAAGGGCATTCCATCTTGGTTCCGGTTGGCTCCTATGGTCGATATGGGAGCATCGCAGACACCACATCTTTCAAGGCATTAATTCTTCTGCACGCGGTGTTATTACGGTGGCCCAGAAAAAGATATTGACAGCCTACGAGTGTTCGTCCCTTGATTCAGAATTGATGGGGCGCATGTGGATTCAGTATCTTCGAATTGATTCTTATTAGTCTCCTATTCTGGAGTAAGTACGTTGTGCTCCAGGCTCGTGCTCCTGTGGCATCTTTTTGTGCTTACACAGTTAGATGAGACATGTAAATTTTGTACTGTTTATCTGATTAATAAACTTTTTGGCTTTCGTCCTACAAATATGACTTGCACAAAATTATATAGCCGTAACAAGTATTGTTATAAAAGTTTGCACACATAATATTATCACAACAATTTTAGGAGTTCATAGTTAAGTCTAAAATCTATGACTTCTGTCTTCTCGTAATGTGCTCCCTCCTCCATGCTCCCATTCACTGGCCTGCACAAGTAGCATATTATGTCAGTTTAGTTAATAAGTTTGCGGTTTTAGGGGACCACCCCTCTAATTACCTCCTTGAGCCGAACTACTAGCTCAAGGTTACCCCTACTACCTTGCATTCGATCATGGCCCAAAGGATTTGAGCTTGACCGTTTAAGACGATCCTATCATCGCCTATGATCGGGTGCTACCTTGTGCAAGATCCCCTTGATCGTGTACACCCGCAGTGCCTCATGCTCCTGGGGGTTTAAGCTAGAGAATATTCCAAATGATCCTATCATCGCGCAGATCATGCTTACCTCATCATGACCCCCTATGGTCATGTGCACGTGCCCTACAACATGGCATAAAGAACATCCTAATGATGATTCTATCATTGCCCAGGATCCCATGCCTACTCGAGCATGACCTCTTTTGTCATGCACACCTAGAGTGCATCGTGGCATCGAAGGTTTTAACCTAGGGGACCTTCTACTAATTCCATCATTGCCCACAATGTTGTGCTCCTCTCACATGACCCTCCCGGTCATGCGCACCACTGGCCTAGAGAACCCCCTGGGGGGGATCTCATCATCGCCTACACTCCAAGATCTTCGCATATACATTCCAACTACTCTAGAATGCACACGTTTTCCTGCACTTCCACTAAGGCATACTCAAGCTTAGCTAAGAGCACCCGACAGGTTGGCATCGACCCATTTGGAGATGACTTGGCCGTCGAATTGCTCCATGAATTTCGGGTATTGTTTCTCTAGATCTTTCTTTAATACTCATGTTGCTTGCGTCTTCCACGGGCAAGTGCTTCCATTTGACCAAGTATTGGAGGAACTGCGACCTTCTTGTCTTCTTAAATGCCTTATCGAGAATTAGCTCTGGAATTATCTTGATTTGCTCCTCCGTCATCTCCAACAAAGTTAGAATCTCCTAGACCTCCTCCGGGGTTGGAGTGTGCCTCTTTAATAGGCTTATGTGGAAATCTTTGTGGACTTTGAGATGGGCCAGAAAATCGAGCTTGTAGGCTTGCTCTCCTACTCACTCTAAAATCTTGAAAGGTCACCTTGGAGCAAGCTTTTTACAATTGCCGATGCGAAGCTTCACTTGCTTGATCGTTACTTGAGCCAAACTTTATCTCCCACAACAAACTGTCGAGAAGTTTTATGTCTATCTGCTAGACTATTCTGATGTGCCCTTGCTATTTGAAGATATTTTCACACTTCTACCACAAGTTGCTGCATATCTGCTGTCGTTGTTGAGAAACTTCCACCTTGGGCACTAGATTGTGCTACGTATCTGGGGTCAAGCATTGATAACTGTAACTGATCATGAAGGGAGACATCTTTTATGACTCTTGCTTCATATTATTATACGGAACTCGACTAGGTGGATGTAATTGGCCCATTTGGATTGCTTGTTCCAAACATAGTTTCTCAACATATCCTCCAATGTCTGTTGGTGCGCTCCATTTGCCCATCTGACCGTGGACAAATAAGCAGAACTCCTCTACAACTTGGTGCAGATCGTGTTGAAGAAGTTTTGCTAAAAGGCGTGGAAGGCTTTGGATCTCTATATGTGATGATCGACCTGGGCATTCCATGCAACTTGAAAAAAAATCTCTTATGTAGACAACAAGGGCAGATCCAAAGTTGTGTCTATGGTGCAGCATGGCAAGAATGTGCCCTTTCGGTGACTTATCTACCACAACCATCAATGCATCAAAGCTCTTTCTTGTTCTTGGAAGGCCCACTATGAATTCCTTTGGAAATGCAGCAGCTCTGTTCCAGGATACCAGCCTGATAGCCAGCCCTCAATTATCAAGAGAACACTATAACTGCTCAAAGACGGACTGACCCAAATCAGAACACAGGCCTGGTATTTCAAGACTGCACTTTGAAGGGAGTTCCAGAGCTTCAAAGCAGGATCCCAACGTATCTAGGCAGATCTTGTAAGGAAATTTGCCCTCAGTCCTTGGCAATCTTGAAAGGTTATTTGTGTGGAACATGGGACTCTAGCAGCTGCTTGAGCACCGGGGTTACCACAGGGATACTCTACATAGAACAAAGGAAAATACAAAGATGATGAATTTGTTCTACCTATGGGCCATCGATAATACTTCGTGGCACTAAAGAATGCCTAACTACGATATGAGTAGCTTCATTTCCCAATGAGCATCAAAGAAGATGTTGAGACTTTATTAATTTGGACAACAGATGGATCACTACTAGAGTTAAGTGAATTGGTTCTGTCCTAGAACAGCTTCCTCTATAGATCTCCAAACGCAAAGCTTCCATCTGAAAGTACATTTGATTATGCCTGGGACAAAGAAATGTAAATGAAGACAATCAAATTAGTTTCCATACCTTGGCCAATTCGCACGACCTTAGGGAGGCCAGTCATAAGTATCAGAAAATGTTCAAGTTCCAGAGATAGTATATATGCCAAGTATAAATGTACATAGCATGTAATTTATGAGTGAAATTGGCCATGATCTACCTTTTCCCTCTGTTTTCAGCAAATGAAAGGCCACACATTTTAATATCACAACTGCTCGCACACTGTCAGATATCAAAATATGATGAATTACAAGGACCAAACCTGCTTCCAATAAGAATAAGTAAGATATCAAAATTTTACCTTGATGGATGAGAATCTTGTTCCACTCAGTCAACTTTTTACTTTGCATATACAATTTAAGCACATTATTCACTCGTCTACAAAATCAATATTTTTAAGTTTATGGAAAACTTTAGAATATCTGTTGCCAAAACTCTGCAGAGGTTAATTCACAAGAGGCATTACACAGAGGTGGGAAAAAGCATAGACGGTGCATTGAATTCCCTTTCATGAACGATAAAAAACAAATCTAGCACTTACTGAAATTTTTGATTAGAAATGTCTATAATTTCATGATGGCAATGCACGATGTTAAAGATGAGGTTTCTAGCATTCTACCTTGCTCGAGGGTTTGCTAGGCAGGATGTGCAGGAGCAGCTTTGAAAGCAGCTTATCTCCTGAATAAATCATCTGGAAATAAAGAGGAAAGATTAACTTATACCGTGCTTATATGCCTGAACTGGTGTCGTGGCACAATTTCTACCTCATTTGAAATAAGACCACGTGCAAACTAAGGCTTCTTGTTACGTATGTCATGAAAGCCATATTCGCAACTTGTGCATCCATGCCTGTATGGTGGCAAAAATGGATTCAACATATCTTTCTTACATTCTTTGGACTGCAACTTTAGTGAGCAACATTCTCCAAACAAAGTGAATGCTGTAATGCCATAGTATATGAAGGGGTGATTCTCCTATCCATAAAAGGACATCAGTTACAATTGTTCTATTTTTATCTCTTGTGCATTAACAACCATCGACCTTGCATTTCCAATTTCCTGTGTCTAGACTAATGCAAGAAGTAACGTAAATGTCTTGATTTTGATTTTGAGTAACTAGGGCAATAAATCTCCATGCTCTAATTTCTGCACCACCACCTAATTCAAAAGATTTCTTTGCGCAGTCCAATGATGCACTCAAGTTCTGCAGATTGCAGCAGTCAAACAAGGTGAGGATCCTCTCATTCTAGAAGTGTTGCTTCCTGCAGTTCTTCTAATGCCTTTGATTCTAATATTGTTTCGCACTATTGGCTTTTTTGTTTAAAGCTAAAGCTTTTTTGTTTGCCAGCTTCCCATGAACTGGGACCTTCATTGGTAAATAGCTTTGCCAGTTACCTTTAACTATTTGCTGCAAGATATCTTCAAAGCCAATTCATCCTTAGTTTCAAAACTGAAATACTGAACAAATTATCCCTTGCCATCTTAGCCTCCTGTTTTATTGCATTTGGCAATACATCTCCCTGTTATGGCTGCTCGTATCATTTTAATTGTTGCCCCCAACACATAACAACCATTAACAACCAACACATAACTACTATTGACATTAATTAACACAACCATTGGGTCCAACACATTTAAATTAAAATCCCCCTTAAACCCCCTTTGGTTTGGGTGCATATTCACACGGGGGGTGACGTAGGGCAGCGAGAGCCCTCATAATTGTATTTTGCACGTACAAAATAACACCATATAGTATTCCGCTTGAAATCTTATAGTATTTTGCGAATCTTGTTATACAGTATAGCAAATTTTGTACTTGCATACCCCACAAACGAGGAACTTTACGTACGGTGTAGATTAAGGAATAAGGGGTGAATATGCCTATCCAACAGCTCTCGTTGCCTGGAGTCACCCCCGTGTGAATATGCACCCAAACCAAAGGGGGTTTAAGGGGGATTTTAATTTAAATGTGTTGGACCCAATGGTTGTGTTAATTAATGTCAATAGTAGTTATGTGTTGGTTGTTAATGTCAATGGTTGTTATGTGTTGGGGGATTTAATTTTTATATGTCGGATGTTAATGGTTTGTGTTGCAAAAAAAATTTTTTGGCCCCTTCGGGGCTTTAGGGACGTCCCCGCCCCCGGTGTGACAAAATATTTAGAATTCAAACCAGAAAAAAAACTAGAATCCATTTGAGGCTTTCATCACCTGTAGCTTTTGAATTTCATCACAATAAAACAAATAGAACATGAGTAAAAGTTACCATAAAGATAGAGCGGATTGATCCCATTATTCTGAAAGTCATAAAGTTTGCAACACCCATACACAAACATCTTTTAACTGGAATTTAACAACAGTATCTTTCAACTGGAATTTAACAGCAGCCTTTGGCCTCCATGGATTCTTGTGGTGAGAAACCAAAGTGGGAAACTTTTCTGCTTGTTAGCACAAGGATCTAGAAGCCTTGGAATTTGCTTAATAACTGCCTCAAAATCTAAAAATACATGGTAATTTTTTGCAACCTTCATTCGGAATGAGCCATAAAACAATATCCAATAGCGCAATCCTGTATTAATCAGCTGGTAGGATGTGAAAGCCTACCAAACCCGGCCGAAAAATTATTGTTTTAGCATAGATAACTTAACCAAACATATACATATCATACACTATCAAAAAGATCTCGGAGAGAGCTTTCCAACGCAATAAAAATCATCTCAAACAGAGCTCTGGATCAAAAGTTATGATAAGAAATGTGTTGCCGGCGGGGAAACTGCACTACATGCGCCCTTCAAGCCCTTCATGTGCCCATTATGCACCACACACACAAATTGAGGGCTTTTGTTGTGAGCCATTGGTTGTTGACCATTATGCACCACACACACAAAAAGAGGGCTTTTGTTGTGAGCCATTGATTGTTGACCATTATGCACCGCACGCACAAAAAAAAGGCTTTTGTTGTGAGCCATTGGTTGTTGACCATTGGAAAAAAAAGGCTAAAATCAATGGCTCAGAAATGGTGCACTCTAGATGTACGCATTAGTACATCCATTTGAATACATCAGGAAATCATAGGAAAACCTTAGTGAAAAGCGTATAAAAACACAAAGAAAACCCCCTGTTATTATGCTACATATTTCTTGTTTTAGGTCCAATCTATACTCTAGGGTCCTCCTTTTCTTGCTTATTACCTCTTGAAATAGTCCCACCTTTGAATTGATGCCATCTAAGAAGTTGGCCGGACTTGTTAGTCTGCTTCTTTTCATTGGGTCGGATTATTCCTTATATTATGGAGGTACTCGTCATATATATGGTGGACGGTTATCCTATTATTGAATCCTGCTTAGCGAGGTGCTCAAGCTCATGAAGAGGTTCCAATATATTGGATATCTGGCAGCAATGTATATAGTTTTAATACTCCCTACGTTTTTCTTCCAATCCTTGAAGCTTTGCTCAATTCTTAGGTCCATCCTTTCTAAAAGAAATGACAAAATCTACTCGAAATTTTATCCCAATCCCATCATGGATGTCGTCACCCATAATTCTAAGAGTTTGAACTATCTGATAGGTCCTCTAGCTTGCTAAAAGCTAGTGTAGTCGTTAGTCATTGGGTTAGCAAGGCGATGGTCCACAATTTTGTTGAAAAATCTGATCTCCTTGGAGTCGTTATATAATCATTCATGTGTCCTGCTTTCTTTTGTCGAACATATTCTGACTCTGCTCGTCCTTAATGTTGATGTTGACTACCTTCAATAAAGTTATTCATATTAGTGGATTTGATGATGTAGTGGGCAACATAAGGTCTCGATGTCACATCTCCAAAGGCTTGAAGGTAATGTTCTCCACTCTGTAGAATCTTTCATGTCGACTCATTTGCCTTGGAGGTTACAAGATTTGAGGATGATTCTTCTAACTCCTGAATTGATTTTGTTGTGTTGACCTTGTCGATTCAATTCTTCGTCTTGGCGGTCACATGCTGCTATTATAAGGCTGATGACAATATTGAGTGCTTTACCACTTCTAACTGTGCAACTTCTCTTCCTGAGAAAAGTCTATTTGCATCCATGTGCAGGGACTATAATCCACTGATCAGTTAGTAATGCTGGTATTTGGTCCCCCATGGTGCCTCTTTTTGTTGGTGTTTAACATCCAATCTCTAAGGTGGAAGATCGTCATAATCTTGAGATGGTGCTATCGAGGCTGATATAGCTGCTCTGAAATATCGAGGTTGACGAGGAAGAAGTTGGCTGTGGTCTGGCTGTATTCCTATTCCTGAACAGCCCGTCTTTGCTGGCTTGTAATTCCTCCTAATTAGTCAAAGCATCTTTGCTTGAAGTCTAAGTCTGATATTACTATGGGCCTGTATATCTGAGATAGTTGCCCTTCCTAAGAAATATGACCGTCTCCTCGTTTGGAAACTCTTGATGTCACAAGTCGATGAAGTCATCTATTTGTTGGTGGCGTAGTTGTGACATTAATTGTCGATGTGGGGCCCTTTCTCGAGACAATATGGTATTTGAAGAATATCCTTGATTAGGAGATGTTCGTCCCTTAATGTGATTCATGGTATAAGTGCCATGATGCCCATTGACTATTGCATAGCCCTTCTTGGCAACTCATGTGTCTATCCTTGATGTCCCAATAATCTTTTCCGTAGGTTCCTCTCTATTATTGTGTCAGAGCTTCCCTGTGCACCATCTTGACCTTTGCTTTGCTGAACTTTCCTCCGTATGGTTCCCCTCTGCTTTCATGTTGTCGAGTGGCTCCGTGTTGCGAGCTCGAGGATCTGCAATGAAGGTTCCCCTGACCTATTTGACTGCCCTAAAGTGCACAAGCCGGCTAATACTACCACAACAATAATTATTTATTTCTACTTACTCTATAATCTCTATATTTATTCTATATTTTTATGCCTCTATCTACTCTAACTACAAATGACCCCCTTGGCATTTGGCATCTTACTAGGCACCGAGAAGGGTACTTATTTATTGTCATGGGGTGGTATAAGGAGACTTATTTTACGGGTGTACTTGGTGTGTTGGACTAAATTACCTAGGTAGAATGAATTCCTAGATAATTATCTATGATACAAAGGCACGGCGGGACACATTTGATGGTGATGCATCTATAACGTGTGTTGGTGTGTCATACCAACGCGTGACAACAATTTCTAAGCCCTTGGCAACTAGCTGGATTGCTATGAAAAAAGTTTGATTATACTACCTATGTGTAGACAAGAAGACATTAGCAAGATAAGAACGACAACTAAGCTAAGATGAATGCAGATGCTGTCTCTATCTAGCTTAATGGTCTTGGTAAGGGTCTTGGCCATTAATATTATCCAATCAATATGATTAAAGCTTAAATGTAATTAAGAATTATAATTTAGACATAAATGATGCTCGCCCTCAATGGTCTTTGACTAGCTTGCTCATTGTATAGAATGATAAGGTTGTTAAGGGATTGATTGAGGCAGTCTGAGGAACTCGTAAGATTGTTGTCTAGGCTAGTTTGATCCCGTCCCCCTCTTTCCAATTTTGAAATGAACTCTTGTATTTTTGTGAAAACAACATGACTATAAAGAAAGAAAGCACTAGCTATAAGCATAAATGCTAACATGTAAATGTCAAATTTTAATGTAAAAAATGTTTTGACACTTTGGGTACCTTCGCACCCGCCATTAAGTTGGGATTAAGTTAATTTTTTTAACCGCCCAATTAAACTTAAAAGAGACTCTTACGTTCACACCAAGACTAAGTTAACTTTCCGTTAAGACTAACAAAACTAGTTAAATCCTTTCGCACAAAAACAAATTAGTTTATTTTTATTTTTATTTTTTTAATTAACAGCAAAATAAAAGTGTGTTCGCACACGTCTTGGTTAAGTTAGCGCTAACTTAATGCTAACGAAAATTGCTTCACATAGATGCCTGTTAAGTTAGTCTAATATGCTAACAGCAATGCCTTCACATATTCGTCCGTTAAGTTTTTTTTTTTTTTTTTTTTTTTTAACTTAATGCACCTCTGCCAACAAATTTGCTAGTTCATTCCTTACTCGGATAAAACCTAGGACCAATAGATGCCTATTCTGACCAAAGTTTTTCGTTGTATTTAAAATGCATTTTTTTTTTCAAACACATTCAACATTTAAATAGAAATTATACAAGAAACCAACACTACAACAGAATAGGGGGTTTTTCGTCGAATATAGCGTCAAATAAAGTGACACTATGCGTATTCTCAAAATCCCACTTACTATCACAAAGTTGACGCTAAAAGGGCCATACTTTGGTGTCGCATGGGCGTCAATGTTTTTGTCAAGTATTGCGTCACATTTAAATAATGCAAAAATGACATAATAAGAACATTTGTGGCAATTGCATGACATGGTTTGTGTCAGGCTTATAACCAAGTTATTCAATAAATGCATCACATTTTGTATCATATTAGTCTTGACTATGCGACTAAATTCTTACACTAATTTGGCATCCTCATCTTTTATAGGCTGACATGCGTTGTATCACACAAGAACTGGCGCCATACTCACCTGGGCCAATTATAAAGAAAATAGCATTGCGTCTGCATCAGGTCTTGAAAGAACTTTCTAGACAAGACAATATCACCAGCATCGACTCTCTATAGATTAGCACTAGTTATTCGTTTGGCGAACAGAATGGACAGGCACGTTTGAAACATAGGTTAGAACCCATTCTTTTGATTAAAGAACCCACAAATGCAGATAAAATAACCCATAACTTTTGATTATCACATTACACTTATCATGGCTTTAGAATCAAATTACATCTCATGATGCAGAGCAAAGCTTGCAGACAGTCAGATTACTTCTCTTTCATGTCCATTGTCAAAAATGTGTGAATCAGCCTAAATCAAAGGTATCCCATACTGATTACATTTTCAAATGCATAAAGGAAACGAAACAGACAGACCATGTTTACCATCAGTATAACAGTAGCAAAACAGGGAAACAAGATCGATGTAAATCGAGATAGAAGAAAAAGAAGGGAATGTTGCTTCACAGATCCCTTGCCATTGATATGTCTGCACAGCCTGCCAAAACCAAGCCACTGTCGCCGCCCTTAACCACTGGCCCTTGCAGGTTATTTGGATCTAGCCACTACTCACCGTCCTATCACAACAAGGTTATTTTCTATAACTCCTCGAATATTCCTTTCTTGGAGAATGTTTGGATGATTACGGGCATAATATCCCGAATACACCATAATCGCCAAGAGATGCTTTTGCATGCCTCTGTTCATGTGTTCTTCCCAATGGCAGCAGAGGTTTTTGGTTGGGGCCTGCAGCAGCGGTTTTTGGTTGGGGTTTGACTACCTCAAAAAAATTTTGTATTAAAATGGGTCATGATGTAGAATAAAACAGTTGATCAGAACCTCTGTTTTCGTGATTGGGCAAATCACAGGAGCTTAATAAGGCTTAAATCATGTGTTTTAATTGCTGGGAGTTTCAGATATGTGTAGTGGTGAGATTTCGAACTAGCCCATTTGCAACCTCGGCAATAAATTGGTAGGAATTTCCCTGTTATATTGAAGCTATGAAAGAGATCCTGCCTGCTTGCCTTACCTGTAAGTAGGAGCAAA
The DNA here is from genome assembly GCA_021234155.1 of Isoetes taiwanensis. Classification (NCBI taxonomy): domain Eukaryota; kingdom Viridiplantae; phylum Streptophyta; class Lycopodiopsida; order Isoetales; family Isoetaceae; genus Isoetes; species Isoetes taiwanensis. The sequence continues at coordinate 7,141,768 of JAJEKV010000023.1, forward strand.
GCTGAGAGATCTTAAAATAGGGATGCTTTGTAAAAGGTCTTCCTTATCTCCCTGTAACCAAACTGGGATGAAAAAGCCTGAATCTATCTACTAATATCGCAGCTTGAGATCTACTTCGGCGAAAAAAACCTGAGTTCGCCCAACCTGCTCGGGCCTGTGGTTAAGGGAGGTTAAACCTCCTCTCTCGGGGATCATGGGAAATAACCCTCTCGGCCTTCGGCCTCGAGGGTTATTTCCCATAATCCCCTCAAGAGGAGGGTTAACCTACTCATCGCGCCCCATACCTAAAAGAATAAAAAAAGAAAACAGGGAAGGCGGGAAAGAAAAGGGCATTATATTTCACAAAAGGGCAAAATATAAGGTTCTTCGCATATGGTTCATGCCTCTTAAGGGTAAGACAAAGGAGATGTGACGCTCCCCGTACAATATACGGTAACCACCGTACACTCCACGGAAAATCCCCCAACCAGTGTCGTCTACTGGATGGGCCCTCCATCTATCCCGTTCTAGGGATGGCTAGAATGGTAAGGGACACGGAGGTGTCTCGTAAATCCGTCCCCTATGGACTCCTAATAACAGCGGAAGCATATAACTAATGTCAGTACTAGCAACTAACAACAACAATAATAAGTCTACCTCGAAGGGTAGCTCAATCCATCCATCCATAAAATCGTCAGAAGGATCAATACACCATAAAACAATAAAGCTTCTACCCAAGCTCTGACTCGTGGGGAAAAGTACACTGACGGCTAGGTCTCAAGATAGATACAGACGGAAGTGTAAACAATGGCGTGGCTGGCTATAAGACAATGGCTAAGGGTTGACCACTCCATCCGCCCCTCCTGTGCATACTTTGCAGATGGGCTAAAACGAGATATAGCGTGACTGTAGCCGCCGGATACGCAATCTCTTGGATTCACCCTAAGAGACTACTCCAGGTTTCATCTCCCTGGTCCGATGAGGCAAGGTCGGGTTACATCTCCCCTTCCCGGAAATCAGTGATTCGATGGGCGACTAGAGGATCGTGGCGACACACGTCCGTTCACGTCTTTAACCCCCCCAAAACAAGAACCAGGCTGGCACCTGCAGCTCTTCAGGATCAGGGCGGCACCATTGATCCAGGGGGTGACGAACCCATGCCCGGCCCACACGAAGTGACCGACCATAGGCCTAGTGCGCCCCAAGTCCCCAGTAGCCGCGCTCAGCAGGGACTATTCCTCCATCTTGTCATTGATCCCGTTATATGGTGCTCAGTCATCCCATAACTCCCTTAGTCCGGTGGGCTCTATGCACAGGCCGCATATAATAGGTATTATGGGTCTATCTAGAAGCATCATACATAAGGCTGCTAGGTCTCTACCCCCCTTCCCAATACATGAGGAGCATAACAAGAGATCAACCATATCATATCCATAACATATGAACAATAAGAATAAGATCTAACCTAATCACATGAATCTAACTAGGGAGTTAGGGTTCATTGATTCGGTTCATTAGTTGAAATAGTGATTCTAGGAAGGCTCTACTAGAATACATGACTCTACGACATCTCTATAGCTGAAACTGCTTCAAAATACCTGCTCCTGACGCGTTTCCTCCTGATCCTGGGGTCCCCATCGATTCTTCGATGTTTGAGATTACTGCTACTGAATCCAACACGTCCACACTACTTGGGTCGCTAAACCGTGCTATGTTGCAGCTTCTGGATCTTGATTCTGAACTCCGGTTGTGACAATAGCCTCAAGAGTGGGAGGAGCAAAAGTGTCTTCTGAGTTAGGGTTAGGTATTCATAGGCAAGTTAGGGTTAGGGTTGACACCTTGTCCAATGGGATGCGAACACGTGGCCAGTTACCCCAATCAGGTAGTGCCACGTGGATATATCCTTTCCTAAGGTTAATCAAGTTACATTTTAATGTGACTTGAACTTACGTAATTGTCATACAAATCTAAGTCATACTGGATTTGTATGGTGACGTGGCCCAAAATATACGTATACATACCGTATATTTTAGAGGAACGTCACATTCTCCCCCCCTTAGAATAATGTTGTCCGCAGCATTAAGTAATATATAACTTATATAATATTGCATAACTTATATAATATTGCATTTGTATATATATAAAAAGAAACGATAACTTCTGATATATATGTTTCTACAACAGCTTGGAAGAATATCCTTGCAAGCTTATACATAAGTATTTTCAAGTTTATTTATAACAAAACATTATGAATTGGACACATCAATTCATAATTTAAGTTTAGGAGTTTAAGCTATCTACAAAATTCTTAACTCCTAACTTCTCGTAATGTGCTCCCTCGTATTTGCTTGAATTCACTTCCCTGCAATGAGTAGCACATTACGTTAGTTTAATTATAAATTGTGGTTTTAAGGGGACCACCCCCCTAATTACTCACTATACTTTTTTTCTAACTGCATACGATCATGGCCATACGGTTTAAGCTAAGAATCATTTAAGATGATTCTATCATTGCCCATGATGGTAGCTACCTTGTGCATGATCTCCCCCCGTTGATCCTGCACCCCACTGTGCTTCATGGTTTCCTGGTTTAAGCTTAGGAACATGCAATTGTATCCTTCATTGCCCATGATCACTTTTATTTTACATGACCCCCCTATGGTCATGTACACTTGCAGTGCGTAATGGCATAGAGAACGTCTTATGGATGATCTCATCATCGCCAACACTCTCTTCTAGACTTATCTAAAACACGATAATCTATACTTTGTAATTATCATAGCTAACTACAAAGTATTCACTCACTTATTTAATCTATCACAGATTTTAACAATGGCAGACCTATATATTCGATGTTGGCCATTTCGGAGATGACTTGGCCGTCGAATTGGTTCATAAATTTTGGGTATTGTCTTTCTAAATCTTGTTTCAATACCCAAGTTGCGTCTTCTACTGGCACGTGCTTCCATTTGACTAAGTACTGAAGAAATTCCGATCTTCGTGTTTTCTTGAGTGCTTTGTCAAGGATGATTTCAGGAACAATTTCAACATGCTCCTCTGTCATTTCCAATAATGTTGGAGTCTCTAAAATCTCTTCCGGATTTGGGGTATGCCTCTTAAGCAGACTAACGTGGAAGACTTTATGAACCTTTAGATGAGCGAGTAAGTCTAATCTGTAGGATTGATTTCCAACTCTCTCAATAATTTTAAATGGTCCTGCCCATCTTGGTGCCAATTTCTTGCAATTTTCAATTCTGAGCTTGGCTTGCTTAACTTTGATCTTTAGCCATACGCTATCTCCAATTTGAAATTCTCTCAACGTTTCTATGCTTATCTTTAAGCTCTTTTGGCCGACTTCTAGCTTTGCTATCAAATATTCCCGAACTTCTTGCACTAGCTCTTGCATATCTTCTAGCATTTGTTGAGAGACTTCAACTTTTGACACCGGATTATGCCACGTGTCAGGTGTGAGACATTGGTATCCATAATTAATCATGAACGGGGACATCTGTGATGATTCTTGCTTGGTACTATTATATGCAAATTCTACCAAGTATATGCAGTCCTCCCATTTCGTCTGTTTGTTCCACACGTAATGTCTCAACATATCTTCCAAAATTCTGTTTGTTCTTTCTGTTTGACCATCTGTTTGAGGGTGATAAGCCGTACTCATACAAAGCTTTGTTAGATGGTTCCAAAGAAGTCCTTCAAAATGCACTTATAAATTTCGGATCTCTATCCGATATTATTCCTCTAGGCATGCCATGAAGTCTGAAAATTTCTTTAGTGAAGAGCAAGGGTATCTAGGGTAGGTAATCATTTGTTCTACATGGCAAGAAATGTGCCATATTTGAAAGTTTATCGACCACTACCATGAGTGCGTCATGCCCCCTTGCTGTTCTTGGGAGGCCCGTGATGAAATCCATACTCACTATTTCCCACTTGGCATCTGGAATTGCTAATGGCTCTAGGGCTCCAGGAATGCGAAGTTGTTCGGCCTTGGTTTGTTGACATAATTGATATTGCCGAATGTAATTGGCAATGTCCTTCTTCATACCTGGCCAGAAGTAACTACTTCTTATTTTAAAGTAAGTTTTCATAAAGCCTGCATGACCTGCAATCGGGCTATTGTGAGTATCATTGAGAATCAACTTTCTCACTCCTGATGCTTCTGGAACACACAACTTGTCCTTATGGTAAAGAAGCTTGCCTTCCTTCTTATAATTCTTAAAAAGTTCCCTTTCTTTGTTTGTTCTTGCATCCTTGCAAAGACTTGCCCAAACCTGTTGGAACTCCACACTAGAGGGTATTGCCTCCTCAATTTTCCTGCCGAATTCACTTGATAAAGTTAATATGGCATTGCAGTGTGTTCTTGTAACTATTGGCCTGCGAGAGAGAGCGTCAGCAACTACATTCAATTTGCCGGGCTTATAGACTATATCAAAGTCATATTCTTCTAAAAACTCCATCCACCTTCTTTGTCTCAAATTTAGAAGTGGTTGTGTGAATATGTATTGCAAACTCTGATGATCTGTGTCTAATTGGAACTTCTTTCCTAACAAATAATGTCTCCAAATGCGTAGTGCCCTCACTACTGCCAATAGTTCTTGATCATGAGTCGGATATCGTTGTTCTGCTTCATTCATTTTCTTTGAATCGTATGCAATTACCCTTCCTTCCTGCATAAGTACCCTTTTTGTGGCAATCATGCTTTGCATCGGTTGCTACAAGTTTATCTTTTTCGAGTCGGGGTAAGGTTAGAACTGAGCTGTTGTCAAGGCTTCTTTGAGCTTATCAAAAAAAACTTGTACTTCTTGCATCAATTGTCCATCCAGTTCTTTACCTTCGTTTCTTTGTGAGGTCTGCATCAAAGGAGCTGCCCACTTAGCGAAGTCCTTTACAAATTTTACGTAGTATCCCCGCAAGACCCGGAAACTTCTTACTTGAGGAACGTTTCTTGGTGCCGGCCAATCTATGATGGCTTCTATCTTTCTTTGGATCCGTTCTTTATACAATATGGCCCAAGTAATCAACTTTGGGGGTGGCAAAGTGACACTTGGAAAATTTGGCAAATAGCTTATGCCTTCTTAGTTTACGTAAGACTTTTCTTAGATGGTGATCATGTTCTTGATTGACTTGCTATAAATGAGGATGTCGTCAAGAACACTATTAAAAAATCATCCAAGAACTCTCTGAAAATATCATTCATCAACCTCATGAGCGTTCTTGGTGCATTTGATAGGCCAAAGGGCATAACGTAAATTCATAATGACCATAGCGTGTTAAAAAGCGTTTTATGAACATCTTCTTCTTTTATTCTTATTTGGTGGTATCCTGACCTTAAGTCAATTTTGGAGAATATCTTTGCCCCTTGAAGTTGATCCATTAGATCATCTGCTCTTGGTAATGCGTATTTATTCTTTACCGTTTGTTTGTTGAGTTGTCGGTAATCTATACACATTCTGAGACTTCCATCTTTCTTCTTCACGAAGAGAATAGGTGCCCCAAAGGGTGATACACTTGGTCTTATAAAACCAATTTCCAACAACTCCTTCAACTGATTCTTGAGTTCTCCAAGTTCCGGTGTGCTCATCCTATAGGGAGCCTTGCTAGTAGGCTTAGCATCTGGTGCTAGAGTAACCTCACATTCCACACCTCTATAGGGTGGTAGCTCTCGGATATCATCCGGAAAAAACATCATAAAATTCTTTTATGATTTTAGCAATAGGCTTAGGCAATTTTTCTATGCTTTCCTCCTGTGTTATATTCTTACTATCAGGTTGAATTGCCTTTAGCCTAAGGATATATTCAATCTCCTTCTTTACACTGTATTTATTCAACTGGCTTAAAGTTATACACTGCATTACTGAAGGAATTTCCTTACCTCTGACCACTATTCGTTTGTCATCTGGTGCGGTGATTGCTATTTCTTTATTGTCGCAGTCAATGATTGCCTTAGCTGGTTTGAGGAATTCCATTCCGACTATCAAGTCATATTTGCCAATATCCATTACCTCAGCTCCCATGGTGAACTTAATTCCGGTCAATCCGACGTCAAAGTTAACTCTTCTTCCCTTTGTATGTCGAATTGCCCCATTTGCCATGCTGACTGGTCTGGGTTTAGATTTTAGGGTCTTTGACTTTAATAATGCTGCCAGTCTAGGAGATGCAAAATTGTGTGAACTACCTGTGTCTATTAGAATTACATACGGTTTATCATCTATTATAGCATCAGCTGAGATGACTGTGGACTGACTTGCAACATTATCAGTCTCAATAGCTGCACAAATCTTACACTCACCATCTATGTAATCTTGGGCTTCCTCCTGATCATCATCTTCATCTTGTTCAGTAGGTGATTCCCATCCGTCTAACTCTGCCAAAGCTGCCTGCATAACGAAAGGACATGTATGTGTTCTGTGGCCCGGCTGGAAACATCTGAAACAGAGTTGTTTCTTGATGCATTCATCCCTCTTTTCCTTTGGAATACTGTCTAGGAAGCTTTTGATTGACCTGCCAGATGAAGACCCTTGAGCTGCCTGATTTCTGTATGGTCCCTTCCTGTCATTCTTCCCTTGCAACTGTTGGTTAGCAGGTTGATTTCCCTGCTGCCTTGGAGTGTATGGAGCTATTGACTTGTCCTTTGAATAGTTGCTCTGCTTTGGCCCAGGTGTTTGTGGAGTTTCTTCCAAACTTAAGGCTTTATCTTCAGCTTCCCCAACTGTTTTTGGGTTTATGGCCCGCACAAGTCTCTTGATGTTGGGGTTTAGTCCCTCAATGTATCCATCTACGGCTTGCCTTTCTGTTATTGTTGGCACATTTAAGCGTAGCCTCATGAACTCTTCTGTATATTTGGCTACGGTTAAGTTTCCTTGATCCAACCTATAAAATTGTTGAATCTGCCTGCTTGTATGTGATCGAGGTACATAGTGCTTGCGAAATGCTTTACTGAAAGTTTTGAACTTACAATTGTTTCTTTTCAGTCTATTAGATTTGGCATATCCCTTCCACCATATTCTGGCTGGACTATTCAAATTTGATGTTGCTACCTTTCCTATGTCCTTATCCTTCATCCCATAGGAGTTGCCAAATTCTTCCATCTCATCAAGCCATGCTTCTGCTTCCATGCCGGATCTGTCCTTTCCAGAGAACTGCCCCAGTTTCCTTGTTTTCCAGACATTGCTCATAGCAATATCTATTTTCTTCTGGTAATCTTCCGCTCGATGTACTGTTCCTCCTCTTCGATGTCTATTCCTATCATTGGAACTATCAGACTCAGTGTCGGAGTTACTGTCACTAGCTGTACCTGATGTGGTGTTGTCTGCACTTGAGCTTGAAGGAGTTACAGTTCTCCTATGTCTTTTCTTTCTCTTTTTCTCCCTTGGAACTTCCGGTGGTGGATTCTGCCCTAGTTGAGCTTGTTGATCAATTCCTGGGACTTGTGGTGGTAGAGGTGCACACTCCTGGTTTTGCATCAGTGGTGTTGCCCAGTTGACTATCCGTGTCATTTGATTTCTCATGCGCACTAATCGTCGGTTTATAGCTTCGGGTGACATGTCATCCTCGACTGCTTCATCATTGTCATGGCCGAATAAGTTTCTTGGCAACCAGTTTCGTTGTCGGTTTTGAAATTCTTGTTCCTGAGGTGTCAAGCCGAATGTTCCTGCTGCAAGATTTTATCAAATACATTGTTTATGCAGTATTCCTTGGTGCTATGATATTGTTATCTTGCTTCAAATAAACCATAAAAGATTTTAAAATAGTCAATGATTTATATGATCATAAGATAATTTTTCTATTCAAAACATATGGGTACATAAAATTATGATATTATCCTTAAAAGGTAAATACTTGACATAATTTTAAGAAAGCTAAACATGAAAATTGATAGTTTATCTCTTGGAGCTGGATCCTGTGTTGGATTTGAAGAAATCCTTGATATGCTTGAGTCTAAGGCCTTTGCCCGCATTTCGTAGGATATTTCGTGTCGACCCTCCTTCTAGGGCTTGCTGCATCTGTGGTGCTGGAAGTTCCGGTGCCGTAGCTGCTACAACTGTCAGTAGTCCATCTCGCATGTGGCCCCGGGCGAAATCTAGACTATAGAGAGCTACCGATCTTTTAATGAGAATGACGTGATCGATATTTTCTCTTATTTTGGCATGCTGCCCGAAACCTGTGAGTGCCATGAGCAATGCCACTGCTTCTTCCCCTCTTGGGCTAAATTCTTTGTGAAAGACTAACATTTGGCCTTGACATAGGGTTGGGAGATAGTATCTCAAGGCCTTGCCCTTTTGATGCCCCTTTGGTGCTTTTCCTTTGCCTGTTCCTTTTCTTGCTGCTGCAGATCCCACTATTTCAAGTGCTAGGAGATCATCATGGTCTCTCATCATTGTTGCCGCGTTTTCAAGATTGATGCTGGTTCTCTCCCTGACACTTGATGATCTCCTGGGCTGACTCACACTAAGTCCTCTGCCTGTTTTATACAAAGTGCTTTGAATTGCTTGGAATTCCTCTTCCGATATAATGGGTTCATTTTGCTTATAGAATTCCTTTATATATTGGTAGGCTTCAATATCGGTCATTGTTTCACCCGCATAAGAATGGTGCTCCGCTACTTCACGAGGAATCTCCTGATAAGAATAATCAATAAGGTCATGCGGCTGTCCTTCGGAGATGATGCCTAGGAGTTCATCAATCCTTAGGCCTTGTTCCAAGCAGTAAGGTAGGTGCAATATGTCATTTGCGAGGAGGTATTCTTCTCCTTCGACAATTATTGGAGATAAGGCAGTGATACCTATTGGTGGCGGGTTTGATTTTAGCACCCGTTCTTCGTGCATAGTAATTTGCCTTTCCCATTTTTCAGCGAATCTCGCTTCTTCTTCTTCATCTAGCTCACCAGTTTCTTCATAATCTTCCTGTAGCTTGAGTATTTCATGTGATGTGCCTTGGGTCACGTACTCAGTCGTGTCGAGTTCGAGGATGTCATCTTGATTTACCCTTGTGTTCAAGGGTGCAAGGTCTAGGGGCTGAACTGAAGGTTCCCCTACCTGATTGATGGCGTTAAATAGCATAAAAATTGCAAGTGCTGCTTGCGCTGAAACATGCCTATGCTTTTGTACTGTGCATCTTATATAATCTGGCATGTTGCTTGTTCTTTCCCATATTTGTTTCTTGATTTTAGATGTGTTGCCCAATACTCTGGAGAGTACTTCCAATGAAACCCACTTTCCTGCTCTGGGTGGAATGTCAACTTCTGATGGCAATATCTGTTGATCATACTGGATCATTATCTCTGTGTAGAATGGTGTTCTTGTTAGTGTTGCATATAGATCAAATGTATGATTGAACACCTCAAAGGCCTGCTGTATGGGTACTTCTCCCTTGTGGTCGGAGCTATTATACCATTCGATGAAGTTGGTAGGCGCCATTAGAGCAAGGTAGGTGTAAAAGTCGGTTTGATAAAATAGCAAAAGGCCTGAAAATCGCCTAAAGGGGTAGGAGCTATCTTTGAGAGGAAAAAAATAGAAAATGACCTTCCTTTTATAGAGGTTATGGTTTCTAGTTTTTCGTGCCAATCATAATTGTTTAGAAAAATCTAAGTTTTATGAGCTAGAATTTACCAATCTAAGAGATATGAAATGCTAACGTAGTTAGAACAAGGCGGAAAACATACTAATTTATTTTATTTTATTTCAGCTAAATTGGACATCTTTTTGATCAAATCGGGCGAATTCGGTTACACCGCGCGAAAGGGGTTTCCGAGCCCCTCGGAAGGCTGTTTGGCGCGGTGTGACCGAATTTGGGTCAACTTTATTTCTATAATGGCGATTTTGATAATAAAACATACTAACTTGCGTTTATTTTCTAAATTTAGTCAACCTAGCATGTTTATTTATAAAAATCTAACTTATTTGACTCCGAATTTACCCTATTTCGGTTACACCGCGCGAAAGGGGTTTCCGAGCCCCTCAGAAGGCTGTTTGGCGCGGTGTGACCGAATTTGGACTTTTCGGCGCCGTTGACTTTATCAACTCCGATAATTATTAATTTTTTTAAAAGTAGTACAACATCTATATAACATCTTGGAGTCAAAATTACAAAATTTCTAGACAATTATATACTATCTAAAACTTTGCCCCTCTAATTCTTCTTGCCAAATGAATGTCTTTAGGCATTACGGTAACCCTCTTGGCATGTATAGCACAGAGGTTACCTTCTTCGAATAATTGAACTAGCTCCGCCTCCGAAGCTTCTTGCAGAGCACGAACCATCAATGGTGTGACCCGATAATCTGTCCTAAATTCCTGCAACACCTCTCTAAGCAACCGCTCGAAGGGTGCCTTGCGTATAAGGAGATTTGTGCACTGTTGAAAGTGCCGAATTTCCCTAAACGCACGGGAGTGCTTCGAGTTGGGGCCATGGTGTTTCCTCTTGGGCTCTCTGGGGTGTGGTGGGGGTGGCTTCGGCTGATTTTTCTTGGGTCTGCCCCCTTTTATCGTCCTTGGAAAATTCTGTTTGCAATACCATTTGTTGTATAGGTACCATCGGCGGAAATAAATTTTATATGCCGCCTTCTTTCTTTCAAATTGGGCGTCGTGACTCAATTTGAATGCCCTTTCGCCCGGCTTTTGCTTCTTTTTACTCTTCTAAGCGTTGGGCCATGTTGGATAGGGTGGAGGGGCATTGGGGTCGGATGGTTCGGCCTCATCCCCTGATCTTTCGACCACGGCGTCTTCCTCCTCTTCTTCTTCAGCATTCTCCTCTTCTTCTTCTGTTGGTTCTTCATCCCTAAGGGGTTCTTCAATAGTAATTGTCCCCCTAGGCCTATCCTGCCTCCTCTTCGTCCTCCTCTCTTGCCTTCTCACCTCCTCCTCTCTTTCCTTTCTCTTTCTCTCCCTCCTTTCTGAGGCCCATTCGGATACTTTTTCCTTGCCTTTCTTGCTTTTGGGTCTCATACTTTTTGGCAGCTGCTTCCCACCTGTTGTGGGTCTGGTGACTGCCTCCTTTTCGGTCCGTTCCTCATCAACCTCCTGTTCTTCGCTTGATTCTTCCTCTTCTTCCTCAATTGTTTCTTCTTGTTCTTCCTCAACCACTTCCTCTTCTTGAGGGGGTGGCTGGGCGGCTGCTGCTTGAGCGGCGAAGTGAATTTGTTCTGCATATAGGCCACAAACTCTGGCAGTGGATTTGGTTTTGGCCATGTTTTTTATCTCAGAAAACGGACGTTGATTGGCTATAGAACTGCTTATCACTAAGAAAGGAACTTAAGAGACTTTTTAGGGTTCTTTTAATTAATATGAAGTTTAAAAAGGTAGTTTATGGGGAATCGTGGAGGAATATTCCTTTTTTTTCTCATTACGGTGGAATTTATTGAGCCCCCTTTCATTAATATCCCTCTCCCAATTTAAATTTCGCATTTTCTTGGTTGGAAATTATGAACCTTCACCATTTTTCACTGGAACCTCAGAATTTAAAAATTCTTTGACCCTTTTTATGTGAGATTTGGTGTAGATGCATAATTTTCACCCCAATCTTACTAGAATGTTTATTTTACTTTATTTTTCATCCCCTTTTTAACTAGAATTTAATTTACTCTAGGACCCTCCTATTGGAAAAAAAATTTCTCCCCACTTTACGAGGTTCTAGGTTGGAATTTTTCATTCCATTCCTTTTTCTAGGTCAATTAGCCTATTAAAACAGGGATATGGTCAGTGCTAGTTCTTGGTCAACCAAGAGCATGGCTCTGATACCATTGTGACGCTCCCCGTACAATATACGGTAACCACCGTACACTCCACGGAAAATCCCCCAACCAGTGTCGTCTACTGGATGGGCCCTCCATCTATCCCGTTCTAGGGATGGCTAGAACGGTAAGGGACACGGAGGTGTCTCGTAAATCCATCCCCTATGGACTCCTAATAACAGCGGAAGCATATAACTAATGTCAGTACTAGCAACTAACAACAACAATAATAAGTCTACCTCGAAGGGTAGCTCAATCCATCCATCCATAGAATCGTCAGAAGGATCAATACACCATAAAACAATAAAGCTTCTACCCAAGCTCTGACTCGTGGGGGAAAGTACACTGACGGCTAGGTCTCAAGATAGATACAGACGGAAGTGTAAACAATGGCAGGGCTGGCTATAAGACAATGGCTAAGGGTTGACCACTCCATCCGCCCCTCCTGTGCATTATGGGCTAAAACGAGATATAAGCGTGGATCAGAGCAGCCCGGATACGCAATCTCTTGGATTCACCCTAAGAGACTACTCGGGTTTCATCTCCACAGTCCGATGAGGGCAAGGTCGGGTTACATCTCCCCTTCCCGAAAATCAGTGATTCGATGGGTGACTAGAGGATCGTGGCGACACACGTCCGTTCACGTCTTTAACCCCCCCAAAACAAGAACCCGGCCTAGGCACTGCGGCTCTTCGGGATCGGGCGGCACCATTGATCCGGGGTGTGAACCCATGCCCGCCCCCCACGAAGTGACCCACCATAGGCACGGGTGCACCCCAAGTCCCAATGGCCCTTCGGCGGGGACTATTCCTCCATCTTGTCACTGATCCCGTTATATGGTGCTCAGTCATCCCATAACTCCCTTAGTCCGGTGGGCTCTATGCACAGGCCGCATATAATAGGTATTATGGGTCTATCTAGAAGCATCATACATAAGGCTGCTAGGTCTCTACCCCCCTTCCCAATACATGAGGAGCATAACAAGAGATCAACCATATCATATCCATAACATATGAACAATAAGAATAAGATCTAATCTAATCACATGAATCTAACTAGGGAGTTAGGGTTCATTGATTCGGTTCATTAGTTGAAATAGTGATTCTAGGAAGGCTCTACTAGAATACATGACTCTACGACATCTCTATAGCTGAAACTGCTTCAAAATACCTGCTCTTGACGCGTTTCCTCCTGATCCTGGGGTCTCCATCGATTCTTCGATGTTTGAGATTACTGCTACTGAATCCAACACGTCCACGCTGCTTGAGTCGCTAAACCGTGCTATGTTGCAGCTTCTGGATCTTGATTCTGAACTCCGGTTGTGACAATAGCCTCAAGAGTGGGAGGAGCAAAAGTGTCTTCTGAGTTAGGGTTAGGTATTCATAGGCAAGTTAGGGTTAGGGTTGACACCTTGTCCAATGGGATGCGAACACGTGGCCAGTTACCCCAATCAGGTAGTGCCACGTGGATATATCCTTTCCTAAGGTTAATCAAGTTACATTTTAATGTGACTTGAACTTACGTAATTGTCATACAAATCTAAGTCATACTGGATTTGTATGGTGACGTGGCCCAAAATATACGTATACATACTGTATATTTTAGGGGAACGTCACAGGAGACATAATTCTCAAATTGGTAGTGAGTGGCGGAGGCCGGGAGTTGTTAACTGGGAATTGTGCCCTTATAATTTCATAATTAGGGAGGCTCCACGTCTCTCAACTTTATTTTTGCAGTTGTTCTCTACTTATTGTGACGGTTGTCTAGAATGATCCGGTAGATTAGCATTCCTCAAAATTGTGGCAGATGATGTGGGTGCACCACAGTGCAATCGAAAAGAAATCCAACCTAAGTTTCTACGTTTTTGCAGCATGATTTATACTTGCTTAGCATTTAGAATATGATGATTTTAACATGTACTTAATTGAGGCTTCCTGTTTTCCTTTACATCAAGCTTCTTGATGATTGCATTATATTCAATATATTCTAAGTTCATTTAGATTTATATATGAATAGCTACAATGGACGAGCGAAGCATGAGAAAGTGCATGAGCAGCTATAATGGACGAATAGAGCATGAGAATTCACATGTAAACCATGCGAAAAGTTTGCATTGTATGTAGAAAGGATTTTAATAAATTAAACATTAATTCTACATAACGTTCTACTTTGTGGTCATAGTAAATAGTGTAGGAGTAGCAATAAGAAGTTCAATTTACATTTGCTTCCCAAATACAAATGTTCAGTCTTCCACGACACAATTTCATTGCCATGAGCAGTTTTTGTCAGAACAATCTTTGGCATGGATGCTCAATAAAAGAAACCCTGTGTGGTCAACGTGCCACTGCTCAGGATCTCATGCATGCTTTGTAGATACAAGTCCAACATTACCTTCACTTCGTGAATAGGCAGAGTCTATTTAGTCGGAGGGGTGCATGACTGACACCTCCATGACTGTATCTATTTTGAGGTGGATATAACTCTTAAGTTTGAACTCGCATTGATTATTAAGTTTGGTGTTTAGAGACCTTTCGAGAAAGTTGATGTCTCAGTTCAAGCTCAAGATGTATGGTCATAAGAAAATCATTATGCTGCGGTGGAAGTGCATACATCTCGAGAATCTACAGTGGATCAGGAACCCTAGCATCATAGTAGGGAACGGGACCAACATGCCTCGGTATCTAACCAGAACCTTGAACTTGCGCATTATAGCGGTTGACGAGACAGAGGCATAGGATCATTCATATATGCATGAAGCTCTATATTTTTTTTTACTAATGGCATACACGTGTAGGTTGGTGGAGTTGTCTTTGCTATAAGGTGGAAGCTGCAAAGACTGATCGTCCTCGCCATCTATTAAATCAGTTCAATGTGCTCTTAGCTGGCCCCATGGTCTACAACATGAAAACACCTCGGAGGGTCTAGTTTTTCGCTCAAAGAGGATCTCCCCCTCTTTAGTTGTGTAACGGCAGAAAGAAGCTCTGCAATGCGAGGGAAACATATGCATGCAAAAGAAATAGATAGTCTACAAAAAAGGCATAGCAATTCAACCCTTAGATTAGCTATGTCTAGATAATATTTATGGGCTTTGTTTCACTTTTTGGTCTTTGTGTCATATAAAATTGCTTGGGCTTCTTGTCAAAAAAGGATTGAGACGAAGTTATTAGTGTTCAACATACATAGCATCCTCAACATATTGCACTTCGATAATCACGTGCTTGCAGGAGATGAGGACAAGCACCATGCAAATGTTTGATCGCTATAGACATGCATGTGGCGTGAGGATGCTCTAGACAAACTCCAGCTATAACACTACAATATGATATGCACATCAACCCTCACAGAAGTCACAACAACATTCGAGGACCTCGATGGGGAGCAATCATCAACACAGGAACCACATACATGCACCAACAGAAAAGATAAAAATCATTATTTGACATGATGTTGATTGTGGTTCATGGGATAGGTTTGGCAGCAATGCAATTTTGCATTAACTACAATAATCTATGCAGAAGACTTCAATATTGACTACCAGTGCAAAGGCAATAACAAGACAACACTAAAAGAATGGCGCCAATGCTCATCCATGAGTCACCTCTTCATGCATGAGCTCCTTGTCAGATAAGAATTCTCAACCTAGATCTCATCATGTGGTTGAAATTCTTGCACTTGAAGATTGAGCCAATCTTTGATAATGACGATGGGCAATTAGATTATGTAGCAGAGAACTTTAAACTTGTATTGAAAAGGGAAGTTGATGCATCGTAGTTGATACTACTGAAGTCAAAATTACTCCTACAATGCATAGTGAAGATACAAATGATGCATTACCTCAAGCATCATATGTTAACGATGATGTCAATGAAGGAGACACTTCCATTTTCTGGTCTCCACTAATGATATCTCCTCCACGAGATGATGTTGGAAGCATTAGACAACGAAGTCATGATGACATTTAGAACAGTACTGTTGGTAGTGGTTTGTCATATAAAAGAATAGGCATTAACAAAAGCAACAATAACAATGCAATTGATTTAGTAATAAATCAGCTTCAGCATCAGGAGAGTATCCTGTCAACTTGCACGCAATATGTAATATCATTTGGAAAAGTTTTGGTCTTCACATAGGCCCTCACACAATCGCTGAACAATTCCTCAGTCTTCTTAAGATTATTCCTCCCCATTATATTGCATGTTAGTAAGCGTAGGTCAATTGGTACTTGTAGGTACTTGCAAAGATGTTTGACATAACCCCATAAGCTGCAGAGAAGAGCAGGTATGATCCTATAATGTACAAGCACTACTTATGACAAGATTTTTTGCTTCATGAAAGTGTTATATGTGCTCAGAACTTCCACAAAACATGTAATTTGATATTAATTAGGTTCTAGGCTATAGTATCAGTTCATAACCTTAAAATATTGGAATACTCCATCAAACTGATGCCGTTTAGTGCCATGAAAATACCACTAAATGCCCTTCAATATGGGGATCTTGGTTCTGTTGCGCACCCACCACACCAAATCCTCTTGCCCCATGTTCTTGACCAACATGACCATCAATAATGAGAACACCTTTGATGCAAAATCATGCAAAATCGTTAAAGATATTATTCAATCCATAGTCTGCCCGAGAGGCAAAATGTAAAACCATGAAATTCAAAGAGACAATACACAAAATTCAAAGAGATAATCGTTGGGAAAATTTGACAATGTAGATTGAAATATGGCCAAGAATCACAAGGAAAACAACAAGATCATGCCTGTTATGTGAGAAGAATAAAAGCATTACATTTATATTTACATAAAGCTATAAAGTTGTAACAGAGCTGGAAAAAACTGCCCAGAAGAAAATTGTAGAAGAAATCAATCCTACAAAGTACAGACTACACTTGTACACTTTTACAAAGTAACTTTCAACTTGTTCTCCTTCTCTAAAGATAGATTCAATACAACTGCATTATATAAACTTATAGGAGCATTCCTTTGGCAAAGCATTGACTAGAGCTACAACTAATATGCTAAGCTATGTTCTTACTTATTTGCACTCAATCACTTGCTGCAGCTAGACAGTCCCGAAAACAGATTCATCAAGAAGGAGCTCTACTTCTACACATCTTTTCCTAGCAATGGTATTCACGAACACATGCAATGGATCTGCCTACAACCAAATGCATACAAAGTTTGATTAATGTATGCTGGCCTGTTCACCAAGATCTAGATTGTACCCTTAACATCATCTGCCATAGAATCCCTTATAGTAATCCACGCATTAGAAGTCCCACGACCTCGATTTGCAAACATGCACTCTCTGAGAATTAAACAATTGGATGCTCAGAAAAGAAAAATTTGAATGGCCAAAATTAAAAAATTGGCATCTCTATAAATTGGAAAGAACAAGTCGAGTTTGTATGGTCTCTATCTTATGTGCAACAAGACTTTAGGCCCCCATTGACCGGATGCTCAAAACATGAAGAGTTCCAGACAGATATAATCAGAGAGATCATTCTGGCATATAATTGATCGTAGTCAGGAAGATGTGCTTGTGCTAGTGTAGAATATCAAGAAAGCTTAGGAATCAGCTTCTTTACGGACCCGCTAAAATGATAATGCAGTGAAATAGCATGTCCAAAATTAAAACTAATTAATCATGAGATGAATCTCAAGGTATGGACAATGTCAAGCAAGTTTTCTATCTGTAAGAAAGGAGAGATTAGTTGGTGTTGTAGCTTATAAATTTCCTACAATGACAAAGTTCTGCCGACAACATCGTCCAACAACCGACCCATTCTAAAGCAGTCTAAAAGCCTCCCCATTCATGAAATTAAGTTTTTAATGGGACAAATGAACGGCATTTAAAGAATTGGATTTAAATGAATGGGATAAAGAAAAAAAAAGAATAGAATAGAATAGAATAGAATAGAATAGAATAGAATAGAATAGAATAGAATAGAATAGAATAGAATAGAATAGAATAGAGTAGAGTTTTTATCGTCCATGGAGACCAATTGATTTATGGGATCTCGTTGTGTGTACAGAATGAATGAGATAAATGAATGGGATTTAAAAAATGGGACAAATGAATAGGATAAAGAATGGGATTTAAATAATGCCCTTAACCACTCAGTTCGCCCTCACTTCTAGTTTTAGAGCTCCATAAGCACAGAGATTTGGAATTCTATATTTGCTAGGACACTCCTTGACTACACTTTGGTCAATAGTGAAAAGCCTAACTGCATTGAAATGCAACTCAGTAATATATGGCATTTTAATTTATCTGCTTAAAATTGCAGTATCAGAAGAAAAAAAACATAGAGGCATTTTCCAAGCCTGACATGCTTTCCCATTTTACAAAATTTAGTTGTAAACAAAACTAACCCACTAGGGATCCTCATCCTCATCGTCTTGTTCTTGTTCTTGTTCTTGTTCTTGTTCTTGTTCTTGTTCTTGTTCTTGTTCTTGTTCTTGTTCTTGTTCTTGTTCTTGTTCTTGTTCTTGTTCTTGTTCTTGTTCTGCTGCTATGGCTCGACCAGCTATTCATCCAGCTCCAGATATGGTATGACCTCCAGCTATGGCCCGACCTGGACCAATTCTGACACGCCCTCGACCTGCTCCACCATTTCGAGCTCAAGTTCTATTACTGTTCGCCATGCTCGAGTTCTACTACTGTCTATCATGTCCGCCATTTCGACAATAGAGCCAACAGAGCCGACAGCTACGTCCGTTAAAAATTAAAGTGACCTTGAAATGTCACTTTAATTTTCAGTGTAATTTTGATTTTCACCTAACTTTGGATTTAATTTATTAACTTAGAATAAATTAGTCTGAAGCCAATTTAGGTTAACACTTTTAGATTAAAAGAGTTAATGGAACCCTAAGTGAAAAAATTAATGTAAACCTAACCTAACTAGTGGTGTGAAGACAAATCCAGCTAAAATCCTAATGGAATCCTAACTTAACGGCGAGTGTGAAGGTACCTTTATTTGTTATCTAACTAAATGTCAATCATTTGTCTCTCATTGAGCACGTTTTAAGTGCTTGCCCTTGGAATCATGATCATTTGTGTCCTCATCCTTTTCTTGGGGCTTATCGTTATCATCATAATCCCCCGATTTTGTATGGAGTGTACGCTTTACGCCCATCTAGCAAGTTTTGGTGCATTTACCTTTACAAGTTAAAGATGGAAGAATCAAATGTTGATCACTAAAGATGGAGAGGTGGACATACCAGCTGCCCTCCCAAAGATGCCAGCTCAATTGGAGGTTCAGTCCCAACTAAATCAGCAGGGAAATGATTGTATCACCTCAAAAGGCCAGGAAACTGAATCTGTTCACAAAAGTAGACCTATAAGTCCAGCTGGCCAGTTGGAGTCAGGTGGCCAGGGAACTTGTGAACAGGTCAGGAGACCTATAAGCCCTTCTGGACAAGATTTTCAAAAAGCTGACCCAAAGAACCAAGGAACTGAAAGTAATCAAAGGTCTATAACTCCAAACAACCTGGTAACTGACTCTCCTCATAGTAGTAGACCTATAAGCCCAACTGGTCAACCTATTACTCTAGTTGGCCAGGGAACTTTCTGTGAGCAGAGCAGG
Organism: Isoetes taiwanensis; assembly: GCA_021234155.1. Taxonomy (NCBI): domain Eukaryota; kingdom Viridiplantae; phylum Streptophyta; class Lycopodiopsida; order Isoetales; family Isoetaceae; genus Isoetes; species Isoetes taiwanensis. The sequence continues at coordinate 7,161,080 of JAJEKV010000023.1, forward strand.
AAATCTACAAGTCCTCTTGCAGAGAGAGATGTAGAATCTGAAGTCTTCAAGACACCAAATTTCCGCTTAAAGGAACTGAGGGATCCCTCATCTCGATTGGCTGGAAAATTCTGGGATGATGAGGAAGATGATGATAAGGACCCTAAAGAACTCAGTGATCAGTCCTGTGTCACCCCTCTCCCACATGCTACAAAAAGAAAGAAGAAGGTCTACACTCCTAGGGAGCAAGGGCCTGTCACTAGGAGCTCCAAATCCCAATGAAGATTGTTTCTTGGAATATGAGAGGTATTAAGGGTCCTTTGAAAAGAAAGAGGGCTCTAATTGCCATTAGGGAGATCAAAGCAGATATAATCCTCCTTCAAGAACACAGGGCTTCCATCCTTTGAAGCATCAAATCTAGGTAATTGGATTTTTCCAAATGGGGATTCTATATGGGCCCCAAAGAGATGGTACCAAGGGGGGTATATGCATTGCTTGGAAAGGGTTAAAAAAAATAGACTTCTTCTCACATCCCTCGGGCAGGTGGCAGGTTGTGTTTCTGGAAATCGAAAAAGAGCAGGTAGGCATCATCAATGTCTATGCCTCAACTGCCCCTGAAGAAAGAGAAAAACAATGGTTGGAAATGTGTGATTGGTTACAGAGACAAAATGTCAATAATTGGATCTTGAGTGGGGATTTTAACAACACCCCCTCATGGGATCAGAAGGCAGGTAAAAAATTGAACATGACAAGGGGAGAAAGGTTCCAATGGGATAAGCTGATCCACAGATTTGTGTATCATGCCCCATCATCCTCAAATGCTTATTCTTGGAGTAATAAAAGGAAAGGATTGGACAGAGTGTATTGTCTTCTTGATAGATACTACACAAACATATCCTCCTTAACAGGCTGGGACAACTTGACTATAAGTAATGACTGCAGTAATTCCATTTCGGATCACTATCCCCAGATATTAGACACTGGAAAGATACCTCAAAATAATCCCTCTGACATCCCATTTAAGTTCAATAACAGTTTATTGAGCAACAAAGCCTTCTGTGATGATTTTACCGCATATTACAGCTCCTTGAAAGCTATAAATCGAAGTGGATCAATGAAAGAGTTTGTCATGAAATGTAAGCAGATAAAAAATTGGATAAAACAGTGGGGTAAACAATGGAATCAGAGGAAGAAACAGGAAAAATCAGAGATCTACTTAGAAATGAAAGAAGTTAGACAAAAACTTTTTCTTGACAAAAATGATGTGGCTCTTCAACAAAGGGAAGAAATTTTGGAAAGGAAAGTTAAATTAATAGAAGAACATGAGGCTAAGAGTTTGGCAATCAAGAGTAGAAGCTTGTATATTAACTTCATGGATGACTGTAGCTCCAAGTTTTTCTTCCGGGCTGCTAAGAGCAGGATATTGAACAATGGGATTGTTTCAGTAACAGATAATCAACAGGAAATATCTAAACAGGAGGACATACTACATTTATTCCATAGCAAATATAAAGATCTTTTTGCTGCAAAAGACATGGATAGTGAAAGCATGTCAGATTTTTTTAATTCTCTTGGTCCCAAAGATTTGCCAGTTGAAGAAGATCAACTTCTGGCTATCCCAATGGAGAATGAAATTCTGGAAACTGTGAGAAGTATGGCACATGGGAAAAGCCCGGGGCGGATGGCTTACCCCCGAGTTTTATGAACACTTTTGGAGCATAATGTCCAAAGATCTTACAACATTTATACAAGGTGCATGGCAGGCTGAAAAGCTTCACCCAGCTATTAATGCTGGACTCATTGCCTTAGTTCCAAAAGTGGATAAGCCTGCTACCTTCTCGGACTGGAGACCAATATCATTGACTAATGTGTCATACAAAATTATAGCCAAGATCTTTGCCAATAGGCTTAAAAATATTCTGCAAACAAAGATAAGCCCAGTCCAATCTGGCTTCTTACCAGGTAGAAGTATTCTCGATAACTTCATTGGTGCATATGAAGGGCTTCACTGGAATAGAGCCACAAATCAGAATTGTGTGCTACTAAAGTTGGATTTCAAAAGAGCCTATGATACCATTGATTGGAATTTCTTATACAGAGCAATGTCTCAAATGGGATTTTCAGAGGCAGTAATAAAAAAGGTTGCTGGGTTGAATGTCACAGGGAGTTCAGCAGTGTTGGTCAATGGTTCCCCATCTCCATTCTTTGAATGTAAAAGAGGAGTTAGATAGGGCTGTCCCCTTGCCCACTATCTTTTTTTAATAGTAGCAGAGATGGTGACTAGAACTATTTTTAAATTGCAGCAAAATGATAAAATTAGTTGCCTTGAGCTTCCAGATACATGTGAGTCCCTGTCAGCCATGCAGTATGCAGATGACACATTTGTGTTTTTAAAAAGACAAGGTGATCATATCAGAAACTTCCTACTGGCAATGGAGGGGTTTGGAAAGGCATCTGGTGTATTGCTGAACAAGGATAAATGTGCAATAATTTCTGACAGTATGGATGACTACATTGAAGGGATTAAAGTTTGTGGATTTCATTGTGCTACCAAACTCTTAGGACTGCCTTTGGCCCTAAATATGAGTTTACATGGTCTTTGGGAGCCAATAGTCACAAAAATAAAAAAGAAATTACAAATGTACCCCAAAACTCTCTCTATGGCTGGTAGAGTAGAGATCATTAATAGTGTCATTGCTAGCTCCCATGTATACTTTTCCTCTGCTATAATTGCAGATAAGAAAACCTATAAGGAGTTGGAGATAATTATGAAGGAATTCATCTGGCAAGGCTCCCATATGGTTGGATGGCAAAACCTGACACTACCCAGGAAGAAGGGAGGCCTTGGATGCAAGGATCTCTTTTTACAAGCACAGTCTTGGCAAAAAAAAAATGTATGGAGGTCTTTAATGTCATCCTCAAAGTCCCCCACTTCATCTTATTAAATATTGGATTGGGAAAACCTCATTAGTAGGGAGCCCTTCTACTCCTCACCAATTGCCCGACTGCGATTTTATCAACTCAACCCAAGCAAAGGGCACTTCCAATATCATGAGGAGAATCATTCAAGCATGGAATAAAGCATCTGTCTGCTTCAGAGCCCTTCCTATGGAGAGTGTTTCACAAGAGTTTAATTTCTTTTGGCACCAAAACCTTACAGCTGAGGAGGAGGGATGTCTAGCATTGAAACATCCAAGAAAGTATAAAGAATGGACAAGTAAAGGATTATACACAGTGAGCAGCATGATCAGAGAGGATAATTGGAAAACATGGCAGGAAATCTCTGCAATTGTACAAGATTCCAACCGTAATGCAGAATATTTACAACACACTCACCCGACATCAAAGAGGACAGGATGTTGAAACAGACCAACAGAATTGGGTTCTTGAAGGAAAGGGATACAAAGTGTCCAGAATATATTCAATATTGTTGAGTTCACAGGGCACTAAAGTAGCTGAACAATGGGATTGTCCAGATAGTGAAGCTATTCGAGTCATCAGAAAGGGATGGAAATTACAATGTGCTAAAAAAATTACCCTTTTTAGATGGCTACTTCTGAACAGAAGCCTTAAATGCAATGCCTATAGAGCCAAATATAATGACCAGATCTTAGATAGGTGCCCTTTAGGCTGTGGCCAGATTGAATCATCAAGCCATATCTTCATCTGTCCCTGGCTTTCTCCTTTCTGGAATTGGATTAGACCCTATATAGGAATCACTCCAATTAATGAGTCTGACCTTTTTTGCTTCATTGCAAACAGCTCCCCATTCTTGGATACACTTAGATCTCTTTGTCTTTGGGTGATCTGGAAACACAGAAATAATGTTGCTATCAACCACTCCAACCCAGATTTGAATTTTCTCAAATCAACATTACAATTAGAACTGGCAGATGCTGCCATGGCTCACAGATTAAGTAAAGGTTCCAATTATGATAGGAATTGGGACACATTGGGCTCCTTCCAGGGGTTCTATTCTTACTTTACTTCTTACTTTAACAATTTGTATGATGATGGAAACAGATTATCTGGTCAGGAAACATCATGAAGGAGGGCATGCAAGGGAGGTCCCGGAAGATACAAGGCCCATGTCTCATCAGGAGGTTCTGGAAGCTCTTCTCTGGGCCAAAACAGAGACAATTATGATCCGGACACTCAAGAAGATTCTGCAGGATGCTGATATATGGCAGTTTAAACAAGAGCTGAAACCTTTCTTTGAAGAAAAACTTGGCATAGTCGAGGGAGCGCGCGAGTCGTGGATCCTTTATATTCTGGATGGGGCAGCATATGGAGCAATTGAGTTGGATGATCTGCTCTTCAAGCATACAGATCATGCTTTTGCTATAATTACTCTGGACGGAGTAAGGGAAGACTAAGGACACATCTGCTAAGATCACATCTGCTATCGACGAACTTCTTAATTTCTAATTTTCATGATCAATATCTAGATTATGGTCCTTTTACGGTTTTAAAAACTTTTAAACAGTGTTTGTTTCTGTTAAATTTTCCTCCTTTGGAGTGACCGGCCATTTTTGATATTATGGCTACTATAACAGAGCTTTGCTCTGTCCTTTTGTATTACCATGTATTACATGTAATATAATACTTCTGCCGTTTCTACAAAAAAAAAAAAAAAAAAAAAAAAAAAAAAAGAAAAATGTTGATCGTGGAAGTGTTTATTAAAAATACTATTCTGTTTCCATCGCCCAGCCCATGAGAGTTTAGCATCATAATAAGCTTTTGAACCGTCAATAAGAAATCTGTTGGCAGTCATATCTTCAAAATTTGAATATAACGAGCAGGTAAATGACTAATCTGCAAAATATCGCAGCAGTGTATACTATAAAAAAGAAAGCACTAGCTATAAGTAACAACACGCTAGCTATAAGCATAAATGCTAACTTGTAAATGTCATATTTTAATATAAAAAAATGTTTTAACACTCTATTTGTTATTTGACTGAATGCCAATCACTTGGCCTTTTGGCAAGCACATTTGAAGTGCTTGCCCTTGGAATCATCATCACTTGTGTCCTTATCCTCCTCTTTGGGCTTATCATTATCATCATTGTCCACCGATTTTGTATGGAGTGTATGTTTTACACCCATTTACAAGGCAAAGATGGAAGTTGAAAATGTTGATCGCGGAAGTGTTTATTCAAAACAACAATATTTGTTTCCGTCACCCAACTCAGAAGAGTTTAGCATCATAATAAGCTTTTGAACTGTCAATAAAGAATTCTTTGGCAGTCATATCTTCAAAATCTGAATAACGAGCTGGTAAATGACGGATCTTCAAAATATGGTGGTATCCATGAGTGTATGTTGGCAACTTTATTTCGTATCAATATGGACGAGCACTTCTCTGGAACTTGAAGAAAGGAGTTAGCACAAATACCAAAAACTTGCAAAATTGAGCTTGTTCATGAATCAGCTTGCCTGGACTCGCTTGAGCTGGGGTAATGAAACTTTCCAAGTTGGTGATAGTACCCTTCGGGGTAACCCAAGTGGTTCCCTTGATAAATGCCCAGTTTGGGAGATGTTGCCAAGTAGATTTTGTTCAAGTCATTCTCCTAGTAAAGCGAGGATCTAAATGTGGGACATTCTGCAAAAGAAGCAACGCACTAGAAAAGTTGAACTGGATATCTAGCGATTGTAAGAGAGAAGGACGCCAAATATCATCTTTTGTAGGTTGATAAGGAGGTGGTATACCATGGAAAACGTCAATGTCATTATCTGATTTGGACAAAGTTGACCTTTTGAAGCATAAAAGAGGTAAAGTGTTGAATCTCTTTCCCCGGTCTGCTGGTGGTGTCTCATAATTGATTTCATTAACTTGAGCTATGGAAATCTTAGAGTTAGTCAATATGATGTCATAATGAGAAAGAACCAAAGAAGCAAACTTAGCTCAAAGCTTGAAACCCTAACAACACACACCATAGCTTGCATAAATAAAGTCTGGGCATATTGGCTGTGCAAGCGGAAATATCGATTCGCCAAGTCTTAATCACTCTTTACTAAGTAGGTAGGAGCATTTATGACTTGAAAAGAAAATGTCATCTTTAGGTTACTTATGGTGTCTTTACTGGTATATCCCCTAGCAGTTTGAGAATAAGCCAAATAAGTAAGGATATACCCTGTGACATCTACTGCTCAACCTTGACATATGGATAGGCGAGTCACAAAAATATCCAAATGAACCAGATGCAAGCTTGTTGGATAGAACAAAGTTTTCCAAAATTTGGAGTATTGAGCTGGAGAAATAGGAACAACATGTTCTATATTATGAATAAGCAAATAGACTTTCATACTAACCAGATCATACTTATAATTGGTTTCAAAAGTGATAAGTGCAGAAGCAAGGTCATGGCATGCATGAAAAGATTGTCCAATGGTATTCAATGAGGTTTGTACATGTGTCATTTGACCCTTCAATGTCGGTATTGGTTCTTGAAGGCTCGAAGTTGATGTACCTTTTTATTTTCAAAGTATCCATTTTCGTCTAGAATAAGTTTTTATCATCTTGCATATTAACCAAAGCAAGATTTTTACTTTGGAAATTTTCATAGTCATGCTGCAGCATTCGAATTTTTGATCGAGCTCATTATAAGCCTGAATTTTCAAATGTAATGTATCTTCAAGAGTTTGTTTCTCTTGTTGAAGAATATGCGTCAACTTTTTCATTAATGGTCAACAAGATATTGTGGTAGCAACTTTGTTTGTTTGTTGGCAACTAACATAGTTGTAATTGGGTTGGTTGCCCTTTGAAAGTTTAAAAGTGGAATATATCTCTCTGAGTTCACGTGATTCATGAGATTTCATTTCCTTATAAGCACCCAATGAAACCACTTTCCATTTCCATTATGAAATCAATTTGGAGACACCATCAGCAGACCAGTGGGAAGAGATCAACACTTTACCCCTCCAAAAGGTCAATTCATTGTCCAAATCAGATAACGACATTGAAGTTTTCCAGGGTATGCCTTCTTATCAACCTGCAAAAGATGATACCTGGCGTGCTTCTCTCTTACATGTAGAATTCAGAAGACTAACCTCATAAATGCCTTGTGAAGGTATGCCATTGCAATAAGCCATAAAGTTTCTCGACCATTGAGTCAAAGTGCATATATGTACATAGATATATAGCTCTGCTACCATATGCTATCAATATGTTGACCCTAGATATTTTAGTTATTCATGGTAATAGTTGCCTTGAATAAGGAAAAATGAAGAAAATCCAACTTCATGCATATTTAGAAGTCCAAAGAATCGTTCTTGCAATAATTAGACAAGAGCCCTATGTATCGTAAATTGCATGAGCCATCTAAGAAGTACAAGCCATAATAAAAGTTGCATGTCAGCATTTTGCTTCTTGACATCTACGTGTCAAACATGCACTTCAAAAAACATGCATTCATATGCTTTTACAACAAACTACATCTCATCAAAACTTTTCCTTTCAAAATAAACCTTCACTCTGGATTTAATAATAGAATCCAAACAAAGTCTAACCTTATACGAGTGTGCATGCTGCTTCCAAATGGCATCATGGTAAGTTTTCTGCACCAAAAGTACATGAAGCACATTGCATAATATTTAAATAATTATGCTTAAATAACTGCATAGTGTTCTGCCTACGTGGCAAGTGATCAATGTTCCACATATTACGTAATACATTTATTCCATGATGCTTTCTAGGAAACTAGTTACTTTTCATTAAACTTGAGCATCTACTTTTAAGAATTGAATTAAAAAAAAAAAAAAAAAAAAACTCATGAAAGTGGTCCACTGCTACGAATAAACATGTGACACTATATTGTCTTCAACTTGTAAACAAACTAGATGAGACTTCTGTTTTCTATGGCGAACTATTCGAAAGAAAACTTTGAAGCTACGAATGGCATCAGACGGGATTTACCTCTGCAACTGCCTTCAATGTTCTCCTTCAGTAGTCATTATCTCCGCTTGTCTAGTATCATCATTACTGCAAAGGTTTTTGTTGAGATAACAGCCTGTACACGTGTTGTGCCATGATTGTGCCACACATACATGCTTTTCCAAGCGGTGGATCAGGTAAAAACAATAAAAAGGGGATTGAATCGATGACTGTAACGGCAGAGGTGGAGTCGAATCGAATGGCAGATTGATCAGATAAGGAGGATCGGACTGATTAAAGAGTATCGATCCGTGGTTGCGTGAGCGGGAGATTGATTCATCGTGCAGAACTTTCGGCCGCAGAGAAAGATCCGGGCTAAGCCGCCTTTGGGTTGTCGGGGAACAAGAGGAAGAACGTAAAATCACACATGCCGTTAGTGTGATATCGGAAGATAGCATCGGGCGCATCGTAGGAGCCGTAGGAGAAGCCCCATCAACGAAAACTCATCGCTGGTATCGAGCCATCGCCATGGCCAGCAGGCTTGCATTAACGTACTTGAATAACACCAAAGTTTTTGAAGGAGATGAAGCTGGTTTTCAACTCTGGAAAGCCATGATCACGCAGGCCCTCAAGGTAGATAAATTATGGGAGCTTGTATCAAGAGGAAAATCAGCTTTGACATCAATCAAAATAAAGAAAGAAGCTTCAGGATCTGAAGAAGGGAAGAAAGAAGAGACATCTGAGGATGAGAAGGAAGAGATTGCAAAGGCAATCATCATGGCAAAATTGGGAGGAGATATAGTGCTTGAAATTCAGCACAAATCTCCTGCTGAAATGTGGGAATACCTTCTTGAAAGGTATGAAGCGAAGACCTCTTCGCAAATTGAGGTGCTGGAGATGCAGGTACGGAGCCTGCAGTTTGAAAAGGGGGGAGATGTGACGAGTTTGATAAGGCGTCTACGCTTGTTATTCCACGATTTGGAGGGAGCCGGAGTAAAGTATTCCGAGCAACAAAAGGTATTAGTTTTAACAAGAGCTTTCCATGATTCTTACAAGGATTTAGCTGTGTTGGTTAGGCGCACTTCGCCTACGTTTGATAAAGCTGTGGAGGCAATTAGAACAGAAATGGAACAAGAAAAGATTGCGGCAACAAGTATAAGGGAGAGATCTATCCGTACAGAAGAGCATCCCACTGTTTTATATACAGGTGAAAGAGGTCGGGGCCGAGGTAGAAGCCGAGGAAGAGGAAGAGCACACATACAGTGTTATGGATGTGAAGAGTTCGGCCATATAAAAGCAGAATGCCCAAATCGAGAAAGGTGGGGTCGTGGACGAGGAACATATTCACGAGGAAGGGGTCGAACATCATCGGTGGCAACTGTAAGTGAGCTTGATGATAGCAATGACAAATTGGCAACAGTAGGAGTGCTTAGTGAAGATAAGGTAACAAATTTAAATTCTAAGGATGTAGCGTTGAATGTTACTCTTAAAAATGGTTTGGATAAAATTGACACTTTGACTTTAGATTCGGGAGCTGAAGTCTCCATAGTCAATTCACCTGGTTTGTTGAATAAGGTTGAGCTAAGTAGGGGTGATTCGAGGGTGCAAATGGGAAATGGCGCAACACAAAAGGTGCGTGGAAAGGGGGAGTTGCAGGTATCAAGAGAAGGCAAGGAAGTTTTAAGATTGCCAGATACTCTATTTGCTCCAGAAATGTTGTTTAACTTGGTCTCGGTTGCAAATCTTGTTGATAATGGTTATGATTTGCTTTTTCATAAGCATGGATGCAAATTTATCAAAAATGGTGTGAAGATATTTGATGCTGATAGAAGAGGAAATTTGTTTGAGTTTGACATCAAAGCAATCAATAAAATATCTCCCATAGATAAATTGCATACTTGGCATTTGAGGTTGGCACATACAAATCATAATAATATTAAAATTGCAGAAAAGCACAATCTTTTGGATGACTTGATGTGTGAGCATGAAAGTCATGATGATGTTTGTGAGGCATGCATGTTAGGGAAGCAAAGTAGATTGCCTTTTAGAAATAAAGGCAAGAGAGCACGAAAATTACTTGAGTTAGTTCATTCAGATGTATGTGGTCCCATGCAAGTTCAAAGTCTAGGGTTGAAATTTTACTTTGCATCATTCATTGATGACTATAGCAGAAGGACTAAGTGTTACTTTTTGAGGTCCAAAGACCAAGTGTTTGATGCCTTTAGGCTCTATGTTATGGAGGTTGAAAGAGAAACATCATTAAAGGTTAAATGCTTGAGATCCGATCTTGGTGGGGAATATAGATCGGGTGAATTTTGCGTGTTTTTGTCGAACATGGGATTAGAAGACAAGATACATGTCGGTATACGCCACAAAAAAAATGGTGTAGCGAATCGAAAGAATCGCATCACCATGAATGCAAAGAAGGTCCATGCTTAAGCATGCGGGCCTACCCAACAAAATTTTTATGGGCGTATGTGGCGGCCGCTTGTCACATTCTCGAACAAAGTTGCCTAGTGTTGCGAAAAGAGGCGCACGAACGAGGTTTGACCGGACAAAGACAATCTGTGAAGCGCTTTAGAGTGTACGGGTGTCTAGCCTATATGTTGGTCCCCGAAGAACTCAGGAGGAAGTTGGATGACAGAAGCATATGTACCTTTCTGGTTGGCTACGATGAAGAAACGAATGGTTATAGGTTATATGATCCAAACACTCGCAGAATACATGTTAGCAGAGATGTGATATTTAACGAAAACGTCCTGTACAAAGATAGGAAGCTGCTTAGCAAGCCGGAGATGACAGAATGGGTACCAGTAGAATATTTGGAAAATGATTCAGGGGTAAATAAAGAAGCAATACACAATTTTAGGGAGACTATAAGTTTACCCATGGAAAATGAGATTGACCTTGAAGATGATGAAATTGAGGATACAAGTGAGCAAGAAGGCACAGAACCAGATGTGGTGCATGAGGTCGCAGAAACTGATAGTGCACTATATACTGAGCCAGAGGAGGTGCATGAAGGCTTAGAGCCAGAGGAGGTGCATGAAGCCTTAGAGGCTGATAGTGCACCGGAAACTGGACACCAGGAGGAGGAGGAGAGCGGTGAAGCTGTAATTGAAGAAGCCAGGGGGAGTGCAAGCAGGACTCGTCGCAGTGAAGTTGAACGTCTCAAATCTCAGCTTCCGTTTGATACAGAAAGATTTGGCAGAAAAGAAAGTGGTAAGACAACAAGACCTCGAAAGCCTAAGATCTTGTCCTGTACTTTAGAACCAGAGACTGTGGAAGAAGCAGTAACGAGGCCAGATGCGGACATGTGGAGAGAAGCGATGAGAAATGAATTAAATTCATTCAAACAAACTGGAACCTATGATTTGGTGCAGAGACCAAATGGCAAGAATGTTGTCGGTAGCAAGTGGATTTTTAAGATTAAAAGAAAGGCAGATGGGTCTGTCGAGAGGTACAAGGCTCGCTTGGTTGCCAAGGGATATACACAGCTGGAAGGAGTAGATTTTAAGGACACATTCTCACCTATCATTAAGATGACTAGTCTGAGAGCGCTCATAGCCATTGCAGTACAAAATGATATGGAATTGGGTCATATGGATGTCAAGACTGCGTTCCTGAATGGAGACTTAGAAGAAGAAATTTATATGGAGCAGCCTCATGGATACGAGCAGGGAAGTAATATGGTGTGCAAATTAAAAAAGGCTATTTATGGATTGAGACAGGCGTCTAGACAATGGTACTTATGCATGAACAAGTTTTTAATTGACAGTGGATTCATTAAGTTAAAAACAGAAGGTAATCTTTACATGAGAAGAGAAGGAGATAAATGCCTGATAATGGCTTTATATGTCGATGATTGTGTCATTGCCAGTAATGACAAAGCCTTGCTGGACAAGTGTAAACAGTTGCTGAGAAGCCGGTTTCAAATGACTGATCTTGGAGATCTTCAAAAACTGCTGGGAATGGAAGTAAGAAGAGATAGGGCACGAGGTGTGTTATACCTCACTCAAGAACAATATATCAAGAAAATGCTAGTCAAGTTCAGAATGCTTGATTGCAATGCAGCCAAGACGCCATTGGCGCCGGGAGTAAAATTATCAGGAAAGATGTGTCCAAAAACCCCTGCAGAAGAGGAAGATATGAAAGGTAGACCTTATAGGTCGCTAGTTGGCGTACTTGTTGTATGCCGCAAAATAGCACAAGGCCGGATATTACTTATCTTTGTTAATCTTCTCAGCAGGTTTTTGAATAACCCAGGAAAGGAACACTGGATAGCCGCTAAAAGGGTACTCAGGTATCTAAAGGGTACCTCAACTCATGGACTGTGTTTTGAAAAAGGCATGGAAGATAATCTGGTTGGATATGCAGATGCAGATTGGGGAGGAGATACTGATGATAGAAAATCCACTTCTGGATATCTTTGTAAGTTTGGAGGTACGGCAATATCATGGGTCAGTAAAAAACAAGAGTGTGTTGCGAAATCTAGTGCGGAAGCAGAATATGTGGCAGTATCTTTGGCAGCGTCGGAGATCATTTGGTTACGAAGGATGCTGAGGGAATTGGGGAAGTCGTGCTTGGGTGCAACAACAATTTATTGTGACAACAAAAGTGGAATAGCAATGAGCAAAAATCCAGTTTGTCATTCGCGAACTAAACACATAGAGGTTCATCACCATTTCATTCGAGATGAAGTAGAAAAGGGTGAAATAAATGTAGAGTACATTCCTACTACATTGCAACAGGCAGACATGTTGACTAAGGTTCTTACTGAACCAAAATTACAGGTTGCAAAAAGGCAAGTAGGAATTATGAACTGTACAGGCTGAGGGGGAGAATGTTGAGATAACAGCCTGTACACGTGTTGTGCCATGATTGTGCCACACATACACGCTTTTCCAAGCGGTGGATCAGGTAAAAACAATAAAAAGGGGATTGAATCGATGACTGTAACGGCAGAGGTGGAGTCAAATCGAATGGCAGATTGATCAGATAAGGAGGATCGGACTGATTAAAGAGTATCAGATCTGTGGTTGCAGGAGCAGGGAGATTGGATTCATCAGGCAGGAACTTTCGGCTGCAGAGAGAAGATCCGAAGCTAAGCCAGCTTGGGCTGTCGGGGGAACAGTAGGAAGAACAGAAATCACACATGCTGTTAGTGTGATATCAGAAGGATAGCATCGGCGACTGTAGGAGCTGTAGGAGAAGCCCCATCAACGAAACTCATCAGTTTTTCCCTTGAAAACCTTTCGAGGCAGGGGTTTTTTAATCCTAGTAGTAATGATTGTACTAGCCCATTGTATGGGTCCCATGACCTATTGGTCTCCGTGGACGTTAAAAAAAAACTATTCTATTCTATTCTATTCCTTCAAAAGGTGGCAATCTATAGTTTAAAAGTCTAGCATTGAACTACATCTTACCACTCGTGTTACGAAGGTGCTCATCATCTGCAAATTCAACAAAGTAAGGGATGCAAATAACTAGAATCTAATAGAATCTTTACACCAGAAGAGCTCTCAGTCTAGTTCACAATTGGGTGCCAAGTTTTCTTCGGAACTATGACTGCTGGAGCAACCATTAGAATTGTAGCCCATCTTAATTCATGTAAATCCAAATTACCTTAGGAAAGTCATGTACCTTAATGCTCAGCTGCATGTCAGGTAAATCTTTCATTCCTTCATACAATTTCTCGAGTATTCAAACCCTAGATATGCTTTATTGAATATTAAGCCAGCACCATTAAATGCCATTTGGCCCTAACATTTTTAAACAATACATATCTCTAAAATCCCCATTTTTCCTTATACGTTTGACAGGGTGTTATTTATGGGCCATGTTATTCTAGATCATACTAGTCTCATACTATTCCACCTTTTGTTAGTTTGAGCTAGTGTATGTTATAGAAATAATAACAAGTCTTTGCATTAAAATTGTTGGGGATAGAATAGAATAGAATAGAATTGTTTTTATCGTCCACGGAGACCAATCAGTCTATGGGACCCAATACAAAAAAGCGCAGCAGTCACATTACTGCCCGGATTAAAAAACCGGATAGCAATAAGACTGTTGACATCAATTAAATGGTTGACTGGGGGCATATCTGAGCCCTCAAGTCCAGTACTTCCCTGAATGTATGATCCGAGTGGCGCGCATCAAGTCGTGCCCGATTATCATGTGTAGCGGCTCATCGGGTCTAATCAACCGAGCATAGCGTGTCCGAATCGATCATATCTTTGGGCAGCTCGAAAGTGTGACACTCATCCTCAACAGCCCCGCCCGGCAAAGACGACAAACCCTATCCTGACGTGGCTCCCCAATCCATCGACCGGTCTCAATCTGGAGATGGTGGGCACCTGTGCGAATGGAGGCGATATGCCTGCGCTTTTTCATGGGCAGATGTGAACGTAGGTAGCGCCAGGGCCCTCGTTCTAACGTGGGATTTATGTGCCGCTTGTAATGTGCTTTTTTTGACTTGCTCCGAGCCCCGAATCCCAAAGCTTGCCGGAGAAACAAGCATCAAGGTAACATCTCGGTACGCCACGATCGCCTCTGTTTCTACCGGATGCACATGTGCTCTGGACATTCCATCTAGTTAGCCACTTGCACTCTTTTATCCTTCCAACAATTCTTGAGTCGTTGTGGTCCCATTGCCACTGCATAAGCCAAGTGTGGTAGACGATCATCATCGATATTTACCACCTTCTGGAAATAGACGATGTGTCTATCAAGGGCCGCTCGCTGAAGTGGCAGGAAATTTGTCTCCTGCAACAAAATTTGATATGGGACCGTGGATTTCACTCCGAGTGCCCGTGCTAAGAAGGCCTTACACTGTTCTAAGTCGCCCAAGTAGCAAGGGACACCACTGGGCCCCAGACTTCAACTCCGTACAAAAGAACGGGCTCTACCAATACCTTGAACAGATGTGCCTTATGCCCCCAATCATATAGTTCTGCTCTGTGGTTATTGTTCTGCATTGCATAGAGTGCTTTCCAGCCTGCTGCTACACGCAATCTTATGGAAGTGTCCCAGCATAGTGTAGAAGGAAACTCCACTCCCAGATACTTGTAGGTGGGTGTCACCTCCACTTGTTGCCCTCGATAAGTGAATGAAGGGGGCCTTGGATGGCGCGAGGATGAGATTAGAACCACCTTGGTCTTGGCCAGATTGACGTTCATGTCGTGGCACGGCCCCGCGAATGTGCATCTAAGTGAGATCGCATATCCTCCTCGGAGTGTGAGCTAAGAGGTCAACATCGTCTGCATAGATGAGTTGTCTGATGACCTGATGCAAAAGTTGGGTCCCGCCACCCCATTGTCAATGAGCCAGTGTTCCAACTAGTCAATGTACAGACCAAACAATGTTGGGGAAAGAGGACATCCCTGGCGGACCCCAATACTGCTAGTGAATGGTTGTCCCGTCATCCGCATCTGGCCTGTACAACTCTCGTACAACCTGTATACTGCATTTTGCATATCCACGGAACCTCTAGTTGCCGCAATCTTTCCCATAACTTTTCCCCGAGGCACCGCGTGTCAAAAGCCTTCGCAAAGTCAACAAAGCAACAATACGAGTCCCCGCCGACGGTTTACGCTATCCTCAACCAAAGTCCTCAATGTGAAGATATGATCAATGGTTGAATGCCTGGTCTGAACCCCGCTTGTGTGAGAGCTCGCGACACTGCTGCTTCGCCCACCGGGTCAATCCGTTGCTCAATAATGCCGCCTAGCGGTTTGGTAAACACCGAACCACCATGATTGTTCGGTAATTGGTTGGACTATGTGGATCTCCCCGCCTTGTAAATGGGGACAACTCGCTTGTGGTCCACTGGCTTTGGGGAATCCTTCATGTAGCGCTCTGTTGAACATAGTGATTAGGATTGGTACCATAGGCTCCCTCGCCCACTTGAGCAACTCTGCTGCGCATACCATCCGGATCCGTTGCTTTCCCATTGGCCAAACGCCGCACCACTCGGTAACATCATCCTCTCGTGATTTCTAATGTCGGACCATTCTGTGGGGGTATGAGTGCTCGTGTCCCCTTGAGGATCATAGAGTTCTTTCCGCAGTATTGTTCCCACCGCTCATTAGTGATGTTCCCCGTAGGGTCAATGGCTGGCTTTTCAAGAACCTTGGCGCCAAAAGACTCTAGGATGGCTTTTTAACATGGAAAACATTTCCCTTTGATGACGTGCAATGTAATCGAGATTTTTTTGCCTTTAAGAAAGCACGACATCGTGGTGGTGGCATGTGGGCGCATTGCGGATCTCGTGATCCGGGCGAGCCGGCATTTGTATTCCTTACACTCAAAGATCAAACCACCGACACGGGAATGTTGCAGTCCCCTCGTGATACCTCTCGGGCATGCTATCCCAAAACATCTTTCTCGCACAATTGCCAAGGAGCTCAATCACCGACCCGCTTTGTCGCTCTAGCGTGGGGGCCTGCAAAATTCCTGAAAGGTCATCTATGAGCATATCAGCATAATCCTTTGCCTGCTCATAATCCAATCGCAAGCGAGGTATACAAGGAGCTGCCGTAGAAGGGGTTCTAGCAGCCTGCCAAGCCAACTGCAAGTAGAGTGGAAGGTGATCTGAGTCTGTCTCCTCATCTCTACTGTCTGTGCCTACCCGAAAGTGGTTGATCAAATGTACATCCTGCTCAGCGACTAATAGATAGTCCACCACACTAGATCCTCCACCCTGATTCTCTTGTTTGCAGGTGCACTTACAGGAAGGAGTTTCAAGAAAAAACAAAAATTCTTCTTTGCTTTGACAAAAAATCAAAACGTTAAACCTTAGGGTTAAAAGCCCTAGTGCATCACGAACAAGTCAAATATCAAAGCAATGAATATTTGTATCATCATTTCGTATTAAATCGTATACAAAAACAAATAAAAGACATCATTTAGTTAGAGCATTGTAAGTGGCATCAACTTGGCCAAGCGGCATCGATTTTGCAAGAAGGACTGAGAGTTTTCAAGGCTTGTTGATCTTCTGAATCATTCGGCAACATGCAACATTAAATTTGCCATCTTCTTCTAGAGCGGTTTTGGTTTCAAGAAGATCTAATAGCATCCTACACTATACATCATATTTGAAAAACTGCCATGTTTATTCTTAAGGTTTGAACAGATTATAAATACATTCTGCTCCCACTTTTAAAGCTCATATTTAGAGTAAATTGTTCCTACATCTAAAGCTTATATCTGGAGTAAATTGTTTTGTTAATGGAAAGCACAAAAGCAAACTATATTCTCCATTTTGTGATCTATGATGTTTTTATGTAGAGTAAATTGTTCCTACATCTAAAGCTTTTATCTGGAGTAAATTGTTTTGTTAATGGAAAGCACAAAAGCAAACTATATTCTCCATTTCGTGATCTGTGATGTTTTATATAGTATAGATTTATAGTTTAATCTTTTATTATACCAGGAATTCAATGAAATATAAGATTTTGATGAGCCTGAATTGGATGAGTTGTATGGATGTATTAATAACTGATAAGCATTGTTGTTAATATCTATTATCATATAACTATAACTGTGGATCTTGTATGTGAATGTATGATTAAGGGGGTGAGATGGAATAGACACTTAAAATATTTTGGTTCCTCATCAAATTCAAGCTCATCAAAACCTTCTATTTTATTGAATTCAATATCCTGGTATAATGGAAGATTAAACTATAAATCTATAATGCATAAAACATCATAGATCACCAAATGGAGAATATACTTTGCTTTTGTGCTTGTCATTAACATATTAATTTACTCTGGATATAAGCTTTAGAAGTAGGAACAATTTACTCTAAATATAAGCTTTAAAAGTAGAAGCAAAATGTGTTTAAAATTTGCTCAAACCTCAATAATAGACATAGGGGTTTTCCAAATGATGTACTGTGCAGGTTGCTATTAGATCTTCTTGAAACCAATACTGTTCTAGAAGGAGGTGATAATTTAATGCTGCATGTTGCTGAATGATTCAGATTATCAACAAACCCTAAAAGACTGTCATTTATTTTTTTGTAGAATCGATCAACCAAAGAATTCCTTTATACATAGATCATGACAGAGGGAATAACTTACCATGAAGCAATCTGCCCAATCCATTTGCCAATTAGTTAGTCAATGCTCCACTAGGAGTTGTCTTTTACAAGAGATTTAAATTTGTAGCTATTGGGGCCAAAGTAACTGATGCAGTTCATCTTATTTGGAAGATTATTCTAATGCATTTTAATTTCCCTTAAAAAGCAAAGCATAGAATATAGGTGTCAAGATGATGAACTCAAAAGTGTTGCAACAAAGTAGTAAGTATATCTCCATAAAATGTTTCTAAGGATTGACAGGCAAATTGACGATTTTAAAGAAGGGCACTGATCTGGAATTTGGATTGCATAGCCACTTGGTTCTCCAGATAAATATGCAAAAATAGGAGTGCATACATGTGCAAAATAATGAGGATCACAATTGCCTCAAGCAATACCTAGACATATGCTTCCTTATTAAGCTATGGAATGCTAGTGCTGTCTAGAGTTCATAATTACATCACATTATAAAAGCCAGATCAATTCCACACTTGCCATGGGTCCACAACGGTATCGATGAACACATCTACGCATGAAGAAGCGCAGGATGATTGTGTCCATTTGAACTGTGGCACATCGCCTTAGAATTGAGACAGATGGGCTTGAAAAGAGCAAGAAGACAAGATCTGCCAATGCTCTCAATGGGAGTAATTGAAGATGCATGTGTCCTCTATTCTATTCTATTCTATTCTATTCCTCCATAATTGTCCAACATTTGCAACTATCTGGGCACGATATACCGGGTTGGTTACATCTAAACAACCACTTCATGTGATATTCCATACACCTTTAGTAATGGCACTAACATCATATATCCAGGAGGTACTAGGCATGCAAGCGCAAATATGTAGCAAAATAACAGGGGGTTCTAGGGGAATTTGATATGGATATAATTCCTGAAACTGTAGACCATATCCCTAAAACAATTCAATGGGTTATTATAAAAAAAACATAGATTTAAGATAAAAAATAGTTACGTTAGCTCACTGGTTAGATTGGTTAAAGTAGTCTTATTAGAACATTGAGTTATTTTGGTGGAGGTTCGAGCTCCCGTATTTCATATTCTAAAACCTTAAGCGAAGCCGTATAGAGGCTCGATATACCGTCGAAATCTTAGGCAAACTCGTATATGACATCTCAAAATCATAGGTGCCCCCAATCATAAATGAGCATAAGTGAAATGAGAGGTGCCCAGAGACTCCAACATATAGTCTGGGCCATAGGATTGAAAGATCCGACGACTGTGGTAGTCCAGGGTGCACCTCGTTTAGGATATGTCCCTCACTACACTGACATGCATATCTATGCAATTTATTAGCGAGATTATTACTGCTAAGATTTCTAGAACTCTTTGGGGCTGGTAATCTTGGATAGTAATAGGACTGTTGTGTTCTTTTTTTTTTCCTGCTTGGGTTTCATAGGCATCTTGGTCTACAGGGACGATGTTCAAGCCTATTACGTTGCAATTGTAATTCCCAATCTACCATGGTATACAAGTCAAAAATAAATTTCTATTCTTTTTTTCGCATAAAGAGAATCGACTTACAAACTTTTTCTCGTAAGTCCATACTATAGGAAGCAATTTGAGATTCCGCATCCAAATTTCGGTCCACATATCTGGTGACTTATTCTTGGAGCAAAGAAATTCACTCTAATCCTTGACATTAAGCAATAATGAAAATAAAGTCAATATTAATATAGGTGACCTCCAAAGCCAACCGGCCTCTCTGATTTCCACGATCTGAATCTCCATAAGCTTAGGGGTTCCCATATTTAGGCTAGGAAATTTGGATAGGCGGAGATAATCGGAATAAGCTTTCAAAGTTTGTACGAGGATATGGTAGGTAGTTTGGCTATCATGACAAAGCAAAGCCTAAGTAAGTTTGATCAGGAATATAGAAGGTGTTACTTGGCTCCACATCAAGCTACTTGTCTCCATGTCAAGCTAGCATAGATGCTTCCAAGTACTCTGCTTTTGATTCCCTAAGAACTCAGTCCCTTGCATTCCTTTTTTACGACAGCTCCGATCTCGCTTCGACAACTATCATCAAGTCCATCTCAGCTCCGTTAATCGATCTCAATAGTTTATTATTGCTAAGTTTTCAATGTGAAACACAAAGCAATAATCTCATTCCCTCTTGTAATTTCACAGGATCAACTATAGTGGACAAAAAAGCTCCTATTTTATGATCCTAGAATTTCCTAATACCACCTCCTCTAAACACAATATCCATCACTATCATTCTTTCAAGTCATAAATCTTGATGCCAAAGATCTGTTGTAGATTCATCTCGCCAACCAAAAGTAATAACCGCTGCTCCTGTATTCTTTGATTACATTCAAAGGTTGTGAACTCCACTGATAATCCCATTGCCCATAGTTCCTAAAGAAATCGCAAACCTTGGCTCTGATATCAATTGATATAGATGTAGAATTTAATGTATGTTTAAAAGATTTCATCACAATACCTTAACAGAAGAATTAGTGAAAGTCAAGAATAATATAGATTGTACATCAACAAATTGATAGGGAAGCACAATTAACCACCCAAACAACAGGTCTAGACTATGGAAAATCAACAACACTGGCTTATCGGATTGATCATACTACTCCTCGTAGTTTCTGATCAAGGGAAATACATAGGCTCGGGAATAGGAATACAGAAAGAATTCAAATTACGGACTGTTATAGACTTTGTCTCTTCTTGCAAGTAATATTTGGCATCGTTCAGCTTCAATTGCAAATTTGTGATGTTGTTGTGGCAGTGATCTGTGACCCCTTGTCATGTTTTTAGCCATAACCCCCCCATACGGATGAACTACGGAAAGTGCCACCCCTATTCGAAAACTACGCTTCGAGGCAGTTCCAGAGAAGTATCAAAAACATCAATTGGAGCTCTGATTGCGAAGATATATCCAACTGAAATTTAGCTTCTATTGATAGATGTGTCCACGACTTTAGTTTTTTTTAGCAAGCACTTGCCTTTTATATCAAGGTAGCTCCTTGTCCTTGATTAAAACACTTGGCTTATCACATGGAATATTATCTAAGACCTTTTCTTCAAGCTCGACCCCAACTAATAATATCACGACCCCATCTAATGATAGTGCCTTGACCATAAACATGGAGTCATGATTATATATCAAGTGGTGAATCTACAAATTTCAAATTTTAGTTTCACAAAATTAACAACGTAAAAGAAAGAACAATGAATCACACGAACTCGCAAGATCAAACATTTGTCACTGCAGATAATGCTAGAAACGAATGACCATGTTTCCTCCACATTTTTTTTATAAAAATTGTGCTTGCTCATGAACCATTTATTTTATAAACCATTTAATAAAATGATTATGTTGCAGATAAATTTGACAATAAAGGCAAACATGAGGTGAATCACATCCTTATATGCATCCAACATTTTTAACTGCTAATGCCCGGCATTGTCGGACACCCCTTTACTAGTATAATATGTGATCAAAAGTCAAAACATCACAAATGATATATGGGAATCCAAGTACAATATGCTATTATAGACATGAGATTAAATGAATGGATTAATTTTAATCATCCATGGAAACCAAATGGTCTATGAGACCCATTATAAGAAGGATACAATAAGTCTATTACTATGTAGGTTTAAAACCTAGACAATAATAAGCTTACTGATGAATATGTAGAGAGTATCATATCAACATATTGGAGGCGTACACAAATGGGCTCGTTGGTAAAGAAGCTCCACGATATACGATGCTACGACTGCAGGCATCTACAAAAGCACATTTAGTGGTTGATTGGGTATAATCAAACCAATATGTTTTGCTCTGGCGTTTGCAAGTACTAGACAAATTCGAAGAGTATAGTTTTTATCTTCAATCACTTCCATCTAACAACATCGACAGATTTTAATTTCATGCGGCTAACGGCCCCATCGGCATGTTTCAATTGTGTGTGTGTGTGTGTGCGCGCGAAAAAAGACAAGTTATTCTACATCTCTTCATTGATAGACATACTAACAGTTACCTTGCAAGGTCATGAACACATGTAGGATTAGTCTATACTATGTAATAACCTGTCTTAACAATCTGTAAGGCAATAGCATCCCAAAGCTTAATGAGAAACCCTGCATCTAGGTGTTGCTTCAAGTGATCCAAGTTTGCATTATTGTTCATTGGTGGTACACATGCCCACTCATGCATTTCATCTGAAATTCACCCTACACATTTCTCTTTCCAACCAGCATTAAGCGTTGTGGACTCATGGCCATTGTATGCAAGGTTTGGAAGCTGCGTGTTCCCATTTGGACCACTTTTTGACAATAGAGTATGGAATGTTTCATTCCAGCACATTGCAAAGGAAGAAATCTCATATCTTGCAAGAGAATAGATATGGGATTACGGACTCAACTCCAAGATCTCGAATCAAGAAGACTTTCTAAACACACTCCAAATCTGCCCATGTGTCTAATGATATCACATGATCCCATATTTCTATACCATAAAGAAGAATTGACTCAACTAGCACCCGAAAGAGGACCAACCATAGAGCTCTGCTTGGTGGTAATTATTATGCATAGCATACAAAGCCTAATGACCCTTTTTAAGATGCATATTGTCAGAATGCATGGTGGTCTTATTAGAACGTCAATATTTCTCTACAAATTAGAATTAAATTGCTAGATACTTAGTGCTTGCATATAGAACCCTAGCCCACTTTGCTTAATCTCTCATATTTTCTCTATCATGCAATATAATATATATATATTGGTGGGCTATTTAATGCCATGGGCTCTTGTCCAGCATGTATTTGTATGTTATTAAAATTCGCTCATAAATATTATTATTATTATTTTTTTTTGGAGGACGAGTCATTCATTCATGACACCTATCTCTAGTACAATATATGTATCACAGGAAGCCAATCTGAATTCACTCATAAATTGTATTGTAGACCTATTTATATTGGCGCATAGGTTAAAGCCCTTTAAGGGTGGGGTTTTTCAACTAGGGCAATTCCTTCTAGTTCATAAGGGTCCCATAGGTCACTTGTTGATGTTAAAATTTTCTACTCTATATTGTATACAAAACTCACTCAAATGACATTCACTTATTTTCCTTAGGTAACAACAGCTTGGATTATGGTGGATATAGATACAGTGCTAGACTAGGTCTTTTATGATGTAGATTCTAACAATCTTTTTTTGTTATAATCCTGGCAGGAGGAGACAAAAGCTGGAGATAAACTCAGATAGCTAGGAAGAAATCCGAGCCAATGGTGTACTACAAAGATGGAGAGATCTGGAGCATTTATCCTGTCTACATGATGGCCATGGTTATGGTCATGGCCATATTTGGCCAAAAAAAAAAAATTAAGGGCAGAGGAGGAGGCCTAACCCTTTCATTCTACTTACTACTAGAGAAAGCGCCGCCGCTGTTTCTCTCTTCTTAGTCTGCCATATCCACAGCTTGCAAGGACTTCTGTGGAGCGCTGTGTTATCTAAGTGCTTGTTGTTTCCACATCTCAGTTTCCTTTTCCTTTCCGTCCTAGTTTCAGCTTCCTTTGGCGCCGCTTCTTATCCCGGTAAGCTTTGTAAGTAGGGTTTTAAGTTTTCCCTTTTGGGTTTTGGGTTCAGTCCTTGTTTGAATAAGTGTTTTGATATTGCAAGTTGTTTTGTGATTGTTTGAAGACTCCCGCAAGTTTTCGTTGTGTTGGGGGGTTTATGGATTGTGGCTGCCAAAAGAGTCCAGAAATGTCGCAGCAAGCAAACAGCTTTGTGCTGTCATAAGCTTCTGTTATCCATATAGTAGCAGTGAGGTGCATATCGCCCTCTGAAAATGGCCAATCAAAACTTTTTTGCTCTGTTGTTGGACGATGAAAATGAGCCATCCAGTGTTATTGCTCATTATCAAGAAAAACCTGCGGAAAAGAAGGTGCAAACAAAGGAACCAATTTCCGCAGTACAGAAGACTGTTGCTAAGCTGCCTACTAAGCCACCTCCTCCATCTGAAGCAGGTATCTCAAATGTTTATCTTTTAAGTTTTGCATAAAATGTGGGTAGAATATGGCTCTATGGTTCCCTTCTTAGTAAAGAAACATAGAGTGATTTGTTTTTATATCTCGTTTAAAACGTTTTCTATACAAATGTGGATAAGTATGGTGTGGCTTGATACCTCTCTTTTTAGGATGAAATATTTATATTCTCAAAGTTATCTATTTGTCAGTATTGACTGTTTCTTTATATATTTATTCTGTTGTGATAGTGAGGGAAGCTCAGCAGGCTTCTTCTGAACGAGGAAGAGGCCGAGGTAGAGGGCAAGGCCGTGGTGGTCGAGGAGGTCCACGAGGTGATAATGGCTATGGTGACCAGAATCGTGATCGCAAGGAGGGCTATACCCGAGAAGGACCAAATGGGTCTCTTTCTGATCAAAGCAATTTTGAACGCAACCGCAATTCTGATGGCTATCGTGGTGGCTATTATGGCGGTAGAGGTCGAGGAAGAAGCTATAATGCTGAAGAAGGCACAGAAAATGGTGGGAGGACATTTGAGGGTGGCAGGGGCCGCGGTGGCCGCAGTCGCTGGAGTGGCGAGGGAGATGAGAATAATCAAGAAGGGGAGCTTGCACACATTAATGAAAACTCTGAGGAGGCAAAACGAGCTTCTGAGGTGGGCCGAGGACGGGGTAGGGGACGTGGCCGTGGTGGTTTTCGTGGCGGCAGCGGGGATAATGATGAATTTCCTCGCAGGCGTGAATATGATCGTCGCAGTGGCACAGGGCGTGGGTAAGTTTATTTATCTCATTGCTTGTGAAATTGCTTCTTTATACGCTTGTTAAAGCTTGAAATATTTGGCAGGCATGAGATGAAGCGTGAGGGCTCTGGCCGGGGTAACTGGGGAACAGAATTGGATCAGAATCCTACATCGTAAGAAAAGATTGCTATCTATTCTTGATATAGGTTTATACAGTTACAATAAGGACTTTATTGGTTGTAACTTTAGGGAAGAAAAGGTGGAAGTAGTTCCAGTTGAGGAGCCAAAGGTGGAAGAAGGAGACCTAAAAATTGATGATACAGCGGCCAAGGAGCTCCCTGTAGAAAATGGTGAAGTAAAAAAAGTAGAAGAAGAGGACAATGTAAGGGTGATTTTGTTTCAAATCCCTGTTTTATACCTATGCCCAATTTGTTTGCCATATTGATGTATCTATTTTCTTAGGAAATGACGCTAGATGAGTATGAGAAGGTTTTGGAAGAGAAGCGTAAAGCTCTAGGTCTGAACAAAGCTGAGGAAAGAAAAGTTAAACTTGACAAGTCATTTGAGTCCATGCAACTTGTGGAGAAGAAAAACGAAGAAGATGTCTTCATAAAGCTGGTAAAGATTTTTTTTTTGTAGCTGAGGGCATCTTTTCAATTGTAGCTGAGTGTATCTTTTCATTCGAATTTCTAGGGTTTTGAAAAGGATCTGAAAGGAAAGAAAAAGGAAGCTGAGAAAGACGAGAAAGCAAGGAAGGTAGGCATGGTTGTTTGTTACCATGTACTTTTATTATACTTTTCATGCTGCTTATATTATGTTGTATGACAACAGCCCGTGAGTATCAGTCAGTTCTTAAAACCTGCTGATGGTGGAGAAGGCTCCTACGGTGGCAGACCACGAAGAGGTCGTGGAGGGAATATGGGTGGTTTCAACAATCCTCGTAGAGTTTCTGCTCCTCTGATAGAGGATCCTGGGCAATTCCCTACTCTCGGTGGAAAGTGAAATGCCATCAGCTTTAGTTTTGACTTGATGACGAGAAACTTTTTAAATACATATTGTCTGTATGTTTTGTTGACGTGTTCCAAGTTATGAATAGTTGTCCCAATTCTACTTCACTCAGTATTGAGGTACAGGACCTTCGGGTCTTAGCAGTTTTGCTCATAGCTGTTAGAAGAGAAGGGTACTCCCTCGGAAAGTAGTATTGGGTTCCCGTTGTTTTTTTCAGTCCTAGCTAAATAGCAAGGAAGAGGCTATCACATTGAATTATAGCTTCAAGTCATGTTAGGCTTGTTTAATAAATCCAGAGTCAATTACGTGTGTTGATTTCTAGTGGAAAGGTCGTCCACCTCTTTTGTTTTACAATGCAAGCTATTTAGTGATGCGTACAAAATGCAAGAAATCTCTTATCTCGTTTATATACATTGGCGTACAGAATGTGTAGAACTGTTTTGAGCAGTTCTAAAGTTTTTGATATCAGATGGTGAATAGAAGGTTAGTCTTTGGGCTTTTGAATGCCAATGAGTATGCAAAGCAACCTAAACCGCTTGTGCAAGTAAGGTAAAGTTTGCTATGTCAGATATCTAATTGGGACTGAACAGACGGAAGTCCTCTGGACCTTACCATCAAATAATTCTTGCTGGAGTTTGATCTTGAGAAATAAGCTCACATGCTGGGATAAGTGGAGTATATCAAACTGGATAAGTGGAGTATATCAAACTGGATGAAACTTTTACATTGAACATCAATCTTGATGGCATAGGGAAGATCTTCCTTGTACCTAGGAACCAGGATGCACAACTTCGTAATGGCTCCAAAGTACATCTCTGAGCTTTTTGGAGAAAAAACTAAATGAATGTATGACAACATTGTTGTCCATATGGTCATTGTTTTTTTTTTTTAATTGGAGTGAGTGAATTGGAATATACTTAGAATATTATGTGGAGTTAGCAAGTTGAAGGCTGTGATCTTGTTGAGAAGTTGAGGTACGAGCAAAGAAAAAGAAAACGATTCCATTCACCACATTATTTTTATATATAGACTGTTGACGAGCTTGCAGACAGATCGTTTCTATGCTTAGATTCACCGATATGCCAAACTCCTGGTATTGCAGCGATAAACAACCTTTCCGATGTCTTGCTCCAAGATTTGGTGGCTTCTCATGGGCAACGGACCATGGCCTCCGCCGAACACAACTAGGGTCGGAATCCTTCAACCTACGATTGGTCTTACATCGTTTCACCTATATCTTTCCATGTTGAAACCTCTTCAAAATTGATGCCTGCATGTTTTTTCTTCTTTTCTTTTGTTTTTTCCCTTTGTAATTCTTTCCATCTCTTCCTATAATCGCACAATTATTATAAACACAACTATTATTATTATGGAGATCATAGCTTGTTGCTTCTATTCTGATCAATCGCCTAGATTTGTGGGATTGCAAAACCGTCACCATCAAATGGCAGTTGTCTATATTCCTTCGCTCTCCATAGTATGGTCTCCTAATTCGGAGAATTAGTTTTTTTTTGACGAGGGCAACCTTTGCACGATACCACCTCGTTTTTCTCGTTTTTTTTTTTTTTTTTTTTTTTTTTTTTGGACGAGCCATTTATTCAGCAAAACATCTACAGTACAATACACGTATCACAGAAAGCCAATTTGAATCTGCTCCAGGCTGCAATTCCTTATGCAAGGAGCTACTCCACGTGAGTGTATATATTGCCAATCTCAAACCTGTGACTGCAGGGCACTTAGATTTTAAAGTCTTCATTACTAGATTTTAAAGTCTTCATTGCTAGACTGATGTTGGACACGAACTCGTGACCTCATGTTCTTGCCTTGGGCATCACATGAATATGATATATCTTTATATGATTGTCATTGAACTGGCATTGCTATGTTACTTTTAAGTTTTTTCCCCAAAAACCCTTCAGGGTGGGGTGTTTTTAATCCTAGGAAGTAATGGGCTTTTCTTGTATCGGGTCTCATAGACCTTTTGGCTCTATGGACGAAAAAGTCAATTCAATTCAATTGTATTGTTGTGCTTGGAAAAGTCAATGAATAGGAATTGCATGGAATTACTGACCCTTTCTTATGGAATCATACAATGACATGTTGGACATGCACTGAGTTCTTGGATGATGTGTGAGTGCATATCCTCTGGTGTCAGATTCATTGGACATTGTCTCATGGCAAGGGTGCATCGTCACATTCAATCACAAACATTCCTTGCATGATCACTTTTCTGCCTTCTAGGAGGACTTTTAATAACAGTGCTTGTAGAGGGCCATCTTATTCTTATTTAATGAGTAAGGCGAGTTTGGAAACTGAGATTATTGTAAATGATTTGGGGGATGCTACCTTTCTTTTTAGGGATAAGTTCAATACTGTATACGTTTTATATGCAATATGTATTTTTCGAAAGATACGACACAAATTTGAAGTATAATACGTCAAAAATACGTCCAAAAACATTTCCGGCACCGAGAAAATTTTGTGTAAGCGAAAACAACAGTTTTGCTTATGCGAAACAATCTCGCTTACGCGAAATAGTCTCGCTTACGTGAAAATTATTTTGCGTAAGCGAAACTGTTGTTTTCGCTTACGCGAAATTTTTTAAACTTCGCGTAAGCGAAAACAACTGTTTCGCTTACGCGAAAATCTTTTCGCGTAAACGAAACAGTTGTTTTTGCTTACGCGAAAGTTTGTAAAGCGTTTTAGGGCATTTTGTTAAGGGAAAAAAGTTTTTGCGCCATTGTTTGATCTGTTTTGAGCAGGTGATTATTATATATAAGAAAAACGTGTTTAGCCCTAGAATTCACCTCGAACGTTGACTACCAGGTCAAGTCAACATACTCCTTGGGAAACGGTCAGCCTTTGAGGTGTGGGTTTTGCGTTCGGGGTCTGACGCCGGAATATGTGAAGTGAGATTACTCCTTCCCAGAGTTTTTTGACCTTGAGTTCCTACCCTGTTCCTTAGAGACCTATAGGTTCCTGTCCTTCCCTCCTTATGCTCGAACGAGACGTCGATGTAACGTATGCGCAGTGAGCTTGCTCCTTCGCATATATACACATCGGCCTTTAGTTCGGACGATTAAGGAGTCTTTATTCTTTACAATAGCAGAGCAGAGACAGTAATTTTAGATAGCAGCAGGGATGGCAGCTGGTCATGCATCTACATGAGGCGGCGCTGGTGGCCATGCATCTACATCCGGCGCCGCCGGTGGTCATGCATCATCATCTAGGGGTGCGCAGCCGTCGCGCGGTCATGGCAGGGCCACGGGGGTTGCAGCAGCACGTGGTGGAAGAATCTTATGTCGAAATACTGGTGGCCGAAGGAGAGGTCATAAGTGGGGATTTGTGAAGGAATTTGGTCAGAATGAGTGCCAATGTGTGTTTTGTGGGTACACGCAATAAATGGATCTGCAACAAGAATTCGAGCTCATATTTTACAGGACTCTAAAATTGGGGTGCAAACTTGTACGACATCTGCTAACATACGAAAAGATGTAATTGAAGTGTTGGGTCGAAAAAGGAACATCAGCAGAAAAACACAGCCAAGGGATAGTCAAGGATCGTCACTGTGCCAAGCAGAAGAGATCAATTACACCACCCCTTCTGCAGCGCCAATGTACCGACCAGAGGGTGGAGTAGGGTCAATAGGAGGGTTAAGTACGGGCGAAAAAAGAATGGCAGAGACAATTGAAATAGTGGAAAGACAGACTAAGCAACAGAGGGTTGACTAGTGTTTAACATCAGAGCAACTGAAGAAGACACAATTGAAGGTTGTAGAGGCATTTTTATATGCCGGATTGTCTCCACATGTCTTAGAACACAAAGCAATGAAAGAGGGTGGAGATGAAGTTGTGTCGTGTTACTGAAGCCAGGCCGGCTTCACTAGTGACTGATGGTTAGAGCAATGTAAACAAGGACCACCTTACAAACTTCATGATCATCTATCCAGACGGCGAAGTATTTTTGAAGACCGTGGAAACTAAAACTGATCAGGTGACAAGAGATTGGATTTTTCAAAAAACAAAGGTTGTGATAGAGAGTTTTGAACTGAAGAGAATATTTCAGGTTGTAATGGATAATGCTCTAATTGTAAGTTAGCAGATGAATTGTTGGAGTCCGAATTTCCAGGATTGCACGCCACCAGCGGCCAATGCCATTGCCTAAACTTGTTGCTCGAGGACTGGTTTTCACAGCACACTTGGTTCAAAGATCCCATTCAAAAGGCCCGTCGTCTTGTGAAATTCATCACAAAGAAGCCGGCAATTTACGCCATATACAAGTCATTGCGTCAGAAGGCCCTAGCATTCACGAATCCTGGCCAGACACGGTTTGGTTCCAATTACATTTGTCTTGAAAGAGTGCTTAAGTGCCGCGACCCGATTATCTCGACCTTCAACCATACATACTTCTTTGAATGGGAGAGGAGGCAGAAGGGCAAAAATGCATCAAAACACCGGCAGCAAGCCGCTGCCCTTCAAGAAATGCTCGGGCGGGAGACATTTTGGAAAGACGTAAAGAATGTTGTGAGGTGCATGCAACCTGTTTGTCATGCCATCAAAACCTTTGATTCTTCGAAGGCAAGTATTGGCAAGGTCTGGAGGTGTTGGCACTCGATACAGTCGTTCCTAGAACGTGATGGGCCCAACGCACCCTTTGACAATGCCAAGCACGCAGCATTGCTCAGGGACTTCATTGTACGATGGAAGAAGTCGTACAATGACCTTCATGGCGCCGCACATGCCTTAGACCCACACAACCACGATATGGATCAACATACAAATAAAGAAGTTATGGGCTCGTTGAAGAAGGTTGCAAAAATGTATTATCCTAACAGCTCGGACTACAAGGTTTTCATTGCCGAGTTAACAGAATACCAGAACTTAAGTGGAAGGTGGGCAGATGAAGAGCTTCACAACGCACTGGAGAGTCATAAGAAAGTGGCAAGCCCACGGACAAGTTACTGATATATTACAGGCCCTTGCAATGACTATCCTCTCCTTGATATCCTCCAACAGTGCAAGTGAGAGGAATTGGAGTGCCTATAAGTACATACACAGTGTCACATGAAATCGCCTGCTGCATAAGAAGGCTGACAAACTTGTATATAACTTCTCAAACTGGCAGCTTTTGAATCGCAACAGTGGTGCAGCCATAATCGATAAGCTACAATTTCCTTCATGGATGCAGATTTCGAAGTGGAAGAGGACAGCTTCGAAGACAGTGAGGACGAGCTGCTTGCAGTAAATGCCGCCAACCATGTTGATGAGGACATTCAACGTACCCATTTTGTCGATGCCGAAGATGATTTAGATGAGAACATGTTCTCGGACGAGTCAGACGACAACGAAGATACAGAAGAGGAGTCTGATACAGAAAGGCCAGGTGCAAGTAATACAGGAGTTCCGCTTGAGGACTTAATTGTACGTAATCCAACTGACTCTCCAATGCCAATTACCCTGACAAACAGGCAACGTGTCAGAAGAAACACATCTCGAGGACGTTGCAGTAAGGGAAAGGGCCAGAGGCTAGGCCAGCAGGCAGAAGAGGACGGAACCTCGGATGATGAAACTGATGAAGATGGTGCTACCTAGAAAGATGAGTATCTTCAGTCTATTGTAACCGTGCATGAGGATTTTCAAACTATTGTAACCGTTATGCACTATTAATAAAAAGTAAAGTTTTTTGTTATAAGTTTTTGTCTTCTATGGTGAACGAAACAGAACAAACAGAAACCCCGAGAGGGCAACCGCGAGGGAGGAGACGCTGAAGATATGGTACTGGAACTGCACTGGGTATCCGTGGGACGACGGAGAGAGGCTTGAGGGAGCACACAGCAGTGACATAATATGCCTAGTAGAGACATGGGAGCACAACATAAAGAGGCTACAGGAGGAGGAGGGCTACCAGCTATTCACCTGTTGGAAAGATAAGAATTTCAAAATAGGAAGAGGGAGTGCAGGCCTAGCCTGTTATGTCAAGGAGAATATAGCAAATGGTACATGTATTTTACATTCGGATGTCAATAAAAGATACATGGTACTTAGTATTCAATTACAAAATAAAAAAGATCTAATACTGATCATAGCATATTACCCACCGAGTAGTGACAAACTAGAACTGTTAGAATTAGGGGAAACCATGATGAAGTGGAAGGAACAGGGACCAATGATACTAATAGGAGATCTAAATGCCAGGACAGGTCAGGAGCAAGTGCAATACACAAGCATAGATGAAACAAATGGGCAATGGAACCAAACAAAGAAGATCAAAAAGAAATGGAAACAGACGAACCGAGGACAAGGCGAAATCAATGCTAAGGGGAACTCACTGCTCGAAGTATGCACGACCACGAAATATCATCATAGCGAATGGGGCACAACGATGGACGTGATCGGGGGAATTCACAAGTCGAACGCATGGGGAGAAGTATAGTAGATTACGTATCTTGAATGAACATGCAAAGAGGCATAGTATCGGAAATTGCGGCCCTAGAATGGCCAATTGGGAGGAGGGAGAGTCACAGCCCATGCAAACGTGACAATTTACGGTGGGGAACAACCCGAAAAATGAAGAACAGCATATACAGGAGAGAGAGACAGGGGAAAGCTGAAAATACATTTCCAGAACAAACACGCAGACACGTTCGTGCAAGCCATCAAAGAAGAAATGGGAAAGTGGAAATGGGAGGAGCACAGGGCAGATGAGAATGGAGATGCGCTCAATGACATAACAGTGAAAGTGGCATTAGAAATTTTCGGGAAAAGAAGGAAGAGAAAGGAAAATAATGCCTTCAAATCTTCAATATGGTACGATGATGAATGCAAGGAACAGAGAAGGAAAGTCAAGGCTTAGAGGTAAGGAAACATATCAAAAGGAAAGAGCGATATACACGGTTTCTTTGAAAGCAAAGAGGAATAAGAATCTGATGCAACATCAATGGGGACTGGCCAAGCTAATAAAAAAACAACCCCGCAAGTTCTGGGGTGGATTTAAAGAGAAGAAGCAAGGGAATAGGGGAGGTGAAAACACACAAGGTAGCATTGGAGCAGCCGGATGGGAGAAATATCTTGAAAAATTATATAAGACAGGGGCATCTCCAGCACCAATACCTGAACTGCAAATGATAGACCGACCGTGCTTCAATGTACAGGAAGTGATGATAGCATTGAATGGGATGGCCAATAACAAGGCCCCAGACTTATACGGATTAACGGTGGAAGTACTAAAATGTGCACACACCATTTTAGTAAAGCAGGTGACAGAGATATTCAATGGTATAATACACACAGGGCTCCCGGACAGATGGGCATACAACAGAGTCATACCCCTACACAAAGGGGGGAGTAAACAGGAACCTGGAAACTACAGGACAATAATGGTAAGCTCCATTTTCGCAAAATAGTACGGGAAGGTCCTAGACAATAAATTAAAGCAATGGGCAGAGGCAGGGAATTTGAGAGCACAGGGGCAAGCAGGCTTCAGACCAGAACACTCAACAACAGACCATCTAGTAACTCTCCGGATACTAATAGAGCATAATAGGGGCCTAAGAAAGAAAGTGATATGCTGTTTTGTGGACTTCAGAAAAGCTTTTGACACAGTACCAAGGGAAAAGGTCATACAGAGGCTCATAGACATGCAGGCACCGAGAGACATGGTAGGAGCAATTGTGAGATTGTACTATAATGTATATGCAAAGATAGAAGAAGAAGGAAAGGCAATAAACTGCGACACAGGAGTCAAACAGGGATGTCCTTTATTCCCGCCCTACAGGATTTTATAGCAGAACAGCAAGAGGACGTGGACGCCCCTACACTTGGGGGAACCAAGGTACCTATCATGTTATATGCTGATGATTTGGGCATGATGGCCACAAAGAACAAGGGAATGCACAGGTTGCTGAAACTACTAGAGATCTTCTGTGAAAAGACAGGGCTAACAGTGAATCTTACAAAAACCAAAATAGTCTTTTTTGGTAACAGGAATAGTCACAAGCCGTTCAAATATCTAGGGACAGAATTAGAAGAAGCAACAGAGTACAAATACCTAGGGTATGATACGCACGGCACAGGGAAATGGGCGAAAGGGGCAGATGCTAGATTCCAAGCAGCCATAGGAAGCTACTACAACATGAAAAACTTCTGCAATAGAAACAGAATAATAGACTGGGAAATCAATGCTACCTATTCAAAGACGGTATCGTCTACGCCAACGCGACTCAGACGGGCGTAAGCAGGGGACCGGGGTTAACAAACAAGAAGTGGGAAAAACAAGAAGGTATTTTCAGACAGCTGCATAAACAGGAATTCAAACTGAGAGCAAACACGCCATTGACAATTATAGTGTATGAGACAGGACAGAAACCTATGGAAGTGAGAGCATGGGAAAGGACCATCAGATACATCATAAGAAATAATGCAGGTGGGAAGTCAGAGAAGTTAGCGAGCATCGCAATCAACGAATCAGCAAGGGCACACATCACCACAAGCAGTGGATGGTTTAGGGATGTAGCAACATGGACAAGAGAAATGGGGATGAATCTGAGTGAACTGATCGATGAAGGCCAATGGAATGAGGAGTGGGCGTAAAGCTACGGCATGGCTGGCTAAGCACCACACAGACCTAAAACACTGCTCATGTCAATATTCAATCCAGAGCGGATGATAGGACAACAAATGTACCAAGATAACATGCTTGAAAAACGGAGAAGAGATACCTTAGCAAAGTTCAGGATGGGGTGCCATGATCTGAGAATTGAAAAGGACAGGTGGAGGAAAATAGACAAACAGGACAGACTATGCAGAATCTGTGACAGAATGGAAGTAGAGGACGAAAACCACATGCTTAATGAATGTCCAACATACATAGACATCAGGGAAAAGTACATGAGAGTAAGATGGGGACAACCAGTACATGCCATAATGGCAAGGACAGAAACAATGAGAGATCTGGAAGATGCAATACGAGAGATGCTGAACAGACACCGGGAAACACACGAACAAAAAGGGCTTACGATATGAGTTGCTCAAGAGGCAAATCATAGATGCCCACTAAATGTACAGCTTAAAGCTGTTTGATATAGACGCACACCTGCACGGCCTAGACGCCAGAACAAAGTAGGGTGCCGACATTAATAGGAAAAAGTGAGCCTTCAGAAAAGGCTACAACAAAACAGCGTGATGAGCTAGTAGCCCCCATCAGGGAGCTCGCCCATGCTACACAAGTCCAGAGGCCTCAGGGCACAAGGGACAATAATGTATTCTATTCTATTCTATTCTATATTTTGTTATCGTGTTCCATGTTTCATGTATAATAAATTTACTACCTTGACATCGTGGCCATCACCATCACCTCAATCGACCTAAGTGCCTTGAGAAACCTCCCCCCCATCAAGACCGGCTCGACTTCCGTTGCTGCTTACCCCTTCGCATGCCACAGAACCATCCCGATCATCACCACCCTCAGTCGACCTGAGTGCCTTGCGAGACTTCACCCCTCATCGAAAAGGTGTGACTTCCGTTGCCGATTGCCCCTTCGCATGCCACAGAATCTTGCTGATGAGAAGTAATCTACGCATGCCAAGGGGCCAAACAGCCACGGACCGGTCGAGCCGATTTCGATGGAGATGAAGTCTCGTAAAAGGCACGATCCACTGTTGATGATTACGATGTACTCTCTCATTAAGAAAGTGATATTCGGATTCAACATTCGACCTGAGTGCCTTAAGAACCTCCCTTTGAAACCACCACACCTTATTGACTTCCGTTATGGTTTCTCTCTTCGCGTGCTACAGAATCTTGCTCCAAAGAAATCTTTGCATGTGAAGGGTTGAAACAATCACAGATCAGTCTAGAAGATGCGGTGGTCAAGGAAGGTTCACAAGGCCCATGATCGACTGTATTATTCAGACAAAGTGGCCTATATCATGGCAAGAATCATCAGCTGCCTCAAGGAATATCAGAGTGAAAGCATCACACATTCCCAAATCTTGCTTTCACGCCTCTTTGAACAATGGAACTTAGAATGTAAACTAAGCTACATTGCCCAAAGAGGCGGGGAAAGAAAGATTGGGAAGTCTCGATGCTTTTACTCATCAATCACTAATCTCTGATGAACCCTTTCATGCTTGAGCCACTAACGCCACTGGCATCTGTCCCCTCTATATTAGTCCCACCATCGTCTCATGAATTTCGTGCCACAGAATCGCAAGCAACCACCAGGCTGTATCATCCATGGCCACAATAAAAATAGAGTACTCAAAAACCTTGTTACCTCCGTCCTTGTACAATCCACCACGACGCCGAAGGGGACGCGTCCTCTAATTTCAAGTCACAGTGCTGCTCGAGGTTCTCCATCAATAGCAAGAGTTAGGATTTGGTGCCTAATATCCGCTATATGGATGGACAAAGCACAGGCACTACTTTGGCTTGAAATTAGGGCACGCTCTCACCTCTGACGTCATAGCAACTTGCATACGAGAACTTTTACCTCTAGAACGAACGATTTCTATTCCACCTCTCATTTAGAGCATCTTTGTGTAATATAACCTAGCAAAATAACTAAGCTACATTGACATAGAGAGTCGCCAAAAGAGAGCGAGAGCAAAGCTCGCTCTTTTTAAAGGAGGTAACAAGAATTTCAAGAAATCTACATTGTATGCCACGGACAATACAAGCCTGGTGAGTTGACAACCATTCGAGAGGGAGGCTTACTCCCAGGACAAACAAAAAAAGACTAAGCCAGAGTGAAAGAGATGACAGTTAGTCCACTAATCCCAATTGGCATCTGTCCCTCTACATCAGGCCCTTCTTTTCAGTGATCACTATGGTTTTATCTACTATGATGTTCAAAGAAAAGAAGGCCTGACTAGAGGTCCAGATGTCAAATATATTGCATGTGCAGATGTTTTGACTCATTCGCATACTTAACTATTACACAAACAACTCAATGCGACAACGCAACCCCCAAAATTCTATTAAGACAAACAAATCCTCGTCAACGAACGCTGGTTCATGTGCATCTGAGATCTTAGGGAAAAATATCAAAAAAATAATGTAGATAGAAGTGTATTCGAAGCTTACGGGACAAGGTAATCGTCCTGATCCTCCACCAATACGTCTGGACCAGGGTTCACCCAATCATCCTGTGGCCCAGGAGCGGGAGGCAGGTACTGGTTAATATCTGGTACATCCTCACCTTCACGCGGTTCTTCCACCCCCCTCCAAAGGTCCATCTCACGTTGGCTTTGAAACGCATGAGCCATTCCGTCCCTCCTGCGAGCAATTAGAGGTGGCAAGGAGGGCATGCGTGATTGCATGTTAAGCACGGCATATTGTCGTTCCGGTATACTATATCCATCCTTCGCTGGACAGAACCTACTGCCCATCATCCAATCCAACAAACACCTCAAATGCAGACGATGTCCACATCCTAAGGCATACCAACCAACTTGGGTCAAATTGTCCCCACAACTTTGACAATATCTGTAGTCCCCATTCTTTACATCCTCCCACTGGCTCTCATATAGGTATTCGGGAGGGAGGTATGCAATACCCTGCTCCTTCGAGAGTCTAAGGGGATCAGAAACTAAGGCTTTGGTCAAACCGCGCATATGCTCATTGTCTACTCTCAACACCGTGTTTTCCCTACCCAAAGCTGCAAGTTGATTATTCGTGTCTGCTAATTTCGCGGGCATCTTGTTGTGAGCATTTGCACGGTCTTTTAAGTGCAAGTTCTCCTTTGACAGAGTAAGATTTCGACTTCTTTCATTTTCTAGCTGAGCCTTCAGATCTACCTCTTCTGCCACTACACCTGCTGCCACAACCCCCGCACGAGCCATACCCACGAGCTCACACCAGCAAGAGAACCTCAACATTGATTTCAATATGCAGGAACTTCGAATAGAAGAGCACAAGGTAGAAACATACATAGATAGGAGTATGTCAGATGTATGTCTATTTTAGCTTTAAGAACCTAAGGTCAAGAGGATAATCTTATGCCAGAAGGAGAATCCATTGCGACACAGGTGCGCATATGAATTGGAGGGAGGACCATCATGATCTTGCATCCTGACGGCTCAAGCGGATGTAAGGCAACATTAGCAAAGAAGCGACCAAGCTAGACAACTAGAGTATTCAAGGCCAACCATGGCGAGCTCCCATCCCTTTTGCACTAGTAGGAAGACCTTGATGACTTCATCGATCTCGAAAATAAGAGTTCATAATGGAGGAGCGAGAGGAGACGTATATCAGGAGAAGACCATCTCTGACTTGGATGGCTATGTCAACATTTGGGGCAAGATCAAGGAGGAGGATATTCTGCCCAAGCAAGAGACGCAGATCCAGGAGCGCCTAGGAACCAAAGGAAAGACGACTTTGGTGCATCATCCAAGTAGCTCCAGTGGACCAAACCCAATGGATGGAGGAGCCGACCGAGCCAATAACTACAAACCGCTCAAAGGAGACCACAACGAGCTATGAGATGATGATCACACTTGAGATGAGCCTGTCGAGTCGACCTCCTGGCAACTCGGGATCTTGTCTAACTTAAGGCTAGATCCAAATTAGTCTAAAACTTTACCAAAGTTATAGTATTGGTGAATGATTTAATCTTCCATTTAGCAATTGGAGAACGATCCATTCTTATCCATCAAGACTACAACAATCCAAATATTTACTATCCATAATATTCTCAATATATAGATTACAACAACTCATCAAATCAGACAGGAGCTTCTAGCTCTGGAATTCAACCCCGATCCCCGGCTACATTGCCGCCATCAACTTGGCCACTGCCCTGCGGATTAACTGCACATGCACTCAATGGGGTTAGTCCTTGTGACTAAGTGGGAATCCCTAGCCACTGCATGTATGGAAATACTCTGGAAATCTTGGATACAAGAACATAAGCACAAGCAAAGACACAAAATCCTATGTGAGTACAGTGCTAGACAATGACAACATAATCCAAGGAAATACCAAACATGAGCATCATGTTAGAAATAGAGAAACAATTTCAATTTCTATAACAAGCTAGATCAGTTTGTGTATTGCATCTAGACTTAGAATAATCTATTAAATATCACAATGTGCCATAAATTCCTATATAATAATCAATTTAATAAATGAATATGACATAAAATGTCACTGTAGTTCAGGTATTGACTGAGTTACTGTAGATAGGTTGAACGATGAGATTCAACCAATGCAGCATAATTCGACCACCAAATTCCTCCTTAAGGATAAAAGCACGCTGTGTCAAAAACGCGCATTTTGACTCCACATTTTTGCACTTTCTTTGTGGTAAAATCGGGTGGTGCTCGACATATAACCATCATGTGCCCAAGCAGTTCTAGTGCTTTCTCTGTAAATTATGGTGGATTTCACAACATTGCATGGATGTATCAATCTTGTTAATTTGGAATTTTCAGGTTTGGCTAAAAACTTTTTTGGAATTTTTTTTAATTGATTTCCTATGATTTTTGGGATTCTGGTCGCCGGAAAAAGTTCCCGATTTCCAAAAATCGTAGAAGTTTTTTTTCATATTATTCCTAAAAGGTTTGCCATCATATTTTGTTCTTGGAATTCCACTCCGGAGGGCATGCCACAAAGGAACGCGCATGCATTGTCGTGGCATCCATGAGGATGATTTCGTGCTCTTCTAAAATTGCAGAGTTAGCCAGGTATGTATTTCTTGGGCTCCGGTGTAGGCGATGCATCTTCCGAATTCTTTGTTTGAGCACAGGTGTACAGGTGGTGATGATTTGATCATCAGACTGAAGATTTTGATGGATGATTTGCTGATCTGACCTCAGTCTGCAATTGCAGAGCCAAGACCCATGCCACGATTGCTCATAACCGGTTTTCCTTTTCCTCCATCTCACATTTTAATCTTCCATTCATAGTTTTATTTTGTGAGATGACGTTTTCAAATTCAGAGAGTCCAACATGCTGTTCGAAATGGATATTTTGCATCTGAGGGTAATAGTTAGTTTGTGGCTCAACCATTTGCAGATTTTGGAAAATTTTGCTGTATAATCTTCTAGAGTTGAGGCGGCTTAGAGTTGTTGAATATGCTTTTGATTGTGAATGCAGATCTATTCATATTTGCAAACTGGCTCTCTGGTCGTTGGAATTGCTGCTAAATGCATATACAAAGTTATCTCAACACATCAGACTTCATAGAAAATATCTGGTACTCTTTTAACGGGTTATTTAAAGAAATTAACTTGCCAGATCACACAACAGTTGCATTGCAGTTGCAGTAAAAGTTATATTTTCTAGAAAGTTAGATCTTTAAGTTTATCATGCATATGGAAAGGATGAAGTCGTCCTTATTTTCTACTGTAAGTTTTATGATGCAAAAAGTAGTAATAAGATAACTTTGACATCCCTATCTTCCTAGACACCAATATGCAACGTTGGAGCTCTTATGTAATGGTTAACGAGCGAGATCACACATAGTTACAGTAAACGTTATATTTTCTTTACGCTCCACATCCATGATCCACTAGCTATTAAACAAGGAATCTGCATATAACTTCAGTACTACTTGAAGATGCCATCATTATAGAATTATATTGTTCTTCATAAGATTTATTTTCTTTGGTCATTCTTTGAAGTTTATCTTGCAGTCTCTATTCAAGAAAAAAGAGCATAACGTTTGATCAGAAATGGCAATGCAGTGCCTGTTAGAATGCTAGCAAAGAGGATGAACTAAAGGCCTGGTGTATTATAGCCTTGGAAAAGGTCAGTTGATTTTTTATATGCTGCAATTTTGTGCTGACATCGTTGATGATTTGAACATATGTAGAGTGTATATTGCTGGATGTTAGAAAGATGCAAATCTGATAAAATCTTCCAATTTTAGATTACAATTGTTGTAGGAGGTCGGAGACCATTGCACGTTTTTCTACTTGAAGATTGTATGTGGCCATTAGGTGATGAAACATTCAGTCATGATTGTGTTTCTTGCAAATTTTAATACTATGTTTTATGGTCTTCAATATGCAATATCATAATGGAATGTTTCAGAAGTGGCTGCATGGGGAAATGCATATG
This sequence comes from Isoetes taiwanensis, assembly GCA_021234155.1. NCBI lineage: Eukaryota > Viridiplantae > Streptophyta > Lycopodiopsida > Isoetales > Isoetaceae > Isoetes > Isoetes taiwanensis. The sequence goes on from JAJEKV010000023.1 coordinate 7,201,836, forward strand.
CAGGTTCTATATATAGATGTTTCTATATATGTTGCAGGAGGCAGCTCCATCAAATGGGAAACAAATTCGTTTTTTGTTGTTTGTTCAGCACTATGACGTTTGTTCCTTACCTTAGCAGCCATTATGTACGACTGGGATTGTTGGCTTTGCCCAACTTTTATTCTCATGTAATATATTATTTCATAGAAATCTCCATTACATTACCTATAAGCTTACCTTCATTGGCTGCAATTATCACTGTACTGGTATGGAAATGGTCGCTTTCATTTGCTTGGCAGGTCTATGGAGCAGACAACAGATGTAGTATTAGCAAAGTTATGTTATTGTAGTTTCTACTTTCTTAGAAGAGGTTTGAGAAGGGTCATGTGATTTCTGTTCATTTAGTATTGACAATTTTCTCTGTTCTGCGACTTTATATTCACTCTTTTCTTTGTCTCAATTTAACCATTGAAAACTAAAACACAATTGTTTTCTTTTTGCAGATTGGTCAGCATGCTAACAGCTAGAAGGCGAATACCGGATGCCACATTGTTGTGGATTATATTTGAAGATAACTATTTTTCCACAATTATCATAGTTGTGATATAGTTGTTGAGTTGAGAGAGAGGGGATGAACGTTAAGCGCTCTATTTGGCGCCTCGTGCTCCGTGCGCATCCCAGGCTCGATGGATGAGGCCTTTCTGGAGGCTGTTCTCCAGAGCTTGGGATTCCCGGACATCCCTTCTGAGTATGATGTGACAGTCGCTGCTATTGATAGTATAATCATTCAGTCGTACAATTCTAGAAGTAGAATAGGATTTAGTAGAACAGCCTTAGGCAGTCATTTTCTTAGCATTTTGGGGTTTGACAGAGTAGGATCTTTAAGAATTACAGCCCATAATTCGGGCTACCTTGCCCTAGGTAGATTTAACCGAAATCTCTTTCAAATCTCCGTTCTTGAGAGATTTGGAATTGAACCTATTCTCCACTGGACAAGCTTCTTTGATCTCCGGCCGGCTTGGTTTTTCAGCGACTTACAGATTCTTGTTTGGAGATACGCAGGCGAAAACTAGATATGGCAAGCAAAACTGGGAAAATTGTCTCGAATCAACCCAAGAGCCTAATGGACAAAGAAAAGGCTCTCCGTATGATTGAAGATGATGAATGGACTAATATTTTTTGGTTGGACAGTAAGAATGACAAGGTCTGGGTGAAAATGAAATCTATGTACATCACCTTTGCTTTAATTCAAGATCAACAGAAAGCAGCGGCGGTTTGCATGGAGGTTCTTGCTGATGGGGTTATATGCGAAACTCTGAATAAAATGGAAGCTGTGGAAAAAGACTATGCCGCTGGAAGAGCCAATGATAGGGACTGGGCAGGAATATGTTCGAGCTTCTGTAAAAGGATAATGGTGAAACAAGGCCACTCTGAGGCCGACTGCTGCAGCCTCAAGAACAACATTTTCCAAAAATCCATGAACGAGTTGCTCAACGCGGCAAAGGCCATTCTTCTGGACATTGAAAACCTCAACTGGAACTCTAAGGCTTCCATAAAGCTCATTAAAAGATGGGAAGAGGCGGATGACAGAGTTATTGAGCACCACCGGAGGCGGGGCTATCGAGAAACTCCCTTCGTGCTCGATCTGCTCCTTAAAGATGTCTCACAAGAATACGGTATTTATCAGACAAGGCTCAAAAGGATACTTGTTGCATGCAAGATCAGGGATTCTAATGGCTATTTTAACCCGCTTGAGACAAACCAATGCGATCGCAAGAACTGCGTGGACCTACACAACACCGGCATGAATGAAATCAAAGCACCTCGATCGAGGATCGAAAAGTATGTAACAGATTCCCTCGCATCGGCAAGAGCGACAAAGCAAAAGGTCCAATTCTTTCCTCATATAAAAATGCTTTGTTAAATATCGACTCTTGTGCTAACCCGACTGACAAATCTAAAGTTAACTTGGATTATATTGATCTTTCGAGTGTGCAAGATTCCACGGCCCAAACTTGTACTCGGCGGGAATGCTTATCTATTTTCCATCAAAATGCCCCTCTATTGGAGAAATCAAGTTTTGGATTACCAAAACTCATAGAATACCCATCTGCTCCTTGCTCAAGATTGATGACAGAACGTTTCAGGTCCTCTGTAAGGATAATTTTAGTGTTACCTACCTGCTAAAAAAGAAATTGGGCAAAATTAGTAACAACGAGTTCTATATCATGAGATGGAGCCCATTATTTACCCCAGGTAACCCAAAGTATATCTCCACTTCTACCTGGGTAACATTTCCGAATCTGCCCCCTGCTTTATGGACGATTTCTCACCTAAAGGCCATCTCGAGCAAACTGGGTGATATTATCTCTATTAATATCCCCCAAACAAATTTCCCCTCTGTCTGTATATCCAAAGAAATTGACTCAAGATGGCTTAAAAATGTTAAAATAAAGATCTCAGAGGGCAGAACTCTGGATTTAGAAGTGGTGTATTCAAAAACTCCTACCCATAAGATGCTTGAAGAAGCTGCACCCTGCGGGGAAAAAACTATACCAGTTAAACCCCCTCTCATCATTAGGCAGGAGTGGCGCCCCAAAAATATAACTGATCCGACTCAGGCCCCTGCTCAGGCTCATATGGATTGTAAAACCATTACCCAAAGGGACCCTGATGATCATCATTCAGATTTCACTCTCAACAGTGACTCTCTGTTTATGAATAAAAATTGGGATTTTCTTATCAAGAATGTCAACTTGGAAGTCCAATTTAAATCAGGCATGGTGACTCTATCTTTCCCTCTTAAGGAGGAAAACTCTGAGGGAGAGCCCGAGAACTATAATTCGGACCATGAATTCATACATTCTTGCAATGAGGATGGATGGAAGCAGATCACTTCCAGAAGAAGGGGCAGGGGACAGAAGAAAACCTACATTGGACCTCTGAGATTGAGCCCAAGGAATTCTGCCATCCAATCCAGGATGGCCAAGGGAAGGTATAAATGTTAATGTCTAACCCCCTTAAAATTATTACCTGGAATCTCCAGGGCATAAATAGTATCATCAAAAGGGAACGTTTAAAGGTCTGTATATCTACCCTTAACCCTGATATTTTGCTTATCCAGGAGCATAAGATCCATGATCTTAACCATAATGAGATTATCTCTAGATCCCTTCCTCCTAATTTTAAAGTTTGGTCTATAAGTGCTAATGACTCGTCTGCAGGTATTGCCATAGTGTGGAACATGAGAACCAACCTAGAGGTAGTTCACATGGTCAATGATAAATGGTAGGTGGCAGATTTTGGTAGGTAATCTGGGCCCAAAACTATAGCCATAGCTAATGTGTACTCTTATCATAATCCCTCCGAGAGAGGATTGTTGTGTGGAATCAAATTAATCAAAGTTTGGCTAATATTGATGCCGATGATCTTATTCGGCTGGAGACTTTAATATGGTCACCGATAGCTACATGAAAAATAGGAATTTTAAAGCTCTCTTGCCTCGAGGAACGAGGGTGCTTGGTCCAAGCTTCTAACCCATCACAATCTCGCAATGCCGAACTAAACCTAATTCATTTAGCTGGTCTGATCATAGAATAGATCCGATTCTTCGCCTTCATGACCGCTTTTACCTTAGTGAGAACCTTTGGAATTTGCAGCAAGAGGGGTGGATAATCTAACAGGATATACCCTCTCTGACCACTATCCTCAGCAAATCTGTTTTATTGGCAAGAACATGCATAACAATAGAAAATCCTTTTTCAAGCTTAATGTTAATCTTCTGGACCATGAGGAGTTTATGGAAAAGCTCCAGAACATTATAAACTGCCACCCCATGCCAGCTGGGGAGATTGGTTGGATGTGGTGGTGGATTAATGTTGCCAAACACATTAAAAGTTGGCTGAAATGCTGGGGCAAAGAGATCCACTACCAGAAGCAAGCCAAGCTGGCTAATCTGAGAGACAGCCTAAGTGTTGCCCCTGCTGACATGCAAGAAGACATCAAAATTCAGATAGAGAAGGAGGAAATTAGCATTGCAAAAGGTTGGAAAGTTAAGGCAAAAATCAAAGAGCTCAAGGAGGATGAGAGATGCAACTCCAAGTATTTTTTTATCAAGGCCAAGACTAAACTCAAAAGAAATCAAATTGATGAAGTCAAGGTGGGGGATACTCAAATCTCTGGTGATCTCAACCTTAAGAAAGCTGCTGTGGACCACTTCACAAAGATCATGGGTACCAACACTGACTGCCTTGATGAGGCAATGGACCTTTTTATCAACATTGAGAGCAAAGTCAATGAGGACCAGAACAACCTCATCACGACCCCATTTACTGATATTGAGCTCAAGGAAGTTATCTCTGGAATGGATAATGGGAAAACCCCGGGACCAGATGGCCTCCCTGCGGAATTTTTTAAAAAGGCTTGGCCTATTTTAAGTAAAGGTGTTACCAATTTAGCCAATGAGTTCAGGATAAATAAGTGTCTGGATGCCAGAATCAACACGAGTCTTATTACTCTCATTCCCAAGATTGACTCCCCAATCTCCTTTGCTGATTATAGACCAATTTCTCTTACTAATGTCATTTACAAGATAATTGCAGGAGCGCTGGCTGCCAGACTCAAGAAGATTTTAAACATTGCAATCAGTAGCACCCAATCTGCATATCTTAAGGATCGTTTTATCCTGGACAATGTGGTCACAGCAATCTTAGGGTTGCACTGGGCCAAGGAATCCAACCAAGATATTGCCCTTCTCAAACTGGACATCACGAAAGCTTTTGATACGGTCAGTTGGAAGTTTTTGTTTAAATGTTGCAGAGCTTTGGGGTTCAACGAAGAAAGTATTGGTATGTTTAAAGCAATCTTGAGTAATTCTAGATCGGCTGTTCTTGTTAATGGTGAGTGTAGCCCCTTCTTTGCTCTCAAAAAGGTGTTAAGCAAGGGTGTCCTCTTGCCCCTTTTTATTCTTAATTGTCATGGAAGCACCGCATAGCGGTTTGGAAAAGGCAAAGAACGAGAATTCAATCAAAGGACTTCAACTCCCTCGATAACTCTCGGTGGACCCGGATCCTCAATGGTCATTTTGCCGATGATACCTTCATTTTGACTTCAATGGATCGGGATTCGATCATCAACACTTCGGCATATTCTCCGGGACTTTGGTAATATCTCTCGGTTGCAAAATTAACCCTCTAAAATCTGCTATTCAAGCCAGGGACATGGACAAAGGCACCCAAAGGCGGACCTTTTTTGTGTAAGTATAACTCCCCTTGCACTAAGACTAAAATTCTGGGTATTCCCTTTGCCATCAGAAGTAATGCCTCGGACCTGTGGAATGATATAACTGATAAATTTTATAAAAAGGTAGATACCCTGAACTCTAAATATCTCTCCAAGAATGGCAGAGCTATTATAGCCAACTTTATGATATCCTCCTCGCAGGTCTATCAATCCTCAATTATTTTAGCTCCCAAAAAAGTTACTAATAAGCTTCAAGGTATCATTGGCAGGTTTATCTCTTGTGGCCAAAATAGAAGATGCTGGCATCCTGTTTCCATGGAAGAGTGCTGTAAGCCTAAAGTAGAAGGAGGACTGGGAACAATCAATATAAGAAAGCAAGGTTTGGCTTTGGCAGCTAAATATTTTCATAAGGCCTCGTATGACAAAATCAAGCACCCCATATCAGCTCTGATTAGGCATTACATTGGTAAATGCCACCCCTTTGGATGGAGAAATCTAAAGATGGACCTGCCACACTCTATCTTCTTTCCATTCTCTGCTCCGACCACCACCCCAGTCTTATTAAAAATGGATAAAGGCTTGGATTGAAGTTAAACAGGTTATACAATTTGGGAAAAGGGCTTATCTACAGATCAGTCCATTTTCCGAATCCTCGCTCTCATCTTGGATAACCCCTCGAAATGTGTTTAGCTTGCCACTTCCCTCGATCAAGCGAAGCTTTGAAGCAAAAAGGAATCACCATGATCAGAAATCTTTTTTTTGATAATGGGATTATTCTATTTCATAACTCAGGTCCTTGCGGGGGAAGGTCAAAGAATCTGATTCTTTGTATGAAGCTATTACTAATACAGTAGTGAATGGAGTGTGGTCCCATTCCCAAGACTCTTGGAATCATAACGGGGTGAATGGCTACAAAGTCAATTGGGCCTACAAGTTTCTAATGAGAGACCAAACGGTTACTATTCATCTCAAATGGAGAGTTTCTTCTGATCTGACTAGGAGGAACCTCAAATTTATGTGGAGCAGCCCTATTAATCCGAAAATCAAAGCATTCATGTGGCAGCTATGGCAAAAGGATTGGCTACTAACCGTAAGAGATTTAAGCTTTCTATGACTAATTCGATATTTGTGACGGATGTCTAGCCTATAAGGAGGATGAGAATCATCTATTCAGTCCCCGCCTTTGGTCCAATGGGTCTTTGAACTGCCTCCTCGAGATTTTTGGCCAAAATCTTGTCTCCATGAATCACAAAGAATTCTTCATGCCTAACAATCCAACAGACTGGAGAACTTATATTCTGTTGTGGAGAATTTGGAAAGGGAGAAACACTTTCATATTTGATTTTGAAATTATCCCCCCGGAAGGGATCATAAAACAGGTAATGTATGACATTAATTGGATCCTTAGTATTAATGTATTATTCGTTTATTGCTTTGCAGTAAACCCCGCTTCTCGATGACTAGGAGGCTAGAATGGAAAAGGAATAAGGCCGAGCAGGAGAAGGAATGGATCAGATTCTTCGGCCCTACTGATACATCTGCACATCTCGACGCCTTATGCGTATGTGGTTGCTGCTGTGACCAAAACTACAACATCCGAAGAGATTTGATATGCGAGGCCAAAGACGCCAAAGGGAGATTCAACATGGCCAAGGCGGGCATTTGCAAATGCACCTACTGCACATTTCATCTGATAGTGAAGGGGAAAGCAAGGAAGAGGACAAACCAGCACCTTCAAGGATTTCACTAAGCTTTTTCTTAGAACTGTCCAAAATGACTCTGTCTCTCAGATACCGCTTTTTCTAAAAAAGTATTAAAATGTTATAGGGTTACACTTCCCTTGAAAAAAGTTTTTTTTGTACACTCAACTTATACCTAATATAAATAGTCGCCTTCAATAAAAAAAAAAAAAAAAAAAGAGTTGAGAACTAGAGAAATATGCAGTAAGTCAAGGACCCAGACGCATGGCAAAAAATATTTGCCCCAAAGTAGATTTAGGATAAGGACATGCCACTGCAAACTGCAAACGATTCGAACACAAGTGATGTGACTGTGACCTGCCAATGGTAAGCTTCTTCCAACTCTTCACAAAACATCTTTTCTATGTTGTGATTTAGTTCTAATAATTTGCATTCACCAAATAGAGGATTTCAACAGAACCTCTGTTTTCTCATGAACAAACTTATTTTCTTATCAAAGCGCTTGCTCGGCGTTTATTTTTTCAAATGTTCATCTAACACTATCAATTAAAAAAAAAAAAAACATTGTTTACCATGTGTTTGAGAACAGACAAATTCAAGATGCTGGAGTTTTCTCATGTATGAACATTAGAAAGTATATTATGCATGTTGGCACTCTCTTTCTATGGAAGGGAAGTTCTTGCATCTGCTGTTAAACTTGAGCATATATCCAGGTGATGACATTATATATTGTATGACATTGTATCTTGCATATCCCAGTGGATCTAATTGACAAAAATGCATAGTAACAAACTGGATTCTTAAGACACATAATCCTTTATCTTTTTCACAATACACCATCATAAAATTCAATGTACTCCATGTATGTCATATTATATCATCTATTTTTGAAGCAATATGGGTGGTCAATGGCAAGGCAATTAAGATGAGTTGCGTGAAATTGTGTAGTACAAGATGAGGTTCTTATATCTGGGTCATTTTCCACCTGATTATGGAATGTGATATGCTCAAGCGTTTAGACATGACGATCTTTTGCATTTGAATACTTTCATACTCATGTAACCATCATATTCATGTACCCATAGTCATTTTAATTCATGTAAACCAAAATTTAATTTGGAGCACTAATAGGACTTTTTGTTAGGTTGTACAAAAGTCAACCACCTTAGGTGTTAAAGCCCCAATGTTGGCCACCCACATATTTATGGGCCTTTTATAAATGCTAAAATGTAATAAAATGCTTTAGGTGCAATTCTTTCTTCCTCTACATCTTATGGTATTTGCTTATTACAATTTCACACTTCATGTATATCCGTCATTGATAGAATAAATATCAATGTTAAAATCCTGCCCTTCATCGTCTACAAATTGCTACATACTCGAGCATGGCAAATAGTTTCTAAAGCCCGCGATAATAAACTTGAGATATCAAGTAGTGTCATGTTGAAACATGAGTATTTTTGAAGCTTCATGTCAGTTGTCGCAATGGAAATGCCCAAATTAGTTGTCGCAATGGAAATGCCCAAATTGTTGGGTATGAAATATATGTTTCTGCTCAGTTGTTGCTCTTACAAGCCTCAAATGCAAATTTTCATGCTCCAATTTTTTTTTTTTTAGCTACCTTTGAAAGTGTTACTAGGCCCGGCAACGCCGGGCACCATAGCTAGTATGTCTTAGAGTGCATGTATATTTGATTGCATTGTGTGTTAGATCCTTCATTTGCATTTTTTTGTGACAAATATTGAATTGGGGTGAAACTTATGTTTGCTAACATAGGTTATGTTTTTTATGAGACAATTGCCAAACAATTTGAGGTCTTTGGACGAACTCTTTGTTGCCGACATCTTCAATGTATTTGCAAATTATTTCAAATTAAGGACTAGGTTCAAGCCAAATAACCTAGTGACAGGTCAAAATTCAAATTTAGAAGCATGCTAAATCCAAGCTCTTCTATTGCCGGATGTTCTAAACTTGCTGTTGGATTTCGAAAATGACAGGATGCTCTAAACTTGCTGTTGGATTTCGAAAATGACATGTTGCTCTGTGTGGTGTAGGCAAAGATACGGAGAACAATGTGAAAAAAGTTTCAATGCTTCCCAAATGAATAATGATAGTTTCCTATGGTAATAAGTTCTGCTAAGTATAATATCAAGTTGGAATGATAGACACATTGTGTTTTGCAACCATTGAAACTTGTTCCTTCTACAAATTTACAACAATTCCATTGCTATAATAAGTAAGTGTATCAATGTTTTATTGCTTTAAATTTTTCAATTTCTATTCCAAGCATTAAATTTTAATAGTTGTGTAGTGCTTCATCTAAAAATATCATACCTTAGAATTAAGTGAAAATGGAGTGGTGAAAACTTTGCTCCAAGCCTAGCGTTGAACATAATAATATTCTTTATTGTCGATTATGTCGCCAGTATATTAAATGGCTCATGTTTCTAATGGTTTTTTTTTTTTTAAATATATATACTTGTGAGTTGTCGTCACTATATTGAATGGCTTGTTTTTCTATTGGTTTGAAAAAATAACAGAGGTAATATATTCGTGATGCGATTCTAGACTTGAAGGTCAATGATCGCATCGTCGTGAATCCTTGATCTAGTGTATTTCTTGATGAATGAATGCTCATGCATATTTGACCTAGCATTTTCGTGAAAAAATTATTGAAGGTCAGATGACTATTGATGCTTGTGTTGGCTACATATAGGTCCTTATCAATTGGTCGAACGAAATGGTGCCAAGAAAAATTGTTATCCATAGAGCTTGCATGATTTCTTGATGATCCGACCGGATTTGAGAGGATAAATAAGAACTGCTAACTAGGCATCTACATTCAGCCAAAGACAAGTCGGCTCCATTCCCATGGTTGTTAATATAATGTGAATAGATGCAATTAGATCATGCTTTCAATTCAAGCTTGTTTTTGCATTTCTCGTAACTCTATTTTATTGCATGAAAATGAAAAATGTTTTGTTCTAAGTTGCTGCTCAAGTGAAGTTAATTATCTGAACATCTATTGCCTTGTTGCTAAATGGTACAATGGATATGAATATTGTTTGAGTTTAAAAGGGATCATACTCTAAAAGTAGTGCAAAAATAGATATAATAGTTGGAATTACTAGTTAATGTAAGAAATTATGCTCAAAGTCCATAATGACTTTAAGAATAGAATAGAATAGACAACAACGTAAAACAATATAATAGACTACTAACATGCATAGTAAATAAGCATGTGCCAAAGACATATAACACACTTCCAAAATCAAATGTGGTTTTTGAACTAATAAGAAAAACTTGAGAGGATTGAAACCAGGTTAAAACCATGCATCTGATCATGCTAACTAGTATGTAAAATCATCTTAGATTATAATATTGACAATGTAGGCTCAAAAATCACCTCCTAAACTAGCAATAATTTTAAGAAACTAGTGTAAGACATATAATTAGTATAAGAACTGTGATCAAACTAGTAGTGATATTACAAAACCATGAAAGTCATCTAGTTTTCGTTGACATTACGAGTTGTATGTATTAAAAACCATCATTATACTAGTTTCCATAATGATTATGAATGCGAGTTAATTTTTGGGGGCCTTGTGGAAGCGAAGATTGCGGGAGTGCGAATTAATGAGCGTCGGTTATTTTGAATTTTATGTCACGTCATTATTCCTCATTTCGAATTAGGAAATAATCACCTCTTCTTCTGTTTTTTTGCCGCTTCTTGCCGATTGAACCCTAATGGAGTAAGAATTGAATGCCACTGTTTACACGATAAAATCTCTCATCAAACAAGAGATTGTGCCCCATGAAGATCTAAAGAAGCTTTGGGGTGACAAAGTTCCAAATAAATCTGGCTACAGGTATTTTCCCCAAAATGTTTGTTCAAACTGAAAAATGAAGGCATATGTTTTCTTGTACAGGTTGAAGAATCTGAGCAATGAACAATACAAATAGTTCATGCAAATTTACAAAAGAATTACAGGGAAGCCACATACATGGGGTGGAATGGCTTCTGGAACCTGGGTAGTGGCTTATTATCTGCATATAAAGGGGGGGCTGTTAATTGGAAGAGCTTCTTGGATTATTATAGAACTCCCGATGAGAAAGCAGAGGCCAGTTCGTCTAGACCCAAGAGAAAGCATAGGCAAATCCAACCTAAGCAGGAAGAAAATAGTAAAAGTGACAGGGATGATGAAGATGATAGGGAAAAAACCAAATCAGGTTCCTCTAGACCACACATTCAATCTGAACTCATAATCAAAACAGAAAAGCAGAGCAATGTTCTGAGACCAAAACATGCCATTGCAGCTATGTTCAATTATTAGTTGTGTAAAAATCTCAAGCTTGACCTAGATTGTTTCTATCAACACAGAAAAGGTAACCTCAAATCCACTTCAAGAATCAGGTATGTCTACTACCATTTTGCATCATGTTGGCTGTATTGTCATGTTGTGTCTCTATAATGCCATATGTGGGGCATTTCGTGCAATGGATGCCACAGTGATAGATGAGGTATGTGTGGTCTGGTGAGTGGTGAGTTGTTGGCATGTTGTTTGTGGTGTAGTGATGAGAATAATGCTAGCATTTGTGGTGTGGTGTGTCTCCGTCGTGGTGGAGTGGGATGTTGTGCTGCCAATGGTGCTAATAGTGTTGCAATGCATGGCATATGTGGGGTGATAGTAGTAGTAAGTGAGGTGTGGTGTACCAGTGTGGTGTGGTGTAGGTTATTCTGCCGCCAATAATGGTGATAGTCACGACCCTATCTTTGGTATATGTATGCAAGTGTTGTGTGGTATGTACTGTGTGGTGTGGTGTGGTATAGGTTATTATGCCGCCAATAGTGGTGAATGTTGTGTGGTGTATGCACCGTATTGTGTGGTATGTACTGTGTGGTAGGTTTTGTGCCGCCAATAGTGGTGAATGTTGTGTGGTGTGTGAAGTGTGTTGTGTGGTGTGTGCAACGTGTCGTGTGGTGTATACTATGTTGTGTGGTGTGTGGTGTGGTGTAGATTTTGTGCCGCCAGTAGTGGTGATAGTACAACCTATGTTATGTAGTGCATGCAGCGTGTTGTGTGGTGTGTACTGTGTTGTGTAGTGTGTGGTGTGGTGTAGGTTATTGTGCCGCCAATAGTGGTGATAGTGCAACCTATCACTACAAGAGAATAAGCAATCTAAGTCACTAGTTTCATCATTTATTGGCTTAAAATCGCATTTTCAGATTTTTTAAATTTTGATAAAATAAGTGACGGTAGCTGTTGATGAAATCACGTCATCTATATCGTCATTTGTAGCATCACCAATAACAACAGTTATAGTATCATATTTTATGGCATTGTAGTGGTATAATAGTATCATTTGTAGCATCATCTATAGTATCATTTGTAGCATCATCTATAGCTGCAGTTATAATATCATGCATTTTATCCTTGTGGTGCTATAATAGTGTTAGGTATACGGTCACATGTATTGCTATAATTAAGCCATTCATAATGTCACCACGAGCGTCATCCCTTGTATCATCCTTTCTAACATGATGTGGCATCATTGGCAATGCCACATATAATATCACGTAGAGGTTATGATTGTATCATCATCAACGTCAAGTATAATATCATATATAGTTACAAATTAGACCTTAATCGTATCAAAGATAATTTCATGTTTTCCACCACCTATATCACTATCTATAAAGGCCAATTTTATTTTATCCCTAAGCTTATAATGTAAGGTTATAATGTCAATGATAGTATCATAAATCACTTAGGATTTCACGCAGTAACCTAGGAGCAAAAGAGGATTATGCTATTAATTTTAGAAAAGGAGAAAGATTAACAAAGAAGCTGTTGTGAGGTCCTAAGTCCTGCATCTTTTTTAGATTTTCAGGCCTGATCCTGGTGTTGCAAAATATATTTTTTCAGCTTATGCTTGATCTTGGTGTTGCAGAATATCGATACTTCTTGGATATTTTTTCGGGAGAGCCAACAAGGCCAGCCCTCCAATTCCTGTGCCCTGCTTCTGCTCTGTGCACTGCTTCTGGATCTGCAGAAGAAAGACGGTAAGGTCAAGAACCAGATGAAAGGGAAAGAAGAGAGCTCTGATGCTTCATACTCTGCCTTATTTTCTGTTGCTACCTTGCATATGAAAATCCGTTGCCCTAGCATTCTGCCATAACCAAATCTCTGCTCAACCAGATTTGGAAAAAAAAAATTGTTATACCTTTTGGTAAAAACCGGAGCATGCCTTTTGCTAAAAGCTGGAGCGGACTCCTGACAATACCTTCCGCTTGTTTCGTGCCATAACCTTGTTGCCTGACCTACACAAGAAGGAAGAATGAGTAAACAAAACTTTGTTCAATGCCATCAAGGGAGAAAGAAAAGAAGAAGCGGTTTATTTATCTTCCATAGCCGATGTGCCTTCATCATCTGCAAAAAACCACGAGAAAGATGAAATAGCCGGCTCCATTCTGCCACATTCGTCCGCAGAAACTCAGAAGAAATTTGTTTTTGCATCCTATGCCGAACCTGCAAAGATTAAGAAGAGAAGAAATGCTCCATCCCGTATACCTTTCGCCATGGCTGCCTCGCGTAAAAACTACCACATTCCTTTTTCTTTTATATATTTTTGCCCTTTTTGTTTTCATTCATCCATATTTTCCTCTTGCCTATTTATTCCATCTTTGTCCTTTTGTTATTCTTGCCTCCACATTTGCCACGTTCTTCCATATTTTGCCTCTTGCCTATTTATTCCATCTTTGTCCTTTTGATTTGCCTCCATCCACATTTACCACGTTCTTTTTGTTTTTTCTTCCTCACCATGTCATACCATGATTCATATTTTTTTTCTAGCCTCCAATCTTGCTATTTCTTTTCCCTCATAAGTATCTATTGTAAGAACATTATCTTATTGGACACTTTGGCTATCAACTTGCCACATTTTTTGTTTGGGCCAAAGACTATCTTTTCTCTACCCTAAGGCTTGAAATTACCATTGTTTTTTCAATATCTTTATACGTCACACATTATAAATTACATTATGGTTACTTTACTGGTTATAGTGTCCAACATTACAATGCATAATTTGGAAATATGTAAATGTTGGAAATGGTGCCCAGCATTACCATGCATAATTTGGAAATATGTAAATCTTGGAAACTGTTAACTTGCCTTAGTTATATTTATGACTTGCCTTAATTATTTTATTTCTAACTTTTATTATACAAACCCTTGCCGTTGTTATTTTTATTTGACGATATTGAGCATGATGTTGACTCTGTGTTTAAAAAACATGAAAACAGCATGAAAATTGACAAGTTTCACTAATTTATAATGCCACATGGAAAGACACTAAATTCGCAATAGTAATAATATTTTTTGTTGCAATTAACTTTACAATGCATGTATTTGATGTAGATTTACTTAGAACTTCATATTAATCTCTCAAATCCTTGAAGGTTGCTAATTTTGTGCAAGTGGGACTGAATGGAGAGGAAAACAATTTGGGTTGTCTGCTTGCCTTTAGATTCACTTAGTAAGAGATGTACATGTAGAAGTTATTTGCCAAGAACAAAGCTTGTTGACGTGCTTTGTGTATCAAGAGTGTCCACCCCATTAAGTACCACATTGAACTTCTAGTAAAACTCAATATGAGCTTATTATAATGGACACCTTCATGTGGAGTCTATATAAAGGATACTTAAGAAAACATTAAATTGTGTAACTAAACTACCCTGCCCAGATCAATCTTTGAAAGTTCTGCCCAATATGAATGTCTAAAATGGAAGTAAATGCTGGTGCATTTAGTCATACGAAGAAGAATACCAGACATGACATGATAGTAAAGAATTTCTCGAATATATTGAAACATATATTTGTTAAGTTCACATAGGTAACGATCGTCGATGAACTGCCAGCTCAAGCACTTATACCAGGCAATCAGCTCAAAAGATTTGAATTGTACATCACAATGACGTCTACATTCTACACCTGCAACTTGATCACAATTTACATGAGCTGCAAGTTGACTTCAAGAAACCCACGTTGCACTTGCATGTTTTAGAAAAGAAGATTTCAGAAGTAGCCTTTTTGAAGAAATCCAGAAACTTGCTATTCATGTTCATATTGCTTTAAAAACAACATGAATCTTCCATGAATAAAGAAAACCAAAGGCAGATTTTATCTTAAGACAATGCCCGTGTACTTGGTCCATAGTTGCAACTAAAGAAGCAGAAACCTTTGTCTTTAATGAAGCAGCTATACTTTGAACTCGTATCTCATAATGCAAGAGTTATTTTGATGAGGTACAGGTTTTAGATAAAACAATATTTTTGCGGTCTTGGAAATCTGACGGCCCAAACTCCAAACGATAACTTATACTATATTCCAAGACATAAAGAGCAGGATTAACCTTGGAAATAAGAGAGAGATACTACACTTAGAAACGATTGGAATTGGGATTGACAGATATAAGCAGTGCCATTAGCACGTAAGATCATTAGCAGGTCAAGAGCGACCTAACTGCTGCAGAAGATTTGCATAACATGGCCGCCATGCTCACAGAGATCTGGCACTTTTAACTTTTTTTTTTTCTTAGGGTAAAAAGAAATTGTGGACGATCGGATGGGCCAAACATAGGCCATGAGATCTAGGGCTAGATTTGGGCGTGGAAGATCCAAGCCGTACAAATTAGGGCATGGTTAGATCTTTGTGCCAAAGAAGACTAACTTAGACAAAAATCTGAAGTAAGAGGGCCAAGAGGACTGGCCACATCTTTTTTGTTGGGCGTAATGTCTATGGGAGTTTGTAGAATCTTTTTCTTTCTTGTTCTAATAATATCATTTTGTGTACTTTGTTTGTGGGAGTTTGAAGAAGGTAGTGCCATCACAAATGATATTCTAATTGTCATAAGCATTAACACTTGTATTATCATTATCACAACAAGATTGATAGTAAGAGTGATGTAAGTCTTGATATTATCCATGATGCTATTATCGACACATGTAGCATCATATGCGAGAATTGATATAATATTGTCAATATGTGATACTATAGATGAAGTTAAGGGTGATATTGTAACTGCCATAAGCTATAGCACTTATATTGTCATTAATACCATTGAAGTAATAAATGATGGTAAAGCTGATGCTATATATGATATTATTCATGACACTATTAGTAACACATATATTGTCATTAATTTGTACTGATATAATTGTTGACCATATTTATGACAATGTTGATGATGCTATAGATGATAGAATCTTGTCATTGATAGTGCCACTGTACCTTGAATATCATTATTTATATCACTTAATACTTTTTGAAATTTTAGGTGATATTAAAGTGATGAAAAATGGCTATCCTCTTGTAGTGTATGGTGTGTGGCGTGTGCAACGTGTTGTGTGGTGTGTACTGTGTTGTGTGGTGCAGTGTGTAGAGAGTA
Source organism: Isoetes taiwanensis (assembly GCA_021234155.1). Classification (NCBI taxonomy): domain Eukaryota; kingdom Viridiplantae; phylum Streptophyta; class Lycopodiopsida; order Isoetales; family Isoetaceae; genus Isoetes; species Isoetes taiwanensis. Next base: position 7,218,203 of record JAJEKV010000023.1, read on the forward strand.
CCTTGTGTTGTGTGGTGTGTGATTGTGGTCTTCCATCAGTATTAGCTTATTATGTTAGGAGGTTGATATATATGTAATGTTTTGTTTTGCAGACTATGGCAGACTTGTGAAGGAATGGTTGGCTGCAACATCAGCTAGGTTTGATAGATGCAAACAATGATTGCAAGCAAACGAGAATAGAAAAACTGATATCAATAGAAAGATTGAGTTGATGGAGCATAAAGCATCAGAAATTAGAGCTGATTTGCACAGATGGCAGTCAATTATGACAGCAAATCCGAAAGCAGCAGAGGGTATTCGGGTTGTACGCGACCTAAAGGATGAAGAGCTAAATGGTACAGTGTTGCCTGTGCTGAATCAATTGAATAAGGAACTAGCAGAAACTGAAATTGAGCTAAAGGCATGTGAAGCCTTATTGCTAGAGCTGCAACCTCGAATGCAAAGATTTGAGATTTTTTCTGAACTTCCAATGCTTCCTGATGCAGAAGAAAAGGGTGATGAAGGTTGTCCATTTTGTGGACGGCGTCTGAAATGGGAGGGTAAATTGTTGCCAGTTGTGATAGCAGAATGCAGTCACCAGTATCACATTCCATGTCTGTCACACCATTTGAGGTAAACATTATCATCTCTGACCTCGTTTGCAGACTCTATTGATGTTGGATTTGTGTTACAGACACTCTAGAACCTGCTGCAGCCCCAGTTGTGTCCACATTATGTCTGAGACATGGCTTTTGACTTTTGGTGTTCGAATGATACCACAAGAACTAATAGACACAAGTAAGTACCTTAACTAATGTTTACTGATGTTGTCACAGGTCTACTGACTTAGTGTTTGCAGAATTGCAGGAATTTGAGACCAAGGATATCCAACAGTTATCCACGCCTCGATCAGTTATGAAACTGCAAGATACCTTCCGGGTGCACCTAGAATTCACCCCATTTGATACTTCAAAGTCAATCCCAGCTGCTGACAGCGTGGAGATGGATCGTGAACTGAATGCAGTCGTGTCAAGTAAGTACCAATGCCACATACATGATTTATTTTTTTGTATTTTTCTTTGGTCTTCCTCATTTCAATTATGTTACTGAGATAAATGCTACTGCAAGCCATCACGAAGAGATTCCCAGTGCATCTGTTTTAGGAGGAGAAATTAATTCCCCTGAGACTCATTCTGCACGGGATCCTTCACCAGACAAAAGTTTTACTGCTGAACATGAGCCACAGGCAGATGCAGGTGATGAAGTTGACAAAGAAACCCGGGATCCTGAACAAGATGCAGCCTACTCATCAAATCCAATACAACCTCAACCAAGAAAAACCAAGAGTTAACTAAAATTCTCTTTGTTCTGGATTTTAATGGAGTTTTGAGCAAGTTTTATGATTTGAAAGAGAGGATCCCTACATCGGCCGAGCCAGAAGCGATCCTCCAGAAATTGAACCTTCAAAAGGCAAGAGTTTCCAGGCCTAGATTACAGGAGTTCTTAGAATGGTGTTTCTCAAAATTTGAGATTGCATTGTGGTCTAGCATGGCTAAGAGTAATGTTGACTTGTTGGTGAGAAAGTTGCTGCAGGAATATAAGGGCAGATTTATTTTTATTTGAAATCAGGATGACTGCACCAACACAAAATTAAAAGTGGTTAATAAGCCAACTTTGCTTAAGGATCTGTCCAAAGTGTACCAGAAATACTGGAAATACCAAGTGAAAAACACATTGTTGATAGATGACAGTAGATATAAGGGTTCTGCCAACCATCCGAACACCATGATGTGTCCAAATAGTTTTGTTCCGGACAGGTTGGATTCCAATTTCCTTTTGGAGCAACTCAAACCATAGCTGGAAGGACTTCTGGCGGCAAAAAGTATGCCTGCTTATATGAAGGAAAATCAAATGTGGAACATGTGGGATTCTGAAGAGTCATGCAACTGCATGAAAATAGTCGACATTGTTTTCATAAATGAATCTTGTAAAACTTTTTGAAAGTCAATATAAGTAAAACTTTTTCTATGATGTGTGTTGTACTTTTTCAATTTAAAATATTTGAATGGATTGTGAGCAAATGTTATCGTGTGTGTTTAGAACTAGAGATGAGCTTCGGCAATCCCTGTCTATCTAAAGCCACATACACATTTGGAAGTGGTGCTGAGTGGAACTGAAACTGTCGTGATTAGCTCCACCGACATCAAAATTTTAGAAGCTGATACGCAGTGGTTCAATGCTCAATTGATCCTCCTCTTCTCAAGGTGATACTTTCATCTGATTTGTGATCATCAGGATTGTGCCATCATATGCATATGTTTGCAGATATATGGAATACTACTTGATGCTCCAAGGAATGAGGCATCCCTTTCATTTCTTTGACCCTCTTTTTCACTCGACATTGTCCAATGACACAAATAGTTATATTGCTGAGAAAATTGTCCATGCAAAGATAGCACTCTCTTGGGAACTATTTCAGTCCATATACTGCCCTGTTTAGTCTCCAAACCTTGTCTTTTTCTTGTACAAACCTTGGTGTGCTTGCTTCATGAATATTTTTTCTTCCAATTTTGCATCTAAAAAGACTGTTTTGACATCCATATGGTGCAATTCAAGGTCTTGAGCATTTGCTATTGCTAACAAAGTTCTGATGCTAGTTAATTTTACAATAGGGGAGTATGTTTCATCAAAATCCTATCCATGTTTCTGAGTGTAACCTTTAGCCACAAGTCTTGTTTTAAACTTTCTACTTCCATCTGCATTTTCCTTTATTTTATAGAGCCATTTGCTCCCTATCATTTTTTCTTTTACAGCTTGATTAACCAGCTCATTTGTTTGTGTCTTCTGAAATGATTCTAGCTCATCATTCATGGCTTTCAGTCAATGATCGTTGTCACTACTTTCTACTGCTTCCTCATAAGCAGTGTTGGGCAAACTTTTGAGGTCTCATCGAAAAATTTCCTATGGTTACTTTGGCCAGTCGGATATCTTGTGTTTATAGCTGGAACTTTCTATTGTCTTAATAGAAAACTATGAGAAAACTTGTTGAAAAAATTCCTATTATACACTCACCTGACCGGAAATTTTCCAATTCCAACTTGTTGGTTTATAGTGTTCCCCGGAATTTGCCCAACACTGCTCATAAGTTTTTGGAATTACAATATCTTCAAGAATGGCCATTATTTGCTCATGTTCTACATGCTGTTTTTCAAATCTTCTGCTCCTTCCCATATCATTTCTGCCATATTGTTCAATGTCCACAGGTACATCTTCTAGAAGTTTTTCTGCTTGAGTTTTCCTTTTATATGGTGTAATTGGTGGAATGTAATTATTCTCACTACTTTCTTCAACTGATCCTTCACTTACAGAGGCAGATCCTTCATTAGTTTCAGCCATAGTTTCATCTTCATCCTTGACTGAATCGATTGCTGATTCTTTGCTACTGCTGTGCTCTTCTCTTTGAGCAATGCTTTATTTTCAAATCTATCCTTATACAAGGTACTTCATCAAACAAGACATCTCTACTAATGATTATTTTTCTGCATTCTAATATATATATTATGTATCCCTTTGATTCATCATCATAGCCCACAAGAAAACCAATGTTTGCCTTATTGTCTAATTTCTTTCTTAATTCACTTGGAATATGTACATAAACTAAACAACCATATGCTTTAAACAATTCATAATTTACTCTTTCATTGTTTTTTGACCATATTAAGTCTGGAATGTTACCTTTTATGCTCGACGATGGGAGCTTGTTTTGTACTAATATTGCTGTCTTCAAAGCTTCTTTCCAGAGGTGGTTTGGCAGTCCACATTTTTCAATCATAGATCTCACAGCATCCATGATTGTCCTGATTTTCCTTTCTGCTCCTCCATTCTGTTGGGGGCTGTATCTGCAAGTTAGCTGTCTTTTAATGCCATTTGCAATGCAAAAAATAAATTTGGCTGAGAAGTATTCCCTTCCTCTGTCAGACCTGATACGCTTTTTTTTTGTTTTTTTTCCTGAATCCCTTTCCATCTCTGTGACATATTGTTTGAATGCATTTAAAGCTTGGTATATTCTCTCTAAACAATCGCACTTGCATTTTCTACTGTAGTCATCAATGAAAGAGATAAAATATCTCTTATTTGTCCTTCCTTTGACATTTAGTGGTCCATATAAGTCTGTGTGCACGAGTTCAAGTTACATCTTTTGCCCTTGTTTTAGACTGCTTGAATGGTAAGCTGTTTTCTTTTTTGAATGCATCCTTCACACTTGAATTTTTCTGATTTTAAGTCTCTGCAACTCAACCATCCACTCTTGGCTAGATATTTCAAGTTGTTGCAATGTGTGTGGGCCATCCTACCATGCCAAAGTTCAAATTCAAGGATATTTATTGTGTTGATACTGTCATGGACCAACACGCTTTTCTAAATAAGTTTGAAATAAGTTTCCAACACGCTTTATATAAACCTTTAATGCATTGCCAAGGTAGATGTTACACCCCTTTGAGTCAAAATTGACTCTATAGCCTAAGTCCACAAGCTGACTTACAGAAATGAGATTTATCTTTGTATTTATTCTGGATTAATATTAGTTAATTTGATCCTTCAAAAAAAAAAAGAAATGAGATTTTTAATTATTGTTGGAACACATAATACATTCTCAATGTCTACAATGTTTCCATTTAGACCAGTAAGCTGAAGTAGGTCCTTCCCTTCAATTTCTTATAGGTCGCCATTACCAACTTGAATTCTTCTAGATTGAGAAGTTGCTAGTTTTTTAATAGGTCAGTAGATTGGACTATTGATTTTTCAGCTCCACTATCAACTACAAGAGTATTAGGGTGAGATTCCATTAGAGTGGACGTCTTTTATTAACGTGGCACTAAAAGACTCCATATTAAAATGGAGTGTTCCACGCTCATGCATGTCCTTTTGAAAAAAAGGCAGATCAAGAATAAGATGTCAACCTTTCCTCCCACGTGGCGATAAGAGTTAGGTAGTTATATTTTTATTTTCTAAATGACAAGGATTATTGGCTGACAGTTAAAAAATAGTTAAAATAATGACACATTGGCATATGCACATAAAGACCAGCCAAAGTGGAATATGTCAAGCCTCTTAATTTTCAGACGCGTCGAAACTTTATTTGCTTGTAATTAAAAGTTAAGTTCTAAGTGCCTAGTTGAATCGCATCCTTAGATTTATTTGCATTCAGATTTTTCTCAATGATGACAAATGCATGATTTACCTCATCTTCTTCTTCAACATCAGCTTTGTCCTTTTCATCTTGTTCCCTAGCAACAAATGCTTTAGTGATTTTCTGCCCCGTCCCCTGCTTGAGCTTGGTTTTCCTCCCCTAGTTGTAAATCCCTTATTCTTGCCTCTGCCATAGTCTTTTCAAGTCTTTTGGTGTAGGGCATTTGGCTGCTACATGCCCCTTTTCCCCATAGGTATAGCAGTTGAAATCCCTTTTCAACTTTGGACACTCATTCTTAAAGTGTCCTGATTCATTACAATTATAGCATGTAATTTGATTCTTTTTCCCTGCAAAGAGAATTTCAGTGGATTCTTCCCCCTCTCTTATTATCTTTCTCTGTTCAAATTCATTTCTTAGAATATTCTCAGCCTCCTCTCCTGATTTGCTCATATTTCTGATAAATAAGGGCAGGTTTTTATTTTCACTTACTGCCCTAAAGATTTGCAGAACTTGGCTTCTTTCAGAAATGTTTACTCCAGCTCCAGCCAAATCAACAACAATATTGTCAAAAGTGTTAAAGAAATCTGAAACATCTCCTTCTTCTTTTAGTTTTAAATTCCTCAGTTCATTTTCAAGTATATCAATTTGTGAGGAAGTCTGTTCTTCAAAATGTTTTAACAAGTACAACCACATCTGTTTTGGATTCAGATTTCTCAATTCGAGTCTAATAGTAGGGCTTACCTTGCATGTGATAATGCCCTGGGCTTCCTTGACTCTTGAGTATAATGATCTCCCAACCCTCATGTGACTGCCTCCTACAGGTCCTTCTGTATTTGATGGTACAAAACCTGCATTTTGCCTCATATTAGACCTTGTGATTGTGTTGGAGTCCATGTTTGTGCCTCCATTTGGATCAACCAGATCCCAGAGGTCCTCCACTTCTAGGATGTGCTTCACTGCATCCTTCCACATTTGGAATCCTGATCCTCCCTTATAGACCTCCATAGTACTTAAGAGACTAGCTCCAAATCAGCTGGACATGGTGAATAAATACACCAAGTACTTTTGCCTTGATACCAAAGCTCTGATACCAATGTTAGAAATAGAGAAACAATTTCTATTTCTACAACAAGCTAGATCAATTTGTGTATTGCATCTAGACTTAGAACAATCTATTAATTATCACAATGTGTCATAAATCCCTATATGATAATCAATTCAAAAAATGAACATAACATCACATAACCATTGGATTTACTGTAGCAATGTCACTGTAGGCTCAGATATTGACTGAGTTACTATAGATAGGTTGACCCGATGAAATTCAACCAATGCAGCGTAATTCGACCACCAAATTCCTCCTTAATTTTGTTCCTGACCAATTCCATGAAGAGCCGACCTCTATGAAATCAAATACCCTGAGCTTCGACGGTCTAGGCATCGGATTTGGCCGACTTGCCGAGATCCTATTCAAATAAGGAGAAGCATCAAATGACAATATTACAAAAGCATATTTCTCAAACAATTATACATATTTAGAAAAAAAGAATTGTTACTAATTCCAACAACCACCATTCTCTGTTATAATCCAAGGGTTGTGCCATCATCTTGTTTATATATGGTGTGAGGTAGATATTTCTCTACCGTTAATGTTGGCATATCGATGAGAATATGTTGTAATCCAATGATACCAGGTGACCCATAAAAAGAGGTGAACTTAGGCCCAAACTCCATTACGAACTTGTCACTTATGCTATTGTATTCTAACTTCCATGCTAATTTCTGGACTCATGATTCCACTACAGCTCCGACAGTCTTCCTAAGAACACTGATTTGCTTATGTGGCAGATCTTAGAAGGTGGTAACATAAACTCCCAGGGGATCTTGCCTGGGAGTTAAATCGCAAATTTTGGATGCCACATCGGAATTTCTTGGACGGTAGTGGAATGCCAAACTCATGATTTCTTGCTGCCGTGAAGCTCTCAGGCTTCTCCACCTCTGATCTTCCATCGAGTGGAATCTGGGCCTTAAATCCCTTAATATACTGATGTGGCGAAACCTCAAAGGTTGTGGTTCCATCCTGCAGAATCTCAACGGTAGTGATTGTGCCACGACACTGCATTGAGGGCAAATTAACATGAGAAATGAATTATAGATAAGGTTTCAAAATATTATGCCCACTAGAAGTTTCTATTTTTCTGACACGTGGCAACATTTTACGTAAAAGCCATGAGGTTGCTTGGGGGTAAAGTAAGAGGAAGGACTTTCCGAGGAATGTGCCAGGCATTGGACGACCCAGATGAACCCAGAGGCAAGCAACGCCCAGATTATAAATTCATCACCGTAGCATTGCAAACTTAGTTCGCGGCTTACAGGAACGCGCCTATCCGCTCTGCTCTATTGCAAATAGGGCCTTGCACAAATCGGTATCATTGTGTTGTTAACTCTCTGGGTAAGCGTACCCTACCGCGGAATTTACCTGTATTCGCTTGTTGCCAAACAATGGCCAATATGTACGCAGTTCGGGATCATGTTATCAAGGTATGTAATTTTAGTATGTTTTTCCCAAAAATCAACTTCGTTTTTGTTTTTTCCATCTATGCCTGCTAGTTCTTTGGATCAGTTGAAATTATTAGGCATTTTTTGTAGCAGTGCACATAACTGGGTCATTATAGCAGTATATATATAATCAAGATGTGTCTGGCGATTAGTATCATACTTTTGTTGCCTATATGCCATATAAGTAGTACCCTAAAGCTGCTACTGTTAACCAAGTTTCTAACGGGTTTTTTATAATGTGTTTGAAGGTCAAGCATGGGAACACCATGCACCGCATCACGTATTCTAAAGTAGACGGCATAATTCCATCACTCAGCATCAACTTTGAGCAGCTGGAGGAAAAAATACGTTATATGTTTAAGTTCCCTCAGGAAGTCAAAATCTCACTTACATATGCTGATATAGATGGAGATGTTGTAACCATGTCTGGAGAAGCAGATCTACATGATGCGTGCGTGGTACAGAAACTCAATCCACTCAGGTTGAGTGTTCAGGTTAATGAAAATGAGGAAGTGAAAGTGGAGCCCAAAACTGAGGCACAGGGTGAAGCACAAGAACAGTCACAAGAAGTGCCTGTGAAGCAGCTTATAGATGCTATATTCAGGATTATCCCATCTGCACCAGCTTCAGTGGAGCAGCTTAAGGATGCAGTGTTGAAAGGATTTGTATCACCTCTTGCATTTACGGAGTTGCTAGAGGCACTTTTAAATCCTGAACATCCTAAGCCATCTGAAGCACAACCCAACACTAGTGCAAGTGAGAATGTTACTCCTACAGAAATTCCCAAGGCACAGGCTGCTGAAGAAGCATCTGGCCCGCGTGTCTCAACCAATAATGGCAGGAATTCTGAACGTGTCTTTCATCATCATGTCCAGTGTGATGGTTGTGGGTTATCTCCAATTGTTGGTCCCCGCTTCAAATCAATCAAGTAAGCGTTTTCAGTTATTCGTATGATTTATAGGGATTTCAAGACAAATTCTAAAGTTGTATACCATAGGAAAGAAGACTACGATCTTTGCTTGAATTGCTACAATGAAATTGGCAAGGAGGGTGAATATGTTCGTTATGATCAGCCTGTTCAACGTTATTATAGGCATCCTGGACATCCTTTTGGTGGCCACAGGTCTCTCTACGGAAGAGCGGTATGCATCACTTCAATTATCTGTTCGTTTTATAATATGATCTGCATGTCTGTCCTATGAACAGATCATCTTATTCTTTTGTGTGCTTGTTCATAAAGTATATCATTATATATTTAATCTATTTCATATTGTCATTACAAAGCCCACAAACATTGTTCTCTGACTTCTATTGTGATTTATTGTTTTGATGCAATATTTTATCGAATGGATATATTTTGCTTTTGTATTTGCACTATGATTGAATTTTTTTTTTTTACAGGCCTCCTGCCCCTATGGCCGTCATTTGGGCAATTTGTCAAGGTCCTTTGGTAGATCTTGCCCTGGCCAGGGAGCTGGTGCTGGTCCTGGTGCAGGGGCTGGTGCTGGTTCTAGCACTTGTGGTGGTGGTCCTGCTGTTTTTGTCCCTGGAAGATCTAATGCATTTAATACCAAGCTGGGTGGGCGTTTTGTTGCTGATGTGACAATATTTGATGGGACTGAGCTCTCTCCTTGCACACCATTTGTGAAAATCTGGCGTCTCCGCAACAGTGGTAACGTTCCATGGGAACAAAGCACGCAGCTTGTTCGTGTGGGAGGGGATGATTTGGGACCAGTTTCATCTGTGACCCTTGAGGTAGGTGAATTTATATTATTAATTTTTCACATGCCAAATGTTGATCCAATGTCTCTTCTCTCTAGTTGCCCTTGGGAGGCTTAGCACCGGAAGCTGAATTGGATGTTTCTGTTGACCTTATCTCGCCTGAGAAACCTGGGCGCTATGTTTCATATTGGCGGTTGATGTCACCATATGGTCAAAAGTTCGGTCATCGTGTCTGGGCACTGATTCAGGTCTGGAATCTGGCCAGCCAAAAGCAATTTTATTTTATTCGTTGTTTTTATTAAGGTTCTGCCTTCTGCTCTGTATGCCATAAACAGGTGGTTCCAAAAGTTGACCAAGAACAGGAGGATACAACTGTAAAGATGGAAACATCCAATGTAGACATTGCAGGCAAAGAAGAAGGTAGAGAGCTTGCAAAAGATTTGATTGAAGTCAGGGAGACTATAACCAAGCCAGAAGAAATAGCGTATGAAGAAACTAAAGTTGATGAACTTGCTGATGCAGCTGTACTAGTCAACATAAAAGGTATTGAAACTGAAAATCAAGAGGGAATTCAACTTTCTGCTGTTGCACAGCACGTGGAGGAGTTAAATGTGGATACAGACACTGTTGTGCTTTTTGAAGCCAAAAGTGTAGACACAGATAATTCTGCCATGGAAAACAGCGAACTAGGAGGCTTTTCAATGGTTGAGATGCCGGTTGGCTCTGCTCCTCCTGATTTGAAGACACTGCCGTCTGCACCTTTCAAGGCGGTCTCTACTGATGCAAGTACTGTTACCCCAACTAATGGGGACCTAGTATCTGATCTAATAGTGCAGCTGGAAGCAATGGGCTTTACCGATAACATGCTGAACCTGGAGTTGCTTGAAAAAAATAACCTGGACTTGTCCTTGACACTCGATGATTTGGTATCATCCACAGAATGGGACCCTCTACTCGAGGAATTGGAAGAGATGGTAATGCATGCCTGATTAGTCTAGTTCCTTTAATATTGGTCTTTATTCATCTTGGATTTCTGTTCACAGGGGTTTTATGACACGGCAATGAATCGAAGGCTGATGTTTAAGAATAATGGCAGTGTCAAGCGAGTAGTAAAGGAGCTGGTGCAGATGTATAAAGATCGTTCTGTCAAAGTTAAAGAGGCATAGTAGCATGTTGCATGTGTAGTGCGATCTTATTAAACTGTACTGGCATGTTTTTTCGACTTCTCCAGTATTGGCATATTAAGCCGTATTTTAGTTTATGTTTGTGTGACCGTATTAAACTGTACTGGCATGTTTTGGAGACTTCTCCAGTATTGGCATATTAAGCCGTATTAATTTAGTTTATATATATGTATTAAGCCGTATTAGTTTTCTAGTTTTCTCTCACACATGCACCCATGGAATATAAAAAGCCGTTTTCTTTTCTTTGTTTTAAGAACCTGACATTTTTGGCACAATTCGATAGTGTGAAAACCTATGCACCACCTATACACTTTCCAATGCATTTGAACAAAGCATTGTTGACACAAAGCATATATGGCCTCAGTGCAAAGCACATCGCACATTCATGCACATCTAAATTGAGGCAGATTTTTAGAATCCAACCCTCCCTTGTGTAACAATTTGCAATGATTCACCAAAGCACGTCTGCATGTATATAAAGGGCCATAACTCCTTGCAGCTTACAAGCTTAAGCATGACTCACTTTCTTATCTTCTTGGGGTTAATTTTACTAAGCTTTGCAAATGTTGCAATTGCTATAGGAGTCACGAAATCTCCACCAGAACAAGCTCCAGCTAAATCCCCAGCTCCATCACCTGTGCCAAGTTTGGATGAGTTTTCACCCCCTCCTAAAGGTGGAAAGAAGGATGAGTTTTCACCCCCTCCTAAAGGTGGAAAGAAGTCTCCCCATGCACCACCAAAGGCTACCCACAGAGCCTCCAACTAGTTCTCCACCAATAAGTCCACCCACTTCTCCATCTAATTCACCTCCACCACCTTCAAGCTCCCCTAGCCCACCACCTTCCACTACGACGCCACGTCCGCCTTGTGATATGGGCTCTGTTTGTCAAGATCCGCATTTTGTGGGTGGTGATGGTGTCTTGTTTTTTTTTTTGAGGGACGTCAAGAATTTATATTATGTAAAGAAGAAAATACACAGGGAAGGATTAGATGAGGTGGAAATAATCCCCCCAAATCCTATCCTTCTCCTCATCTGGTAAGTTAGATGGTGTCTTGTTCTACTTCCATGGCAAAAAAGATTCAACTTTCTGCATTTTCACTGATGATGACCTCCATATTAATTCTTATTTTATTGACAAATTTGGAGGTGCTGATAGGAAGAGAGGCTTCACTTGGATCAAGTCAATAGGGATTATGTTTGGAGAGCACCAACTCTATATTGGAGCAAATAAAGTGGCTCTATAGAATGACAGTATTGGACAAGTTAGTATGGTTTGGGATAATGTTCCCATCACCCTCTCTACTGAAGCTGGGCATTCTGAATAGAATCACGTACTGGCATCCATATCAGATGCAATAAAGATGTAAATTGAGTTTCAGTGTTGATTGAGGGGTTGTTAGCCCTTGATGCAAGGGTGGTAACTGTCACTCTAGTGAGTCGCGCATTCAATAACTATAACATCCCAGAAGATGATTGCTTTGGTAGCAAAGCAAAAAACAATTCTTATCAATAAAATACAAAAAAACTTGCCTAAAAAAAAAAAAAGGAGAGGGATGATTGCTTTGCCTATCTTGATTTAAGCTTTAAGTTCTACCATATCTCTGATTTGGTCCATGATGTGTTACAACAAACTTATACTTTGGCAATGCCTATTATGGGTGGGGATGCATCATATATGACAAGCTCACTTATGGCACCTGATTGTAAGGTGACTAAAGTTTGGGTCTGTTGGACAAGTGGAAGAAGGAGCTATGATTTCCCGGTTGTTCAATGTAGTGGTCAAATGGACGGAGGTTCAGGGATTGTATGCCGCCGCTAAGCTATTGGAACTTCTGAATAAGAGTCCAAATGCGCACCAACTTATTTAGCATTATCATTACAAGAAATTTATCCCGACAGCCACTCCCCTGCATTTGAGGAAGTGAGTCAGTACATAGGGATGTTTATGGCAGCCAAGCAAACATTTCCCCGCGACTCACTTACAAATTGGAGTTATGCCTAGTAGTAACGGATGCATGTCAGTTTAAGAACAAGGATTTGAACCTACATTGTTGCATTCGGTGTGTTCCGCTGCCTACTAGATAGAGGGTTTTGGTTCATAATGACAAAATTATTTTCAATATCGAATGCCAAGTGGTTGTAATCATAACAAAATTGGAACATCTTCAACTTTGTACAGGAAATCCAATCCATGCTGTTACATTTATTAGGTGTGAAATCTATATGTTGTTTAATAGCTAATATATTATGCATAACTAGCGATTTAATTAAATGTTACAAGAAATCTATCGCGGCGGGCAAGGCCGCTACAAACATTTCTCTCTATTCCAAACTTATGCCATTGAACCAACTATTGTCCAATATTTAACAACGCAATGCTTGCTTAATGATGAACGTGTAGTATGGAAGATGTAGCCATCATGATAGCCCTTTCTCCCGCCACACGCTTCCCAAGTCATCCATGTCTTGTTCACTAGAAGATGCATATCTTACAAAGGCTCTAAGGCAAATGAATGAATGATATTATATAATTTTGATTGTACAATACTAACAAAATTTCTTTCCCTCACACCTTTTCCAGCCTTGCCCACTAGAAGAGGCACATGAAATGAATGATACTATATAATTATAGTTTTGATTGTATAATACTAACATTATCACTTGATAACGTAATTACAAATGCAAGGTTTGAACAACTATCTACTGTAACCATTCATAACTGTAACCATTCACAACTGCAAGGTTGCGATCCGGAAGATAGTACAAAGATATGAGATTGACAACATGTGAACAATCAATTGATATGGAAGTCAAATATGTGAATCAATTAAGATGTTTAACCAAATTATCTAAATTATCTATATTGTAGATTGAATTTCATAGACATTGCGGATCATAAACTGGAATCGATTCCTTAAAAAAAAATGAAATATAAATCTATTTCAACCTGCTCCTGTTTTGTCCTGTGTTGTAAGAAGACCTGGCTGATGTCGCTGGAAATAATTAAACTGATCTGTCATATTACCATTGATAGTAGTAAGGTGGTTTGTTGCTATCTTCAGGCTTTGTACTTCGTCTTTTAGTGCACCATGTAAACATTGAAAACCAAAGGCATTAAAACTCTAACCTGAAGCATACACATGTATAGAGAATATGTTTTGTGCATTCATATGGTTTGTCCAGGTGGTCTTTGATCAGATTTATTGAAGCTTTTATGTAAGCATCATACACAATTCTTCATATCCTGAACATCTTTTCTGCTAATGGAGGACAACAATTGGGCATTGCAATTGCTCAATGGCCCTCAGCTTGCTGATTTATTTCCTCAACTTGCTTTATTTGCAAATTTTCGTGCTAAGAGAGATCGCCCTGCAATGGTCCCTTCTTCCTCTATGCCTCCTACCTCTATTGAGTCCCCTTTACCCTCTGTTATCCCTTCTGCCAATGCTACTACTGCCTCTATTGTTGCTACTCCATCTGCTGCTAAAACCACTATCCCACAGAAGATTGTGCATAAGGTTGCTTTTGAAGAGGATGCTAGGACTAAGTTACAGAAGATCCAGGAATTGCAAGAGCGGCATGAAAATGTTCAAGAGCATCATGAAAGTGCCCAAGAGGGATGGACAAATGTTAATTGGAAAAGAGCTGCACGCAATAAGGCTAGTCAACATGTGTCTCATGTCATGAGCGAGTCTGATAATTTGCATGGAAGGGTGGAGCAGAGAGGAGGCTCTCCCTCATCAAGTGCTGAACAAAACAATAGAAGGGTGGAACAAAGAGGAGGCTTCCCCTTGCCAATTTCCAGGACGAGGTGGGTTGACCTCCCTCCAGAACCATGCGAGATGGACATGGTTGATGCTGGCTCTATTGGTATGGAGGTGGAACATAATATTTTGGCCACATGAACCTGTTGTCTTGGAATGTGAGGGGAGTGGCTTCTTCCCCAAGTAAAAGAAGCAGGTTGTCTCTTTACCTGTCTAAGTTTTCCACGACCTTTTGTTGCCTTCAAGAGCATAAATGCCGCCGAGATGATGTACATAAATTAGCTAATGTATTTGGACGTGACTATAATGTCTTGGTGTCTGCTGCTGATGCATCTAAGGCTGGTGTGCTTACTGCATGGAAGTCTTCTGTGGATGTCACTTTTACTCAAACAGATAGGTTCGGGCGGTGGATAATAATCAAATGGAAAGATAAGGGCCAAGAATGGGGTTTGATAAATGTATATGCTCATAATAGACCTCGTCAGCGTGGTGCTTTGTGGGCAACTCTGAGGAGTAAAGTTCTTCAGCTTGGGCAGAATGTTGCATGGTTGCTCGTTGGCGACTTCAATATGGTCGAGTTGGAAAGAGATAGAGGTGGTCGCGGCTCTGAAGTGGTGCAAGGATTCGAGTGAAAACAATGGCTACGCCTTTTACATGATGGTCAGCTTATAGAGATTGATGGTGACCAGTCCTTTACGTGGTGTAATGGTTGGACAGGAGCTGGCAGAGCTTATGCAAGGCATGATAGAGGATGCTTTAATACTTGTGCAGCTGCTCGGCTAGCGGATTTTCGTCACTCAAATCTTCTGGATAGCGCCGTGTCTGATCATAATCCACAGCTCCTAACTAATGATGTGGCTAATTGTCATCGACCTACCAGGACCTACTTTAAGCTTAATTGCAAGTACTTGGAGGATGATGAGTTCAAACTTGGCTGTAGTCGGGCTTGGTCTGGGGCCTTCTCACCTCATAGGGGCATGTCTGGGGTTGTCGCAGCGTTGTCTGCAGTGAAGTCATTTGCAAAAGAATATGGGAGAGTCAGAGCTGCTGAAGCTAGAGGTCTATTGACTGCATTGTACCAGGAATTAGAAGTACTCCGCGCTCGTGGCCATACTAGTGGAGTCAGAGAAAAGGAGTTATTATCTCAGATCAAGGCTATAGAAACTGTAAAAGTTACTGAAGCCAAGGTGAAGGCAGGGTTGCAGTGGTTCAAGGACGGAGATAGATGTACCCGATTCTTTTTTGCGACTACAAGAAGAAGGAAACTCGCCACTTCTATACATTCTTTGGTGTTGCCAGATGGCGCTCTTATCTCCGATCCGGTGAATCTTAAACAGTATCTTCATCATCACTTTTCTTCATTCTTTGCACGACACCCATTGCCCTTTCAGAAGGACATGCAATTGGCCGTGTTGACTAAGGTGCGTCGCATTGTTTCTGAAGAGCAGAGGTTGCTTCCTGAGTCCAATATCATGAAGGAGGACTTAAAAGCAGCTGTGGCTCTCTTGAAAAGGGACAAATGCCCTGGTCTTAATGGCTTTCCTATTGAATTCTTTCAGAAGTGCTGGGACTGGTTGGAGGATGACATATATGATGCCTTTTGTGAGTTTCAGAGATTTAGGAGCCTTGATAAGATTTTGAATACAGGTTGTATCTCTCTCATTCCAAAGAGCAAGGAACCCAAGACTATTTCTGACTGGCGACCTATTACATTGCTTTCCTCTGTGTACAAGATCTTTGCTAAGACATTGGCAGAAAGAGTCCGAGATATCTTGACTGACGCTATCTCGTCAACACAATCTGGCTTTCTCCCTCGTCGTTGTATTCTCAACAACGTGGCTGCTGCATATGAAGGAATATATTGGGCCCGGTTACAGGGTCATAGAGCAGTGTATCTTAAGCTTGATTTTGCTAAAGCTTACGATAGTATTGATTGGGGTTTCTTGGAGAAGTGTCTTCTTGCACTTGGGTTTGGTGAGTCATTTACAAGGAATATCATGAAGCTCCATACATCAGCCAGATCTACTGTCCTTTTCCAGGGCGAGCCATCTGATATTTTTGTAGTGGGTAGAGGAATTCGGCAAGGTTGTCCCTTAGCACCCTTGCTTTTCACAATTGTGGCAGAAGTATTATCCCAGCTCTTCTCCGTGGCTACCCAAGATGGCGTTATTCAAGGCCTCCCAATGGACGATGGTTCTCAAGAGGTATGTAACCAATATGCCGATGACACTTTTTTATTCCTAATTGCCGAGGCTGAGAATCTTCGTAATGCTAAGCTATTATTAGACACATTCTCCTTAGCATCAGGAATTTTTGTAGGGTGGCAAAAATGTACAGCTTTGTGGACGTTGGACAGTCCCATCCCTCCCTGTATTTTGGACTATCCATGGAAGATTCTTCTGCATGGCAATACCACAAAGTTGCTTGGTATCCCAGTTGGAATTCACGTCTCTGCTTCAGATGCTTGGGATGAAATCATTAGTGGGTTGCAAAAGCACTTGTTTTGGTGGAATACAGCTAAACTGCCCATGTCCAGTAGAATCACTATGGCTAAATGTGTTCTTAGTAATACTCATGTCTACATGGCGTCTGCTCTATTAGCTCCGCAGTGTAAGATGGAGGAGATTGTGCGTATCGTTAGAAATTTTATTTGGGGTGGAAATGAGTTAGGATCGGTGGTCAAGGTAGCTTGGGCGAAATGCATTAGACCTAAGGCAGCTGGTGGTCTTGGTATGTTGGATTTTTACCTCCAAAGCAAGGTGATGATATCAAAGTTTATTTGGAGGATTTTTATTGGTAAGGATGATTCTTCTGGCCTGAGGTTGTTGGTGCAGTCGATTCAGCAGTGTCTTCCATTTCATAAGGCCACCATGAAGCCCCTCCTTCCTTGGGCTTTGCTTTATCATATGCATCCATATCCTAATGCTTCTCCCTTTCTAAAGGGGTTGCTTGCTGCGTGGGACACTGTCAGGTCCCTTTTCCATATTAATCCTGAGGCATGACTTCAGTTGTCCACTCCATGTTGGTGGATTCCTTTGCAGGACACTCCAGAGAATGTGCCTCTAAGTGTGGTTGTTCATCCAAAGACACAACGACGATGGATAGCAGCTGGTATAAGCACTATTGCAGCTTGGTATGAGTCTGGTCATCTCATGTCATGGGAAGCATTTAGAACAAAGTTCTTGTTGTACATATGGGACAGAGTAATTTGGAATCATATTGCTGCATTGTTGCCACAGGATTCTGGTCCACAGATTGAGGTAGTCGGATGGGGTTGCCATCAGGATATCCAACCAGGGCGGTTTGTGTCTTCTGTGTATAAATTGCTTTTGCATTCTGAAATCCTGCCTCCATCTAATAGGTGGCATCTTCAGGTCCCTCAGCCACGATGGAAAAGTGTTTGGATATGGATATGGGATAAGCTGCTTCATCCCAAAATAGTAGTTTTGTGGTGGCAAGTGATCCATAGATGCCTCAGAGTCAACAGGTTAGTCTATAAAATGGATAATCGAATTTCAGAGCTCTGTCCTTTATGCCAGCAAAGGGTTGAGAGTATCGAGCATTGTTTTTTCTTGTGTGAGCGACTTCGGCAGGCATGGTCTTGGTTGTTGACCCTATTTGGCACGTCTCGATCTAGCCAACAAATTTTGCTTGCTATCTATCCTGATGCTTGGCCCAAACTACGGAAAAGAGCTTTTCATCTCGCATGTGGCTGGCTTTTATGGTCAATCTGGAAGAGAAGGGGGTTGTTTATCTTTAAGGGCGTAGATACTGCAGATGAGATTGTTCTTCAGTGGGCGCAAAATAAAATTGTTATGGCTTATAATTGTTCTTCTCTTGATCAAGAGAAGAAAGTACTGATCTGGCATACTTACCTTCAGATTCATTCTTTTGCATAGGCAGGTAGTTGTGCTCAGTTGGATCGGTTTGTCCACTGGGGTTATAATCCTGTCTTTGCATTTTATGTTGCTCTAGTTTTTAGTTGGTGAATAAAGCTTGTCATCCTTCAAAAAAAAACAGATCCACGGCTAGCCTTAACCTCAGTCAACTAGCCGGAACATCTACCGAGGTCAATCCCTACGGTAGTATTATCTGCCCGCACTAAGACACAAAGTCTATGGTGGCATTTGTTGTCCCAAACTTAAAGTATTTAACCCATATCCACGACCATGAAATAAACCATTACGACTCCAATTATACAAAGTCTATAGTTCAAACTAACACGTTATACTTTGCCCTTTCCTTGTGTCAAACAATCCTATATGTACCATTCTCAACAAATAAACTTACTTGCATCTCCAATCAAATGCTATTTGCCCATAGGGCCTAAAAAAAGCCTTTACCGAATGGAAGGATAATATTTTTGTGCCAAGTGGAGAGCTCGAAACAAACAAACACCTTACACTTGGCCTTTTTCTTATTGCAACAATCAAATATGTATCTTCCATAATAAACAAGCATATGTGCATCTCCAAGCAAGGGATATCTGCCCATAGAGCATAACCGAAATGGCTTTATTAAACGGAAGACAATACTTTTGCGTCAAATGGAAAAAACGAAGTGCTTAGTATTTATTTTCATGCATATATTTTATCTTAACTGAAAGTTTCATGTTTATTATTACTATGCACATTGGACTATAAAATTAAAACTCATTCCTCAATGGTTAATGTACACTTCAATATTAACCCAGCCTGTGTAAAGGACCTGAAATATTTCATGAAGACAGCATATAGTTTTTTTTAAATTTTTTTTTTTACCCCAAACAGTCATACATCAGCTTTATATGTTTGTCAAAAATATTTCATGTAATGGTAGAACTATCAAAAGGACCAACTTATAGTGTAGAATCACAACTGTGATAAACTTAGTATTTAGATTTCAGAAACAAATCATGTGCAAATCATGTTCAGATGATATTCTTGACCTCAGAATATGTTCATGACCAGCTTAACCAAAACCAGAATTTACATAGTAGATATTCCATGGAAATAGCAAGAAATAGAACATGCATTTGTGGACCATGTTCAGTCATTACTATCAGCATCATAACTTCATAGTGATTTGTTCCACACTTTTAAGGGAAGATATTACTTGTAAATACTGATCATAACTCCTTCAAAGTATAAAATTGTCCATCCTCAAGCCCATAATCCAGAAAAAGCAAAGAAATGACAAATAGAAGAGAAACCTAGTACCTGCAGCCAATCAGTACTATATTAGCATAAAAATGGTAATATAGCAAGGGCCAAAAGGTACAGATGGTTTCTCGGTTCTTCACCAATCACCATTTGTAACCTCTTTGCTCCTTACAAAATTAAAAAGCATCAAGAACGGACAGAATGTAGAGTTTAAAGTACTCATCCTAAGCATAAAGCATACTGAACTTTATATTTCAAAGAAATAGAAGCAAGGGCCAAACATTGAATCAGAGTAATCTCTAATATTCGAAAATTACAGCAGTGAAACTTGTCCTTAAAAAATTAAATCGTATCAGCATTTTATCAGGCTGCCACATCTTTTATAAAAAATACTAAACTAGCTTGAATCAAACCTGATTATAACCCATTGAGGAGGATCCCCCCTGTTTATTTCCAGCCCTGACTTGCTTAGCCCATGAGTATTACCCCTGTTAGAATTGTATCCTTGCTCATCTTGTAGAGGGCGTTTTTGCCCATTTGCATTGCTGCCATGCATCTTCTCCATTATCTCAGACAAATCTTGAATGGAAGAATATAATAGTTCGTCTTCAATCAAATGGCAATCGGAATCTGAACTGACTGAGCGTCCATCTGAGTCATACTCATATCCATACATGTCTTAAAAAGCCCTAAAGTTCTTGGTGGGAAAAAAATAAAGACTAAGGTGCGTGGAATATATGGTGCATCATCATGAAGCATGTGAATATCATCCAGGGCAGGCTTTTCAGGAAAACCAAGAATTTTTGTGGTATAAAAGAACTTGCCTTGTGCCAGAAGTTTTCGACAAAGCAACCGCCATATCTTTACTTCACAGGAAAAAATCCTTCCAGTACCTTGTGCGAGAGGTTCATGGAGGATCAAATGCCATATCTTTACCACGCAGAGCATGTACTGAGTACTCCGGTGAACAGGTCTCACGCTTCTCCGGTCTATTCTATGCAGAACTAGGTTAAACTGGTTTTGGTCCGAAAAGATAAACCTATTTTATGGAGTTAGAAAAAACGAAAACCCTTTTACTATAAAGGCCTTTATGCTCCAAATTAAAACACATTATTTATGTCACCATGGTAATCTCAACCATTACACATCAAATAGAATAAAGATAAAGCATTGAATGACTTAATATATGAGCAAAATGTGGTGTACCCAACATCCAAAGGTTCTTTAGAGATTAAACTTAGAACTGCATAATATAAAGCCCCAGGATACCACCCCAAAATGCCAATGTTCTCAGAGAAAAAAGGAAATATGGTCAAAGACCTTTAGATTGAAACAGATTCCCCTTGTACAGGTCAATCATGGTTGGATTACACCCTAAAGCTTACCACACAGTCAATACAATGGATAGTTTAAAGATCACTTTGTTCCCCCAAATTTTTATTCGAGGAGCACTGAGTAAATAGCTTTAAGCCCAATCAAAAAAAAAAAAAAAAAAAAAAAAAAAAAAAAAAAAAAAAAGAGAATATAGAGAACAAAGGTTTTCTATACATTAAGTTGCTCTCCCAATTTTTAAGCAAATGCAACAATAAGGCATGGAAATCCAGTGAACGCTTTTATGCAAGTGGGGTTAGCATTTGTACAGAAATATGAGGGGGGATGGGTAAGATAGTCTAATCACAATAGATCTAAAGAGTGAAGGATTTGTAATGCAGTATTTGGTAAGTAGAGATGTAAGATTCAATGAGGAAATATTATACAATAATAGAAAAAGCTTGGATGACAGAAGCACTCTCTTTGCTGAGGTAACGGACAAAAATAGTGAAACTGGAAACATGATAAGGTTTGATGTTGAAGACACAGATGATGGAGACGAGCCTGATTTTGGACTTGCAGAACAGACTGAATATTCAAGTGAACAAGATAAAGGAAAAGGGAAAACAAGTAAAGCTATTAATATGCATTCAAGTGAACAAGATAAAGAAAAGGGGAAAAGGAGTAGGAGGCGCACAGAAGTAGAAATTTTGAGAGATAGAAATGAAGATATCAATGAAGGAGAATATAGAAGGAATGAGGGAGGAACTAGCAAAAGATTGCAGAAAGAACCAATTGAAATCAACGAAATAATGGCCATCCTAGATCCTGATGTACCCAAAGACTTTAAACATGCAATGCAAGGAAAGAATGCAAAAGAATGGAGATAAGCAATGGAGAGCGAAATGGAATCTTTCGAGAGAACTGAAACTTATGAGGCTAATAGCACAAGGCTTCTCGCAAAAAAAAAAGGGATAGATTTTGAGGAAACCTTTTCTCCCATTGTGAAGCTTACTAGCTTCAGAATCTTGCTTGCTTATGCAAATGCTTTGAACTTAGAAGTGCACCATAATGTGCAAACTACTTCTTTGAATGCAAAACTTGATGAGGAGATATATATGCAACAGGCCCCTGGTTTTGAACAAGGAGAAGGCAAGGTGTGGAAGCTTAAGAAGGCCGTATACGGACTGAAACAGTCTGTTGGGCAATGGTACTTGTGTATTGACAAGTACCTCCAGGAGCAAGGTTTTGAGAAATTACAAAACGATGGCAAAACCACATAAATCCCATGCTAGAGCGAGGCCGGCAATGCTACCTTCGCACCCATCTACCCAAGAGATCCATTGCCTCTATCCGCACAGGTGCACACCATCTCCAGATTGAGACGATGAGATGGATTGGAGAGCCGCACTAGGAAAAACTTTGTCAACGCTGCCAAGTTGAAGCTGTGGAAGAAGAATGCCATACCCTTCAGAGCTGTCCCGCAGATGATGACATTCAGACACGCTATACTGAACTGGTCCGGCCTGGTCAGCTCTTGCATGAGATGTTGAGCACGGCCTCGGTGCAGATGCTAGGATCATACCTTCAAGAGGTCATAGAATACCGAGATCAGCTTAGTCCTCGGGCAATCGCATGATATGTGTACATATTTCTTTCCCCTCATGATAGATGTCTGTATAGTCTGACAGCACTCTTATTCCTGTCATAGTTTTTCCCCCGAAAACCCTTCAAACAGAGGTTTTTTAACCCGGACAGTAAGCGCCTGCTTTTTGTCCTATAGGACGATTGGTCTCCGTGGACAATAAGACTTTATTCTATTCTATTCTATTCTATTCTATTCTATTCTATTCTATAAAAGACAGAAGATCTCACAACATACCACTTGCATGTATCATCGTGAAATAATTGCTGGCTTTTTTTATCCTGGTTTTTTTCCCCAGACAAACATGACGACGTGGCAACAAACTAGTAAAATAATAAAGGTGATATTCTTGAAGAATCTTGCCTATAGCAGTTATATAGTTTAAATATTATATCATCATCATTAATGATTACTATTCTAAGTCGTCATTTTGTCATTTTCTTATTAATTCTATCAAAACTACTAATGAAAATTGATAAACTTTATGAAATATGTTCCCAAGTTGGTGGTTAAATATAAAAAGGTGTAAATGCCTATATAAGAAAATTTAAAAAGTATCAGGCATTATAGGTCGAAGATTAATGATCAATGACATCGTTCAAACATGAGATGGAATGTTGCACTTTGTTAAGTTGCACACCTGGTTTATTACATGGAACCCATCCATAAAAAAAGCCGTATACTATTTATTAAGCTCCTTCTCCTCCTCAGCTTAGGCAAGAGTTGGATTTGAAATTACGAGGACACACAACTATACGGCAATGTGAGTGCATAACCATGAAGTTGGAAGAAACGACTGAATTGGAAGTTGGAAGTAAGGCTTGAATTTAGATAGACATTTGGAGTTGTAATTATCCTCGCGATTAAAGCTCGGCCATGTTTAACACTTTGAAATCAAACTTCAATAGCCACATTCGTACCTATAGCGACATGATTGCGCTAGGAATAAAACCTAAAGCAACTGAAGCATCATCTTCGCAACAAACTTCTTGTATAATTATGAACATGATGCTTAGACCAATTCATTTAATCTACAAACATAGAGATCAATGGAGAAACACTTTTGTTGTTCCATGATGTTTTAATTCTATATTGTAATCAAATCAAGGAAGAAATGTAAATGGTTCCAGCCGGACCATTTCAACGACTGGTTGGGCTAAATAAAGGGATTGAAGGGTTGAGAGTAGTGTACAAGAAGTATTCAAGAACTGATAAAGATAAGAGCAGCAAAGACAATAGCAAAATAGCAAGGCTCAAGAAGGTGATCACGAGCGTCCCCGGCAACACGGCGCCACTGTTAATTGTGAGTTCTTGGCATGCACCCTGCAGCAGCAGTCTATGACTGCCGGATGCTACAAAGCTGCCATGCTCATGATCACAAAACAAGAACAAGACAAACAAATATGTACAAAGAATGAAGGGAACGTGGCCAAATGAGGCTCTCCAAATTTGAGATCAAACCTGAGTACATCTGAAGGGGCTCCGGTCTAATATAGTGTAGACCGCAAATCTGAGCCCTACATCTAACTAAATCTAATCCCTACACTTATGTTAACCTAATCATACCAAGTGTCAGTCTGCCACCACTGACACCTAACATGTGTACAATGTTAACCACTAGGTGGTTAACACACACTGTCATGGATGTTGATGTAATACCTCACATCCAAACTCCAGAAATTGAAATCATTGCTCTTGGAAAGAATCACCCTATCAGATTAGTGATTGCCCTTTCTACTTCATATCCGAGCCATGCCATCGACCTTTTTAAAAAGTTCAAATACATCTTTGCTTGGCACTACAAAGATTTAAGAGGCATAAAAAAAGAGTTTGGAGTTTAAGGGGCAATGACAATAAGGCTCAATCCCAACTATCGTGACCGTGTCAAGGCTCGACAAGCTTCTCGCAGTTGGCCTCATTTATGAAGTCAAACATTATAGATGGGAGCTGTCAAGGTTGCACCAAGAAAGGGAGAGAAGGGGATGCACACCAATATCCGAGAGCGCAAGCTCCCAAAACAAAGGCAAAATGGAATTGTATTAAAAGTAAGTATGAATACAAGATATATAGAAGGGCAGGCAATATTAATTGCTCCCATTACCAACCACTCCTATTTATGCCGTAGCTAATTATGACAAGTGGTGGGCCGTTGCTAGACTCTGATAAAGTGCTTAGCCAGCACTTATGTGCTGAGTGCTATAAGTGCTGTAAGTGCTGATACACCACATCTAACGGCAAGATGGTGATCTCGATATCATATATCTCGACACTTCTCCTTGATGAGAGATCGCCATCTCCATGCTCAGCCTCCTCCTCCTGGAGATAAGATCTGAATCTTGGTCAAGACTCTCACTTAATCAGGGTCATCTGAAAAGCTCAAAAAACAAGTTTGCATGAAGAGATCAGCTCTATTCTCTCTGATAGGTAAATAGACCTGCTGATCAACCACTGTATCAGGAACAACAAGTCGATAGAGTTTGTCTTTGATATCCATAATTGTTTTGCCAAGAGGAACATGAAAATTATTTCCATGCATAGCCTCGATATAGACAATAGAAGCATCAGATATGATTACTTCGTTAAGACTTATGGATTCAACAACCATAAATGCAGCTACTCCAACAATGCTAGGTCGAAATTTTTCATGAAAATCAAACCTTAGTACCTTCGCTTGACCTTGATCAAGTGTTGCTAGAAGTAAAGAGTCAACTGCTCCTCCTTGCTTTGGAATCATGATCATATATGATGCATATTCAACTCCTTCACAATCAAGTGAATTAAGATCTCCTCCTTGATCTGGAAACAGAAAAGAGTCGAGTGCCATAACAGGTGCTGGAAGTGTTGGAAGTGCTGTAAGTGCTGGAAGTTTCTGTAATTTGAACAGAAAAATCAGTTGATCAGGTGTTAGAACCTGAGTACCTCCTTGCATAAACGCCGCCAAAGTATCAGAAATGAATGCCACTTGATGAAGTGTTGCTACATTGCCTGAAAATGGGGAGAGGAAGGCCACATCAAGATATCCTAGCTCAATGGCTGAGGTATCTATTAATCCTTACTTGGAAGGTGCTGGAACATCAGAAATTAGCATCCATTTATTGGGTGCTACTACATCGTCTGATATCCAGAAAGTAGAAGGATCTAAATCCACTACTTCATGCTTAATAGGAAGAGATAATCTGCTGCCAATGTGCTTCTCCTCCTCATCGTGCTCATCCCCATTTAGAGTAGATTGAGTCTTTGAATGCCCTGCTGCGAAGAGAGTGGCATGATCATCTTTACCAGCATCTTGCCTCATCATGATCTCCTCCTTAATAGAAGTGATTGCTTGATGGAAGCCCATATCTTTGTCTTGCACGAAGCTGCTGCACAAAGAATCAAATGCATTAGGTAATGACCTGAGGAAGAAAAATAGTTGCATCGATTGTGAGATCTGATGCTCTTCTCCAAAAGCTTCAATCTGCTGGAAGGTGTGCTTCATGTGATCCGAGAACTCGTCAAGACTTTCAGCAGTCTCGTCCCAGCACATATCCATCACCTCTACATACAAGTGCCCAAACTTATGGGTCTTTTGGTCATGCTTCTCAATGAGAGCATGCCACAAATCGTGGCTATTCTCTTGCTGGAACTCATCAAGGATAGAGTCAGCTAAAGAGAGCCCAATATATGCCATTGCCTTGTCATCTCGGCGCTGCCAAGCATGCAAATCAGCGATATTGTTGGCATCCGATGCAGGTTCTTGGCCATTGACAATTCCCCAAACTCCTTCATCCTTGAGAATGAAGATCATTCCGCTTTTCCATTGCTGGAAACCTGTGCCGTCAAAGATTTGAATCGCATGACCGCCAGGGAAGGTAATCTGGTTGTAGCTTGCATCCTTCTCCATCGCTGTGTTGATCTTGAATCAATCTCAGCACACCTAGTGCTCTGATACCATGTCAAGGTTGCACCAAGAAAGGGAGAGAAGGGGATGCACACCAATATCCGAGAGCGCAAGCTCCCAAAACAAAGGCAAAATGGAATTGTATTAAACGTAAGTATGAATACAAGATATATAGAAGGGCAGGCAATATTAATTGCTCCCGTTACCAACCACTCCTAATTATGCCGTAGCTAATTATGACAAGTGGTGGGCCGTTGCTAGACTCTGATAAAGTGCTTAGCCAGCACTTATGTGCTGAGTGCTATAAGTGTTGTAAGTGCTGATACACCATGTCTAACGGCAAGATGGTGATCTCGATATCATATATCTCGACAGGAGCCCCATCATCATTGCCCTCAAATGCAACAGTAGCATGGACTAGCCCAAGCTTAATATCGCCACAAATTGTATTCCTTTATAGATGGTTTCCTTTATATGAAATGTATTCCTTTATAGATGGTTTCTTTAGATTACAACCAGACCTCCATTAAGTCAGAAAATTAGATTAAAATATTCTTACCAGTGTCCTTTAGTTTATCAAATTCTCCCTCAACTTTTCAATGCATTATGCTTTCTGTTTTTCAGGATTATATGTAAGAAAATGCATTTCTTTCACGTTTTTCAAGATGACTTTTCTGTGTACCGTTCCATAGATGATCATCTCTCCAAACTAGAATTTATCTTTCATAGATGCGATGATTCTAGCATTAGTTCAGGCCCAGAGAAGTTACTTTCTGTATCACCTCTGGTGTTCTTTTATGACATGTGGTGAATCATCATGGCATCACCACGATCCTGCTAAAATCATTTGTGTGCTCAAAGCTCAGGCGCCCACCAACATCAAAGAAATCAGGTCCTTTTTTGATAAAGTTAATTACTACTCCATCTTCATTCCAGGCTTAGCTACAAACGTTGATCCTATTCATAAACTCACGGGTGATGAATGTACTCGGGCTTGGAATTCTCAAGCAGACACAATTTTTCAGGAATTAAAGATACTATTCATGCAGGCTCCTCTCCTAGTTCCTCTCTAATGGGACAAACCATTTCACGACCATGTCGATGTATTGGACTGTGTGGGTATTCTCTCTCAATGACATGCATCCCAACAGAACAAACCTATTCGCTACGAAACTTATTAAGTTTCTGCAAAATTCAGCAAACTCAAATTCATAACGTTAGTTAAACTCTCTGGGAACAGGAGCTTATGGCATAAATTCACCACCCAACCGGACTCGGACTTGCGAACACTGTAATCTGGCTCTTATCTGGCACTTCCCATCTGAGAATCTGATAGAGCAACCGCTCTATCTTCTCTGGGTCTCTGCCTTCATCTTATACCTAATTAAAACTAGGACATGGCTTAGGATTTTATACTGGGATCTTAATTCATAAACAAGAACAGTTTCTCTCTTCCTACTCAGAGATCCTATCTATGCTTTCGGATAAGCTCTCTAGGATTAAGATAAGACATGGAATTGGCTTAGATCTTTAACTGGGATGGAAACCCCAACGCTTACTAGTTGCCTCCTTATATAGCATTCACTCCCTTTATAAAAAGGTATCCCTTGAGGCCTCTTTTATTAGAATGGCGTCCTTATATTTGACGTCATTCTAATAAAAGAGGCCTCAAGGGATACCTTTACCTTTTTATAAAAGGAGTGAATGCTACATAAGGCTAAATATAAGGACGTCATTCCAATAAAAGAGGCCTCAAGGGATACCTTTACCTTTTTATAAAGGGAGTGAATGCTATATAAGGAGGCAACTAGTAAGCGTTGGGGGTAAGCTTGTTTCTATCCCAGGTAAAGATTTAAGCCAATTCCATATCTTATCTTAATACTAGAGAGGTCATCCGAAAGGATAGACAGGCTCTCTGAATAGGAAGAGAGAAACTGTTCTTGTTTATGAATTAAGATCCCAGTATAAAATCCTAGGCCATGTCCCAGTTTTAATTAGGTGTAAGATGAAGGCAGGGACCCAGAGAAGATAGAGTGGTTGCTCTATCAGATTCTCAGATGGGAAGTGCCAGATAAGAGCCAGATTGCAGTAGTCACAAGTCTGAGTCCCGTTGGGTGGTGAATTTGTGCCATAAGCTCCTGTTCCCAGAGAGTTTAGCTAACGTTATGAATTTGAGTTTGCTGAATTTTGCAAGAGCTAAATACGTTTCGTAACAATTGGTATCAGAGCGGAGGTTTGCATTCTTCAAGGATCTATGGGTAACGGGTCTATCTCGGGATTCAGAATTATTTGTTCTCTGAGATGAATTAAATAAGTCATGAACAATGGCACTAGGAGTTTTCCAGAAGGCTGTAAAGATCAGTGTTTTTGTATGTGCTGCAAGGGCTACTATTAGTTCTTATTTTGTTGGAGCATGGCACCGGAATAAGAGGAGATTTTTTTCTTGGAGTTCACGAGAATATAAGTGAATTGCCTTATTTGAGTATAAGCCTTTATGCATGATGGGAAGTTATATTACTTCAATATTGGAGCGGTTAGTGGAACTGAGGTGGATCTGGATTAACTGTTGCAAGCAAGAGAGGAGCAATTCTTAGGGAGCCAAATGCAAAGGAGCTGGATGTACACAACAACAAGGACGGATTGCAGAGTTTTAATGAAATTACAACTTGGATGGCATTTGGGAGAACCTGGGGAACTAGGTATACTAGATACGCACTAGCTTGTTGTGGAGACGAGAACTTTTTGCTGTGGAGACGTGTGACCTGCCAAACCCTTGAGCTTTGTATTGTTACTACTTATTCCACCCATCTACCTACCACATTCGCACACCAACTCTGAAAAAATATTCTAATCCTATGCCAATTGTCATACAACTTCTAGCCTGGAATGAGAAACTACCAAAACTACTCCTCCTTAAGCTTACGGAGATCCGAAAGGCCTATTGGTCTTGGAGGTTACCTATAATGAAAAAGTTTGTAAGTGGATCCGGATGGGTGGTTAATTGTGCTCTTATATTCTTGTATCCGAAAGACTCTCTCTTTCTTGATCTTGTGGTGATGATGTCGTGAACTCCAGTTGGTCTTGTTTATCTACTAAGTTATTATTTCAAGACTATATAAGTATCCCAATTATTATGAGTCATATCATATGCCCCCTAACAACTCCCATCAAGAAATGATATCTAAAGCAGGGGTTTGAACCCCTGACCAAAGTGCACAAATCTTAGGCATCACTAAATCTATACCAACTTGCCACATATTCATTGAGCACAATATACACTTTGTAGGCAGAGATATCTCCCGCCTTAGGAAGTCACGAGTATTTTTTATTTTTTTATTTAAGGTCCATATTAGGAAGTCACCAGACAGCCAAGCCTAGTAGACACCTACATATCCTATCCATATGGGGTTGCGCCACACATCCATTGAGCAAAACTTTTGTGGTACATGTACACTTTATAGGCAAATATATCTCCCGCCTTAGGAAGTCACGAGTATTTTTTATTTTTTTGTTTAAGGTCCATATTAGGAAGTCACCAGACAGTCAAGCCTAGTAGACACCTACATATCCTATCCATATCGGGTTGCGCCAAAAGGACCATAGTAGTGGACATATATCATAACCCTTAGCAACTCCCATCAAGAAATGGCATCTAAAGCAGGGATTTGAACCCCTGACCAAAATGCACAAATCTTAGGCATCACTAGGTCTATATACCAACTCGCCACACATCTGTTGAGCAAAACTTTTGTGGTATATGTACACTTTGTAGGCAGAGACATCTCCCACCTTAGGAAGTCACGAGGATCTTTAAATGGATCATCAAGCTCCCCTATATCTTATCAATAAGTCCACGCCCATGGGATGAATTGCTCGTTGGATCCTTCTGTTGCAAGAATTTGCTCGTTTGAGATCAAATTCATAACTCGGGCAAGTCTCATATTGTCCTCGATTATCTTTCCCGCATCCACACAGATGATCCTTCTTCAGCAGTCTCTGATAGTTCTCCTAATATTCAACTCTTTCTGGTCATGGGCACGGGATATTGGTTCTACGACTATCAATAATATTTGCTCTTTAACACTTTTCCTTCAGAAGACAGCATCCTGTCTCCAGAAAAACTCTGAGCATGTTGTTGGCAATTCCTTCAAGAAGTCTATGACTATACCATGGTTGCAGGACATCTTTATAAAAGAGATAAGGACATAGCTTTGCTTCAATGTATTCTTCTCCATGAAATTTTGGATATTGTTCAACAAGCCCATGAAGGCCTTTGAGGTGGTCATTTCAATAGGGATAAAACGGCCCATAAGATCCTCTTGACATGATATTTTTGGCCCACGCTGATTAAAGACGTTCATGCTTATGCTCACACTTGTGATTCTTGCCAGTGGATAAGCCGATCCATGATCCATGATGCTCTTTCGCTAACATCCATTGTGACGCCACTTCCTTTCAGTAAATGAGGGATGAACTATGTTGGTCTCATTGACACTCCCGCTCAAAACATACATGCTTGCTACATCCTAGTTCTTGCTACATCCTACTAAGTGGGCTGAAGCCTGTGCTCCCCATGACAAGACGATAGTCAGCATGACACGTGTGCTATTCACGCACATCATCACGCATTTTGGTTGTCCTGCAGTAGTCTTTAGTGAATCACACCATCAGGACTATTTACACATCCACCATCGGAGAAGCATATCTCATTACCCTCAAGGTAATGGCCTAGCAGAGAGTTTGTGCTATAGACCACCTATAATAGATGCTAGGTGCAAGGAAATTAATTTTTTTTTGGACCAGACTTAGCATCAGAGGGAGTAGGGTGCTTAGCTTTACAACATCCTCAAAAATACATGCACTGATATGAAGCAGGCCTCAAACAAATAAAAGATCTAAAAAATGGAAATAGATGGAGGACATGAGAAGACATTGCAGAGCTCACAAAGGGGTCTAATATTGATAAGAAAATCTTTAAAACAGTTATGAGTGGATATGCACAGTGAACTCAGCCTTAACTCCGATCAATGGCAATTAAATGGAAAGGTAACATATTTGGTCAGAGATATCTATAAGGCTTTTAAAGCTAATAAACTCTCCAGTGCACCTAATTTATGGCAATGTGACGAGGATAGGCTGGCTTCAGCAAATGTCAAGGGATGGCGAACATACACTGCAAACAAAATAAAAAGATTCAGATGGTTGATTCTTCACCAAAGTCTAAAAACAACAATTGCAACTAGAGCCAAATATGATAATACAGCCTCAAATCTTTGCCTTATGGGATGTGGAAAAAGAGAAACTTCAAATCTTGTATTGACCTGCACATGGATGACTGAATTTTGGAGTTGGACTGCACAAATAAATCTATGGACCATTTCTGAAGCCAATCTGTTAGAATTTTTAGAAGTCGATAGTAGAATCCAGAGCTCCACAAGATCCTTAAATTGTTGGGTAATATGGAAACACAGGAATATAATGATGGAAAAGAAAGATCCCTCTTTACAATGGCTAAAGAAAGCTTTTGTTACTACACTTACAGACTCAGCAGTAGCTCATAAATTATTAAAAGAAAAAAAATTTGATAAAGCATGGACATGAATTGGTAGCTTTCGTGGTTTATATGAGTTCTTTGGTACTAATCTAACAGTGAATGATGATGTTTTACACAGACGTGCAAAGGAGACATAATCAGATTGGGGGAGCTGAAAGATAGATGGGGAATGCTAAAAACTTTGATGATGAAGAATCGCAGCTTTCCAAAGATGAACAGGTTGACACCTTCAAAATGCTAAAGCAGGAAATGGTGAATGGCAATCAAAAGTCTGCTGAAAAAAAGAGGTGTGTGGAGATTCAATAATCTGAGGCAATATTTTACAAAATTCTACCACAAATGACAGCAAAGGAGAAAAGTACATGTTCTTCTTCTACTGGATTTCACCAACTATTCCACCCAAGATCTGGATATGCTTTTGAATATTCAAAAAAGTGTGTCGGATCTCACCTTACAGGATTTTTGGGATGCAGCATAATTTTGGCATAGACAGAAAATCTTTAAAAATCTGAGATCTATTATGATACGTAATATTAGGATGCTTAGCTATTTTTGAAATCAAACAAAGATATATGTATACCAGGCAACATTTCAAATCATGGATCCAGATATAAGATCCATGGTTTTGTAGAAGTAATGATTTTGGGTTTACCTTGTAAGGTAGACTTATACATGTATTTTTTTTATATGAAATATAAAAACAACCTTGCCCTTAAAAAAAAGAAAAAAGAAAAAAGAAAAAAGAAAAAAGAAAAAAGAAAAAAGAAAAATGCATGGAACACACACCTAGATGGGAATCCCCAGCTATTTTTGGAATCAAATAGAGATATATGCATATCAGGCAACATTTCGGATCATGGATCAAGATATAAGATCCATGGTTTTGTAGAAGTAATGATTTTGGGTTTACCTTGTAAGGTAGACTTATACATGTACTTTTTTTTATATGAAATATAAAAGCAACCTTGCCCTTAAAAAGAAAAAAGAAAAAGGAAAAAAAACTTATGCATGGGACACACACCTAGATAGGACCTATCCCCACCATTGTACATAGTTGAAGTGGGTCCTTCCCCGACTAACGATAATCATGGCCACTTTCACAACGAGGTGTTGAACTCGTGACCTTGGGCATGACAATTTAGGGTCTTACCATAGAGAGAAGAGAATAAAGAAAAAATAGAAATAATATAAAGAGAAGAGAAGAATAGAGAGAAAATCTCGAACACTTAGAACAATTAGGTGTAGCATTGGGAAAATCGATAGTGCCTTCTTTCTTTCTTTCTTTCTTTCCTTCTTGTGGGGGATGGGGGGTTCAAACATATTTAGATTGATCAAATGGTGTGGTCAATGACCATGTTATTCCACCTTATAAGGGACAAGGATCAAAGACGAAGGATTGGTCTCGACTCTCGACCCTTGAAATATGGTGAGAAGGTGTAAGGAAGGCGCATTTTTAGTACATCTTTTAAATGAAACTTTCTTTCACTATTGACCGCATGGTCCAGCAAAATGACCTATAGTGCATCTCTCTTAGATTTTATAAATTCCCTTAAGATAACCAAAATTAGAGACTGTCCAATTAAGATAACCAAAATTAGAGACTGTCCAATTATTCCCTTGAATTCCATGACATTCCAAACAATTCTCTAAACATCCCTTTACATTCTCCAAGATTCTTGTTAATTATAAATGTTAACCCAAAATTAGAGACTGTCCAATTATTCCCTTGAATTCCATGACATTCCAAACAATTCTCTAAACATCCCTTTACATTCTCCAAGATTCTTGTTAATTATAAATGTTAACCCAAAATTAGAGACTGTCCAATTATTCCCTTGAATTCCATGACATTCCAAACAATTCTCTTAACATCTCTTTACATTCTCCAAGATTCCTGTTAATTATAAATGTCCTAGACCATTCCTTTTGAAGCTTTGAGCAAGCAGATTTCAAGGGTGCCATGCCTTTCCAACCCGAAGTTTAAGGCATTTGAGCAGATTTCAAGGGTGCCATTCCAACCCGAAGTTTAAGGCATTTAATGTCAGACATGCGAGAAAAACGGAAAACGATTAATGCCCAGCTATAGCTTTGGCATTTAAAGATCATCTATGAAGGCCTCAAAACGCCTTTCCAATAGCTATTTTACAAAAACAAGTTTGTTTTGGTTATTGCTCAAGATTAGGAGCAATAGCTCAATATACACGTGGATGTTCAAATGACATTATTGGGACTATTTTAGTTCAGTTTTAAATGGTAAGCGTGATCATGTCAAGGAAAAAGTAAGCAAAATAAGAAAAAGAGGGTACTATTAATAACTTTAATTGGCACTTAAATTTGTATATAAATAATAGTAGATAGTAGATAACAAATTTCAGTCATTCACTAGAATCCTTCCACTCATTCTTCCAAAATCTTCAGCTTATTTTGTTATTTCCATGTTACAGCTACATCATGGGAGGCAAGAAAACATGGTCTGTATTTCATGGCCAGATATATGTAATAATTGATGTCCTAAAATTTTTACTTACAAGATCCCTTTATCCTTTCATAGGCTCTCAATATTCCAACACCTGACATTCAAGTTAAAGACAAAAACCTGCGGAACAACATGCAAGTGACATGTTCATTGCACAAGTTAAACTCTGAATTAAAAAAAATACCTGTATTCGCAGTAAATTGGAGATGGCAAGCAGATGAGGAAGGCTTCTGCTATGTTGAACCTTATGGTACCGATCACAAGTCACATTCTTCATGAATCCTACCAAAATAAGGAATTAGGAAATATAGATTCTCTAATACAGACTAGAAACAATCAACATCAATCATTTATTACTTATCTACAAATACATAGATTCTGCAATTCCACAACCAGCGATCTCATTGTTCATGGCAGAAGGTTTTATCAACATATATTGCAGATGTGTTTCCTCTTCTGCTTTTTGCCTTACATGTATCAAATTAAGCATGCTTTAAAGGCCTGAATGAAAGCTAACTAAATTGTGTGATGAAGATCTTTTTTTCTCTCATCTGCAATCACATATAGTTCAACCCCTTAACAACATACCTCCTTATGCAATTACTATCTGATCTTTACAATTGTAAAATGTACAATTGTACAATATCTGCACAAGTTTCACGCTTTCCCAACCACGGTATACAGGCTGGCAAGCATGATATATGCAGATGCATCTTCAGGATCTAAATCAAAGAGAACTTTTGCAGCGCGCTTTCCTCGTTCCATATCATTAAAAATTCTGCAGGAACCAAGCAATGCCCTCCAACACGTCGCATTAGAATGATGAGCCATACTGTAAATTTGTGCCTCAGCTTCATCCAGCCATCCAACACGCCCAAGAAGGTCACTTGTGCAATTACAATGTTTCAATGGTGGCCCAATGTTGTGATCGTAACCCATAGAAACAAAAAAGTGGTATGCTTCATTAATTAGGCCAGCATGATTACAAGCATACAACACAGTTAAGAAGGTTATTTCATCTGGTACCATTTCTTTCAGCTTCATCTGTTGATAAATCTTCACTGCTTGGCTACCATAGCCATGGTGCCCATGTGCCCCAATGATAGTGTTCCATATGACAGTATTTCGTGCAGGCAGTTTATCATATACTATATGTGCTTCTTCTAGACACCCGCATTTTGCATACATATTTAGAATAGCATTATTGACAATAATATTTGTTTTAGACACGTGGTTCGAAATATATGCATGCAACCACTTACCATTTACCATGGACATTTGATCTGCACATGCATCAAGAATGCTAATGAAGACTAGACTATCTGGTTTTAGGTTTTCGAGCATCATACCTTGAAAAAGTTGGAGCGCCTTAGCAATGCGTCCTTGACGAGTATAGCCTACAATAATCGCATTCCAAGAGGAGATGTCCCGTTGTGGCATTGTGTCAAATACTTTAGAAGCTTCCTCAATGTACCCATTTTGAGCATAACCAGCTAGCAAAATGTTCCATGAGATCACATTCCTCTGGGGCATTTTTTGAAATAAACTAAAAGCCTTTGCAAAGTGTTGGCATTCAAGATGACCTGCAATCAAAGAATTCCAGGAAGTAATGTCCTTTTGTGGCATTCTATCAAAGAAGGCAATGGCCTCTTTGAGGTGCCCTCGCCTAGCATAACCCGATAATAAAGCATTCCATGAAACCACGTCCCTTTTGGGCATTTGCTTAAAGACATAAAAAGCTTCCTTAAGATGTCCCTTTTGAGCAAAACCTGAAACGATAGCAGTCCATGAGACAATATCTCGGCTAGGCATTTGACAAAAGAGTTCAAGAGCCCTTGGGAGGACGTCTTGCTGAGCATATGCTGAGATCAAGGCATTCCATGAAGCTATATTTCGAAAAGGCGTCTTGTTGAATAACTCCATTGCCTCCTCAAAGTGACCATGCTGAGCATAACCATTAATCATGGCATTCCAAGAGACTGCATTTCTTTGAGGCATTTTTCTAAAAATGTCAAGAGCTTCCTTCAACTTCCCCTGTTGGACATGGCCGGATATCAATGCATTCCAGGCAACTGTATCTAATTGTGGGATTTGAATAAACAAATTAAAAGCCTGGTCTAGCCGACCTTGCTGACAATAAACCGAAATCATAGTGGTAGCTGATAGCAAACTTTTACAGGGCATACAGTGGAATAATTCCTCAACTTCTTTAAACCATCCCTGCTGAGCATAAGATGCAATCATGATGTTCCAAGAATAGGAATTACGTTTATCCATGTTATTAAAAACGGCTCTAGCATCATGGAGAGCTCCACATTTGCCATACATTCTGATAAGCAGGTTTGAAAGAAACAAATTTGTTTCTAGCCCGTTTGCCACAATCCTGTGGTGAAGGTTCTTGCCTTGTGATAAAGTGCTTGAATTGGCACACTTTCGTAACTCAAAAGCAATGCGAACAACATCCGTTTCATCCTTCTTCTTTTTCAGAGTAATGACTGGAAGATTACAACTAATGCCCACCACAGTTTCCATTGGGTCTGACGCACCCACTAATGCATCACTCTGGACCTCCAAACACCTTGAAACATACCTGCATCTCTGCCCTATTCTGCTTTCCAGAAGAAAGACGCATAAACCAAAACCCCGGCTAAACCCTGTTCCCGGCCAAGAACCCCGTTAGCTGTAAATCTGGCCAAAAACTGCCATAGTCTAAGCGCAAGAACCTCCATAACTATGAATCTGGCCAAGAGCCTGCGCAAATCCGTTAGCCATAGCCTGCAGAAATCCATAGCCATAGCCTGCCGCGGAAATCCGTGAAGTACCCGCTGCAAAAAAAAAAGTAATGATCAAAATAATTTTGGTTATATACTGCACATATTTTGGTTTTTGAATGCAAACCATCTTCAAAAAATGGTTTTCAAAAAAATGTTTCTACGACAGATGACACAATACTATACCATGTCTCAAATATATCATCCTAATTGATGTCCTTCAGAAACATGTATTGTACTCAATTCCAAGCAACTTATGTGCATCCAAAGTATTCAAGTACATTTGGTTTCTCAGAATGTCTTTAGTATATTTTACTTGGGAAAATGTAAGATATATTAATACTACAAAATAATACCATTATATTACAATTTGTCTATCTATCAAAAGGAATATTTAGAGAATGTTCAAAAAAAAAAAACCATTCCCCAAGGTTTGGTTTTCAGATGCAAACCTCATCCCATTGTTTGGTTTTCAAATGCAAACCAACAGATACACCTTGGTTGTCCCTGCAACCCAATCAATCCAACTGGATTGAAATTTTGCTCCTTGCTCCCAAACTTCTACTTTATGGTATCAGATAGGAAGATCATTTTCTTTGTCAAGTGTTGTTAGGCTAGGGTGGTGGGGTTGCCAGCTCTCGCAGACGTGCCATACCTTGTGGTACCAAACTCTGTTTCCTCATTGTGCCATAAAACCCCCCATCCCCAAATGCATGGCATGTTTCGCATTTCTGAGAGACTAGAAGCCAGAGTGTCTGTACCATAGACCACCCATCCTGCAGCTACTAACCCTAAACATGCCCATTTCGATGCCAGATTCAATGCTGGGGGCTGGAATTCGCGGCAAATCCCAGCCTCAATCCCATCGAACGAGATGGAAGGTTAAGGTAATTGTGCATGATCGAAAAAATTGCATAGAGATAAAGCACAATTTCATGAAATTGAGAAATTTCGTGATTTCAATTAGGGACGGGATTGTTTTTTAGACCTTTTTTAGGAAGGAAGGAAGGAAGGAAGGAAGGAAGGTTCTTTTATTGTCCGCGGAGGCCAATCGGCCTATGGGACCCAAATTACACGGGTGCAGCAAGCCCGTTGCTACCCGGATTAAAAAAGCCCCCTCCTTAGGAGGGAAAAACCGTCGCAGCAACAAGCCTGCTGGCAGCTGTACAAATATACATATACACATGAATTCCTGGCACCTCAGGTAGGCGCCCCGGGGCAGAGGTGAGTCCGCAGATCCAAAACCTCCTGGAGGTAGGACCCAAGGGATCCCGACGCGGCAGCATCTTGAGTAGCTTCGCGGCAGGCGCGGAACCGGTCGCACTAAGAGAACGTGAAGCGAGCCCGAATCGACTATAGGTCGGATGACTACGGAAGGCATGGCTTTCATCCTCAACAACCCCGGTAACACCGGCTAAAGCACGGTCCCGGCGCTGCTCTCCAACCCAACCGTCTCAAGCCTCTGAAGATAGTGGGCCCCCTCGCTCAATGGATCGCGATGATCTGCGCTTCTTCATGGCAACCGAGAGAACGGTGTAGAGCCGTGGGCCTCGAACTAGGGTGGGGTTTATGTGTTTGTTTGTAGTGTGCCATCTTTACCGCTTCGAGCATGGTGGTCCCAGCTTCCCCAGAAACAAGAGTCCAAGCACCCCTCGGCCTATCCCGTACCGGGCTGCCTCAGGTGCACTTGGATGCACCTATCTGGCGTCTACGTTCCCTAGCGCCCGATGCGGGCTCTCTTGTCCTTCCAACAAGCCCCGAAGTCGCTGGGCTCATCGCCACAACGTAAGCCAAGTCGCGGGGCCGAGTGTAAGCCTTTTGCCGGGCCATCTTTGGAAATAAACAATAAGTCTATCGAGGGCCGCATGCTGCAGGGGCATGAATCCTGTCTCCTGCAACAAAATCTGATATGGAACTGAGGGCTTGACCCCAAGTGCCCATGTCAAAAATGCTTTCTGGACCTGCTCTAAGTCGTTCCAAGTCGCCAAAGACACCACTGGGCTCCACACCTCGACCCCATACAGAAGAACTGGCTCCACCAGTGCCCGGAACAAATGTGACTGGTGGCCCCCATCCATACGGCTACCCTGGACTATTGTTTTGCATTATGTCTGGCCTTCCAACCTCGCGGTCACCGGCGGGCTTAATGGATGCATCCCAATACATTGAGGACGTAAATTCCACCCCCAGGTACTTGTAGCTGTGTGTGACCTCTACCATCTGCCCCTGATAAGTGAGCGCTGGAGGTGCTGGATGACGTGAGGAGGATATGAGGACCACCTTAGTCTTGGCCAGGTTGACACGCATGTCCATCGCCTGGCAGAATGTGTCCAGGGCATCTAGGTGTGCCTGCATGCCCTCTGGTGTATGGGCCAAGAGGTCCACATCATCTGCATAGATGAGCTGCCGGATGACCTAGTGCAAGAGCTGTATACCGTCCCTCCCATTGGCAATAAGCCAGGCTTCCAACTGGTCAATGTAAAGTCCAAAGAGTGTGGGTGAGAGAGGACAACCTTGCCTAACTCCAATGGTGCTGGCAAATGACTGTCCTTCCGGTTGCATGCGGCCTGTGCAGCTCTCGTACAGTTTGTACACTGCGTTCTGCAGATCCATAGGGAGCCCCAGATGGTGCAATCTGGCCCACAACTTTTCCCCGGTATCGTGGTCGAAAAGCTTTTGCAAAGTCCACAAAAGCAAAGATGCAGTCCTCCCCGACGGTTCCTGTTGTCCTCGACCAAGGCCCTGAGTGTGAAGATGTGATCAATGGTCGAATGTCGGGGTCGGAAGCCTGCCTGAGTGAGTGCCCTGACTTCCGCTGCCTCTGCCCATCTGGTTACCTGCTGTTCGAGAATGCCCGCGCCGCGGCTTGGCAAACACCGAAATGACCATGATGGTTCGGTAAGTTCTTTGGGACGGTGTGGGTCCCCGCCTTGTAGATCGGAACAACCACGCCAGGGTCCATGACCGGGGAAAACCCTCTTGCAGCAAATTTGTTGAACAATGCGACAGGGCCGGGCACCATGGGCTGCCCCGTCTGCCCACTGAGCAACTCGCTTTGGTAGCCGTCTAAGTCTGCTTGCCTTCCCATTAGCCAGGGCTACTGCACCCCTCTTCGACATCTTCTTACGTGATCACCCGGTGATTGGCCATATTCTTGAGGGGGCACATCTGTCCGTGTTCGGGGGATCATAAAGTCATTGCAGTCTTTGCTCCCATTACCCGCCGTGATGTTCCCGTAGGTTTTGGCTTTGGCACGCAAAGTACCTGCGCCCGAAAGTTCTTCGTGTGAAATCTAGTAGGCGAACATTTCTCCTTGGTGTCTTGCCAAGTACCTTGCCTTTGTTTCCTTGAGGAAGGGGTAATGGCTGGTGGCTTTGCTTCGTGTGTCTGATCCATGATGAGGCCCAGTCTTGGCGTTTGCGTTCACTTACACTCGACATCAAACCATCATTCGCGGAAAGGTTGCGGCCTCGATCTGGCGTGGGGAGGTCTCCCCAAAGCACACAATACGCCTGATGCGAGGAGCTCAACCCGGCTGGTCGGTTTCTTTGCTCCGGCGTGTGGGCCCGCTTGAAGCGGGGAGGGCTTCTGCGAGCATGTCGGTATAACCCTCCGCTGCTCATAATCCAAAAGCGCGGCCAGAGGTCGGCAAGGTGCTACTACTCTTGAGGGGCCGTAGCGGCTGGCGGGCCAGCTTCACATAGAGTGGGAGGTGATCCGAAATCGGCCTCCTGCGTCCCCGAATTGTCCGCGTTAACGCGTGAAAATGGCTGACAAGGTGTACATCCCGCGCGGCCACTATGACATAATCCACGACACTAGTTCTGCCGCCGTGATTGTCCTGCCTACAAGTGTACCCGTGGGAAGAGGGCCATTGTGGTAGGCCATTGCATATGAGCAGGTCAAAGATACCGCACATCAGGAGCAATTGTCTGCCAAAGCGGGTGACCTGACTGTCATCTGAGTGCCGTGTGCAAGCTGCCTCTGTGGGGCCTCGCAAAGACGCCATCCGCATCAGGGGGTCCAAACCATGGCTCGCTACAGTGTCACCCCTGTCCGCGCATTGAAGTCTCCAAGGAGCATGACTCTGCCCATCCGGTTGTGCTGCTGTATGTCATCATATAGATGGACATACGGGTCCATCCTGTCCACCTCCAGGTGGCTGTGATAGAAGGGACTCTCTGCATGGGGAAAGTAGCAAGCAGCTAGGAAGAGAGGATCTCCGCCCGGGGTGGTGCACTTTCGGACCCACAAGTAGCGGTTATGTCCATGCGGTCACCCGGTAGTAGCAGTGCAACTCCACCCAGTGCCCACGTCTCCCCTGTACAACCATTGAACACCGAAAATGCCGGTACCACCGCGGTCGGGGGCACTGTGGTCTGGTGTTCCCATGTCTCCATGAGGAAGATGAGGTCCATGTCCACAGCCCTCTCGGGTTGAGGCTATCGCCCTTACGCCGCGAAACCCCGACAGCTTCCATACCACCACCCGAGGCACAATTCCTATTGGCGGTCGGAGATGCTTGTGTGGTGTGTGTCACGGATGGACCAAAGGTGGGGAGCGAGGGCGAAGTTAGGGGGCACTTGGACAAGCGTAGTGGAGGCGGCGGGCGGCGTTTGGGCTGGCGCGAGCGCACCGAGTTGTAGGGACAGTGCGGAGGATGGGGAGCGCGAGGCAGAGGGTAGCATTTGGTCGGCAGGTGCAGTACCGCGGCATTTGGTTGATGGCGGGCGTCCCGGACCTGGCGAACTCCCCGCTGCGTGCCTCTGTTACCTTTGGAGTAAGATCCCTCACATCAGAGAGATGTGCCCTTCCGAGGTAACTTGCCTGTCGCGATATGGCCTCTCGAACTTGTGCATCCGCGAATCGTGAACACCACCAACTTCGGTTTGTGGCACGGGCGCCTGGACCCCATCTTAGGGCTAGTCGGCGTAACACGAGCAGTCCCGGACCAGGGGAAACGTCATGCCCAAGGATCTCCTGT
Source organism: Isoetes taiwanensis (assembly GCA_021234155.1). NCBI lineage: Eukaryota > Viridiplantae > Streptophyta > Lycopodiopsida > Isoetales > Isoetaceae > Isoetes > Isoetes taiwanensis. Next base: position 7,260,362 of record JAJEKV010000023.1, read on the forward strand.
GTATCTTTGGTGAGATTCTCTCCCAGCTCTTCAGATAGGCCCCGAACTACGGGTTGTGGCTCCGCGCTGCGCTCCACCGACTCGGGCGTCCGATGAGGGCACTGCCCACTTTGGCCTGGTGGCGGCACGCGTGATGATGGTGCTGGCGGGCGGTCTTGGCCGAGGCTGGCGGGTTGTTGGCGTTCGGAGTTGACCAAGTGACCCGATTGGCGTCTTGCGGGGTTGTTGGGCTTACGATGCGGTGTGTCATGTCTTTGCGGCTTACGTTCTCGAAGTGCGGGCTCCGGCTCTTGCAAGGCTTGGTCTGTCTTGCCATCTCCCGCGTGCGGTGCGCCATTGTTCATCGCCTCTGCCGGTGGAGGCCCTTGCCTTCTTTGAGCAGCGGCGGTCGGAGACTCTGCATTTCCGGTCCGTGCCAAATCCTTCTCCCGAAGAGCGCTTCGATCTTTGCACGGTTAACTTCCAAGGCGGCCTGCAACCTCTGTCTTGCAGCGGTAGCCTCCTCAACTTCCAACTGGAGTGTGGCCTGTGCGCACCGTGCCATGGCATTGGCCTCATCGACCTCGATCTGGGGGGTGAGGCGTGATTGCAAGTGTCTCTCATGGCGCTGCCGGTCCACATCTGTCTCGCGGCGTCCGGGGTATCCACAGCGAGCCTGCATGTCTGCGCGAGCACACTAGCGGTCTTCTTTGTCTCTCGAGTGCACCAGCGAATCTTTGTCGTCCACCGGTGTGCTTGGGTCTCCAACTCGATGTCTGTTGTTTTGCTATCACCAAGCATGCAGCGCCGCGGTGGAATGTTGAAGACTCCATCTCCGTCTCGGGCCCGTTATGCGGGCACTATTAACCTCAACCCGGCTTGGATGGCGGCCCAAGGTTCTGCCAATGGAGAGGGCCCTGTGGGGCCTGAGCAGCTAACTTCCGTCTGCCGAGCCGGCCTGGATGTGTGGGCCTTGGCCCGGGCCTCCTTCCTCATGGAGGATGTCTCTCCCTTGCCCATTGCGTCTGCACGGGGCCGCTTCCTTGTTGGCCCTTCTTGGTTTTCCCAGGCAGGCTCGGCCTGCGGGAGGTCAGCAGGCTGTGCTGGGGTTTGCCCGAGGTGGGGTGCTGTGGTCTGTAGAAGTTCACCTGCTAGGGGTGAGTCCGGATGCTCACTTGCTTCTGTGGCCATGACTTGGGGTATGGCACGCCAAGCAAGGTTTAGGTAGGCTATGGCAGGGGCTTGTCAGGTCTGGCAGGGCTAGGCAGGCTGTGGCAGGGCTGTGGCCAGGCTAGGCAAGGCCAAGAGGTAGTTGGTTGGGCTATGGCAATGTCAGGCAAATGTTGGAGCCTAGCTCAACATTTTGCAAACATATTGACCAAAAGTTTATCGGAAGCCAAGTTTACAAAATTCAAACAAAGTCTGGGAATATTAGCAGAGCTACAGGAGGAGTCAGAAAGTTGACTAAGGGATTTTATCTTCCCTGTTGCAAATAACAAGATTCTGTAAAATGAAAGGGGTAAATTTAAGGTGTTTATTTTCTCTGATAATCATTTGATAGTCATTTTACAGAATTAGCTGAAGAAGGAAGTTGAGTTAAAGGATTTTATCTTCCTTAACTCAGGAACAACATGTTAAAGGATTTTATCTTCCTTTTATTTTTTCTGATAATCATTCTACAGAATAAGCTGAAGAAGGAAGTTGAGTTAAAGGATTTTATCTTCCTTAACTCAGGAACAACATGTTAAAGGATTTTATCTTCCTTAATTTAGAAGCAGCTTGACAACAGAAATCAGTTTTAGCATGAAAGGGGAATGTAGGAAATGATCATGCTAAAGGTTGGGAGAAGTCAAGAGCATATGAAGCAGACATATTGCATGAAGGGGCAAGACAAATTTAAAGGTTAAGTTTTAAACAAGGTTGTGGTAAATATATCATATAAACTGAACCATTGAATATTTACATTATTAAATGCGAGAAGATTTCGAAGCAAAGGTTCATATTGGAGGGAATTTGAACTATGAAATTGGTAAGTCCGGAGATCATTGAAGCGGCCGAGCTTGGCTCCTAATCGGCCGAATCCATGCCAGTCAGTAGGATTTGGCCCTATAAATCAAAGAGCAGAATGGAGAAAAGATTAGAGTGATCGGGTATAGCTCATTTTATATGAGGCTTAGGCTGTCGGGGTTTGCACGAAATAATTCTAATAGTTCATACCATTGAACTTTCTGATTTGCAATTATCATATTGTTATATGATAACCCTACTTGTTATTTGCATTGAAATGCTCTATATTGCCTAGTTAATTCATGATTAATAAATTGAAGATCCTTGCACTTGAGTTATTATTTTCTTTCAGCTCACACATATATTTCTCCTCTGCTTTAGTGGCTCCAAAGACTATTTATTCTGAGATAGAGAAGACCATCAGAAGATTCATTTGGAAGGGATCTCATTTAGTGAACTGGAAATATATTACCAAGCCAAAAAAATTTGGTGGTCTGGGCTGCAAAAACCTTCATTTGCAGGCTTGTGCCCTTGCTGGTAAATATGTATGGAAGTCCTTTATTAATAATTCTAGCCCTTCTTCTCAGTTTATTAAATTCTGGCTATCTTGCTCATATCCAGATGGTCACCCTTCTATTGCTCATATTATGCCAGATTCATGTTTCAATGTTCTTCATCCTGGTTCTAACACTTCTCACCTGAACTTACGTATTATAGGGGTTGCAGAGGCAGCAGATGATGCCCTTTCTGATATGGATGCTGCTCTGCATTTTTTCACTGATGTCATGCATGTGAAGGCTGGTTTTCTCAGTACAGGAGGACCTCTCCCCTCTTCAATTATGTAACCGTAAGGAGGAGCTCTGCAAGGTGAGGGCAGCCCGCCTGTAAAAGAAATGGGCAGTGTACTGGGGAGGCGCAGCAATTATTCTAGATCAATGGCCTTCCAATCCTTGGACTGGCTATGTCTAGATAATTTTAGAAGCATAAATTTACCACTAGCATTAGCATTATCTTATCTTATTATTGGTAGCCAATTAATATTTGGTTATTGTGTTTGGTGATGGGGCCTAGTCCCCAGGTTTTAGATGGGTTGTTGCCCTTGCATGTGCCGTCCCATAACCCGATGGGTTCCCCTGGACGTAAAAATTTATCTTATCTTATCTTATCTCTTATGAGGAACATAATTATGGCCTGGAATAAAGTTCACTCTTGCTTTGACTATGCTGCCCCTCAGGATCTTAATCTGCAAATGACAATCTTCTGGAACCATGTGCTTAAAAATCATCCCAGTAAGGTTTTAGCCCTGAGACATCCAAGAATCTATAAGAAGTGGTCTGACTTTGGCTTCATGTTCTTAAGTGATCTCTACATCAACAACAAATTCATTTCTTGGACATCTTTGAGGAATATTTTGCAGGGAACTTCAAGCAACAAAAAGATCTATCTTCATATTAAATCTATCCTTCCTCGGAATTGGTTGAATAATGTTGTTCCTAAAGCAACTAACTGGTGTCTTGATGGCAAATGTCACTACAAGGTCAGTAGGATATACTCAGCCATAAACAGATCTGATGTCCCCTCCAAGGCAATCACTAAAAGGTCTATCTCAGAAGAGGATGGTAATGCTCTATTTCATGAAGTGTGGAATTCCTTCTGTCTTCCTAAGGCTAGCTTCTTTATTTGGCTTCTGGCTAACAAAAGTATTCCAAACCTCCAAATGATCTCTAGAAGAAATGATGATATCTCTGCCCTATGCCAACTTGGTTGCAGGATGGAAGAAAATCTTGACAACATCTTCCTTTGCCCTAAACTTAATCCTTTTTGGTCGTGGTTTGATGATAAGTTGGGTTTTCTATTCCCCTCGAAAGTCACTGGCAATTTATTAACCTATATTCAAAACAATTGTGCTTTTGCCAACACCATTATGCTTATTGCATTATGGAATATCTGGAAAGCAAGAAATAGAATTGTGTATGGTAAGAAGAACCTCTCAATTTTCTGGATTAAGATGCATTTTCAGCTTGATATTGAATCTACTGCCTCAGTCCATAAAACGAAATTTGCTGACCTACTACCAACATCTACTACCAATTGCAAATTATCACACACTGAGAGCTTACTCACACCTACTACCAATTTCAAAGTATCATCCATTGGGAGTTTACCCACACCTACTATCAACTCCAAAGTCTCACCCATTAGAAGCAGAGTCACACTTACCACACCGATTACCAATTCCAAACTATCACTCATTGGAGCTTACTCACACCTACTGCTACTTCCAAAGTATCACCCATTGGGAGCTTACTACATTTACTATGAATTGCAAAGTACAACCCCGCAAGTCCATATCACACATGCCCTACTACCAATTCTATAGTATCGCTCATGAGGAGAACACTACCAATTCCAAAGTATTATCTATGAGGATGTCTAGAGCATTTCACATTCTTATTCACACATACTGCTCAACCCTCTATTCTATTACCAACAAAGTATCATTCATGAGTGCATACTGACACATACACCCATGAGGACCCATACCACATCTATACCCATGGGGCCACATCTATTAACTTTAATACCAATTCTAAAGTATGACGATTCTAAAGCATCACTCATGTGAAACTCACACATCTATGATACCCATCACACCTACTGCCAATTCCAAAGTATCACCTACAAGAAGTTGACTCGCATCTATCACACTTATTGAGGTGCTTATCCAGGAGCATCTGGAATATTTTAGCACATTCTATTTTGAGTTTTTGCAAAGTTTGAAAAAACTTGCTATTTTTGGACTTAGGAGCTTGGTATGAGCATCTGAAACATTCTGTTTTGAGGTTTTGCAAAGTTTCAAAAAGCTTGCTATTTCTAGGCTGGGGTTTGAGCAGTTTGCAAAGTTTTAAAAAAGTTGCTATTTTTAGACTGAGGTCTTGCCCATAAGCATCTGCAAAATTCTAGAACATTCTATTTTGAGTGTTTGCAAAGTCACAAAAAACTTGCTATTTTTAGACTGAGGTGCTTGCCCATGAACATCTACAACATTCTAGAACATTCTATTTTGAGTAGTTTGGAAAGTTCCATAAAACTTTGTATTTTTAGACTGAGGTGCTTGTCCAGGAGCAATTAAAACATTCTAGAACGTTTTTTTTTAGTTTTTGCAAACTTTTAGAAAACTTTCTAAAAAAACTTGTTATTTTTAGACTGAGGTGCTTGCCCATGAGCATCTGGAACATTCGAGAACATTCTATTTTGAGTGTTTGCAAAGTTCTGAAAAGCTTTATATTTTTAGACTGAGGTGCTTGCCCAGGAGCATCTGAAACAGTCTAGAGTAAGGTACTTTTTATTTTTAGATGTGGTAAAGGTTCTCATGGGTATAGATGCGGTATGGGTCCTCATGGGTGTATGTGTGAATATACTCCTCATGGATGATACTTTGGAATTAGTAGCACCGCAGTAGGTGTAAGTAGGCTCTTCATGGATAATAGTTTAGAATGAGTAATAGGCGTGAGTAAACTCCTCATGCATGGGTGCCAAGTAATAGATGTGGTAAAGATCCTCATGGGTGTAGATGTGGTATGGGTCCTCATGGGTGTATGTGTGAGTATGCTCCTCATGGATGATACTTTGGAATTAGTAGCAAGTATGATAAGAATGTCAAGTGTCCTGGAGTGTAGAATATGTGAGTAGGCTCCTCATCGGTGATACTTTGGAGTTAGTAATAAGCATAAGTAAGCTCCTCATGGGTGGTTGAGTAATGGATGTTGATTAACATGGGAAGTTTCTTGAATATATAGGGGTTGTACTTTAGAATCCATAGTAGATGTAGTAAGCTCCCAATGGGTGATACTTTGGAAGTAGTAGTAGGTGTGAGTAAGCTCCCAATGGGTGATAGTTTGGAATTGGTAGTCAGTATAGTAAGTGTGAGTCAGCTTCCTAATGGATGAGACTTTGAAATTGGTAGTAGGTGTGACTAAACTCCCAATGTGTGATAGTTTGGAATTGGTAGTAGATGTTGGTAGTAGGTGTATATGCATGAGTGAGCTCTTAGTGGGTGATACTTTGGAATTGGCAGTAAGACTACATGGTCGGGCCCTTTTCTTTTCCATCGTTCCTGAGCTCGGCCTCAGCCAGGGCCTCGCCTCTGTTTGGACATCTTTGATATTATTCTTCGGCTCGGCCTCGGCCGATACCTCACTTTCACTACAAGAGGAAGGGGGTATTAGAGTCAGTTTTATCGTCAGAAGGATATTTCTGGTGTTTTTTGAGGTGAAAACAATGTTCTGTAGTCATTAGCAGCACTTATAGTTAGATATTTCTCTGATGCTAATTCTGACGCTATATCTGACTTTACGGATGATGCTATATCATTTTAACCATTCTAACGCTACAGCTAACGTTATATCTGAGGTAGAAGCTGATGCACGATGAGTCAAAGGTGTTAACATTAGGTTCAAATATACATGTCATCTGACTCTAATTTTGACGTTATGCCTGACTCTAAAGATGATGCTATATTATTTTAACCAATCTAATGCTATAACTGACGTTATAACTGACGTAACAGCTGATGCACTATGAGTCAAAGGTGTTGGCATTAGGTTCAAGCATACACGTCATCTGACTCTAGTTGTGGCCATACAATTGACGCTATGTTTGACTTTATGTTGACCTCTACTTCTGACGCTATGTCTGACACTATCATTAGTTCCAATTTTGACTCTACTAGTGACTCTAGTTCTGACCTTACAATTGACGCTATGCTTGACTTTATGTTGACCTCTACTTCTGAAGCTACGTCTGACACTATCATTAGTTTCAATTTTGACTCTATCAGTGACTCTTTATTAGATGCTACTATTGACTCTATTTCTAACCCTATGTCTGATGCTATTATTGACTCATTCAGTAGTACGAACTCTACTACTCATGCTAACATGTGATCTAACTCTTGTTTGTACATTATGTCTAGAGCTGATGCCATCATTGACTCTATGTCTAACTTTATACCATTGACCCATATCGTATGCACTCTACTTATAGTCATGCACTTTACTATTCATTTTAAGCCTTTTGAATAATCCCATATGCAAAGATACCAAAAGAGACATTTGCCATCTATTCAAATAACCATTTGTCTATACACTTTTAATATAACTACTCTTTCTCTACATTTTTCATTTTCTCAAAAGTCCTCATTTCATACATACCTATGTGGCTAGAACAAGATTGCCAAGGCTACGAATATACAATAAAGTGTGCATTATCATACTTGTCTCATATGATTTAAAAGTTCCACCAATACATAATATTAGCAATTGTGTATCAAGAGGATCTCAATACAATATTCCTCAACGACAATGACATATACTTAAAAAAAATCATTGAACTAGTCTTTAGTAATGTCATATAGCAAATCCTGCTCAACTTCTTCTATTTCATCATCATCCAATTGCAAAGGGAGCCGCGATACATGTCTCTCTGTCCCATTTTCTATGTCGTTATCCTCATCAAAGTAGTCATCAAGTATACAATGTTCTGGGCTATGCATTGGAGACCTTACCTAAAGGCCTTGATGGTCCTCTAATTGTGAATCATGCTCGTGGTCAATGGTTTCTTCAACTGGGTCAATCAACTCCAACTCACGAGGAAGTGGAATATCAGATGATGATCCTTGGGTATGGCAATAACTCTTCGAGAAGTTGGTCGTGAATGAACCACTATCCGCCATTTCTTATCCCTAGGATTATCATGGAAAAATACTTGCTTCACCTGACTAGGAAATATAAAAGTTCGTCTAGATCTCTTAAGACATGTGAAGTGTCTACCTCATAGAATCCAGAAGGGTGTACTCGAATGGTTTGATTTCTTCCTTGGGTTTGTGTTTTGAACCATTTGGCCTTTAGCACATTCACATGGAATGAACAAAAGTTCAAGTCCATGATTTTGGTACTAACTCCAATATAATCAACATTGCCATCAATAGGATTTATGTCCTCCGCACTACATTGACTCCTTTGAAGAAAGGAAGCCATTATTCCAGAGTCAAAAGTGACACGACCTTTATCAACTTCCTCAATACGAAAGTGTTGTTCATATGCCCACATTGAAGAATGATATCTTATCTACAAGTGAGAATAAGAAACATTAGTCATAATTTGGTAACAAAATACAAATTGGAAAACATTGCTCGTAGTTTACAACAACATATATATTAGATTGATATCTTTAAAATATAAATAGGACTGGAATTTCTTTAATAGGAACATTCTATTCTATTCTCACAACCTAAAGCAATGTTGAAGTCATCAATGGATATCTTCTCGCCTTTCTCCTTTGCTTTGTCCATCTCTTGGACCAACAACCAATTTGGCATTGATGAAGGTAAATCCTCTAGATGATCTGGATATCTTAATCTCCCTCTTCGAGATACTCTGTTTTCTCGTGCATATGCTTCTCTAGCCTTTTTTATTTCATCACGAGCCTTCTCATATAATTCATGCCATCGTCCAAGGCTTTCAGTATTGTTAATGACAAACCTATTGATGGCAAAAAATTCTTCATCACTTAGCTTTCGACCTTCCTTACCCAATCCTTGTAACACTTCACCTTCTAGCTCTTCGTCGATATCTTTTTTCCATATTCTAGATGCATTAGGATGTATTGAGGTCGTAGCTTCAGTAAGAAAAAATAATGTCTCCTGTACCAAATGTCCCTCAGCAATACAACCTTCAGGCTTTGCCATTTGCCGCACAAATCCTTTCAAAACTTTCATATATCGCTCTAAAAAGAACATCCACCTAGATGGAGCTGGACCAACGAGCATAATTTCTCGTGGCAAATGTAGTAGTAGATGCACCTAGCATATAAACATTAATCTTCCCATATTTCAAAGTTATAATCTATAAGTATCTTGTACTTACTTGTAGGTCAAAGAAGCTAGTGGGGAAAATCATCTCAAGCATACACAAAGTCTCTACAATTTCAACTTCCATTGCAGGAATGTCTTCAACGTTAATTTCCTTTGATGCAACCCATCTAGAGAACTTGCCAAGTCTATAAATGATTGTATGTACAGATGGTGTAAGACAGTTTTCGATAGCACAAGGAAGAAGATGCTGCACCCACACAAATGGGACATTAGTTTGCATGCATAAAAACCAAATGCATAGTATAACAAGATCTAACAATAACCTGTAAAAATTTGTGCCAATTATGTGTCTTCAATCCAGTAATTTTATCCTCCTTTGTAAAAGTCCTTTTTAGAGACGCGCCATAACCCGTAGGCGTGCGCATTTTTCTTGTTTTTTCAAAACCCATGGGCCTTGCCGAATAAGAGATGCTTTGCCATCTTTTTCGATGGGCCATAACTCTGTTCCTTGAGATCATACCTTGCATTTAGTGTCTCGCATTATCCTGTCAAGTGCCTCCACAAATAATGTGCAACATTGTTGAAAATGTGCATTGGATCCAACAAATGTACAATCTTTAGGTCACACCAATATTCTAGTCGATAGAATATTGACAATCTCTTCATTCCCAATGGAGGAGAGTTGGAGGTGTTATTGTTCCATTTTTCCAACCAATCTTGAGGAGTTAGTACTCTTGGTTGGTTTGTTATGTCATTACCACGAAGAGAATGACCATGTGGCAAATACTTTTGATGCCCCTTGTAAACCATCTTTGATAGATGTTTTGATCTGTACGAGGGAACTTGATCACCACATGATGGACAACCACTAGCATCTTTAGTTTGCAAACCTATATGACCCATAAATAAGTATTAATACATCATTAAACCAAAGAGAAACACTAAAATTGATCAAAGTATCTGAGGCTACACTAAACCCAGGATAATCATGGATCGTGAAACATAAGATCCCGTGAAATGTAAAAACATGGGGTGCCTTCACAATGTCGTACATTTTTATGCCTTTCCACAATGTCTCTAGCTCCTCAACAAGAGGTTCCATGTAAACATCCATATTCTTTACTTGATACTTTCCTATTGATAACGAGTGAAAAATATATGAGAAAAATGCATAAAAACATAATGCACTCTAGAAATATATTATATCTCAAACATTTAAATACCTGGTACAATTAACGTCAACATCATTTGTCCAGGCTTAGTTGCCATCCAAGGTGGAATTTTGTAGTTAACAACAATAATGGGCCGAACACTACGTGAGGATGACATTGTACCAAATGGACAAATACCATCCATCCCAAGTGCAAGGCGTATGTTTCTTGGCTCGCCCTTGAAAATTGGCCATTTGTCTTCAATGTGCCTCAAAGCTTTGCCGTCTGCAGGAATTCTCATGATGCCATCTTTGCTCCTATGCGTGGCATGGAAATCCATAAATGCTGCTAGTGATGGTGACCTAAACATTTGTAGTCGAGGGATGATTGGCATATGTCTCAACACCTTCTTAGGCACTTTTGTTTTCATGTGGTCAACATATCTTGGTTCTTTGCATTTTGGACATTCTTGCATATGCTTGTACTCATTACGAAATAGAACACAATCATGGTGGACATGCATGTATGCAATTATATTCCAACCCCAGTTCTCGTAGTAACTCTCTTGCCTCCCTTCTATTTTTAGGAAGGCAATTGTCACTTGGAAGTATCTCACCAAGCAAACTTAAAAAAGAGAACAAAGTGTCAACCCAAAGATAAAGAAATTGATAGGAAAATGCAATTGATATATTATCATATTCAAATATAAGATAAGATAAGATAAGATAAGATGATTTTTTACCTGAAAAAGCTCTGACACACTACTATTACTCCAACCGGATTTATGTTGCAAGTTTAGGATGAGCAAACATGTTGCTAAGCGAGATGTCTTTGCACCAGGATATAAAGGCTTACTAGCCTCTGAATATAGAACCTTCCCTGTGCAAGTTATGTTGTCTGACTCATCTACATCCATTTTGTCCATGACGGGAGAATAATTTTGTATTGTATCAAACAATCCAGGTTCAGGGCAAAACTCACTGCCCGAGGAGGAAACTTTTACTCCGGCCTCACCATCATCATCCGAGGACTGCCCCTCATCCTCTATGGGCTGCCAAAGATAAAACAATCTCAAATTAGTGGTTGTTTCAAGGTTAGTTGTTATCCTAACTTCATATCCTTAACCATTACCCTCATTTAACCTTTAATCAATTGAAATAAATAATCATCAATATTCGTCTCAGACACATACATGATAGATTATATTGCATGAGATCACATATGCTTAAGAGTATATGATAGTAAAATAACTGGACACTACTAAATTTATATCATAATATTATGTACACGATGTAAAATTGCACCGAAGTGCATACATCATTTCAACTTATGGTCTTAGGTCTAGGGTTATGTTTCAGACATAAGGAACTACAATAGGGTCACCCTTTTGTTGACGTTGTCTTCGTCTTGGGACAATCCTCCTAAAAGAGTAGTTAATAAACAGTTCATCCCCTGGTTTTAGACTTCGCTTAGCACAAACACGAACATATGGTCCGACATGACCATGCATATAATGCAAGTCATGGTCATCTGTCTCCTCAAAATCTGCATTTGTCAACTCTGGACGATTACGTGAGCTATTTATGAGACCTGCAATATTCCCATGAAGACTTGGCCGGCCATCAACAAAAATCAACACATTGCGATAAACATTTTGCCCCTGACTTCTACGCTCCAACCAAGATGCAGCATTCAGTGTCATGCCATAAGTAGACATGCTTGGCATGAAGGATGCTAGTTTTTGCCATGTACCCCATGGGTACGAAGGACCGCCATATGCCATCAATATTGCTATTTCTCCCGGTCGCACATTGACATGATCTAAAATATACAAACCCCTGCCTGCCTCAGGTAAAAGCTTTGATGGTGCAATCATGTATTTATGGCCCCAATATATAAACTCCTCTAACATAGAAGGTATTTGTCCATCCCAACATCCCATTGTCCTGCGGTCAAATGGAATAATGATGGCTTTGATGGAATCAGGGATTTCATTAGTAAAATCTCTGTCGGTCTCATCTGCATGAGTAACTATGTACGTTCCCTTCTCGAAATGAGCTCTTAAAGTTAAAACAATTGATTTTCCTCTAGTGTGTCCTAACACAAGTGGTTCAACATCATCTCCTCCACTTGTGCTATCCTTACTCGATGAGCTATCATCCATTATGCCAGTAACAGATGTTCAACTTTCTTTTCAAGATTTGGATGGTTACGGATTAACTCAATGTACTGCAAATTATGTTTCTCGAAATAAGCTAAAATGATCCTAAACAAAATTAAATTTAATTCAATATAACTAGATAGTACCTCCTCGGCTTCACGTCGAACACGATGCTCCTCGTCGCTTGGCGGTGGTGCATTCCTCATCCAACCATGCTTTAATCTATGTTGCTCTCTAATAGAATATATCTTTGCCTTTGTCCCTTGGCATTGTTTACACCAACAAGTCCCAACTTGTTTGTATTGCCTTTGAATGGGATCATCATAAAGCGCTGCAATGCATTTACTTTTTGAAGAGCGTGAAGAGGAACTAAGCTCCCTAGACACAAAAAGAAAAAAAATGCATTTAACATGAAATTAATACCAAATCATAAGCTATGTTCTTACCTGGGTAGCAAGTCTATAGGTGGCATAGGCTCACTACTAGAATCATGTGAATCAACATTGGAACTCTCAATATTAGATGAAGCCATGAGCAATGGAAGATACAACCAAACTGGAAAATAAACCATGAAAAACACAATTACATTAAAATACATTATGCCTTAAAATACATAAAGGAAAATTATATTTTAAGGGATTTATCAAAATGCCCATTGTATTTAAAGAAATTAGCAAATTGCCCTTATTATCAGACTATATTTAAAGTGATACAAAATTATAGCCATAGCCATATCCTAGCTCCAGCCATAGCCAGATATCGGACGTAATATGAAACAAACGTTCATTACGTTTGGTAATTCATATGTGGGGGCCCTTTATGCCCCCAAATTCTCGACGGCCCCACCAGACTCCGCCGCTCGTGCCCCGCCTCGTCTGGCGGGGCCGCCTCAAATTTTATGGGGCGTAAAGGGCCCCCACACATGAATTACCTAATACATAATCTAATACATAATGCTAATAATGCTAATGTAAAATTAACATTGTATTTGAATAAAAACAAAATTTTAGCTATTATTTTCATTAGTACGAGTACTCCATAGAATGATTTAGACTATTGCATCTCACGCAATTTTGTTTGACGCACCCAATGTCAAATTAGCGTCAAAATGAATTCTATTTCTGTTTGCCGCCTAAAAATCTTCGTCGGAGAAAATCACACTAGAGAGGTTTTTTTTGCTTTGCTGGTGGCTCTTAAGGCGCACAAGGTCGCACAGCTCCAACGCCCACTATGCACGTTATCTAACTGAAATCGCTCAATTAGTAAGTTTGTTTTCAGTTCTCGGCAAACACGTTTTATAGTTTTAGAAATTAGTCGTCATTTTCTCCAATTTTCTTTGGATATTAGTTGGCTTCCGAAATCATTCTCTGGGCTCAATTCCGCCCTAGTTGACGCTAATCTAGTCAACACAGTTTTCAAATCCGGCCTAGTTAATGCTAGCTCCGTCTTCAAATGCTAGCATAATTTTCATTCGATGCCAGCAAAAGAATACAAAGGCCGCAATTGCATGCTTGAAATTAGGATCCATTCAGCAGGAGACGACATTTACAAAATCAATAAGGAGCAGAGGCAGTCAACTCTCCTTAGGTCTGTTTAAGCAGGAAAGATAATCAAATCTCCTGTTTGCAAGCATTTGCAATTGTTCCATAATAAACAGCAATGGTCTTAGGTCTGTCATTAATATGATTCTTTTGTATATGCATCTAAAGGCTCAAAGATTAGAAGATAAAGCAGATAGCCATTAACATTGTTGGCTTACCTCTCATATAATTCAGGATAAATGTGTTAGAGATATTTGAGAGATGTTTGAAAATAAGAAGCAACATCTGGTTATAGTTAGCTTATGTGCTCAAAATCAAAAGGGTGATACAAATGGATAAGAAAATCCAGTTATAGAACTGTGCTACCTTTATGCTTCAAATTAAGGTCCATTTAGCAGGAGACATCTACAAAATCCACAAGCAGCGGAGATAGTGAAATCTACAATTGTTGACTTACCTCTCACAAAGAACCGAGGGTGTCATAACGCAAGAAAATAGGGTGCCGCAGAGTCTGGAATAGCATTCTGTAGATGGTAATGTAGATGTAGAATGCATTATGTGATGTTTGCATGGGTTTGCTTGATGTATGAAAGAATATTCATTCGAAAGCCTTGCAGCACATTTGTGGAAATGCATAACAAGTGCAAGAAAATTGAATGAGAAAACTGAGACACATGTTCTGGTGGCCATGGATGGGAGGCACAGACTTGAGCCAAAGATCGCCCAAAGGATATTTTGGGAATGCAACATTTTGTCCTTCTACTTCCATAGCTGCCACCAACTTACGTAGCACCCCTTTCGGATCTTTGCAGAGCTTGTTAGCAATGCCATCAAAAGGGCTGATGACAAGTATTTGCGCCTGCGGCAAAGATAGATGCCATGGAGCTTTACAACAAGATGGAAGCTAATCACAAGCAGTGCGGTTTCTTGCTCCAGATTTGCTTTGTTACAAGTCGGGTTAATTTTCCACTCTATGATGTAGACTTTGGTTGGGGCTCCCCTTGTATGCGAAACAACTTACCGATATCTATGAAGGCATTGTGGTTCTGCTCCCTTCTTACAAGAAGGATTCCAAAGATAGATGCAGGTTGTTGTACTTCCTAAACCCCAGATGGAATTACTAGAAAAACTCTGGTGCCATGTTTAGCCTCAGTTATTTCCTTGTCTGAGCCTTCTGAGTTTAGTTTGACCAGCTAAGTTTTGCTAATAGTAACAGGTCTTGCCAATGGAGAACAGGAATTTCTCTCCATGGGTGCATGGCGAATGTATATATACTTATAGATATTTTGTGTTGTATAATGAGCGGATATATTGATTATAAGAGATTGGAGTTTTCTACATGTTTTTGCAAATTTTGTAGAGTATTGTTGATGAATGTATATAGTTTTTGGGATGTTGGTCTCTTGAACCTGGGAAAGGTTGGCATGTTGAAACTTGGAACGAAAATGGAAATGTTCATCAATCATCAAACTTGCCTGGACAGATCTATATGTAACAGATGTGGTGCATGTATAAGACTGACTTCCTTGGAAGCCCAAAGTCAGGACCATAAAAGTCTAAGGTTTTGGCAACAGATGGCACGTTCATTTAGAATTGAACGTGGAAGGAAAGGGTGATTGAAGAAGGTTTTAAAACAAAAATTTAAAGTAGAGCTTTGTTGAATTGAATCAGAAAGGATATAACTGGGCTGACTTTGAGCGACAGGGATGCCTGGTTATAAGGCAAGCAAGGACTAATACGAATGCATTGGATTGAATGGATGGCAGAAACAGAAGAGGAAGATTGAATGCACAGAAAAATGCACAGGAAATTTGGAGGCTAGAATGTGCATGTGGAATGGTGGATGCTTATTTAGAGATAAAATAAAAAAGGCAAGCATATGTTGAGCGCTCTAACTAATAGAACTAGATATAATGTGTGAAAATGGGCAGGCAGAATTAAAAAGGCAATGTAGCCAGGCAGAGGGTGCGACAGAGTCTGAAAGATCCAGTATTTCTGTAAGGAACATTGCATGCAGAAGAATGGCCTAGTTCTAGTTCTCTGTGGCCAGTTCCAAATGAGTGAGTATTACATTCTTCATAATGGACTGCTCACCAATTGCATGCTTCAAATTAAGATCCATTCAGCTGGAGATCACATTTACAAAATCAATAACCAGCAGAGAACTACCTTAATCAAGTAGTCACTTAAGACACAGCTTTAGGTTGTGAAGTCTATGTGAGCTTGTATCTTTAAGGCTCTGATCCCCAGGGCATCCTTCATTTCCTTAAACATAGAACCAGCAAGTGGCCAACATGTTTGACAAATTGCACATGTTCTGCACCAGCAGGCATTGTTATGTAGTAAATGCAACTCTGTTGACATTTGCCACTCTATTGCATCTTCCTAATCACAATATCATATTTAAGCCTCCGGCAAGGCAGGCTGGAGCAGTTGACATTTTGGTGTCTCTTTTAGAAACTGCCACTCCTCAAGATAAGGTCAATACACTGCTCAACATTCTGAAGGATGCGCCAAATGGGGATGGTGGTCGGTGTATGCAATGTGAGGCCGAGCCGAGGTTGATTAGGCTCCTAATGGGTGATACTTTGGAAATGATAGTATAACTACATGTGTGGGCCCAAACCAAGGTGAGGCCTCGGTCGAGGCTGAGCCGAGGAATAATACCAAAGATGTCCAAACCGACTGGCCGGGGCCGAGCCGAGGAACAGTGCAAAAGAAAAGGGCCGGGCTTTTTTCTAGTCCTGAATAATAAAGAAATAGTGTATGTTGGCCTGTAACTCCATCCATAAGCCACGTGTAACTCCATCTATATGCCACGTAGCCTAAAGAAATAGTCCATGTCGGTCACGCCTTATTGACGGCCAGTCAAATGCCACATGGCGCAATCTTGGCCTTTGGGCTGTGAACACTTATAACCCTCAAAATTTTGGAGAAAAAAATAGTGTATGTCAGTCATACCTTATCGACGGCCGGTAAGATGCCACGTGGAACAATCTTGGCCCTTGGGCTGTGAACACCTGTAACCCTCAAAATTTTGGAGAAGCAACTAGTTTTCTATCGATTGTTTTGGAAGCTTCCTCAAGCATTACTAAACTGTCGAAAGGTTCTAGAATAGCTGGTTTATAGCTACAAAAACGAGGGGCGTACCATCTCCACAGATAACGGAGCAATATTTTGGTGAAAATATAGAGGACTTTTGAACTAAGTTCCATGATTCTGAAGATTTTCCTGAAGCTGATGGTGTTTTTAGTTTTCCTTTGGAGTAAAAAATGGCTATTTTGTCATTCAAGGCAGTGAATTTTGCTGCCTGTAGATGTGATCACAACAGTGTTTACAAACAAGTGGTGAGCCGATACAGGGATTTTCTTTGATGCAAGCTGCGATGTGCATGGCCGCTGCCTTCAGTTTATGAAGATATTTCCAAACTGTGACAAATCGATGGCTTATGATCTTTTATGGAGTTTTGGTGCAGTCTGGATGCTCAAAATGGCCGGAAGTCTCATTGTGGATCGCATCCATTCAGGTACAAACATGATTCTTTTATTATATGCCAGGTCTGATTGCTTAGTTCCAACAATAAAAAGCTGTGTGATATTGTTTGATATTGTTGATCTAATTCTAAACAGGTTATTTCTTTAAAGAAGTTGTAGAACATGAAGGAGCACTCTGGTGAGCAACAATTAACATGGTATATTCTCATCTTTTTGTGGCCCTACGATGTCTTTTTTAATGTGCTCCACAATGCCACTTTGCATCCTTTTTACAGACTTCAAATCGGATGGCATACTCAGGGAGCCCAAGCTCATGTTCTCTGGTTAGGATCTGAGCTGCTTTTTTTCGCCGAGATTTAACAGATTGCTACGGTACTTAAATCTCTGCTCAGACTCGTACAACTTTATTTTAATCATCCGCTTGCAGAAATGAGGTCAATGATATAATAGGCATCAATCCGAGCCATCAGATCGGCATTCTGGGAAGGGATGACCAGCTATATATGCACTATTCATTCTTGTGGTTAGTTATCGGCGTCTTCTCACAGCAGCATCTCTTCCTTGCCCATTGCTTCTCTCGGCTCTATCCATGCTCTTTTCTTCCCCTTTAGATTGCTCTTCCTCTCTTCTTCCCTTTTAGATTGCTCTTCCTCTTTCCTTCCCTTTTAGATTGCTCTTCCTCATGTTGTTAGTTTTCTTTGACAAGTTATTTCTTTCCCTTACCTTGCATCTACTCTTTGGCATGATTTACGATTGTTTCTTGAAAGTAAATTTTGCTTTGTATGCTACGAGGAGGATTCACAAATTGAGAAATTGTTTCTTGGAAGTATTCATCTTGCTTTGCCAGTTTCTATGCACTTTGCAGACGTCTTGGAGATAGCAGACGGTTGATTTCCTTACAGTGGCACCAATGGTTTGAAGGTGGACCTGGTATCTTTCTTTGTGGTATTTGGTTGCATGCATGGCCGATTCGTTAGAATCGAATCAATTCATAGCGACTTGGGCAGCTCAGCTTACTCTGACGAATCATCTCATCTCGACATGCTCCATCAATTTTAACTAGCCGGTTTTTGTATTCTTTGCAAGTCCCTTACCAGAATAGGTTATTATGGAATTGTTTTCAATCTCGTAACTTAGTTGACTAAAGAACTAACCATTTTTTGGGGCGTTTATAGCAGATGCATAATGGAGGCATTACAAGACTATTCTGGTGTCGACGGGGGTGTATGTATTGGGGAATGGTATAAGGGACCCCCTTTCCAGTTTGGAAGGGTGATCCCACGACCAGCATTAGCCGGGAGTGGGTCCCTTCCAAACTCGGAAAGGGGGGGGACCTTATGCCATTCCCCAACAACATGGAAGTTGGGCGACATTTTCGAAGGCTCGGCTATGGCGTAAGAGCTCGGCTATGGCCCGGGGGATTCACATAGAAGACCCGTATAAACCTAGTGAGTGTGTGGAAGGGGGTTTTTTCTCAATGTTTTCGTACGTATACTAGGGGTTTAAATCCCCCTCTTACTGACATTCTAATGTATTTTCTCCATGGAAGGGGTGTTTTTCCAACACTTTTACGTACGTATATAGAGGTGTTTCTTCTCATCTTAAGCACGCAGATGGCATATCCTCATGTGATAAAGGTTAATCCCGTGGGGGCTATGGCGCCTGCAAAAGTGCAGAAGAATGGGCTTGGCTATGGCACCTGCAGAAGAATGATCGTTTTCTTGTGGTATTCTTGACTTTGTTGTCAATCTATTTTTTCTGTAGCCTTTTTTGGCGAGTTTTGCATGGTATTCATATGGTATCAAAACTCTGGGAGATCTTTGGAATAATGATAGATGGATTACTTGGTCAAATCTTAAAGTGAAAATCAGAGGATCTAAGAAAATCTATAATCATATCAGAAGCAAAGTTGGTAATTTGACTCCCTCTCAAGTGCAAGATGTTGGCTTGGATTGGCTATTAAATAAAAAGTCCTGCTACAAGGTTAGATCTTTCTGAATCAAAATTTTGATCCTCCTAAGTCTTTTGCTGTATGGAATATTGATTCAAATGCCACCAAAGCCTTATTTCGTAATGTCTGGAATTCCTATGCTTCCAAGAAAGTATCCTTTTTTATTTGGCTTATTGCCAACAAAAGCATTCCGCTCCAGGTTGCTGCTACAAGAAATCCTAATTTGTCTGCAAATTGCCCCTTGAACTGTAATGGCATTGAAGTTTTGGAGCATATTTTCTTTTGTCCAAAGTTGAATCCTTTTTTGTCTTGGTTTCATAGGCATTTTGGTCAATATGATAAATCTTCCACCATCAGCTTTCTGCAAGGGAATGACACTTATAGAAATACTATTGCTTTCTTGACTCTTTCGAATATTTGGAAGTCGAGAAACAGGTGCTTGTATAACACATTAAATATGATATTGAGCTTTGTGCTACAGCACATAGAAATATTTATGCTGATAATTATGACAGGTGTTGGGATCAACTTGGTGAATATGTTGGGTATCATAACTTATTTATATCAACTGTTCAATTCAGAGACACTAACTAAAGCTTTATTCATAGGATACATGGAGCTTTGTAGAGGGCTTCATACAAACAGATCTTTTATAACAGCTGATGGCTCTTCTCTAAGAAATGAGGTAGCAAGGTATGGTGTGGACAGGAAACATGAACATCAGGTCTGTTATCCCCCAAATAATCAGTGGACAATGAGACAGATGATATATGAAAATGAAGTTAGGAAAGCAGTTGAAAGAGTATGGGGAGGGGTTTTTACAAGAGAAGTGATGCAAATGGTCTACATATTATAGTTTATTGAAAAGCATCAACATGAATTCACTGATAGATAATTCTTGAGATATAGAGAAATGTACTACACTCACATGATGCTTGCTGAGAGCTATGGTACCTTGATTCTTCTTATGGTGCAGCAAAATTATTTTAGACCGATAAGAGATCAGTTATGGATGGCTGAAACCTACACCCTAGGAACCTTTGCCAATTTCACCTCTCGTTTCAACCAGCTCTTTTTCTCTGATGATCCCAATGACCCTAAAATTCCTACTATCTCCTCGGGAAAAATCGACAGCATTGCCTCTCTCTGGATGCAGTAATCTTGTTTGTGTTTGCAGGTTCGAAATATTAGGCATATGATGTGGAAGTTCTGCCTGCTTCAAGTTCATTGCTGTCTTCTCAGGTTTTGGATTGATAATTTTTTTTTTTTTTTTTTTTTTTTTTTTTTTTGAGAGAACGAAATTTTTTGTATTTATATATAAGGAAAGTACAATGAGAATTACTACAGGAGCATACTCAACATCTTCATTCTCTTATGTGTAGAAACTTATTTACTGCTCTGCTCTGATAGCTGATAATAAACATTAGGCATAAAAAATCTCTCCACATCGAAACCAAGGTTTACCAGATGATCCAAAGAGCAACAGTCTTCCAAAAAGAATCTTATCCCTGAACAACACACAGATAACCTGAATCACTGAAAATATACGGAAGTTGCATGACTCCTGGTCTATATGACAGCATCCAAATAGAATATAAATCAGGCATATCAGTACCTGATGAAGCATTACACTCAAACATGGCAGTATTTGAGCAACCAAATCCGACTGGATGGTATGAAGATATTTTGGCATCAGTACCAAAATGTCACTCAATTTTCAGTAATTGAGTGGCATTCTCAAGCATAATAGTACTTGAAAATGCAACCAAGATGCTTCAAAGATAGTGCTCAAGCTTCCGTGCTAGAGCACCAGTCTATATTGAATGCTGTCATACATCCTATTGTCTCTACTGCTTCAGCATAAGATTAATAAATCAAGACTCACCTGTATATTTTCTCTAACAAGAATCTTTCTGATCATCACTTGTAAAACCTAGATCTTTCTGCTAGTAAGAAAGATTGGAAAGAGATAGGCCATAGATGGATCGCATTTCCAGAAATCAGATTATAATAATATCCCCTGTAGATGGAATAACAGAAACTTCTCTACCTGATCTTGCAGCTTTCGTCTTCACCTTATAGGTCGGCATCCGTTCTGGATCTACCATTTCGGTGTGTCTAAATCCAAAGAAATAGCCATAGTGCAAAAGCACCAAAGATCAAAACCACGTTAGTGGATACCTTAGCAAGATTTGCCGCCGAAAAGAAGAATCGATATAACATCCATCAGATCTTGTGTTCCAATTCTGAAAAGTCACCCCAGCATGCCCTGCTAGCATCAAAGCCTCTTCGATTTTCCTCAAGAGATTCCGCTGTGATGGCCTAGGCAAAGAGACAGGGCGGCCGCCGCCCTAGCCCGCCAAGAACAGCGCCTGTGCCAAGAACGACATGATTTCAAATGATAATTTTGTTAAGATTAGTGGCTACTTGTTTCTTCAAGAAAATACTTGAATTTTGAGCTTCAATCCTTCATCAAGGCTTATCATCGAAACTGTTACTAAATTTTGTGATAACAATTCTGGGAAGGGACTCGCGAGAGACACAAAACCGGCCGATAGGCTTGTCATTCATCACAGCAGCAGTATACAATGTTTTGAAGATTAGAGAGGGGTAGCCGACCATAGGAACAATATCGGACTACCCCGTAAAAAGAAATGTGCACAGGCAATATAGAAGGGTAATGGCGACAACTTCTCACCGGGATAAAAAACCCCGCCCTTTCGGGTTTTCGAGGAAAACCCTAATGAGAAATGGTCGCCAACAACCTTGAATGTGTTGCCTGGAAAACCGAAGGAGATGGATTGATTGCGACGAAATATAGCAGACCCCGAAGACGGCAGAATCCCTGAATGTGTTGCCTGGAGAGCCGAAAAGGTGGGTTGATGGCGAACACAAATATGGCAGGACCTCAGAAGACCGCAAAAACCTACAAGGAACTCAAATGAACCCAAAAAATACCCGTGAATGGTTATAAAACTACCATGCATGGCGGGGACAAGGCAAGCCGCACAATAAAAACCCGCAAGGAAGAGCAAATTAGAAACATAAAAAAGCAAAGACGCAAAAAGGTGGAGAAGCATCACCCAAATGGGGTGGAAAACAAATATCGTCCATCCTCAAGGTGGAAATAAATAGCATCACCCTCAAGGTGGAAATAAATAGCGTCACCCTCAAGGTGGAAATAAATAGCATCACCCTCAAGGTGGAAATAAATAGCGCCACCCTCAAGGTGGAAATAAATAGCATCACCCTCAAGGTGGAAATAAATAGATTCACCCACGTGTGGAGATAGCATCACCGAAAGGTGGAGAAAGCATCACCCATCTGTGGAAAATAACATATGAAAAATGACATGATAGTGATGCAAAACATAATTATAGTAAATGCAAAGTGAACAACAACAAAACAAATGAAACAGACGCAGCGTCCCCCACCGAAAGCGTGGCGGAAGGGAGGGAAGCTACGAGAAGGAAGGAAGTCACTGCTGTGAGAAGACGCCGATAACCGAGCCAAAACGGAAATGGCCTAATATATAGCCGCCCCTTCCTTCGAATGGCGATCCGATGGCTCTGGATCGATGGGATTCTCGGAAGGGACTCAGAGACAAAACCGCCGACTACCAAAGGACTTCCTCAACTATAAGGCCACGCCGGAAACCTCCAAACAGAAGTTTTAAAGCAAGAAGACACGCCCACCCACCACCCCGAAAGTAGCCTGGATAGGATAAAGGACGCAGAGAGAAAAGAGAGAAACGAAAAGAGGGGTCACGGACGGAGTATCGAGGAGATGATAGGGACCCAGAGAAATTAGGCGTCAAGGATAGTGAGGGGGCATGCGAATGAAGGCAAGCTGGGCAGGGGAAGAAAGGAAACCAGAGCCAAGAGTCCGATTTAAGCGAAGGAAGCTACACGCTGATGACGAAAAACCGGTGCCGATTATGGACGATATCACCAATGACCAAAAAGGAAAGGATATTAGAGAAAACAATGAAAAGACAAGGACGGCAAAGCCGATGATCTAATCTAAGGAAGCGCCTTCTAGATCGGCAAGATCAACAATGACCAAAAAGGAAGGACATTAGAGAACAAAAACAATGAAAAGAAAAAAACGCCGCCACGATGACGAATCGAAGGAAGCGCTCCGGCATGCCAACGAGGACGGCAACAAGGCGAAGACAAAACAAACCACGTTAATACGTACAATGCACATATGATATGAATGCAAATCACGGATTATATGAAAGACGAGGACTGCCAGCAGCCGGAAGTACGAGCCTCAGCATATGGACCCTGCATATTGAGCAAAAACGGAGGAAGCGAGGGAGAATAATAAAAACTATGGGCTAAAAGAACATGAAAAGTCAACCACGTCTAATAACATAAAAAGCAACGTCGCTAAACTTACACAGTGAGGATGTAATATGATATATGGTGAGCAAAGCTATGCAGGAAAAAATAAGCCCACTATCATATGGTGAGCAAAGCTAGGCACGAAAAAATAAGCCTACTGCGAATATGACAACGACCGTGAGCGCGCGCAACATCATGTGGAACCCTCCGAGCGGCAGCCGCCAAGGCCCCGCCGCGACGAGCCGAATGAGGACCAGACTGGGATGGATTTAAGCCGATAGCAAGAAGACACGCCGCCTACCACCCTCGAGCAGTCGATAGAATAAAGGACACAGAGAGGGAGGAGAGGAGCAAAAAAGAGGACCGCCGGACGGAGGATCGAGGAGATAACAAGAACCGGTAGAAACTGGGCGCTGAAGGATAGTGACGGGGCATGCGAACGAAGGCAAGCTAGCTAAAGAAATCATATGACCACGGGCAAGTTGGTCTCGTGTGGAGTGGCGAATAAGAACATCAACCTGCGACAAGGAAAAAGAAAGATCACGACGAGCCAAAGAGGGTAAAAGGTAAAATGACGGGAGAGGGAAGTGGAAAATTTGATGAAATTCGCGTTGACGACGACAACCAGCAGCACGAGCGAGGCGTGGAGGAGAAAGCAAAGTGGAGGGAGAAGAGCTGGAAGTGCTCGCAATAGATGACATGACCTGAAAAAAGGAAGGACATTAGAGAACAAAAACAATGGAAAAAAGCACGCCAGGGTCGCCCCCATAAAACAAGCCCTCCACGATGACGAGTCGAAGAAGACACCCTAGCAGGCGAACGAGAAGGACAACAACGAGAAGAAAAGAAAACCATATTAATGCAGACAAGGTAAAAATGCAGTCAGCAGCAAGACAAGGCTCCAAGGAGGAATAAGATAAAGAAGAAAACTTATCCTAGGAAAGTGTGGAAGTGGCATACACTGGGCATAGGGCAGACAAAATACGCCGCAGAGACAATAACAAGAAAAATGAAAACCCAGGAAATGTCCTATATACATAAAATGGGAAAACAACACGAGAAGAAAAACAAGCGAGGAGATGCATAAAGTGAATAAAATGAGGCCCACATACATGCGATCCCGCTAGTGATCAAGAACACGGAATAATGATCAAGAACCAAAGCAATAAGATGAAGAAGAAGAAAATACGCATCGTAAAATGCATAAAGGTCAACTGAGCACAGACAAAGTGCAACCGAGCACAAAGACGTCAAGAAATCGTAAGCGACATAGGTGGCAGCATCAAACTCACAATACAGGGAATAAAAAGAAACAAAACCACGGTAATACAGGGTACCACCCAGGAGAAGAATGGCAAACCCAAGAGAATGACAACGTAGGCCAAAATTTGAAAACAAAACACGGCCAGAACATAAAGAGGAAAAGACAATCCGAATAGCACAACAACCTTGAATAGCGTGGAGCATCTAGAGCCAAAGACAATTGCAAAGGAGAAATCCGAAACCATCATGGGAAAACACCAATTTTATAAGATCACACTACATATAAAGAAACCACGGGGGCAACTAAAACGAAAAATGTGAAAAGGACCATAGGAAAAAATATACACAACCAAATGAAGAACCCGATTACAAAACCCCCTAGTTACATCGACATCCAAGAGAAAAACACAATTGCAAAAGAGAAAATCCGAAACCTCCATGGGAAAACGTAAAATTTAGAAGATCATGCGACATATATAACTAATTGCATCGACATCCAAAAGAAAAACACAATTGCAAAAGAGAAAAAATCCAAAACCACCATGGGAAAACATAAAATTTATAAGATCAGGCGACATATAAAGAAACCTCAGGGCAACTAAAACAAAAAAGGGAAAAAAGGAACAGATGAAAAGATATACACAACCCAATCGAGAACCCCATTACAAAATCTCCTAGCGGCCACCACGTAATGAAAAAGTGGCAGAGATATCGATCCACCAACCTAAAGCCCATAAAGAACCAATAAAATAAAAATCATCGAATACATAGAAAAAATGCATGTATCTAAGCAAAATGGAGGAGCCATATGATGCCAAAAAATGTTGCCTGTGATCGTAGTGTAAGACAAGAAACCGTCAAAAGTAGGTCCCATTACACCTAGCAATGTCAAGGCAACTCTAGATGCATAAATAATGAGGCAATTAAATTGATGGCTGTGTGAAAACAAGAAAAGAACCCATTATAGCACTCATAAGAACCATCAAAAATCAATAATCGTAAAAGAATACTACAAAGGACTGCCCATAGTAAATATGTGAACAAATATAAAATAACAAAGGCTAGGAAAAGGCCATGATAAGTAATATAGGGGCATAAGACAAATAATAACCGATGGAGAAAATATGTTGAAAAGAGGAACAAACGTCAGATAAATGAGATGATCCCATGAATATAGGCAAATGAACATGCATATCATAGAGTCAAAGGTCCCAGTAAGCACAAATGAGAAGAATGAGACGGCAAACCCATCATTAAATGCAAATACCGAACCCAATCCCCATGAACAATAGTGAAAAAGAATTATGTAGGCAGCTAACTAAAAGATAAAACGACTTGAGCAAGATAAAAATGGTAGCGAAGGAAATGTAAAGGGCTAAGAGACATGGACGAACCCAGAGCCTCGAAACAAATTCCACATTGGAACATTCAAATCCGACAAGTTGCACATTGGAACATTCAAATGTAAAAGAACTGAAAAACACAAATCGTGAAAAATCGTGAAGGAAACACAAACCTTGAAAAGACGAGGTGAAGCCTGATGAACGCAACCCCGAATGAAGAAAGGCAACGGAATGGAAGCTGAGGCCAGAGATTAGGGATAGTAGAAAAAAGCGAGAGCAGGGTAAGTCGTGAGCCAAAGAGCAGAGCGGTAAGGATTCGTTGGAGAAGCTCGAGAATTGACTTGCAAAAGAATCCGATGGCCGATTCGGGGAGCGCTTCGGCAAATCAACCACCTGGCTCCAATCGGCTACATAACTCTAATTTCGGAATTCATGGCCGGTGGCAGGCAGGTAACAGCAGTCTAGATTCTGAGAAGCTGGTGTGTTGGATCGCAACATAAGTATAGCATAAAAGGAAAACGAAGCAGCATAGAGCAAATCCGACCAGACTAAGAAGGCAAATTGTCAGAAAATAGAGCTGGCCAGACCGGACAGGATCAAGGCTCAGCGGACTAGGCAGAGGACTGGGCTAAACAGCGGAGGAGCTAAGGGAAAAAGAAGGGTTGAATATTGGCTTGAGCTAGGCTAATACAACCCATCGAAAAGGCCAAGCAAAGGAACAAGCAGAGGCAGATGCTCGAGTGGCAGCCACCCGCTCCCAAGCAGCCGGACTCCTTCGATGATTATCACTAACTGCAACCTCGGACACAGAAAAGCCTGCAAAAATAAAGGTTGTCCATGCAAAAACACCATCTGCAACCTAACTAGCCGGAAATGCGGCCTGTCAGAGCAGCAAGCCGGACCGAGGCCATCGTAGGAGGAAAACATAATCTGTAAAAACATTCCTATGAGAAACATCTGAGATGCAAAGGAAAATTGTTTTAGCTTGGTTGTCATCGATCCATGGCGAGAAGAGCCCCTGAAGAAACCCGTGGCTTATAAGCGGGATCACAAAGAAGGCGTCATCATCGCCGACCCAAAGCAGCGGCATCATGGCTGACCCACGCTTGAATTGTCTTTGAGATATATATGTGAATTAGGCCCCGCAAAGAAAAACCACGAAAAACCAAATCTGAAAGAAAGCAACGCCGGACAAAATCCCAAAGAACAAAACCAACCCATCTTCAGCTTTTGCATGCCCTTTTCGAGAGCCCTAGTCTAGCATAAGGCGGTCAGATTCGGATCATAGCAAAGAAAAAAAACACGTAAAAACAAAAGTTTATTTACGCATTCATGCAGATCATATTGTGAACCATCTCAAGACAAACGATGGCTTAGGATAAGCTCTATTTGCAAGCTAATTTCAGGCGAAAAAACCGCGGTGAGAAGGGGCATTTGGCCGGGTATACACCGTGCATAGAAAGAAGGCAAAATTAGTTGCAAGCCATGCGGTAGCGCGTTTACATCCACGCCTCATCGGCTTCCTCTTCTCTCTCAAGAAGACCTTATTCTCTTTGATTTGTTTCCCGAGGCGGGGGAGGGCTTCTCCACTTTGGTTTTTATTGGTTGGCGTTTCTTTCTTGTTGTCCTTTTTCGCCTTTAGCCTTAGATCTGTGACCTTAGTCCTCGATCCTAGTTTGTAAGGAAGTCCTTTAGTATTGGGCGGTTTGTTGGTTTCATCACGAGTCCCATTCTAGAATCCCATCGATCCGAGACATCCGGATCGCCATTCTAGAATGGGGCGAGCATCTTCTTTTTATGCATCTTGGTATGCATGCCCATTACAGTTGGGAGTTAAGCTATTTTAGGCGGCGATTACGCATCAACATCTCATCGGCTTTCCTCTTCTCTCTCAGATTACCTTATTCTCTTTGAACCCACCCTCCCCCTTCTTTGTTTTGTATTTTTATCGCGTGGCGCAGCGTAATCAACCCCTCCACTCTGGGAGGTTTGTTTTGTCTTGTTGTTTTGTTGGTGATGTGCGGTGCTGGGTTAGCGGCGGCTTACGTTTTACTTTTTTTCCATTAAGTGGGTTTTTGGGAGGCGATTTTTATGCCTTGCGTTTGTCCAAGCCCTTGCGAAAGGCTTATCACTAGGGTTTTCCTCGAAAACCGAAAGAGGCGAGTTTTTTAATCCAGATGATAAGCTTTTCGGCGGTACACTAGCCAATCTCTATTAGCATTGTATTTTGTTGGGGTCCAAATGTATATACTGACCTTTCCCTTTATTTTTGGGGTAGTTATCATGTGTGCGGCTACCCACTATCCACTGGTTAATAGAAAATCTCTTTGAGATGAATGAGAAGCAAGTCTAAGTGTGCTTCTCATTCATCTCGCCAGATTTTCTACAATGGTGGATAGTGGGTAGCCGCACACATGCTAACTACCCATAAAAAAAAAAAAAAAAAGGAAAATCCAATTATATCATTTGGACCCCAACAAAATACAATGCTAATAGAGATTAAGTGTAATACCGCCGAAAGCTTATCACCGGATTAAAAACCGCCCTTCGGGTTTTCAAGAAAAACCCTAGTGATAAGCCTTCGCAAGGGGCTTGGACAAACGTAAGGCATAAAAAATCGCCCCAAAACCCACGAATGGAAAAAAAGTCGAAACAGATGCCGCCGCTAACCCGTGCACCGCACATCACCAACAAAACAACAAGACAAACCAAACCTCCCGTGAGTGGAGGGGTTGATTACGCCGCGCCACGCGATACAAATACAATAACAAAGAAGGGGGAGGGTGGGTTCAAAGAGAATAAGATATCACCGAGAGAAGAGGAAGCGCCGGCGAGAAGTCGGGCGTAAACACGCCTAAAATAGCAAACTCCCAACCGTAATCGGCATGCGCCCACCCGCATGCATGCAAAACATGCATGCTCGTCCCATTCTAGAATGGCGATCCGATGTCTCGGATTGATGGGATTCTAGAATGGGACTCGCATGAAACCAACAAACCGCCCGAATACCAAAGGACTTCCTTAACAAACTAGGATCGAGGACGAAGGTCACAGGATGAAGGCTAAAGGCCGAAACGACAAAGATGAAAGAAACGCCAATTAGCCAAACCAAAGTGAAGAAGCCCCCCCCCGCTCGAAACAATTCAAAGATAATAAGGTACTGCTGAGTTTGGGATTGTTCTGTTAAGCCCATATTAGGACTTAATAAAACTTTGTATGGTTTTCCTTAATTAATGAAAAAATCATCTCGTACCTTCAAAAAAAAAAAAAATCCTTATAGCAAGTTCTTAGTAGAGCAATGGTGAACAGAACTAGCAGGGAAAAAAGCAACCCGGACAAGAAAAACAGGTTATTCCTTTGCAGATCAGGTAGCAGAAACTGGGGGAGTTGTAGGCAGAATGCATGCAGTCGTGAAAAAAAATGTTTCTATAGGCAGGAAGTTCTGATTCTTCGCTCTTAGTGCATCTGCGGCTATGCGATGTATTACATGCCATGGGGATGTGCTATTGGAGAAGGTAATATATTTCGAGTTTCATATGTAGCCCATGGGACCTGCACATAGCAAAGAGTGTGAGTTAATTTTTGTAGCAACATTCGCCAGCTGCTCCATACTCAGATCCCGAAAGGGGGAATAAACAATTCAAATACAGAGTAGTTTGTTCATATCTTTATTTGATCTACCAGGCTGCTTTTCTTAGCAAATCAAACTAGACAGAAACGACAAGATGCCATTTGAGCATTTGAACTATATTTCCACATTTATGTATGACTTTAGATGGATAAGAAGTCGGGCTATGTCAGATCTTGTAGTTGATGTCCGGCAAGAGCTTGGAGACGAGGGAAAAGGCGAAAACAGGGGAATGGCCTGTACTTATATTTTCATCATTGATTTTAACAATATAAATACTTTGACCTGTGAAACCTATTAACTTTATTGTTGATGGAATGTGGAAGCCCACTTCCATTCCAGAATGGAAAGGATGCCACTTGGATCACCAAATTAAACCTCACGATAGAATGGAGACCCAACTTCCATGTTGTAAAGGTAAGGATGTTTCAGATTGAAGAATAGATGCAGCAGAAAATTGGAACGAACTAAAATGTGAAGATGGATGCTCTATTTTTGCATATAATCTGAATAGAAATGCTCTCTCCTATTCAAAAAATGCTCTGTTTCTAAATATAAATGTTTCTAAATATAAATGTTTCTAAAAATAGTGCTCTGTTTTTTTCAGGGTTTAGTACTGCTTACTCTTTTTGCAACACTAGAGCAGTTCAAGCCCCAAAGATGCAGGCATGGATCATGCCCTCAAGCTACCAAGCATCAGCTTGCATTTTTTTTTCTTTGCTCGCCAGTAGTTTACAAGAAGATTACTCATGTCTTGAATGGCTGGGCAAGGATTAGAATCTATTAATTTGTCATTTTTATGGGTTTGGAGACTTGCTTTTGTAACAAATATTCCAGATTCTTACCTGGAAAAGTTGAAGCAGAGGATTGAAAGGCAAGGGATGATCACACCATGGGCTTCTCATTGCAAAGGGCAGAATATGCTTTTACTTTGAATTGCAAAGCTATTTTGAAAGATGTCGTTGAGATGCATATGTTGCATGAGCTTCATAATTGTAGCACATAGAATCCTGGACGATGAGCCTATATGTCTTTTATATCTCCACACAAATGCAATGGTTCTGCCTACAGTATTGAAAATGCATGATAGATGATATGATAGGCAAATTGCAAAAGATGATTCCATTGAATTATGGGAGCCAAACCGCTCAGTAAATGATTATCAAACATCATGAGAATTGCACAAGGCTACACGTTATATATAACATAATTTACAAACTGTAAGTACCATGAGTGGTTATAGCTACAGAATATATATTTCTCTTAGGAATTAAAGTGTAGCTTCCGGATTTTTACTATTAAGTGTGAAATAGGTTTTATACAGATTTATTTAAGTTATCTCTAGGTGGAGGTACATCTTCCAATATAAAGATGCTAAACAATGACAAGATAAGATGTCGCTACATGTTATTTTTGCATGACGGCTTGGTACCAAAATTGCCCTTACATGCCATAATCTACAGAAAGACGTTCTAAAAGCAATGATCCAATTCCTCCAACAACGTAGTTAAACGGCAAAAATCTTTACAGAACAGTGCAATTTTATTCTATCAAGGCAAAGAGAGTGCAACTGTTTGCTAATTTTTTTATTCCATCAAGGTAGAATGAGAATGAGAATGAGAATGAGAATGAGAATGAGAATGAGAATGAGAATGAGAATGAGAATGAGAATGAGAATGAGAATGAGAATGAGAATGAGAATGAGAATGAGAATGAGAATGAGAATGATTTTTTATCGTCCACTGAGGCCAATCGGCCTATGGGACCCATAAGGAGCGCATCAAACTTATTACTGTCCGGGTTAAAAAACCCCCGCCCCGAAGGGTTTTCGAGGGAAAAACCGTGGCAGTAATAAGAATGCTGTCAAACATCAATGTTTATATACATGTCAAGTGTGTGCCCGAGGACATAGCTGATCTCGCATGTCCATAACCTCCTGAAGATATGATCCCAAAGACCACCGACGGGATCTTTGTGCTCAACGTCACATGTAACGGCCGGCTAGGCCTCGACCAACTCAAAGATATCGTGGTCCGAATTTGATCATATCTTTGGGCAACTTTGAAGGGTATGAGATTCATCCTCAATGACTCCCATTTGGCGGCAGACCGACAGCGAGCCCGCCTGGCGTGGCTCACCAATCCATCTGCCTGTCTCAATTCGAAGATGATGTGCCCATGTGCGAATGGAGGCAATGAGTCTGCGCCTTTTCATGGGCAAGTGGGTACGCAGGTAGCATTGCGGGCCTCGCTCCAATCTTGGGGGATTTATGTGGCACCGGTAGTGTGTCTTTGTCTTGACTGTTCAAGGGCATTGGCATCCCAAAGCTTGCCGAGGAAGCAATCGTCAAGATATTGCCTCAAGCTATGGCGACCTGCCTGTGTTTGCACATGTATGCACCTGTGTGCTCGCACATTCCATCTAGCCAACCATTGAGCTCTCTTTTCCCTCCAAAGCAGGCCTTGAGGCACTGCGGCTCCATTGCCATGACATAAGCTAGTTTAGGGAGACGAGCATCGTCCATATTGACCACCTTCCTAAAAATAGACAATGTGGCGATCAAGGGCCGCCCTCAAGAGGCAAGAATCCTGTCTCCTGCAAAGAAATTTGATATGGGACCGTGGACTTCACCCCTAGTGCTCGTGATACTAAGAAGGCTTTCTGGACCTGCTCCAAGTCATTCCAAGTAGCAAGTGATACTACTGGGCCCCATACTTCCACCCCGTATAAAAGGACAGGCTCCACTAAGACCTTGAACAGGCGTGACTGATGGGCCCAATCATACAACTCCGCTCTATGACTATTGTTTTGCATTGCATATAGTGCCTTCCAAATTCACTGTCACTAGAGCCCGTA
This sequence comes from Isoetes taiwanensis, assembly GCA_021234155.1. NCBI lineage: Eukaryota > Viridiplantae > Streptophyta > Lycopodiopsida > Isoetales > Isoetaceae > Isoetes > Isoetes taiwanensis. The sequence goes on from JAJEKV010000023.1 coordinate 7,292,959, forward strand.
TGGATGTGTTCCAAAGCATAGTAGAAGGAAACTCCACTCCCAAATATTTGTATGTGGATGCAACTTCCACATTTTGGCCTTGGTAACTGAAGGATGGGACCCTACCGACGTGAAGATGATATGAAAACCACCTTAGTCTTGGCCAGGTTGACGCCAGCATATCGGTCGCTTAGCGTATCGTGTCCGGGGCATCGAGATGTCGTTGCATGTCCGCTGGTGTGTAAGCTAGAGGTCCACATCATCGGCATATATTAACCGGCCCGATGATCCGATAGAGAAGGTGAGCTCCATCGCCCCATTATCGCCAAGCCGGCTCCAATTGATCAATGTAAAGCCCAAACAATGTTGGGGAGAGAGGGCATCCCCGACGAACCCCGACATCGCTATCAAATGGTTGGCTTGTCTGCGCAACCCGACCCGAGCATCTTTAGATAGCATGTACACCGCATTCGCAAATCTACAGAACCCCCAACCGCTGCGGTCTTGCCCATAGTTTTTCCCGAGGCACGCTGTCAAACGCCGCAAAATCCACAAAGCAACAATATAGATCCCGACGGCGGTTCCTGCCGTCTTCAATCGAGTTTGCAACGTGAAGATGTGGTCAATGGTTGAGTGCCGGGTGCAGATCCCGCGCTTTGGGTGAGGGCCCGCACCTCTGCGCCTCTGCCCGGCCGCGTCAATCTGCCGCTCAAGAATCCCAAAGAAGCAATTTTCCAAACACCGAACTGACCATGATTGTTCGATAATGGGTGGGCGGTGGGGTCACCCGCCCTTATATATGGGAACAACTCGCTATTGGTCCACCGCAATGGAAACCTTCCCGTAATGCCCCGTTGAACAAGGCGGTCAAGATCGGTATTATGGACGGCCTGCCCACTTAAGCAATTCTGCCGCATGCCATCCAAGTCCGAGCTTTCCCATTGGCAAGACGCCGCAAGCCTTGTTCCACGTCCGAATCTGTGATTTCCAAAGACCGGGCCTTCTTGCAAGGGTAATGCCGCATGTGTACCCCGAGGGTCGAGATAGCCGCATTGCAAGTATTGTCTCCACCGCTTTCGGAAGTGATATTCCCGTGTGGGTCAGATCGGCTTTCTAAGAACCCTTCGCCCGGTAAGGTCCTGGGATGACGTTCTAGGAGGTAAAACATTTCTCTTTGATGCGCTGCAATGTACCTGCTTTCTTAGCTTTAAGGAAGATGCGGTACTGTCTGACTGCATGTGGGCGTAAAGCAGGGTCTGTGACTTGGCGGAGCCAGCGTTTGTGTTCCTTGCACTCTGCATCAAACCATTGATTACGTGGGAAGGTTGTGTTCCTGGAGGTCCGTCATGGGCGGCTTATCCCAAAGCACCTCTCTGCCGCAGTCCTAAGCACATCAGTCAGCCGTCCTGTCTCTGTTGCTCTAGTGTAGGATATTGCAAAATTTCTGCCAGGTCATCTATAAGCATCTGGGCATAAGCCCCTGCATGTTCATAATCCAATCGCAAAATGAGGCATGTGAGGAGTTGTTGCACCGAGTTCGCACAACCCGCCAAGCCAACTTCAAGTAAAGTGGTAAGTGGTCCGAAATCGATCTCTTCATCCCTATTAGTTGTTCCCACCTGAAAGTGCTTGACGACATGCATATCCTGCTCAGGCACCAGTACATAGTCCACCACACTAGATCCGCCCCGGGTTTTCCCCGCCTACAAGTGCTCTTGCGAGTGGAAAGGCTACTTGTGCTAGTCCATTGCAGATTACCGTCAAAGATATCAGAGAGCAAAAGCAAATCGCCGACCATAGCGCGTGACCTGATTGTCATCTGATGTCCGTGGCCAAGCGCCTTCTGCAGGATGCAACTGCAATATATCATCAGTCAAGGGATCAAATCTTATGGGTTGTTCTACCCCGGTGCGCGCATTGAAGTCTCCAAGGAGTATGACACTGCCCAACTGCTTATGCTGCTGTATGTCATCATATAGATCGACATAGGGGTCCAGCCTATCCAAGAGATCGATAATTTTTTTTTTCAAATGTGGTACAAGGCAAAACTTCAACTATTCTTAAATATGGTCAAGAAATTGCTTAAGGATTACTTACTTGTTACCATTACCTGTTTCTCTTACCTAGGGGTCTACTTTGAGCAAGGGAAATTTTTCTTTACTACAACGGAGTGCACATATTAATATACAATTTTCTTTACTACAATGAAATGCACACATTAATTGAGCATTTATAATGTAAAAGCAACTTCAGATGTAGTCTAAATGAGCTAACATACAATCCTTACGTACTGCCCTGTAAAGGGCTCTCGCGGTGCCACCAAACGAGGTGGCGCACGAACGGCAAAGCCGCGAGGGCGCTGTTGAGTGTGGTGGCGCCGCCATAGACCTTTACAGGCAGAATGGCACGAGTCACGGCAATTACAGTACGCTCTGGCAGTCCAATTTGCATGTGGGCTCTTCATTTGCTTCTCCTTCTCCTTGTTTGTCTTGCCTGCTTCTACGGAAAATGAGAAATCAAAACCGCGTGATGAATCACTAAAAACAATGGTCTGATACAAAATAAAATACGAAGGTACTTGTTCCAGTGTTACAGGTGCTCCCAAGAGTATAGCCGGAATCGGACACTTGACGGACGTTCATGAGCATGGGGGTACTGTTAGTTGCAATTGCCGGGCAGTTGTGATTAATGGGCCATGTTGACTGTAATCAATCTATGGTGACGGAACGCGGAACAAGGGACAAAGATTTGCTAGGGACGAATAATTGGTAGTGCGGAGGAAAAGACCAATGGCTGCCGAACATTTATATTAACATGTAGCTAACGTTGCAAGTTGATATTAGTGGTACTAGTGTTAGCACTAGGGGTCATGGCATTGTATGGTTCGATGGGCAAAAGATCTGTTATTGGAATAGATCGAGCGGACTTGTAACAGGCTGGAGGGCTGGATCTGATAGTTGTGGCTGATGGGCTGCAATCGAAATTAGATCAAGGGCCAGATAGATCGGATTTGACTGAGGAGGACTGCAGTTAGCTCCAGAGGTTAAGCTATAAAGCCTGGAGAACGAATTTATCAGAGGGCAGTGGGAATTGGGTCTTGAGAAAGGAATCAATTCTGCAGCTAGGAACATTTGTTTGGATTGAGACTTGGCAGAGGCATTCATTATGGCAGCACGATTCTGATGTTGTGGTCACAGAGAAGACCAGACCTTCTTGTGGTCGAATTAAGCTTCTGTGCAGGTGGTCTATTATTCGCTCAGAGGAAAACTTGCTAAGAGGATCCAATCATCTGTGGTGTGAAGAAACACCGGCTGGGAGCAACAACGTATTGATCAACGAGGGGGATCTGGGATCCGTGGTGTAGGCGGCAGTTGATTAGTGTATCCCAAGTGGGCGAAGTTTGCTCAGTGAATTCTTGCCGTAACAGTGGTATCAGAATGACTGAACCTTTGCCGGATATACCAGCAGGACCTATTGATGGATTGCCAGAAGTGCATCCACCTGAAGAGAGCATAATACCCGCCTTGAGGACATTCATCCAGATGATGAACTGCCCGAGTTCGAGTTGGATGGGGGAGCACCCTCAGATGCTGCTCCTGCAGCAGCTATTCCTGTGGGTGCTGACCATATAACTACTGCAAGTGCAGCTAATGCTGGAAATGAAAATGCCAGGAACACTCCGGGGGCAAGTACTAAGCAGGGTCCGGTAAGTGGGAACTTACCTGATGATAATGAGAATCATATCAACCGATTGTCTAGGGAACTGAATGAGTTAAGAACTGAACCAACTATGTTCAGGAATACCCTAAGGTTGATGCATGAGAATTGCAGAAGTGGGCTGTTGAAGGCGAAGCCCGGGAACTTCGTTTAAGCAATGTAGTAGAAAATTTCTACTAGTGCCTGGGCCAGTTTCCACTGCTCCAGGGGCAAACCGTGATGTTCCTCATGATATTGCACGTCCCGGACCTAGTGCACCATCAGGGATAAACATGGGGGTTGTCCGATGAACCAGTGGCTCAGGATGTCGTGGAAGGCGTTGCTCAGCCAGAAGAATCCCTTTCTAGTGAAGAGATTAAGTCTCTGGAGCGTGTAAAGATGTCGGATTTCTATGGTAAGGATATTACGCCTGAGCAAGCGATGCGTTGGTTTAATAAAATGAAATTGTATTTTGCAGCCTTGAAGAAGAGCGAGAAGGCCGGACTGATGTATGCCCACCTGAAGTTGAAGGGACCGACAGCTGCGTGGTGGGACATCCACATGGACAATGGTCAGAAGCTGCGTACTTGGAGGGATTTTTGTCGCTTGTTCCGACAAGCCTCACCATGACCGGTGTCATGCGCTCATACAGCTGAAGGAGCTCATTCAGACAGGGTCTCTATGGGATTATGTGACAGAGCTTAGGGCACTCTTTTCACGTTTACCTGAGATTACTGCCGAGATGCGCGTAGATCATTTTATAAATGGTCTGCGGGATGCTAGCATTTGCACACATTTATTGCAGGCAGAACCGGCTAATTTTGAGCTAGCTGTTGAGATTGCCAGGAAACTGGTAGGTAGGGAAGAGTCCAAGAAGGCACAAAACTTTGCTAATTAGAAAGCAAAAAGGGCCGGGGGAACTTCTCAAGGATCTGCTCCTTCGAAGAAGGAGAAGAATGATTCCAAGAACAAGTCTATTGGGGGTAAGGCCAAGGAAGGTGATACCAAAACGGATAAACCCAAGGGGTGTTATTGTTGTGGGGTGGTAGGGCACTTTGCCAGGGAATGTACCAAGCCTCGCAAGAAAGTTTTGGCAAGCACCGCAAAGGTAAGTGATAAGCCAGAGATTAAGGCATTATCAGTTATTGCACGAGAGGAAATGATCTAGCACACGTCTGGGGCTAGAGTTGAACGAGGTGGCTCCGTATGTGATTGAGTCTGAGGCCGGGCCACAAACTCAGTATCATAGTGAGCAAACACGGGGTGTTTGCTTGGAGTTGTTAGACAAAGAGTCGGGGGTTGTGACATCTATGTGCATAGATTTAGACATTGCTCAGTTGAAGCGTTATGATGTCATTCTAGGCATGAAATGGTTACAAGATGTCGAACCACATATTCTATGGCCAACACACATCTTGATTTTCAATCTGCCGTCAAGTGAAGTAGTTAGTGTTCAAGGTTTACCGCATGTGGAGTCTGGTAGACTCATGTTAGCCACTCAGGCTAAAAAAGTTTTCAAAGTTAATACAAATGCTTTTTCTTTAATGTATTTAAGGAATAATGATTTGTTTGTCAAATCGTGTAACTCATTAGTGGTTAACGTTGGGGTAAATCCTGAAGTAGATCAAAGACAGAAAGGCCTTTTGAATACTTTCGAGGACGTGTTTCCAGAAGAGTTACTCGAGGGGCCACCACCCTCGCGGGGTGTAGAGCACGAAATTGAGCTTGAACCTGGGTTTAAGCCCATGGCACGTACTCCCTACCGATTAAGTCCTCTAGAGCTTGAAGAGATTAAAAAGGAAGTGAAAGAGTTATTAATGAAAGGCTTTGTACGCCCAAGCAAATCACCTTTTGCGAGTCCCACGTTGCTCATTAAGAGAAAAGACGGTACTATGCGGATGTGCATAGTTTACCGGGCACTCAACAAAGCAGCTATAAAGGATAGATATCCTTTACCTAGAGTCGATGATATTCTGGATCATATTAGGGGAGCAAACTGGTTCACCAAAATAAACCTTCGAAGCAGATATCATCAGATTAAGATTTGGAAAGGGGACGAAATTAAAACTGTATTCAGAACTCAACAATGAGTTTTTGGTTATGCCGTTTGGTCTTATAAATGCTCGCGCGCATTTATCGATTAATGAATCAGTTATTCTCTGAGCATTTAGACAAGTTTGTAGAGGTATTTTTAAATGATATTCTCATCTATTCCCAAACTATTAAAGAACATTTCGTTTACTTGGAACAAGTTCTTCGAATTTTGCGAGAACACAAACTCTATGCAAAGATCTCCAAATGTGACTTCTTTAAGCAGCGAGTGGCCTTTTTGGGAAATATTATTTTTGGTGAAGGTGTGTTGCCAGATCCCGCTAAGGTACAAGTCATACAGTAATGGCTCCCACCAGAAAACGTTTCGGAATTGCGAAGTTTTCTGGGGTTAGCAACGTACTATCGCAAATTTGTACCAAAGTTCTCCAAAGTTGTAATTGCCCTCTGATCTTTTGAAAAAAAATCACGATTTTGTGTGGGAGAGAGAGCAGGAAGAGGCTTTCGACGCATTAAGGACCTGCTGGTTAGCAGTCCTGTGTTGAAGATGCCAGACTTAAATGAGGCATTCGAGGTCTATACTGACGCTTGTGGGCAAGCATTGGGGGCGGTATTAACGCAGCAAGACATGTTGTGACTTATAAAAGCCGAAAACTAAGTCCTAATAAAAGGAATCACGCAACCTATGAGCAAGAATTGTTAGCCATTGGGCATGCATTGAAAACTTGGAGGCACTACTTGCGTAGTGGGACGAACAAAGAGCCGCGCAAGTCTATCGTCTATAGAGACCATAAACTTTTGAGGTTCTTGCAAAGTCAAGCTGAGATTAGCCCGAGACAGGCTAGGTGGCTAGACTTGCTCCATGAATTTCATTTCTCCATTGAGCATACGCCTGGCAAGGATAATCCAGTTGCTGATGCGTTATCAAGGGTTAAGCATATAAATACCTTAACAACTTTGGCAAGTGATCTTATACAAAGGATCAAAGATGCATATCTTGAGGACCAACAAGATCCGATAATGGTCAAGCTCGGGGAGCTGTGGACTGAGCAAGAAGGATTGCATTTTTACAAAGGAAGGATTTATGTTCCTTCAAGTGGGAATCTTAGGGAATCAATTCTACATGAGCACCATGATACTCCACAAGCTGGGCATGGAGGTGAAGGTAAAAGTATTAATATAAAGAAATAAAAGTTAGCTATGTTAAAATATTAATATTATATAGACACATGGCATTGTATGGTTCGATGGGCAAAGGATCTGTTATTGAAACAGATCTAGCGGACCTGTAACAGGCCGGAGGGCCAGATCTTATAGTCGTGGCTGATGGGCTGCAATCGGAATCAGATCAAAGGCCAGATAGGCCGGATTTGGCTGAGGAGGACTGCAGTTAGCTCCAGAGGTTAAGCTATAAAGCCTGGAGAACGAATTTATCAGAGGGCCGTGGGAATTGGGTCTTGAGAAAGGAATCGATTCTGCAACTAGGAACACTTGTTTGGATTGAGATGGCAGAAGCATTCGGTTTGGCAGCACGATTCTGATGTTGTGGTCACAGAGAAGACCAGGCCTTCTTGTGGTCGAATTAAGCTTCTGTGCAAGTGGTCTTTTATTCACTCAGGGAAAAACTTGTTGAGAGGATCCAACCATCTGTGGTGTGAAGAAACACCGGCTGGGAGCAGCACCGTATTGATCAACGAGGGGGATCTGGGTTCCGTGGTGTGGGCAGCAGTTGATCGATGTATCCCACGCGGCTGAAGTTTGCTCAGTGAATTTTTGCCGTAACATCCGATTGAATAGGCGCAGTACCCACAAAGAAAAGGAAGAGTAGAAGAGAAATAGAAGCACACGACAAGTATTGGGCTCTTTTGTTTCTATGATCTGGGTCAAAAAACAGGGTACTTACTGCATTTCTGGTTTTAATTTGTGTTTAATTCAAACATAGGGTGCTAAGCCAACGGGAAAGAAGGAGGTCTGCACCTCAGACCTGTCTTTCTCTGCTCGAATGAAGGTAAACTTGCGACATCTTCATCTGCCAAAAAAAAACCTTAGAACAGGGCAAGCAGAGGAATTCTCAAAAGCGGCGCCGCTCCGCAAAACCGGGGCAAAATTATGTCGTATAATTTAAAGGGAATAATGCCATAATTTAAAGCTCGTGATCATTAGATCACAAAAATGCAAAGCCATAACAATCCTTACATTACAAAAATGCAAAGCCCACCGAAGGTGGGCATTTTTTTCTAGTAGTAACATAAATATTTATTTACGAGTATATACGAAAATCCACGCTGTGTTCTTGTCTGCCCTGGACTAAAAGTCATACTTTTCCAAGGCATTTGAAGATCTATGACGGAAGAATCAACTCGAGACAGCCCCCAGGATGCGCCTTGCCATATACTTGAGCAAAGATGGATCAGGTGAGCCTCCCTTTATGCTTTCATGCTTTGGTTGTTGGCCTATCTCAAGTCGGAATTTATTACGGATCAAACAGATGAAGACAATAATATTCTTTTGTTTCTCTGTTTTAAACTACAGGGAACAAGAGCTGCTAAGAACGAGATTGATTGAACATGACAGTTTTGCTTGGAAGCCCAATTCATGCGACTCGGATGCTGAATATCTTAAATACATTGGAGGGGCAGATTTAAGTTTTGTGAAGGATGACCCTTTGCTAGGCTGTGGTGCCTTGGTTGTTCTAAAAGTGGACACAATGGAGATTGTTTATGAAGATTTTGAGATTGTCCAATTGGACATGCCATACATTCCTGGATTTCTTGCCTTCAGAGAGGTAGGAACATTTCTTTTAGGGAAAAACTCTGAAATACCCTTATGTTTTGCTAAAATTAATAAAACGCCCCTAGTTTTGGGGGTATTTTAATGGAAATGATCATAAAGTTTTTGTGATGATCCAAATGAGAATGAGCCTTTCAAAACTATTGTAAAGGAGGATAAGATCTTTCCATCAAAGGTAAGATCATATAAATCGGAGTCTTAAATCACAAGTTATGCTATTTTTAATACACAAGAAAATTGTAGAAATTTCAGAGGGATTTACGAGACCATAACTTGAGATTTCGGAATCCGATTCAGGAGATGTTAACTTTTATGGAAAGATCTCAAATTCTTCTACAATATATCTGAAAGACTCATTCTCATTTGGATCATCACAAAAAAGTTATAATCATTTCCATAAAAATACCCCCAAATCTAGGGGCGTTTTGTTAATTTTAGCAAAACATAAGGGTATTTCAGAGTTTTTCCCTTTCTTTTCTTTTATATGTCTTTACAATAAATTGCACTTCACTGACGTTTCATCGTGTTAAAATTCTCTGTGTCTTTAACTGACAGAGTCCTGTGCTTTTGAGGCTGCTGCATAAATTGCACGCCAACAAGCCCGCATTATATCCGCAGGTGCACAGGAAGACATTTTATAACGAATTGGATCTTAATAGTGAACCTAACAAGTGGCATTCCAAATGCAGCTGCTAATGATTGATGGCAATGGAATTCTTCACCCTCGAGGTTTGTCATTGTGTTTTGACAGTCATTTGCCTCTACCTGTTACATAATAGATCAGCTAAAGTCTTTGTCATGAGTTCGTGACATCCTGAGTATTCCCAGAATTTTTACTGAGGATTTAGAAGATGAATGGATGCTATCGTTGCCTTTACTTGGTGCGTGGTTGAGAATACAAAAAACTTCACATATATTTGTCCAAGTCCATTCTAATTTGTTGATTCACACCTTAAATTCTACCTCTTTTGGTTATATACAATAAGGAAATTAAGAACTTATATGGATTGCCAGGTTTTGGGCTTGCGTGCCAAATAGGAGTGCTGGCAGACATACCAACCATTGGAATAGGAAAAAATGTGTGCCATTCTCTTTATGTTAATAGTAGAAACTTAGGCTGTATAACTAATGTATACTTTTTGCTGGTTTTTGCTTTTAAAGCTTCATCTAGTTGATGGTCTGGATGATAAAAAGGTAAGAAAACTGGCAAGGGAAATGCTTGTAAGAGCAGGAGACTTTGTTCCATTGATTGGGAACAGCGGTCGAGTATGGGGAGCTGTAAGTTCACTTAACTTTTCTCCAGTGTACCATTGTCTTGCCAAGTGCTTGTTTCCTATGCGCTACAGTTATTTTGTAGGCTCTGAAAAGCAATGAAGAATGCGAAAAGCCAATTTTTGTCTCAATAGGACATCGGATTTCCTTGGATACAGCAGTCTTTCTTGTAGGCAGCATTTGTAAATTCCGCATCCCTGAACCAATTCGTCAGGTATGGTCTAGAGGTTTATTATTTCAGTAGAATACCTTTTTAAACCAGCACGTGTTTGACGCAGGCCGATATAAGATCACGGGAGTTCATTCGTAAGATGCATAGTCAGATTCCAGCCACCACAAAGACATAAAGTCACATAATAGACAGACCTTTCAAATAGTACAATGTCTTGCTTTTCCTGGCAATTTTATCTGATAAGATCATCACACTTTTGGCTCCTGTTGTTTCTTGGAGAAGATCTTCACTACAGTGGTAGCTTGGAGAAGATCTTCAGTACAGTGGTAGCACATTTGGGTGAAGGACGGCTTTCAGTGAACATCATTTCCAATATTGTAAAGAATGGAGGTGCGTAATGCCAAATGTTTGGAAGAACCTAAATGTCTTATTTTTCAGCATGTGTTTCTAAAGAGACATGAACCTGAATTCATAGAATTCTACATAGCTCGAGTATACAACAAGGGACTGCCAAAGGCTGATGTATTTAGAAACAAGAAACAAGAGAAGTTCGACATCTGTATATTCATGACCTGAGAAGACAATTAAATCAGTTTATATGGGTATCAAACGTTAATGGCATTGGCATCACGAGGCATGCTTGCTTTTGCAATTCATGTTTGTTGTTGAAATATTTTTGGTGCATCTGCTGACCCTGCTGTAGATGAATTTCTAGTGATGGAGTTCTCGAGTAAAACAAAGTGTAACATCTCATAGGTCTAGTAGAGATAAAGCCAGACAAGCAGTCCTAATAGGTTAAAAATTGATAATAAACAGCCTGCTGTTTATGAGTGGTGGAACAAGCTTATTATAACGGATTAGTAGCTATCATAATAAGGCAATTATTAAATGTCAAGTTTTGGGGAGGAGAGGTCATGCAGATGTTGTCAAAATTGTTATACGAAGAACATATTTCTAGAGAATGATAAAATATGGATACATAGGCTGACTTGAAGGTGCTGCCATATCCTGGGCAGAGTTCTGAATTGGGCAACCAATATGCTACCAAAGTTTTGTTTCCGAGATTCTGTATGTCTCCAGATTTGTTGCCATTAGAGAGAGAGAATGAAAAGAGTAGAGGTGGATCAAATTTGACTTAGGGTAACCCAGCACCGGTAATTTCAAGCAGGTCTAGTTTACCGGTTTCCAAGACCACCGTTCCCATTGCACCTGCGATCATGTTTTAGCAGTTCTGGCAAAAACCAAGAAGACGACATGGCAAAAACCAAGAAGACGACAAACGAAATGAGGAAAATGACAAACTAAATCTTGCTATAGGACAAACTCAGTTCTGATTTTCAGAATTTAGAAGCTTCAGCAAAGTCAAAGTCCAGATGATGAGTGGGAATGCTACTTCGGTGCCTGTAACTTGCAAGGTGTCACAGGTACCGGCCAGTTTTCGGCCTATGCCTTTTTCCTTCAGCTAATTAACCTCACAACTGATTGCAATTGCGTTGCAGAGTAAGATTTTAGACAATACACAAAGCAATGTCATCTACTTGCATGCCGGATGATGGGATATATCTGAAACAGGGATATGTGTCACAATCTTTATCAATGGTTTATGTGACAGATGCTTCTCAAGTTCAATGCTCTGCCCTGCTTGTGCTTGCAGCTGTTTCTATCGAACGAATTGTAAATTAACCTAGAGATCACATACCTTTTCGTGGCTGTTTCACTTTATAATTTACAAATAAACACCATAGCCCCCACTTTCATCGTCTGGATCATGTATAGAAGAACGATCAGATCAGCCTGCCAATCTTCAGCCCCAGGAAAATATAATAATTATTAACACAACGGAAATTGACACCGAAAAAGCATACGTTCCATTCAAAATAGAGAGGCCCTTATACATCATGTGTCGGTGGTCAGAATAGCAATTCCCAACCGACCTGCTTGACATGCGGAAAGATTATGGCAACTCCATGTTTCCTGGGACATGCTAGACTCGACTGTGAACAGACCCTAACAACAGATAACAGCTGACCAGAACTTAACATGCTGACTCAGCAAATAGACCATAATACTTGTCAACAATTTGCTAATGCCAACACTCCCCCTCAAGTATGAGTTGGTCTGAAATACTTGCTGATTCTGCAAACTGTAAAACGATCAAAATGACAGAAATCAAATGAACTCCAAGAGCCATGATGCTCAGTTTTAACCTGCTAAGCTCCATGTCTTGTAATGCTTAGAAATGACAGAAAACAAATGAACTCTAAGAGCCATGATGCTCAGTTTTGACCTGCAAAGCTCCATGTCTTGTAATGCTTAGACTTTAACCATGCCAAGTTCTTCAAGGCATTCAGTAAACCTTTTCTTTGGTAGCGGTTTAGTGAATATATCACCGCCATATATCTTTGAGTGCTCACATCTTTGAATGATAATCTTGCCTTCCTCTACCTTTTCTCTAGTAAAATGATACTGGGCCTCAATGTGCTTGGCTTTCGAAAAATTGCTCGGATTTTTAACCAAGCTTACAGCTGCCCTATTGTCATTAGAAAGAACAGTAGGTTCCTTCTGCTCAGCCAAAAGATCTTTCATCAATCTCCTAAGCCATATGGCTTCCTTTGTCTTTACCGCGGATGGCCATATACTCGATTCACAACTACTTACCGCTAGGTGGCTTTACGTTTTTCTTTGGACCCGCTTACTACTCCCCTTGCACCGAAAAGAGAAGCCGGTACGAGACTTGCGAGTGGCTAAGTCACCTGCATAATCAGCATCAACATAACCTGAAAGTAGGAGTTTAGTAGCAGAGTTACCATGATAGGTGATTCCAAGATTGGGATGAGCATGCAGATAGCGCAAAATCCGCTTAAGCGCCTGCCAATGTGAAGGTCCAGGATGCTCCATGAACTGACTTACGGTTATGACACTCTCTGCCAAATCTGGTCTATTGCATACCATGAAATGCATGAGTGAACCAACAATGCTGCGGTATGGAATATCCAATTCATAGTCCTTTGAAACGCGTGACTCAGAATCAAAAGTCAAAGCACAATTGGTGGCAGGAGTGCTCACTTCTTTACTGGACTTCATGTGACATTTCTGCAACAAAGAATCAATACCTTTGGATTGATGAAGAGTGATTGTCTGAGCCTTCTTGTCTCAAGAACCCGCATGCCCGTAAAAATACTTTAAATCACCCAAATCAGTCATATGAAATTGACGAGCCAAACTCTGCTTAGTATTTGCCATAAGGCAAGAATCATTGGCTGCAAGGATGAGGTCGTCCACATAAAGAACTACTATGACAATGGAGGACCCGTGCTGCTTGATGTAAATATTCCAATCTGCATTACTTCTTGCAAAGCCTTGGGCAAAGAAAAAGGCATGAATGGTTTTGTACCATAAGCGGGGACCGTTTTCATCCATAGATAGCTCGCTTGAGCTTGCAAACAAGGCCATTTTGCCCTTTAGCAAATCCCCGGGGCTGTCTCTCATATAAACTTCATCATGCAATTTGCCATGCAAGAAAGCACACTTGACATCCATCTGTTGCAGATCAAGGTCTAAGGCAGCAGCTATTGCCAAGATCACTCGAACAGAAGTGAGCCTAGCTACTGGAGCAAATGTTTCATGATAGTCAATGCCCTCCTTTTGAGAGCATCCTCTAGCAACAAGCCGGGCCTTGTACCGGGATACACGATTGTGTTCATCATATTTCACTTTGAATATCCATTTGCTGCTGATAGCTTTTCTGCCTTTGGGAAGTGGACACAATTCCCATGTATCATTTTCAATAAGAGAGTTAAACTCTTCGTCCATGGCTTTGGTCCATGAGGCATGCTTTGGACTTGAGATGGCCTCTTGATGGGTGAGGGGTTCATCTATAGATGCAGCACTATGGAGTGCAATATAGGCAGCACTGCGAGGCTTCCTGCTGTCAAGATAGTCCTTCATCCTTGAAGTGATTTTGGAAGTCCTTTTGGACCTGCGTGGGGAATGTCCATCACTGGTAGTTTTCCCATCCTCAACGGGCAGCAAGGTTGATTCTCGGACTTGAGTCCGTGATGCAGCAGTGGGCAGTAGCACAAGCTCATCCTCAGATTCAGGTTCTGAGGGAACTTCTACCTCATCAAGTGGAGTGTCAGGCTGCTGGCCATGGGGTGCCTCGTCATCATCTGATTCTGTTTCAGAATCCTCAAAATCCAATGGCACAGTGCCTGTGGAAGAAGAGGGATTAGCTTGGCCAATGTGAAAATCATGTTCATGGAAGACCACACTCCTCCTGTGAATCATTTTCTTGGTACTGGGTACATACAATTTGTAGGCCTTCATATTGTCACTGTATCCTACAAACATACACTGAATAGCTTTGGCAGAGATCTTACCGTTTCTTCTCTCTGATTTGGATAAATGTGCGTATGCAGTACAGCCAAAAACCTTGAATTCATCTACAGAAGGTTTCTTCCCAGTCCAAGCCTCCTCAGGGACACAATTGGGAACTGCTTTGGTAGGAATACGGTTGATGATAAAGACTGCTGTATTTACAGCTTCTGCCCAAAATATATAAGCAATATTCTTTGAGATGAGCATGGACCTCGCACTTTCAAGAACAGTACGGTTTTTGCGTTCAACAACTCCGTTTTGTTGATGTTCATGGGCAACAGAGGTATCATGATGAATGCCACAGTTTACTAAGAAATCTGCAAATGCTTTGCTTATGAATTCTCCTCCCTGGTCAGTTCGAATGCTCTTAACTTTCCTTTCAGAAAAGTTTTCAGCCTGCAACTTCCAATGCTTAAAATGCTCAAATGCTTCTGACTTTTTCTGCATAAAGAAGACCCAGTTTTTCCTAGTAAAATCATCTATTATTAAAAGGAAATACCTTGAGCCGCCTATAGACTTCACTCGGGCAGGTCCCCATACATCCATGTGAATCAAATCCATAGCCTGCTTTGCCCTGTGTGCCTTTGTTTTCTTATATGCTTTTCTGGCCAGTTTACCTAGTGCACAACCCTCACATATTCCAACTGGTGATGTTACTTTAGGAAGACCATGTACATATTTCATACTTCGCATTTTCTTGAGGAGCTGATAATTGGCATGGCCAAGACGTTCGTGCCAAATCTGATTGATGTTTGTGCATTCTGCATTGAGAGCAGTGTGATAAGATTTTCCCTTGCTCCAGCTTATCTTATACAGTTTACCTTCACGTTCTCCCTTTGCTGTGATCATGTTATTTTGATCACGTACAAGGCATTGACCTCCTCCAAAGGTAACATACAGGCCTGCATCATCCATCTTGGAAACAGATAACAAGTTTACTTCTAGATCAGGTACATATAAGGTTTCTTTGAGGCACAAGTTACCATTAGGTAATTCAAGGTTTACCTTCCCCTCTCCTTTAACATGCAGCACCCCTTTACCAATTTTGACTCTCCTACTACTGTGTGTTTCCACCAGATCACTAAACAGGTTCTTTTTACTTGTCATGTGATCACTTGCACCTGAGTCAAGATACCAGACCCCAAAGGACGTTTCTGCAAGTAATCCATGGTGCAGGTAGTTTTCCCAAGGGCTTTGCTTGTGAGATTCAAGGAAATCCTTTAATGTATAGATCATGCCTACAACACCTTCATACATCCATGTAAACAGCCACAAGAGATAAAGGAATACTTAGCTAGAGTACTGGTAGTTTTCCCCTCCTCAACACCTTCCCTTACTGCTACAAATGCTCTAGTTGCTGGGATCATTGAATCACTGCTATCAGAGTCTCCTCCTGAGTCTGAAGAGTCTTCTTTGGAGGCCTTGTGAGCATGCCCATGTGAATGCTTCCCTTTCTTTTTCGTTTCTTCCTTCTCAAACTGTTTTTTATGTTTCTTCTTCCTTTTGTCAAGTTCAGTACAGTCTTTGGCAATATGCCCCATCTTGTTACAGTTGTAGCATTTCCTTGTGTCACCAGACTCTCTTCCAACAAGTGCCTGCCCGTTTTGAACCAAGTTATCTTTTCCAGATCTTGCCTGATTCTTTTCTTCCATCAGAATTTGTTGACAGGCCCACTCTAATTCTACATGCTCAGCTGCTCCTATTAGATTTTTGACACTGTTGAATGATGCTGGAAGTCCAAGCAAAGAAAAGCTCCTACCAAAGCCAGATCATCCTCAAGGCCCTTCTCCATACCTTTGAGTTGTAGGGCAGCAGCTTTGATTCTGAGTATGTATTCCTCTGCTGATGTGCAGTCTTTAAGCTTTGTGGTAAAAACCACAGAATAGAGATTAGCTTGTTGTGAAAAATGCTTCCTTTTGTAGATGGAAATCAACTGTTCCCAAGCAGCTTTCGCACTCTCAGCAGCCTCAACCTGGGCTATCATAGTGTCATCCAAGTATCTCATCATACGATTCTTGGCTTCCCAATCTTTCTGCAGCCATTTAAGCAAGGCCTGCTTGTCTGCTTCTACTCCCTCAGATTCATCCTTACTGTCAGCCGAAGTAGCCCCTTTTACGACCTGAGCAGCAGTGGGAGGTTTGGATGCCCTTGTTGCAGAGATGACCGGTCTTGGTTCATCTCCAGACACCACATGCCAAAGCCCTTTGGCAGACAACTTCCCACGAACTTTGATGAACCAGTAGAATTCATTGGAGTGAGATAACTTCTCAATCCTTCCCATCTTCTTAGGGTACTGTCAATTCAGCAGAGCACTTGGATCGTGCCGCTCTGATACCATATTAACACAACGAAAATTGACACTGAAAAAGCATACGTTCCATTCAAAATAGAGAGGCCCTTATACATCATGTGTCGGTGGTCAGAATAGCAATTCCGAACCGACCTGCTTGACATGCGGAAAGATTATGGCAACTCCATGTTTCCTGGGACATGCTAGACTCGACTGTGAACAGACCCTAACAACAGATAACAGCTGACCAGAACTTAACATGCTGACTCAGCAAATAGACCATAATACTTGTCAACAATTTGCTAATGCCAACAATAATGTCAACCAAAAGTCTGGAGGTGGAGTAACTCTAATTGCATTTATGAATTGCCCTAAAAATTCGAAAACTGGGAATGCTGAGACCAAAAATCGAGCAGCTTCAACCAATTGCATGAAAATGACTATTTTTTTTTAGCAGGGTTGCCTAACCCGAGGTACACACTTTCTTGCAATTCTAACTATGCCACGTGTCCTGCCACGTCAGCTTGATTGCATCTCAACCGTTTGATCCACTAATTTATGAATTCACGGCTACGAAAAATAGAAAAGCTATGGAAAATAAGGTCTCAAGTGATTCATGAATTGTGTTGTGTCACTACAGCATTCGGCTAAACTGTTTAAGAATTTTAGTTTTCCATCTGTACATGAAGGAGAGTTCTGTTAAGAAGTTTTAGCTATGGCGTTGGAGGAATTAGTGCGACCGCAACTCTGGCGGAGATGGTCATCTCTGTCGGAGATGAAGTCGTTCAGTTCACTGTCTTGACTCATTTTTTTCCATATTCATCAGCTGCCACTGCCATTTCACAAGATGGATCATTTAGAATTTAGGATTTAAAACCTAGTTCATTGAATTGCAGAAAGGCTCTCCTTTATGGGCTGAAGATCCTGAACCTCGTGGATGGCAAGGATTCCCGCTCAAATTGCTTGGTTTTTACTCTCGCCTGAGCAAGTTCATACGACAAGCCAAGCGACTATATACACGAATTCAAGAACGAGTGGCTGATCCACAATTATATACAAGTAAGTACTTGTCTCTATTGTACACCTAAAATGTGGTCATTTGAAAAAACTTGCCTCTAATTATTTAAGTTATGGAACTTCATTGATGATCCACAATTGTATACAAGTAAGTACTTGTCTCTATTGTACACCTAAAATGTGGTCATTTGAAAAAACTTGCCTCTAATTATTTAAGTTATGGAACTTCATTGACAGCTTTTGGCTTAGAAAGGAGTTTCAGAACAACCCATGCAATGTTAGTTGTCCATACGTGGCTATGCCTTGTTCGACTATGTGCAGAAGGCAAGCTTGGAACGCAGGTTGGACAATATCTGTATGACATCTTTAATCATGATTTGGAGCAAAGGGTGGTGGCAGAATGGGTATTTTAGTCTTCACCATTCTGAATGAAAAGCAAGTCTTGATTGGACTATACACAGGTCAAAATGCTGCTATCCAAATGGGTGAAGGAACTGGAATTTTTTTTTTTTTTTTTTTTTTTTTTTTTTGAGGGTAAGAGTATGTATTATTATATAAAAATTTACATAGGATATCCCCAAATGGGATTGATGGAAAGAATTATCACAAAGCGGATTTCTATGGAGCTATTTCTGTTTATGACAAGGCTATGCAACCCAGTTGTATTTATGTTGTCCTAGTGTATGAATGTTGTTTGTCAATGTCTGGCACAACTAGTTCCTACATTTTTTCAGTTTGCAGTCTCTTCGTTTCTACTGTGTTTCTCATTCTAGAACCATTGTTGTGTTGCCACAAGCAGAGATTATACTATTTGAATTAATCTGGCTTTTGGTGCTAACAACCATGCCTTATTCTTCCACAAGAGCTGCTTAACTAATTCTTATGACCTATTCACATATCTTTCGTGGTCTACGTAGCCTAGTTATACCATTTTGCCGTGTGCTCCTTGTGACACAAATTTTTTCCAAAATTATTTTTGCTCCGAGTTCTATATGCTATAACCGTTGCTACCAGAATCCAAGGCATTTCTGATAAGAAAGCACTCTTTATTCACAGGACTGAAGAACTATTCATTTTTCTTTCTACAAATATAGAAACTCATATAGTTGGATGGCATATCTCTACTTAGATGCAGACAACAATGTGGAGTATTTTGCATATACTAGTCTGCATTTGTTGCATACTAGTCTGCATATTAGTATTTTGCATTGTGTTTCTCATTCTAGAACCATTGTTGTGTTGCCACAAGCAGAGACTATACTATTTGAATCAATTTGGCTTTTGGTACTAACCACCATGTCTTATTCTTTCACAAGATCTGCTTAACTAATTCTTATGACCTATTAGCTTTCGTGTAGTCTAGTTATACCATTCTGCAATGTGCGCCTTGTGCCATAACTTTTTTCCAAAATTATTTTTGCTCCGAGTTCTATATGCTATAACTGTTACTAGAATCCAAGGCATTTCTGATAAGAAAGCACTCTTTATTCACAGGACTGAAGAACTATCTATTTTTCTTTCTGTACGTATAGAAACTCATATAGTTGGATGGCATAGCTCTACTTAGATGCAGACAACAATTTGGAGTATTTTGCATGCTAGTTTGCCGCTTGAACATTACTCTCATGTTCTAAAAGACTAATTGTATTCGGTTGTTAAGATATCTATTTCTGTTGCTACTTCTTGAATGCAGATGATTAGTGTATTGCAAGATCTTTTGTGGAACTTTGGTTGCAGGGCTTTTTGTAGTTTTATGCCTTATAGGTTTAAGAACTTTTTGCTTTCTAGTGAATGGAGTACAGCTAAATGCTATGCCTTCTTTCCAATTGGAACTCTTAGATTATAGTAATTTTGAATAGCAGCACCAACTTTTGCAGTTTTTTACAAGTGTATCATACCTATATATCCTTTAGTGTTAGTCCACTTCAGTCTATATAATACATTTGTTGGAAAAATGGTTTGCTGCTCCCTTTTTAGCTTTTGCTAGCCATTGAAAGTCATGTTATCAATCTTTCTTATCTTCCTTTTCTTCGTGTGTGCCATTCATCAAATGAGTTCCGTCAAATATGTACAGAAACTAATTTGACAGTTTTGACATGTTCTAAGATGAATGGTGCTGAATGTGCATCCCACCGCCTATAGAGAACCAAAATGCAGTAATATTACCAAGATTTCTATCTTCTGAATAAAAAAAATACAAGATAAACATGTGATCCAGCATGTTTATGCTCCGCTACATAGATTGTAGAATCATGTATCTGCAGAGAAGGCAAAGCAGAATGATAGCAGATGAAGCAGAATTAGATCATGAAAAGGCAGAGGAAATTTTATAAAAATAGATAGAGGTAAATGTGTAACATACCAAGATTAATGCTTATGAAATGAAATGAAATCTTCTATTATTTTATGTGTGGAACTTCTTGCAATGAAACTTCCTTCATGTTTTTTATTTTAATTTTGTGCTTTGCTTTTGTTGTAATAGACACTGCTTTACAACATTCTCATCATGGTTTATGGCAAATGCGACCAATTTGCACGTGCATTTAGGGTGGGATTATCTTAACTTTTCTCCTCCATGTAATTAATACATTATGGTATGGTCTATGTGTATTAATGAGCAAAATCACTTAAAACCAAGTTATGGTATAATTGTATAATCTGTATACTTAAAGCCTTCATCCAACATATTCTTGTCTCATCCACTGGACGACGAGTTGATGAGTTTTTCAACTTGCATTGCATATTTTCCTAAGAAGATGCTTAAAGAGATTAATGTCCCGAGTATATGCGTTGTCTAGACACCATGATTATCCCATCATTATACCATTATTTATATAGGAAGATTCACGCATAACTGATTTGAAGGAAAAACTCACATTTGAGACCTTTGTCGTAGATGAGCAGATGCTTTTGAAGCTCTTGTTTAATGGATACTGCTTGTAAAGAGCTTGGTCACTCATAGGAATGTGAAGATGGATACAATGAATACTCTTTGCAAAATAAATTATGGACGACAAATCAGGAACACGTAAAACAAAGACTGAACTATTTTATAGTGCAGATTTGAGCATCTGATCATATTTTATCTTTGCAAACACAATAAATTTCACTCATGTAATAACACAGAAAATATGTTTGTAATTCGATTTGTGTTCTCTAGAAAATTTATTCGATTGCTAAACAAAAGGGTCTGCATCGTCGTAAAATGAGCTTAGCCCTAATGCCCAGTAGTGGACGGCCCAATTCGATTTGTGCTCTCTAGAAAATCAATTCGATTGCTAATTCTCTGAGGCATGCATAACTTCCCAACGCAAGGCGGGCATAACTTCCCAATGCTATGCTCCCCTAACAGCCTAGAATTTCAATGAATTTCGGAGACTGTAGATGAAATTCAACAATTCTAATGCCCTCCACATGCATAGAAATCTTATCTGGCTGCAACGTGGATAGCTTCAGATTGCTTCAAAGTCACAACTCGTTTTTGTGCAAACGTTCCAAAAAATTTATTTTTGGTGAACATTTCTATGGTTTCAAACTTGTGGGGATGGAACCACTATTAACCTAATATCTAACATTTGACAAAATAGAAGTTGAGCCATTTTTTTTTTCATGGGGTGTATTTCGATTATGCCACACGGCATCCTTCGTCACTGCGAAATGGAAACCGGTTGATTGATTCCGCTTAGTAGGTAAATAAAAACCGGTTTAGCAGGTAAATATATGGTAGAAATGGGACATAAAGTGGAAAAGAAGAAGATTTAGGCATTTTGATGTTTCGAAAACAAAGGGTTTACACAAAGTAGCAAACCGAGGATCAGCATAAAGCTCATCTTTTTCAGTTTTGAGGTGCCCATGTTCCATATTTGTTGGCTAAGTAGCTTACAAAATTATGTAGAAAACCATAGAACCGACCAGATCTATGTGGAATCCCATTTTCCTTTCCGTATACAATGCAATGTTCTGGAATGGCCACTCTAAGGTTTAAACAGATGAAGTTTCTGCTTGGCATGCAAAAGTTACAAGTCAACCCAGATATGTTGTTCATATGTTAGATTCATGTGTTATAGTAGAGTTTCAGAAGGGGTGTTAGAACTAGGAAACCCTAATATAACCCTAATGTGACGTGGCATGATGCCATGTCAACACATATGACTACTTATAGTCACATACTACTCTTTTTCAAGTTGCTTTTGTTTTGCGGATGTATGCTAATTGATAGTGAACGTCATGCCATATTTTTGTATAGTCCATGTCTCCTAATAAAAGGCAATTTCCCGACCTATCATTCCATAGGCTATGACATATTTGAAATGTAGTTGTTGACTTCTTGGGTAACATGTTTAAACCACGGGCATATCTGTGGTAAGGCCTCAATATTTTGCCTCTGTTCTTTTTATTGAGACCAGCTACTTCAGCAATTATTGCAGTGTTTTCTTTTTGGGTTATCTGGACTCATGCCGTTTCTTCTTTCTTAAGTAACACGAAAATTATTCCTTCCAGTGCTATAGCACTAAGGGGTTATTCTGTAACAACAGCTTCTTCAATGAGATAATATATGTGATGCAACTTTTCTTATCTTTTTTTAGAGTTATTTTCTATTTAAGCATCTGAAGAAGCCTCTCAATAACTCTAGAAGTCGCATCAATCTTTATTATTGTATGCTCTGCAAATTCATGTTGGGTTATAAATGCAAAAAGAATTAGAGCTCCTTTAGAGGATTGTGTAAACATTGATTGTTGTAGAGGATGGTGCTTGAAACAAACACAGTTCAAAAGCTTCTTTTGCTGCAAGAATTTGCACACACAATTGGTGATTGATACTCTTCTTGCTAGAAATCTTTGACAAGCCTTTAACTATGCTTGTTGTCATCCCATACGTAAAAGGCAGGTCTTGTTTTAAACTTCAACATAGCTATCATCATTAACTTCGAACATTAATGAAGAGGGACACTAAAGCAAGTGATTCTTGTTACTGTCGTTGACAATCATATTATTTCTCATTGGCAGATCCATAATTCTAAAACCTTTGAGTCACTGACTCATGGATCCATTCAGAATAGATGATTATCAAAACACGAATATATACCAATTCAGAAGCCCGTAAATTTATCATGGTGAACCTTTCATTACGTGTATCTGCATTCTGCTTGCATATGTAAAAGGCGCCTAGATATAGAATGTAGACTAAGCTCCAAAAATGAAATATATCTTTTGTATTTGCTAATGTGTTTTATTTTGTAGTAAGGATATACACCTAAAACATAACTAATACTGCCAGGCATAAATATAAATCTCTACTCTCAAGCATATAAAATCAAAATTTGTGACATTAAAACATCTACCTACCTACCTACCTACCTACCTACCTACCTACCTACCTACCTACCTACCTACCTACCTACCTACCTACCTACCTATCTATCTATCTATCTATCTATCTATCTATCTATCTATCTATCTATCTATCTATCTATCTATCCATCCATCCATCCATCCATTACTCATTACAGACCCCTGAAGTAAATATGCATGACTACGCATGCAAAAAAAAAAAAAGGTAATCTTCCACTTTTTTGTTATGTTTCTATAGTGTGTGATTGTTTATTCATAAATTCCACAATAGTCTAATGTTTAATTAATCAGATCAAGACGATAGAATTCTGCAGATAGCTTGTTGCCAGAGTCATCAATTCGAAATGATCAAATTGTGTGCATGTACTTGAAAGTAGGATCTAGGAAACAACCATCCTTCAATTCAATTTCAAAAATATATGAATGAACCTACGTTTAGTCACATAGGATGATTGGCCTGCTTTACAAATAGTATCTAAGTATACAAAAATTTATTGAGATGCAATGAATAAGAAGGTAGCAAATGGTCTTAGCAGATTACTTGTGCAATTATAACAAGATTAAGACTGAGCAAAGAGACGAGGACTTAGTAGATATTATGTAGTGCTACAATGCAATAGCGAAAAAAGATTAATAGTTTACCTAGAACATGAGAACTCTCCAGTCTATGCCTTTCTTCATGTGAATTTGAGATCATTTAAGAGTGACACACATATCAAGATGAGGTCTGGCCTGCAAATTAACACAATACAATATCTTTTTTGCATAATGAATAGACTATGAATCCATTATCAAGTGCAATCAATCTATATGCTTAAATTGTTAATTTAAGAATAGAATAGAATAGAATAGTAAAGAGTAAATACACATGTAGCAAAAGTATGAAACTGGAGTTCATCATAGAAGCAGTGTTAAAAAGGCATGAGATTACGCCCGTTACATGGAGATAGCATGAAAAAGGGAAAAAAAAAGGGATGTACTTACAACTGGACATGGTTACAACAAGCCTTTTGCAATTTTCAAGTTTATTTCCTACTTGTAATCATGTCTAGCATTTGGTGGTCCTCTACTTCTCAACAGGCTTTACATTAAACAAAAGTGGTTTTCATCTCTATCACTCAATCATAAGAAAATTGAATTACAAATTTCTTAAAATATTTATGACCAACAAATATCTAGTTGCCAGGAAACAAATGTTAAGAAATAGCTAGCAATTTTGTGAATCCAAAAGAAAAGAGAGGCTGGATTTTGTAGCTCGACATTGAAGCAAGACTCGTGCATCATAATAGGCCTCGCATGGTGAAAGGTGTAACATACCTCTCTATTTCGAGTTTGTCTTGCATCGGACCATAGCTAAGCTTTAAATAAAACTACATTACATGCATACCTTTAGAAGAAGGCCGTACAAATTTTCTTTGAGTCTTTGAGAAGTTAAACATGAACCTTTACTGTAGAATAATTAATAGGCTAACATAACAAACCTTTGTGTGAACCTCTGCATCAACTGGCACAACATCTTTTAGCTCGAGATTAAAGCAACACAAAAAAAGTTCCAAATCATATAGCCTGACCACAGGACATGCATTTACTAGTAATGGTTTCGGTAATGGCTATCGCATAAGCATTTGATGTAGGAGATATATTAAAAATAAGCATGTGCAACTTTAAGTCTTAGGCATTTTCAGTAGGAAAGATATCAATTAAGCATGAATGCAGTTCCTATTACAATCTGTTTGAGATGTTTTTGATCAAAAGTAGTTTTTTTTTCTAAAGTTGCATTTAATGTTTGCCTAAGTAGTTTCTTCTAAAAATGGTATGTACATGGTAGCCCATTTTGCCAAAACTTGTTGATGCATATGCCATACTACAGAGGCTAAAATAACTTCAAGAAGAAATGCTGGCACCATGCTTTTTCCGTAGACATCATCTGTATCTCTCTAGATCCCTGTTGATATTAATTTCAAAGAGAAACCTATTCATATTCATTCAATTCATCCGACTATTGAAGAATGTAGTAGAGGAGCATTTTATAATTTTTACAAATGTAACGGCGTCTGTAGAGCAAAATGAGGGATATATCTATATATAAAATAACTTGGCATTATAAAAAGAAGATGTATTACTGTGATTTCACATGGAGATCCCAAGGATGCTCCCAGTCCATATGAGTAGAGGAACAAACTTACTTTGGATTCCCAGGAATCTTCTTGTGATATTACGCACTTTAGACAGCTTTTTGGGTCATTGATCTACCTCTATATTACCAGGCCAGACATTACATTTGCTGTTAGTCAAATAAGCAAGTTCATGCAATCTTCCAAGCAAAACCATTGGCGAGCTGCAAAACCTTATCTTAAAGCAATTATGACTAAAGGTCTAGTGTAAAGAAAACATGAAATATGGATCTACTATTTTACACAAATGCTGATCATGGTGGAACTGATTTTGATTACATACGGTCACATACAAGATACATCCCTATGCTTGGAGGTAGTCATATTACTTGGAGATCTAAAAAGCACCCTTCAGTAAGCCTTAACACCACAGAATCTGAAATAAAAGCCTTGGTTATAGGAACTCAGGAAATGATGTGGTTGTTACAATTATTTCAAGAGTTGAAAGTTCCCATTTCAAAGGCGAAGCTATTAATGGATAATTTTGGCCCCATAGATCTTATCAAGGATAAGCACTACTATCATCCAACTAAACATCATGATACCAAGCTATGCTTTGTTAGGAAATAAAGCCAGCGTTCTACTTTGAATGTGAAATATTGTATAACTTCAAGTCAACTGTTTGGGTGCAATTGGATATTCTTAAGCCCATACCCAAATGTGTTGAATACTTGGATTTCTTTGACAATCCGAGGAAACTCAACCTCAATTGGTTCGGATTACCTAGTCCTTGCATCGTGTGTGGGATTAGATTACACGGGGGTGGAGTATGTAAGGGAACATGGTCTGCAAACTCTGGGAACGCTGAGAACTCTATTCCAGCCAACAAACCAAACAGGGGAAGTATTAAAAGAATAGAGGGTGGTGACTGGACCCCTGCCAATAATAGGAAAAATGGAAAAAAGAACACTAATGGGAGTGCTCGAAGAATCCAGAAAAAAGAAACAGATGAGAGAAGAGAACAAGAAAGCTGACTTGAAACAAAAAGAAGATAGGAGACAACATAGGAAATGGAGGAGGAAAGAAACAAACAACAAATTGGGGAATCAGTTCAAGGTTCTTGTAAGTCCCAATTTGGGCCAAGAAATTGAACAGGAAACAATGGATAATGGACTTGTAAGCCCCACTGGCCAAGACATAGGTTTGACTCTAGGTCAAAATGAAGGTCTTATAAGCCCCCTGGGCCAAGGGATTATCCAAAGCAAAAGGAAAATGAAAGCTAATATTGAGAATGATCCTAAACTTGTGGTCACCCCTGCACACCTTCAAAGGAGCAAAGACGCTTTAGGATTGTGGATCCCATCTTCCCGTAGAGTCAATGAATACCCCGATTCGACCGACTCGCACAGTCAACAGGGAGAACAAGATTTTTTTCCAAGGGGAGAAGTCTAATGCATTCCCCATAACTCCCAATAAAATGGATTTTTCTTCTCCAGACAAAAAAGATGATGACCATGACCTACATGATGTACTCATGGCTCTGATAGAAAAAGAAGAAGATCCAATCAGTACTGAGAATCAGGAAGTAGACATTGTGCCTTGCACAGTTGAACCTGATAACACTGACTTGGTCAAAGTCGACCCTGAGCAAGGAAAATATGAATCTAAATTTTTTACAAAATCTCCCCTGGAGGAGTTATGCTCGGAGGGTGTTGATGACACCTTTGCTGGAACTGAAGAACTCAATATTGAAGAGGAAAATATCCCTGTCTCAGCCCCTGCTGATGTGGAAAGAGAGATTTTCTATACCCCTGCCACCACTAAAAAGAGAAATAAGAAAGTCTATTTCTCAGACAGCAGCCCAGCACAAAACTTGAGGGTACTACCAAGGAAAATTTACCCTGCATAATGAAGTGTGTAACATGGAATATGAGGGGCATCAAAGGCCCCTTAAAAAGGAAAAGAGCTATTGTGGCTCTTAAAGATTTGAAAGCACACTACAAGGGATAGTCGACGTCCAACGACGTCGCGACGTCGAAGAACGACGGGTCGTCGTCGAATATCGACGACATCGTCGTTCAACGACGACAACGTCGTTTCGACGTCGTTCAATGACGCTTTCGGGGCGACGCGTTCGATTGGCCTGCGCGTGGCATGGTATCACGCCGCCAAGCCGGGTAAGCGTCGCGTGTCGTCGCCACGCGCACAAAAACGCCGCTTAACGCCGCCGTCGCGGATCCGGACGTGGCACATCCGGCTGCGTGGCTTGCTGACATGCCAGGCTGGCACGCCACCATGTTCTGCCACGTCGACATGACGTCGTTGAATGACGACTAAAAAATGCGACGCGACCGGGCCGCCGTGGGGTTTGCCGACATGCCAGTCGGCACGCCAAAGTGTCCCGCCATCGCCGACGCGGACGCCGTTAAACGACGCCTAGAATATCCGGCGTGGCAAAGAGCGGTTTTGCCGCGGGTCGGCATCGTCCGCTGCACGCTATTGTCGCCAGAGCACCACGTAAGCAACGCCGCTTAACGACGTTACTTTTTGGGAAAAAAAAAAAAAAAAAAAAAAAAAATTAATACCGACGCCGCTTATCGCTTGGAATGCCAAAATTACCCTATGGACTAAGTTACACCTGGCCGGGCTTTGCAAAAAACGACACACTTACGCCTCTACATTGTAAAGATTCGCCAGCCCACCTCCTAGGCCAATTGACTACGAGTGTGTTGCACATGAGATAGTTTGGCTTCTTTGAGAAGGGGTGGGCTTCTAGCCACAAAACTTGGTCCCTAGGGCAATGTCGACGCGTTAAGAGTCCATTGATCACGGTTCCGGAGAGGGGAAGTTGCCCGTCCCGTCGCCCGAGGCCTTCCGGAGAGGAATTTTGGGGCAAGCCGCCTTCCCGGTGGTTTTAGGGTCCGTGCTCAAGGCCAACACCCCCTCTACCTCAAGACACGGCCAAAGGTCCTAGTCAAATCGACAAGGATAGAGCCTCCCAAACGTAAACCCTATGAGTTGCCGTGTTCTAGCGGGGGTTTGGCGCTTTGGGTGCCGAAGTTTTGGTCTTTTGCACTTGGGATGTGGCCGATCACATGCGCTTGAGAACGCCAAGCAAGGGGAACCGACGAGAATGGAGTTTGGACCAGTACTCCTCCCGCTGTGGCGCTTATAAGTCAAGGGCCGCTTTTGCAAGAGCAAGACATTCGTAAATTCCTAATTAATGCATAGTACGGACTTAAATTCTGATTTTTGTCACTAGCTTCCTAAGTCATCGCCAACATACGTGCCAACTTTCAAAAATTTTGGATAAGGTTTAGATCAAATGGTTTGCACTAGAACAGTCCGGGCAGCTGTTGTTGGGCAGCCGAAGTTGGCACACTTGCCCAAGTCAAACAAGGCCAGGACCTTGCAAGGCCTCCTCATTAGAGGGGAGAGTCCGAACCCCAGGAGGCGAGCCCCAAAAAGCTTCCCGAGGCAGCCTTTCTCGGCAAAGTGCTCCACCGGGTGTGTACGCTAAAGACCACACTTCCGGATCTCGGTTCCCGTGATCCCAATCATTGAATCCTTTGTTCCGTGAACCCGGGTCCGAAGGTCCAAAAAATCCAACATCCGTCCGGAGAACATATCAAACCGCTGAAGCGTCCGCGGGCGACGATTAGTAGAAAACCAAAGTGTTTTGTCGTTCGGACATTAAGAGGTTCGAAATGCCGATCCGACTTCGCCACATCGTCCGGAATGCCAAATTTACCCTAGGGACCAAGTTACACGGTCCAGTTTTGCAAAAGAAAGAAACACTTACGCCCTACATTGCAGATTCGCCAGCCCCCACCTCCTAGGCCAATTGACTACGAAAGTGTGTTGCACATGAGATAGTTTGGCGCTTCTTCGAGAAGGGGTGGGCTTCGCCACAAAACTTGGTCCCTAGGGCAATGTCGACGCTCGAGTCCATTGGGAGAGACAGATCACGGTTCCGAGAGGGGAAGTTGCCCGTCCGTCCGCCGTGGCTTTCGGAGAGGAATTTTGGGGCAAGCCGCTTCCGGTGGTTTTAGGGTCCGTGCTCAAGGTCAAACACCCCCTACCTCAAGACACGGCAAGAAGGTCCTAGTCAAATCCGACAAGGATAGAGCCTCCAAACATAAACCCTATGAGTTGCCGTGTTCTAGCGGGTTTGGCGTTTTGGGTGCCGAAGTTTTGGTCTTTTGCACTTGGGGCGTGGCCGATCACATGCAGTTGAGAACGCCAAGCAAGGGGAACCCCGGAATGGAGTTTGGACCTGTACTCCTCCCGTTGTGGCGCTTAGAAGTCAAGGGCGCTTTTGCAAGTAGCAAGACATTCGTAAATTCGTAATTAATGCATAGTACGGACTTAAATTCTGATTTTTGTCGAGCTAGCTTCCTAAGTCATCGCCAACATACAGGCCAACTTTCAAAAATTTTGGATATGGTTTAGATCAAATAGTTTGCACTAGAACGGTCCGGCAGCCTGTTGTTGGGCAGCCGAAATGGCACACTTGCCCAAGTCAAACAAGGCCAGGACCTTGCAAGGCCTCCTCATTAGAGGGGAGAGTCCGAACCCCGAGGCGAGCCCCAAAAAGCTTCCCCGAGGCAACCTTTCCCAGCGCAAATCCGCCCACGGGGCGACGCTAAAGACCACACTCCCCTGATCTCGGTTCCCGTGATCCGACCGTTGAATCCTTTGTTCCGTGAACCTGGTCCGAGAAGGTCCAAAAATCCAACATCCGTCCCGGAGAACATATCAAACCGCTGGCGCCCCAAGGCGGCGATTAGAGAAACCAAAGTGTTTTGTCGTTCGGACATTGCGAGGTTCAAAATGCCGATCCGACTTAAGCCACATCGTCCTAATGCCAAAATTACCCTAGAGACCAAGTTACACCTGGTCGGTTTTGCAAAAGAAATAAACACTTACGCCCTACATTGCGATTCAAAGAGCCCACCTCCTAGGCCAATTGACTACGAAAGTGTGTTTGCACATGAGATAGTTTGGCGCTTCTTCGAAGGGGTGGGCTTCGCCACAAAACTTGGTCCCTAGGGCAATGTCGACGCTTCGAGTCCATTGGCGAGAGAGATCACGGCCCGAGAGGGAAGTTGCCCGTCCGCCGCCAGGGTCTTCGAGAGGAATTTTGGGGCAAGCCGCCTCCGGGGTGGTTTTTTAGGGTCCGGTGCTCGGCGTCAACACCCCCTCTACCTCAAGACACGCCAAGGTCCTAGTCAAATCTGACAAGGATAGAGCCTCCCAAAACATAAACCCTATGAGTTGCCGTGTTCTAGCGGGGTTTGGCGCTTTTGGTGCCGAAGTTTTGGTCTTTTGCACTTGGGGCGTGGCCGATCACATGCGCTTGAGAACGCCGAAGCAAGGGGAACCGACGGAATGGAGTTTGGACCTGTACTCCTCCCGTTGTGGCGCTTAGAAGTCAAGGGGCCGCTTTTGCAGTAGCAAGACATTCGTAAATTCGTAATTAATGCATAGTACGGACTTAAATTCTGATTTTTGTCGTCACTAGCTTCCTAAGTCATCGCCAACATACAGCCAACTTTCAAAAATTTTGGATATGGTTTAGATCAAATAGTTTGCACTAGAACGGTCCCGGCAGCTGTTGTTGGGCAGCCGAAATGGCACACTTGCCCAAGTCAAACAAGGCCGGGACCTTGCAAGGCCTCCTCATTAGAGGGGAGAGTCCGAACCCCGTGAGGCGAGCCCCAAAAGCTTCCCCGAGGCATCCTTTCTGGCGGCAATCAGGGGGCGGGCGCGACGCTAAAGACCACACTCCCGGATCTCGGTTCCGTGATCCGGCCAGTTGAATCCTTTGTTCCGTGAACCTGGTCCGAGAAGGTCCAAAAATCCAACATCCGTCCCCGAGAACATATCAAACCGCTAAGCGCCCCCGGGCGGCGACAGTAGAAACCAAAGTGTTTTGTCGTTCGGACATTGCGGAGGTTCAAATGCCGATCCGACTTAGCCACATCGTCCTAATGCCAAAATTACCCTAGAGACCAAGTTACACCTGGCCGGTTTTGCAAAAGAAAGAAACACTTACGCCCTACATTGCAAAGATTCAAAGCACCACCTCCTAGGCCAATTGACTACGAAAGTGTGTTGCACATGAGATAGTTTGGCGCTTCTTCGAGAAGGGGTGGGCTTCGCCACAAAACTTGGTCCCTAGGGCAATGTCGACGCTTCGAGTCCATTGGCGAGACAGATCACGGTTCCGAGAGGGAAGTTGCCCGTCCGTCGCCCGGGCCTTCGGAGAGGAATTTTGGGGCAAGCCGCTTCCCGTGGTTTTAGGGTCCGTGCTCAAGGCCAACACCCCCTCTACCTCAAGACACGGCTACAAGAAGGTCCTAGTCAAGTCCGACAGGATAGAGCCTCAAACGTAAAACCCTATGAGTTGCCGTGTTCTAGCGGTGGTTTGGCGCTTTGGATGCCGAAGTTTTGGTCTTTTGCACTTGGGACGTGGCCGATCACATGAGTTGAGAACGCTGAAGCAAGGGGAACTGACGGAATGGAGTTTGGACTGTACTCCTCCCGTTGTGGCGCTTAGAAGTCAAGGGCCGCTTTTGCAAAAGTAGCAAGACATTCGTAAATTCGTAATTAATGCATAGTACGGACTTAAATTCTGATTTTTTGTCACTAGCTTCCTAAGTCATCGCCAACATACAGCCAACTTTCAAAAAATTTTGGATATGGTTTAGATCAAATAGTTTGCACTAGAACGGTCCGGGCAGCTTTGTTGTTGGGCAGCCGAAATTTGGCACACTTGCCCAAGTCAAACAAGGCCAGGACCTTGCAAGGCCTCCTCATTAGAGGGGAGAGTCCAACCCCGTGAGGCGAGCCCCAAAAGCTTCCCCGAGGCAGCCTTTTCTGGCGGCAAATAAGCCTCACCGGGTCGCGCTAAAGACCACACTCCCGGATCTCGGTTCCGTGATCCGGCCGTTGAATCCTTTGTTCCGTGAACCTGGTCCGAAAGGTCCAAAAAATCCAACATCCGTCCCCGGAGAACATATCAAACCCACCGGCGCCCCGCGGGGCGCGGTGTAGAAACCAAAGTTTTTGTCGTTCGGACATTGCGGAAGTTCAAATGCCGATCCGACTTTTGCCACATCGTCCGGAATGCCAAAATTACCCTAGGGACCAAGTTACACGGTCGGTTTTGCAAAAGAAAGAAACACTTACGCCTCTACATTGCGGTATTCAGAGCCCACCTCCTAGGCCAATTGACTACGAAAGTGCGCTTGCACATGAGATAGTTTGGCGCTTCTTCGAGAAGGGGTGGGCTTCGGCCACAAAACTTGGTCCCTAGGGCAATGTTGACGCTTCGAGTCCATTGGCGAGAGAGATCACGGTTCCGGAGAGGCGGTTGCCCGTCCGTCGCCCGGCCTTCCGGGAGAGGACTTTTGGGGCAAGCCGCTTCGGGTGGTTTTAGGGTCCGTGCTCAAGGCCAACACCCCCTCTACCTCAAGACACGGCAAGAAGGTCCTAGTCAAGTCCGACAGGATAGAGCCTCCAAAACGTAAACCCTATGAGTTGCCGTGTTCTAGCGGGGTTTGCGCTTTGGATGCCGAAGTTTTGGTCTTTTGCACTTGGGACTTGGCCGATCACATGAGTTGAGAACGCCAAGCAAGGGGAACTGACGGAATGGAGTTTGGACCTGTACTCCTCCCGTTGTGGCGGTTAGAAGTCAAGGGCCGCTTTGCGTAGCAAGACATTCGTAAATTCGTAATTAATGCATAGTACGGACTTAAATTCTGATTTTTGTCGCCTAGCTTCCTAAGTCATCGCCAACATACGAGCCAACTTTCAAAAATTTTGGATATGGTTTAGATCAAATAGTTTGCACTAGAACGGTCCGGCAGCCTTGTTGTTGGGCAGCCGAGCCGGCACACTTGCCCAAGTCAAACAAGGCCGAGGACCTTGCAAGGCCTCCTCATTAGAGGGGAGAGTCCAAACCCGTGAGGCGAGCCCCAAAAGCTTCCCCGAGGCAGCCTTTCTCGGCAGCTCGGCCCGGGGCGACGCTAAAGACCACACTCCCGATCTCTGGTTCCGTATGAATCCTTTGTTCCGGGAACCTGGTCCGAGAAGGTCCAAAAAATCCAACATCCGTCCGGAGAACATATCAAACCGCTAAGCGCCCCGCGGCGACGAAGTAGAAACCAAAGTGTTTTGTCGTTCGGTACATTAAGGAGAGGTTCAAATGCCGATCCGACTTTGCCACATCGTCCTAATGCCAAAATTACCCTAGGGACCAAGTTACACCTGGCCGGTTTTGCAAAAGAAAGAAACACTTACGCCCTACATTGCAAATTGGCGTCAGCCAGCCCACCTCCTAGGCCAATTGACTACGAAAGCGCGTTGCACATGAGATAGTTTGGCGCTTCTTCGAGAAGGGGTGGGCTTCGCCACAAAACTTGGTCCCTAGGGCAATGTTGACGCTCGAGTCCATTGGCGAGAGATGGATCACGGCCCGGAGAGGGGAAGTTGCCCGTCCGTCGCCGTGGCCTTCGGAGAGGACTTTTGGGGCAAGCCGCCTCCGGTGGTTTTAGGGTCCGTGCTCAAGGCCAACACCCCCTCTACGCCAAGACACCTACAAGAAGGTCCTAGTCAAATCGACAAGCATAGAGCCTCCGGCGTAAACCCTATGAGTTGCCGTGTTCTAGCGTGGTTTGCATTTTGGGTGCCGAAGTTTTGGTCTTTTTGCACTTGGGACGTGGCCAATCACATGCAGATTGAGAACGCTTGAAGCAAGCGGAACCACGGAATGGAGTTTGGACCTGACTCCTCCCGCTGTGGCGCTTAGAAGTCAAGGCCCGCTTTTGCAGTAGCAAGACATTCGTAAATTCGTAATTAATGCATAGTACGGACTTAAATTCTGATTTTTTGTCAGCTAGCTTCCTAAGTCAGCTAGCTTGTTGAGATAAACTACATCTTCGCATGTTGGTAGGGTATTAGTTCTCATAGCAGGGGACAAAATTAAAAAAATAAATGTATATATATATATATGTCGTCGTAACAAGCGAACACGTAGCTACATATACTATTGGTGGAAACCTAACCTTTTTAAATCTAACAAAATAAAATTTTAAGATAAACTACATCTTTGCATGTTGGTAAGGTATTAGTTATCGTGAAAGCGTAAGGTATTACTAGTTATCATCATCGTATTATATACCTCATAGCTCAACGGATGTACCACAAAACATTGAACATTTTCATGGTGGTATATTTCATAACTTTAACGGGTGTAGCAAGTCAAATAAACCCCTATCCAGTTAAATAAACCCATGTATCAAGTGTACATGCATTCTATACTATTTAAAAAAAAAATTTTTTTTTTTTTTAAAAAAAAAAAAACGTCGTTACAAACGTCGTTCAACGACGTTTTTTGTGTCGCCGTTAACGGCGTCACGACGTCGTTAAACGACGACTGCGGATTTAAATCGAAAACAGGCGGCAATCCCGCCGCTTATTTTCGAGCAAGCAAAGCTTATGGAGGAGCGTTTTTTGAGGCGATTTTCGGCGCGGATCTACTTTGGGGTCTATTTTAAGTGTAAGACAAGCTTCATAAGGTATGTGCACGGATCAACCAACTCGTTTTTTGAATCTAAACTTGTTTTTGGGTAGATTTAGGGCTTTTTGTATTTGTTGTTTGTTCTTCCTTCAACCTTCATTCTTCTTCTTCCATTCTTGCATCCTTCTTCCATACATATTCTTCCATTCCCTTTGTCATCTTCTTCCTCGATTCTTCCTCCTCTTATACTACTTCTTCCTCCTCTTATTCAAATTCTTACTCTTAATCCTCCTCTTAGCTTCATCTTCTTCAGTATTCTTCCTCCCCATTTTCGGGTTCCTCCTCTTCTTCTTAGCCTTTTTTTCTTCAGAATTCTTCCATTCTTCTTCTAATTTTTTTTCCCATCTAAGAAGACGTCGTTAAAAGACGAGACCCTTCTTCTTTCCAAAATTTTTTCTTATTAGTTGTTTTATACTATTTCTTTCTAATCATTGAATTTTTTTGTTTTGCATGTACACTCCTAGCAAAATGTGTTGTTCTTGCAAAACAAGTTGGCACCTCTTCCGTGTAAGGATTTAATTTTTTTCAATACGCTAATAAAATACTAATGCTTTATTTAGGTTAAATTGTTATCCAAGAAGGGGACGTCATTGAAACCATCCCTCCCCCATTGATTTTCCATATTTTTTTTTCCTTTAAGTTGTTTATTTATACTAATATTTTACTAATCATTGAATTTATTGTTTTGCATGTACACTCCTAGCAAATGCGTTGTTTGTGCAAAACAACTTTGCCACCTTGTACCAGGTAAGCATTTAATTTTCAATATGCTTAATGTATTGATTAATGTATTTAGCTTAATTTATTGATTAATGTATTTAGCTAAAAAAATTGGGGCTTCATTTATTTTTGTATTTTTTTAATATATTTAAGCGACATCATTTAATGACGTTAAAATCTTATATTTCTTTATTGGTTAAATTCATTTTATAGGCTTTAAATTAAATGTATTAACTTCATTCATAATAAATGTGTTATTATTATTTTTTTCAATTTATAAAAAAAAATTAAAATTAAAATAAAATTAAAAAAAAAAAAATTTTTTTAATACACGTAAGCAACGTCGTTAAACGACGTTGCTTAAGTGGTCGCCATCGCCGTCGAACGGCCGGGTAACGCCGTATTGCCGCCGATCAGCGTGGTCGCCATCGCGTTAATGACGCCGTTTAACGACGCCAAACACGTACGCCACGCCGCCAAGAACTTCGCTTCGCGACGCCATCGCCGGGCAGCGCCTCGCGGGTGGCGCCTTACATCGTAATGCGGGCGTCGTTGAACGACGCCGTCGCCGCTTTAAGACGCCAGCGGCTTTGCGGCTGCATAGCGACGCGATAAAGGTCGCTTTATCGACGCTCCGACGTCGAAATAGACGTCGTTTATCGACGTTTTGACGTCGATCATCGACGTCTAAACGACGTCTGGACGTCGTAATAGACGTCGTAACAGGGCTTTAATTTTGTAGTGGCAAACATTATCTTAGTCCAAGAGCATAGGTTGCCTCCCTTTGAAGCTGCCAGATTGGGAAACTGGATTTTCCCAGTTGGAGATGCGGTTTGGACTGCTGATGGCACCAAAGGTGGCATATGTACCATGTGGCAGGGATATAAAAAACTGGACTCCTTCTGTCATCCGAGTGGAAGGTGGTCAGTGGTTGTTTTAGAAGTGGAAGGGGAACCCCTGGCTATAATCAATGTATATGCTTCAACTGAGCCCTCAGAGAGAGAAAAACAATGGGAAGATATGGTAAAATGGTTAGATCAGAAAAAATATGACAATATCTTAATGGCAGGGGACTTTAACAATACCCCAACATGGGAGCAGAAATATGGTAAGAAGATAAATATGTCCAAGAAGGAGAAACATATTTGGGAAACATTGACCTTGAATCTCTGCTATATCCCTCCCTCATCTTCCACTTTATACTCATGGTCAAACAAGAGGAAAGGGAATGACAGGATCTTCTGCCTTCTTGACAGATTTTATATGAAAACTCAGACCATTCATGGTCTGGATAATGTGACCATTTGTAATGATGTGGGGAATTCCATTTCTGATCATTTCCCACAGATCTTGTCCACACCTATGCAGGGTAGGAAAGGGGGAACAAATGTGCCTTTCAAATTCAAACTGAGCTCCTCAAGAATAAGGCCTTTTGCAAGGAATTTAGAGAATTCTATTCCACCCTCAATAAAGTGGAGAGAACATCATCCATACAACTTTTTCTGGAAAAGATGAGAACAGTAAAAGGTTGGGTGAAAAAATGGGGAAAAAACTGGTATGAGCAGAGAAGAAAAGAGAAACAAGAAGTCTATAGCAGGATTAAAGAAGTAAGGGAGATGTTGTTCAAGGATAAGGGTAACAGGGAGCTTCAAATCCAAGAGGAAGACTTGGAGAGGAAGGTTAAGATTATAGAAGAAAATGAGGCCAGATCTTTGACAATCAAAAGCAGGTGTAAATACATAAATGAGATGGACAAGAGTAGCTCTGTTTTCTTTTTCAGGGCAGCCAAAAACAGACTGCTTAATAATGGAATTGTCAAGATTACTCACAATGGGAAAATCTTGGACAATCAGAAAGATTTGAAGAATTTTTTTAGAGATGCCTATGAAGATCTTTTTGCTGAAAAGAAGATAGATAGTGGGAAGCTGGATCAATTCTTTGATGCCATTCCCAGGAAAGAGAATCAGATTAATGAAAAAGAGATTCTTGAAATGCCACAGGAAAGGGAAATCCAAGACACTATGAAATCCATGGAGGCTGGAAAAAGCCCAGGCCCGGATGGTTTCCAGCCAGAATTTTATGTGGAGTTTTGGAAAACAATGAAAGATGACTTGATAAACTTTTTCCAGGGGGTTTGGAAGGCAAACTTCATGAACCCAGCTATAAATGCAGGTCAGATTGCACTCATTCCCAAGATTGATAATCATGTTGTGCTTGGAGATTGGAGACCAATCACACTGACAAATACCACTTATAAGACTGTGGCCAAGATCCTTGCCAACAGACTCAAACCAGTTCTCCAAGATACAATTAGCCCATGCCAATCAGCCTTTCTTCCTACTAGGAATATTTTGGACAATTTCATTGGAGCTAGTGAAGGGCTGCATTGGAATAGACTCTCTGGTCAAAATTGTATGATGCTGAAGTTAGATTTTAAGAGAGCTTATGACACAATAAATTGGGAGTTTCTAAAAAGGGCCATGAACCACTTGGGGATATCTGATGATATCTACAACTTTGTGTGGAAAATGAATGCCACTGCATCTTCAGCTTTGATCATTAATGGTACTCCCACAAAGATGTTTGAGTGCAGAAGAGGTGTCAGGCAGGGATGTCCTCTGGCACCCTATCTATTCTTGATAATTGCAGAGATGGTTACAAAGCTAGCCCAGCATTTGCAACGAATTGGGAAAATTCATGCTCTCAACACCCCAAACTCAAATGAGCCTTTTATCATCATGCAATATGCTGACGACACCTTTGTTTTCTTGAAAGAAGATGATCACAGCCTTAAAAATTTCTTGGAGGCTTTAGATTCTTTTGGGGAGGTGTAAGGGGTTATGCTCA
Organism: Isoetes taiwanensis; assembly: GCA_021234155.1. Lineage (NCBI taxonomy): Eukaryota > Viridiplantae > Streptophyta > Lycopodiopsida > Isoetales > Isoetaceae > Isoetes > Isoetes taiwanensis. Next base: position 7,331,219 of record JAJEKV010000023.1, read on the forward strand.
ACAAGGATAAATGCTCCATTATTGTGACGTTCCAGCACAGTATACGGTCCCAGGACGTATACTGTACTGCCCCGTCACGCGTACACGCCACTCCGACCGACGTGTACGCCAACGGATAGCCAGGTAAGTAGCCTAGGGGCAACTTGCTAGGAGTGTTCATATATTATTAATGTGCACATGTGCACATTAATGTGGGCACACCTTTCCATGTTGGCATATTTTGCCACCTAGCCATTAAAGGCAAGTGGGGCCTTTCAATTATCCCACATGCCAAAATGGGTAATTGAAAACCCTAGCCTAAACCCCATGTCTATTTAGGGTAGGAAAACCCTAGCCTGCTAGTTTTTCGTCCTTAGGGTTTTAGAGCTCAGTTTCGGCTGCCCCAGGAGCCAAAACCGCCTCCCAGACGCCGCCCAAGCGAATTGCACCATCAGTTCCCCTGAATTCGCTCAGCTCAGCAGGATGGTTGAACTCAGGTCAGGAGGAGCCACTCAAGGATCAGGTATTTGGTCAATTTAATAGCTTAAGACGTCTTCTAGTCATAGAATCAAGAGGGTTTAGACTATTAAATTGCCCATAGCAACTATCTAGATCTTAGATCTCGGACACTAACTAAAGAACCTAACTCTATGATTAGATCTAGTTCTTTAGTTCTTACGTGATGTATTTGGATGATGTATTTACGTGAACTCCTTGTATTGGGAAGGGGGTAGAGGCTCTAAAGCTTGTAGTTGATGCTCCTAGAGTAGCCTCTCTAGCACACCTTGTAGATTCGCCTGTGTACAAGAGCCACACCCAGTTGTGGGTGAAGGGGCCGGCCCGGCTCTGAAGGAGGTTCATGTTCGACTCCCGAGCGATCCCCCGGTGTGTAAAGCCTACCGGGATCATTGTGACTAGGTCTAATGGCTTACCACCGAAAGCGGGTAAGGCATGGGCTCCGACCCCCGTGGAGTGGTGTACACTTTCCATGGGTTCATTCACAATCTGGGCGGTGGCCCTCTAGTCACCTTGAGTCAAGATGTAGATCTCTCGGAGGGAGTGATCCCTACCGCCCCATCGAACCGGGAGGATGAGACCCAGAATAGCCCCTTCGGCTATGCATCCCGGCGGGCTACTGGTCGAGTCCCCGACACTTTTCAGCCTACTACTCGCAAGTGTGTGCACGGAGGGGCGGATGGAGTGGACAACCCTATGCCATGTTCTTATGCCAGCCAAATCCATTGCCATGAATTCCGTCTGCAATGAACTCTGGAGACCCAAGCCGTCAGTCACCCCTTGAGTCTGAGCCTTGGGTAGGATTCCCTATGTGATGTGCTGATCTTTGTCTATGCAGATATGTGGAGGACCATCCTTCGAGATGGTCACATGATGTTGAAGTATGTGCTACTGACATGTATGTTTACGCTTCCGCAGCTAGGTAGGCCCTGAGGGAGACAGGGTAGAATGACACCTTCACTCTTCCCACTGGGACTCGTTACGGGTGCAGTGATATGTGGAGGGCCCTCAGACGCGATGGAGCTGGTGTGGGGAAGAACTCTGCTTGTATACGGTGAGTGCACCGTATAATGAGTAGGGGACGCCACAATGGGTATCGCACCAATGTTCTTGGAGACCAAGAGCAAAGCACGACCATGTTCCCGGTGAGTACTAACTTGATAGGATCCTCAAGCCTCGAAAAGTGGGAATTTTTTTTTTTTTTTTTTTTCTCACCTTTGTAGTTTATGCTAAGCTAGTAACAATTAAGTGAATTGGAATTTAAGATTAAAAAGAATGAGCCAAAAATTTTCCAAGTGAGGTGGTCTCACACCGCTACCGGGTCAGCAGAACTAAATTTTAGTTTTGAAGCGAGGCTAAGCCGTGAGACATCGAAATCAAGAACACCAAAACATGATGAATTTGAGAAAAGTAATGTGGTAGGGCTAATTCTAAGGTAGGAATTAGTTAGAATAGCATGTTTTAATCACCTAAAACCCTAGAAATGTATGAGATCTCATACCGCTACCGGTCGCAAAACTAAACATTAGTATTGGAACGAGGCGCAAGTCGCGGAGACCAATAGGTAGAAAAAGTCCGAAATAAGTATAAGTTTTAGCTAAGTTGGTGCCTTAGCATGTTAAACAGAGCAACTTGAGTTTTGACCTAAAATTCCCCAAGCTATAAATAGATGTAGAACCCCTCATTTTTTTTTCGCCCAAGCCCTAGAAATCCGCTTCTTCCCAACTTAGGCGATCTTTCTAGCGCTTTTATCCGATTGACGATCCGTAAAGCATGGCCCGAACCAAACAGATCGCAAGGAAGCGCCGCCAGCGCTTAAGCCACCAAATGCCACCGAGGCGAGATAATTCGAAGATGCTTCGTGGAGAGGCTCGCGAGAGGGGACGCTCGCCGGACGAGGAGCAAGACACGTCCGATCCGATTGAGGGCTTCAACCAAAGAAAGCGAAGCAGACGAGGCCACATCACCAACTCCATGGACGAGGAGACGAGGGAAGTGTATGAAGGAATAGAGCGGGAGATCCGGCAGCAGAACAAGCGCACTATCTCGACGCGACCTACCTGAGATCCTCGAAAGCAGATGAGCAAGTGACAGTCCGAGCCAACGGAGGTAGCGTACCTTAGAAGGTTCATCGTAAAGTACGAAATGGCGTAAGAGAAGGGAAGACAAAAAGAGGAAAAGGAAGGAAGAGGAACAAAAGGCAGCAGAAGAAAAGAAGAAAGCGAAAGGGAAGTTCGTGGGTCGGGTATAAGGAAAACGGCGGACTTCCCCGCCAAGGAAGAGGCCGAACCCCAACATTATCATCAAGGAGCCAAGAACCCGACGAACCCCCAAACCCCTCCGACGACTCTTTCCGAGGAGGACTTCAACCCTAATGCCGCAGGTGGAAGCTCTTCCAAGCACCCAGCGACGAAAGGCAGAAGTACCGAGCAGCCAAGCACTGAGCAACCCCAAAGAAGACCAAGTGCGTAAGCCCCCCGAAAATCTCGCATGGGATAGAAAGAAGAAACCACGACCTGCCTGAAGCCTACGCCACCGGCTGTGGTGAAGATTTATGAGAGAAAGATGAGGGAGCACGAGGCCTACATGCGTAAATGGGAGGCCTACAACAAATATTATGAAGAAAACAGGGTTAGGTTCATCGAGGGAGGGCGACCAACGGCAAAGAACCTTAAGACCGCCACCACCGGCCCAAGGTTCCCAAGCCGCCACCCGTGAAGAAAGCCGATAGGAAGGAGGTGGAGAGAAGAGCGCTAAGGGAGATCGACACTTCCAACAGCGGCTCGGTCTCCTAATTCCCGTGCCCCCTTCGGCTTCGCTTTAGTGCGTGAAGTGATGCAGCCTCTGATGTACTTTAGAGTCACTTGACGAGGGCCGCCGGCAATGCAAGAGGCGGCTGAGGCAAAGATAGTACAACATTTTGAAGATTCAACAGCCTGCACTATCCACGCCAAGTGGGTAACCTTAATGCGACAAGACATGAGTCTTGCGACCCGCATTAAGGGAGAACGCCCTTAGAACTGGTTTTGTAAATAATTAAAAATTTTTGTAATATAGAGCAATTTTGTGTATCTTGATGACATAAACTTGGTTAATTAGAGCAAATTAGTAAGTTTTAGCTTTTATTTCAGTGAAATAGGACATTTGCAAGCCGAGAGACATGATGTCTCACAGCTCGCGCCTGGTCGCAAAACTAAAAGTTAGTATTGAAGCGAGGCAAGTCGTGAGACCTCGCCCAAACTTGACCAAAACAGCTCCAAATTGACCAAATAAGGGGTCGATTCTGCCTAATTTGATGAGCCCATCACCCTTACACCATTAGTTTACCCAAATTGGACACCTTTGATCGAAATGAGACCCATGTCTCACAGCTCGCGCCTGGTCGCAAAACAAAAAGTTAGTTTTGAAGCGAGGCGCAAGCTGTGAGACCTCTTACCAATTCTTCACCAGGACTTGTCAAAGTCACCTTCAACCTACTGCATAGCATCTTTTAGGTAACCTAGCCTTGTTTAAGCATCTCATATAGTCCTCAAACACCTATTTTGACCTCAGATAAGTTAGAATTACCCAATCCTAGGAAATTTTCAAGTCATCCAAAAATTAGGGTTTCCCCTTTTTCTATAAATAGACCCCTCATTTCTCAGATAGCACCCTACAAATCTGCTCCTGCCCTTCTAGCCAATTTCCCAACTCCCTGAGGCGCTCTTGCAACCGTTTGTTACCCTCTTCTGCAATTAATCAATGGCAACTTCTGATTTCCAGAGATGGTACAGTACGCCATGTCATGCCGCTGGAGGCCGACGTCGACCAAATCTTCCGAGATCTTCAGGAAGGAGGTAGACGCCCAAGCAACCTTGCACGCCGACCCCAAGCTTATAGTAGAGTCTTGACTGAAGTTCCAAGCTAGGGTAGAACCAGCTAGTGCAACTCCCCCCTTGTAGGATATTTTGTTCCTAGACAGGTCCACTGCCCGGCGGATTAGACGATGTCCCAACATCGCCAAATACCTCACAAACAAAGCGCACCGCACACCGAGCCAATGGTCCTAACGTCCAACAGGACCAAGTACTTCTCTTTCAACACCGCCCGGCAATCTTTTCACCCACCGTGTCGAAACACCGTGGGGAAACCTCCATTCCCCATGGACGTGGACCCATTAGCCATAGCAAATATAACAACGGCTCCTCACACAAGATGAACAGGGCGGGAAGGGAAGGAAGAAGACTCCGGATGAACAGGAATCGAGGAAGAGGAAGACTATGTCGAGCTCGACCCAAATGAAGAGCGGCGACAAGCAGAGCGAGGAGTGGCAAGACTTCGAAAGAAGCCGGCAGACTCTCGTGAGTCGCCACCCCCCTGGGTTAGGCATCACAAGCCTAGCTCCCATTATCATCGAAGGTGAGGAGTTTCTGCCCCTAAGCTTACATTCAAAACCTCCCCCGGTGTGGGAAAGGGAGTACCGACCGAAGAGTTGTTGCACCAACTCCGAACGGACTTGGACGACTTCATCGTCCGAGGAGAGTCCGACTTCCCCTCCAAGTAAGGGAAGCCGACACTTACACGGAGAATTTACCCCCCGACATCCAAGCCTACAAAGAACATCATCGTGCATTATGGAGGCGCATAAGGCCGAGAACAAGCTACCGACGGAGGAAGAGTTCCTTTGCTCTTCAGAACAAATGGGGATCCGCTATGCGACCTCAAACATCCTAACGGCAAGCTCGTCCAAGCAAAGACCTCCCTGAGAGGACAGCGACCGACCTCGTGGAGGGCTTCAAAGAATGCCAAAGACTACGTGGAGCTCACCACTGTGGAGGTTGATGATTTCGGCGCATTAATGAGCTGGATACCGAGTGGCCGAGGACCCGCCTCGCAACGCATGTGTCACTACGGTGATACCCTCGCCACCGCCGATGGATGGAAGAATAGCGTTATCCACCGCAAGTTCACCCCCGTGAGGCGCAGGAAGGAGTATCGCTGTCGATTGCACTCTCGAGATTCTCACGGCGCATGCGCTTACCCCTTAACACCGAAAGTATGCAATCCTCGTGAAGAGAGCGGTAGCACTCGACGCCTTCGACTTCGCCATACCTTACAAAGCAGTAAGACCGCCGCCGGATGCAGCCTATACCTCCCACCGCAGAATAGAAGATTTGGCAAGAGCATTACAAGGTGGATCTCCAGCCAATGTCCTTAGGAACTTGGGCCATTCAAAGGGGAACAACCCAAGTGAAAAAGTTCCCGGAGGATAATCCATCTTACCCAAGATCATCAACAGAATGATTAGCAAGAGTTGCAATTTCTTGTATTAGTGTAATATAAAATATAAATATAATATTCTCTTGCACTATAAATGTTTTGTTGATATATTTTGTGTCCCCTCAACCATGCCAACAAACATAAGTAATGCAAGAAAGCAAGGAAAAACTAACCATGTAGATATGAACCACTTGTGTATGCAAAATAGAGGCCCGAGGCCAGAGAACGACAACCGCGGAACTTACAGAGGAACAGAGCCCGCCCAGCCACGTCCCGCAAGGGAACCCGCTTGAAGAATTTGGACAAATGACCCCGTAAGAAGAAATATCGCAAATGAGGACGGACCTCAACGATAAAAGGCCATAGCCGCACGCTGTGAGCAGGTTCGTGGTAACGCCAACCGCCGCAAGCATCAGCTCGAGAACGTAGAGACAAGAAGAGGAGCAAGAGAGGAAGGTCCCCACCGGACTGACTCAAGCTCGATTCACCCGATTCTCGAGGAAGAAGAAGGGCGTAACCAAGTCCGAAGCGCACGAAAGGCGAGGAACCCCCTGACGGGTGACAAAGGGACACAAGAACCTCCTCGACTACCGTAAGAAAGTAGACTCGTGATTGGGAAATGTTTGAAGGCCAGAAGCTCGAGCAATTCTCAAAGCAGAACAAGTCGCATGGAGGCAGAGGCTTGGCTTGACGAGATGAGCTAATACGGCAATGCCTATGGTATGAAGGATAAGGATAAAGGCAGGGTGGCAACAAATAACCCGGGGAGCAAAGACGATTTGGTGGAAGGGCTATGCCAAGGCTCATGGCTTGCCAGGATGCTTGCGTGTTCAAGAAGTTTGCTAAAGCCTTCAAGCCCATTACGCCCCAAGAGAGCACAAGTCCAAAGATGATGCAAAGAAGCTCTGTGGTTGCAAAGAAGGCAACAAATCAAGATGTAAATACACCTGAGGAATTTATGAGGCTAAGGTCAGATGTGCCAAAGTTAGGTGAGAAAGCACGCAGCTGGAAAGCTACATTGAAGGTCTAAATGAGGAGATCCGCAAGTTTGTAAGGGCAATAAACCCGAACAATGATCGGGGTTTTGAGTCCAAGGCAATAAGTTTGCAAGGAACAGACCTCGTAATAGCGGCGAGGCGCAGAAGATACCAAGATAAAGGCAAGGCAAAGAGGCGCCTTCAAAATGAGGACAGCCCGACCCCAGACCGGCTAGAGCCCCATATAGTGGCAATCAAGGGAAGCAAAGCAGGAGAAGAAGCGGTATCTTTCAAAGACAAACAGAAGGGGCAAACTACTCCAAAGCAAAGGCGATCCTTTCGCAGCCATGCCCAAGGAAAAGAGACAGAGTGCATAGAAAAGCGGCTTTGCTTCGTGTGTTTTCAGCCAAAGCCATAGGACGCCGAAACCGCCCATATGTCATGAGTGCAGGCCTTAGCAAGTTGGGAGATTGGGACACCCTGTCTGACGACGACGGCGAGGAGGCCCGCGACTACATTCAGGGTGAGTGTCATATCTTTGCCGCAATAGATACAGAGCAAGCAGAGAGCCAGTATAAAGTAATTTCCACAGTGGGAAAGGCCAAGGCCAAGTCATTTATAGTCCTGATAGATTCGGGAAGTAGCCATAACTTTGCATCTCCCAGAATGGTTCAAATGTTGAAGTTGAAACCATTAAAGTCAAAGCCAAGGCCCGTTGTCCTAGCAAGTGGAGCTGTAAGGCAGACGGCAGGTAAAAGAATCAACTTTGACATCGACTTGCCGGGGATTAAGATCCAGATGGGGGCAGAGGTAATGGGCATCGGCAAATACGACTTGATAATAGGTATGGAGTACCTTGGACCAGCAGGGGCCATTATTGATTGTGGAAAGCGGAAGGTGACCTTCCCAACACCCGACGGCAAGATCATTGAGATAACAGGTAAAGAAGTTGTTCCCATCATGCAGTGTATGTCTTCTAAACGGCTGTTCAAGTGCATCAAGAGTGAGCAAGTAGCATACATCTTCAAGCTTGAGATTAGTGAGCCGGAAGGAAGCAAAGAAGACAAGATGCTCAGCAAGTTGCCGAGGCAAATAGCTAAGTTGATCACGGAGTTCCACGATCTCTTTCCGGATGAGATTAAGCAGCTCCCTCCTTACAGGGGAGTCGAGTGCGAGATAGCACTCGAACCGGGAACAAAGCCAACAAGCAAGGCTCCATATAGAATGACAACGCAGGAGTTGTCCGAGCTGAAGAAGCGATTCAGGAGAGCCTTCCGACCTAGGTTTCATTAGACCTAGTGTCTCGCCGTTCGGAGCGCCCATTCTTTTTGTCAAGAAGAAGGATGGATCTTTGAGGATGTGCATAGACTATAGACAGTTGAATAAGCACACTATTAAGAACAAGTATGCGCTTCCAAGATCAGACGACTTGATGGATCAGCTTCAAGGAGCAAAGATCTTCTCCAAAATCGACTTAAGGTCAGGTTATCATCAGATTAGGATAAAGGAAGAAGATATCCATAAGACCGCCTTCAGAACGCGGTATGGGCATTATGAATTCCACGAATGCCTTTCGCTTATCAAATGCCCCCGCTAACGCTCATGAGGCTCATGAACGATATCTTCATGGAGTTCCCGGACACCTTTGTGATTGTTTTCTTTGATGACATTTTGGTGTATAGCAGATCCCTTGAAGAGCACGCATTACACTTGAGAAAGAGTGCTAGAGAAGTTGAAGAGGCACCGGTTATGCATGCCAAGTTGTCGGGTGCCACTTCGCAATGAGAAGGTGGAATACCTTGGTCATGTGATCTCGGCAGAAGGCATCTCGACGGACCCGCCAAGATTGAAGCAAAGATTCAAAGGCGGCGCAAGAATGTGCACGAGGTCGAAGTTTTCTCGGGTCTAGCAGGTATACTACAGAAGTTCGTGAAGAACTTTGCTAAGATAGCAGCCCCGCTAACGCACCGGACGAGGGCGTAGAAGGTGAAAGATTGGGTAGAGCATTGGCACAAGAAAGCCCAAAAGGGGTTTGAATTGTTGAAAGAAGCTCGACGACAAACTCGCCTTGACCTTTGCCGACCCGTGAGAAAGATAAGCTTGTAGCAACAGATGCGAGTAAGATAGCTACAAAAGTGCGGTTTATGCAAGAAGAGCGTGTGGTAGCGTATGATTCCGAAAAGATGAACGACGCCGAGACGCTGCTTACCCAACGACGATCGAATTGCTTTGCGGTTGTCGGGCATTAAGAATATGGAGGCACTATCTCTTGGGAAGGAAGTTCCAATTGGATACCGACCATCAGAGCCTCCAATATGTATTCACGCAACCACACCTTAATCTGAGGCAACGGAGATGGATGGAGTTCCTCGAAGAATATGACTTTGATATAGTCTACAAGCTTCTGGGAAGCTCAATGTGGTAGCAGATGCGCTTTCAAGGCATCCCCGACAACTAGAGTGCATTGCAATGCAATTTCTACGCTCTCCAAATGACTTTGGTATGAAGATTGAAGAGTCCTTGCCAATGGATGTGGATTTCAGGGAAGTATGGACAAGCCTCTCTAAGGAGGCTAGAACAGATAAAGAGCGGGAGGCCTTCAAGCATTATAAGAAGGAAGGCAACCTGTTATACCATAAGAACAAGTTGTGCGCACCAATCATCGTGTAAGGAAGTTGATCCTCCATGACACGCACAACAGCCCAATAGCCGCCATGCGATTCATGAAAACATATTTCAAAGTCTTGCAGCTATTATTGGCCGGGAATGAAGAAGCAAATAGCTCGCTACATCAAGGAATGTCAGCTATGCCAGCAGACGAAGGCGGAGCAGCTTCGAATTCCAGGGGCATTAGAGCCATTAGCGGTGCCAAACGCTAAGTGGGAGGTAATCGGATGGGATTTCATCACGGGACTCCCAAAACGGCGAGAGGCAAGGATGCCTTGATGGTAGTGGTCGACAAGTTGTCGAAGATGGCACATTTTGTGCCTTGCGGGACCACGATACAGACTATGGATACAAAGAAAGCTCTTCACCAAAGAGATCTTCGTGCTTCATGGCATGCCAAGGGAGATTATCTCCGGCAGGGGATCCGGTTCATGAGTGCCTTTTGGCAAGACCTCTTTGGCGACGATTCAGACCAAGCTATCCATGAGCACGGCGTATCATCCTCGTGACGGATGGCCGACGAGCGGACCAACAGGATCTTAGAAGACATGCTACGAAACTATGTCCGAATAAGCAAAGTATGTGGGAAGAATTCATTCACTTGGTGGAGTTTGCATACAATAGCACCAAGCAGGAATCGTCCCAAATGTCGCCATTTATGATCAATTATGGCTATCAGTGCCTAACTCCAGACACTTGGCACAACCCCGTGTCAAAAGTAGAAGTTTCGCAGCAGATGTTGGCCGATATGCAGCAGCTCGTGGAGGAAGTTCGAGGTTATCTGCTAGCAGAAGAAGTCATCGAAAGAGCATCGCCGACAAGCATCGAACAAATGAGAGTTCAAAGTTGGAGATGATGTATGGCTCAAGATAAAGGTGAAGCAGCTAAGCTTCGGGATTGGCAATTGCAAGAAGCTTGCTCCAAGGTGGGCTGGACCCTTCGTAATAATCAAGAGAGTAGGTAATCAATCCTACAAGTTGGATTTGCCAGCACACCTAAAGATTCATAAGGTCTTCCACGTGAGTTTGTTGAAGAAGCATACTCCAAATCCAGACGAAGTCTTGGACACTCCAACGTTGTTGGAAATGACGGAGGAGCAGCTGGAAATAGTTCCAGAAATGATTCTTGATAAAGCTTTCAAGAAGACAAGGAGATCGGAGTTCCTCCAATACTTGGTCAAATGGAAGCACTTGCCAGTGGAAGACGCGACGTGGGTACTTAAGAAGGATTTAGTAAAGCAGTACCCACAGTTTATGGAGCAATGGGACGGCAAGGTCATCTCCGAAGAAATCGGCTCAGGCATGTCGATTTGTGTAGGTTAATTCTTGTATAGATTAATCTACGCATGCAACCTATGCTTGGTATGGGTCGCATGCGTTGTTACCGATGATGAGACCACTACGGTGATCTCTAGGGCGTGGTGTAATGTCAATGTAGGCATGACCGCGTTTCCGATTGGGCGAGTGGAAGGTAGATTAGAAAGCCTACTTCTGTTCCACGGAAGTAGACGACCTCGAGAGAAAGGAGGTCATTAAGGAATGCATTGATAGGGAAAGCACCTTTAGCCCCATATATGCTTTGATAGGAGGAATCCATCCTTCACGCCCCCCACGCGAGAAGGATATCCTCCACGCTGGGCAACTAGAGGTGTAGGCATGAGCGGCATATAGGCATATAGGCGCCGTCTCCACGGCCATTATGGAAGATTCATCCTCTTCCTACGCCGGGAGATTGGCCATGCATTCATGTAGATAGGTGGGGTGGTCACCATATAACCAAAATTTATTAAATAATTAAAACGGTACTAATGTAGTGTCGACCTGCAGGCCAGTAGAGCGCTCCGAAGAGCAAGGAGGTCGAGCTACGAAGACTTGCAACACAAGTTTTGTCGGAATGTGTTGCAAGGAATGAAGAGTACCTCGGACAATAATTATAGATATGAAATGTTGAAATTTTGTCTAACTTAAGATAGTGAATACCTCGTTTAATGATGTTGTGAATTGTTAAGTATTCCATAGTATGATGACGTGATAATGTTTTAAAAATATTACCTTAGGGTAATCCTAGTAAATGTATAACTATTATATTGTATGCATCACGTTGATTGCAGATTGCAGATTAGGAAGATCCCAAGGTGGGGAGACCCACGATGCTGCGGACAGCATCATTTCAAGGTGGGGAGAATGTGACGTTCCAGCACAGTATACGGTCCCAGGACGTATACTGTACTGCCCCGTCACGCGTACACGCCACTCCGACCGACGTGTACGCCAACGGATAGCCAGGTAAGTAGCCTAGGGGCAACTTGCTAGGAGTGTTCATATATTATTAATGTGCACATGTGCACATTAATGTGGGCACACCTTTCCATGTTGGCATATTTTGCCACCTAGCCATTAAAGGCAAGTGGGGCCTTTCAATTATCCCACATGCCAAAATGGGTAATTGAAAACCCTAGCCTAAACCCCATGTCTATTTAGGGTAGGAAAACCCTAGCTTGCTAGTTTTTCGTCCTTAGGGTTTTAGAGCTCAGTTTTGGCTGCCCCAGGAGCCAAAACCGCCTCCCAGACGCCGCCCAAGCGAATTGCACCATCAGTTCCCCTGAATTCGCTCAGCTCAGCAGGATGGTTGAACTCAGGTCAGGAGGAGCCACTCAAGGATCAGGTATTTGGTCAATTTAATAGCTTAAGACGTCTTCTAGTCATAGAATCAGTAGGTTTAGACTATTAAATTGCCCATAGCAGCTATCTAGATCTTAGATCTCGGACACTAACTAAAGAACCTAACTCTATGATTAGATCTAGTTCTTTAGTTCTTCTGTGATGTATTTGGATGATGTATTTCTGTGAACTCCTTGTATTGGGAAGGGGGGTAGAGGCTCTAAAGCTTGTAGTTGATGCTCCTAGAGTAGCCTCTCTAGCACACTGTAGATTCGGCCTGTGTACAAGAGCCACACCTGGTTGTGGGTGAAGGGGCCAGACTGGCTACGAAGGAGGTTCATGTTCTGACTCCTGAGCGATCCCCCTGGTGTGTAAAGCCTACCGGGGATCATTGTGACTAGGTCTAATGGCTTACCACTGAGTGCGGGTAAGGCATGGGCTCGACCCCCGTGGAGTGGTGTACACTTTCCAGTGGGTTCACCGAATCACGGGCAAAGGCCCTCTAGTCACCTTGAGTCAAAGATGTAGATCTCTGGAGGGAGTGATCCCTACCGCCCCATCGAACCGGGAGGATGAGACCGGTGAATAGCCCCTTCGGCTATGCATCCCGGGCGGCTACTGGTCGTCCCGACACTTTTCACCTACTCGCAAAGTGTGCACTGGGGAGGGGCGGATGGAGTGGACAACCCTATGCCATGTTCTTATGCCAGCCAAATCCATTGCCATGAATTACCCCTCGAATGAACTCTGGAGACCCAAGCCGTCAGTCACCCCTTGAGTCTGAGCCTTGGGTAGGATTCCCTATGTGATGTGCTGATCTTTGTCTATGCAGATATGTGGAGGACCATCCTTCGAGATGGTCACATGATGTTGAAGTATGTGCTACTGACATGTATGTTTACGCTTCCGCAGCTAGGTAGGCCCTGAGGGAGACAGGGTAGAATGACACCTTCACTCTTCCCACTGGGACTCGTTACGGGTGCAGTGATATGTGGAGGGCCCTGTATCAGCATGGAGCTGGTGTGGGGGAAGAACTCCTGTTTGTATACGGTGAGTGCACCGTATACGAGTAGGGGACGTCACAATTATCAGTGAGACTAATCAAACAGAAGTTATGGGAATAAAGGTTGTAGGGAAGAAGATGGCAACCAAATTACTTGGTTTTACCCCTGGCCTTAAATAGCACACTTCATGGCCTTTGGGAACCATTAGTCAACAGAATTAAGAAGAAGCTCATGCTCTACCCAACTTCTCTCTCACTAGCTGGTAGGGTGGAAATTGCCAACTCTGTCATAGCCAGTTCTCACGTCTACTTCTCTTCTACAATAGTAGCAGACAAAGCCTCTTATAACAGCATAGAGAGTGCTATAAGGAGATTCATTTGGCAGGGTCCACACAAAGTGGCTTGGGCTGATTTGACAAAACCAAAAACAGAAGGTGACTTGGATGTAAGGATCTGTTTATCCAAGCACAAGCTCTGGCAGGGAAAATGGTTTGGAGAACAATTCACAGCCATAATCCTTCACCTGCACTAAAACTGATACACTATTGGGTGGAAAAATCACATCCAGTTGGTAGTCACACTTTAAAACACCTCCTACCAGATTCTGCTTTCTTCCAAATGACCCCTAATGCTGAAACCTCTCCTCTTATGAGAAGGATAATTCAGGCATGGAACTAAGCACTACTATGTTTCAGACCTCCTGTGATAGATGCTCGTTGCAGAGAGATAAATTTCTTTTGGCATCCTGCTTTTGGTTTCAATCAAAAGCAAAATGATTGTCTGGCTCTTACTCACCCTCAGAAATATATGCAGTGGTTTAATGCTGGTTTGCAAATAATAGGAGATCTGTTTGATGGTGGAGGCTGGATCTCATGGGATATTTTGAAACTAAAAACTAAGGGGTCAGCTTTGGATGAGAAGATATATCATAGAGTGACAGGCATTGTGCAGGAATTTGGGGAGTTAGCAAACAACTCTAGCAGATGGACACTTAGAAACAAAGAAGGCTACTCAGTCAGTGACATATACAAGGCATTACTGGATCCCCAGGACTCCAAGGCCAGCAGGCTATGGGGATGTGAGGAGAAAACTTTAGCCAAAGTATGTCAAAACAACTGGAAAAGTTATACTGCCAAGAAAGTTAAACTTTTTACCTGGTTGGTTCTTCATCAAAGCCTGCATACAAATGCAATCAGGAGTAAATATGACAGATCAGTTAGTGAGACATGTCCTTTGGGATGTGGCCAGAAAGAAAGTTCAAACCACATTTTTCAATGTCCTTGGCTGGAGGGTTTTTGGGTTTGGACTTCACAATTAAATCATGGAAGCCCAGGAAATATGTTGGATTTTCTACATCACAGTAACAGACTGATACAAACTACAAGAAGCCTTTCGATTTGGGTTATTTGGAAACATAGAAATGAGGTTGCCATTAATGGCAAAAATCCGAATCTCATATCCCTTAAAAATGCTTTCCTGGACATTTTGGCAATCACTGCCATGGCTCACAAAATACAAAAAGGGAAAAAATATGACAGGGATTGGGATAGAGTTGGGAGGTTTAATGGTGCTTTTCAATTTTTTTCTACTGTACTAACCGAGTTTGATGGTATTCTCCACAGCTCACCAGAAGAGACTTCTCAGGATGGGAGCACCAGTGAAGTTGTTTGAAGATGAAGAGGAGTCTGATGATGAATCAAGAATGTCAGGTGTTGAGCTGGCTGATACCTTGATTGAGCTGAAACAGGAGGTCATCCATGCCAAGGCCATCAGGAAAATGTTAAACAAGCATGAGGTATGGAGACACAATGGACTGAAACAGGTTTTCCTCAATCTATTTCACAAATGGCAACAGAAACGGGAAACCCATGTTATGCTCCTCATGGACTACACCAAATTCAGTGCTCGGAGGTTGGATAAGATGCTGAGGATCTTTGGTAATTCAAAGGTTGAGGACCTCACTATTCAGGATCTAGTTGATGTTTCCTAGACTGCTTTCACTTCGATATCTATTTCATATATATCATGGTCATCAATTTTGTGGACCAAAACTATGACTGATCACTACATGATCAGATAAATTATATGGCTGAATGTCGTTTATCAGTACTGTAGGTACAGGTTTCAGTCTAAATCAGGGAGATCCCTCTGAATTCAGGCAGAATACCTATTCTTGTAATATGTTTTTTCTTTAAATGAAATATAAAAAACCCTTATGGGATGACTAAACCACTTATAGGATCAGGGCTTAAACAGATGAAGTTTCTGCTGGGCATGCAAAAGTTACAAGTCAACCCATGATATGTTGTTCATGTGTTACAGTAGAGTTCCAGAAGGGGTGTTAGAAGTAGGAAAACCTAATGTAATTCTAATGTGACATGGCATGATGCCATGTCAGCACATATGACTACTTATAGTCATGCGCTATTCTTTTGCATGTTACTTTTGTTTTGCAGACGTATGCTAATTTATTGTGAATGCCATGCCATATTTTTGTATAGTCTATGTCCCCAGATCTATCATTCAATAGACTATGGCATATTTGAAATGTAATTGTTAACTTCTTGGGTAATCTGATTGAACCATGGGCATATATGTGGTATGGCCTCAATATTTTGCCTCTGTTCTTTTCACTGAGACCAGCTATTTCAGCAATTACAGTATTTTCTTGATTGTTTTTTGGGTTATCTGGACTCATGCTGTCTCTTCTTTCTCAATTAACAAGGAAATTATTCCTTCCAATGCTATAGCACTAAGGGATCATTCTATAACAACTGCATTTTATTCTTTTGGAATTGAAGAAAAATATTGAGCTTAATCACCCGCTACTATTCCTCCTCAGCTTCCTTCCAAGTTCGCCGAACGTAGAACGATCAAAGAATGTGACGGTGGTGTTACCATGGTCGTATTATGCATTATATATTTTGGGGTAGTATACCAATAATGCATACTTGGTATGTATTAAAATTATTGAAATCTCATGACAAAAGCAAAGGGCATAGATTTTTGTGAGGGTTTCTGGAAGGAGGCAACAGGAGCAATTTCTGGGCAGTTTTGTTGGCCGAACTTTGGAGCATCATATCTCGGCGACCAGAGATTTTTTTCAGGTGATTCTTACTTTCAGCGATTCTAACCTAGATGCTGAGTCTACATACAACCAACATGGATGGCATGCATGCGTCTCTTCACTTTCTTGGTTGGATAGCCCAGTTAGTTAGCTCCTCATTGCATATCCAATCCATATCGATGGCAAAAGAAATGGAATCGATGTGTGAACAAAATAGAATAAGAATGGATAGAGAATGGCTTAATCAACATCAACAGGTACGAGGACCACACCAATCCACCAAATGACATTACCTCTCCTTCTGCCTTAGCTTCGGGGGAAGCACCAGTGCGAGCAGGTGTGGATGAAGAGAGGCCGAAAATCCAACTCCACACGTCCATAGAGGGTGAGTCGGGGCAGACAATATATATGATGCAACTTTTCTTATCTCTTTTTTAGAGTTGTTTCCTATTTAAGCATCTGAAGAAGTCTCTCAATTACTCTAGAACTTGTATCAATCTTTCTTATTGTATGCTCCGCAAATTCAAGTTGGATTATAAATGCAGAAAGAAGTAAAGCTCCTTTAGAGGGTTGTATAAACACTGATTGAAAGTAGGATCTAGAAAAACAACCATCCTTCAATTCAGTTTCAAAAATATTTGAATGAACCTATGCTCAGTTACATAAGATGACTGGCCTGCTTTACAAATAATGTCTAGGTATACGAAAATTTGTGGACATGCAAAGAATAAGAAGGAAAATAGCAAATGGTCTTAGCAGACTACTTGCGCAATTATAACGGGATTAAGACTGACCAAAGAGATGAGGACTCAGTAGGTGTTATATAGTGCTACAATGCAATAGTGAAGATATTAGGGTTTTTTTTTTTAGATTACAAAAGGGCCTTCAAAACGTGCCAACTAAGCCAAATGAAGGCAAATGAACTATCAATAAAAAATCAGAGCCTGATGGATCCAGTCAGCAAAACTGTTACAACTAACTCACTGGATCACATTTTCTAGCATAAGTGTTGATAGACAATTCCAAATGAGCTCTCATTTGGCGCAATCGATAGATCTCATTGAGATCTTTCCAACCTTAGGTGCAAATTTTAATCACTTGTGATTGTCAAAACTCCAAAAAATGTTGTTTTTAACATTGTTTTACTATCCTATGGGGTTGAAAGATACGCAAACCACCAAGATTGAAGAGATCTCAATGAGATCTACCTATTGCGCCAAACAAGAGTTCATTTGGACTTTTTTTTATCAACACTTATGCTAGAAAATGTGATCCAGTGAGTTAGTTATAACTGTTTTGCTAACTAGATTACCTGTTCTATTTTCCAATTGGTAGTTCATAAAGCTTAATCAGCAGTTCGTAGACCCCTTTTATAATCTCAAACGATCCTGAATGAAGATTAATATTTTACCTAGAACGTGATAACTCTCCAGCCTACGCCTTTCTTCACGTGAATTTGAAATCATTTAAGAGTGATACACATATCAAGATGAGGTCTGGCCTGCAAATTACATAACACAACATTTTTTCTACACAATGAATAGACTATGAATCCATTATCAAGTGCAATCAATCTACATGCTCAACTTATTAATTTAAGAGAATACACGTAGCAAAAGTGTGAAACTGGAGTTCATCATAGAAGCATCAACTAGCATAACATCTTTTAGCTCGAGATGAAAGCAGCACAAAAAAGCTCCAAATCATATAGCCTAACCATAGGACTCATGCATTTACTAGTAATGGTTTCAGTAATGGCTATGGCCTAAGCGTTTGTTGTAGAAAAGCATGCACAGCTTCAAGTCCTAAGCATTTCCAGTAGGAAAGATTCAATTAAGCATGAATGCAGTTTTATTACTCTCGGTTTGAAATGTTTTTGATCAAAACTAGCTTCTTTCTCCGTGGACGATAAAATCATATTCTATTATATTCTATTCTAAAATCGCAATTGAAGTTTGCCTAAGTAGCTTCTTCTAAAAATGGTATATACATGGTAGCCCATTTTGCCAAAAATTGGAGAAGCATATGCCATACTACAAAGGCTAAAATAACTTCAAGAAGAAAAGTCGACACCATGCTTTCTCCGCCCTAGAAGAAATGCAGTTTACTATGTTCCACAAGATCAACTCTAACTCAAGCAAAACTGGACGTAGCAGACAATGTCTGTATCTCTCTAACTCTCTGTTGATATTAATTTCAAAGAGAGGCATGTTCATATTCATTCGATTCATACGACGTGTTGAAGAATGTAGCAGATGAGCATTTTAGTAATTTTTACAAATGTAAAGGTGTTTATAGAGCAAAGATGAGTGATATATATCTATACGTATAACTTGGCATTATAAAAGGCAGATATAGTTTCAATAATTACCAAGTAGGGCTGACATAAGTTCATACAAATAGCTAGTTGGTAGGGAAAAAAGATTGATACATAGCACAACTGTAGAAATGAAAATGGCTAATATGGGACCACGATCATTAGAGCCGGTTCACATCATCTACCATTGCCAAACAACACATGGAAAAACAAGGTCCCTTCTCCGGCGAGGATTCCATGCGAACACAGCCTTACTCTTCGTGGAACCAACTGCGTTGAAAAAGGCTGGTATAGGGTTCCAGGTGATCAAGAATTAAAAGGCTGATGTAGAGACCGAGTATCACCGAACTGCATAATTGCACTCTTGAATTGACGCCCATTATAGCCAGCAGATCTATTGTGATCACGACGAAAGTGATGGGTAACAGAGAATAGGGGGCTATGTTTGATATCTGGGATTATTTTCCTTTAACAGGTCGGATGAATCTTTCTCCAATTGTTTGTGCTTTTGCAAAAATAAACTAAGGATTGGAGCATGCTCAGTTGTTTGAGAAAAAAGGAATGATTACAGTATGGTTGGATCCTTAATAGAAGGATCACAATATGGTTGGATCCTTAATAGCATCTCTTTGATCAAATTCATTAAATTAGCTCTATAGCATCGCAAGAATTATTATGGTTGATTATTTTTCAATATAATTTATTTCTTCAATCAGAAACTATTCAAAACATTGTTATTAAAAAATAAACTATCATTTAATTAATGTCAACCTAAAATTACTTAAAATATTTTTAAAAGTGTTAAGAGCTTGTAAACTGTGAAATCCTTATAAATATTTAAGTCAATCGCTTATCAAACCATCAGGTTTCATTTACAAATTATTCTGATTGCCAAATTATAAATTCTTAAATCACTAAAAATTGAAATGCTATATTCTCGAAACGTCTAACTCTAAATAGATTGAAATGAAAATTAGTTTCAAAAGTAATTTTATGGTTTGATAACCATCATCCTTTTGATTTAAAAATAAACCCGTATAATTAAAACGTATAAAAACTGTTAAAGTCAAGAAGAGTTCAAAATGCATATAATCTTATAATGGCATCCTTGAAGTGATTTCTATTAAATTTGAATAAGTCCAGGTTTTGTTGAATATGTCGTACAGGGTTTTATAGCAGCATTACTATTATCTGCTTTTTCCTTTTTTGTAACAGTAGGAATATTACTCATATAATGAATGACGAATCTTTTTACTGTTCATTTTCTTGATCATGTTTAATTGCTTATCTTAGTTTATCTCAGATTTGCAAGTCTTATTCTATCTAAAGATATATAAAACAGTCTCCAAAATCATGCAAGGCCGATAAGTTTATGGTCCATAAACCTTAGCCTGTGCATAAGAACAGGGCTTTTCTTACTTCATTGCATTTATTGCATCAATATGTATCAGATTGAGAAAAGCATTTTCACAACAGACGGAGTAAGGCCAAGAATTTTTTTATTAAAATACAAACGTAATCATTAATTACTTTCCATTAAAAACTTCCTTTAAATATTTTGAATAAGCAATATTTTGATCATATATAGTTCTTCTTATATGAAGATTTAATTTAAAAGAGAATGAAGTGAAAATTAGTCAAGAGATCGATTTTATGCTTTAGTAAACATTATACTTTTGATATAAAGACAAACTAATAAAATTATTAACATCAAGAAGAGTTAAAAAAAATATACATAAAATCTTGCCAGTGCATCTGTAAAGTATATCTATTAGATTCGAATAAGTCCAATTTTTGCTAAATATATCATCTGTGTAATGAGCAATGTTCGTGTTGTTACAAAAACAAGAAAAAGCAGATAATAGTAATGTTGTCGTAAAACCTATGGGAAAAACAGATAAAAGTAATGCTGCTGTAAAACCCTGTGTTATGGTGCTGGGGCGGCCAAATGTAGTATTTTGGATTTCAGAGAGCAAAAAATCGGACGTTGTTCAGGACCCACTTTATTAAACATATTTATTCTCCCACAGGTTAAACATGGATGTAGATTCCGTTGAACTGGCGCTGCACCAAGATAAGGGTCCATGTGGGTATATATCCAATTTGATGAAAAAACTTTAATCCCAAGAGCTGCCCTTGAACATATCATTATTAAACACATCAGTATGGATTCTCTCACTCTCCTTAAATTTATGCACCTTTATGAGATTATGCTGCAAGTGGAAATTGGGCTGCTCTATCTTCCCTTCCATACATGTAACACAAAAAGATGATGGTTATCAAACCATAAAATTACTTTCGAAACTAATTTTCATTTCAATCTATTTGAAGTTAGACGTTTTGAGAATATAGCATTTCAATTTTCAGTGATTTAACAATTTATAATTTGGCAATCAGAATAATTTGTAAATGAAACCTTATAATTTGATAAGCGATTGACTTAAATATTTATAAGGATTTCACAGTTTACAAGCTCTTAACACTTTTAAAAATATTTTAAGTAATTTTAGGTTGACATTAATTAAATGATAGTTTATTTTTTAATAACAATGTTTTGAATAGTTTCTGCTTGAAGAAATAAATTATATTGAAAAATAATCAATCATAATAAACTATTCAATTTTTTTTATTAAAATACAAACGTAATCATTAATTACTTTCCACTAAAAACTTCCTTTAAATATTTTGAATAGGCAATATTTTGATCATATATAGTTCTTCTTATATGAAGATTTAATTTAAAAGAGAATGAAGTGATAATTAGTCAAGAGATCGATTTTATTTTTATTTTTTTTTTTGAAGGACGTCAAGCTTTATTCACCAACTAGAAACCAGAGCAACATAAATGCAAAGACAGGATTATAACCCCAGTGGACAAACCGATCCAACTGAGCACAACCACCTGCCTATGCAAAAGAATGAATCTGAAGGTAAGTATGCCAGATCAGTACTTTCTTCTCTTGATCAAGAGAAGAACAATTGTAAGCCATAACAATTTTATCTTGCGCCCACTGAAGAACAACCTCATCTGCAGTATCTATGCCCTTAAAGATGAACAACCTCCTTCTCTTCCAGATTGACCATAAAAGCCAGCCACATGCGAGATGAAAAGCTCGTTTCCGTTGTTTGGGCCAAGCATCAGGATAGATAGCAAGCAAAATTTGCTGACTAGATCGAGGCGTGCCAAAAGGGTCAACAACCAAGACCATGCTGCCAAGCCTCTCACACAAGAAAAACAATGCTCAATACTCTCAACCCTTTCTTTGGCATAAAGGGCGAGCTCAAAAATCCGATTATCCATTTTATGGACTAACCCGTTGACTCGAGGCATCTATGGATCACTTGCCACCACAAAACTACTACTTTGGGGTGAAGCGGCTTATCCCATACCCATATCCAAACACTTTTCCATTGTGGGTGAGGGACTGAAGATGCCATCTATTAGATGGAGGCAGGATTTCGAATGCACAAGCAATTTATACCGCGAAGACACAAAACCGCCTGGCCGGATATCCCGATGGCAACCCCATATGACTACCTCAATCAGGACCCGAGAATCCCGTGGCAACAATGCAAAGAATATGATTCCGTTACACTTCGTCCCATCTGTACAACAAGAACTTTGTTCTAAATGCTTCCCATGACATGAGATGATCAGACTCATACCAAGCTGCAATAGTATTGATACCAGCTGCTACCCATCGTCGTTGTGTCTTTGGATGAACAACCACACTTAGAGGCACATTCTCTGGAGTGTCCTGCAAAGGAATCCACCAAAGATGGAGTGGACAACCAAGACATGCCTCGGGATTAATATGGAAAAGAGACCGACAAAGTCCCAAGTCAGAAAGCAACCCCTTTAGAAAGGGAGAAGCATTAGGATACGGATGCATATGATAAAGCAAAGCCCAAGGAAGGAGGGGCTTAATGGAGGCCTTATGAAATGGGAGACAATGCTGAATCTACTGCACCAACAACCTCAGGCCAGGAGAATCATCCTTACCAATGAAAATCCTATGCTTTAGTAAACATCATACTTTTGATATAAAGACAAACTAATAAAATTATTAACATCAAGAAGAGTTAAAAAAATATACATAAAATCTTGCCAGTGCATCTGTAAAGTATATCTATTAGATTCAAATAAGTCCAATTTGAATCAAAGAACACAGAGTTTAGAAACTTTCCCCCGTTCCAGTTTTTGAATTGAATCTTCTGGACCATATTTAGTTACAAATAGATAGAATTTTTTTGAATCAAACTCTGGCATTATCTTCTTGTGTTAAGGTTTTTCATTTTTTGTCATCCTTTGTAGGCTGCAAATTGTTGTACTTCTGATATTCCATACCCATGATGATAGTGTGGCCAGCTAACACGTTGTGTATTTTAAAATATGTTCGTTGGAAACTGAAAAGGAATGGACCATCATCCCCCCAAACGATCATGGCCAAAACTATGGCTCTCTTTTGAGGTCAACTCGGAATAAATTGCTTGTTGCTTGTTGTAAGGACGACATAAAGGCCACAGCGATTCACATTACTAAGGTTAAGGTATTTAAGAAGCGCTTGTGCCAACATAAATCCGTTCATTACCCTTCTCCATGGTTAGGTTCTAACTTATGTAGCAGTAGCATTAACTAACTTAAACATTTTTTGTCCCTTTCTGGTCCTAAATAAACAGATTGTCGTTATAATCTGAATTATTTTCATTTATTAGTTCTATCTAAACTGATATTAGTTAATAGAAACATGTTTTTGTCCCCTTCTGCTCATAGAAACAGAGCATCATGAGTTCAGTTTTTTGGGTTGCCCCTAAGGGGAAAACCCTCATCCATGTGGGTTTGTGGCATATTCCAAGTATATGTCAGTATATGCTCGAAAACATGACTTTGAAGTGTGATTTAAGTCATTTCACTCTCGGGTCACGGAGGGCAACCCTCCGTGCGCAGCACCTTGTTTATATGACATCTCTGCTTGGTATGATATATTTGTACTTCTCTGCATGAAATCTTTTATTCTATTGTTGGGCATTTCGCTTGCTGGGTAAGCAATTTGCATAAAGTTTTCAGAATTATGCGTTTGTATGCTACATTTTCCAGTATTATGTTTCCTAGGTTTGTGTGATGCGTCAAAGCAAAGTTTCATTAAATTGGCAAGAAAATGTTATTTTAAAAATGTTTAGCAACCACATTTAGGCCCACCAAAAACGATGAGGTGGTAAATTGGTTACTTTAATTCAAACATGATCCACGTATGGCCCTTATATTGTATGCTAAGCCGTATGCAAGGCGCAGTTTTTCAGTGATTCGAGGAGCTTGTTGGCAGATGAAGGTATCTTCTTATTTTGGCTTGAAGGATGTGATTATTTTGGCGTTGTTGTGCATGGTATAAGAAAGGAAAGTCTATGATGGGCACATGGGCACTCCTGTTCGACGGACAGCTCTTCTGTTGTTGTCGGTTCTACAAGCCTGTACAAATTTTGAGCAAATGGCTTGGTCCTCCAGATCTGGCTTTGGATTCTGCTATTTCTGGAGTAAATCCAGTGTGCATGTATTTTTTGGATTCTTGTGTGTTTTTTGGATTCCTTCGGCCAAGGGCAGAGGCTGCTTGGTGCACAGGGGTTTGGTTCCGTCCGTCCTATCTGGGCGAGCAGTAGCAGAGGATTCGTTGGACTGTTGGGCGAGCAGTAGCAGAGGATTCATTGGCAGGAAGAGCATATGGCTGATTTGGGGCAGCAAGAGCAGATGGTTGATTCGTGGGCAGCAAGAGCAGGTGGCAGATCGTTGTGCCGGCCATGGTTTTGAGACCATGGTTTTGTGGAAGTTGTGTATGCATTAATGACAATGCTATCAGACCATAAGTTTTGTCATGCATTTCTTGATTCGGTTTGGACCATTGGAAGTGGCAGACAAATTCTCAATGAAAAATTTAATGGCCTTTGATCTAGTATAAAATAGGAAATATTCCAGAGATCAATGGTCAGAAACAAAAGATGGAAAAAAAAGCCATAAGGAATGAATAATAGGGAATGATCAATCTTGTTGATAAGGTCATTAGAGTTTTTTTGTTATTTCGGTTTATCCCAAATAGTGTACCCTTGAAATTCCACATCAGCATTTATTATGGGCCAATGAGGTGAAGGCAATAGTTCATTTTATCCCACTCTCACGTGGTACTTTTTTCTTGTTGAAATTTTATTCCGATCACCATAGCATTAAATTATGCAAAATCCTCGGCTTCATTAAATCATGCAAGACTAGTTACGGTGCCCAGCATTGCTGGGGATAATTTTAGAACTTGTAAATGGTGTTTCCACAACAATGAGACATTTTGATTTAAGCCATTTTTTTAACCAAATGTATTATAGCCCACATATTGTCAATTGATGTAAGCTTGAATTACAAAAAATGCTATAGTAGAGACCACTACCATTGGGCTATCATACCTTTTGATCCTTGAGATATAGCCCCTATTGTTACAATCATTTATATGCCTACTCAAATATTTAGCCATTGCAATGCCCATTCGTTAGTCAGCGTGAAGCCAGCAAATAAACCAACTCTGCTCTAATTCCTTCTTTAAATATCTCAAACATACAAACCAACTCTGCTCTAGTTTAAATTGTGAAGCAATCAAATAAACCAACTCCGCCCGAGTTCCTTCTTTAAACATCTCAAACATCCATGCATACTAATATTTGCTTTATTAAGACATACACTTCAATGTTTTTAAACCACAAAATAAGACTTACATATTAATTCATATTGTTTCTTATAAACTACACTTGCCTAAACGGATCCAATGCCTCATTTGTTCTTGTGTACAGGCAGCTCATTAGGCGGTGTTTGAAGCATCAGAGGACTGATAAACTGATTGTATCATACCACTTTTTGAGTAATATATGATACACATCTAAAAGGATAATCCATAACAACAATTTTCAACTTAGTTGACGAAACCATGTTCAGGTGCCATACATGATTATGAATTTGGTATAACTCTGTTTTTCTTCTCCATGAGGCTGAAACCTTCAAGTTTACATTGGAGATCTTCAGGAAGAGCAATTATGCCTGTTACATTTTCCATGCATTAAGTTTCCTTCAGCCTACTTTTCCAAGCTGGATACACTGAATGATCAGCCTACTTTTCAATGATGTTACCACTGTATAGAGCTTATCAAATCACTCTACCAATTAATGATGTTACCACTGTATGGAGCTTATGTTCCTGCTATATCAATACATGAAAAAAAGATAATAATAATGCTATTCCAGGTTGATGCTATATCAATACGGGAAAAAGGACAATAATACCATTCCAGATTAACAGGTCCAATCTAGAGAGGTGTGGATATCAGATTTGAGCATGTAAGCCAGTGCTACATTAGAAATACGTAAAAAATAGGGTGAAGCAACTAAATCGCAACTCATGTCGAACATAAATGGCATGTGGAGCTTTCCATGAGAAATGAGCTCTTCAAAATAATATTTACAACAACTACCTACTATCAATTATCTAAGAAATCATAGAGTGGCATGCAATAGGATAAAATCAGATCAGACATGTTTGTCCAGTTATATCAAAAAACATTGTGCAACATTCTCGAACTAGTTTTCATAACATGACACTCACTAATAAGTTCAAGCATGGGCATCCATCTGCGGCTGCACCCAAAGATAAAATATACCCGAAGATAAAATATAGACCTTCACCCTGCGAATACAAACACGTCCTTGAGTTGTTGTGTTAAGAGAAATATAAAGCGCTTGTGGTGACAGATTGAACTACATGCTTTAATATTCACATTCTTAATTCCTAAGTATGTACAAACAAACACAATATCCAATAAGCAAAGCAAAAGCTATAAAACAAACGTGAAAACTCAAATACTGAATTATTGTAATCAAGTTTTGAAATACAATAGAAGGTAGATCAGATTGCTTGTAGTCCTGCAGGGAAGGTTTTATGCTCCATTGTATGTACTGAGATTTATATGAAGATGATCCTTATGCTCTTCAAAGCACACCTTGCCCTTGCATGACAAAATGATAGACACATAAATCTGGGATAATGCTTTGATGCATGAATCGTAAAGGGTGGTTTGTAGCACTATCTTGTAGGTGCTTCAGCCAAGCAGTTTATCCAGGTTATAATACTCTTAATAGGATGGGTTCCCAAATATTTAATAAGAAGGGTTCTTAATCAATATCAAGCTGGTTCAACAAAAGATCAATATTGCTAACTGTGTATAAGGCGTCAGTATATGCTTGCAACATAAAGATACGTGTATGAACATGGATATTGCCATCAATAAGACATGCATGAGGAGCATATCATACTCACCTCTCTAGTAGTAGTTGTTTAGGCAAGTTGTTGTAGAACAATTCGAAATGGAGCTCCACTTGAAGATGACCTTGCTGCACCCATTTTAAAGAGCACATCATATCAGATTTGAGCATGTAAGCCAGTGCTACATTAGAAATATGTAAAAAAAATAGGGTGAAGCAACTAAATGACAACTCATGTCGAACATAAATGGCATGTGGAGATTTCCATGAGAAATGAAATGTTCAGCATAATATTCACAACATATTATTTTTTATTCTTTTAATAATGACGTAATTATTGGATTTACCCTAAATTTCTATCCGATCATGGTTGTAGCACAGATTGGGGAAGCCTATCGGCCATGCAGATAACGGCGACCATAGGTCTACATAGTTATGGTTGTGATTCATTTGGCCAATATATCTACGTATAATGGACTTGCATTAGTCATACTATAGCAAAATCTTACACCTTTGACCATTTTTTATTCGGCCATACTCAGCATTTTGCACCTTTAATACCAGCGATTATTGCGGGGATATTAGTTCGAAAAGTTCAATGCAAAGGAAAAATACCAAACAAACGCATATATGGTAACCATTACATTTCCTGATATTGCCACCATTATGACCCTTGGCAAATGTTTATGTTGTGTAAATAGAATAGAATAGAATAGAATATTCTTTTTAACGTCCACGAAGACCAAACGGCCAAGGGACGTCAAGAATTTATATTATGTAAAGAAGAAAATACACGGGGAAGGATTAGATAAGGTGGAAATAATCCCCCCAAATCCTATCCTTCTCCTCATCTGGTAAGTTAGAGACTTGAAAATTGATTATATAACCTCGACTTGACTTCTTGGAGCAAAGACTGAGCAGTAGAGAACTTCCCTTGAAAGATGACCTGGTTCCTTCTCTTCCAGATTACCCAACAAATGATAGCTCTACAAATGTTGAAGGCGAGCTTCTTAACACGAGGCCAATTAGTTGGAAGAAGACCCAACAATACTTGTTGGCTGCTAAGGCGATGCCGAAAACATGACCGTGTCCATGCCCAAATACATTGAATGTCAGCACAAAGGTAGAAGCAATGCTCAATGGTTTCCGGGTTACAGATTACAAACCCGGCCAGTGGGCTTATTGTCGGCTTGAATGAGTGAACTTTAGTATTCGCCCCTAAGTCTTGGATCATAATCTGCCGAGAAGAACTGATTGCTTGGGAGGGATGCTCTTACACCAAATGGAGCTCCAAACCTTCACATATTGATCCTCTTCCACCCTAAGCCGCCAAAGGGGAAGAAGGCTATTGGGGCTGGAAGTCGTCGATATGCATAGCTACTCTTGACAAAGCTTTTGCGAAAAACAAACCTGCGGGGGTAAGCACCAAACCTTCTCCGTAGCAAAATTGGGAACCAGAGGAATGTTATCTGCAATCGCTTCCCAGACAGAGAAGTCGCACCAACGCATGCCAAACTTACGACTGAAACCATCCCATGAAAGGAGACGACCATTCTCATACCATGCCTCCAAAGAAATGACCCCAGCAGCCCTCCATCGACGCTGGGTAGCAGGATGCATAGTAGCAGCGATGGGGAAATGAGGCATTGGAACCCACAAGAAAGGAGAAGAGGTCTGGGACCAATTGGCACAAAAGGATGGTCCAAAACCCAAACTAGGCATAATCCTCAAAAGAAAATCCCAGGAAACACTGTCATATGCTTTGGCAAAATCCAGTTTCAGATATGCGACCCGTTGCTTGGAGGCACGTGCCCAATACATTCCCTCATACGATGTTGCAACATTGTTCAGTATGTGTCTGCCAGGTAGGAAGCATGTTTGCTCCTCACTGATTGAAGTGCCAAGAATACCTTTGAGTTTTTCAGCATAAGCTTTAGCAATAATCTTGTAAACTACTGGCAATAAAGTGATCGGCCTCCACTCAGAGATATTCCGAGGCTCCTTAACCTTAGGGATGAGGGCAATTAAGCCAGTGTTCAAAATTTTATCCAATTGATGGGACTGCAAGAGCTCCTGATATGCTTGCCAGACTAGAGTTGATGACCATTCCCATGAAGCCTTGAAAAACTTAACTGGAATACCATCCATACCTGGACATTTGTCGTTAGCCATCATTTCTACAGCAGATTGAAGATTGTCAAGGGTGAGAGGAAGCTCCATCTCTTGTTGCTGCGTTGGGGAAATAATAGGTTAGAGCTTGGAAAGAACGATGCTCTTCGCTTTCTCCTGGAAGGGTAGGTTCTTTTCTTGAAAAAAGTGAGCAAAGTGTTCTGATAGAGAAGTTTTAAGCTGGTTTGAATCAGTCACGCACTGACCATCAGATAATTGAATAGAGGATAAAGCTGATATTTGACGTTTCAAGCGAGTAGCTCGAAAGAACATTTTGGAACACCTATCGCCTTCTTTCAACCAAGCAAAGCCAGATTTAACCTTGTCTTTTGAAAGAACATTTTGGAACACCTATCGCCTTCTTTCAACCAAGCAAAGCCAGATTTAACCTTGTCTTGTGTCATGCTAACAGCTTCAAGATCCTGAATTTCCTGGACAAGTTGAGCCTCTTGTGCATGCATGCTACCAGAGATTCTAATCTGTTCCAATTCAGCATACTTCTGTGAAATTAACTCTCTTTCATGAGTAACCCGTTCTCGACCCCATTGTTTTGCAAAAGCTTTAACAGATGCAAGGGCTGATATCAAAGTTCTCATAGCAGGGGAGGTGAGGAAAGCCATGCCGTCTGACAGCCGCGAAGAAAGTCTCGATCTTTTAAGTAGCGAGAATTGAGCTTGAACACAGACCTGCTAGCAGAACGTGCTGGTTTCTATTGAGTCCGGATAATCTGAGGGTTATGATCAGACACTGTTTGCAAGAGGCAATTGTTGCGATACAACCCTAGCTGACGCTGTTGAGCAAACATATTTGCATAGCACCTATCATGCCTTGCCGCTGCACGTGCTGTCCCCTGCGCACCATTGCACCATGTGAAGCCTGCATCACCTGCCACCTCTAAGAAACCATGCTCCATCAGCAACTGGTCCCACTGCTCCTTCTCAAAACCAGAAACTGTCTCGCCTTGTCCCAGACGATCAATGGGCATTTCCACCATATTAAAGTCTCCTAACAACAACCAAGCAACCTGTTCCCCCCACTTTTTCATTTTGTTTCGTATGGACGCCCATAAGGATGCATGTTTGCGTGGGCAGTTAGGAGCATAGACATTTACAATGCCCCACTCAAACCCGTCTTGGATCCACTTGATAGCAGTCCACCTACCCCATTTATCTTTGCACGTGAAAGTAACACTGCCATCTAAAGACCAAGAGATAAAAGAACCTGCACGAGGGCGTCCTGACACACTCATCAAACCCACATGCTGCTGACCCATAATATTCAAAAGTCCGATTACAGCACCTGGAGTACACTTATGTTCTTGAAGACATAGAATCTGTGGATGGATCTTACGAACCTGCGCTGCTACTCTATCCCTCTTTGTAGGGGAGGACTTCAACCCTCTAACGTTCCAGCTGAGAATATTCATCCTATAGGCTGTGACTGTACAGTGCTCCTTTTCTTCCTACGTTTAGGAGATTTGCTCACATTACAAGTGGGTACTGATGGGTCATAAAGTGCCATGGATTTAGAGTCTACTGCAACATCCATGCTTTCAACAACATCCATGTTTACATCCGTGTCCCCATGAGAAACACCAGGGACCATTTCCAGGTTCTCATCCATTGATCCCTCATCTATAGAACCTGGTACCTCTTCAGTCACATATATACCAGGCATGTCATCACCTATTTCATCCGCCCGCCTCTGAGACTGCGCACGTTTGTTTCTTTTTGTGGTCACCATGGTCCATTGGTTCGGGCTCTGATCAGAGGTGAACTGTTGAGATGGGATAGGAGGAGATAAAGGAGGAAGCAAACTGAGGTGGAGTAGGGTTACTTGAAACCTGAGGGTCCACGCCAATGGGTGACATGGGAATTTTGACAGAGGGGTACCAACGACGAAGGTCAGCAGCATTTAGCAACTGAAGATTGCAGCATGAGTAAAACTCTCCGCTCTTAATTACAACATCCTCTGGCAACTGCTTATCCATGGGGAGTCTGATATGGATATGGTAGCTCGGGGGAGTGGCCTTGAACATTGGTCTTGGTGGACTAGCATGGGTGTGTGAGAAGGGCAAACTAATAGCATGGCAAGGCAATTAAATGGCAATTGTAATGGTTATGGTCAAATAATATCTATTAAGCCAAGCTAATCTCCTTGATAATATCCCAGTCCAAAAATAGCAGTTTCTAAAAGGCCAACTTCAAAAGGTCATATCTCAGCGAATATAAGTCGGATTAGGGCGATCCAGGGCTCATTGGAAAGCACTCAGTGTCTAGCATCCGGATTGTGGTCGCTGATTCGCTAACTCCTTGTGGATCGTGAGATATCGCCAAAAGAGTGGCCGTGGGTCAGACTGGACTGCACAGCCAAGATTGCCTTTTTGAAGAGAACCAAGCTCCTTGCCTAGAAATTGCCATTGCCTTCTGCCTTGCTGTTAATCTGCCAGTTCTCAACACCGGTTGGCCCGGTTGGGTGGAGAACTGCCATTACTTACCTTGTGATTCTGGATCTTCCTCTAGTTTTGGTGAACTAGAGCCGGATCATTTTGAGCTATCGGTGTAGTTCATATCAAAGCTAGATCCATATGAGTTATTGGTGTAACTATTATCTTATGTTCATTGGATCTGTGCTTATTTGCCTTCTTATCTTATACTTAGACCATTTTGTCATTGCTAACGGTTTATTCTGTGGATTCTGTAGCAAACCTAGACGGTTTACAGATTACGAGATTATGAATTGTTTGAAGAGATCTGATATCCTATTTAGAGGAGATAAAAGGTATGGTTTATTGTTGTGAACCTATAAAAGGTATGGTTTATTGTTGTGAACCATATCAATTGGTATCAGAGCCAAACTATTCCTAAAGTTTGCAAGGACTTCCGGTTGGTGTTGGAGATTGCAAACAGGAATAGAGAATCTTATTCTGGCTATTCTTGATGTCTGTAAGTCATCTAGTTGGTGCTAGTGATTGCAAACTGGAATAGAATTTCTTCTTCTTTGAGAATCTAAATGATTTTCTTTATATGAATTTAAAATCTTTCCTTGAATTATTCTTTCACAATTTGATTCTATCCAGATCACTCAATCTTTGGATATCAGTACAAAAAAAAAATATATTTGTTGCAGGAAACATATAGGTGCAGGTGATTGGTGAAGTGGAACAAGCAGAGGGAACTGAGCCTAACCTTCCTTTTCAATCCACTTCATTTGCCAAAATGGATCTCCTTCCAATCAAGCCTAACCAGAACTGACAATCCATCTCATTGGCCAGGATGGATCTCCATTGAAACTTTTCCTGCATCTACAGAGGGCGTATCTATGGTGGACGGATCAATCTTTATCTGAACTCTATATTTTTGATAAATCTTGAACTATTCCAAACTAAACGAGTTTAGTGCGGTCCATTGTTTTAGTAAGATGTCTTAATAATGAATATTTGTCTGTAAGAAATTGTAGTTTAAAAGTAGAGGTGACTTTAAAATCTGTTAAAAGATTTTAAAGGATTTGTGCCTTTAGAGAAATTGTAAATCTATTTTATGATTGTGTTGCTTCCTTCTAATGAATGATCATGCCATTAATAGTTGCACAATGGTTGGTGCCACAAGTGCTGATGTTAATGGATGACATTGAAATTCTAGATTGGTGTCTAGAGTTTTGAGCAGTAGTTGGTGCTACTGGTTGGAGTCGGTGCTTCAACAAGAACCTGATCTTTTCTTAATCTTGCCTTTATCTTAAAATTTAAATTTTATTTAGTAGATCTTAAGCTTTGTTAATATATCTCAAAAGAATAAGCAAATCTTCCCTGAATCTTTATCTTAAACTTTAGCCACAACAGTTGTGATTGTCATAAATAGTTGGTGCTATTTTATGAAGTCATAATCCTAGCCTTTTGGTTCTTAAAATGGATTGAGTTGGTGCTCATGTATAAATTGAGTTGGTGCTTAATTGGATAAATGAAATTGGTGCTTAATTTGTTTATGGACACAACTGAGGTCAGTTGCCTTAAAAAAGGGAGGAATTGATATGGATATGGTAGCTCGGGGGAGTGGCCTTGAACGTTGGTCTTGGTGGACTAGCATGGGTGTGTGAGAAGGGCAAACTAATAGCATGGCAAGGCAATTAAATGGCAATTGTAATGGTTATGGTCAAATAATATCTATTAAGCCAAGCTAATCTCCTTGATAATATCCCAGTCCAAAAATAGCAGTTTCTGAAAGGCCAACTTCAAAAGGTCATATCTCAGCGAATATAAGTCGGATTAGGGCGATCCAGGGCTCATTGGAAAGCACTCAGTGTCTAGCATCCGGATTGTGGTCGCTCATTCGCTAACTCCTTGTGGATCGTGAGATATCGCCAAAAGAGTGGCCGTGGGTAAGACTGGACTGCACAGCCAAGATTGCCTTTTTGAAGAGAACCAAGCTCCTTGCCTAGAAATTGCCATTGCCTTCTGCCTTGCTGTTAATCTGCCAGTTCTCAACACCGGTTGGCCCGGTTGGGTGGAGAACTGCCATTACTTACCTTGTGATTCTGGATCTTCCTCTAGTTTTGGTGAACTAGAGCCGGATCATTTTGAGCTATCGGTGTAGTTCATATCAAAGCTAGATCCATATGAGTTATTGGTGTAACTATTATCTTATGTTCATTGGATCTGTGCTTATTTGCCTTCTTATCTTATACTTAGATCATTTTGTCATTGCTAACGGTTTATTCTGTGGATTCTGTAGCAAACCTAGACGGTTTACAGATTACGAGATTATGAATTGTTTGAAGAGATCTGGTATCCTATTTAGAGGAGATAAAAGGTATGGTTTATTGTTGTGAACCTATAAAAGGTATGGTTTATTGTTGTGAACCATATCAATTGGTATCAGAGCCAAACTATTCCTAAAGTTTGCAAGGACTTCCGGTTGGTGTTGGAGATTGCAAACAGGAATAGAGAATCTTATTCTGGCTATTCTTGATGTCTGTAAGTCATCTAGTTGGTGCTAGTGATTGCAAACTGGAATAGAATTTCTTCTTCTTTGAGAATCTAAATGATTTTCTTTATATGAATTTAAAATCTTTCCTTGAATTATTCTTTCACAATTTGATTCTATCCAGATCACTCAATCTTTGGATATCAGTACAAAAAAAAAATATATTTGTTGCAGGAAACATATAGGTGCAGGTGATTGGTGAAGTGGAACAAGCAGAGGGAACTGAGCCTAACCTTCCTTTTCAATCCACTTCATTTGCCAAAATGGATCTCCTTCCAATCAAGCCTAACCAGAACTGACAATCCATCTCATTGGCCAGGATGGATCTCCATTGAAACTTTTCCTGCATCTACAGAGGGCGTATCTATGGTGGACGGATCAATCTTTATCTGAACTCTATATTTTTGATAAATCTTGAACTATTCCAAACTAAACGAGTTTAGTGCGGTCCATTGTTTTAGTAAGATGTCTTAATAATGAATATTTGTCTGTAAGAAATTGTAGTTTAAAAGTAGAGGTGACTTTAAAATCTGTTAAAAGATTTTAAAGGATTTGTGCCTTTAGAGAAATTGTAAATCTATTTTATGATTGTGTTGCTTCCTTCTAATGAATGATCATGCCATTAATAGTTGCACAATGGTTGGTGCCACAAGTGCTGATGTTAATGGATGACATTGAAATTCTAGATTGGTGTCTAGAGTTTTGAGCAGTAGTTGGTGCTACTGGTTGGAGTCGGTGCTTCAACAAGAACCTGATCTTTTCTTAATCTTGCCTTTATCTTAAAATTTAAATTTTATTTAGTAGATCTTAAGCTTTGTTAATATATCTCAAAAGAATAAGCAAATCTTCCCTGAATCTTTATCTTAAACTTTAGCCACAACAGTTGTGATTGTCATAAATAGTTGGTGCTATTTTATGAAGTCATAATCCTAGCCTTTTGGTTCTTAAAATGGATTGAGTTGGTGCTCATGTATAAATTGAGTTGGTGCTTAATTGGATAAATGAAATTGGTGCTTAATTTGTTTATGGACACAACTGAGGTCAGTTGCCTTAAAAAAGGGAGGAATTGATATGGATATGGTAGCTCGGGGGAGTGGCCTTGAACATTGGTCTTGGTGGACTAGCATGGGTGTGTGAGAAGGGCAAACTAATAGCATGGCAAGGCAATTAAATGGCAATTGTAATGGTTATGGTCAAATAATATCTATTAAGCCAAGCTAATCTCCTTGATAATATCCCAGTCCAAAAATAGCAGTTTCTGAAAGGCCAACTTCAAAAGGTCATATCTCAGCGAATATAAGTCGGATTAGGGCGATCCAGGGCTCATTGGAAAGCACTCAGTGTCTAGCATCCGGATTGTGGTCGCTCATTCGCTAACTCCTTGTGGATCGTGAGATATCGCCAAAAGAGTGGCCGTGGGTAAGACTGGACTGCACAGCCAAGATTGCCTTTTTGAAGAGAACCAAGCTCCTTGCCTAGAAATTGCCATTGCCTTCTGCCTTGCTGTTAATCTGCCAGTTCTCAACATCGGTTGGCCCGGTTGGGTGGAGAACTGCCATTACTTACCTTGTGATTCTGGATCTTCCTCTAGTTTTGGTGAACTAGAGCCAGATCATTTTGAGCTATCGGTGTAGTTCATATCAAAGCTAGATCCATATGAGTTATTGGTGTAACTATTATCTTATGTTCATTGGATCTGTGCTTATTTGCCTTCTTATCTTATACTTAGATCATTTTGTCATTGCTAACGGTTTATTCTGTGGATTCTGTAGCAAACCTAGACGGTTTACAGATTACGAGATTATGAATTGTTTGAAGAGATCTGGTATCCTATTTAGAGGAGATAAAAGGTATGGTTTATTGTTGTGAACCTATAAAAGGTATGGTTTATTGTTGTGAACCATATCAGAGTCCCACACAAATTTGTGCACCTCTAGTAATAGAATAGAATATGATTTTATCGTCCACGGAGACCAACTGGCCTATGGGACCCAAGTACAAAGAGAGAGCAGCAGGCGTATTACTACCAAGATTAAAAAACCCCCGCCCCGAAGGGTTTTCGGGGGAAAAACCTTAGTAGCAATAAGGATGCTGACATACTGCACAGTTATATACATAATCACAAGTACAGCTGAGGTTAATGTCGGACAGGGGGGCATAACTGAGTCCGCGTATCCATTACCTCCAAAGCTTTAGCAACAGAAATTATAAACTTGGGAATAAGAAGGTCCGGAGGCAAGCCTTCAAGCTGGAACCAGCATGGAAGCTTAGCTTTGAGGGGTAGATTGATGGAGAAACCAGGATAATAATTTTGGAAGAGAACGGGAGTACCAGCCATGGTATCCACACCACGCATAACCAATTTTTCAACATCTTCCTCATTCTTGAACATGATAAAAAAGAAGCCCTTCCCCAATGCCTTGATGGACTCATAAGGACGAATGCGATGACGCCTAAGAAGGGCCCCCAACCAACTAGAAATCTTTCTCATATCAAAAAACTCACTTGTCCAATACGCCACTACTGAGTACGCAACGAGGTTTGAAAGATATCGACAGTGCTCTGAATGATCGACCTCCACCACCACCTTATCTGCCAAGCAGTTCTCTATAGAGATGCTGTTAGCAATTGACTTACCTCGACCATCGCTACTCAGGCGCTCTACCAGATCCGCTTTATTACCCCTCCGTACAAATTCCAGGGCTTCTGCCACCCTATTACTTTGTTTGGGAGCCAGGTCTTTTTGAATCCACTCACTAAAAGGCTGCTGAGACACTCGCTTCACTGAATCATTGGACTTCCATGCAGATTGTCCTGGAGCAGCCATGTTTGCCGTAGATGAGCCCACTGCCTCAGAAGATTTGAGAGCACTTTGTCCACTATCACAAGCCAGAACAGAAACTCCACTTCCTTTTCTTCCGTTGTTATTCCTTTCCATCTCGGCATCAATAAACACAGCACTATCCTTGGCACTCTTCCTTGCCTGCAGCTCACCTTTGATAGTGATTCCATCTGCAGAGTCATCCTTTCGGCCTCCATCAGCCGAATTTGTCCCTGTTTCAAGAATGGGGTTCTGGAAAAAAATCTTTTGGCTGCCCAATCCTTCTCCGAAAATTGGGGCTTTTGCAACAGAAGCCTTCATCACAGGTTGTGACAGTGTTGGACGATTTGTGGGGGCATTACATGGGCCCCCTCGATCAGAATTGGTCTCTGCAGCAGCTAGCCGAGCAGTAGTAGCGGCCGCCCAATCCTCCGCCTGCGCCAAAATTGCCACGTCAGCATCCATCCCGAAAAACCCCTGCCTCGAAAGTTTTTCAAGGGATGATACTAGACAAGCAAGAAGAAAATATAAGCAGACGATGATGAGTACTGAGGGCTCAATAATTGAAGACACTCATCCAGTAACTCAAGTATGTATAACACCAAGTCATGTACAGATAGGGCTCTGAGAAGTTGTGAAAGCGTGGAATGGAATGTTAAAGTCAAATAACGATTCTTGACCATTTCAAAAGCAGAGCTGGCAACATGAACATAATCTTGACCATCTCAATAACTTGTAACTGGCAACATGCACATAATCTCGTTTCTCATGGCAATTACGACCGCTCCCATCTATCTGTCTCAATTTGTAGCTTGTGGGACCCTGTGCGAATTGATGCAATAGCTACAAGTTTTTTTCTGGACAAGGAAGCAAGAAAATAAGCTTATGGTCCTGGTGCCAAAGTGGGATTTATATGTGCATGATAATGACCAGTTTTAACTTGGGCTAAGGTAATTGCATCCCACATCTTCTGAGAAAAATGACCATTGAGATATTGTTGCAAAAGCTCAGGATCAGAACTAGCAAGCACCATGCAATGTTCCGGTTGCATAGACCAGGGGGTAAACCATGCATTACAATTCTCTTTCCAACATCATTTCAAACGCTGGGGAGATTTAGCCATGGCAAGCGCGAAAAGAGGGTACCTATCATCATCCATGTGATGCACCTTGCTGGTATATTGAAGATGGTGCTTCATGGCAGAATATTGAAGAGGCCAAAAAGATGTCTCCTGTAAAAGAATAGCATGGGGCATCATAGTTTTGACTACTAGGCTGTGAGTGAGAAAGTACTTTTGCGCACTCGTTCCAAGCTCTCCCAAGCACTAATACTAATGGCAGGCCCCCATACTTCATAACCATACAGTAAAACAGGTTCTAGCAAAGCCTAAAACAAGTGGGCTTTCCGTGACCAATCATGAATCTCTGCTCGAAGACAATTGTTTTGTATTGCATAGAGTGTTCTCCAGCCAGCAGTCACACGCTTGGTAATACACTGTTTCCAAAAAAAAAAAAACGATGTTGGAAAGAGCATTGCACTACATGGTTTGCCCGTTGGGCTGTGCAACCAGAGCACTGCCTGATGCTTGCCAGTTCTGATCCTGAGCTTTTGCAACAATATCTCAATGGTCGTTTTTCTCAAAAGATCTGGGACCCAGTTACTTTGGCCCAAGTGAAAACTGGTCATTATCATGCACACATAAATCCCACCTTGGCACCAGGGCCCCAAGCTTATTTGCTTGCTTCATTGTCCAGGAACAAGCTTGTAGCTATTGCATCAATTTGCACGGGGTCCCACAGGCTACGGATTGAGACAGGTAGATGGGAGCGGCCGCAATTGCCGCGAGAAGCGAGACTATGTGTCTGTTGCCAGTTACAGGTTATTGAAGATGAAAGCCATACTCTTCTGAGTTGCCCTGCTTTTGAGATAGTCCGGAATCATTTTTTGACCTTAGCATTCCATTCCACGCTTCCACAACTTCTCAGAGCACCATCTGTGCATGACTTGGCATTATACATACTTGAGGTTCTAGATAAACGTCTGCAATTACTAAGCCCTCAGTAGTCATTATCTCCGCTTGTCTAGTATCATCATTACTGCAAAGGTTTTTCCCTTGAAAACCTCTCGAGGCAGGGGTTCTTTAATCCTAGTAGTAATGATTGTACTAGCCCATTGTATGTGTCCCATGACCTATTGGTCTCCGTGGACGTTAAAAAAAACTATTCTATTCTATTCTATTCTATTCTATTCTATTCTAAAGTGTGTTCTTACAGAACTCTACACCAAGATACTTGTAGCTATCTACAACTTCAACTTCATGGCTATCATAGTGCAAAGTTGGAACAATATGCCGAGAAGATTGAACTATCAAGAGCTGGTTCTTTTGGAGATTAACACGCATGCATGTGTTCTCACAAAAACTATACAGAGCATATAAATGTTGTTGCATACTAGTAGCGGTATGTGCCATAAGCGAAGCATACATAAGTTGCATGATGATATAATATACTAAATATGGGCCTTCGTCACCATGGTGATCAAGCCATTATTCCAATTGATCAACGTACAAGCCAAAGAGTGTAGGAGATAGAGGGCAACCCTGTCGTACTCCAATATTGCTAGTGATTTGAGTACCCGATGCTGGAAACTTAGCACTCTTTTATAGAGCCGATAAACTGCATTTTGAAGGTCTTGCGGAACTCAAAGTGCTTGCAAGAGCTGCCAAAGAAGCTCGCAAGGTACTGTATCAAAGACATAAGTAAAATCCACAAAGCATATATAGAGGTCTTGCTTCAAGCTTTGACTATGTTCAATAAGCATGTGCAATGCAAAAATCTAGTCTATCGTAGAATGACCTGGAACAAAGCCTGTCTATCCTACACCATTCTGCCCATGATGTCAACTGCTTCTCAGTAATACTGGCTAGGAGTTTGGAAAATATGGAACTGACCATGATCATGCGATAATTTGAAGGGTCATTCTCATCACTTGCTTTATGAATTGGTATGATCTTACTGATAGCCCAGGTTTCTCGCAATCCTTCTTGCAAAGTGGACACATCTCCCCCCTCCATTTAAGCAATTCTACTGAAGATCAGGAGACTTGCCATTGGATAGATGTCGTAGACTTCTTTGACTTCCTCCTCTTTGAATTAAGAATATTACCTACCAAAGGAAGCGCATAATTAAGAATCCCAGGATGATCATATAATTGGACTGATTGCGCATCCCATTGTTGCATAGGAATATGTCTAAGAGTAGGACGTTGTCGATATAATATCTTGCGCTAGAAGGTCCGAGGCTCACGTAGCAGCAATTCAAACATTTATTTCTGATGCTCAGCAATAAAGCGTGCCTTCTTGCATTTCAGCACAGAATTATCAAGTGTTTTTAAGATGCTTGCATTCTACATCAAACCATGCATTTTTAGGAAAGGATTTTCTACTGAGCAACACTAGAAGTGCATGTACCAATGCAGGAGACAACAAAAGTAAGCACAGCGCCTGCAAATGCAACATTACGTTCTTGAAGAGTTGGGTAATCCAAAATACCGCAGGAGCTAATGTCTGTGCATATTGACAAATAAAGTGGATAGTGATTAGAATTTATCTTCTCATCTCTATGCCTTGTGCCAATTCGAAAATCTGAAATGAGATCCAAAGCTTGCACTTGGGAAATGACATAATCAACAACACTAGTACCACCTTCCTGCCTATCTTATCCGCATGTAACACCTTTAGAATGTGGCCATTGCTTTAAGCCATTGCAAATTACCATCCCAAAGACTTCACACAATTGAATGAGTTCCCTTCCAAATGTTGAGACATGTTTGTTAGTATCAGACGATGAACGTGGCAAAATTGTATCATTAGCAGACAGCCTCAAGTATAAGCTGAGCAGCTTGCATTGCAGCAGTACGAGCATTGAAGTCACCAAGAAGAGCATGCCCCAACTGTTTGATTTGAGCAATGTCATCATAAAGATCACCGTAAAAGAATGGAATATGCGCAAAAAACATGGTTGTATAGTTGCATATATAATGCAAAAATTGTTTATGAAGAAAATGAT
The DNA here is from genome assembly GCA_021234155.1 of Isoetes taiwanensis. Classification (NCBI taxonomy): domain Eukaryota; kingdom Viridiplantae; phylum Streptophyta; class Lycopodiopsida; order Isoetales; family Isoetaceae; genus Isoetes; species Isoetes taiwanensis. The sequence continues at coordinate 7,371,987 of JAJEKV010000023.1, forward strand.
ATGGTGCAAAATTGATATAAGTGGTCCTGTGGTAAGGACATTACTATAAATGAAGTTGAATTTTTGTGAACCTCTGGTTGGTATTTTCTTTATGGAATTTAACACGCTTGTATGGGTGAAAAAATAATACGAAATACCATGTCCATATACTGTTTCTAACCCTAAAGTTTGCATGGGTTCCTTAACTGATTTTCAAGAAATGTGATGCTCATGGTTCCGCCAATCGAATATTCACATTAATCCAGAACCAGTAATAAGAGGTAGAGCTTTTATCTTGACCGATTTAGGTATGCATGGATATAAAGGTTGCTTGGTCTGTGCCCTTATTTAAAGCTTGCAAGAACCCTAATTAGGGCCGCCTGATGTAAGACATGTGGCTTGGTTGATGAATAGATAATAATTCACATATTCTATTTAGGATTGCGACCTCTGCCGTTGAAGTTGCTGCAATTTTGCTAGAAAACCATGATATATGTGGAGTTGGTGTAAATGACTATGTCAACAAGCGAGGTGGCAAAGCTGATGGCATCAATGCAAACACAAAAGGTGCCTCTCATGCCTGAACAATTTTTATCAGTGCATTACTCTTTACTAGATTAATAACCTGTGCATTTTGCATTGCCTTTATAAAGTAAAATACTAGATGTGCCTCTGGTAGATCCGTTTTAGTTGCTTATCAGCATAACATAATGGTGGTTTGTATAGATCTAGTATTAATATAAAAATCATGGTCTGTGTGTTGCTATTTACTCTAATATATGTTGACTTGTTGAACTAGTAAGGCTTAAATCGCTTCAATCACTATGTGTGTATGCATGTATATCACTTGTGGAGTATTTTGGTTTTCTCATTGCATGGGAAGGAGTTAGCCTGTCTCTTCATGCCTATAGCAAACTGATTAGACCGATGAAACCAAGCTGATAATGGCTTTAATCTATGCATAGGGAACCGCGTATGCCCTAGGCAATAAGGTATCCATCGTGCTTATAGACAAGATACCATAGAATAGTCAGATTGGCAGTCTACTAAGCAAAGAATGATGTATTAGGGTTCCTGGCTATGGGCTTTGAACGATGCAGTGTAGATTATTGTGCAGGTGTTAAAGCTTTAAGGATAGAGAGATGATGCTTAATTAAATATGTTTTGTATTCTATAGTCTAAGATTTAATAGTTACATATTTGACACAATGCTACAGAGTAAAGAGATTAATATTTTATGGATTCCAGATATAGATATCTTGGTGGCCATGCAGGCAAACAAGTGCTATTGACCCAATAGGGCATAGTTTATGAAAACTTTAAGGTGAATTTCTAGCTATAAAGTACTGGTCCAAAATTGAATAAAAGAGTTCTACACCAACAGACTTTGCTCTTTCATCCAGTATGCTTTCAAGATGGTACTTGAATTGAAGACACGGTGAGCACATAATGGTTTGATGCCATTAACAAGAATTTACAAGTTGGAAATGTCAGAAGATAAACTAAACTCTTCAATATTTTTGTACAAAAATTCTGGATCTATTTAGTTCTTGTTCTGTTTGACCTTCTAGATATCCAAAGGGTGCAAATCTAGCCTTAAGGCATTCTTACAAGAATATGCTCACTGGCTGTTAATACCTTAGGGTTCTTTTGATTCTAAAGGGCTCTTAACAGGAAACACAATTGTGGCCATTTTGGTATAGATGAATCACAATTTGGCATTCTTTTGGGTCTGGTCTTGCTAATAACGATTTCATATCTGAGAACAGTTTGCTCTTACAGACCAATGAGGCACGTGGGTTTACCAAGAAATGGGCTTTTAGACCTTCTTATATACATGGAAATAATCTCTATATAGCATGCAAGCTAAGTATACTGATGGCATGTGGGCTATTTATTTAGAGCAGACCTCGTGACAATTGGGGGGAGAGAAGCTTCCAAATCTTGTCATGAGCCGGTTGAGAAGCATTTAATAAGTATTAAGTGTGCATACTGATAAAGGTTGCATGTAGGCTAATCTTTTAGGGCATAGTACTTTACACATACTCTGCTTGATAAATTGACCATCTATTGTGTTTGTGTTAACATGCAAGGTGAAGAGCAATATGCCCAAGGAATCCGTAGCTTACCTGTTAGTGACTTAGACTCTTACCCTTCTTAGGCTATTTATCCTCTAGTGTCACTGTAGGTAATGGGATTTCTTGCTCCTATATGTGTTTTCCCATTTATTCACATTGGAAAAGCTACAAGACATCATGACATCAAGAGACATTTTTGACAAGTCTATTGAGCTCTATGGTTGTTGATTTGAAAGACAAGGGAAATTCTAAATTGTACCTTCAATCTTATGTTGATCTAGAGTCAACACCATTAAACACAAACCATTAAATACCTTTAAAATAAAATCTTCATGAAACCCCCTGTGGTTTGAGTGCATATTCACACGGGGGATGACTCAAGGCATCGAGAGCTGTTGGATGGGCATATTTGCAAGTTATTTCTCGATCTAGACCATAGATAGCGATCCTCGTTTGCGGGGTATGATTATACAAGTTTTAATATACTATGTAACAAGATTTGTAAAATACTATGACAATATACCTAATGATGTTGATTTTATACGTGCGTTATACGGTTTTAGGGAGTACAAGTGGGGCTCTCACTGCCCTACGTCAACCCTCGTGTGAATATGCACCTAAATCAAAGGGGGTTTCAGAGGGATTTTAATTTAAAGGTGTTTAATGGTTTGTGTTAATTTAAAAAAAAATTTGCCCCTTCGGGTCTTTAGGAATTGTGTAGAGATGTTATATACATCTTTATACGTGCCTTCATAAAGATGTTGTGAATATTAAGCAATTTATGCTAGGAATCCACAAATGTGTATACACTCAAAACATGAGTTTGATTATTACGGGGGAATTTAATTAAAGTTGTTGGGGATTAATGGTTTATTTATCAAAAGATTTGAAGGCAAACGGGAAAATAAAGACTTCAAGCATCTGTTACAAGAACATTGAATACTCCAATATCTAAATAATAATTCTTGTGCACAGTATAATTTTTTTCATTACCTGGATATGTTTCTAGTCCATTGAGCACTTGTGGAAGGTTCATTCAAGCATCTACATGTTCCACCATAATGTCCATGGAATTTGTTTCTATATGCTTTTTGAATGGCATTTGCTTATATGAGACACACTTTATGAATATAATGCTCCAGCTGAGAGAATGGCAAATTCCTCAATAACTACATTTCTTCTGAATATGAAGCTCCAGCAGAAAAGATAGGCCTATGTGCATCAATGTCCTTTTCCCAATCATTCTTTCAATAACCTGACTCACCCTTCAGGGCATGGTCTAGTGGCAGGACCTTAAACTGCCACACCTGAGGTCACGAGGTCAAACTTGGCCAATGTCGGTCTAGTAATGGGGACCTTAAAAATCTATGTCCCGAGGTCAAGTGTTCAAGTTTGACCAACTGGTCCAGTGGTAGAGACCTTAAACTTGCCATACTCGATAATCACATGCAAAACAACTCTTAGTATATCTCGCCTAGGTACGGATTGGCTTCCATCTGATATATAGAATATATTGATGTAGAATGTACTCATGATGAATAGAATGACATCCTTCAATACCACAATCCCATGGCCAGGAATCACAGAAGCCACAGGCATGGTTGACTTTCAATAATGCCTTTTAAGGCAGAGATTCTCACTGACATCTGATGTCACATTTCCATGACCAAGAATGACATGCATATTTAACTCACACATCCCATATCCAGGAACCACAGGCATGGCTAACTTGGCCTCTTTAGCCATAAGCTTTCATTATGCGCAGCCAAACGAAGGCTGACGCTCTACTTAGAGCTCTATTTTCATTTAATCTGTGTTGTTAATCTCGGAGGCTAACACCCTGCTCGGAGCTATGTTTCTAGTTATGTATTGTTAGCACAATAGATAGATAGATAGATAGATAGTATTTTTACGTCATGCCTGCCAATATTGCTTGCCTGGATTTGAGTACATTGTTATGATTTACCTTAACTCAATGCAATCATTCAAAAAGGTTTTAAATCAATCTATCCATGATGGAGAATAATCCACAGCCAGCAGGTCCAAGGCTTTTGTACCTGGATGGGTACTTCTACTTGAATCATACACAAACAGAATAGTATTATACAAATTTGAATCAGAATTCAGTTTAAACTTGTCAGTGGTTGTGTGAAGCAAGAAATCCATTGCACAAAGAAGAGCATGTAATGCATTGCAAAGGCATAGAAATCAGGGTGAAGAAGGCTGGATGCCCTTTCTGAACTTACCTTTAAAGGGACCATAGCCATGCTTGAGAGTAGGAAAATTGACTTCTTGCAATAAAGCTTCCCACAACCACCTGCATGCACTGACCAGTTTTGAAGGTTGTCGAAGAGCAAAGTTCTAATTCTAAGCATACACAATTATAAACCTTAATGCATACCTGCACAAGAGTAGTTGCCACAAGAAGATCACCAACACCGCCGCCAATAACATGACCATCTGTTCTTGCTAATGAAACACTAAGCCCACCACTTCTACTTTTGGTGTTCCCATTTTTAGTAAGCAAAAATGAATCAGAAAGGGAGAGGATCTCAAATCGACCCTGCACAGCACATAAAATTCATAACCACAAGCACAAGTACAAGTAAAAGAATACTCCTGTCATGATCAAGTGCAAAATGGTGGTGGTATGAAAGAAAATCACATATTATATTATAGAGAGGATGAGACATTGAATGATTACCACCGGTCTGCATGCAATTCTATAGACCAGAATGCAAGACAAGAGGAGCAAACTCAAGCAGAGGAGGCATTTTCTCAAGCAATAGAATGTCATGTGGAGGATGAACCTCAAACTTGTGGTGATATAGAAGAAAATTACCATGAACATGATCTCCTTCGCTCTTCTTATGCATTAGACTATAAAGACGAGGCTAATAGGGAGAAGTCTGTTATAGACAGTAACGTTGTTGAATTATCACCTTTTATAGTTATTGAAGAAACATGCAAAAAAGATTTTGCAACTGATAGTGATAATCTTGTAACTTTCAATTATGAGCGTAGTACACATGGGTCTGTTGAGTTTGATGTACAAAGGAGTGAATCCGATGTTAAAATGGATGAATCAGATGCCAAAGATGTTGCCGAGGGGCTTGATTATAGATGCACAGGAGAATATGAAATGGAATACGAGCTAGATGATTATATATCATTGACAATATTATGTGACCATGGAAACTCTGACATTGATGATAATGTTGGATCATGTCATCCTTCAGAAAAGAGGGAAATACGAGAACACGGCTGCTTAAAGAGCGAGAAAATTGAAATAATATCAATGGATATGCATGAGCATATATGGGCTGCGCCAATTTGCACTAATGAACAAAAAAATAAAGAAGGGACATGTGAAGAGCATGGACCAAGTTGTAACACAAAATTATGCCAAAGTGGGAAACGATCTTGCTCAGAGTAATGATGTTGGCAAGGCAGATGACAATATCCTACCCGAGAAAAAAGTTGCTGACAAGCCAAGTGATCCTGCATTGCCTGGAAATGGATTGAGGAGATCATTATTGAAGGTTTCAAAGAAGATACAAAATTTGGTAGAGGCATTTGAGAACATGATGCGACAAGAGTCCAATTCGTTGCAAGAGATTAAGAAATGCTCTCTGCCCATATTTGTTAGAGAAGAGCTGGGTGATAACACTTCATTTTCCTTCACAAGATCTATCAATAAGGTCAGGGCTTGAAATGATCATGGAGAAGGTGAAAACTCGCGATTTTCGCCATTGTGTGGCATTTGGAAAGTCGTCTGTGCATGTAGAGTTGCCCTGGGCACTGTTGTATGGTCTCCGGCCTTTCCCACATGCGTCCCCTTTTCTCACGGGGGTGTTGCGGGCTTGGGATCACGTGCGTGTGCTCTTCCAGCTAGATTATGCCTCAGTTTATCACCACTCTTCTCCTTTCTTGTGGGTTCCTCTACCTCCTGCATTTGCCCTTTGGTCGCCATTTGTGCATGCTCTGGACGCTTGAGGCCGTTGGAGGCGAAGCTGCCAGGCTCACCTTGGAGGATTGGTATTGGGATGGTCAACTAGCTTCGTGGGAGTTCTTTTCGAGCTCGCTTTTCTGAAGGACGTTGGCCGGGCTATCACGGGAACAAGTGGCGGGGAGTATTCCGCTACATATACCTATAGTCCCTCGGGGTGATGTGGTGGTGCGTGTTTGGAAGGTTCATCCGGATGTTGTATCTTCTTGTTTTGTGCGGTCTTGTTACCGGTGTTGGCTATTCATGACACTCTGCCCCTTCGTGCAAGTGGTCTCTGCGGCTTCCTGGTTCTCGATGGCGCTTCGGTTTGGGCGTGGACATGGAGCTCACTTCCCCACCGGGTTCGGTGCTTATGTGGCGGGTGGTGCACCGCCGCCTCGTGGTGAATGTCCTTGTGAGTCGGGCTTTAGGCCGGGTGTGAGCCCTCTTTGCCCTTGTTGTGGCCTTCATCGCGTGAGACCGTGGAGCATTGTGCGGTTTTATGCCCTCATTTGCGTGGTTGCCCGGATTGGGTCGTGGCTCTGCTTTCGGTGAGATTGAATAGCCAACAATTGCCTTCATGTGTATCCCGGTGTTTGGCCACTCAGACGGGCAGCAAGCCTTGCATCCGTCGCGTGGCTTGGTTGGTGTGGTTGATTTGGAAGCGGCGGCTGTTGTGGATCTTTCGGGGGATTCAAGCATACACTGCGGCTTCTCTCGATTCCTCGACTTCGGTACAAGCTATTTCAAAGCTTTTGGTGTTCCCGGGATTAGTAGAGCGGAAGTTTTCCATTTGGCGGGACTTCTTGGGTGTGGTAGATGGTGATGGTCAGTTTGTACAGCAGTAGAGTTGCAGTTGTTGTGGAGTGTCGAGGTATCACTGTCTCTTTGGGGCAGTTCTCCTTCCTCCTCACTTGCTTTGTAACATTATCATTCTTTTAATATATTGCTGACACAGTTCTTCAAAAAAAAAAAAAAAACTCGCGATTTTCAGTATATGATGGTGATGCTGATTAGATCTATATGATTCTTCACAACCTCAATCTACAAATGGGCAGAGGCATCATAGTTCTGAGAAGGAACTCAATGCAGTAGATTCAACACTTGATCGAAAAGACAATGTGCAATCTCGGTAAGGCGCATTTCCTTAAAACTTGAACCTCATATTCTTTAATAGCAATCTATCTAACCTAAAAATAATGTTTGCTACAGGCATGTCTCTTGTTTAATGGAGGTCAATAACAGAAGTGAGCAGACTGACTCAAGTACTAGATATGAGTGTGAGGTATGCTGCCTGATCTATATTAAGATGTCAATTATGCATTTGAGATTATACTTGGGTGATGGAGCTGGAGTTTCAACATGCAATTCATCAAGGTTTCGAGCATATTCAACCAATTCAAGCCTAGATGGTGCACATCAAAGGAAACATAAAGTCACTATAGTACAACCCTGTGCTCTTCGAACAGAGGTGGTCCATTAATTAATTAAGACTAACAATAAATTAAACCTAAGTATATGCACCTCACTTCCAATTTTGTAGAAACGAGGTGTAAGGAAAGAGTATGAGTTTACAAAGAAGTTGGAGAAACTATTCTCTGAAGAGAAAAAACAAAGAATTCCAGTAGCACAAGGTCTACCATGGACAATGGATGAGCTAGAGGTCTGACTTGCAGTTATGACTTTCCTAAGGATCTTCTACTTTTGTTGATTATATCAACAAAGCACAAGTAGAAGAACCCAGCTACTTACTTGCCAATTTTTCTGAAAGTGCTGAAGAGGGTGAAGCGTAGATACAGACTTGGCAATGCTTCTCCAACTCTAGGCATGCTTATTTGACTCATTAAAATTTGCGATTCTTCATCACTCATCACTCAAGTAGCTTCGAATGCGTTCCTTTGCAGGTATCTTTCATCGTTGCTTAGGAGGACCAAGCACCGGTTAGTTGGTTTCCAAAGTGGATGCCTAGGAACAGCGACCACTGCCAGTTTACACACAATAGTAAGTTTGGAGCAGTCATTGGCATATTTCGGGCATATAATTGCGTATATCAGGAATATGCCGTAAACCCACATGGACGAGGGCTTGCTCCCTAGGGGCAACCCCAAAAAAAGGAAACCCAAATCAAACCCTAGAAACTTAATTCTAAAGCTAATCGGTCAACCAACCAACCAACCAACCATCAACTATTTTAGGAGCCGATTCATCTGGTGCATTAATCACATCAATCAGAGAAACTAAAACAAATATATCTAAAAGAAAAAGGGCACCTAGCCCTACCTGTTCTTAATCCCATTCATTAACATAAACCATAGAATTTAAAAATTCGATTACAAAAACATTGGGCTATCTAATCATACACGTCAATTTAGCTGCAAATATGGACCTTGGCATTAGGCAATTGTTAATAAGAGTGCATTCCCATGGACGGAGGATCTGGATGAGGTCAGACCCAGGTCCAAAAGTAATCATCGGGATTACTTTTCCAAACGAGGTTCTTAACCTCAGCCACTCAGGTTCTTAGCTCATGGGAACGTCGGAATAGCAAACTAGACCTTCAGAAACATGGAGGTTTTCTGCCCACGGGAAAGCACCCTAAGACATTAAATTTAATGGAAAATAAACCACCCGCAAAAACTTGAGATTCCACCGTGTCCAATAATGCCCCATGTGCGAAGAGCGTTTCAGATGATGCCGTGTTCATTTAAGCATTAATCGGCACCGTTCAGCGCCCGTGTTACACAAAGGCTAGGGTTGTTTCCCCATCTTGTAGAAGGCAGTCGGAGAAGGTACTGTTTTTGCTCCGGCGCGTCAAGCTCCTGGTCGCCATATCCACAAATCCGAACTCCAGCCCTGCAAAATCGTAGGCGCTGCAAAGGTCCCAGTATTTTGAACCTGTTTTCAACACCTAGGGCAGCGTGTGCGCCAGTACATAGAGAAATAAGGGCCTTGGTCAATGATTTATAACACTCTAGATACATTTTATTTGTCAAATGAGCAGATTTCAAATTCGCCATCTCGTAAGGATGGTGTTGATGAGGAAACAGAAACACAGTTGCGTTTTTTTGGATGTGAGCTGATACAGGAGGGCGGCATCCTTCTAAAGATGTATCCTTGTGCTTATTGTCAGCTAAATTTTGTAGTGGAGCTTTGTAGAGCTAACGGTAGTTTTTAATATCAAGCATTGTGTTGCTTAACGACCTATACAGGCCACAAGCTGTTATGGCTACCGGTCAAGTTCTTTTCCATAGATTCTATTGCAAAAAATCCTTTGCGAGATTCAACGTGAAGGTATAATGAATGTAATCCCTAGCCATTTGTAGTTAAGATGAATTCTGACATCTAAGTTTGCCGTGTTTTTCAGAGGGTAGCGGCGAGCTGTGTTTGGCTGGCTGCAAAACTTGAAGAAAGCCCTCGCAAAATTAGAGACGTTCTTAACGTGTTCCATCGAATTGAATGTCGCAGGGAGAATTTCCCCCTTGAGCCTTTGGATCTTATGTCTAAGGTTTGTTTTTAGTCGTTTTTCCATGTTTTTTGCCCAATCTATTTACTTATTCTCTAATGTGCCAAATGTGCAGAAGTATGAGGAAATGAAGACTGATTTGATTAGAACTGAGCGGCATCTTCTGAAGGAGATGGGCTTCATTTGTCATGTTGAGCATCCTCATAAATTTATACTCAACTATGTCAAGATATTTAATTCTGCACCGGAACTTATGCAGGAAGCTTGGAGCCTAGCAAATGACAGGTACCATTGGTTTTGCTGATTTTGTAGTACAGATGTATATTTCCTATGCTAGTAAATTTGTTTTTTATAGCCTTGCATCTTTGTTTTCTTTTGAAGAGCTACTTGGCCCACCGAAAGAATGTCCCGTTTGTGCTTGCAGAAGCTTCTTCTTGGTAAGAGACAAGAGCTCTTCAGGAGTGATTAAATTTGCTCTTGCAACTGACAGCTGAAGACAGCCATTTTTCTGGGCACTTTCTTTTTCCAACACATGATTAGCATTGGTGTCTTTAGTCTTCATAATTGAATATAATAATTTTCATACACTCCTGTGGTTTTTAATAATTTTGCGGGATATGCAGCTTGCGGACAACGCTATGTGTTCGTTTCAAAAGTGAAGTGGTAGCCTGTGGGGTCGTCTACACAGCAACAAGGAGATTCCAGGTTCCTCTTCCCGAAAATCCACCTTGGTGGCAAGTATTTGATGCAGAAAAAAGTGAAGTTGATGAGGTTTGTAGAGTGCTTGCGAACATGTATAAGCAGCCAAAGGCTAGGTACATTGAAGTTGGAAAAGATTCAAAATCATTCGTTTTGTCCAGCAGAGCATGGGATCCTCCACCAGACTCTCAGGTTGTTGTTTTTTTTCACACTCTAAATAGACGGAAATTTTGACGTTAGTGTTCTGCTCGCAGGAAAGTCTTGTGAAAAACATGATAAATGGAAACACAAAACATGGAATGCCAAGGATAGATGATGGTGCAGGAGATTCCACAACTACGGTTGCTATGTTAAAGGAGACAGTTGAAGATGAAGAGGATATTCAGCTTGTGGTCTCAAATGGAGATGTTAACGATGAAGCGGTGGCTTTAAAATCAATTAAGCTTTTAAATTCCAGGGAGGACATTGCCATAGATAGGAGCAAAGAAAAGGATAAGGATCGGATGAAGGATCGTGATAGGGAAAGAGAACGTGATAGAGAAAAGGAGAGAGATAGAGACCGTGACAGGATCCGTGATCGTGAGAGGGAGCGGGAAAAGGAGAAAGAGCGAGAACGTGAGAAATTGAAGGAGAGGGATTATCGGTTAAAGGACAGAAGTAGAGATGGTAAGCATTTGTCGTTCATGACAATTTGTACTGAGTTTTTTGGCTGAACGGACCTGTAATATTGTTGTTTACAGCAGGCTATTCGGAGAAATCACGGCATCATTCTTCTCGAGGTGAATATTGGTTTATTGTCTATGGGTCAAGTTAGACTGGTTACTCAAGTGATAATGACATGCTCTTTTATGCAGAGCGAGAGTCCCTCAGTTCATATGTAATTGTTCGAGAAAAGGAACGTCATCGTCATCATCCATATGCCTAGGAAAAGCCGATTTATGATCCGCGTGACTCAGAATAATTATCATTGTTCTTTCGCCTGTTACTGTGGCTATGCAGAGCAGCGGTCGCTTTTCTGGGCATTTCTTCCCGCTTACATGTTGCCAATTTTTTGTAGGAGTAACTGATCTTTGCCAGGCCTACATTTGGCAGAATGGCATGAAACATGGAACGGGAGGTGGAAGATTATGCTGTCACATTGTAGAAGATCCTACTGCCAACTTCACGGTCGGTTTCTGGACTCACATTCAATGTTGATGACATATTGATGGCGCGATAGCTTTGAGATATAATTAGTCTCATCAATGTCATATTTGTTAACGCTTGAACAATCTAAACTTGTATATTATAATTGGAAACTGGACATCGCATGGTTGTGACAATCTGCTGGTTACTGTTCGGGTGTAAAAAATATTCGTTGCACATCACCATTACCAAGTTCTGTACAAATTCTTAAATGCTTATAATCACTGAAGCTGCTATTAATTGGTTATGGGCATTTGTACTAGAACATTTGCTTAGTTGCATGAGAACCTTGTGGGTGTTGGTCTTTGTTTCTAGTTCTTTCTTCAGTTTACTAATTATGCATCTGCATGCATGTGCAACATATTGTAGCAGCCCCTCCTTTCAAGCAGGCACTTTGTGCTGATGAGGGACACGCGGCGCCCTTCATGCAGTAACTTGGTGGTAAGTTGCAGGTTTGCAGTTTGTGCTGCAATTTCTTCCATGCAGCAGGTACTTAAACAGACCCCGGACACGCGCTGGGCAGAATGTTGGTCATCCTTTGTGTGTGCTGAATCTCATAGATACTGATGCATGGGTGCTTGCATGTTTGGCTTATGGAGGTTCCAATCCTGTTGAAGTCATTACCGTCAGTGTGGCAATGCCCTTTTTTGATGGCTATAATATGCTTCTAATGTGCTATGCTATTAATTATTGTTAACACTAAATTGTTTGAGTCAGTTTTATCATAGTTGTCTAGTAGTTCTGCATCTCCGTTGCAGAAATTTATACGGGAAAAAGGTTGCTACAGCTCAACTCCGACGAACTAAATCTGGTATGAGATTTGTGTTTTTTATCAGAATATGTCGAATGTAAAATGTTGCATTGATGTTGAGGACAAAAAAGCACGGCTTAAACTCTGAGCTAATTTTATCTGGCTTTCTCTAAACACTGGAGGTGTTGCTAGTGTTGGCATCTTGTCAGTTAGGAGATCATTCCCTAGTTTTATCCAATGGTGAAAGTTAATGACAAGGAAGTTTCTTTGCTTTATCTCAGGAGTCGTGTCTTGTGATGTCTCTTGCTATGCATGCTATACAATCTAACATAAGGTGTTTTAGTGCTGTTTCTCAATTCATTCCCAGCTTTTTTAACTGGGTTATGACTGTATTAGAATTTCATGTCTTGTAACAATTTAAGACAGTTGTCCGGTTATTTTGGGCAGTTAAATATCAAGCAAGTTTTTTGAACACTTATATTCTCCCATGCTGGAATTCTCCATTTTTTCGTGGCAGCAGCAGGGAGTGGAGTTTAGATGTGTCTTGGAGAATTTCTGGTTAGTATAAGTTGTTGGCTGTTGTTTTTTATCTTTAATAAGAGTTGTAACCTAACCGAACCTTGATTAGCCGTGCTTGCTGACTGTCCTGTTTGTTCCAATCTTGTCTGTTTAATCTGGAGCATAGGTATATTGAAGAACCTGTTCCTTGTGCAAATTATTAACTGGTTTCTCCACCTTTGCTTTAAACTGAAATAATTAAGTTGCCATCTGCCTAAAACAAGCTTTAATAAAGCATGCTGGTTAAGGCAGATAAGCTAGAAAATGTTAAGAAAGGCAAAAGCTTGCAGGCTATAGATCTTGGTAGTTGTATAGTTGATCCATAATATATTTTGAGAGTTTCTTAGTTGTATAGCTGATCCAAAGTATATTTTGAAAGTTCCTGAGTTTATTAATTTCTGTTAGACTGGTCAATAATTTTATGCGATTTACGTTTTCCACTGCTTGCAATTTTATTATGCATTGCTGTTGTCGAAGCAGAGTGAGGGATGGCAAGAATGCGAGAGATTAATCTATCCTTAAAAAGTTGATGTGTGCAGCAAAAGGGGCAAAAGTATATAATGGATGGGACAGAAGTCTATTTTATCACTTTCAGTTTGATTCGTTATCCTTCGTTCTTTTTTGTGGAGTATAATGAGGAGGATGGCAAGGACATTTGAGTAATCTAGCACTCATTATTAAATACCTTTAATAGCAACCTTCACGCCCTTGGAGTGCTCCTTAGAAGTTATCTGGAGGAGAGTTGAAGTTTGCAAAATAAGAACGTAAAGGAGAAACTACTTTAGTTTTCATGATCTTCACGTGGTAGGATTTCAAGATACTCTTTGCAGGTTGTAGGAAAGATATTGTTTCTATTATTGACGACCTTTCTCATCGCCTTTATTTCATGGAAGAGGATTCCCTCAGTGGCAATTTAGATGATGCTTTTCCAGTTAAACTTGAAGTCCTACACAATGTTTTGCCTTTTGCTGCTAAGATAGCAGATGGATCTCATGCTATAGGTGCATGAGGTGGTGCATTTGCAGGTCATAGTTCTGAAAGTAGCACAAGATAGTGTCTTGAGCAGACAAGATAATAGTCTTGGGCATTTCACTTCGTTAATGTTAAGTCTGAAAATTTTGTTCAAGCCACCTAAGCACAGGATATACTCTTGGCCGTTTTCTTTATATGAAATAAAACTGATCACTCCTTTGGCCATTCAGTTTATGTGAATGTGTATTACTAAACAACGAGGTGTTATTGCACGAAGGGTGATTTTGGCATTTTGAAAGAATGTCAGTCCTTGGCCTTTGCTTTTCACATGGGTGCTGAGGGCCGGTTCACATGCAACCATTGCCGGAGAAGGGTCCTGTTTACTTGGCGATGGTGGGCGTAAAACAGTGAGCCCTTTTACGTGATGGTGAGGGCCGCGAAGGTGTATATGAACCCAGCCTCATGGAAATAATGTTACTCATGATAGGACATTGGAGGGGGTTATCTGCACAATTTGGCTATAACATTGAATTGCATTGAATCGAGTCTCATCGTTCATGAGAACACATCAAATATAAATTCACGCCCATCACCTTTGGCATGTTTTGCCCATTCTTCATTTCCTTTTATTATTAGACATGACAATCACTAAGATGTTTTCCCCACGTCCTTGGAGCCAAGTGGATGAATGATTGGGCAGATAATGAAATTGCATGCGCCTAATCCTTTAAGTTTTTGTACATCTTCATGAGATGACCTTTGTTAGATGCCCGATGGTGGTAAATTTGCAACTTGGAAGGCGTCGTGAGTGTTTGGATTTTGGCGTCGTGAGTGTTTGGATTTTGGCTTTTTGTTTTATCGTGAGTGTTTGGATTTTGGCTTTTTGTTTTATTTTATGGTTAGGGTTGCAGATGCCATGTTCTTGTGGACCTTTTGGAGGTCGCATGAGCATGTCTCTGACCCCTAAATGTGCCAATATATGGAAACATTGTGTTTGCAACACTCGGGCTTGTTTTGCGAGGCATTCAAGCAAAACTATTGGAGGAATTAGATATGTATTTATTTGGGTCGGATAGATGAAAATGGAGTCTACAAGCTTTCATTGGAGGAATTAGGTATGTGTTTATTTCGGCTGGAGAAAAGGATTCTATGCTTGGCAATGTGTGCCTTCCACGCTTCGTTTAATTGTCTATGGTGATGTCTCTTCATACATAGGCTTTTGTTTATATGCTATGTAACTAGTGGAGATCTAGTCTTTTTGGGGTTAGGTTTTGGTCTTTCTTTTGGCTACGTGCATTATCTTGTATGTATGTTTTTTTGAATGGTTATTTGTGTATGCCTTGCTGATGGTTGTTAAGAATGTGGAATGTTGTGCCACATTTACAGCCCTTATTTTGTCTTCTATGTTTGATGGTATAAGATGCAATATCAATCCATAGCTCTATTTTAGAGTTATATGATCATAAATCCAGCATCTTAGTATGTTGATACTAGAAAGATAGAGTGCATAAGCAAACTTTTATTCCATCCAACTATTGACATTGTATGTAAATTGTGCCCTGGATATTATAGGCACTTAATGGTCATTAAAGCCTTCCTGTCACAAGCCATGCTTGTCCTTGGAAACTAAGATATGTAATCAAATCAGTACATAATGATAGCCAATATATTGTTGTACCATATACACACGACATACATTTCATGGATACTACCCACTCATAAACATAGCGCCAGAAAAGAAATACCTATTCCAAGGCTTAATGTGTGAAGCGATGATTCTGCAAATTAACAACACATACTATAATTAACAAGACAAAAGAAGCAGTGAAACTGTTTATACTTAAAAGTCCTCTTTGCAACTTCCACATTCGCACCCAATTCCAAAACCACAACCAATGCCAAATCCTACACATCAAATGAGGAAATAACTCGAATCAGTACAAATTATCCATTATAATGTCTGCGAAATAGATAAGTATAACTGTTATTTGAAAAGCTTTACAAACTAGTAATTATACTCCACATACTAGGTCTTTGAGTCTCGACTAGTCCCAAATTTACTGCACGCTTCAGGATTTTGCTTGAAGCACTTTTTTTGCAAAGTTTCCTTCAATCTCATTGCCAACGCGCATATGCTAGTGCTTTCAAGATCTACCTTGGCTCAATTTAGATAACCCACAGATTGACTAGTGCTCTAACTTATTCTTATTCTCTGGACCTAGCCCTATAGTTCATCTTTGGTCTTTGGCTCCTGCTCTTGTTCCTGTACCTGCACCCACCCTAGCTTCAACTTTTGTTGTGCCAGATCTTGTTCCACCTCCAGATCTCGACAGTCTCAGTTGCCTGTTGATGCACTTATCTTGTATGCAGAAAAAGATAATTTGCGATGACTTGTTGTTGACTATCATGGTCCCAATAAGATTCCTATATCAAATAGGTATTCTTTGCCCTTGATTCCTGAGCTACTCAAATGCCTACAAGGTGCATGCTGTTTTAACAAGATTGATCTCAATGGTATATATAATTTTTATTTGTATTTATGAAGTTGATACAACATTTCATATTCGTAAGCTCATTTCAAGTATATCGTCATGCCTTTTTGGGCTTACCACTACCCCGAGAGTTTCTCAACATATGGCAAACGATGTCTTTAGAGAACATGATTCCGTTTCTATTAATTTTTGTTTCCTTTTCCTACAACCTTCTCTTCTTTTTTCCCTTTCAAGAGCAGTTGACATTTGTATGGGCAACTTGTTCGATAAAATTAATATACACGCTTTGAATCTGTCTTCGTCCTGTCACAGTGGCTGGAAGCAATCAAACATATGTCTATATTTTTTTGGTAATCGCCATGGCTTGCATCTCAGATGCCAGCCATCCTCTTGAGCCTTAATGTATACCATTCTGCGGCAGATTTGCTTGAGTGCCATGGTTATACAGAAATTTAGTTTTCGTACTCTGTTGTAGCAACCAAGGCAGCTTCAGCAAAAAGAAGGCATGTTCTTCAGTCTAAGTGTTTCTCGCAGATGATCGATGATAATTCGTTATGTAGGATAGATAGATTGATGTAAGTTCAGTCTAATATGCACTATCAACGGAGGCTTGAAGCAGCTTATGCTAATATCTGATAGAATAGCAATTGAGTGGAATTAAATTGAATTTGTTTTTATTGTCCATGAAGACCAATACGCTTATGGGACCCAAACAAAAAGTGCAGCATGCTTATTATACATGTCAATGGAGTGTTAGCGGACACGACATAGTGTACAAATCCATCCTAGAGAAACGATCCCAATATCCCCACTAAAGCCACGTAGCATTGTATGGAGCGACTGATTGCGCGAATCAACTCAATATAGCATCTCCCGATAGATCCAAATGCTGGGCTATGCTGAAGAGTGTGGTGCTCATCCTCAATAACTCCCAGCTGGTAACATTGACATAGCATGTCTTCGCGTACTTCTCAGATCTATTTGTCTGTCTCAATTCGGAGCCGGTGAGCACAATGGGTCTGTGCTTCTTCAAAGATAAATACGTTTGCAAGTATTCTTGTGGATCTCGCTCAAGTGTGAGATTGATCTAGCTTTCATAGTGTGCAATTGTTACTTTTACATCAAAATAAATATGAAATTTGCACATTTATCGAGTTATTTCGAAAGCCTTTGAGAATATCATTCACATACCAATGTGACATGGTACACTCATATGGTGCTTACTCTTTGTGGGTTTGGATCATCTAATAGAATTGAGTTGATTTTTATCATCCTTGAGAGACCAATTGGTCTATGCCCCCCCTTCCCCTCCACAACCCCCCAAAACAAAAAATACAACAAATTTATTACTAGTCAACAATGCATTATGATACATTTTAATCTCGGTGTAGTATTTGAGGACATAACTACGTGCATTCATCCATGATGTCTTGGAAAAAAAATCCTAGCAAACCCACTGAAGTCATATCCAGTAGTGCATGAAGCGGTTGATTAGAGAGAATCAACTCAGCATAGCAGGCCTGGATGTGACTGAATACTGGACATTGCTGCAGTATGTGATATTTGTCTTCAATGGCGCCCTGCTGGCAACACTGACAAAGTCTATACTCGCACGCCTCCTGAGGCCATCTGCTTGTCTCAATTCAGAAGCGATGTGCAACTGCGTGAATTGAGGCTATCAATCTGCGTTTTTCCAGTGATAAATGTGTATGGAGATAGTGTTGTGATTCTCGTGTAAGCATGACATGGAGCTGGTGGTGTGCTGTCTTAACCTGTTCTAGAGCACCAGTATCGCAAAGCTTACTGAGGAAGCAAGTATCAAGGTCTTGTCGTAAGTGATGGTGACCCTCTTCAGTTTTTATTTATATGGTGACCACTGAGCCCGCCTCTTCCTCCAGCATGCCTTGAGGCATTGCGGATCCATGGCCACTGTATAAGCATCTTAGGGAGACGGTCATTGCTCATACCAACTACCTTCTGAAAGTAGATTATGTGATGGTCAAGTGCAGTCGACTCTAAAGGTAGGAAACCTGTCTCATATAAAAGGGGACTGTGGATTTTACCATAAGTGCCTGAGCTAGAAAGGCTTTCTGTACTTGCTTTTGTTCATTCCAGATGGCCAGGAATATGACAGGGCCATAGACTTCGACAACATATAGAAGAATGGGTTCCACCAAAACCCCTGAACAAGTGTGACAGATGAGCCCAATCATATAGTTTTGCCTTGTAGTTGTTGTTCTGCATTGCTACAGTGCCTTCCAACCTGCTATCATCTATGAACGGATGGAAGTATCCCAATAATATATGTGGTAATGGAAAATTCTATACCCATGTAGATGGGTGTTACCTTCACATTTTTCCCATGATAAGTAAAGGAGGGAGGCTTTGGCTGGCGCGAAGATGAGATGAGCAGTATGAGGACCCGTATTCCAACGGCTCGGTAGAAAATATCCAGGTCATGCAAATGCTGCTGCATGTCTTCCACAGTGTGCGCTAGGAGGTTGCTATCATCGACTTATATGAGCTTCTTAAATTTGGTGCACAAGCTAAACTCTCCTTCGTGTTCAGTAAGCCACCCTTCTAATTGATCAATATAGAGGTAAAAAAATGTTGAAAAGAGGGGGCATCCTTGTCGGACTCCAATACTACTGTTTACAAGTTGTTCTGTCGGTGTTAATTGGCCTGAGCAAGTCTCATACATCATATACACCACATTTTGCAAATCTATAGGGGCTCCCAACTGTCTTGATCTTTCCCACAACTTTTCTCAGGGCACAGTATCAAAAGCCTTTGCGAAGTCAATGAAGCAACAGTAAAAGTCCTATCGGGTGTTCCTGCTGATGCGAAATGTGATCAATGGGGGAGTATCAAGGCCTTGGATCAGTGCATGGCTTGGTTGTTCATGGGCTTATTTTTTTGATGATCCTCTGCAATTTATTCACCCTTCTCTCAAATCTAGACACAACACTTCTCTATCTCATCTTGCATTCTTCAAATAGCCAAGAGCCCGTTACTGAAAAACATTTAACTAGAACGTCGATCAAAATGCTCAAGAAATATTTGTTTGCTTAAGTACTTAACTGATTTTTTTATTTGTTTTGACCACCATAATTCACAACAACAACATAGTTCAGCAGATAGTCTGTAAATGTTGCATGTATCCTATCATATGGTGTTCATCATAAAAGCCCATCGAAGGTACCATATAGTTTTAGTATTTTCAAACATCTTTATTGAGGTCTGTGTCAGCATTACAACCCCAAAGCATCCCTGTAGATAAGACATAGGAGATACAATTACTTCTACATAGTATGTTTTTCCTAAAAGATTCCATTCATGCATTAATATTGAAATTTTGAAAAAGAAGTAAACAACATTTAATTATTTTTTGGTATCCAATTTAATTTAGTGTATATTACTTTGCCCTTATTTTCCTGCGCCTTTATTTTCTATGGCCTCTGGTGTGCCTTTTTGCTAGTTAGCTTATTTGGTGAATGTCATGACTCATGACTGATCAATTAAGTTTTACGGATTGTGGATGCAGGTACACCGTGATTTGCGAAACTAAAAATTGTACTTGATGTCTGTATGCCTCTATAATAGAAGGTGGTCCTCAATGTGCTGTGAAAAAGTTTCACGATGTTCATACTTGTATTGGTGGTGCTACTCGTCTTGGAAATAAAGACGTTATTGCAGTTTGGCTTGCAAACTATACCATTGACAGGTTCAAAGATCAACCGTGTTTAAGACCCAAGGATCTCATTGGAGATTAGTAGAGAGAAGGGTGTGACTATTTCATATGGACTTGCTTGGAAAGCAAAAGAGGCTGCACATGCTAATATTCATGGTGACCATACTGAAGCCTACAAGAAACTTGAAGGGTATTGTAATGAAATTCTTAAAAGCAACCCTGGAAGTGTGGCTTTTATGCAGAAAACAATAGAAGACCATTTTTGCGTATTTTTATAGCTTTGATGCTAGTTTGAAGGGTTTTCGTTACTGCAGACCAAGGATTGTGAATTTGGATTTGAAGACATGTTCATGCAACAAGTGGCAGCAAGATGGAATTCCATGTGGCCATGCAGCATGTGCAATACTTTACAGAAATGAACGTGTACAAAGCTATGCTCATATGGCTTTTTTTGCAGTTTCATATGTTCACACCTACAAGGAGATCATGCATCCAGTTTTAATTCCTAGTGACACAGGAAGTATATTGCCTCCAATGACAAGAAGACCACCAGGTCGTCCAAGGACCAAGGTAATCCACACCGAGGAAGAGGTAAAAGAAGTACATCATTGCACTAGATGTAAGGGCACATGACATAATTCACGCACATGCAGGGCTCCTATCTAATGGGCATGTTTATTTGTTTGAAAATTTCCTTGTTTTATTTTGTATCAGCATTATTCGATTCAAAATTTACTCTATTTGTGTCTGTATTAGTATTGGTTGCATTTTCAAACTAAGGTGCAAATTTTACTATGTTTCTCTTTTATATGAGTATCTGTTGCATTTTTAGATTCAAATTCTATAGGGAAGATTAAATGGGAGATTTGAAGTATTTCAGTATAACAGGAGATGACGATGACTTTATAGTTCATAGTTCAGATTTGGATTACGTTTATGGTGGAAAGGGCATTTCATAAATTCTGATAAACCTCAAGGGCATCTGGTTTACGTTTACGGTGGAAAGGGCATTTCATAAATTCTGATAAACCTCAAGGGCACCCTGTTGAGCATGAAAAACTATCATAGATACGTATAGGCCCCTTAGGGGCATTTCATGAAAAAATGAAAACTTAAGAGCATATTGGAAAATAGGTGAAAACATAAGGGCATTTCATAGTTTTTCCCATCGATTTAAGGTCACACTATCCAAAATCAGTTTATGGTCCGGTTATCCATATTCTAGTTTTGCTTTCCTTGTCTTTTCGTTTGTTTTCCCGTACCGCTTGTTTTGGACCATTGATTAACATAATATTCTAACGCATATTCCTTCCTATATTCTACACCGTCCACCAAATCCGTGATGGGGTCAAATCCCCTTTTCCACCTTAGCATAAGATTGTTTAACCTTTGCAATAAGTCAATATACAGGTCAACATACAATCGTCTCACAAAACAGTTCCTAAGGGGATTTGAACCTCCTGCCAGACTAAGCAGAACCACAACACTTTCAAGCATGTGAACAACCCCTAAATGTTCAAATCAAATCTTTAACAGAAGCATTTCTTCCCTTTCCGGCAACCGTGTTGTGCATGCAAGGCCGCTGAACATCAAGCAACAATCCATACCTATGCCTGCCAAAATCACCAAGCAAGCAACTTAAATATTTCACTGGCATTCTACACACTCACAATAGAAATTAATCTTTTGCAGATACTATTTCCAGTTCTCTTGCTATTTCCTTTTGAAGGAAAGATGTATGAATATAAATTCGAGTCAGTGATGCATCCAATTGCCTGCTGCCAAACAAATACCCTGCTACAACAAATACAACAACAAGACACCTATTCAACACAGTTCCAAGCCAAGGGTGTTGAACGCTCCTACCGTAGGAAGTTCCAGAAAGCTTGAACAACAGAAAAAGGCTAATCCCTCAGAAGGTGCCATTTCTTTGCTAGATAATCTGTCATCTGAATAATACAGTGTTGTCTGTGGGAGAAACCGAAACAACAAAGGAATCGAGTAGTTGGAAGTCAGCCGGGAACATCTTGAACTAAACAGAAAACAGAGAGAGGGAAAAAAATAAACAAACCGCCCTTTAGGCCCTTTCGACCTTTCATGCCGATTCATCCCTTTCTCCTAAGCTGCTCCAGTGCCATCGCCACTCCGCTGCTCCACCGCCATCGCCAGCGCTTTCCAAAAATAACCTAAAAACTAAACCATTCAACCTAAGATTATTTTACCCGCACTCAAAACCCTAGAGTCATCTGGGGTCAAAACTCGTCCTCCAGCTCAGACTTCTACGGTTTTTCTATACAATACCTATACATAACCATAGAAATCTTAAGTTAGAAATATACGATTTTACAATTGGGCCACTTTATCCATAAGATCACCTTTAGAACAGGGTACCATTATGAGTTCATGTTATGTCTTAACAAGCCGAGGCCGAGGTTATGCAAGCCAAGGCCGAGGCCGAGGAGTTAGTGCGGAAGTATGAACATAAGTAGAAACTCCATGTAACTCTCACCAAGCATGCGATCCCATTGTAAAATTTATACGGTATCTATATATGCCCACCCACACCTAAGGGAAACGTGCTAAAACCTGGTTTCCTTACCCTTCTTCACATTTCATTTTTCTGTAGGAAAAACATAAACTATACCTTGTGTAAGCCATTCTGTGAAACCTTATGCAAGCCATTCTGCTGTGTGTGGGAAAAAATCGTATTGGTGGTCTGAACTGTTGTCAGTAATAGCCTTTGCTCTTTGTCATCTATATTTCTTGCAGGAATGCTGATGCATTTGAATGCTGTTGATTCTTTTTGTGGCTATGTTCCTCCATCGAGGATAAAAGAGCTAATATCTTCTAATGTGAGTCTACTTTCCAGAATTGTTTTCAATCTCAATTTGTTCACTTCATGTCCATACTGTCAAAAAGTCCTAGTATGCATTTAAAGAGCGAGGTCAGGCATTTCATATCCAATGCTAATGACAGCATTTTTAAAGTTTGGGGAGCATATGTAGCAATCTCCTGATCCCGATTTAGTTTGACGGTTCAGAAGGAAGGACCTGATATGGTGGCGATGCTATGGAAGGAAAATAGAATGAGGTTGATTATATTTCACCAAATGGTTGTGACCATTCCAAGCAACGGTTATGGAATGGAAGTCCAGTGAAGCTTGGCATGGCACTTAGATGCAGTAAAAGGCGCCAACCTACTACTAATCCGTCTCTTTGGTACTTGGTTGATAATAACTTTGAAAGAACTTGTAACCAAAACATTGCACATACAGATGATTACCTCTTTTCCAAAAAGCCTTGTACTATGGCAGATTCGGTTGCTTATGGATCACTCTTACGAAGATGCACTGTTGTGAAGGGTCTGGCTGAAGGTAAGCGAATCCATGTCCATATCATAAGCAGGGAGCATGAGGGCAATACATTTGTAGGCAACCTTCTTGTGCATCTATATGGTAGCTGTGGATGTTTAAAGGATGCAGCATTTGCATTTGACAGAATCCATGAGCATAATAAGTTCTCATGGAATATAATAGTTGGAGTATATTGTGGACAAGGATGCTTGGAGGAGGCTCAGAGGATATTTGACGTGATTCCCTGCCCCGACCCTGTTGCTTGGAGTACTCTGATTGCTTCCTATGTGCAGAATGATCGGGCAAAGGATGCTCTTGAACTTCTCCATCGGCTGAGTCTTGCAAGCATGAGTCCAAATAAGATTGTTGTGATGAATGTCCTTGATGTATGCGCTAATCATGGAAATTTTGCTGAGGCAAAATGGGTGCAAGCGATATTGGGCTTCAGGTTGGAAGCTGATCGAGTTGTATCGACTGCACTTGTCAAGGTGTATGGCAAGTGTGGCAATGTGGAGGATGCTAGACAAATTTTTGAAAGAATAAGTGAGAGAGACCTAATTTCCTGGAATGCAATGATAGCAGTGTATGCACAACATGAGTATGGTAGCGAGGCTTTACAAATTTTTGAACAGATGCAAGCAGAGGGTGTGACCCCTAATGGTGTCACATTTATTAGCATTCTTGCTGCATTTGCCAATTTCACGTACTTAGCTGAAGGGAAACGAATGCATGCTGAAGTTATTAGGAGTAAAGTTGAATCAGATGTTATTTTGGGTACCTCCTTGGCTAGCATGTATTGCAGATGTGGAAGTATCAAGGATGCTAGAAAGATGTTTGAAAGCATGCCAGACGTAAACGTTGTCTCATGGACTACAATTATTGTGGGGTATGTGGAAGAGGGACTCAGAGTTGAGGCACTTCAATGTTTCAATCGAATGCAACTGGAGGGTATACTACCTGATAGAATCACTCTCATGGGTATTCTTTCTATTTGTGCAAGCCACTCTGATATAGGAACAGGCAAATGGATCCATGCTTATGTTGTGGGTATAGGATTTGAGATGGACACTGGCATGAACAACACCTTTGTCAACATGTATGGAAAATGTGATAGTGTGAAATATGCGGAGCTAGTATTTGACGGAACAAAGGAAAGAGATATTGTTTCTTGGAATGCTATGATTACAGTCTATACTCAGCATGGACAATGTAATGAAGCTCTTCTGCTCTACCAAGAAATGTGGATGATAGGAGTGCTTCCAGACAGGATTACTTTTGTCACTATCCTTGATCTCTTTGCAGAACAAGCAGCCCTGGATGTGGGCATGGAGGTGCACCACCATATCATAAATGCTGGACTTGAATCAGATACTTATGTGTGTAACAGCCTTGTCAATCTGTACAGCAAGTGTGGTAATTTTGGCCATGCCCAACAAATTTTTGATGCCATGCATCGACGCGACCTTGTTTCATGGAATGTCATGATTGCAGCATATTCTCAGCATGGTGATGGAAAGATGGCACTTGAGTACTTCCAACAAATGCATCAGGAAACTATTTTGCCAGATGATATTACACTTCTTGCCGTTCTTTCAGCATGTAGTCATGCTGGTCTAGTAGACAATGGCTGTCTAAGTTTTGTCTCAATGACACATGACCATAACATTACACCCACAGTTGAGCTCTATGCCTCTTCAACTGATCTTCTTGGGCGTGCAGGAGATTTGGATGCAGCAGAGGAATTTATTCTTAGTACAGCTTTAAAAGCATCTGCTTCTTCATGGCTGGCTTTACTACGAGTTTGTGTGGTGCATGTTGATCTTCTGCGGGCAAAACGTATTGCAGAGCACATTTTCAAACTAGATCCAGGCAATTCTGCTCCCTATATATTACTATCTAACCTTTATGTTGCATCTGGTAAATGGGATGCTGTTGTACAGTTAAGGAAAGTTATCGAAGGAATAGGGCACAGTTCTTTTGATATGGAACTGTAGTCGAATGAAGATTCGGCAGCATAAACTTGTGGTAGAGTAAAAGATATTAAGTTAAACGCGGGGATTTGTATGGATGGGACCTTCTCTCCCCGATCATAATGATAGAAAAGGCTCATGAATTATGAAGCGCAGCAGTTGGTTACATTAAGAACCAAATTGGCATACGGTGTGTGCGTTAGGGGGTGATGTGCTTGTGTTAACAGTCACTGCACGTTTCAGAATTATAGCTTGTACAAACTTTCTAAGCAAGAACGGAAAGGGGGTGCTTGTGTACTGCATGTATATCTACTAGTGTACAAAATATTTGTTGGAGAAAAGCAATCAATGATTCTTTAGTGGCAAAAGACTTTCTTAAGTTCTGAGTGAGGCTCATGGGATAATTCCGCGGAGGAAAAGTTTCACAATATTAAATTATGAACACAAATTCTTGAAAGAACAATGCGCATGCCCTGTTGTAGAACATTTTGGTTAGCGAACAACTCATTGTGATTTTTTTCCAGGGGCAACTCTTACTTAGAGGGATTCACATGGACTTGATTATAAAATAAAATTCCAAATTAACCCTTGTGATAACAACTAATGGAATGAAACTAGAGCCCATTTAAATTAGCGTTAATTTGAGACCGTCCAGTAGCTCACGTATAAAACATGGTATACAGAATCGTAATAAATTTACATTGGAAAGATGTTCTACAGTAATTTGGCATATGCACAGTCCCACAAATTGGTGGGTTAAGTTGAGTTCGTCCAATCTGTCAGGTACAAAACCA
This sequence comes from Isoetes taiwanensis, assembly GCA_021234155.1. Classification (NCBI taxonomy): domain Eukaryota; kingdom Viridiplantae; phylum Streptophyta; class Lycopodiopsida; order Isoetales; family Isoetaceae; genus Isoetes; species Isoetes taiwanensis. The sequence goes on from JAJEKV010000023.1 coordinate 7,397,959, forward strand.
TCAGAGCTTCATGATACTTGGGAATACACTTACCAAAGAGTATGAATCACTGCTCTTCTATGAGGAATACAAGACTCTGTTCATACATTTCTCAAACTGTATTGCAGCAGAAAATCAGTGCAGCCAATCCACACAGAGCCCAGGATTGACTCAAAGTTACTTAAATGGTTCTAGGTGTGTATATATTTATACCATAATCTGAATGGTCATTCAATCTATTCATTTGTACAAAATGTAAGCTTCGTGGTAGGTATGTGCTCTTTGAGATCCCTCTGGAATACGTTGGCTACGTGCCAGGCAGGTTGTCGCTATTAGAAAGTATGATATATGCACATATGATTGATGAAGAAAACAAGGATACCCATGCACTACTGGGTATCATCTCCATTGCCTCTGCAACGTCTGATCTCTGCCGCTTTTCTGCCCACATGCGCAGTCTATCAGCCTCAGCTGCATAAACAGCTCTTCCCTGTAATCCACATAAGAAATTTTATTGGGCCATTCCAAGAGCTAAAAGAATGAAAGCATTCGTAAAGAAGAAGTAAACCTCTTCATCAAACCATCGACCACGGCGGAGCCAAGCAGTGATTATGGCAAGTATAATCCTTGGAGGTGTTAGGTAATTGACAGCCTTCCCAGTTCCTTTAACCATTCGCATTTTGGGGACTAGTGCACGGGCAACGGTTTCAGGCTGCTCACATATTAAGTTAAACATCTTTTTGTTCTGGATCGATGCACCACTGCATAGAAGATAATATAATTGTTCTGTTATAAGACTCAAGTTCTCCATCTAATTTGAAGGGCAATTTACCTAAGAAGAAGATCAGTAAGGACCATGCCGGGAGAAGCCGTGTGAATGCCAACCTGGGAGCGTTTGCATTCCTTCAAGAGCGACTCATGGAGCTGTCGCAAACCACCCTTACTTGCACCATAGCTGCCGAAATGAACATTGTATAGGATTACATTGCATCGTTTACATCCTCCATCATCGAATGTAGATTATTTTTCGTTTTATTGAAATTGGGAAACAAACCCATTGGTGCTGGTTGACTTAAGTGAGAAAGCCACGCCAGAAGACAATGGCTGAGGTAGTTCAAGCAAATAAAATACTTGTACTGAAGAAATTTTTGCATGATATTCACATAGAAAACTTTACTTACACGGCAGTTAAGGGGGTGCTTGCGCCGTCTGAACCTGCACCATCCATGTTAAAGACATGACCCTTTTTTGATTGAGACTTCATGATACTGATTGCTTCCCGTGTGCATATCATAGAACCTATCAAATTTGTTGAGACAATCTGCATACATTCATGTACGTCAGGCACAATACTATCCATCCTGTAATGAGTATTTAGATATATGAACTGTCATAAGTGTAACATTTTTTGCTTACTTGATTGATCTCTTCATCTGAAAAGTCCACAAATGGCCTAAACCCCTTGTTCACACCAGCATTATTAATCTGTCATGACCATCAAGGACGTGTTTGTTCATTAAATCTAACACGTCCATGCATCTATTTTAAAATCTGAAGCAAATAAATATCAGTGTTTGCAATATGAAGTTCAAATCACGACAAAACTCAGAGAATACAAATTCACATTCTATAACCAGGGCTGGGAGATTTGACACGCCTTTAGAAGACCACTTGTAAATTTATTTTCCTTAACAGTGCCATACCCAAATGTCAATGCTCCCAAGCTGCTTCAGGGCGAATTCTCCAAGTGCCTTGACATCCTTACTTTTGGACACATCACAGGTTGTTCCAAAAACCTTGACCTTCGAGTTGGTATTCCCAATGCCCCATCCCATGATGGAATGAGGTTTCTGGAGTTCTTCTTTTAGCTCTGCTAGTGCAGCATCAACTGACTTGGGGCTAATGGGAATACTACAATTAGTTTCTGAAAATGAAAATACCAACTTTATGAAGTTGAAACAAGTTTTCTCTTACTTGCGAGATGCGAGCACAACATTATCCCCTGAACGAAGAAATTCCCGCGCTAATGCTTTACCTAAACCACGAGTACTGTGGTGAAAAGACAACAGCATATGTGAAGTTATACGATTTACATGCAAAAACACATCAGCTCTTCAACTTAGGTATACCCATGTTTGCAGAGAGGGTTACCTTCCATGTAAGAAGGGCAAGCAAAGTTACCTTCCAGTGATCACCACATTGCGAGGTCCTGATTTTGCTCGACTTTCTAGAACTAGATTTGAGCCAATCATTAGCCCGGCCACAATTCCAGAGAACCAACTGAACCATAGTAGCTTTTCTTGATATGTATCTCCATCTTTACAAGATCCTCATGTCAGAATCAGAATAGATACAAGTCAGAGGTTTAAGATTGGTGTACTTACCCTGAAGCTCGAATCCCGATGCCAAAATTGCTACTGTAAGAACTATTATGATGAGGTATTTACCAAGCTGGCCTGTTAACTGCCAGCCAGGAAACCTAGTTAGGCAATCACTCCAATTTTGGTTTAGTGCATAAGGATAAGAATACCTGAAAAAAGTCTGCCTCTGCAGTTCTCAAGGTGTCCATTAGCTTTCTTCTTTTAAAATCATCAATGACAGGAGCGGTGCCGTCCAATTTCTTAACAAAAGCTGAGAAAAATCTTTGCAAAGGTTTTCTAAATTTCTGGTTCGACTCAGAATGAAGAGGAGATCCATTGACAACCTGAATAACCGATCTAACTAACTTTCCCAAATCATTATCATAGAATGAGGGAGCGCTGCCCACGTTCTCTGTCTCCATATCTACTGCACTAGGGTCGTTATTCTCTGCTTCATTTGATATTTCTTTATTCTTATTTCCTGTCTCTGGATGGCTAAATCTTACAAGAACGCATCTTTTGATGGAAGCAATACCATAAATGCTACCTTTGCCAGAGTCCAATCTCCTATTTAATTTCTGTATTTTCCTAATGAAACCCTTGTGAGAAACGTGACAAATGACCTTCCCCCTAAATTTGGGTACTGGTCTGCTCTTCTTAGCAGAACAGCCACTAGCTGCTAAAGAATTATAGCCGACAACTGAATGAGAAAGCAAAGAACCTGTTGCCGACATGTTTGAAACAGAGATTTGAGGCCCTCGGTGAAAGCTCTCAAACAATAAACATAGCTAACTTTCTATGAACCTATGATGAATATCAAACCCATAAACTCTTTTGAGCTTATGAGTTGCCGGATTGAAGAAACACTGGGAGTTGAATGCTGCTCGACAAGAAAAGCGTGATGAGCGCGTGGCTTCTTCTCCCAGCACACGAAATTACAACAGCTCTGGACTGTTGATCTGATTTCTCCCACATCTGAGCGTTGGTCTTGTGGACATTTTATTCCTTACCTTTTCTATTTGATTATATCCCACACGCCATTTGATATTTTGAAGTATACGTAAAGTAAGCTAGAAACATTATAATATACGCTTGGTATGTAGCAATAGGATAAGAAAAACTAGAAACACGTTTGACAACCGACGATAGGTATCTCTAGATGTCAACTTATGCGCCCAAGATTTAACTCTAGATTTGGCCTTGGGGCATTTTATATGAACACAAATCATTTATCGCAAAGACTTTAAGGAGTGTGTCCAACACAAACTAATCACAAATGAGTTATCCTATGAGCTAGCAATTCAACTTCGTAAACCAGCACCACGTGGAAATTCCTCGAATTTCTACTATTTGTTCATTTTAGGTAATTTTGGGCTTGAAAGTTTACTAGTGGTATCGCTTACAGCACCGCCACCACATAGGAAAAAAATTTGTTCGCTTTTTCTTGTTTAAACAATGTAAGAAAGCATTCCATTTTTAAACAATACTTTCAAAACCATTTTGAAATAGCATTTTCAAACCATTCAATTTATTAAAACATCCAAGTGCATCAGCACTTTGAAACTGTTACCCTTTGATTTCAGCAAAATCGCTATTACTACAGTTCAATGAAAGTAGTACTTCTAGATAGAAAATTTCATGCATACAACACTTCATCAAGTTAATTCCAAGAAAACCATCAACAAACATGTAAATAGGCTACTATAGTGCATTCCTAACAAAAGACCATGATAGGAACATATGATTTACACGTTTGAAGTGTTGTTTCGCCCCGCCAACAACGAAGATATGCCGTTAGAATGAGGTCCTTACCATTAGAATTAGGTCCTTGAATGAATGACCAGCTGCAATTCAAAAGCAATTAGAATTGATGACAACACGAACAAACGAAAGAATTAGACACTTATTAACATTCTTGACTTCAACAATTGCAAGAAAGTACTTGTGAAGTTGAGGTTAGATTTAAAAAATTCTTCAAGGCTCGGTCATGGACCAGATCCCTATCTTCCTTGACACCATTCGGATTAACTTCAGAAAATTGAAGCAGATCATTTCTAGCAATTCCAGAATTCGACATAATATTGTGGTCACATGATGCTTGTTCAGAACTAAACCATCATTAGAAGCAATAAATTGCACATTGAAATGGTTTATTGGTAAGCCAGTATTATCAGATGACAAACAAGGATTATCATAACTGCCATTCTGATGACACTTTCTTAATCTTAATGTTTGAAGTATTGGTGTGATACCATAATACATATTTGTAGAACTTTGCTTGATTTAGAAGTGTCTTAGTGGCATATTATTTGGGCGGAATGAAACTAAAACAAGTTTTGAAGCTAATAGTTTTACAGTTTTGTAGATACTTTGATTGAAAAGCATTTTTGGGTTGCTCGAAGGGCAAACGTTTTATTGATGGGCCGGTTTGTGGGTTTCCTATTTGGATTGTGGAGATTTTTTTGGAGGGCTGGTTGAATGACTATTGTTCATTTGTAGGCCAGCATTAGAGGATGGATTGGCTGCTATCTGTTAGCGTTAGACATCGTTAGGTCCTAATCTGGCCGTTGAGTATAAGGACGAGAAACCCTTTAGTGTATTCGCCACAGGCAATTGGGCTTTATGCAGCTGCTATTGTTGCCGCACTCTGAGTATGAGGGCTAGAAATCCTTGTTTGGATTTATCACAATCTGGTCGTATGTTGATCTGTTCCAATGCTGGTTGCTAGTATTTGGGCTTGAACATATATTTATGTAACCAAAAAACGGCTGAGGCCATGATCGATGTCTTCTACAAATTATCCAGTCTCCATAGCAGTCGATCGATCCCTTTTATTTAACACAGGTCTGCCTTCCTTTATTTCTGGCACAGATGTCATCAACAACTGGTCTGCTAGTAACTGTTAGTCCAGGTTTGGTACAATTGCCCCCTTCAAATCAAGTTGGTTCAAATTTGGTTAAATCAAATTGAATGTACCCTTCAGCATTCCCTACTTGACCATGGCGACAAGAGAACTGGCCTTTTCTTCACTCATTTTGTTTCTTTGAAAATTTGAGTTTTGGGGTTTCTGATGCAAGTTTTTTTGGTCAAAGTTCTTGCCGAATCATCTTAGAACTAACCTATTTTGACGTCCATCTGAGCTGACTGCATAATAATTCCTTGTGATTCTGCTTCTTATTTATGGTCTACTTCAGACTTGTTTTGCAATGGTACTGAAAAATTAGTTTCTCTGTTTAAGATTTATGTGCAGCCAAAGTGAAGAGCAAATTTTTCTACTCGTGATGGATGCATGTTTGCCTATAATTTGCTATTGCTCCAAAGAATTGACTATCCTTCCTTCCATATGTTCTTGCCAAAAATCTTCCTGAATCGACCAAGGATCGCTCCTATAAACACACCTATGGAAACCTACTGGAGGTCTAAAGTTTACTGTGAGGAACTGGTAAGAGGTGGCACTGCTCATGGCTAATGCTGCTCGTGGTCACGCCACCTGCAGTTTCCCGCCAGAAGCTCCATTCATCCTATGGGTTCGCTAGCACTTAATCACACTGTCAATTGATATTTGTTTAATGGAAATATGGACGATCATCTTTGTTGATGATGCTACTATGCACATGGCTCTTCAATATATTAATTTTAGTACTTATTAATAACATGAAGATTACCATTTAATTGTCTAAACTTATAGCTAGAAGTTTGGAAATAACCATCAAAGAAGGCCTTTTAATGCAGCATCCCTTCACTAATCTGAATTGTGTCCATTCAAAAGAGAACTTTGTCAATTTTTGAGTCCGAAACCTACAACCGTGCCTTAATTTAGTATTGAAGTATTGTGCTCTTTGCAATCCTTACGTAGTAAGTGAAGAGGCCAACTATTCTGAGCATTATATACATATAAATGTGCTAATGCATTTGATTGCAAATATGCATGTAATTTATTTTTGTCTCTGATCACATCTATCATCTAAATTCTTCTTTCTAGATTGAGGTCCTTTATGTATTTGTCAAGTTGGAATAGCTTACACTTCCAAAGTTGTAGAAGACTAGTTTTTTATAAAGCTACATATGAAATGTTTATGTCCAATGTTATTTCTTCCATTATCAAAAGCATATCTTCCATTAACATCCGATTAACATTTCTTCCATTAACATTCGATTAACAAATATGAATAACACCAAAATATTTGTAACATGTCTAGGCAGACAAATTATACAGGTACAGTGACAATGGACGCAGACAAAAGTACATCTGAACGAGTATGTCCAAAATGATGAAGCTTCATATAAATAGAAGAGTAAAAGGTGGACGGAACAAGATATGGGACAAAGAGGCTCGTCCTCCACTATACACCAGGATAGCGAGGGCTAGACCCACCAACTGGTATCTCGGACCACCAAAAACTCTATTTCTGACTGACTGACTGACTATGGGAACTCTAGATCACAAGTCAGGAGGAATGATACAATACAAATGGTATATCGTCAATATCTAGCATTATAACAGGGGTTTTTTTTGTGATTTTATACGCTTTTTGGCATGGTTTTCATATGATTTCATGGGCATATTGCACGAGGCATACTAATCAGTACATCTAGAGTGCAGCAAGTTTTTGTATGCAATTTGTGCAATTTTTGTTTCATCCTCCTCAATGGTTAAGATCAGAGGGCTTACAAAGAAAGCCCTCTTTTAATTCAAAAAGATCCAAGGGCTTATAATAAAAGCCCTTTTCTCATGAGATTCGAGACAGCCAGAATTAGGGCACGGTTAGGGTTTGTGGAATCAATGATGGCAGCTACTTACTTGGAGTCATGCATAGCCGATGGAATAGGGCAATCTTAGGGCCGATTCTAACTGTGGTGATCTCAGGGCCGATTCTAACTGTGGTGTTGCATATAATTGCTTGCAGGAGCACGTCTGCTGTTTGAATTGGAGCTTGCTGGCATAAGTCAATCTGTTGAGTGTAAGTTTGCAGGTAATTGGCATATTTTTCTAATGCGTTCAATTTCAACGCACATAAAGAATCTGTTGTTTACATTGATTCATTTATGACGCAATAAATTTTCAAAAGAATCTGTTGAAAATTACTTCTGCATCATATTTCGGGACAAGAAGTCAGCAAAGGTGCACAGTTGGATCTGTTTTTTTAGCATGCAAGAATTTTCAATCGCTTTGGCTCTGACTTGTTGAATTCACCCGGGGGGTTATATGATTCAATTATGTGTGGAAATTTTGTTTCGGGATAACAAAGGCAGAACCTTGCTCATCTCTGTATAAGTGTAGAAGGTACTAGTTTTAGCTACATTTGTAGATGAATTCTGGCTATTGGGCGAGTGTAACGCATTATGGGTGCGGTTTCGTTTTTACTTTGCCATATCGTCTAGTGATGACAAGAGTCTAAATTTGAGGATCTAGTGTTGGATGCCCGTTTTTCATATTTTTAAGTTGGGATCATAACCGGCATTTATGTGAACTGGATTGATTCTTCTAGTATGTATTCTTGCTGGATGTGGCTGCTTCAGCTTACATCTTACAGGCGAGCTAGAAAAATTTATCCTACTTTTTGGACACATCACCTACTTTTTGGACAATCAACATCTTCATAGTTTTAGATCATACTTGAGCCGATTCTTAGATTGGCTGACAAAACTTTCAGAAAATTTAGGCAACTATTAAACATAATCTTGAGTTCAAGAATGTATTATATTGAGTGTCAGATTTTTTTCGCATATGCATTTTTATTTGTGGCAAGAGTTTTCATATATTGATGCATTGAATTTGTTACAATTTTTTTGGAATGTGAATTCCTTATTGCGATGAAGGTCTTTTAATATTGATGCATTGAATTTGCAGGGAAGCTAGACTTGAGAAATGGAGAGAGATGTTCAAGGAGATCAGCCAATAGGGATAACTAGGAAGGACGAACATGTGGGTGCAATGGATCCTGGAATTTATGATCATAGTTTGCGGATCTTAAACAAGGAATTAAGCAAAGGCAATGAGCTTTCTTGTCAGGGAAACAGTCATTGTCCTTGGGAATAAACTTTGATAGGTATTTTAAGTGTGCAAGCTTAGAGGATGCAGAGAGATCTTTTTGACAAGTTGTTGGATAGAGTTATAGTGTTATGGATTCATATGATTTCAGCACATACACACATGAGCACTTTATGTGCCTTCACAAATGGCAAATGCTTTTATTATAGGCCGTTGGTAATGGAGACAAATTCTTGGAACTGCCCAAGTAATGGCAAATATCGTTGTCATTAGTTTTACTAAACTGCTGTTCATACGAATAGGTTGATTAACGATTTAGGCCCTTAAAATTTATCTACGTTTGTTTTTGTTAGGGCCCGAAGGGCGTAAAATTTTTTTTAATATAGCAATCAACACACAACTACCATTAACATTATTAACACAAACCATTGCATTTAACACATTTAAATTAAAATCCCCCTTAAACCCCCTTTGGTTTGGGTGCATATTCACACGGGGGGTTACTCCGGGTAACGAGAGTTGTCGGATGGGCATATTTGCCCTTTATTCCAAGATCTGGACCATACATAGCGATCCTCGTTTGTGGGGTATGCATGTACAACTTTATGTATACTGTATGTTAAGGTTTGTAAAATACTATAAGGTTTGAGAGAATGTACTTAATGGTGTTAATTTTGTACATGTATTGTAAATATATTTTTGGGGCTCTCGCTGCCCTACATAATCCCCCGTGTGAATATGCACCCAAACCAAAGGGGGTTTAAGGGGGATTTTAATTTAAATGTGTTAAATGCAATGGTTTGTGTTAATAATGTTAATGATACTTGTGTGTTGATATGCCGTTAGAATGAGGCCCTTGAATGAACACGCCATTAGAATTAGGTCCTTGAATGAATGACCAGCTGCAATTCAAAAGCAATTAGAATTGATGACAACACGAACAAACGAAAGAATTAGACACTTATTAACATTCTTGACTTCAACAATTGCAAGAAAGTACTTGTGAAGTTGAGGTTAGATTTAAAAAATTCTTCAAGGCTCGGTCATGGACCAGATCCCTATCTTCCTTGACACCATTGGGATTAACTTCAGAAAATTGAAGAAGATCATTTCTAGCAATTCCAGAATTCGACATAATATTGTGGTCACATGATGCTTGTTCAGAACTAAACCATCATTAGAAGCAATAAATTGCACATTGGAATGGTTTATTGGTAAGCCAGTATTATCAGATGACAAACAAGGATTATCATAACTGCCATTCTGATGACACTTTCTTAATCTTAATGTTTGAAGTATTGGTGTGATACCATAATACATATTTGTAGAACTTTGCTTGATTTAGAAGTGTTTTAGTGGCATATTATTTGGGCGGAATGAAACTAAAACAAGTTTTGAAGCTAATAGTTTTACAGTTTGTAGATACTTTGATTGAAAAGCATTTTTGGGTTGCTCGAAGGGCAAACGCTTTATTGATGGGGCGATTTGTAGGTTTCCTATTTGGATTGTGGAGATTTTTTTGGAGGACTGGTTGAATGACTATTGTTCATTTGTAGGCCAGCATTAGAGGATGGATTGGCTGCTATCTATTAGCGTTAGACATCGTTAGGTCCTAATCTGGCTGTTGAGTATAAGGACGAGAAACCCTTTAGTGTATTCGCCACAGGCAATTGGGCTTTATGCAGCTGCTATTGTTGCCGCACTCTGAGTATGAGGGCTAGAAATCCTTGTTTGGATTTATCACAATCTGGTCGTATGTTGATCTGTTCCAATGCTGGTTGCTGGTATTTGGGCTTGAACATATATTTATGTAACCAAAAAACTGCTGAGGCCATGATCGATGTCTTCTACAGATTATCCAGTCTCCATAGCAGTCGATTGATCCCTTTTCTTCAACACAGGTCTGCCTTCCTTTATTTCTGGCACAGATGTCATCAACAACTGGTCTGCTAGTAATTGTTAGTCCAGGTTTGGTACAATTGCCCCCTTCAAATCAAGTTGGTTCAAATTTGGTTAAATCAAATTGAATGTACCCTTCAGCATTCCCTACTTGACCATGGCGACAAGAGAACTGGCCTTTTCTTTACTCATTTTATTTCTTTGAAAATTTGAGTTTTGGGGTTTCTGATGCAAGTTTTTTTGGTCAAAGTTTTTGCCGAATCATCTTAGAACTAACCTATTTTGCCGTCCATCTGAGCTGACTGCATAATAATTCCTTGTGATTCTGTTTCCTATTTATGGTCTACTTCAGACTTGTTTTGCAATGGTACTAAAAAATTGTCTCTCTGTTTAAGATTTATGTGCAGCCAAAGTGAAGAGCAATTTTTTCTACTCGTGATGGATGCATGTTTGCCTATAATTTGCTATTGCTCCAAAGAATTGACTATCCTTCCTTCCATATGTTCTTGCCAAAAATCTTCCTGAATCGACCAAGGATCGCTCCTATAAACACACCTATGGAAACCTACTGGAGGTCTAACATTTACCGTGAGGAACTGGTAAGAGGTGGCACTGCTCATGGCTAATGCTGCTCGTGGTCACGCCACCTGCAATTTCCCGCCAGAAGCTCCATTCATCCTATGGGTTCGCTAGCACTTAATCACACTGTCAATTGATATTTGTTTAATGGAAATATGGACGATCATCTTTGTTGATGATGCTACTATGCACATGGCTCTTCAATATATTAATTTTAGTACTTATTAATAACATGAAGATTACCATTTAATTGTCTAAACTTATAGCTAGAAACTTTGGAAATAAACATCAAAGAAGACCTTTTAATGCAGCATCCCTTCACTAATCTGAATAGTGTCCATTCAAAAGAGAACTTTGTCAATTTTTGAGTCCGAAACCTACAACTGTGCCTTAATTTAGTATTGAAGTATTGTGCTCTTTGCAATCCTTACGTAGTAAGTGAAGAGGCCAACTATTCTGAGCATTATATACATATAAATGTGCTAATGCATTTGACTGCAAATATGCATGTAATTTATTTTTGTTTCTGATCACATCTATCATCTAAATTCTTCTTCCTAGATTGAGGTCCTTTATGTATTTGTCAAGTTGGAATAGCTTACACTTCCAAAGTTGTAGAAGACTAGTTTTTTATAAAGCTACATATGAAATGTTTATGTCCAATGTTATTTCTTCCATTATCAAAAGCATATCTTCCATTAACATTCGATTAACATTTCTTCCATTAACATTCGATTAATAAATATGAATAACACCAAAATATTTGTAACATGTCTAGGCAGACAAATTATACAGGTACAGTGACAATGGACGCAGACAAAAGTACATCTGAACGAGTATGTCCAAAATGATGAAGCTTCATATAAATAGAAGAGTAAAAGGTGGACGGAACAAGATACGGGACAAAGAGGCTCGTCCTCCACCATACACCAGGATAACGAGGGCTAGACCTACCAACTGGTATCTCGGACCACCAAAAACTCTATTTCTGACTGACTGACTGACTATGGGAACTCTAGATCACAAGTCAGGAGGAATGATACAATAGAAATGGTATATCGTCAATATCTAGCATTATAACAGGGGTTTTTTTGTGATTTTATATGCTTTTTGGCATGGTTTTCATATGATTTCATGGGCGTATTGCACGAGGCATACTAATCAGTACATCTAGAGTGCACCAAGTTTTTGCATGCAATTTGTGCAATTTTTGTTTCATCCTCCTCAATGGTTAAGATCAGAGGGCTTACAAAGAAAGCCCTCTTTTAATTCAAAAAGATCCAAGGGCTTATAATAAAAGCCCTTTTCTCATGAGATTCGAGACAGCCAAAATTAGGGCACAGTTAGGGTTTGTGGAATCGATGATGGCAGTTGCTTACTTGGAGTCATGCATAGCCGATGAAATAGGGCAATCTTAGGGCCGATTCTAACTGTGGTGATCTCAGGGCCGATTAGATATCACAACTGTAGAGAGAGCTCAGGCAAGCAGTGGAACAGATTACACAGTTGGCTACTGCAAGCGCCCGTCTTGCGGACCATGAAGCTAGAATGCATCAGATGCAAGCGAGGTTGGACATCCTAGAAAAGAGACAAACTGTATGACAGAAGCGGCCAGAATGTGCTCTCGCCCCTAGAGAAGAGGATGGCCGAAGTTTCACCGAGATGTATGATCTCCGCCGAGATGAAACGAATGTGTGCCTCGGGGGGAGCATCAACAGTGCGCCCAATGCCGGAGGCAGAGGTAGCCCGTGGGAATCGCGTGTGTCCTTCATGAGGAACAGATCGCCAATCCCGGCCACCGAACCTCATTGTCCGGGGCTTGCCCGAAGAGCATGGGGAAGATCTGCCGGCTAAGCTTAATGCCCCGGTGGTGGGACGGACTACAACCGCAGTATTTGGGGTGAAAACCCGACCGCAGTCTGGGGCCAAACATGAGACCCCGACCGGGTCAAATTCACGATGTTGGACCAGGGCATCAAAGACTCTATTGCTGCAACGCTAAGCGGTGGAAGGGGACATCAATATACTTGGACCGCAGATCTTACTCCAAAGCAACAAAAGGAGAGACGAGAGGAGTTCACAAAAATAAGACAAGTCGACAGCAGGGGGGGATCGGCAGGCTTGGTTAATGGCAAGATGAAGGTGTTTGTACCTCTGCGGGCCAACAAGATGCGAGAGGCAGCGGGCGATGGGGCCGGGACATCTAGACCTTTCACCTCCGAGGCGGCAAACCCGATGCAACAGCCGGACCCGGTCTTTCGGGCACCACACGAACGGCCCCCCGCAACCTCCTGAGCCGGTGCGGGACAACCGCCATAAGCGATAGGGACAAGTCTCCAATTTGTATCATGGAACTGTAGGGGATTCCCCTGGAAGAAGGGCAGCGGCCTTGTTGGGATCGCTACAGGTATGGACATCATCTTCTTGGAAGAGACATGGGAATATCGTGGGCATTAGCTGCCGGACATCCCGGGATACCAGTGCTTCTCGCTCGCTAATGCGCGCCATGGCAAGCGAGGATATGAAGGGGTGGCATGCTACTTCAAAGATGCTATAGCAGCCACAGTCTCGCTCCACAAGGCTGACAGACTTAACCGCTACCTGTGGTTGAGAGTACCGAGCCTCAAAGATCGCCCATTGTTTATTGCATGTCAAGAGCCTTACCCCATGCAGCCTCTAAGTTCTACTAGGTCCAGGAGGCAGACACGGATGTACAAATGCCTATGATGACATAGAGCAATATCGCCAGCAAGGGCATGTGCTCTTGTTAGGATATTTCAATGCCCGCACTGCACAGCTGCAGTCGGTTACCTTCCAGGGAGAGGCCGATTCCCACCCACTGCTTGAAACAACAAGCACCCCAACATGCCGCATAAGTCTCAAGATACAAATCCAACGCCTTTGGAAGGGAGTTGGTTTAACTCTGTCAGGTCTTTGACATGATAGTGTGCAATGGTGTCATCAGATGGCTGCAATCAGGGGGTTTCACTTGCAAGAGCGATAGACATGATGGTGGAGCGAGCGTGGTAGACTATCTCCTTGCTCCAGTGGTAGGACTTGACATGATCAGCGAGCTCTCAATTGGCACACGAACAGGAGATGAGGAGGCTTTGTCAGACCACTATCCACTTTATGTCACTTTGGATTGGGAGCACTTTCGATGCTTGCCAATCACGGTAGAAACCATCGGGGTTGAGATACACCCCGACTACCGAAAAGCAAAGCGTAAATATGAGTGCGTGTTGGAACGTGAACCTGCAGGGATTGATGCCCTTTGCACGTTACATGATAGGTGGGAGTGGCTTGTAAACGCCTTACTCACAGCAGCTAGTGCATGCTTTGTAGCAAGGGATCGCTCGCGAATGGACACTGCGCAGTTCCCTCAGAATCCCTGGTTTGACGCTGAGTGCAAGGCTCTAAAACCCAATTGCGCCTCGTCTCAGATCCACTGCTGCGGCAGCAAGCCATTCAGGACTATAGAGCATTCTTGAAATCCAAAAAGCATGCGTACATTGCAGACCATCAGCAGCGCATGTTTGATTTGTTGATGACCGAAATAAAGCCTTCTCGGGCGTGGGGTGTTGTACAAGAGGCATCAACCACACGGCAATATTACCATAGACCAGTGGATGCATCGCTTAGAGGAGTTGTATGATTCCCGGGAGCATGGGCCAGGTTCCGTGATCGTAGGAGAAATACTGCAGCTCATAGAGGAAGACATCCAACAGGGCCTTAGACACCTGGCTAATGGCAAAGCGAAGGACTTGCAGGGACTTCAAGCCGAGTTATTGAAATGGGGTGGGCCAGCTTTGCTAGGGCCTCGACAAATGATCATTAACCAGCCATAAGGGAGGGCCTCCCGGGGAGTGGATGGTTAGCAAGGTCACCCCAATTCATAAGACAGTGTAATAGGATGATTCCAAACTACCGCATGATCATGATGAGTCCATTACTCAAAAGCTTTTAGCGGTGTGTGGTGGAGAAGAAGTTAACTTCGATTGGTGGAAGCCGGAGTGCATGCAGTTGGCGGTGAGGGTTTAACCTGCCCACTTCTGTCGACCATATATTCACTCTCGGAATCCTTATGGAAGCTACCGCAATGCGCCGGGCGTGACTGTCTCTTCTTTTTTGAGATTTCAAGATGGCATATGATCACGGTCCCTCGGGACTGTTGTGGCAAAGATTTCTGCGTGTCTTTGCATGCCCCACAGAACTTACAAAATGTCATCTATAGACTCTATGATGGGATATATGCTGCATTGCCTGCATCAGATCAGCGAGTTGCTAGCACCATAGGGGTTAAACAGGGATGTCCATTATCTCCAACGCTCTTTGGTCTCTATATTGACAAGTTGGAGACCTGGATGCAAGAACATGGGGGCGGTGGCCCGCAGCTACCAGAGGCATACAGTATAAGGCAATTGCTCTATGCAAACGATATAGACTTGCTATCCTATACAGCCAGGAGTATGCAGCAGCATTTGGACGCTCTTAGTGGGTCCTGTGACACAATAGGAATGACGGTGAACCTGCAGAAAACTAAGCTCCTGGTAGTCCTCTCCTCGCAGCATGATATCCCAGATCTCTATTACAGAGGACAGAAGGTGGATATTGTAAGGACATTCAAGTATCTGGGAATCGACTTTTGCGCTAGCATGTTATGGGATGACTGTGTGGAAAGACGGGTCAGCGGGGGATGGAAAGCCCCAGTATGCTATCTGCGAGAATAGCCTACGTCTGAGACCCTATGTGGATCGGGCACGTAGAGCACACCTTCAAAGCACTCGTTGAACCAAAGATTGTTGTATGGGGTAGAGGTCCGGGGTCCAAAGAATTAGCAAGAACACTTGGGATAAGCTAGAGAGGGTGCAAAAGGCCTTCTTAACATACAGCCTAGGTATCAAGGACACGGTGCCTTATCAGATTTTGCTATATGAGACTGGGTTACGCCCCCGCAACATTCCGCTATCTTGTGACATCTTGCATATTTCCACAAGGTCACTAGCATGGATGCACAACGCGTCTTCCCCCGGGGCTTTGTTATTGGCACAAGAGCCACAACGACTGAAGAGGGTATGGCAGGAGCACTGTCAGGGGTGGTTCGCAACGTGGTCTATAGACTACCAGCAGATTGTGGCGATGCCTAATGCCCAGGGACAAGCTGCACACCTGAATGAGCGCTTTGCCACCACTCTGTGGGATGCAACCACTCGTGCAAAGCCTAAAATAGAGCACTACCACACGCAAAGTTAATCCAACACCGAACATGGCCCACACCAGCACTGAAAGCGCGATACATCTATGAAGAAACGGAGAGCTATTGCCTCCGGAGGACGGGTCCCATCATCTCGAGAATTGAAACAGTCGTTGGACTACGATGGAGGGCGAGAGAATCCCCGCATGAGAGAATATGCCGTTGTTGCCATATGCGGTTGATGAGAGGATGAGCACCATGTTCTGCAAGAGTGTCCGGCATATACGCATATCCGAGCAACACATGCTGATCTTAGATGCTCTGTGGCACCGCTGCATCAATTGCTGGCATCGCCAATGGTTGCACGTCTCGCATCCTACATTTTGCAAGTCTCTACCGTCAGAGAATCCCTTACAGGACAAGGGATCTGAGAGCCTACTACCAGGGTTTTTCCTCCCATGTGGGGTTTTTCATCCCATGGTAGGGACATTGTATAGTAGCATTTGTCTTTTTGCTGTGGTTTTATCTGCTTTGTGTACTGCATGTACCGTCTCATAGGTCAAGTTTGGCCTCCGCGGACGTTAAAATATACTTCCTTCCTTCCTTCCTTCTAACTGTGGTGTTGCATATAATTGCTTGCAGGAGCACTTCCGCTGTTTGAATTGGAGCTTGCTGGCATAAGTCAATCTGTTGAGTGTAAGTTTGCAGGTAATTGGCATATTTTTCTAATGCGTTCAATTTCAACGCACATAAAGAATCTGTTGTTTACATTGATTCATTTATGAGGCAATAAATTTTCAAAAGAATCTGTTGAAAATTACTTCTGCATCATATTTCGGGACAAGAAGTCAGCAAAGGTGCACAGTTGGATCTGTTTTTTTTTAGCATGCAAGAATATTCAATCGCTTTGGCTCTGACTTGCTGAATTCACCCGGGGGTTATATGATTCAATTATGTGTGGAAATTTTGTTTCGGGATAACAAAGGCAGAACCTTGCTCATCTCTGTATAAGTGTAGAAGGTACTAGTTTTAGCTACATTTGTAGATGAATTCTGGCTATTGGGCGAGTGTAACGCTTTATGGGTGCGGTTTCGTTTTTACTTTGCCATATCGTCTAGTGATGACAAGAGTCTAAATTTGAGGATCTAGTGTTGGATGCCCGTTTTTCATATTTTTATGTTGGGATCATAACCGGCATTTATGTGAACTGGATTGATTCTTCTAGTATGTATTCTTACTGGATGTGGCTGCTTCAGCTTACATCTTACAGGCGAGCTAGAAAAATTTAACCTACTTTTTGGACACAGCACCTACTTTTTGGACAATCAACATCTTCATAGTTTTAGATCATACTTGAGCCGATTCTTAGATTGGCTGACAAAACTTTCAGAAAATTTAGGCAACTATTAAACATAATCTTGAGTTCAAGAATGTATTATATTGAGTGTCAGATTTTTTTTGCATATGCATTTTTATTTGTGGCAAGAGTTTTCATATATTGATGCATTGAATTTGTTACAATTTTTTTGGCATGTGAATTCCTAATTGCGATGAAAGGTCTTTTAATATTGATGCATTGAATTTGCAGGGAAGCTAGACTTGAGAAATGGAGAGAGATGTTCAAGGAGATCAGCCAATAGGGATAACTAGGAAGGACGAACATGTGGGTGCAATGGATCCTGGGATTTATGATCATAGTTTGCGGATCTTAACCAAGGAATTAAGCAAAGGCAATGAGCTTTCTTGTCAGGGAAACGGTCATTGTCCTTGGGAATAAACTTTGATAGGTATTCCAAGTGTGCAAGCTTAGAGGATGCAGAGAGATCTTTTTGACAAGTTGTTGGATAGAGATATAGTGTTATGGATTCATATGATTTCAGCACATACACACATGAGCACTTTATGTGCCTTCACAAATGGCAAGTGCTTTTATTAATAGGCCGTTGGTAATGGAGACAAATTCTTGGAACTGCCCAAGTAATGGCAAATATCGTTGTCAAAACTGCTATTCATACGAGTAGGTTGTTTAACGATTTAGGCCCTTAAAATTTATCTACGTTTGTTTTTGTTAGGGCCCGAAGGGTAATGTTTTTTAATATAGCAATCAACACACAACTACCATTAACATTATTAACACAAACCATTGCATTTAACACATTTAAATTAAAATCCCCCTTAAACCCCCTTTGGTTTGGGTGCATATTCACACGGGGGGTTACGTAGGGCAGCGAGAGCCCCAAAAATATATTTACAATACATGTACACAATTAACACCATTAAGTACATTCTCTCAAACCTTATAGTATTTTACAAACCTTAACATACAATATACATAAACTTGTACATGCATACCCCACAAACGAGGATCGCTATGTACGGTCCAGATTTTTGAATAAAGGGCAAATATGCCAGTCCGACAGCTCTCGTTGCCCGGAGTAACCCCCCGTGTGAATATGCACCCAAACCAAAGGGGGTTTAAGGGGGGTTTTAATTTAAATGTATTAAATGCAATGGTTTGTGTTAATAATGTTAATGGTAGTTGTGTGTCAAAAAGGAGACTGGGCTATGTTACGGACTGATGAGTACAACTCCCACCGCAGACCAGGATAGGAAGGGCTCAACTCTCCAACTGGTACCCGGATCACCAAAATGACAATATATTTAAAAGTGGTAGTTACCAGAAAATCTAGATTGGCATAGAGAGGGTCACCCCCATCCAATCAAACGGGGCGATAAGCTACAACCTACCAACCGAGCATCTCCCAAAAACAGGACCACGACTCCGCTGAAATCATTAAATGCCGAAATACATGCACAAAGCGGACGAAATTATAAGCAGCAAAATCAAATCATGCAGAGAGGTGGGTAAAACAATTATGACTAATTCAAATTCTGATTCAGTTTTTCAAATAAAATACCGTTTGGGAGACGACATATATTGCATGAAGGAAACACAGTGATACCAAGAGAAAGAGCTCTATTCCGACCCGTCTGAGGAATCCGCCACTGAAATTATACCCAAGATACGATGGCAGATCAAATCAATCTCAGCCAACAGAAGAGGGGGGATGTAGCAAGAGCAGCGGTAAGCCAGTAGGACCTCAAGGATTTATTGGCTCAGATGAACAGGCAATTAGAGGCCAGGATCCCAAGCATGGATACACTTAACATGCTAGCGGAGACGGCTAATCGTATCAAGATGAACCAGGGTGCAAGGGGTCGAGAGAACAAGTGAGGAATAGACGAAATCGAAGAAGAGAAGGCCAAGATCATGCAGAGGTTGGTTGATTTAGAAAAGATAAATATTGAGTTACATGCATGGGAATCTTTTGATAGAATAAAATCGCATATCATGGAATTTGAGGAGCATAATAGGATTAAACATGACGTTAGGCTGATAGGGATAGCCAAGAAACCTAATGAAGACATCTATCGAGTTACTGCAGAGGTAATAGAAGCAGTATTCAAAAAGCATCGAAGCATAATTGTAAAGGCAGTACACTCAGGCCAATAGAGGGGACGAACAAGACACACAAATCTGACGCTCATGGACATGGCAACCATAGAGCGTATACTGCGCATGGGTTCCAGACTGAGGAATGGGATCAAGGTGCAAGAGGCCTTAATAGTCATGCAGCGGCAAGGGCTACACAAAGAACTGGCCAAAGCAAGGGAGTTGAACCAAACAGGGATGCACACGAAGGTCAGAAATGGAAAAGTATACCTGCACAAACGAATTAGAGACCAGCCGCCCTGGGGAGACCAGAGGCCATCAGGTCAAAAGGACTGAAGGGAGAGGAAACCTACCCCTTGACACCGATGATACAAGGATCAGATGGGGAAACATCAGTGGAGAGAGCTCTCGCTTTGATACAACCACTATCAGGAGGGAAAAGTGAAAACGTGGTAGGCGAGGAACAGACACACCAAAATGGGCACATAGGCCTAATTTCGATCGCAAAGACCAGGAGACGACCAAGAAGGATAACCAACGGGTCAGAGCATACAGAGAACCCAAAGGACCAGCCCAGGAGAAAGAGGCGTTGACCATATGGTACTAGAACTGCACCGGGTACCCATGGGATGATGGGGAGAGGCTCGAGGAAGCTTATAATTATGATATAATATGTCTGATGGAGACATGGGAACACAATACCAATCGACTGCCAGAGGAAGAGGCGTATCGGCTCTTCACATGTTGTAAAGAGAAAGATTTTAAGATAGGAAGAGGGAGCGCGGGTCTAGCTTGCTATATAAAAGATAGTGTAGCCAATAAGGCATGTATTGTGCATTCAGATATCAATAAAAGATACATGCTGCTAAGCATACAATTACAAAATAAAAAAGATTTAATCATGATTATAGCATATCCACCCCGGGGGGTTCACCTCTATGTAAGGGGGTGGCATGTGCGTTCCAGGGGTCAGGAGAAGCCCCTCCGTATACGGCTCGCCCCCCATAGAAACCCCTATGTATACAGTCTGGTGTTGGTGAAAAATAATACCTGATTCCATACTTTTACGCCTAGTCCAATCCCCATTGACCCTACCCTTAACCGTATTTTTACATCAAGATATCACTAATGTAGCCTACCCTCTACCTTACATTTACATTCAACACCATTTACTCCAAACATTAAACCCTCGTTAGTGCTTGAGCCCAAGTCTGCCCTGGCGTTACCCAGGCCTATACCATCACTTGCAGTTCTACTTACTATTTTGTGTATTACAAACATAGTACTGTTTTATTGAGCAGGTCAGTCCGAGTCTACCTTCTTTATACCCTAGACTCTCCATGAAGAAAGTAAAGCCCCAACAGGAAGGATCATGAATTCCTGAAATAGCATACCGTCACCATAATATCAACACAACAAGAAACAGCAGAATATAGAAGCCTGACCTGCATGGCAAGCTTGTTTCCTGCATGTGAACCTCCATTGATGACATTAAATGCAGGTACTGGCAGGACGAGTTTTGTGTTTCCCACAAGATTTGCTATATGCTGGCATGACGAAATAGTTCAGCATCATAGGTTTCATATAAAATTCAAAATAATTTACAAATGACTATGCTAATACTGGAGCCCATATTTAACGGTAAATTAGATAGATGTCGTTCTCGATCTAAAAATAAATTAAGGAAACAAAGCTCAAACAAATAGATCCAAGTTCATGAATATGTAGCATAATAACAGGGGGTTTCTTTTGTATTTTTGTACGTTTTTTCCTATGGTTTTTATATGATTTGGTGGTCGTATTACATAAGGTGTACTAATTGGTACATCTAGAGTGCGCCAAGTATTTGTATACAACTTATGTTTTTTTTTTTTTTGGCTGTCCTTAATGGTGAAGATCAAAGGGCTTACAACAAAAGCCCTCTTAAAAAAGACAACATCTAAGGGCTTACAATAAAAACCCTCCTTATGAAAAAAAAAAACAAAAAATTAAAAAAAGGGGAAGACATGCAAACCATCGTCAATATGATATTAGGGTTTCAGAAAGGGCTTCATGGAGCCAGAGAACTAGGGCAAGGAGCGATTATGGGCTGATGTAATTTAAAGATGATGAACTCAAGTATATATATATATGTCTAGCAAGATTAGCAATTTACAACAATCGAGTTCCAATGATGATCTAAGCAAAAGCCAAGATATGGTCACTTATTTTACTAGATCATCTTCACAAAATCATCATTCAAGTTTCTAGAACAATATTCTTAGGACAGTAATACCTTGGTCAATAATAGTTTAGCCAATAAAACTATTGAAACACTGTAGCATACATTTACTGTTCATCGGGCATTGACCCGAACACTGTAGCCATGTTGACTCTCGGCATTTCCATTCAAAAATCAAGCTCGAACCTGCTCCTCCTCCATTATATATATTTGTAAGCGTTCTACCCAGCTATATGCATAGTTCCGACGGTTATGGGGAATTATTTTCTTTCCAATCTTGGTCTTCCCAATCCTCGATGATATCCCACAGGACAAGTCTAAGAAAATTAGCTTTTCACAATTATCCCACAGAACTAATTGTTCAACACGGCTTTTCGACCATTGAACCAAATTTGCCTTAACAAAATATTCTTCTTCACCAAATAGATTAACCCTTCAAACATTATACTAACCTTGTGGTGACTTTGTTTTCCAATAGATTAGATCTGCAAGTAGACCTACTGCCACTGCTTCTCATAGGTAAATAATGCAGACATATTAAGCTTATGTTGATCTACACTACTGCCACTGCTTCTCATAGTTAGATCAACACAAATAACCATATCATGTGCTAACTTTGCAGGATTAGGAGATGAATATTTCCATCACTCCTCCTTCAGCTCATAAGCCTGCAAGTCTGACCCTTCCAATACCTTTAGCTTTGCCTTAAATCCATTGAATTTGTTGATAGGTAGAGCCTTGGTAAAGACATCTGCAATTTGATGATTAGTATCCAGATAAAGCATCTCAATTACATTTCTTTCTGCCAGCTCTCTTATAAAATGAATACTCAGCTCAATGTGCTTGGTCCTATCATGCTGCACAGGATTTTTCACTATGGCTATGCAACTTTGGCTATCTGTCCAGATTACTGTGGGTCCAGTTTGTTTACAATACAGTTCATCCATCAACCTTCTCAACCATACAATTTCCTTAGCTACAAGTGAAGATGCAGCATATTCTGCTTCTGCAGAACTCATGGCTATAGTATTTTGTTTCTTGCACCTCCAGGTAATTACTCCACCACCAAAGAAAACTGCATATCCTGAAGTGGACCTTCTAGTGGAGAGATCTCCCCCCCAATCTGCATCACTAAAGCATGTCATAGTTAGATCCTTTGAGTCATAGCATATTCCTTGACTTTGAGTGCCTTTCAAATACTTCAACACACGTTTAGCTGCCTCCCAATGTTCCTTTGTTGCATCATGATTTCTTCTGCTTAGAATATTTACAGCATAAGCAATGTCAGGTCGAGTGCTGTTTGCTAAATAAAGTAGGCAACCCACCAATGCTCGATAGGGTACATTTTCCATCTCTGTAATATCTTCATGAGTGGCTTGTTTAATATCAGTCAACCTGTGCCCTGGAGTCATGGGAATTTTGGCAGGTTTGGCCTCCACTAGATTAAACCTTTTAAGCATATTTTCTATATGCTTACTTTGATGCAATTTGAGCCATCTCTCTTCCTTATTTCTGGTCACCTCAATCCCCAAAAATTTCCTTAACTCCCCTAAGTCTGTCATTTGAAATCTGGCCTTCAGAATACCTTTGCATTTATTTAGTATATTCAATGAAGTTGCCACCATGATACAGTCATCTACATAAAGGGCAATAATGCAGTAGTCTTTATCTTGCTCCAACCTGTAGAGATTACCATCATTATGAAGTTTGTTAAATCCATGTTCTTGCAAGAACTGATTTATGCACATGTACCATTCCCTGGGTGACTGCTTCAATCCATACATTGCTTTATTTAACTTCCAGATCATATTCTTGCCTAGTTCATAGCCTGGTGGTTGCCTCAAGTATGCTTCTTCTTCTAATGTTGCATTTAAGAATGCTGTTTTGACATCCATGTGATGTATTTCCAGTTTCATGGCATTTGCCATGGCCAGCAATATTCTGATGCTTGTTAATTTGACTAGTGGAGAATATGTTTCATCATAATCTCTTCCTTTTTTCTGAGTATATCCCTGTGCTACCAATCTAGCTTTATATTTCTTGGTCCCATCTGGATTAAGTTTAATTCTGAATAGCCATTTGCTACCAATGATATTATGCTTACCATCTGATTTTATCAGATCATAAGTTTTAGTGTCCTCAAACGATTTGAGTTCATCATTCATAGCTGCTATCCACTTATCTCTGTCAACGTTTTCTTGTACCTCTTCATAGCTTTGAGGAATTATTTCATCTTCTAATATTGCCATAATATATTCATGTTCATGTTCAGCTGTCTTTGCTTCAATTCTTTTACTTCTTCCCCTCTCATTTCTGCCATAAGTTTGATCATCTAATTTAGCTTCTTCTACAAGCTTTTCTGCTTGAGTTTTTCTTTTCTTCTTCTCATGATATTCCTTTATGGGTTCATCACTTGCTTGACCTAGGTCTGTATTGTCTTCAGATCTTACTTGTTCCAGCTCATTTGTTTCCTTTGAAATTTCTGGTATTTCTAGCTCCTCATAATCATCTTCTTCAAATTCCACCTTTGGAGTTTGTTCAGACCTATCTGGTTGAATTCTGTTACCTTTCTTGAATTTGTGTTTGTATAACACTTTTTCATTAAATAATACATCCCTACTGATTCTGATTTCTTTGGACTCAGGCAAATAAACTCTATACCCTTTGGATTCTTTGTCATATCCTACCAAAAAACCTTTTTCTGCCCTGTTATCTAACTTTTTCCTTAACTCTGCTGGCACATGCACATAGACCATACAGCCATATACCTTAAACTTTTCATAGTTTAGCTTACTCTCTGAGTCCCATAACAGCAAAGGAATGTTCCCTTGCAAACTTCTTGAAGGTAGCATATTTTGAATATTAACAGCTGTATAAAGTGCCTCTTCCCATAAGAAGTTTGGTAGGCCACTTTCCTTTAACATAGATCTGACTGCATCCAATAAGGTTCTATTCTTTCTTTCTGAAACTCCATTCTGTTGAGGTGAGTATCTGCATGTTAATTGTCTCTTGATTCCATGTGAGATGCAAAAGGATTTGAATTGACCTGCTATGTACTCTCCTCCTCTATCTGATCTAATACATTTTACTTTGGCACCTGTTTCTCGTTCTTTTTCTGCAACATATTGTTTGAATGCAATTATTGCTTGTGACTTTCTGGTTAAGCAATATGTGGTACACATTCTGCTATAATCATCTGTGAAGGTTATGAAATATCTCTTATTTGTTCTGCTCTTGATGTTTAAAGGGCCACATAAATCTGAATGAACCAGCTCAAGCTTATGTTGTGATCTATTTTTCCTTTTATGAAATGGTAACCTGCTCAGCTTACCCAAAGCACATCCCTCACATATATGATCCTGTCTAGTTGTGTTTTCCAAACTTATATGACCTTGCTTGTGAAGTGCTTCTAATTTTTTATAATTTGTATGGGCAAGTCTATTATGCCACATATCTAAATCCACTTCCTGAACTGCATTAATTGAATGATGAACAATATTTTCCAAGCCATACAAGTTCCCCACACGTTTACCATAAAACTTTATTTCATTATTCAACATGATATTGCACTGATCAGCATCAAATTCAACTTTATATCCTAAATCACATAACTGACTAACTGATATTAAGTTTTTGATAATTCCAGGCACACACAACACATTCTGAATGTTTATAACATTTCCAGCCAAATCTGTTAACTGCAATAGTCCTCTTCCTTGAACCTCTTGAACAGCTCCATTTCCAACTTGAATCTTCCTTGAACTTGCATTGGTCATATTCTTCAAGAGATCAGTAGTTTGTACTATTGATCTTTCAGCTCCACTATCAACTATCAAATGATCAGAAGTGTTAGTTGACATATTCTCATTAACAATTGCAAATTCATGAGATACCTCATCCTCATTTTCTTCATTTGCATTGTCTTCTTGTTCCCTTGCCACATAGGCTTTTTCAGTGCCACGTCCTCTGCCACCTCTTGCAGATCTGGCTTCTCCTCTGCCTCTTGCAGACCTACCATAACCTTTAGGAGTAGGACATTTTGAAGCCATGTGTCCTTTGCCACCACATGTGTAGCAGTTGAAATCCCTCTTTAATTTTGGACATTCATTCTTATAATGTCCTTTTTCATGGCAGTTATAGCATGTTACTTTATCCTTTCTCTTAAGCAACAGAATTTCAGGAGTTTCATCAGCTTGATTTTGCCTTAATATTTTCTTCTGCTCCCACTCAGTTCTTAATATATTTTCTGCCTCTTCTCTTGATTTACTTGAGTTTCTTATAAATAAGGCTAGTGTCTCATTTTCACCAATTGCTCTAGATATTTGCAATACCTGACTTCTTTCAGAAATGACCACTCCTGCTCCATTTAGGTCAGCAATAAGATTATCAAATTTGTTGAAGAATTCTGTTACATCCTCTTCTTCCTTAAGCTTTAAACCCCTTAATTCATTCTCAAGCAGATCTATTTGTGAGGATGTCTTTTCTTCATAGTGTTTGAGCAGAAACTTCCACATCTCTCTGGGACTTAATGTTCTTAATTTCAAACGTATAGTTGGACTAACCTTGCACGTGATGATGCCTTGTGCTTCCCTTGTTTTAGCCAACAATGATTTTCCTCCTGCTCCAGATGCTCCAGCACTTGCTCCTGCACCTCCTGAAGTTTCAGTCCCTGCTGCAGCCTTTCCTGCTGCTCCAACAATTGAACTGGATGAACCTGTCCTTGTAAGCACTCCTGTACCTACTGTTCCTGCTGGATCTACCAGATCCCACAGATCCTCCACTTCTAGTATGTGAGCTATAGCATCCTTCCAGACTTGGAACCCTGGACCTCCTTTGTATACTTCTACAGTATTCAATAGTGATGCACCAAATCTGCTAGACATGTTTACAGGCTCTGATACCAATGATGTAATTTAAAGATGATGAACTCAAGTATATATATATATGTCTAGCAAGATTAGCAATTTACAACAATCGAGTTCCAATGATGATCTAAGCAAAAGCCAAGATATGGTCACTTATTTTACTAGATCATCTTCACAAAATCATCATTCAAGTTTCTAGAACAATATTCTTAGGACAGTAATACCTTGGTCAATAATAGTTTAGCCAATAAAACTATTGAAACACTGTAGCATACATTTACTGTTCATCGGGCATTGACCCGAACACTGTAGCCATGTTGACTCTCGGCATTTCCATTCAAAAATCAAGCTCGAACCTGCTCCTCCTCCATTATATATATTTGTAAGCGTTCTACCCAGCTATATGCATAGTTCCGACGGTTATGGGGAATTATTTTCTTTCCAATCTTGGTCTTCCCAATCCTCGATGATATCCCACAGGACAAGTCTAAGAAAATTAGCTTTTCACAATTATCCCACAGAACTAATTGTTCAACACGGCTTTTCGACCATTGAACCAAATTTGCCTTAACAAAATATTCTTCTTCACCAAATAGATTAACCCTTCAAACATTATACTAACCTTGTGGTGACTTTGTTTTCCAATAGATTAGATCTGCAAGTAGACCTACTGCCACTGCTTCTCATAGGTAAATAATGCAGACATATTAAGCTTATGTTGATCTACACTACTGCCACTGCTTCTCATAGTTAGATCAACACAAATAACCACATCATGTGCTAACTTTGCAGGATTAGGAGATGAATATTTCCATCATGGGCAAGGAGCAGTTATGGGCTGCATCTTCCCCTACAGATTTGGTTGTTGCCTTCGGCTTCTGGCTTTTGTATCTTTCTATAAAGCTGAAGAAATGGCGCAGAAGGATGGAGCTTGGAGCTGCTTGGCATCATTCGGTTTAAAATTTCTGTGCGTTCTACTCAGGTCTTTGATGATATGTGCCTTTGCAGGATGGCTTCTCATATGGATAATGCGACCCACTTCCAGATGGAAACCCTTCTGGAAGTCTGTCAACAAAAAATACACGTTCTTTGGCACCTCAGGTTTGGATTTGCTTATATGTTGCTTTTGATGGCAATTAATAGCATATCTAAAGAATGTCATTTATGGCCTTAAAGAATTTCGTGCCTGTTTACTTACCAAAGGCTCTGTTTTAAAAATTCTCGTTGTGAGAATAGGAGATGGTTCTCGCAAATTGTCTTTGATTGCGGTTGATCATATCATCTAATGTATCATGCTTGAAGTGCATTATATCTGATTTGATTCTTGCTTATTTGCAGAGCCATTTCTAATTTTCTTCAGTTGCCAAATATTAATCATTTCACTTGTCGGTACGATTTACTTAAGGATCAAAGTGAAAAAGAAGGATGTGTATGTGAATTGAACACACCACGCCAGATCTCGCTTATTTTGGAATGTGTATTCTCCTTAACCACGTAACCTTTCCGGTGAAGTGCTAAACGCCCACAGAGGTCGCTTATGATTAGAAGTTTCAGAACCATTGGAGCTGGCCGATTTGCAGTGGGAGCTAGCCGATTTGCTCCATGATGCAACATACTGAAGGTTTTATGCAATGATAGATAGTAACTATGTTTTAGGGCTTGTGGTACTCTGCAAAGATCTAGCAAAGCTAGAGAATTGCTAATCAACGTAAACTCATAGATGTTGATTCTCGGTGATCTTGTACGATTAATGTTCTTGTTATGAAGGATGACGAGCGAGCCCGGCGTGGCCCAGTGCCACGCAGACATCCGAAGTTAGTCGATGGTGGTTGGATGTTTGCTTATTGATATTCATGGAGAAACGCGACCTATGGGCATATGGCGTAAACGGTTCACGGCGCTTAGGCGCAACAACCCTAGATTATGCATGCAATGATGTAGAAAGGTGGGAAAGGATGGATTTTAGAATTTGAAGATAGGAAACATTGGAGTGTGTTCAAAATGATGCATGAGGAATGCTTTCAGAGGAATGCTAGAGCTGCATGTATTCGGCATATACCTGTTCCTTGTTTTCAGCCCGTTGAAGATTATTTTACAAGGATGCCCCCATCTACTTTTGCAAGACCTGCCTACAGATATAATAGATATTCTGAAGCAGATTCAGATATGGGTTCAAGCAGTCGGATTCTTTATGATATGGATAGTGAAGATGAGGAATGGTTGACCCAGTCCTGCAGCGGCGATGAAAATATGCTGCCTAACGTCTTGGAGCTTACGTTCGAGCAGATTGTAGATAGGTTGGAGAAAGCTGCTCATGTGCAGCAAAATGATGTTTTATCTGCAGATGCAGCAATGGAGCTTTGTGAAGGTCTTGCCTCATTGGAAGTTGTGGGGAGGGTTTATGCCCATTGGTTGATTCTCACTATGACATAAAATGTGGTTTATACGTTTTAATTTGTTCTATTTTTCTTGCTAATTGTTGTAGAATGTTGCATTGCATATAGTCCTCAAATTTCAGATAAAAGGAAATGAGATATTACGTGATTACAATGTTTCTAGCATTAAGAGTTGCCTCCTATGAATATGTTAGTTTCAACGAGTCTCAGATGTGTTTTCTTTTAGAAAACACACCCATATTGAATGTTTGTTTTTTGATATACTACTTTTATAATCTTCATTGACTAAATAATATGCTTCTTTAGCGAATGTAATTAAATTACATTATGCTATAATATTAGAGTTTCTTAGGCTTCATATTATTATTTGTTTTTTTTTTTCATAATGCTACATATTGGATATTCCTACATGTTTTACATCCGATATATTATTAATTATAAAATATAACATCAACTCATCCAAGTGTTTAGTGACGACGTTTGTTTTTGCCCCGAAGGGGCAAAATTTTTTTTTAAACCTATAACAAAAACCATTACATTACACGCCTTTATATTAAATCCCCCTTCAAACCCCCTTTGGTTAGGGTGCATATTCACACGGGGGGTGGCTCCGGGCAGCGAGAGCCCCTATAATTATGTTTTGTACGTACAAAATCAACATCATATAGTATAATGCCTGAAATCTTATAGTATTTTGCAACTTTTGTTATACAGTATAGCAAATTCCATACATTCATACCCCACAAACGAGGAACTTTGTGTACGGTGTAGATTACGGAATTAGGA
Source organism: Isoetes taiwanensis (assembly GCA_021234155.1). NCBI lineage: Eukaryota > Viridiplantae > Streptophyta > Lycopodiopsida > Isoetales > Isoetaceae > Isoetes > Isoetes taiwanensis. Next base: position 7,427,684 of record JAJEKV010000023.1, read on the forward strand.
GTGAATATGCCTATCCGACAGCTCTCATTGCCCGGAGTCACCCCCCGTGTGAATATGCACCCTAACCAAAGGGGGTTTGAAGGGGGATTTAATATAAAGGCGTGTAATGTAATGGTTTTTGTTATAGGTTTAAGCAATTAACCTGGTAGGAATTTTGATTGATACCTGGTAAAGTGGAATTTTGTTTATAGCTGCCCCAACTCTACAAATGGCTAGAGACACTGCTAAGATGGCATTGGCACCCAGCTGAGAAAGAACATCAAACAATAAGCTTCAAGATACTAACATTACAAATTCACATAACCACCATTATTCAAAGCCTACCTTTTGCTTGCACCACCCCCACTCGTTTTGAGTACCATCTAATTCACGAACCATTAAGTTATCAAGTCCAACTTGATCTGTTGGGTTCTGCATGTGCACAAAGCGTAAATATTGCACTTTACAAAGCTTTCTTAAACCTTATTGCAGCTTGATTACCTTCCCAATAAGAGCTGCGCACATTGATTGAGGATAGCAGGAATCGCCGGCAGAACCTGTACTGTTGTTTCGTGGATTTTGCAAAGGAATTCGACACAGTACCCCGCAACAAGTTATGGGACAGATTGCAGCAGCTGGGGACCCCCATGGACTTGCAGAATGCAGTATATAGGCTGTACGAGGCATGCTCAGGCCGTATCACATCAGCAACACAGCCGGTGACCAGTAGCATTGGAGTGCGTCAGGGTTGCCCTCTCTCCCCCACACTCTTTGGCCTGTACATTGATCAGTTGGAAGATTGGCTCTCTGAGCATGGAGGTGCGGGCGCACATCTCATGCATCACACAATCCGGCAACTCATATATGCTGACGATGTCAACCTCATGGTAACTTGGCCAAAACTAGGGTGCTGCTAGTTGCATCATCCCGTCAGCCAAGGCTTCCCACGTTCACTTACCAGGGGCAAGAGGTAGAGGTGGCTCTGACCTACAAGTACTTGGGGATTGAGTTCTTAACTACCACCCATTGGGATGCGGCTATCAGGTTGCGGGTCACGGCGGGCTGGAAAACACTATATGCCATGCAGAATGCTGACCATAAGGCGAGTTGTATGCCCGGGGTCACCAAATACATTTGTTTCGGGCCTTGGTTGAGCCGGTCCTTTTGTATGGGGGCGGTGTGGGTCCGGTGATATCCCTCAACACCGGAATGACTTCGATCAAAAGCGTAGGCCTTCTTGCACGGGCCCCGGGGTGAAGTCCACGCCCGCACCAGATCCTACTCCAGAAAACAGGTTTTCTACCCCTTCAACGGCTGCATTGGAATGCCATATCGCTTTACTTCCAAAAGGTGGTCGCTATGGCTGATACACGCTTGCCCCACCTTGCTTTAGGCCACGGCAATGGGTCCCCAATGCCCGAAATCTGTTGGAAAGACAAGCAAACTTCGTGGTTCTCACGCAAGGGTGTGCAGTGCAAACAGATGCATCTACAGTCGACAAAGAAAGATCAATGAGGCACTTAAACTATACCTTGATGCTACTTTCCTTCGCAAGCCGTGGGATGCGAGGCTCGACGCATGTTAAGTCGGCACACTATCGCCAGCAAGTCAATCCTAGGCTCACAAGAGGCCCACACCCGAGCATTTGTACACCCATCTACCCATGAAGAAGCCGCAGACTTATAGCTTCCATTCAAGACGGGGCACATCGCCTCCCATTGAAACAGGCGCTGGGCTCCGGGAAGCACGAGAGCAAAGGCTTTGCGCTGTTGCCACCGTATGCCATTGAGGATGAATGTCATGCCCTCCAGATCTGCCCAGCATTTGCCCATATCCGGGAGCGATATGTTCGACATTAGTGCCCGGCCACCGTTGCATCGCTTATTGACTACTGGCCGCTGGGTTTGTTGGGGTCGTACCTCCAGGAGGTTATGGATGCACGGACTCGTTTGTGTCCTATGGGACGGTATTGAACTGTCCTATGCAATTGTACAGTGTGCCAGCAGGCTTATTACTGCTAAGGTTTTTCCCTCGAAAACCCTTCGGGGCGGGGGTTTTTTAATCCTGTCAGTAATATGCTTGCTGCTCTCTTTTTGTTTGGGTCCCATAGGTCAATTGGTCTCCGTGGATGCTAAAACCCTATTCTATTCTATTCTAATATAGTTGTGAATGTTAGCAACAGCCTGCAAATGATAATATGAACTTTAATGACATTCCATATAAATAATCACAATGCTTATTATTTGGATGATAAACCTTTGAAATACCCTTTCCAAGGTAATCCTTTCCTCCATCTCTCAATTCAAGTGCTTCGTATATACTTGATTAACAGAGGATACATGGAGACATGGAGAATGTAAAGGACCATATTTCCAATTTATTCATGATGAACAGTAAAAGCTCACATGAGCAACAAGCAACAATGAGCTTCCCGTTCAAAAAGGTTATGAGATTTATACCCTACCAGTAGAAGCACCACTGGGTACAGCAGCTCTGTAAATGCATCCATCTGAAGTTGTAACACCAACCTGAATAGCAGAAGTGCACAATGAGTTTACACATGCATAATAAGGAGCATTTGATATACTCTCCATGCCACCAGCTACTACTATATCATTCTGGCCTAGCTGAATACTTTGAGCAGCAAACATTATTGCTGTGAACATAAGAACAGAATTATCATAACAATAAGTTATCACAATAGAGAAATCGAGAACACATGTCAATCATATGCAAACTTTATCTGTGCCATACCCTTCATTCCTGATGCGCAGACTTTGTTGACAGTTGTGCAAACCACAGAGGCAGACAAGCCCGCACCCAATGCAGCCTATCTCGCTGGAGTCTGGCCAACATTAGCACTAAGCACATTTCCAAAAAAAACCTCCTGAACCGTATCTGGTTCGATGCCTGCTCGTTGTACCGTACCTAAATAACACAACGCAGAGCAAGCAAAAAAGGTAAATTTGTAAGAAGATAATCTGGGTAGAGATTGAAAACTTACCACGAAAACTGTACAGGGAAGAAAAAATTAAAAACATACCTCCGGAAATACGTATCTGCCTGGCAACCAGCAAAGCATCTAACCCCTTGAACGTATGTCTAAGTGCATACCCCTGCAGGAAAACCGCTCCTCAAACCGTGGAAATACAGCTCCTCCGGCGCCAAAATGTGGGAGACACCTTAAGTATACGTACTTCAAAAACTAAAAAAAAAACCCCTTCATCGCCCACGCACATGTTTTGTACGGAAAAAAGAGGTGAACCCCCCGGGTTACCCACCAAACAGTGACAAACTGGAATTGCTGGACCTGGGGGAGAGTATCATGAAATGGAAGGACCAGGGGCCGATGATACTGATGGGAGACCTGATCAGGAGCAAGCACAAATCACAAGTGTAAACGAGATAAGTGGATGGATACAAACCGCGAGACCACAAGAATGGAAAAGAAGTACAGAGGACAAGGCGGAAATCAATACCAAAGGCGAGTTACTGATAGAGGTATTCACGACAGCAGGGGTCATTATAGCCAACGGGGTATAAAGATGGAGTGGATCAGGGGAATTCATGAGTCAGAATACACATAGGAAAAGTATAGTCGATTATGTAATCTTGAACGACAAAGCCGAGGCAAACATCTCAAGCTTCATACTGGCAGATTGGCCGACTGGGAAACGGGAGAGCCATAGACTCATCCAATTGGCAATAAGGCAGGAAGAACATGCATAGACGGAAGTACCAGACAAAGAAAAAGACACAAACATGAAAATATACTTCCAGAATAAAGACACATAGACCTCCACAGAAAATGCCAGATCAGAGATGGAAAAAAGGGCGTGGGAGAAGCATGGAGCAGACGAGAATCAGGACAGGCTAAATGACATAATAGTGCAGGTGGCGACAGATATTTTTAGGAAAAAAAAAAAGACCTAGGAAGAACCAGGCATTCAGTGCCTCAGTATGGCATGATGAGGAATGCAGGGAACAGAAAAGGAGAGTCAGAGATTACAAAGGCACGAAAACATATCAAACAGAAAAGGTGGCATACCTAAAACTGCTGAAATTGAAACGAAACAAAAACCTATTACAGCACCAATGGGGCTAGCAGACATGCTAAAAAAGCAACCCAGGAGGTTCTGGAATGGACTGAAGGTAAAGGGAGGGGGGAACAGAAAGCCAGAGAATACACAGCAAAATACTCGGGGAATCGAATGGGAAAAATACCTTGAAAAATTATATAAGACAGGGGCCACACCGATGCCAATACCCGCCTCACCAGAAACAAATAGGCCGTGCTTCAGCATACAGGAAGTGATGGTAGCACTACAGAAAATGTCCAATAACAAGGAACCAGATCTTTATGGACTTACCATGAAGCTATTGAAATGTGTACACATAGTAATTGGGAATCAGGTCACTGAGATATTCAATGGCATGATCAGCATGTGGCTACCAGATAGATGGACATACAACAGGGTAACACCTCTGCACAAGGATGGAGATAAGGAAGAACCAGGAAACTACAGGACGATAATGGTAAGCTCTATCTTCGAAAGTGGTTCGGGAAGGTACTGGACAGTAAACTGAAGTACTGGCAGAGACAGAAGAGCTAAAAGCACAAGGACAAGCAGGCTTCAGACCTGAACACTCGACTGCAGATCACTTGGTAACCCTTCGAACATTAATAGAGCAAAGCAAATCACAGGAAAAGAAGATAATATACTGCTTTGTGGATTTCAGAAAAGCACTCGACACTGTCCCAAGGGAAAAGTTGTTGCAGAGATTAGTAGAAATGCAGGCACCAGGAGACGTGGTAGGTCGATTGCACAGTTATACCAGAGAGTATATGCCAAAATGGAGCAGGAAGGACAGACAATAGATTGTGACACAAGAGTTAAACAGGGGTGTCTATTATCCCCAACACTATTTGGTATTTACATTGACGCATTACAGGGCTTCATAGAAGAAAGGCAAGGGGATGCGGATGCCCCCACCCTGGGGGATAACTAAGGTACCTATCATGCTGTATGCTGATGACCTAGGCATGATGGATACCAAGAACAAGGGTATGCACAGGTTATTAGGGCTACTAGATGCTTTCTGTAACAGGATAGGACTAACAGTGAACCTGGAAATAACCAAAATAGTCACATTCGGCACCAAGAGTAGACACAAACCCTTCAAGTATATGGGGGCAGAACTAGAAGAATCGGCAAAATACAAATACATGGAATATGATGCACACGGTATAGGCAAATGGTCTAAGGGAGCGGATGCCAGATTCCAGTCAGCTATCGGAAGTTACTTCAATATGAAAAACTTCTGTAACAGGAGCAGAATAATTGATTGGGAGATCAAATGCTACATGTTTAATACAGTGGTTGCATCGACATAACTATATGGATCAGAGGCATGGGGGCCTGGCCTATCAGACAAGAAATGGGAAAAGCAAGAAGGGATTTTCAGACAATGACACAGGCAGGAATTCAGAGTGCGGTCAAACACACCACTGGCAGTCATGGTATATGAGACGGATAAGAGACCAATGGAGGTAAAAGCCTGGAAAAGGACCATCCGATATTTGCTAAAAGACAACATGGGAGGACACACCAGAAAATTATCAACAATCGCAATCAGCAAATCGGTCAAATCACACATCGTCACAGGTAATGGATGGTTCAGGGAAGTAGCAGTATGGACTAGAGAGATGGGGATGAATCTGAGCGACCTAGTAAGTGAAGGGAAGTGGAATGAAGATTGGGCCAACATAACGACAAGAGCATGGTTACAAAAACACAGCGACCCAAAAACACTCTCGCTGAGAGAAGTCTTCAAACCAGACCAACAGATAGGACAACAAATGTACAGAGACAGTCGATTGGGGAAAACAAGAAGAGACACCTTGGCAAGAGATTTAAGATGGGGAGCCACGATCTAAGAATCGAGAAAGACAGATGGAGGAAAGTGGAAAGGGAAAACCGAGTTTGTAGAAACTGTGACACAGGGGAGTAGAGAACGAGAACCACATGCTCAACGATTGTACAACATATGAAGACATCAGAAGCAAATATATGCTTATAAGATGGGGACAACCAATGGCAAGAGCAGATACAAAAGCGGATCCAGACGCAATCAGGAAAATGATAACTAGACACCGGGAGGTGCACAGAGAAAGAGGGCTGGTAATATGAACCATTGAAAAGGTGGGACATTAAAGCCCAAAAAAACACAGCTAAAAGCTGATGATAATGACGCACCACCATGCGGTCATGATGCCGATTATAAGTGGGGTGCCAATATCAATAGAAAATAAGACAAGCCCTCCGAAAGGGCTACAGAGCTCGCCCATGCTACATCAGTTCGAGGGCCTCAGGGCACTAAGGACAATAATTATATTCTATTCTATTCTATTGTATTGTATTGTATTCTATTCTATTCTATTCTATTCTATTCTATTCTATTCTATTCTATTCTATTCTATCTAAGTGGAATGAGAATAAATCAAGAAATAAAAAGAAAGTTCTTTTGTGTATCCAAAGTATATTTGAAGTTCAAGTGGAATAAAAAAGCACCTCATAAAATTGTTGTACAAGCCATGTCTACTATGTCACTCCAATGGAATGTTAAATTTATTGACATGATTGAAAAAATTTATTGACAGGATTGAAAATTCATTGGATGAGCATACAATATATCCACAAATCGCTACACACATAGTTGAGCAAACACACACTGTCATGTAAAACAAAAGATATAGTACCATGTAGACCCACTTCCAGCATTCCAATACAATCTATTAAATTTATTGGCACTATCTGAAGATGTTATCAACATTTGAATGTAGCTAAGGTGGCAAAATTAACTTAATTAATTAATTTAATTTTAGCCTAGCTAACTTTAACCCTTTTGGTTTATTTTATAATGGCTAATGTATCCTTACGTACTCATGATGACGTATCACATATAGTGTATAAATACATGGATCGTCATACGATGGCAATGGTGCGACACACTGATTCAGTGTCATTGCATGAGAAGATATGGTTTCCTTTATCAGTCTTGATAATTTAGGATTTTCTAGTTCGGCTACTTTTTTGGTTTTTTTTAAAGCTTACTCTTCTAAGGTTTTAAGATACTTGGCAGTCGAAAAAATTTCTCAACTTTTCGAAAATCGGAAGGAAGATTCAGTTGGTTTTTCAGGCTCCCAATTCTTTTGTTGTTCTCGATGGATCTCACAATTATTCTGTTTTTCACGGTGGTATAGATGCCACTTGCCATCTGCCAGTGCAATTTTTTTCTGCGACCAGATTGCAATCTGTTCAAAACTGGTGGGCGAGGTCTTAGCGATCTGCATTTCCATCGCCATCTGGTGGACCGTCTTACTCTTCACTGGGAGAAGCTCAAGTTCTCTGCCTAAACTCATTCTTCTGTTTTGGCAAGCACGTAATTCTCAAATGTATGGTGTTCCTTGATTTTTATATGCATTACTAACTTTGCATCTCTGTTATGCAGGCAGTTTAGAAAACTAGAATGCCCCATCTCATAATTCATGGGTGCTTTTTTTAATAAGATGGATTGTGCATTTGAAATATTAATGGTGAAGCATAGATTGCTTCTGTGCAGGTATATTCAATCTTTCAAATCCTTCTACATTCCATTTTTCCATCAAGCGACATCATGAATGTTAGTCTCTCAGGGAACGTAATTTAAAATTTGCAATAGTAACTTTGTGTTTTGAGTTTTATTTGCTGTATGTACCGAGTGCGTTTCAGTTAATAATCCATTGCTTATAGTGGTGTTCTTGAGATTAAATACACTGTGATATGCATCTCTATATTGGAAAACAAGGACTTACTTGATACATAACTTGTGGATGTGCTTATAACAGATGCGTTTTCCAAGGTATCTGAGTAGTGTTTGAAAAGCAACAAATTTTAAACTGCAATGCTTTTTCTTGCAAATGGTGTTTAGACATGATATGTGCACAATAGCTTGCATGCTATGGCAATGTTAGAGAGAACTATAGGCACGAGGAGCTTGGTCTAGAATGTCAGCAAATGAAGCTTTCAGAATGATCTACCCCTAGCCTTAATATAGACAGCAGTAGAATGTATTGGAATTTGCTCTGAGATCATTTTTCTCTCTTAACAATTTGCTTTTAGCATCTAGAGTTATTAGAAACAAATTCAGTCAATTAGGTCCCTTTTCTAGATTTTGAGCATCTTCATGATTTAGGTGGCTATTAAATTTGCATATGGAATCAGACTGGCTAATTGCGATTCTTTCTTGCACAACAAAGTTCTTGCTTTTTCTAATGTGAACTTTTGTGAAATTCATTTTGCGAACGTTGGAATATGGGGGTATGCTTGAATTTCTTGGGCTTTTACTTTGATGCCAGATTGTTCAAGTTTTGAAGAATCTATGTCTCAATCTTTCCTCTAGATTCTTTAAGTATCTTTTATTATTTGTATAAAGATCACTTGGCACTTGCCAGCTCAGCTTAAGATAGTATTCTTAAATATTTTACATGTTAATCTCCACCAGTATGTTGATGTTATATTGATTTGTGTCTGGAAATGTTGGCACAACATTAGCTTCAGATATTGATTGAAGCCTAGAGTAAACATGGGTCGCATCCATTTAGGGTATCTTCTTACAAAAGTGTATATTTCTGGATGATGTTCCATTCACGCTTCAAAAATTGGAGGAAATACAGTTTAAAATGATCTTCAAATTTCATATATAAGATGCAGAAAGCAACAAGTCTTTGCAGATTTGCTTACAGCACTACTTTAAAATGATATGCATTGAAGAAGACTGTTGTACAAGTGCTTTAAGTAACTTTTGATTGTTTGCTATGGTTCTACTCACAAATTGCTTTGCAGTTCAAAACGATATTCGAATTTCATATACAATTTGCGCAAAGCAACAACTGCTTGCATATTTGCTTCCATAGAAAAGGAAGGCAACGATTGATTTCTAGAATGTGTAGCTACGGCTCTAGCATACAATGTTCGCTCACTGCCTAGCTCATGGAGCTACCTCTCAGGTAATTCCCTCTTAGGTAATTCCTTTGTCTGAGGTAATTTTGTTTTTGCCTTCTTGGTCTTAAAACGTTTATGCATTCTTCTGTCATTTTTAAAACTTGCTAGAGAATGCAAAATGGAGTGCATCATCACTGCAATTTTCCTCTACATAGTTGCAGTGACAATTTAACAGGTGTAGATATATGAGCAGGGGGCAATAAGATACTAAATCAGAGAAGTGCATTCCGTTCTTATCCAGCAAACACCTACACTATGGCACGTCTTCGCAGCCTCATCTCAACATGCAAGATATGCCAACTGAATTGTTTATCAATAGGCGAATATTCTGATATGATGGCCATTTATTCGACGATATCTTTCTTCTTTATATATGTATGAGTCGTTATTGTTAGTTCGAACTGTTAGGAGCTACAAAGTATTTTTGCCGATGTTGGTATTTGATATCACAACTGAGCTTCAATGCGTCAGAGCGAAGGGATATAATACAAATTTCTTGGGCTTCCTGCACATAGATTAATAATTTGGCTTGCTGAAATATGATATATATTAATGGTGCAATTGCGGTTATAGAGCCTATAATAAAGGCACATCACTTAGGGAGGCGCATGTGCGTAGCAAGGTTGTTCCAACACTTTTCATCAATATACTCCAAAGTACTATCTTAACAGCAAGACATTGCATTTTCTATGTACTCTAATACATTGATTGAACATCTCGAAAGTGTTTTATTTATCCTACATTTAAAACTGTTATGTTATATAATTTCAATTGGAGCTGCATTTTTTGGGTTGCCCCTAGGGGGGCAAACCCTCGTTTATGTGGGTATGTGGGCATATTCAGGTATATGCCAGCATATGCCTAGCATATGCTGGTGACTGCTCAAAACTGGCTGCTGCCTGTAAACTCTCGGTCATCCACCCCATTCCTTCGCAGGCGTGGCTATGGCGCAGCTGGACCCTTCTTCTTCTTCCAAGCATTTTCCTCTGGCTTCCAAGAGAAACCTCTTCCTCGGTTAATCCAGATGTAGGAGTTATTGTTTTGTAGCAAGTTGTCTTAAGATGCCCCAGATTTTCCAGGCCGCAGTCCAGAATGCTAGATGCAGCAGATGAGCATCATGCTGTGAGCAGACGAAAATATAGCCTTATTTTTTAGCCCTAGTCGGAGACGCCGGAGTAGAAGCAGTCTGTAATGGACAGGTATTGGGCATTCCTATGGAGCGAGTATCTGATGGCGCTGATATGTTTTCCTCTTCTCAACAAAGTCACAGCTCCTTACGGGCAGCATTCTTCGTCTTCTTGGGGACCTTCAATGGCAGTCAGAGATGGTTGGGTTCTTATGGAAAGCCCTGCGCTTTGGGGCAGTTTCATCTTCTTTTCAACAGGCCAGCATTCTTCTAAGCTTGTCCCCATCCGTAACGGTCCTATACTGTGCCAATAGGATACTTGTTCAGGTATGTCAGTTGCCCTAATTATTTTGGGGAAATTCTGGAATGGTTTGGCTGGGCCATTTTAACCTGGTCCTTTGCCGGACTTGGCTTCTTCTTGATCACTACTGCAAATCTTATCCCAAGAGCTCTGTCTAACCACCGCTGGTATTTAAAAAAAAATTCCTGACTACCCCAAATAAAGAAAGGCTGTATTGCCTTTTTTGTTGTAGCCTGAAAACTGAACAATTATCCTTCAGCTGACAATATTTATGCTGTCTTGAACTATGTTTAACTATCAGCAAGTATATTTGATTTTGAAAAAGAGGGCTTCCCTGTTGCCTTACATGCTGGTCATTATCTTTTATGGAGTTGAAGAGAGCATTGTAATATTAATTATCAATTTTTTTTTTTTTTTTGAAGGAACGAGATGATTTTTTCATTAATTAAGGAAAAACATACAAAATCCTGTTAAGTCCCATCGAGGCTTAACAAGGCACAATATGATAGTAGGTGACAATATAATTATCCACACAGATGTTTATAAAAGTATCCGGCCAGAATAAGCTTGAAGATATGAAGATTCTTCACAGCAGCAAATGTATCAAAATAGGTAGCCACTTTTGCAAGAATTCACATAGAACGCCCGAGCATGTTGGTGAATAGAAAAAGAGATGCATCCCTGTATTGCCCTTTTGTTGTCACTACTAAAACCTGCACATACAAACAGAAATATTGCAATCATAAAGAGGCCATAGTGCTGACTTTTGCTAAGATCCTTGTTGATGGGATGGTAGGAATAATGGGGCAATTGGGATCATCAGACTGGAAGAGGATATTGAAGCGGGTTGTGAAATTACTAGTTGTATCCAGAGTGTATGAGTATTCTTTCCACAACTGGTCTTTGATCAGTCTATAATAATCTTGCTGTACCATGAGCAGAATAAGATTGCCATAAGCATCAGCTAGCATCCTGTGCGTATAGTATAGTTCTCTGTATCTCAAGAATTGCCTTTCTGTAAATTCATGGTGATGCTTTTCCATGAACCTAAATAAGTAGACTGTTTGCATCACTTCTCTTGAGAAGATTGAAGCCCATAACCTTTCCGATTTTGTCCTAACCTCCTCATCATCTACTACCTGCTTATGTGTCCAATGATTATGTGGAGGATAGCAGACTTGATGCTCATGTATTCTGTGTTCACCATATCTGGCCACTTCATTTCTCAAAGAGGCCCCATCCTTAGTGACAAAGTATCTGTTTGTATGTGGACCTCTGCATAACTCCATGTATCCTAAGCAAAAAAAACTCAGTTAGCATTTGTAAATGTGAGCCTGGAAATGAACAAAAGATGATACCCCACAAATTCACCAATTTGATCCCAACACCTGTCATAATTGTCAGCAAATAATTTCCTCGTTTGCATTTTAGATGTAAATTTATGGTTGTATGCTGCAACTTGATGCATTTATGGGTCTGTACTGGAGAATAACAGGCTATCAAATTGTACAGGGCTTCCAATAGAGTAATTCCAAATCAGAAGGATTCATTGATCTTGAGCCAATTATCTTGATGCTCTTTTGCCATGCAAAACAACTATTATGATCTTTATCTTCAGGAAAAACAAGCATCTACATGCAAAATTGTAGCGTGAAGCTTCATGTCCCACAAAGGCAATGGGAGTACATTCTACTATCAGATTACTTGTTCATGTGACCCAATTACTGGCATGCATCTAGTAGATGAGCTTCTTTTAAAGGGGTTAAATGGAGGCCTGATTATCAATTTTCTTTAGCCAATATGCGCCGCAGTGTGATCACATTTAGACATAGAAGTACTGGCAGCTACATAGCCATGACCATTCTTGCACTTGCCACATGGGTCTCATACTTCTGCTGAATGTCATAGAGTCATCTACATTGTGTATGGCTTATGTCAAGACCCCATGGGGTGGGGTTGTGTTTTCACGACTGACTTGTTCCTCATAAACTTCTTCAGAAACCAACAAATAATGGCCAATATAATGGTATTTTTGGGTCAGAGAGCTAAAAGCTACTAAGTGGAAGTCCTCATTAACTAATTAAATACATGTTTAGTACAGAATGTTTATTCTGCATATTCAGCACTTTCCCCGTGCGAGATTGCAACTTACTAAGATGTTTTTTCTTTCTCCTTTAATCTGGAAATGTTGAATACCATGAAGTGTTGTTATAGCCATCATTGGTGGACTTTAGCCAGTCTTGTTGCAGGAGGAAAAACTTCACTTCCTATTTTCATTAGCTTGTTGAAATTGGTCTCATATACCTATTTGATCCAATGCCAAATTGACATGTTTACGGACAAGTTAACTACCTGGAATTCTCTTGTAGAACTTGGGAGTTAGGAAGGGTGAAGCAAGTGCTGTTACACGCAACCTCCTCAGCAGCTTAGATTCCAGGCTTGCCCCAAGGAGGTCCAAGAACCATCACCACTCTCTTCATCAAAGTCAACTGGCTGCTTCTTCACTAGGAAATATTCCTCAAGCCAAAAACGATCAAACAGCAGTCTGTCACCAAAGAAGCACATTTTTCGCAATGGACATCTGGTTCACGACCATAGAGATCATACAATAGGCCTTATGGCAGTCTGCATGCTGCGTTGGTCAACTTTATATGAGGAACACAAGCGAACACTCTTTAGTGCCATATCCATGATTTTTCCCCTAAAACACCTTAAATGATGTTGGATTCTTTGAAGCCTAAAGGCTTTATAGGACTACAATTCAGGAGATAAGCTGCAAGTGGACACTACTTTCCCAAAAATATAGCCTCTGGAGTTCATTTTCTCCTTTCGACGAGATCATTTTGCTGTGTATATAGAGCGGACTCAGCTGTCTCAAGATGCCCTGCTCATCTAATAAGCAGAAAATTCCTTGCTGGCATGCTCCCAAAGAGATTTTCATGTTTCCTTTAGATGTCTTGTTCAGCTAGATAGGCATAAATTTATTTGGGGGAAAACTCCCCATCTCTGTCCTAAACTTCCGTGTTCTCTGCTTAAACATTTAGACGATTGAGAAATTTTGATTCGTATTAAAATCAAGTCATCATAGCGAAGTGCCACAAGTCTCCGTTTTTGTCCGTAAAACAGAAACAGTACATGACATCTATGCATTCCTTTGGAAAGAGCTTGGCAAGACAAGGTGCGTTATGGTATGATGAATGCATCCATGGTATGATGCATTATTTCCTTGGAAAAAGTGTCAATAAGTTGAAGGCTGCTCATGAAAGTCTTTTGCCCTTGACTGTACACATTCCCAATACCAGAAAGTGAAAGATGGCTTTCTGTCCACCTCAGCCGATATAACTTATATCCTAGTAAGCCTATACGTGTTAAGATCAGCAACTCGTCCACTTCAGCACATAAATTTATTCTTCATATTTCCAATACATCTAATAATACACCTGAAACAACATTCTCACTAACTTGAGGCTCCAATCCTGATCATCAACCAGTCAACAGTTTAGTTCTTTCAAGTTGCGAACGGACTTATCGCAAACATTCCTAGAAGACCCAATGTGCTTGAGCACTATATTGGTATCAAATTGGTATCAAATAGAATGACTGTAAGTGACCGTAGCACCACAGAACGCCTAAGATTTATTAATGATTATGGAAGACCCATAGTGTCTATGAGACTAGAAGCATTGGAAAATCCATATGGTTTATGAGACCGAAAACATAAAAATTGTGGATGTGCAAGGAGGGTATTGGTCTCTCTTTGCTATGGAGGAGAAAACCAGCCAGCTAATAGAAAATGTGTTTTTAGGTCTAGGATTTCCATATGGATAAGTAGGACAATGATTTTGACATAATAGGGATGCACTACTAGTCTTCCCTTTGTGAAAGAAAAAAGCAATAAAATGGTGTCTTTTAGTCCTCACTCTTACTAAAAAAAAAAAAAAAAAAAAAAACATTGGTCTTTGAAAACTTTATCTTACCATCATTGAATATTTATGAATTTTATATATGAGATGATGGAATGGTAAAGGAGTTGTTATATGTGGGATGATAAATGTCCATCCTTTAAGAAATAAAATAACCACTATAAAGAATTTGATGACAAATATTTGCTAAATATGACAAATAAAGTTTGACATCTGTTACTAGATGCTCCCTTGGGTGTTACTAGAGGAGGGTACAAAGGCATCTAATAGATGCGCTCCTCTTTTTCCAAACATTTTTCTAGGATGTTCATCTTGAGGATCCTGACAATTTAGGTTATCTTTTTGGACCCAGAGCTACATTTTCCTACTCATTCGTTGCAAGGTTTGGGTTAAAGCATGGTATAGTGTCTTATTTTAGTTGTCCCCCTGTCCCCCCCTAATTAGTTCGAAAATTAGTTCGAAAGGTAGTTAGCCACTTACCTATTTTCGTTTCTTGCTTCAACCACCACCGCCCGCCCGAGAGAATTCAAAATTTGGGGGAGAATTTTCGGTGCACCATCACTGATCACTGATGAAGAAGAATGTATGGACTTTCTCCTAAGATTTGGGTCTGACAGAAGATCAAATTCGGCCTTACAAGAATGTAGAGCCTTTTTGCATACTTTCTTTCGAAGACAAAATTTCGGGTCTGTTGCTTTGCTTTGAATCCAAGATTTCTTTCATTGTAATTTGATTTCAATAGACATGACTTTGCGTTGTTTTTTATTTGCATGTACCTTTGGTTTCCTTAAAATTTTTCGGGTCTCTTATTATTTGCAGAAGATCAAATTCGAATTTCAAGAATGTAAGGCCTCTTGAAATTTCGTTTGAAGACTAAAATTTGGGTATGTTGCCATTCAAAGTTTGCTTTTAATCACAGATTATTCTCATTCTAGCAATTAAAATTGATTGTAGTGCTCTCTTTGTTTTGTGTTTGATTTGCATGTAGATTTGGTTTCCTTCTTGTAATCATCCATAAAAATATATCCGGCATGCATTCAAGAGCCATGCATGAAAAATATATCCGGTTTAATGTGGTGAATTCTGATTTTTTTTTTTTTTGGCATATTGAAGACTTAAAGTATTACGCTATGTAATTCCTTTTCTATATGATACTTTCTTACGTCTCGTTAATTTTGTAAGCAGGGACTATTATAGGTGCGAAGGTGGCGTTTGCGAGCAATCAAGATGGAAGAAGTGGAGCAAAGAAACTTTATGGGAAAGAGGAAGAGGACAAGAGAGCAGGAGACTCTAAAGAAGAGGAAACAAAGAAAGAGAAAAAAAGAAGAGAAGAATGCTTTGATGCTGGAGTCCAAAGCTTATGCCAATCAAGTGAGTAAACAAAAGATTGTGTCTAATCTAGTGTTCTCATTCAAAAGGCAAGTTTGTCAAATGGATTTGGAAGATAAAAGGGAAGTGCTAAATGATTTCTTGAAGCACAAAGAAATGAAGGATGTCACTGCTGATCACTTGAAGGATTCAGAAGTCAAAAGCCATGTGATTGAGAACATTCGAGAATCTATTCAGACTATAAAAGGATCTAGTAGTTTAGATTCTATGGCTGCAAGAAGAAGTGTACTTGCCATGTCTATTGGGAAGGAGACTTTAAATCAAGCTATTAGCAAGAGAAGTTTGGGAAAAGTTTTGGGAGTCCATCCTAGATGTATTGCGCAGACCAAGGAAAAACGTAAAGAAGTGGAGTTTAATAAGGAGGGATGGGTATATTTTAGAAGGTCACGGAGGTTTGATTTAATTGACAAATATGTCATCGAACTGGTTCAAAGTTTTTGGGACACAAATACAAGAGTTTCCCCTAATGCAAAGGATGTGAAGTTCAAAGACCGAAAAGAAATGTGAAGGAGGAACATGCTACACATTATCCGGAGGATACTCAGTGCAAATTATCTTTTGTTGATTTTTGGTGATATGTGCATCATTTGTAGATGTAGTTGTTGTTGCAAAATTTTATGTAGATGTAGTTGGTGTTGCAAAATGCAAGGTTTGAAGTACAGTTCTTAATATGCAACTTAAACATTTCGAGCTGCTGCAGCTTGGTGGTCGAGATTCAACTTAGGTTGTTAGTCCGCAGCTTGATGTTGCGCTTAGTGTTTGAGCTCCATTACATAGTTTCAGTTTGTGTTGCAGAGAGCATGTTAAATAGTTAGACTACAGTTAGTGTTTCAGCAAGTGTTCGAGTTATGTCAGTGGTTGCAGTTTGTGATTATGTTTGTTGCAGTTACAGTTGGTGTTGCAGTTATGACCATTAGTTGCAGGTTGTATGTTTGTAGTTTGTGTTTCTGTTGTCATAGTGAGTTACAGTGGCAGTTTATAGTTGCAGTTAGAGTAGAGTTACATGTTCATGTGTACTTGTTATTTGACATGCTACTCACATATTTCTTGATTATGTTTTGCAGTCAGAGATGTTCATTAAATTCAAAGAGCAAAGACCCATAAATTACAATTGGCCAAAGAGCATTTGAAAAACTAAAACCATGGTATGTAATAAAATTGAAACAGTTCAATTCATGTTGTTGCATTCATCATGTGAGACTGTAGATGCTCTTGGATGGCTTAAATTCACTTAGAAATATGCATGTAGAATGTTGCACCTGTGCATGTGAGGTATGCCAATCTACAGGCCAACTATGTGCTGCCAAGACTAAGAAGTATAAGTCAACCACTCAGCTCTGGCAATCCATATTGTGTCCTAAAGAAGAAAATCAAGAATTCCACAAGAAAGATTGCATTTATGGAGATTGTGAGCAAGGTGGTGTGTCTCTCGCTACTGCAGTGTCCTCTAGAGTTGTCCGAAGAAGGATTTGTGAGTTGGGAGTACTGGGATTATGAGGAAGGAGGTAAGGATAAGTGGGGGAAACCCAAGAAAGTACTCCAACATCTGTGGAGGAAAACAAAACCAAAAGATCTTATGCACACATTGATTGACAGATTGGCAAAGTTTCCAAAGGTGCACAGCTTTAGGCACAAATGGCAAGCGATGCAGTTTAGGGATATGTTAGACAACCTCCCTTTTGGGGTTATTGTATCCGTAGTAGACTTTGCGAGAGAACTTCACAATTCGATTCTGCGGATCAAGTTCAATCTGCGTCTTGGACAAGCAAACAAAGTCACCATTCTTGTACAAATCACATACTATTTGGAGCCTTCATCGGTGATGTCATCAAGGACACCCATTACTATATATCCGATGATACAAAACATGACACACCTGTTCGGTCCAAAGATGCATTTATGATGCATCACGAATTCATGAAAGAACAGGGGCATACATCCAAAAAGCATTGGGTATTTTCGGATGGAGCCGCATCCCAATTCAAAGCTGCCCGCCATTCTATTTTGTAGGAAGGTATTCTCATGAGACACTCATTGAAATGATGTGGAATTTTTTCGGCTCCAATCACGGCAAAGGGGAGCATGATGGGAAGGCTGCAGAGTTGAAACGGTAGCTAAGGGAGATGATGAAGAGATCACAACAAAAAGTAGAATGTGTTCTGATATTGTGAATATAGCCGGGGAGAATTTCCCACTGCTGTTGTTGCTCCATCTTCAAGTGTGAACAAGAAACCAAGAAGAAGGTCGTTTTGGGAAGTGAAAAATGTGGATAGAAAGAATGCATGGGGTCTTTGAGGATCGTGGAGGACACGAGGAACATTCATTACGTGCATGCATTTAACTTAGCATCTCCTACGCAATTGCATATAAGGCGTTTATCTTGTTTTTGTGCATATTGCCTTGATGCACAATGGGAGAAGTGTCTGAACAAGGAATATGTAGATGATTGAGAGCTCGTAGTTGTTGAGCCAAGCAAGGCTATAGCTGATGAATACGAGTTGCTTGTAGATCTGAAAAGAGCTCTATTTTCCGAGATGCAAACCGTGTTGAGTGATTTGGTAAGGGAAGGAGATAACTTCATTTGTCGCAGCTCAAAGGACAATGATGAGGACACTTTATTTTGGATATTATTGTGTACGAAAGAGAAATATGTGGTTCAGACAGATTTTGAAGCCTATGGGAATTGGTTTTATAAAGGGGAAGAAGTTTTAGAGGGAACTTACTACAAAAAAGTCCCAAGATCGCTTACAGGTTACACTTTATGTTCTAACGAGCCAAAAGGCATTGTTTATGCTACCCAAGTTTGCTCAATATGTAGCATAATAACAGGGGGTTTTTTTTATGTTTTTGTACGCTTTTCACAAAGGTTTTCCTAAGATTTCATGGTGTATTCAAATGGATGTACTAATGCGTACATCTAGAGTGCACCATTTCTTAGCCGTTGATTTAACTTTTTTTTTTTCAATGGTCTAACATCCAAGGGCTCACAACAAAAGCCCTCTTTTTATTTTAGGGGCTGAACATGCAAGCCTTGATAGCATTTCAGGGCAAGCATCGAAAAGACCATTTTAGGGTTTTCAGGGCAAGCATCGAAAAGACCATTTTAGGGTTTTATTCCTTCTTCGATTCTATTTTTTTTTTTGCAGGGATCGGCAGGTGAAGGCAAAGGATGAACTCCTTAGTCGGACGAGAGGTTGGGTCTGGTGGGTGTATGAAATCAAAGCCAGTTTCAACAGCTTGCAGCAACAAGGCAGATTTAGAGTTTGCTTTTGTTTGTGCAGGTAGTAGCAGAAAGAGATTCCGGGATGTTTGTTTTAGATGCTGGCGCTCTTGGTAAAG
This sequence comes from Isoetes taiwanensis, assembly GCA_021234155.1. Taxonomy (NCBI): domain Eukaryota; kingdom Viridiplantae; phylum Streptophyta; class Lycopodiopsida; order Isoetales; family Isoetaceae; genus Isoetes; species Isoetes taiwanensis. Next base: position 7,446,785 of record JAJEKV010000023.1, read on the forward strand.
GTCGGGCCTGTATATAAGGGCAGTGATATTAAACTTGAGTTGCTTGCAGCCACATTTAATGGGAAAAGGGTTGCAACCCCAATTACCAAGTCGCCATGGCATGATGAGGGAAATGATATGTTTGGGAGCGATTTTGAAGATCCAGAGATTCGTGATCTAGTTGCTCAGCCTCGAAAGGTGGCAAACTTCATTGAACCAATTACGCCTGTGTTGCAAAAGTATGCTTAATTATATCATGTGGTGTGCAGGTAAGTAGCGTTGAGGTCAACTACGATAAAACATCAAAACAGGTTGATGTCCGCATTTTAAAGTCGTGTCTCTGGGATCAACTTCAGGCAAAGACCACAGTGTTTAGCAATCGCACTTCAATGTTTTGTGCTTAAATCAATTATTTTATGCACGTTTCTTGATTATAGGAACAGAAATGCGCAAGTGAGGTATTGTTCGGACATTTGATGTGGAGCCTTACGTACCGATCGTCTCTTTTCTCTGCATATCTCAATTTTTTGCTACGACTTGGACCCCGACCTACCTTTCTGAAAGAACTTGTGGACGCTTACATGATTTCCGACCTTGTTCCCGAACAAACGGCAAGAATCGCCCGACACAAACACAAAGACTCGGATCGAATCCAAATCCTTTCCATCCCATTCTCATCCTTATATTACTATAAGCCATATCCTTTTTGTATTGCGGGTTATCCAAAGCCATATTAGCTTTTGAAATCCTTTCGGATAAGTCTTGGTCGTTTCTCGGTTGTTCCAAAGAATTTGCAATTGAAGAAATGCCATGAGGAGTGAGTAGCACTATCTTATTGTGTCGAATTTACATACTATCTTATTGTGTCGAATTTACATGTTCGCTCATTCTCTCGCTTACCGCTTTCCGTAAGGAATTTCTTCCATTATTACTTGAAGTTTAATGACGGAGGGTGGCAAAAAGCAATATCACTATATGCCATGTATGTTGCTTTCTCTGTGCCTAATACTCTAGCATATAAGACTCTACATTTCAGCTATCTTGGTTGGAGGTGGAAAGATGAAATGTAAAACATACTATACAAAAAATGATGTCAAATATTACCAGGGCCTCATTATATGCTACTGAGGATAATTTGTTTGCAATAGAAGATGGCTTCCAAGAAATGATGTCAATATTAGCAAGGACCTATTATATGTCTTTAAAGCTGATTTGTTTACAACAAAAGATGGCTTCCAATTCATATCGATAATTTGCATGACTCAACCAAAATTTATGTTGTAGTGAATGGAAAGTATTATTCTTTCATTTCTAGTCTAGTTTGTTTAACAAAATATACCACTCGCATACATGATTATCCTATATTAGCGTGTTGTGAAGGAGGTTGCTAGTTGGTAGAATTTTTCTGAGGACTTGCTATAGGACTAGGTTGCATACTTGTTCAGGACTAAGGTTGCACCCATCTAGGTTATATTAATGAGGCACAAGAAGTACTTGAAAAAATGGCCGAGAAGGATTGGGTATCATAGAATGTGATTCTTGCAAGATATGCTGAACATGAATTTCTCCTCAACGCAATTGAGCTCTAAGGAAATGCTTGGTCATGATTTGATTTTCTGAAATGCCACAGTTTATACATATGCCAGGCATGCATGAAGAGCTTAAAAAAGCTTAAATTATTTCTCAGCAGATGCCGGAAAGGGATGGGTTCAGATGGGTTTAGATGGACTGCCATGGTTGCAGTTTGCGCATTGAAGAAAAAACACTTAAATTGCACAAAAATTGACTCTTTATATTGTGCTTAACTTATTGTTTTCAAGAATCAAATTATGTATGTATGCCATTCTAGACTTGTCTTCTGAAATTGGATTACATGCTCAAGTGTTTCTAAAGTTGTTATATGCATAAGTGTTTCTAAAATTGTTACATGCATATATGCCATCCTTAGTGCCTAAAGGCTTGTGTTAGGGCCCGAAGGGCCCAAAAATTTTTTTAATATAACAATCAACACACAACTACCATTAACATTATTAACACAAACCATTGCATTTAATACATTTAAATTAAAATCCCCCTTAAACCCCCTTTGGTTTGGGTGCATATTCACACGGGGGGTTAAATATTCAGTTACAGTTGGAATGTAGTTAGTGTTGCAGTTCCTGTACTTGAAGCTTTAAGTGAAACAAACAGATCGAAGGGTCTGATTTATATTGTGTGCAGCTATGATGTATGCTGTTATTAAGTTCTTGATGTTTGCTGCTGCATCATCAACAAACAGTTAATTTTTGAAGTCAAATTTTGGACTTCTATTGTACTGTTCTTTTTTCTTGAATAAAACAAATATCCCTCGCCCGGGTTTGGAAATATCGATTGGATGTGTATTTGTATTATCACTGCTTTTTTGATTTGGAAGGGCTCTAAGACAAAACTTCCCGATACAAAACATGAACACTTATATTACAAAACATATTGGAACAAATCAGATTGCATACATAAAGTCCTCGCTCTAAATAGCACCGATACATCAAAAAAGGCCAACCCAAAAGGCCATGCAACCAAATTAGGCAAATATATTTATAAAAAGCATCTTTTCTGCTCCTAGCAGAATTCGCATGCATAGGAAGGACCCATCACTTCATACATGTACCACTCTTGCTGGCGACTTCAGGTTTAGGGCAGATCCGGAAGGAAGTGAACCGTGAACCCTAGAAAAAAAACCAATGGTTATTGCTGGCGTATATCCCACAAGCCTAACCCAAATGAAAGGGCTTCACATATAAGCAATTAAAAAATTATTTCTAGTAAATGGGTTAATGTGGGGGCATGGGATGCCTTCTTGATGCACAGTTGTCTTGGACCTATGCACAAATTTAGGTTGGATTGGTTGTTCATGGACCCCTGGCACCCTGGAATCCATGAGCAGCCATTCCTTTTGCCAAATTTCCGTGAAACTATAGTTAATCTCATTGCTATCCTTTTGCAAAATTTTCGTGAAACTATAGCTAATCTCATTGCTAGTTAATACTGTGAACTTATTCACTACCTATCTGTTACATAAGCGTGAAAATCTAGCTCCATTTCTTTAGCCATAATTCTGTGATCATCACTTGAATATGGTCTACATAAGTTTCATATGGTCAAATTGTTTTACATCACATAAGTTTCTACAATCTACATCACATAAGTTTTAGATTCGAATGTAAAGAATAAATTTATGTAGAACATTCTCTTTACGAAAAAAATCTAGGTATGCTTGCATGGGCTCGGGTTCCGAGGCAAGGACATTGATGGCACCTTTACTGCCGTTTCTATATAATGCCATTTTTTCGCGCGATTTTTTCGTCTTCCACTCACTTCCGACATCCAGTTCCTTGTTCTTCCCATTCAGATCACTCAGTCCTCCAATTTCTTCCAGAGAGACATGGCCAGGATCAAGTACACGGCCAGGAAGGCCGACGCAGAATCCTCCCCGGCTTCCTCCACTTCCAGCAATGGGGGCATGCAAATGACCTTTGTTGCTAAATTTTCATGCAGGGAAGTCAATCGAGTCATTGAGCAAGGAGCTAAAGTTTCTAAGAGAGTTCAGCAGTGGATTGACCGTGTTTTGCCTCATGAGGAGCGCCTTTTGCAGATGACCATGCAATCTGATGGACTTTATCTTTATGTGGAGCTGCAGATGCCCCCTCCTGATCACTAGCCAATATAATGTCCAGCAGCTTAGAGCTTGTTTTTTTTTTTTTTTTGTTTAAGGTTTAGAGCTTCGAGCTTGATTTTTTTTGTAAAGCATCCACCTGATGGTTTTCCTTCTATGTAGTACTGAAAACGTAAACTTTGTGTAATTTCGAGCTTGCTTTTCCTGTAAGACAACCACCTGATGGTTTTTCCTTAATATATGACAGAAACTTTGTGTAATTTCTTATGTCCAGAAACTATGTAATTTCTTTTGTCCAGATCTAGTAATGTGTTTACTTTGTGAATCATCTTTTTCTGCAAGTCCTACTTAAAAATACTGTCAAAGGAAATACAAAAACCAAAGTAGTTACAAATGTTGCACTTCCAAACCAGAGCAACCAAACTGAAGCAAACAAACAAACACATCTAATTGAAATGGACACCACTATCTGTGTTCTCCTTTCAATATCTAGTCTAAATTTGATCTTCCTGTGTTCTCCTTTCATGTTTCTCAAGCTTTTCCACTTTCTCCCTTCTTTTCCGACCCTCCCCTGCTTTTGATCGATTCAATTTCCCCTTTGTTTGCATCCACACATTTTTATCATTGCCAAAATGAAGAGCGATTTTAACCTAAAGCCCAAAACTCTCGCCATTTCTCCATTGTTTTTGGCGCTTCAAAAGAAGATCAGCAATCTCAGCTTTTCAAACTTGAAGGAAATCTCGTCCAAAGGCTCAAATTTTCATTTCCTTTGGCAATTTTCGGATCTTACTCTTCAAAGCAAATTAATGGAGCCTCTTTCCGACCGCAAGACGCCAATATGGGATAATCACCGAAAGATCCCAATTTCCTTGGTGTTATGCCTTCAATTGATCTTTCTACTCGGCATTCCCGAGCCTTATGGTGTCCAAATACCCTCTTGTTGAAGTCCATTCTGATTTGCTTGGGACAATATGCTTCAAAATGAACGGCCTCAACTAGGATCTAAACTTGCTACCGCGGTACCGGTATTCATTTAAACTCTCCTATGGTTTTTGAGAAAATGAAATGTCTTTCCAATTCTCATCATTCTCAAAGTAAACAAAACAGGGGATCAACATAGCTAACCTTTGGTCTCACTTGCTCTCTCTGCAAAAAAAGGCCTTACCATAAATGCTTTTACCATCTTATAAAACTTCTAACCGATTTCTTGCTCATAGGGTACATGGAGCTATGCAGAGGTCATCGAGGAGGAGAAAATTTGATAGAGGAGCGATAGGGTTTGAAGTTCGGGTTTATATGGAGATGAGAGAATTCATGAACACCAGGTCAAGTTCCCTCCCCATAATCAATGGTCTGTCAGACAGATGATCAGAGACAATGAAATAAGCAAGGCAAGAGAAAGGATTTGGGCAAGTATATATACAAGAGAAGTTATGCAAATGATTTACATGTTTTGGTTCATAAACTCGAACCATTATGAATTCACTGAAAGACAGTTCAGCAAATATAGGCAGATGTTCTACACTCACAGAATGTTAGCTGATGCTTATGGCACCCTTATACTTCTCATGGTTCAGCAGGATTTTTACAGATTAATAAGGGATAATCTATGGATGGCCGACTCCTATGTCATGGGAACTGGGTAAAAGCATGCTACGGTGTACCACTTTTGGAACCCTCAAAAATACCTACACTGGGTACTTTTAAAACTGGTACTTTCTGTTTTTTCTTTCCATTAAAATCGATCGAAATTTTTTGAATTGAAGCTCAGTAACATGCCAATCTATAGTACTAGAGGATAACAATACTATTAGAGACTAAAATAAATGAATTAACTCTCAAACTTATTATTTATTGTGGCATTTATGCAAGTTCCCAGTACCCAGTGTTGGGTACTTTTCTGGGTAGTTTCGCACTCCCTAAAAAGTACTTTAGATGGTACACCCTAACATGCTTTCACCCAACTGCTGATTCATTCACTCAATCCTATAACCAACTGTTCAATACTGCCATAAACTCTGATGATCCAAAGATTCCTACTATTCCTGATGAGACATACATTGACAGTATTGCCTCCTTTGAGATGCAATAGTATCTGTTTGGTTTTTGCAGGTTTGTTAACAGAGACAGTTTTTTGCTATTTGGACGAGATATGGGATTACCTCTTTGGAAAAGACCTCAGTTCCTGGCTCTAATCCTCTTCTACAACAAACAGATTAACACAAAAGTATAGGACTCAAGGCTTCAGATCTTTTCTCCAGATCTATTAATGTATTTACTATGTGAATCATCTTTTTCTGCAAGTCCTACTTGGACAAGACCTTAATATATGACAGAAACTTTGTGTAATTTCTTTTGACCAAAAACTGTGTAATTTCTTTTCTCCAGATCTATTAATGTATTTACTATGTGAATCATCTTTTTCTGCAAGTCCTACTTAATACTGTCAAAGGAAATACAAAAACCAAACTAGTTACAACTGATGCACTTCCAAACCAGAGCAGAGGCAATGTTGAACATCAAAAAGTACAAATGCAGTTCAAAAAGTACATCAATTTACATTATCAAGATGGCAACAACATGATCTTTGATCAATCACCAACCATAATCAAACTTCATTATCCAAAATGTAAATGCAAATCTGGCATCAGGTACATCAAGAGTACTTAAACTTTTTCAGGATATCCATTGCTTGCTTAGATTCTTTATCCAACAGATTGGATAGTTTCTTCTCAAGCACGTAGTCTTTCACATTCTCAACTTCCAACAGCCCCGCAAGGAAAGGTTTCAAATGCTCCAAGAGAAAATTACCTTCACGGCGAGATGGCTGATAACTGTTTGGGGTCATTACTGTGCCCGCAGTATTCTTGTAGCCGCGGTATAACATGTCATCAATCAAAACTGTGTTGTGTTCAGCCCATGTTCCCTTGTATCTAGAGTCGTGGTAGACCTTGTTGAGATCTTTCAAAGAATAGGGCTTTTTGCTCACTTTAAATGATGTGTTTGTGCACACATCCGAAAAGTGCCAAGTAAATAGCAACTTGTCTCTAAGACTCCTTGGAAAGGTATGCTTCAGGATTAAATTTGCAAATGACACTTTCGTCAATGTTGTCCGGATAGCAACCCCGAAAGTGCTCCACGCACCATTCCAAAAACTCCAATGCTCTTGGACGCAAAAACCAATATCTTTGAGAGATTGAGATGCTTTGCCTCTGCATCATCTTGAAGGTCACGGGCAATAGTTCCCCTTTCTCAAACAAATTTTGCACAAAACTCCTTCAAGCTCAAAAATTAAAAGCTTCATAGGCAGTTTAAGCCGCTTATTGATTCAAGCAACATAGAGGGACTTGCTATGTATGTCACCGCCACGTTTACTTTTCTTTATAGTAGCCACCGCTCTCTTGTACTTCCCCAGAATTTAAATGTTAAAAACACGCACTAAGTGGAAGTTAAGAGATGGAATTTCTAAGTTACCAGTGAATATGATTCCTCCTCGATCTCAAGGATTGACTTATTTGTTTCGGGCTGCCTATACTCTGCTCCTTCAACGTACAATTCTTTTTCACAGGGTACTCAACATTCTTCTTCTCAAATTGACTGCTTAAGGCCTGGTTAGTCCCTCTTTTCTCCTTACATGGACTGTGATCAACTTTGCTTTTCATACTAGGTGATGATGCAAGATCACTTAGTTCTTGTCCATGATATGGCCTCTCCTAAGATATGTTCTTTATCTGCAAACACTTTAAATATTGTAAGGACTAAGAATTCACTTATTGACTCTCCATTTTTCTATAAGCTACCCGGTGGAAGTGACATTGTGGCCAAATCTTCCGTCTCTTCAAGATAAATGTCATTCTCAACTTCAAAACATGCTTCACTCTTAATATCGCCTAAAACTTCTTTAACCTTGGTGTTCGAATCAAAACCTCGCAGAATAATTTCATAACCTCGCAAAGATGTCATTTTAAACATGCATATAACCTCAACTCATACAAAGAAGACATTACCTTCTTTGACATTATTTTCAAGAATGACTAACGCCGCCTTTTGTGTTCTTCTTCAACAAATAAATCAGCACTCAAACGCCTTGGCAAAGTGCTTGTTTTCCTTGGCGAGGACATGGATGTTGGAGTAAAGGCAGCCATTGCAAATCCTCCATTCCTATCTGCTCCACATGCATAAACATTCCTCAATATAAGGTATGATCATTTCAAACTTATCATAAATGTACAACCAACCATCACAAGACTCTATCATTGTGTTCATTTGCACTCTTTTTCGTCCGCTTCGGACCAAGTAGAGATATCCATGTCATTGATATCTTGTGCTCACAATGGATCTCGCAAAGATTCTTCCGATACACTACACACGAGACATACATGGTTAAATAGTTAAAAGAAAATGAGGCAAAAGAGTGATAATGTTCAACTACACGAAATGCACAAGACAACAAGGGAGATGATACGCATGCATGCATTCTCGCAACAATGGTAGGTAGAAGCATGCCATCCGCTTTTCAATGATCTCGTGACAAAATGGGCACGCTTCGCTCAATTCAATACTATCCTTCAGATTACTCATAACTATTGCTCCCCGTGGCGTGGAGGAGGATCCAAATCAAATGATGACTCATAGTTTGTCTAGCAAGTAACATTCTTTTAAGACAAGATTTCAACTTTTTCAGCTCATCCAATGTGCCATCCCTAGAAATTTCTCGAAAGTAACAGGTCGTTACTTGCATCCTTTATGACAGTGTAATCTCAAAGAAGTTCTTTTTTTCAGAGGTCAATGACGGCCTCAATGCCAACCCTTGCTATAGTGGGTAAGGTTGCAATTAATGCTTCATATCCGCCAATGTCACCCTCCAAGTGTGCTTGTTTATCGCCAAGGCCTTTGATTTTGTCGGTTAAGTCATTGCACTGTCATTCATTGACCGGCTTTCCAATGCCAATCTGCTAATCTTATCTTCTATCCCCGAAATCCATTCTTTCAACCCCTCGTTGACATTGTTTGAACATGCATCCGATTAGACAAAATTGTATATACAAACCGCAACAACAAATGAGCATTGTTTGAGTTGAAACTCGCAACTAATAGCTAATCAAAACTAAAACAAACCAAAACTACCACCAACCGCAACTACTACCAACAAACACATTCGAATCAGAATTACATCACGCAAATCGACATTCGAGCTATAACTCCAACAAAGAGTTGCAACTTCGAACTACAGAAATGACACTACACACTGCGAATCGACATTCGAATCAGACTCAAAGTAGTTTCAACTCGAATCAAAATCGCCAAAGTTGCAAATTGAACACCAAACTAGAACTCCACCAGTTCTTTGATATGTAGCAAGTCATTGACTAATATTAGGGCCACAGCCAAAAATGATACAAATGCAAGCTTTGCAGACTTACAAATGTGCAAAACTTCCTGCAAATGTGCACTTACCGTTAGCTTCAATAAAAAAGCAAAAAGCCTCAAGTAAAGCAAATAACAAGAAACACACACGACCATTTACATATACATGCGTTGAGACTTTAATAATCTTTGAATCAACAATGCTTTCTTTAATAAGAATTCAGAACAAAACAAATGTATTCTAAATGGCAGCCACTTCTTTCATATTGCTCAACCTTTGAAAAGTTTCAATATGAAATTCTTGGCCACAGTTAGATGGCTTTGCTGCTCATATCTAAAATTTATCTTATCTGGGAACCAAAAAATTCTCTCAGGTCTTCACAAATCCGACTCCAAAGAGTGGATTTAAAAGGTTCCACCAAAGCTAGAATAAAGGGGTGAAGCAAATCGAATGCCAAGGCTAAAGAAAAAATTGTAATAGTCTATGTGCATAACCAATCTTACTCAATAACTTCGAATCTTCAAATGGTAGCTTCCCTGTCACCCTGTCAATACATGCAGTGCAAATTCGACCTTGAAAAATTTGAAATCCTGTTGTAACTGTTTAATTGACGCCACAATTGCAAGCCCCCAAATCGTGTTCTTGATGGAGGCGTCTGTGTGCGAACATCTGGTTCTGGAGATGCGGTAAGGCTAAGCTCTTGGGTGCTTCAAACGAGTTCCCCCCAAATTTCCGTCATTCTCGCCATTCGAGTTGGTCGAAGTTCTTGGAGCTATTTTTGGACTAAAATTCCCACTATTTTGGATCTATTATTTGATGTTGCAAAACTAACATATTGAGCCACTATACCATGCTTTTGTATAAAGAGACCAATATGTCTTTTTGTAGCTCCTCGCGATGCACCAAACATAATACATCTACTTACTATAAGACTTCAACATAAATAATACGTGAAATATACCTACACAAACAATATAAAAAAAGCATCACATTGCTATGACGACGCTGCTATAACATGATACACAATTCTATCAAGCGTGGCAACATTGGGTGCACACTTTTTGGGCACCTGGATTTCACAACACAATGGTGATACTAATAGACAGAAAATGATTGAAATAAGATCAGAATAACAATATAACTTCTCTCAATGTCTTTCAAGTGGAACATCGCCTGAAAGATTGTTTATTGTATGTTGTGACTCGTTCATCGATGTTATAGATGAACACCTATAGCTTAAAATATTGTGAGTACTAGGAAGTGCTGTGATTGTGTCTGCAAGACATAAAACAGGTACATACAAACATTTCTACAACATTAAACTAGTCAGTTGCATACACAATTCAATCGAGGGGCACTTGTGGATGGGCTTGTACATGAATGTAGGAGACCTACAAACTAATTGTAAGAACATGGTAGGGGACTACTTTAATTTAATGACTTCACGGTTTGGTTTGGGCCACTTCACCCTCAAGAAACTGAAGGGCAACCCTTCGTGCGCAGCACCTTGTATTTATTATTCCATTCAATCAAATAGTTGCGAACTAGTATTCTTAACTGTACTTACTCCCGCTAGTGTTTATCTTTCTTAATACAGCACGCCTTGATATCAAGTTTCAAGTTTTGGTGAAAGTTCTATTGAGACATGTTGACTCATTGGACTCTTTTGCATTTGGGTGCATTTCATGAACTTGGAAATTATTATCAACCAACCTATATCCAGACCTTGAAGCAATCTTGAAGCATGCAATTAACTGGATCAAATGTGGAAGATTCTTATGCTTTGTTTGCAAAACATTGATAATTTGATAAATCATCGAGGATGAAATTATAGTTTTTCAATTGCGAGAGATAACGACAATATTCTCCAAGTCCATCTCCAACAACAGCAAAGTTAGATACTATAAGTCCAATGTATATACATTCAATAAAATAAAAGGCTGATGGAAAATGTTGAAGGGCATATACAAACTATTTGCTATCCATGACATTCATTCATTAAAATAAAAGTGATGGAAAATGTTGTTATTTAGGTGCCGACACAAACTATTTATTATCCACAACACTCGACTTGTGTGTTGACATACTCGGCTCCATAACTAACTATATTATATGGTTCAACAACGAGCACAACTCCTCCATGGCACCATATGCTCCCTCACCCCTATTTCTCTTCTCTCAATGACACCAAAACCCCCTCTTCAAACATTGCCATTGGTATTATGCATAAGTATTGTATATCATGTTATTCGAACCAAATGGATATGTTCCTTAAATACATAAGTACCATATATCATCTTACCATTATTACAAAGACTTCAACCATTATATAATGAGTCCATTTCTTACATTCCCCTTGCACATTTTCACATTCATTATGTGACTAGAAAACCAAGCCCAACTAGCCAAGCAAGGTTGATTGAATAGATCGGAATTACAGCAAGCATCATCACATTCTTTCATAGCTCAATAGATTGGATGTATTTGAAGCAACCATGCCTTTCAAAATTCTAGCTTTACATAATGAATTAATAGTCGTCAATATGGGTAACAAGATGGGATAGGATTCAATCATTGAAGGTGCAAACAAAAGAACTCAACAAGCTACTCTACTTTATTGTTCAATAAAAACTCTTGAGTTATGATGCATAAACACCATAAACATCTTATCAAGTTATCAATGTGAATGGTCAGTCACAATGCACTATATATATCCACAATTCAACATTTTGATCAAATTCATATTCGCGCAGATTTTTTTTTTATCTTCATCAAATGGACCTCAAGAGTTTCTATATACCCACCCCACCCCCCGTTCCACACACGCATTGGAAAAAAAAACCCCCACATTTTCTAGCCAACAATAAACCAATCACCCCTCCCTTAAGATCTAGAGTCCGACAACGCCGAACACCATAACTAGTATTTATTGAATATAGTTTTTACTTTTTATAGTTGAACATGCGATATTCTACTAGATTTAAATTAGGAGACGTAATTGCCTGCGTAGAAATGTCAGACTGCATTTGGAATTCCACCTAAAACTTGAGAGTAACTAGCCTCTCACAATCCTGGGGGATTCACCTATATACAATATATGGCTATTATTATGCCATTTGCATTCTAAGGTAGCAGAAAACCCCTTAGTATATGGTCTAGAAAATCTAGAATAAATACCCAAGTAAAATTCATACAAGCCTGAAATGATGCACAATGTGGTAGAAAACCATCCCTTTTTATATATTTTCGTACAAAGAAGCCCAAAAAAGATAATCCATTCCCTACGCTTAGATGATTCATACGAGATTCCTCGTAGAAGAGAAATCTACGAGGAATGCATGGATCAGAGATGGGATCGAGGTAATAAAAGACACATCTAGAAGATGGAAAAAATGCATCCAATATGTTGAGAGTACTTACTCTATTCTAGATTTATAATTGCTTTATATTGGATTTGCCATTCTAAGTGTTTTGTCAGGCCCTCTGGTCTCATACATTTATTTAATTAGACTAGTAAGAATCATAGAGATTTGAGACTCTGGTCAGCCATTTGCATGTGCTCAATTTAATCCGTCCGAGGCAACAATTCTAAACCCAGACTAGTTGGTTGTATACTTCATAGGTTGTACAGTAAAATATGTCCAAGAACTTTCATTTATATAAGAAGAGCATACTTATTGAATCCTTGCAACCATATTAACTCAGCAATGTCTAAAATGCAGATCTTTAGGTCTCTTGTGATGCAATTTAGTCTGCAATTCAAATCTTTAGCTCATTAGGCTTGGATCATCCGAAACTTTCATTCTAATGTTGTATTTATTATTATACGTGGTTTTATATCTTGCTTGGAAGGACGTCTTATTGCCAGTGCCTTCAGAATAAAATGAAACTTATTCAGAAGCCACCGAGATCTAAGAATTGTGTTTGACTGTGACCCAATTTTTGTTCAGGTCAGAATGCGAGGCCTATTGTTTCTCGAGGTAAGAAATTAGTAGAGGATACAGGCAGCTCTATTAGTGAATGACAATATATTTTCTGCTACTTAGTTTGAATGCAGAATCGAGTCTCTTGCAAATCAAACGAGAACAACATGGACTATTTAGTTGTTATAGATGCCTTAAACCTTCTATATGGTTGACCTGAACTTGCAATGTGACTATCTTGAACTAGCTGGATGAAACTTACATTTAGATAGTTATAGTTGGCATCCGTATGTCAACATGATCGTAAAAACAATATGAATCAAATTATTCACATACTCACGCTCTATGAAACATCTAGCGTGACCTCTTTCAATGTCCATATTCGAAGTCTAATCACAACAACTCCTCTACCTATAATTTCCACAAATTTTGTAAATTACAAAGCGTTTGATCTTTTGGGTTGAATTGGTCTAAAGTAACTCGTGAAGGCCCGCCAAAGAGTATTATGATCCAGTATATTACATCAATAGTTAGCGTCCTCATTGGGTTGCCCCTAGGGGGGCAAACCCTCGTTTATGTGGGTTTGTGGGATATACTGAGTATATGCTGGAATATACTCAGTATATGTTGATGACTGCTAAAAACCCTTTGTTCCCTGTAAATGCACGGTCAGTTGCGTTGTGGATCAAGGATGTTCTGGACCGGGTAACTGGCAGCTCCAATCTGATGAATAAGAACACAGCAGGGAGCGACGATGCAAGCAAAGCAGAATGTGTTTTAGGTTTAGATATACGTCGGAAGGCAGCAAAGTCAGATAATGAACTCCTTCATGCCGGCTTGGGCAGCCATAATCGGCGAGATCCTCAGAACTGTAAGCTCTATGCATCCTCTCATTCTGGTGATTTCGATTTATATTCTATGCAAAAAACCTATTTATTTAGGGATCCGAACGCGTGGAGGAAATATCTTCTGTTCACTTTGCATCTCAGCTTTGAACTTCCGTTTCAGCATCGTGTTCTTCCAAGGTACGCTTCCTCCTCTTTGTTCCACAATTCTTAACAAATTCTTTGTTCTCTCCTGTTCTAGTTTGCAAATTTATTGTTTTCTGCCCCTTTCTTCTTCGAATTGTTCTTTCTTTTTTCTCGTCTTTCAGAGGTCAATGGTTAACAATGGAAGGATTATATGATAAGAATTCCTTTTTAGAGTAACCTTATCTGGCGTCTTTTCATGAGCTAGCAGCGTTTGCATAACCTTAGCAAAACTGTGTTATTTTTGTGTAGTATTGAATTGCATCGTGACAGGCACTGCAGTGAGACCATACAGACATCATAATCATACCTGATGTGTGCAACAGATGAATCCACGATGTCCGCTCTTTACATGGTCTGGCTTTTTCGTGATATTTAATCATCATGTAAGATACTTATATGTTCTAGTATTTGTCTATATTGTACAGATGAATTCTCAGCTAGGTGTCCTATTCTATGTTTTATTTCCATTTTATGTCTCACTAATTGTGGCCTTACTTCCATGCAACTCTTCTACACCAGCATTTTGCTCTGAGCCATTTTACGTGCCTTGTTATTCTATCCAAGGGCTAGATTCCACCTGCAGATGAATTCTCATCTAGGTGTCTTATTCTATGTTTTATTTCAACAATCATTTTGCTCTGCGCCATTTTACGTGCCTTGCTATTCTATGCAAGGGTTAGGTACAACCTGCAGCAGTGGAAGGTGCTTTGCACAATCAAAGTCCGTGCTTATTTTCGCCAGCACTCGGGTCTGATTTCTAACTACAGTAGCATGATATTTTCTGCCATGGAGTTTTTGACGGTGTGAAGATATATGCCGGATAAGGAAAATCCATCTCCTGCACTGCGACATGATTCAAACACCCTTTTTCCGCAGTCGAAGGTACTCTGTGAATCCTGCCATGTAAAGTAATTGGAAGCCTTGTTTCAAAGTCACTGAAATTGTCACATTTCAGTCTTTTTCTTGTGCCTTACATCTGTAGTTAGTTTTAATCTTCTACTGCTTAACAATAAGTTTTTGTACCAGTGTCTTTTCTTGTGCTTGAAAAGATAGAAATTGTTACTTTTTCAGCGTTTTTTTTGTGCCTTAGATCTTTAGTTAGTTTTAATCTTATACTGCCTAACAATAAGTTTTATGTACCAATGTCATTTCGTTTTTTGACATCTAACATGTTCTGCAAGATGGATGTTTTGGCATTGCAGATAAAGGGATCAATCATCTGAAGGAAGTATTCACAGTTGGCATCTGTAATCTTTGCAAATATTAGACATAGTATTGCTATGATTTACAAGACATTGCCTTTAGGGTTTGGATAAAAAGGGTAGCACTTCTTTTCAGGAACATTGCTTGAGGGGTATTAAGGGCACTGTGCGTCGCAGTACAGATGGGCATATCATACACGTGAATGTTGACACAGATATGATAATATCAGAGGAGCCTCCATATGGTATACTTTTATATTGCACGAAAACACGTTAAGAACGCATTGTAAGCCAGAAGAGCTCTATCACATAATTGAACGTTTTGCACTTGGTCAACGGCGTCTTGAACTGTTTGGGAAAGACCATAATATTCGTGCTGGTTAGGTGACCATTGGAAAGGGGCTAACTTCATCAAACTATAATACCCAGGTATGTAGCATTTAACTCAAATATTGACTAAGAATTCAAATATCATGAACATAATTAATTCAGAGTTGGCTGTTCTCTGAGTCTTATATATTGTTGCAGACTTATTCAAAGTATTTCTCTGATGCGGAAGGTAAAGTATGGCAAGGAGGCTGTGGAAACCCTCCGGCTGATGCTCCCCATTTGGTTGGCACAACCCTTGAGATAGAAGCACTTCGGCCCAAATCACCTCCACTTAGACCACAACAGCCGCCCCAGTCCCAAGCTGCAAATTCTGCATCTCAGCCTTCAGCAGTGACTTCTAGCAATAAGAAGCCTCCAGTTGCAGCATCTCCTACAGTTCCTCAAGATGGGCAAGTAGCACTGCCAAATGCTGGCCTACTACCGGTAGAGTCATCTGCCTGTTGCTGTGGTGGATGTTGTTGCTGGAGCTGATCCCAGTTCCCCTATGGTTCAAAATCCAAAGGTTGCTCAGTATTCTTTTGCTGGCAGTTCTGTAGCAAGACCTGTTGTTGCCTCTGTACGTGATGGTGAGAAACTGGATAAAGATGTTTCAGATTATTTAGGGATAGATACCGTTGAGCTTCCAAAAGAAACTACCAGCACTCAAGACGGGACACCTGTGGAGGTTGTGGAAAGTACCCCAAATGGAAGTATATCTGATGTTGGGGAGGTCAGAATAGCTTCGATCCGAGCCCTCGGATCGACATTCTGGGAAGGGACGAGCTCCTATATCAGGACCGTTCCTCTTTCGGCTCGGTTATCGGCGTCTTCTCACAGCAGCTCCTTCTTCTATTTCCGTTGCTTCCCTCCCTTCCCACCCTGTTATGTGGGGTCTGCGTCTTTTTTGTCTACATTTGTTGTTCATGCACTATTATTGTTCTCCACCTTTGAGTATTGCTCTTATCATGGTTTCTTTTCATCGGCATTCTGCCGCATTCTTTTCCACCTGCGGGTGATGCTGTTTTCACTTTGAGGGCGCTGCATATTTTCACATATTGGTTTCCACCCGTTGGGCGATGCTTTCCACCCTTAGGGGTGCTGCTATTTCTTTTTGTTGTGTTCTTTGTCGCTCATATGTGGGACCTTTTTCGTGCAGGGTGGTTTCTCCGCGCTGGGCATGTTTCTTTTCTCTAACCTTTTCACGGGTGTTTTTAGGGGGTTCTTTTGTGGTGCTTGCAGGATTTCGTCGTTTTCGGGGGTCCGGTTCTTTTTCTGCTCACCCATAGCCCATTACCTGCACTTCTCCATCTCACATCTCTGCGGTTTCGCCGTCTGCGGGGGCCCTGCTTGATTCGCGTTCGCCATCAACCCTCTTGTTCTCCAGGCAACACATTTAAGGCTATTGGCGACCATTTCTCATTAGGGTTTTCCTCGAAAACCCGAAAGGGCGGGGTTTTTTATCCCGATGAGAAGTTGTCGCCATTATCCTTCTATCTTGCCTATGCGCATGTTCTGTTTGTGGGGTAGTCCGATATTGTTCCTATGGTCGGCTATCCCTCTATATTCTTCAAACCATTGTGTACTGCTGCTGTGATGAATGACAAGCCTATCTATTCGGCCAGTTTTGTGTCTATTGCGAGTCCCTTCCCAGAATGAGGCCTTTTATTCATGTCACATGAAATTCAAATTTTGCCTTATCATGTACATTATATTTTGAGATATTGTAAGCTCAATTCTGTAGTTGGAGCATTACACTCTGTATATAAAAATTTTGTGTACCATTTGGTGCTGGATTTGGTGCCCAAAGGCTCCATCAACGAACATTACAAAGTTTTCGTCTTTGCAATTAACCTTACTCCGACTGAGTACTGACCCAGGGGCCAACACACAATTCAAGTGTTGCTGTTGCAGAGATAATAATTGAGATGTTTTTGTTGTAGACTAGAAATTAGTAAGATATGCTGACTGACGATATTGTATATCACTGTTCTATCTGTTGTGGGTGGTGGTCGTCGTTGTCATCAACCCAATTTAGATGGAGATTATGACATTTTTTAAGCCCAATTTTGATGGAAATCAAGGGGAATGTTTTTCCTAGATTAGAAATTGATTTCGATTTAGGCTTCTTGCTTCATATTCATCCTTAAACCTAAATCTAGAGAATTATATATCGGATAATGGATGTGAATGGCTATTATGTCCAGTAGGTCATTACCTCTGTAAAGGGTTCTAGCAGCATTTCGGACTCCTTTACATGGCATAATGGACCTCCTCATGGGAATTACCTAGTACAAGATTGTCTAGAAGCATCATTAGGATGTCAACTATTTACATTTTAGAAATACTTCTTAGATGGTTTTCCATGTAGGGTTTGGTCGTAGAAGCAAAGCACATGCCTCTAGATCAAGGCCATTCCCATTGCTACGTTCAAGGCTATTCCCATTGCTACCTGCCACTTTTGAACTTGAGTAATCTCTTGATGAATCCAGTTGCTACATATTCATCCCTAAACCTAAATCTAGCGAATTATATATCGAATAATTGGATGTGAATGGCAATTATGTCTAGTAGGTCATTACGTCTGTAAAGGGTTCTAGCAGCATTTTGGAGTCCTTTACATGGCGTAATGGACCTCCTCGTGAGAATTACCTAGTATAAGATTGTTTAGAAGCATCATTGGGATGTCAACTATTTATATTTTAGAAATACTTCTTAGATGGTTTTCCATGTAGGGTTTTGTCGTAGAAGCAAAGCACATGCCTCTAGATCAAGGCCATTCCCATTGCTGCGTTCAAGGCTATCCCCATTGCTACTTGCCACTCTTGAACTTGAGTAAACTCTTGATGGATCCAGTTGCTACAAGAAAATGTCTCATGAACATAGACACTAAGAGAAATGATGCCTTCTAACTTTGCTTGCCCAAGACTGCCTCAAAAAAGAACAATAAAAGAAGTTACAGTTGATAAGTACAATTATGGTTATGTATGATGACTCAACCAATTTTGGGTTGCCTTTAGGGGGGCAAACCCTAGCTTATGTGGATTTGTGGCATATCCTGGGTATATGCTAGAATATACCCAGGTACCAGAAATGAATTATCTTATTATTATTATTATTATTATTTCTATTATCATCTTATTCTAACTGTGCTTATAACAATTGGAATCTATCCATGGCTAGATGAAATTCCACTACAATCCCATAGAAAACTTGCAACTGTAATTACAACGTTTCATCCCGTTATCACAGAAAGTGACTTGGAACAAAGGTAGATAAGAAAACCCTTGTGTTCTTTCATTAAATAAGTGGAACGTTTAGCCATCATAAAACACAATTAGCAGGTTTGGAGTGGCAGTTTAAGCCAACGTCTTGGCTCTTAACCTTGGTTATCAAGGTCTACTCTATGAATGCAATCACAAGCAAGCCTACCGGGCCTACAACATTTTCTTACAATTCTAGCCTATCCAAAAGACCCCAAAAAATAGATCCGGAGATAGAAGATGACGTCAATTTCTGGTGCTTCTTCCATTCTGGCTTCTAACCCGCAAAACCATAGTCAAAGCTAATTCTATCTGTGAGTCTTTCAAATTTCGTCTGCAAAAGAAATACTCTTTATTTGTAGATTTATTTTTTATAGTGGCCCATTATGCTCGAATAATTGTGATGGGAAGAACAAAGAACATAATTCTTTTGGATTGCCCCTAGGGGGGCAAATCCTCGCTTATATGGTTTGTGGCATATCCTAGGTATGTGCTGGTGACTGCTCCAAACCTATTGTTCCCTGTAAACTGGCGGTAACCTGCGTTGTGGGCCGCTGATGTTTGAACTGGATAACTGGCAAAACAGACAGAGCATCTGGCTATGGCGACCTCCAAGAGGCGAAGCCCTCCAACCATTCTTGGGGGGCAAGGTTTTTGGATTATATGGCTCTATATCCGTTACCATTATCAGATTCAAGAAAGATTTGTATTAGAAAGGGGACCCAGGCTATTCAAGATGAAAGATTCTTGGTGGAATTGAAGGAAGCTTTGCAAGCTTCAACAGGCAGTGTCCTAGACACATGGGTGTCTGGTACTGATCCATGTTCTTGGACGGGGATCATTTGCACGGGCAAAAGAATTACAGCTATCTTTCTAATCAAAGCTTGTCAGGATCAATATCTCCTGCAAGTTTTTAGCCTAGTTACAAATGTGAAAGTTCGCATTTGAGATACTGATACCAACAAATTAGCTTGGATCAGTTGGGCTAGTGCCTGAGGAGCTCTGCCTGTTTGATTCAACAGTCTCAGGTTGAAAATGTTTGTGAAATTAGTGGGTTTGGTATTTAGCGCCAAGTATTCCATAAAGTGGGCTAATGGCAAAATTCTGTTCTAAAGCTAAAGGCAGAAGACATGACTCCAGTTAGCGACATTGGTTATGCTTACTCTCCTTGGGGCCTGCCTTCGTAATCTTCTTCCCAGTGTTCTTGGCTCCCCTGTAACCGGATACCTCCAAGCTACAAGAATTCTTGACTGATTCACTTCCGACAAAGGTTGCTCTTCGGAGAGCACGGTATGATGAAAGTTGAGGGGGAGTTACCATCTATTGAGACAGGCTGAAATACCTCTATGCCCAAGGGATCGACCCAACATGGATGCCAATCCAGAAGCCAACATGAACTGCAGCATGGATGCACAAAATGTCAATGTTTTAAAATAGCAATTTTGATTGATTGCAAAAACATCACTTTCAAGTACGATTTAAGCCACTTCAACCTCCGGGCATGGAGGGCAACCCTCTGTGCGCAGCACCTTGTTTACTCTAGATTACATGAAAAGACATTTCAATAAACGCTTGCTAATACAAAGCTAACATTTTTGCAAATACATAATCCATATACTGCACTCATATATGCAACATTTTTATGGCATTAGGTTTTTGGTCTAAAATTAGTAGACAACCCAATGGTATTGCACAACCGACTTCAAACTCATTGCTATCAACGACTATAACAAAAAAGAGATTACCAGCAGCTAACATGTTACGTATGGACTATTTTTTCTGCAAAAGTCTCAAACTCAGTTAGGCAAATACAACTTTAATCTACGGAAGAGATATGCGAAATACTACATTTACGATACAGAAAATGAAAGTTTGAGGATTAAGCTCATGATGACTAGCTGAAATGGGTGGCAACAACATTTTTTGGACGAAAAATAGACACCAGACAATTTTGATACTTTCTTGAGAAACACTTGAATTGCCTAGTGTATGTTTTCTAGTGTGAAAAGATATTGGAAGATTGAGCACATTAATAGCAATATTGTTGACATTTTGTCAATGTTGTCAGCATTTTGTCAATGGTGAAACACGAAGTAAGACACAAGTAGGGATATCTTATGCCTGCTTGCTTATTCTCTTTTTCGCCAACACAGTAACCTATGTTAACAAAAATAAACCTCGTAAATACTGGCGAGGGGCGTGCTAGAAGCACAACCAAACCTGAAATTTTTTTCAAGAACCCAAAGAACGTAGTGTGTTTCTTATCGTTCTAACACATGGTTAGAATAAGCCACAGATATACTAGAATATACGAAGAATATACCCACGACAACTAAGATGCTCATAAAAAATAGTATCTATTTATCTAATTGTTCGTGCGTGATTTTCCTTTCATTGTGACGACATGTTGAATTGTGCGATAATTGAATTGACAATAGCCACACACTTAAGTACGTTCCGTTTTCTTTTACACCAAAACCTTGGGACAGATCCAGACTTAGACCCAGGCACTGAGCTGCTCCAGTGAAGTGGCGCCGTAATGGCGTTGAAGGCGCCCGATGTATTCTCTATTTCCCATCAAATATCTCTATGGAATCCTCAAATTATGGTTTGTAGCATGACTTCAAGGATTTCATGGAAATTCCGGAGAAATTCGAACTGGATCAATGAAGATGAAGTAAAATTCAGGTTTTCTACACCCAGATTACAGTCTTTTCCAGAAAAATGCCGTGTGAATGTTCTGAGGCATGATCTGCGTAGAGGTTTTCTTAGTTTTAGTCTGAACCATGGGCACACCCATGAGCATTGTGAAGAGCATGAGCATGATCATGAACATGAGCAGGACGTTGATGATAAGATTCATATCAATGATGGCCATTGTTGCGGTAGACATTGTGATCATTTTTCCATTGATCAGGAACATGGGCACGATCATGCCCACGGGCATTCTCACACCCATAATTTAAATGGGCTGCAGCGATTGTTGCTTTCTTTTTCCAATGCAACAGGTCTGGCCAAAGTTGCCTCATTACTAAGAGATGACTTGAGGATTTGCTGCCTGTCATTTGGCCTACTTTTTACAGCAGCTATTATGCCAAAAATATGGCCAGCTGCCATCGGGCATTCTCTTCAGAGCACATTTACAATTATAGCATTTATGCTAACAGGGGTACGTATCTCTAAAGTCAAAACTTGGTTGGATGCTTAGTTAAAAAACATTGTCTTTAAACTGGGATCCATAGACACTCTGGTACTCTGAATCACATGTGACGTTGAATTAGATGGTTTTACTTTGTGGGCATATTCCAAATATCGTCGATCTAATGTGATGCTTAGTGGCGCTTATTATGGTATTTTCTTAGCCCGAGGAATCACATGTCCATTCGAATGTGTAGCGTCACGCAGCAGGCATTCTTGGCTTCATTCCTCATTGAAATAGTTAAAAAGAAAGGTGTAGACTTTGTTAGGCCTGGTGGATTCTCTCTTCCTATGCCAAGCAAGATTTAACTCAGAATTATGGTCAACTTTGTAGGTACCGGCTGCACTAGATGCTGGAGTGGACATTGCAGGTGGGAAGATAAATATACATGTACTTATGGCATTAGCTGCATTTGCATCTTTCTTCATGGGGAACGGATTGGAAGGAGGGTTGCTTCTTGCAATGTTCAGCTTATCTCACCAAGGTAATTGCTCTATTACCTGAAGCAATCAGCAGAACTGCTTTTGCTAACAACATTTCAAATGGCTGATATTTCTTTTAGCGGAAGAGTACTTCACAAAAAAAGCATTGGGAGATGTGAAGGCATTAAAAGAGAGCAATCCTGAATTTGCACTTGTCCTGGATGATTTTGATATTCAGTCCCCTTTACAAGCAATGAAATACAAGCAAGTTGATGTTTCCAAAGTTGAAATTGGTTCATATCTCTTGGTCAGAGCTGGCGAGGTATCTACATCATTGCTTTGTGAATTTCTCTTTGGACCGGTTTTGAGAACACCCTGAATCTATGCCTTATTTGAATAGGCAGTTCCTGTTGATGGCGAGGTCTGGCAAGGCAGATCAATGATAACTGTGGAGCACTTGACTGGAGAAGCTCACCCGTTGGAGAAACAGGTTGGAGATGTTGTGCCAGGTGGAGCAAGAAATCTTGATGGCATGATGGTAGTAAAGGTACCTCAGTGTGAATTTGTAACATGTGGCAAGAATTTATAGAATGTGAAGTATTCTTGACATGCTGCACATGCCAGGCGGCAAAGACATGGCAAGACTCAACAATATCACGGATCATGAAACTGACAGAAGAAGCACATGCAAATAGACCTAAATTGCAGAGGTGGCTTGATGATTTTGGTGAAGTTTACAGCCAAGTGGTTATTGTCATGTCTGCTGTTCTAGCTCTTCTGGGCCCTTTTCTGTTCAAATGGCCATTTATGGGTACTTCAGGTTAGTTCAAATTTTGGATTCACATTAAGTCTGATATGGATTAGATACAGAGAAAAACGATGACCTGTTCCCCCGTGCCTGTGAAGACTGGGACAATGGCTTCGTAGCCCGCTCTGCATATTTAATGCTTAATAGCTTACTGCTCCTCCATCTCGATGAGATATGTTTTGCAGCCTGGACATGAAAATTTTTACCATGTCATTAATGTGGTTTTAGGTTCACTCCATGTCCAATGACTTCAAGCGTAGATTACAAGAGAGCATTTACTTGTTTAAAGTTCATATTGCTGCGGCACATGCAAAAACCAAATTCACATAAATATGGTTAAAGGATGCACTCTGATCTCAAGTCATTTTGTACATGATTATTCAGCAGAGGTTTGCTTCTGCAGGAGTGCGTGGCTCCCTATATAGAGCTTTAGGGCTGATGGTAGCTGCATCACCATGTGCACTTGCGGTTGCTCCTTTGGCATATGCCACTGCAATTAGTGCATGTGCCAGCAAGGTTGGCTCTGTTTCTCTAATATAAATTCTAATTCTGGTAGTATTATGATTTCATAAATATGTGTCTATTATGCAAGACAGGCATAAGACGATGGACTTTTGATGGCAGGGTATTCTGTTGAAAGGGGGAGAGGCATTGGACGCGCTTGCTGCTTGCGATACTGTGGCTTTTGATAAAACCGGAACTCTTACAACTGGTGAGCTAGTATGCAAGGCAATTGAACCAATACATGGCCATGTCATAAGCTTTGGTTCGGGACAAGCTTCCTGCTGCAACCCAAGTTGTGAAGTCGAGGCTCTTGCTGTTGCTGCCGCTATGGAAAGGGGAGCCACTCATCCCATTGCACAGTAAGATAAAGTTATGCCACTAGAGTGAATGAGTTATGTATTAACTTCTGCTCCCATAAGATTTGGCATCTCACTATTCATTTAACACCAGAGCCGTCGTGGAGCATAGTGAGGGAAAATCTCTTCCAGCTGTTATTATTGATGATTTTGAATCACTTCCAGGGAGAGGACTTGCAGCTTTAGTTACATCTGCTGAGGTGATTCAAATTTTTTCTGATATATTTGCGCATCTGTGACAACCAGGAGAAACACGTTTCTTACATTTGACTGTGATAGTCAGGAGAAAAATGGTTCTTCTAAGGCTCTTCTTGGCTCGCTAGAATATGTTACATCTTCCCTCTGCAATGGGTCCATATCACATAAGATCATAGCGGCAATGAAGAATTCTGTTTATGGAAATGAAATGGTCCATGCTGCATTATCAGTGAATGAAAAGGTAGTAGGATTGCTATAGGTATTGAATATAAGACATAGTTATAACTAATCTGATGTTGTCTAGGTTACATTGTTTCACTTTGAAGATAAGATACGGTCTGGAGCAGATGCGGTGTTGACTTCTTTGAAAGCTGGAGGTTTAAAGTTAATGATGCTTACCGGCGACCACTTAGCCAGTGCTCGAAGGGTTGCAAATGCAGTGGGAATTGAGGAAGTATATTCAGGTCTAAAGCCCGAGGATAAACTGCATCATGTCAAGAACTTCTCAAGACATAGGAGTAAGTACTGCTATAGTCAAATTTCTGACAGGGAGACATAACTTTCAAAGACCAAAACTTCGGAAAACTATATGCGTAGAAGATTAGACACAGAGAATGAAACAAACATACTCTTCATTGTTGTTGCTGGTTCTGTCAAAGTTCCATGTTTCAATGACTTGGCAATGGAATATAGCAGAGTATGTTGTATATCTCATTATGGGGCTGAGGGAAGAGATTTTTTAAGAACAACCTAAGAGTGCACATGTAAACATCAAGTTGTGTTGAAGAATCTGCTCTATTTATTTCATCCATCAAATAACCTCTCATACCCTTGCAGGAAGGAGCAATGGAGGAGGCTTGGTTATGGTTGGGGATGGCATAAACGATGCTCCAGCACTGGCAGCTGCAACTGTTGGAATTGTCCTAGCACAGCGTGCAAGTGCAACAGCCATAGCAGTTGCTGATGTGCTACTCCTAAAAGATGCCATCGATGGTGTTCCATTTGTCATGGCAAAGGCTCGTCAAACCATGTCATTGGTAGGTTGACCAATGCTTTTCTTGAAACTTCTGTCGTAGTATTACTTCCATCGAACTATTAATTGTTGTTCAATTTCAGGTAAAGCAGAATGTTGCTCTGGCATTAATATCTATCTTAATAGCTGCATCAACGTCAGTTCTGGGTTTCTTGCCCCTCTGGATAACGGTATAGCTTTTGTCTCTTTTGAAAATGTTTTGTTTAGCATTCAGGTGCTACATATTTTACATGAAATGTAATTTATCCGAGTGTAGGTAGTGGATGAATGAAGCTACAGCCTCATAGATAGATTTTCAGTTTCCCAGAATGTACCTATTTCCAAAATGCCTGACCTTAAAAGTGGAAAAATGATGATATACATGTTATTATTTATGATACGGAAGTTGGACCTTTAGTTATCTAAAGGCTGATGATAGTTGGATCTTCTTATTGGAAGAAGTGTAATATCTTACAGTCCTCGGGAAGCAATAATGGAGCTTTGTATTAACATGTGGTGAAAAATTCAATTGTTTTGTAGAGTAGGAGGGTCTTGATAACACTCATCTCCTTCTGACCTTTTGCCTATCTTATCATTGCTTTCATACTGCAGGTGTTACTTCATGAAGGTGGAACTTTACTTGTTTGCGTAAACTCAATTCGTGCGCTAAATGATCCAATATGGTTCTGGCAGTTGAGACATGACTTTAATAGAGCATTGAAGAAGCTTAATTCATTGATCCACTCACAATCAAATGGGACTAACCATGCAGTCCAAGGAGCTGGGTTGTCGTAACATTGCCATCACAAGATGCATAACCTGTCGAGTGCTGGAAATTGCCTTCTCTTCAATATTTTGTCAAGTTTCTCCTTTATCTGCCAATAATTATTGCGTTCATGTAAAATATTGATTTGTAAGGCATTCCTTATTGCTGTAACATCTATATCATTCATGCAAAATGCAGTTATTCAGGGTATATTAACCTATACCATTTTTATCTGTAAAGGTTGGATGCTATCAAGAGTAACTCTACTACTATCAGCAAAAAGGGATACTATGTTTTAGTCTCTTTGAGGTCGGGTAATTCAGTTTACTGTTGTGGCGTTATGCTGAAGACTGCCGGAATACTGTAGTAAACAAAGTTTTAAACAGGGGTTCTGGTAGAACTGGAATTTCTAATCATTATGACCTAGAGTCCCAAACAATTTGGAGATGCTGGAATCCCAACAATGGTCTTGTAGCTTAGAGTTGATACTCTGACTGGCGCAATGCTTGCACTTCTCATGGTGAACAAAGAAAAAGGCACTGATACAATTCTCATTTAGTTAGAACTCTGTATACAGCAAGATTAGGAAACTCAAAAATGGTTTTATCTTTGAACCCTCCCTATTCTGCTATGGTGAATGCCTTTTCTATGGCTTCGATCATGCCATCAGTTGTCTTCAATTGAATTGCGCACCCTCGTGCTCTAGCATCGTTGATAAGCCTCTTCCATAATGCATCCTTGGCTGTTAGTGTAGCAGCATTTCCCATTATCCACAGGCAATGTCTGCCCAAGTTCAATATAAAACAAATATTAATAAAGCTCTTCATGCCAAATTAAGATTCCAACCACTCACCTAGCTCTAGTAATTGCAACATTAACTCTTCTTTGGTCACTCAGGAAGCCAATATTTCCTTTGACATTTGCACGAACTGTAGAAAAGATCACCACATCCTTCTCACTTCCTTGGAAGGCATCAATGGAGTTGATCTCAACCTCATATTGTTTGGGTACATATTCTAATTCAAGGTTGCGCTTTAATGCCTCGACTTGCCCACTATATGGAGTAATGATCCCAATGGTCAATTTTGGGACTCCATTTCTTTCACACACTGTAAAAAATAAACAAGTAAATAAAGATGTGCATTAAAAAAAGGTAAAAATAAGTTCAAACAATAAAATAGACAAAAGAACATAAAGATATACGTAAACAGAGTAAAAAACATCGTGCTTAACCTTTGAACAAGTTTCTGATCATATGCATCACCACTGTAACTTCAAGCAGGTTTGATTTGCTGGATCTGCAGGCAAGGTCATTTTGTTCCAATAGCTGATCAACACTGATGAAACAGTAAGTACCAAAAAACGTTTTTTGATAGATGTTGGAGCTGTGGAAGGGATCCAAAACATTTGATCCATCCTGCAGCTTTCCATCATAAAATTCTCTGTTAGGTAGATCACTGATAGAAGGATGCATTCTGTACTGAGTACTAAGCAAGATGGAAGGGAAATGCAGAAGGTGTAGTCTGTCAAACAAACTCCGGCCGAGCTGAGATTGATTCGCAAGATTGCTGATTATGGTAGAAGGAAGTTGTTTATGATCTCCAATCAAAACAAGACCATGAAGGTTTTTAAACTGGATCAGTGATGAAATTTCTGCTTCTAGCAGCTGCGCCGCTTCGTCAATCACCACACAATCAAATGCCTGTTTTTTGGTGATATGTCTTCTTTCTAATGATCCAACAGTACTGAAAACTAATTTGGCACCTTCTAGACATTGTCTTTCTATGGCCTTGTACTTAAGTCCAACGCCGCGAAGAAAACTATGTACAAAATTGGGCTGCAGCAAAGTTTTGAACTTGTTGGCAGGATCAAACCATTTTGATATATGTATAGGCTGATCAGGAGCTAGGAAAGCTCTAAGTTGTTGAACATGTTGGGAAATCTGTGCCAGTGATTTTTTTTGTTTCTTAGACAGAGGCACATGGAGCAGCATGCATTCTATATGGCTGCTCATCTTAGGTATTAAAACATCAGCCTTTTCTCTTAATGCACTTAAACTCTGCGCATCGTTCCACATATTGTGAATGTTTGCAAACTTAGTTTCTGCCCAAATAAGAAGCTCCAGCATTGCTTTGCAGCAAAAACGCCACCCTAGCTTTGGATTCACCACTCTTTTTAGCACATCCATCCTAGAAGGTAGATAAATCTGCTGCATTCTGTCAGATCCCACGTTTAATTTATTTTCGTTCCCAACCATGATGAGGTCAGAAATAGAGAGTGATTTCATAAATCTTCCGCCAATTTTTGTTTGGGAGAACTTGGATCGTTTAGAATTTGGTTCAGACCTGTGCGTAAGGTGCTGCACGAAACGGTCTGCAACTTGGGTGATAGCTTTGTTGGTGGGAGCCGTGACCAAAATTCGAAATCCCAAGTTACCCAGTAACGATAAAATTGCTACGATGGTGGCGGTTTTTCCAGTTCCAGGAGGTCCTTGAATAATCTTCAAAAAATGCCGCTGTTGTACGTCGAGCATAGAACCGGCAACGTCTATCAGGCCTCTAGTTTGGGCGTCATTAAGGCCATAGCTTTCTGCCACTTTGTTTAAAGAGCTAGTTGCAGCTTCGACGATCTGAAAAGGCTGCCACAACAAATTAAAAAAGACAAAGCATAAGAACGCTGTTGTAGTCTAGATTAAAACAGAAGTATAAAGCTTAACATTTCAAGCTACCTCTTTATCTGCAGGAAGAATCTGTGCGAGAAGTGGATTGGATTCCCCTGTTCTTGCTAATTGCTGCAGGCAATCGATGGTGTACAGAAACCCAGTTAAGTCATCAAGGCAAAATGCAAAGAAAGGTCTGCGACAAAATGCAATTTTGCCGTATAGATTGTTGGGCAGACATAACTTGCATGCATCAGAAGATCTGCCCTCAACGTAGGCCAAAAAATTCTCTCTATCAGCCACATCATGTGCCCCGTTAGAAATCAAAACAACGTGGCCTCTTCTCATCCCTTGAGAGGGTTTCAAATTCAAACCCATTTTGATGTTCAAAAGCCTTTTATATTTGGGCGAAGAACGCCGAGATACGATGGCCAGATACTGGACTGGGATCATTGGAGGCCTGTTGCGAACTGCCTGGCTTAAACTTTCTCTCATTTCTTCCAGCAGAGGCCAGAAGAAAGATCTGGCGTAATGCATGCCAGAAACAAACCGAAGCGATATCTCTGTAACCTGCAAGACAGATTTATTTTATTAATCACTCAGCTTAGTTTGGCTCTTCTTCGATTGACCGATCCATTTTACCACACCTGTGTGGTCAGAAGTTGATTGTTGAGCAGGTCTTCGACGGACCAGTTTAAAACCGTCTCAAGGGCCAAAATTTTCCAGCTTTGGCGCAGATCTAATTGGGTCTGTTGCAGTTGGATTTGTTCTGTTTCTAGGGCAATTTCTTTCAATCCTGCCACCAGATTTTGGAGAGGAATCATCCGATCGACGACCGACATACTATTCTGCTTGATTCGTGATCGTCACTTCAAAATCTGAAAACTTTAGACGTAGATTTAGGTGTTTTATAATCTCCGTAATCCATTAATGCTGCTATTTAGTGCACCTCTTTATTGAACTCGCCACGTCATCGCCTAGCTGGCATCCCATGATGACGTGGGAATATCCTGAAAACTATATTTCCACGGTCGAGATTCTCTAAAATAGCAGACTGCATATATTCTATCTTAACATATATAAATATTGGAGGACGATTCTTTTAGAATATTACTGATTGATGCCGTATTAAAAAATTGACACCTCAGCGTTTTTTGTGCGCAACACTTCTATTCAAAGTTTTATGACACGTATCGGATTAAGATAAGGTTTTCGCCTTCTGCTTTGCGAAGTGTGGCTATGGCGACAGGATTCCTGCGTGGCGTCTGCAATCGGCTGCCAAGGCGCAACCATTTGGTCTGCCATGTGCGTCTTTCGGAGCTATCCACCATAGCCGGTTTTTCTTTTGCGCTTGCATTGTAGCATGTACGGCAGTTCCAGAGGTTTGTTTCCAGAGGTATGATTTATGATGGATCCTGTTTTTCAAATCTTTGTGTACAAAATCTTCTGTGCTTGGAAAAAAGAGATATCCTGCAAATTCTCATCGTTGTACTTCTAAAGGGTAAATTTTGCATGAATTAGAATAAGTTAATGGTTTTTGTGAGCACCAGTCTTTTGCCGTGGGCATGTCCGACATGAATGTGCTTCCAGGCAAGTCTGCAGAAACAGAGTAGAGCTCAGATTGAGAAATCCAAAAACCCACAAAGAATTGCAAAAATTAAGCAGAAGGAAGGAATTCAACTTCCGGGCGCATCAAGATACTCGTTTAAGGCCCAATAGAAAGGCCCAGTAATATCACATACAGCGCAAAATTTAGAAGCAACAGCGGTGCAGCAAAAGCCTTCCCAAATTTGGCGTCCATTTCTGCCAATATTTTGCTTGAAAGGATGCCTCAAAGAAATGTTATTTCATGGAGCACAATTATCACAGCATATGTTCAGCATGGACAAAGCACTGAAGCCCTCAAGCTTTTGGATGAAATGCAGCACGAGGGCTTGATGCCGAATGAAGTTACCATTGGAAGCATGCTTTCTGCTACCAGCTATGTAGGCCAGCTTAATGAGGGATGCCACATGTTTGTATCCATGTGTAAAGATTATAGAATCACACCAATGTCAGATCAGTACTGCAACTGCATAATTGATCTGCTCTCAAGAACAGGGCACCAAGATGAGGCAGAAGCCTTAATTTGCAACATGCCTTTCCTTCCTGATGCTATATCATGGACGGCCATGCTTGGTTGTCATAGAGCTTCTGCACAGAAAAAGTTGGCAATTTAATAGGTCTAGCACAATGTCTGCTTACTGTCTTTGGTTGGTAAGATATAATGCTCTCTTGGTGCAATTTAGTAAGTGATAGCAGGCCTGGATGCTCCTATCTCTTGTGGCACTCAAATGCTTTTTATGCAGCTGGTTACTAGTCCATTGAGTGAAGGGTTTCATACATAACGACCCCAGCATGATACTGAGGCTGTAAAGATGAAGTACTCTAGGCCATTGTAATATCCTTGAGGCCATGGTTTATTTCAAACAGTTGGAATGACTTTAAAAGGGTGAAACAAGTGAGATGCACTAAATATGTAAGTCCTTCCCATTCTAACCTCTTCATACCAACCATCATCTACATTCAATCTGTTTGGCTATTTCTGCTAGGCTACCTTCATTTCCAGATTATGTTCATATGATGTACCTTATGTTACCAGCCAATTTGTGTTCTTATTGGCTCACCGTTTACTTTTGCTGTTAGGTAGAGATATGTGTGTTTGCCAGTGCACATTTTGGAAGGCATGTCTAATCAATGCTTTGTGGGTTGCAGGGTGTGAGAGTAGGTATCCTTTATTAGCTGCTTCCATCTATCAAAGAGCTTAAGGCAGCTTACAGTTCCGGATGTTGAGGCGGTAAGGATCTATTCTATGCTTTGACAAGAAGTCACAAAGGAGGACACTAATTGCAGTTGGTTTGCTTTTATTTTAATTTAAGGTCATTTGGTTTGATGTTGCTGCAATCCAGAACATCTCGGTGCATTTCAGAATGGACAATCTTCATATTGTTAAGAAGTTGTTTAGTATGACATATGGGCAGATCTGAAAGTTTCAAGTGGCTAGTAATGAACTTCGGACATCTACGAGAAAAG
Source organism: Isoetes taiwanensis (assembly GCA_021234155.1). Taxonomy (NCBI): domain Eukaryota; kingdom Viridiplantae; phylum Streptophyta; class Lycopodiopsida; order Isoetales; family Isoetaceae; genus Isoetes; species Isoetes taiwanensis. The sequence continues at coordinate 7,478,565 of JAJEKV010000023.1, forward strand.
GAAAAGAAGAACTTAGAAAGTGGAGCTACTTACTTGTGAGGATTAGATAGAATATAAACATGGTTGTGAAAACATAGAAATATCACATTTGGAAGCATAAATGAATTATGATTGACCAAGATCGGCATGCCTATCATACCAAGTGGTCCAGAAAATACTAGCATTATATGCTTACTCGTTCTGTTCTTCGTATGCCAATTTCTGCATTTGCCAATTTCTGCATTGCTACATTCTGGACTCTTGCATCTCAAATTAAATTACAAATTTGAGAAGCGCATTGAGATTGTGTTGGCAATGTTGGAATTCTAAAATGCCCCAAACGCCATTCAAGTATCAAACTGTGTTCTTTTTTGTTTATGTTGTGTTAGAATTATCCTAACCCACAATGTATATAAACTTAAAAGATACCTATATCTATATGAAATTTCACACCACAAATACCATGCTTCTCTTGAAAAAACACCACCACCATAACATCACTTACTATATGAAACAGAGAATCTGCATTTGGCATTAATGGACACCTATGTGTTCAACAACCTTACCCTCAACATAACAATTTGTTGCTAAGCCCAGCACCGTCGCTAGTATTAGTGGTTTAGAAAAAAGAAAAGAAACTATTTGAGTGACCACCATATTTAGAATAACTAGATAATGATAGTGGCATGGCCTAAGTTTTTGTTCACACCTTAGTAGAATGAATTGAGGAATTTAAGAGTGTGTTAACATGAGAACAAATATCAATATGAGTGCTATATATATACCCAGTAAATTAATAGCTAAATCTCTTAAGGTAAATCAACACTAGTCGCCTTGCATGACACATTGACATTGCTTACAATTATCTTTTACATGTGGTATTTTTGCACTAAATCGAACAAAAGAAATATTCACGTGCCCCAATCTACAATCCCATTCAAGGGAATGGATTTCTAGGTTTTAAATGTTCTTGCCTTCTAATTATTGGCTGGTTAACTTGACTACTGAATGGATGGTTTAGTAGAAAAAAATTTATTTTGAAATGCCTAGTTAACTTGACTAATCAATGGGTGATTTAGCAAAAAAAAAATTATTTTGAAATGCACTTCATAATACTCGGGTTTCAAACTGACACCGAGTAAGTAAAGAGAAATGTTCGCGGCGGCCTTGGCCGCCGCGATAAATTTCTTTACTTATTATTCTATTGCATATAGTCTATACTTATTATTCTATTGCTGTTTTTATTGCTAACTTTTTTTTTTTAGCGCAACAGCCTAACCTTAAGTGTCACATCACATTATCTAAAAGCCTAGCCTATGCACATGTCCAAATATTTGACTCGGAAGTACGTAGAGCCATTTGATGTTGATCTAAAAAAATGAACGTCTCAAAAAATAAGAAAATTGCGACGTTTGGGAAGGTTCCTGTTTCGCTTTTGCCATTCTTTGCTTGTTTTAGGATTCTTTATTTTATGACTCATGCGTGGTTTCATATTGATCCATAAACAACTTAGGCTCATATTGTTTTTTCTTGATTAGGTTTTGCAAGCGATTTTGGGTTTTCGTTTTGTCTGTTTGCTGCTTGCTCTTGGCCAGTCACCCCTTTTTGCCCTACGCATCGTGCAACCGGCCAAGCTTTGTTCAATTCCTTATATTTTGCAGAAATTATTGTTTTCAAAGTGTTGTTGGTGTGGTAGATGACAACCATAAATCCAGATTTTCTCTTCCGGCTTTCGAAAGTTTTACTTGAATATGACTTCCATTTTGTTTTGAGCCCAAATATTGTGATGCCAGAAGACCCCGCTTTTGTTTTTTCCATGTGTCCTCCATGATTTTGCGTGTGCTTTGTCGTTGATGGAATCCAAATGTAGCATAGCTAAGAGCTTTCTTGAAGCACGATTGTTTTAGCTAGACCTAACAAGTAGCTTATACACAAAGCCCACTCAATGAAGATGCACAATAACTACACCGGATTCCTTCCTTCAAAATTTTTGTGAATCTAAATTATCGATCTGCATCCTCTACCCATTCTTCCTGAGTCAAACCTAGGCTTCCGAATTTTTCTTGCCTCTCTTTGCTGTCAGTTGGATACATTGTAGCATATTTTAATACCTTTGGTACTACAAATGTAGTCGCCAAGCTGTTTAAAAAGTTCAAAAGATGTAGGTTAATAGTGAATTTCCAGACGACAGGAGTGAATAGATGAACTGGGTCAAAACTTCTATCACTATTATTCACAGATGCATTCAGTCCTTATAATACATCCTTGGCACTCCTCAACTTTTATGGATAACTACTTTGACAAAGGGTTTAAAAGACAAGCCTCTAATTTCTTTGAAATGATATTAGCAGCAGACATCTGAGTTACAGTTCTGTATTTTTTTTTATATAAAAATAGGAAACTGCTCTTCAAGAAGACCATATCTTACCTTGAGATGCCTGGAGATTATTGTAGCGCATTTGATAGATGCAAGCATATTTTCTCTTCGAAACATGTTCTTACTCGCCTCGGTAATTCTTTCCGCCAGTGCACAATCACAATAAAATATGGTAAGGAAGACTCTAAACTTTTGTAAAACATGCAATCTAGTTTAGGTCGGACTAAATGAATTGTGTTCAGTTGAGCAGGAGGAAAAAAACTTCTATATATGTTTAATTTGCAAGACATTAGAGGACATTTTATTTTTTCTGCTTTGAAGGCTGTATACGCTCATGATATGAAAATTCAATCATTGTTTGTAAATATAGGAAGTCCAGTTAGAGTGACTCTAATCCCAAATTACAATAGGGGATCTGATTAGACATGTCACATGTCTGACACCTGCACATAACTTGCACTTTGAAATATCTTACGTTTAATGCACATGTACATATCCCTTCTCAAATTGTTGAATGACGAGTGTAATATTATACTGCAATAACGTTATGGCATTTAAATTCTAATATGGCATTTAAATTCTAAGTGTAAAGGATTAATAACGACTTTTTAAATGACGAATGCATATTTTTGCAAGATGGTTAATATCTCATATAGTAATAATGGTGAATGGGCTATGGAATAAATGGAGCAGTGGTATTGTTATCACCGATTTTGGTCTTATAAGGAACGGGTTTACTTGTTTATGAGCATGGTATGTTATTCTAATTGTATAGATCCAGAATTGGGGAGTTGTTTACCAGACTATTTGGCTATCCTTCTTGAATGTAACTTATTTCCCTTCGCTTAAATATTTGCATTTACCAGAATAGTTCGATATCCTTCTTAAAGGTGCCAAATGAAGATAATATGTGATATGCCTAATGTTCCTCCACCTTTATGTTGGAAATTTCACGCTAGTTTGATATTTGTTAGTTTTTTTCATGCAACGAGCATCTTTTTGGACTTGAAGCTTCTAAGAACAAACATTTTTTCTTGAAGACTGCCCATGAACTCAAAGCAGGGATATCACTTCTGGCTGTTGACGGAAATGTGGAACCATTTATCTTCATTAGCAACATAATAAATCAGAAACTCTGGAATATGGCCTGCTGGATAAATCAAAGAGTTTAAAAAGACAGAGGAATAGAAAGCAGTAAACTAGGATTTGACAAATGCTTGTTGATGAAATTAAGTTTGCTCATAATTTTACTTCTTTACAGGGATACCTCAAATAGCAATGATAGCCCACAGAACCACATAAGTTCATTCAAACAACGATGACAGATGCCTTTGGGTTCATGCAAACATTTTTATCTTGAACTATTCATACTTTCATTTGGCATATCTAAGATACTCTTACATATCCGTAAGATAGATAGAGAAAATGTCTAATCTCCAGTGCCGTTTGACCAACGCTGCAGCATCACTGTACAATTCAGTTTGTCATTTAGAAGCAAATAGTGTTTTCGTAGTTGATACGCAACAACATCATTGTACAACTCAATTTCTCAATAAGAAGCAAATATTAATTTCCGTATGGATCCCATGACCTATTGGTCTCCGTGGACGTTAAAAAAACTATTCTATTCTATTCTATTCTATTCGTTTTCTATTAAACATATAAAGTTACATAAATAACAAAAGCAGGTTGCAAACTAACCAACCTGATACCTGTTACTAAGTACAAAAAATGATGTAAAGGTGAGCCTAGCTCTATATATCTTTGATCCAATCAGAATCAGGTGCCAAAATACAATCTTAGAAAAGTTCATAAATTTGCTGCAATTATATAACCTCATAGATACCCAGGATAACCAAAAATCTCCCGCGTTGTCATTTTCTTCAGTTTGAACAGATTTCTAAGTTACTGCAGGTCCAGAATAAGAAAAAGATCGGGGTCCAACTCCTCTTCATCATCATCTATGATCACCAGATCTATGGCCATTGGATCAGTGTGCCAGCTAATTTCATCTCACTTTGGAGAAAAGGCAAAGCATCAGAGGGAAGAAGTATCAGAAAACAGGATTAGAGCCTCTCCATGGGCGTCCTGGTTAGCTTTATGATGATAGGACATATCTCTAAACTGCAAGAATTGCCCTTCAGTAAGCAACATGTTATAATTAAACAGGAACCTATCTAGCATAAAACTTTGATATCCATTAAGCAGGAAAGTCTTGAGCTTTAACAGATCCTACGGGATATTGAGTGACAAAGGCCAAAGATGCTCATTGTTAAAGATCTTAGTAGCAGTAGCATAGGCTAAAAGGTTCTCAAGGTTCGGCTTACAATTCATCCTCAATGTGAGAGCTATCAGCATTTCTGAACACCACAAAATGGTCATCAGTAAGAAGCATGTCATTACATAGAAAAATATTGAAAAAACCCTCAAATTTGCCTATAGTTGATCAAGCCCTATATGCTTTATCTAGCTTCCTATTTTTATAGGCCATAGCAGTTTTAGATAGCTCTATTTGAAAGGATAGTTAACTTTTTCATGGGCAATTTGGGACCCTTAGATTATGGAAGATTCCACAAAATCTTCTACATCGAAGGTCTGAATATTTCCCATCCAAAAAACTCTTGCACAAGAAAGAAAGGCCACAGGTCGAAGCAATTAAATACAATTAAAAAAAAACAAGACTAATGGTCAAAACGCCTAGAGAAATGACAGACACCATTTCTGTTTGTCCGCAAAAAACAGGGATGCCATATCTGTTGCTCCCAACTGACAAAGGCCAGCCCCAGGTTGTGGAAGTTGCGAATGGAATTCAGAGCAAAAATTCGAAGCTTGAGTCTTGTCTAAGATGAGAACAGGAACAAATCCTTCTCTTAAATCCTCTCCACCTTGCTAAATCATATTCTAATAGTTGTTCGACTCTTCTCTCTAGCCCCGCCACAAAATATAGAGCATGGAGGAATCGAACCCCCCAGGCCATGATGGCCTCACAAGAATCCAAGAATTCAAGTTTGCATGCACTGGCAGAATCCAGCTACTGCTGGAGCCATAGCTTCTGGCAGCGAAGAAAACAAAACTGGATGTGGTGCAAAGCAAGCAGTCCATTAAACTCAAAAAAAAAAAAAAAAAAAAAAAAAACTGCAAAATAAACAATTCAAACAGTAAAATAAACAAATCCCCATTTTCTTCTTCTGGTACACAACTAGAACCGATGATCTTCTTCTTCTTGCCATGCATTGGATGCAACTGGACCAGCATCAAATGCCCAGAACAAGCAATAAAAAAGAAATGAAGTAGAAACTACAATACCTCCACAAGATTCGGTAAGCGAATTAGGGCAATTATAACATGCCCTAAACATTCGGCATGCCAATATGCCTCGAACATCCGGCATGTCTGGAAGATCGTGTCGACACTAGCCAGCTTTCTACTTCTGCCTGTATCAAATCCCCTTTTTCAACCATTCACATGGAAACAACTTTAAATAACTTAGGAATTTAAGCAGCTCAAAAAACACTGGTAAGCACCTCAACTTTGGGATTACTGCGACTAGAAATACAATAATTTCCAAAAATTATATGCCCAACCAATGCCTGCATATCCTACACCAATACAGAAATTATTGTGCAAAGTTTATCGATTGGAGGGCAGAATATCAATATAGGCAACATTTTGATATGGAAGACCTGCCCACAAGTGTCGGCAAGCCTGACACGTCAGGATGTTGCTTAAAGCAACATTTTTATAACATGGAAAAAGGTTATGTCGCATTTTGTAGCAAAAAATAAGTTCTTTAAAACGCTGGTAGACCCTCGGAGTGCTCAACTGCTATGTAGAATCGCTGGAACAACAGGATCATTAGCTGAAATTGTGGAACGTCGATCACATATGAAAACACCGCAGCCAAGAAAATTTTATTGACATTCAGGGTTAGAAATAGTGCCACATGGCAAGGCACTATTGAACGAGCCGACATAATGTGACATAAACTGTTTTTACTTATGCTAGTAATGGATGCATGTTAGTCTATAAATCCATGATTCGAACTTGCCCTATTACCATTTGTTCTGGTACATATAGGATAGAATTGAATTGAATTGAATGTTTTTTATCGTTCACGGAGACCAACCGGCCTATAGGACCTAATATAAGAGTGCAGCAGGCGTATTGCTGCCCGGAACAAAAAACGGCCTTCAGGAGAAAAACCGTGGCATCAATAAGACTGCTGATAAGCTATTCAAATATACATATATATATGACCATGGGATTCCGACTATTGAGTCCATTGGGATTATGTGGGCACATCGAATAACCTGATACCATCGTGAGGGACACCTTTTTTTTCCTTGGTTTTTTTTCCACACTCAATTGTAGGAGATTTCATACGAAGGGTCTAAAAATCGGGGAGACATAGGATAATAATTATATAGAGGATATTTAGGTTCTTTTCGATTCCTCCCACGTTGCATCAAAGTTCCCTTAAGTTAGTTATGTTTGGATGTTATTGTGAAAGCTGTTGCATTTAAGTTAGCAAATACGAACTATGGACGGATCAGTAGTATTAGTGAGGAAATAGCTTGAGACACATTCACACATGTTCTATTATTCATTATATGTGTTAACATATATGAGGATATACATCTGTTTTGTATGCCTTGGCATCTTCTTTTTTATTTTGGAATGGGGTTGGGAACCGCGCCAAGGAATGTCGCATGCGGCGTTCCCTTTTCCCCTTGCGGGAAGCATGTGGTATTCCCTGCAAATTTTGAATTTTATTCAAGCCTCGGCTTCCTGTCTCTCAAAGATCGACAGCATCTGGAGTGGCGTTTCCTCTCTCATGGCCGAGACAACCTGGAGTGGCCCTTGAAGCCTTCTCTTTCTAAGCTAATGGATGCAGAGTAACGACACTGCAAGTTACAGTTTTTGAAAAATACTTCTTGCTATTTCTCGTACAAAAACTGCAGGTCATTGCTTCCCCGAGAATTTTGGGAAATCTTGAGTAATCCTTGAAGGTAAAGGGCTGCAAGTTACATGTAGTTATTTGTTCTATACGAATCTATGCCGAGCCAGGCTAGTGGTCTTCTCCTACAAATAAAAGCAGCATCACAGGTGTAAGGATTTCTTACTGTTTGTATTTCTTCCCATTTGTATTTTCAATGCCATAGCATTGACTTACATATGTTCTTCTTTGGGTTAGGCTGTCAGCTAGACTGAGGGTGGTGGCAAGCTTCACACGGCTTAACTGTTCTTTCTCTCAAAGGAACATCACCCATCAATTTTATACTACCTCATGTTAGAGGTGTGCCATATATCGATTTATTTGCTGTTAATCGCATTTAATTAAAGTGAGTCTCATGCGCTTGTCATTTTTTTTTGGAACCCTCTTATTTTAAACAAAAAAGGTGTGCGAAGCATCTTTAACCTAAATAATTACTAAAAAGACGAGTTTTTTCGTATGAAATTTAGTCCCTTCACGAAGACATTTTGCCACTTTTTTCTTGGATAGTCGAATCATTGAAAATAAATGTTTTTTCATGTGAGGGTGAATCCATTTACCAAGAAATCTCTACCTTTTTTCAAATGCGTAGGCGAGAAATCACAAACTCCAATAAATTTTAAGAATCATATATTTATAAATGGATTCATTATAATATATGTTATAATGGATGAAGAGACCATAGCGGCTCTACTGTCACAACGCTTACACAGCTAATGCCAACGTCTCGTCGTGGAGCACTCTCCGACCTATTCCAAGCCACGGGGGCAACTTGATGATGTGCTTCATGGGTCACACACTGGCCCTTTTCTTTGATGAACAGGTCTTTCCATTGCTCCCAAGCATGTACTATCTGGCTACAGACAAGATAAATAAATAAAAACTAGTTTTGAAGACCATTTCTAAAGGCAACATAGAGTGAAAAACGCAGGTCTGAGGGCATTTCTCGACTCGCAAGCCGAGAAAGGTAACTCAAACGAAAAGATAGATTTGAGGGCTTTTTCGTGAAAAATGCAGTTTTGAGGGCCTTTAGTCGAGAAAGGCAGCTCAGAGTGAAAAATGCAGTTCTGAGGGCCTTGAATCGAGAAAGAAAACTTAGAGTGAAAAATGCAGTTCTGACTCGACTATGAGTGGAGAAAGGCAGCTCAGACTAAAAACAATGTTCTGAACGAGTCAAGAAATACAGTTCAGCGTGAAAAACGCAGGTCTTAGGGCCTTCTTTGACTCATGAGTCGAGAAAGATAGCTCAAAGTGAAAAATGTATTTCTGAGGGCCTTTCTCGACTTGTGAGTTGAGAATGGCAGCTCTATGAAGGCTAATCGCGTAAAGTGAGAGGTGCACCATTGTGTCAAGAAAGGCAGCTCAGAGTGAAAAAGACAGGTCTAATGGCCTTTCTCGACTCGGAGTCGAGAAGCAAAAAGGCAATCCTGAAGACAAGTCAAAGGGAAAAAAGCAGGCCTAATGGCCTTTCTCGACTCATGAGTCGAGAAAGGCAGCTTAGAGTAAAAAGGCAAGCTCAAGGCAAAAAATGCAGATCTCGATTAGAAGAAGCAGGTTTGACTAGCTAGTTGGGAAACATACAATTTTTTGAGAAACATCATGTTACAAAACATCATGTTTCTCGTCTTTCTCATCTAAAGAAGAGGACACATTCTCACCACTTTGTCCTTAGATTGAAAGAATTAAGATATATAATAAACTACACCGGATTATACCATAGTCTAAGCGCCCCATCGTTAAAGAAATCATTCATTAATCTAGACAATCATTAACATAGACCTAGAGTGGATCACACCATAGTTTATTATCTTACTCACCACCTTGCCACTTTAGATTTGGACACGCATTGAGATATAGACTTGGGGGTGGATCACACCATAGTTTAATGGCTTCCCCACCCCCACTCTCAAAGAAAACAAGATGCCCCATCTTTAAGAAATTTTTTATTAATTTAGATATTCATATATTAATTTGGACAGTACAAGGGACCATGAGGGCTCATATATATCATACCATATATAAAGCAGTAACATTTCTGTTCTTAAAAAATTAGGAAGTATTTTTTCTGGGCTGAGAACAACTTTGCGCTTGACACGTACTTTTTTTCTTCATTTCTAAAATCTTAAAAAAAAACAAATGTTGATGGTTGACACGTAGATTTCCCCTTTCTTGCTCTACAAGCAATACATGGCTATGGATCTCCTGTCTTGGTTTCTTGAGGAAAGCTCACCGATCTTCCGGCTATGGCGACATGCCATGGGCAATGTTGCGCCCATTCATATTTCCGGCCTTGCCAGATGCTGTAGCAGTGCTGCACAAATTTTTGCCCGCAAATAATGAGGATTCAGCAGAAAACATTTAGGTATGAAAGTGCATGAAAGGAAGAAGCCACAACTGGACGGAATGCCCCTTTGCTAATCCTGGAGAGAAGGCAAGAAGGAGGTATCCAAGATGGGTTCCATATCTGGGCACTGCTTGCCGTGATTTAGAAAGGGAAACTGCAAACAGGGCGATGGTTGTGAATATGCTTATGGGGTTTTTGAATGCTGGCTTCATCCTGCTCGCTACAGACTCGCCCAATTCCGAAGGCGTATTTGCCAGACCGACATCGGGAAGATCTTCCTCTGCAAGATTGAGGCAGTCTTCTGATGAATGCAAGTTCTGGCATGGTGATTTTGGCTTCAAATTTTCCTAGCCCTGTCGTGGCTGGCTGTTCGACCGGCCTCCGTTTTGCAAGGGTAGGGTTCTAACTTATGGGGTTTTTTTAGTCAAGCTCTGAACTTTGACATGGCCGTGCCTATTGAGATTCTGCTCTTTTGAGAACACCGGACCTTGGTAGAATATGGTGAGAGGAGCAGTGCGAACTTCAGAGCTTTCTGTTCTTTTCATATCTGTAGAGATTAACATGCATTTGAGCCCATTCTATGCAACATAACAGCATGTTTGAAGGGGTCATTCCAGAATTGCTTGGATTGACTTCAATAATGCATGCAACTTGAGGTGCCGGAACAGAATTCAAATTTATTGCACTGAGGTTTCTTGATGATGTTTGCCCCGTCCATCCTGTGTTTGCAGGAAAGACGCCATACATGTTTTGAAGAGGCCCCCCCTATCATGTTTCCAGTTCTCGTTGGGAAGTGCATTACACCCATAGAAGGGCCTGCAGTATGAGCATTTGAGAATGCATTAGAGACGGCATTACTGGTTGTTTTTGGCACTGCTACCTTAAGGTATTCAAAGGCCATAATTGTAACTATCACTATGCCGTGGCCCTATCTAAAGGCATTTTGGGAAGAGTGGAAAACAAGAGAAGCATTCATCCTATCAATTCCTTAGAACAGAACTATGGCGATGCTCCGACAGGCTGCACGAAGACTAGGAGGTGAGCTAGGCGCCTCCAGAAATGCTCCAGCTTTTAGGATCCGGCGAGCAAGTTTTAGCGGAGAGCGTGTCTTGAGCGAAGAAGAAAAAGCCGCTGAAAATGTCTATCAAGGTTTGCTATGAAATCTACCTCTCCCCTTTTATTTTTCGAGTCCTTCTTAGATTCTGGCATTATAATTTTCTAGAAACTTTTTGCAACTTCTTTCTTAAAATGTGCTCTGATTGCAACATTTCCTCTTTTACTTCCATGGTTCCATTATCTTGTTATGGATTTTACTGTTTAAAGATCACTGCAGATATTATGTTCCATGTTCAGATTTAATGTAGAGGGAGTTCTGTGTCTTAGTTTTGTTTCTATTATGTTGCAATTTGCCCTATTAAATGACGGTATCCTTTAGGTTTGATAACTTTCAAGTATATGCTGCTAAACCTCAAACAATGTTTTATTTGTATAGAAAATGGAAAGGGAGCGACTGGAAAAGCTTGCAAAACAGAAGGTATGCTATATTGCAGTTCTATCCTTGTGCCAGGGCCAGTGTGTTTTCATGATTCAAAGGTTGACATCGTTGATTGAGAAACTCAAGGGTTCTTTAATATTATATTAGATTCACATTAAGCATCCCATTTTGAAAGCCTTTCCTTAATATTCAAAGTAACAATCTAATATCAGCCAAGGTGGAACCTGATTGCCCCTGATAAGAACATTATTATTGCCGATAAGCATTTCATTCTGGTACAATCCGGTGATGACCATTGCAAGGATTTTTGAACCAATCAGAATGTAGTTGCTTGGAAGGCAAAACATCTATTGTGCATCACATTTTGCGGGTCAATGATTTCAACTACTGATATATCTTGTCATGACTAGGCTTCAAAGTAGTTGTGGAGTAAGTCCGCTCTCTCATGCTTTGGTTTTATTTTCCTAGTGTTTTGAATTTTAGGCCCGATTATATTGCTAGTGAGGTCAAAGATCGAATCCACAAGCGAAGACTAAACCCGGTCGAGGAGCCTCTTGGAGACCAATCACGAAATCTTGCGGTTGTTGCTTTCGTCTAAGAAGGAGAAGAAGGAAGAGTCTAGTTAAGTATTCAACTTCCCAAAGTTCTATGCATAACAATAAGCCACCGGTAATGGAGAAATGTGGTTAATGACTCAGATATTTTAGTGTAACAATTAATCTCGGTCCATGGTTTTGGAATTTGTGCAAAGTAACGTTGTGGAATCAAGCATGTTAATGGAATGCCAATAAAAAGGCAACGAAGTTTATCTCAATTATCTTTGTTCTTTACGTTCAATAAAAGTTTTTGCAAAATTATCTAAAGTCGTAGATTAAAGTTCTGTTTTAGAAATGTGAAATGTCGATTGTAAGGATTTTGTTTACAATGGGGATCGGAGAGTATTGTAAATAGGCATGAAGGTAATGGCAAATAAAGTCCTCTTGGACTGCTCTAAAATGGTACATATTCTCAAGAAGAATATTACAAGGTAGCATTAATCAAGTCTCCTCATAAATATTGTGCACTACCACTATGCCTTTGGTATTTTCTATAATGCTTTTGATTAGCTTTTCTAGTTCTGAAATGCTTTGGAATACCATTCACAAGACGTTGCCAAAGTGGCACTTGAATGAGCATGCCCTATTGGATTTGAATGAATTTGTCTGAGATCCAGGTAATTAGAATGTTATAATTACTCTTTTACAATTCATTATTTTTGCAATTTCGCTATTTTTGCTAGATCCACATGCACGCTCTTAGATGGATATCCCATAGTCTACTTGTGCAATGCCTTCTCATATTATAGAAACATCAAGTAGCACATTTTAAGAACTTTGGCACCATTCCAAAGTTACACAAATTTCCCTTGCATACACGTAGGGAGGGAAAGAATGTTCGCGGCGCCGGGTAAGGCACGCGATAAAGTTTCTTGTATAATATAACTATACAAAAAGTGATGCCTAGTGCACTATAACGTTATCAAACCATATATAAAGCATGTTCCTCCTCTATTTTCTTTGATGCAAAAAAAACCTGTGAGAGACACGTGTTGGGTTTCACTTTTCATTTACACTTCTCACTTTTCATTTGCACTTCATTGCCCTTTCTTGCCGATCAGCATGCTCTATGCTCTGTATCTAGGAAAACGAAAGCTTAAGTCCTGGGAAGAAATGTGATGGGCAACAGAGTGCAAGGGTAATGCTCTTCAATCAATCCGGCCTTGCAGAGCAACCAATCCGGCCCTGCTCAGTTCCGCAATGCTCAATATCGGAATCTGGCGCAGTATTATAGCATCCAAGCTTTTACCCACGAAAAGTCTGGCATTGAAGAAAAGACATTTGGCTTCTGGGCGAACTCTGTTCTCACAATCCACCGCCATAGCTTCCTCCTGGTCTCTCACACATGTACGTATTCCAAATCTCTGATTTGGGGGATTTTTGCCTGGCTATGGCGTAGCCCAGCGTGCAAACGGCTCAAAAGACACATGTTTCTTGAAAGAATGTTGTGTGTGATGGTGTTTGTGGACATGATTCCGTTCTACATAACAGGCAAAGCGGTAAAGATTTTCAGATGAATCACATTGATGGCATTGACTCATGGCCTGTCTATGATAAAGCCGGTGAAGCTATAACATAATCATTCTTGCGTACAATCTGTAACCTATTTGTTCAGAAGTAAGAATGCTTTGTTTTTGTGAGTTTATCTTGCAGGTTGTTTGCCTCTGATATAATTTGCCCATAAGTCTGGCGCCTTGCATTGTGGCGGTGTTAACTTAGATAATGGCTCAGGATTCTGCCTTTCTGTGGTTAAGATCTCATCGCTTTGTTTCACGCTCATTAGCTTTATTCAATGGGAGCCAACTTACATGCATCCTTCATACATGGAAAATGGGCTTTCTGCAAAATTAGAAGTAAGAGTGATTTCTTCCTTATTTCCATTTCAAATTTGCAGTTCTTGCATGCAAGTTTCGAGGGTTGCAATAGGTAATGAATATTGAGTGTACTTTTTTGCTAGCTTTTATATCTTGATCTGCCGATGCTTGGGAATACTGCATCAATCTGCAAGCGCAAGATACGCCCTCTCTGTTTTTAAGGTTGTGGTGCTGATTTCCCAACACTCTCTTTCCTTTGCTCTTAATAATCCCAACTTCTCCTTTCAGATCTGTTAAACAGAGGATCTGCACATTTGCCCTGGTAAAACATCTACTGCGGCTTCTTTTATTTTTGTATGAAGCACTTCAACATGTAGGCCTGGAATGCAGATAGTCTGCGCAACCCCTTCTCAATGTTTGCTTATCTTTTCATTACAGATTAAGGATGTCTATTTCGTATTAGGCTCATTGCAAATATGTTCAGATGCTGATGCATGAAGGGGACAGAAATGGTCCCAATTTCTTAAAGTTCAGCAAATAAAAGGCCTGGCCGCCTGGGACAACAGGTAAAAAACAGCATTTTTATAGTTGTTAACCATTGTTTAAACTAGCTACACGATGGTTCACTACAACAACATTAAATGTTGAAAATATCACTTCCCTGATTAATACTTCTCCTCCTTTCATCTTTCCTAGGGATCCTATGTGACATATGAGGACTCACAGTGTTATGAGAATTTTTAAAGGCTTATATTTGCATCAAATTGTTTTCTCTGCCAAGCTCTTTTAGACATTCAAGTTGCAAACACATCCCAAGAAGCTTATTGGGGATTTTAGGTTGCCATCTAAATATTTTGAATTCAAAAACGTGGAGCCATAACTTACTTCTAGGTGGTTAGCATAGACGAGAAAATTATCGCAAGTTGTAGAAGCCAGGGACTTGGTTGTAGCGGACTGGGGTGGTACTAGCATGAAGAAAAGGACAAAGGTGAGTTGGCTCCATACACACCACTAAGAAAGGCGAGAAATCTAAGAAAGAGCAGAAAGAAATTAGTTACCATAATGTCGTTACTAATATGTTTTAATTATGTAGGTCCTTACACCTCATTGGAATGAGGCGTTGAAGTTTGTTGAAGTTTATTGATAATGGCAGCTCATTGGCTCTGTACTTGAAGTATTATAACTTCACAATGCAATTCTGCTAGTTGCTTCCAGCGGGCACTGTGAACTTGAGTATCGAATATCGCCCTTTGATGAAACTGTAGATAATTGGATTTTTTTGGAGAACATTTTGAAAGGACAAATAATTGTACAGATAACCTATACAAAGCACATTCCAAGCCTGTTACAGAAGCCTAGATCCAATACATCACTAGAAATAACCTGGAAGTGGATGCATCCTACTCAAATAAACTGTCTTTACCAGGTAGGTTCACTTAACAACAAGAGCATTGAGGTGGTAGAGGAAGATGATGAGAAAGAGAAAGTTATGAACAAACTTGAGGAATGAAAACTCGCCAGATGCAAAATAAGGACTTCTTTGTCAATTAAGATTTGAAAGGATCTTTTATTTGAAAAAAGTTTAAGAGCTTCAACAGGTCATGAAAGGTATTGATCTTCTTCCAAGAAATCAAGAATGCATTTATAGTCTTCTATACAGTAATGTATGTATCATATTCATAAGCAGGTTGGTAAAGAAATTGGTAAAGACATATATTTCGATGGTGTCATGCTGCTAATTTCTTCACACCAGGTAGATACGCTAGTGTAGGGTTTAAGTTTTGCAGACCTGGTAGATATGCTTGCTGATAGCCAGTGTTTGCTAGATAATGCCGTTGCGTGTTGTTCCTGTCATGTAGATGCTCTGCTACTATATTGTGGCTTTTGTTTTGCTGTATTGTGTAGGTTATTGTTGTTGTGTAGACCATGCATGAAATGCTACATGAGATGTCAGTTGTTATATATGCCTAGGTGGAGTAATGCTTGCAGTTGGAGTTCGCTATGCTCGCAAGCATTGCTACATATTATGATCTTAAGGCATAACATGACCTTATTTATAATGTTATGTGCAGATTCAATTCCTGCAGGTTCTAGCTTAAAATAGACAAGACCGGAAAGAGAAACATTCGCGACGGCATCCTATAGTCGTTATGGTTAGCATCCTTCTATCGTGCAGGCGCTGAACACAAGGGCAAAAAAAAAGTGTAGGTTCAAATCCTGCATGTTCTACCACGTATAGATGAGTTGGTGAAGAGAAACGTTCGCGGCGGCCGCTAGGCCGCCGCGATAAGTTTCTTGTAACCATATAACCACCATATGGAGAACAATTAAATACCATATCATAATATAACCATATAACCACCATATGAAGAACAATTAAATACCATAGTATAAATGAGCCCTGGATTTTTTTCGAATTTGTGGGCATGGCTTTAATCCCTTGTTGCAATTAAGAAGAAAGAGATTTATACTGGAATTGAATTAAACGATTGTAAATGTAAGTGAGCTATTCGTCTTCTTGAATATTACTTGCTTATGACGAAAAGGCATCTTTCTTGTTGCGTTATAAGAAGTGAAAATGGTGGCTTCTGCATTGGAACAGATGTCAGCAGGGTCAGACCCGACTTCATACAGTGACCAAAGTTTTTGAAAGAGAGTATATCAGGTCTTTGACATAGTAGTCTGCAATGGTATGCTCAAATGGCCGCAATCAGGGGGCTTTACTTGCAAGAGCGATAGATATGATGGTGGAGCCAACATGGTGGACTATCTCCTTGCTCTAGCAATAGGACTTGATATGATTAGAGATTTCTTGATTGGCATACGAACAGGAGATGAAGAGACTTTGTCAGACCAATGTCCACGTCACTTTGGATTGGGAGCATTCAGTAGTGCAGCCACAAGATAGAAACCGTCAGGGGCTGAGAGACACCCCTGACTACCGAAAGCAAGCAGAATATGAGTCTGTGCTAGAACGTGAGCTGCAGGGGATGTCCTCTATCTGTTACACGATAAGTGGGAGTGGCTTGTAAATGCCTTATTCACAGCTGTGACATTCCCCTAAAATATACGCTATAAATACATATATTTCTGGACCACGTCACCATATAAGTCTACTTGAGCAGCCTTGTACACCATAGTGGGTGGAAAAGGGAGTACTGACTAAGTTATTCCAGTTATTCACATAACGACCTCACCCTATTGGGCACCTGCCACATGGAAGTACCCCATTGGAGCTACCTGACAGTGACATGGAACCCTAACCTATAAGTACCCTAACCCTAACCCTAACCCTAACCCTAACCCTAACCCTAACCCTAGGCCACTTTTTGGCTCCATCTGCCTTCAGACCTGTTCTTCACTCGGAACTTCGTTTTGAACATCATTCATTGCGGCGTAGCTCAGATCGACAGCCCCAAGGCAATGCGCTCATAAGGAGGAGGAGGAACCACCCGACTCGTCAGCAAGTCATGGAGACCCCAGGAGTTAGAGGAAGTTCGTCCTGAGTAGGTATTTAGAGTATCTTCATAGGTAGATCATCTGGAATCTAGGATTCCTCTTATCTTGCTAGTAGAGCCTTCCTAAAACCCCCTGTCTAGATTTTGAACCCTAATCAAGAAACCCTAATAAGTAGGTGATTCATGTGTGCAGATTAGATGTTATCTTCATTATTTATCATGTTATGTTGATGTACGATGATGGTTGATCTTATGTTTGCACCTTTTGTATATTAGGAAGGGGGGTAGAGACCTAGTGGTCACTATCTAGATGATGCTCCTAGTTAGATCCCTTAGTTCATATGCGGCCTATGCATAGGAACCCACCTGGCTACGGGGTCCATGGAGTGATTTAGCACTATACAACGAGGCTAATGGCAAAGCGGAGGGAGGTCTCTGCAGAGCGCGGCTTCTAGGGACCCATAGTGGGCTAGGCTAGGCCTACAGTTGGTCACCTCGTGTGCTCCGGGTATGGATCCGATACTTCCTAGGTCAATGGTGTCGCCCTGACTCTCGAGAGTTGCAGGTGTCGGCTTGGCTCTTGTTTTGGGGGAGTTCAGTCGGGTACAATTATATGTCGCCACGATTCTCTAGCTGCTCATTGAGCCACTAGACCTCAGGAAGGGAAGTTGCAACCCTTTCTACCTCATCGGACGGGGGAGATGCAACCCGGAGTAGTCTCGATGTGTGATATCATGAGATTATATTTCCTGCAGATTATAGTCACGCCAGAGTCCGATTTAGCCCATCTGCAAAGTATGCACAGGAGGGGCAGATGGAGTGGTCAACCCTAGCCATTGTCTATAGCCATCCCTGCCATTGTTATAGCTCAGTCTGCTCTATCTTGAGGCCTAGCCATCATTCGACGTCCCTTATGAGTCTGAGCCTGGGTAGAAGCTCATATGTTTGATGGTATGTTATTATCTTTGATGTATCTATGGTTGTACGGATGTGCTATCCTTCGTGGTAGTCAGATGTATTGTGATTACTAGTGCTAACGCTATGTTACTTCTGCTGTTATAAGAGCCATAAGGGAAGGGCGTGCAAGACACCTTTGTGTCCCGCTCTCGCACCACGGTTACCTTAGGTGCGGGATAGATGGAGGGCCCATGCGGCTGGAGGGCTGGATGGGAGATGTACAACGGCGCATCATATATTTGGTGGGGAGCATCACAATGGTATCAGAGCAATGTTCTTTGTTGACCAAGAGCTAGCACTGAACATATCCCTGACTAAGTAGATTAACAGGCCTAGTAGAGTATGAAATGGAAAATTCCAGCACTGAATCTCGGGGAAATTGTTTTTCGCCCAAGTAGTAGGGTCATAGAGTTAAGCTAAATTATAGATTCAGAGAAAAGGAACAAGTCAAATGAATAATTTACTAAAATTGGAGTGGAAATTATGCGTGGGCATCAAATTTCACTCAAAACGGGTCAAAGAATCATCCCAGTTCGAGACCCGGGTGAAAAATGGTGCGGATTCATAATTAACACACCAACCCATTAGAAATTCGAAATTCAAAAATTATATAGTAATAAAAATGACTAACCATTAATAAGGGTGGCTAATTAATAGATGTATTAATAGTAAAGGAATATTCCCTAGCCTAGAGAGTATCTTTCCCTTTCAAATACCATTTTGCGTCCCCCTCTCCCTAATTTCGCCCTAAACCTCTCTCTCTTGATCTCCAGTTTAAATTAATCTGTTTCTTTGACAGTAAGACACGACTCACACCAAATGCACTGCTCGGGAGGTTAGAAGCCCCAGGTAGAGATCCAGCATGGCGGAACTGGCGGCGGGCAGTGTTAAGAAAATCCCCGAGCATCTGAGGCCTAGGCGGGAGGAGGAGCCCAACACATCGAGCTCCACCAATGAGACCTACCACACCAGCGATGAGCGGGCCCCGAGCAGTTCGACTGAGAGCACCCAACACACCGATGAGACGGTCGCCCACGACACGCTTTTGAGGAGCCGATGGGGATCCCAGCAGCAAGAGGAGCAGGAAGAGCAGGTGGGCTCCAGTAAAAGGAAGGGGAAGGAGAAGGTGACGGAGTGGGCAGGGGAGAGAGCGGCCAGGAAGAGGAAGAAGAGAGAGCATGAGGCAAGGCGGTGGGAGAAAAGATCCAAGAAGGATTAGGACAAGCCAAGGGGCACAGTTAGGATCGAAGAACCTCATCAAGAAGCAACTGACGAGGAGCAAGAAGATGAAAAGGAGATCGAAGAAGAAGTGGAGGGAGGAGAGGAAGAAAAGGGGTTCGAAGGGGCAGTTGGGGAGACCTCAAACTCCGACGCCAGACTGCCTTAACCGAATTGGCCCAAGTCACTGAAGGTGAGTAAGAAGCAGAAGGTGGGAGAGCGAGAATTCGAACTCAAGCAGGACCGTGAATTTGAGAGGAAGAAGAAGGCATACGAGGAGTACTTCCAAAGGGTGGACGCGTTACAATGACTTTTACTGTAAGCAGAACTTCCAAAAGTACGTGAAGGGTGGCAGACCTAAGAACCAGCCCAAGCCCCCTCCACCACAGCCAGAAGCTCCCAAGAGGGTCCATCATGGACCCAACTCCAGGCACGCAGGGGTGTTTCAAGAGATTAGGCACTTTCAGTAGTGCACTAATCTCCTGATCTGGAAGGCGCTGTTCGAACGGCTCCAGGAGATCATGCAGGACTTCAGGACGGATTATCGGGTTACTCCCCTGACAGTCCGATCACTACAAGAAGCAACTGAAACCGAGCTCGTTCAATTGTTCGAGGAAGGCAACTTATGCGCCATACATGCCAAAAGAGTCACAGTGATGCCCAAGGACCTCCACCTGGCTCAAAGAATCAGAAAAGACAAGCTTTAGAAGCTTGGTTTTTGTGTAAAATTTTTGATGACATGTGTAATTAAACTTTATTATTAACATAGAAAGTTAAATTTTTTTTCAAAAAGAAGTCTTTTAGGTCAAGATTGACCCACTCGAGGCCCACACACCCCCAAAACCGGCATCGAGAATGCAGAGCCCTTCTTTGTGGAGTGACCCGAGTCGGCTTGTTGATAAATTGCCATGAGAAAAGTTGCTAGATTATTTAGCATTGTCCAATCTTGCATGTTAAGACTTTAATTTTTCCAAAAATGTTGTCAAATAGTCAAGATCGACCCACTCGGGTCACTCCGCGCCAAAACCCCCTGCGTCGAGAACGCAGAGCCCTTCCACGCGGAGTAACCCGGGTCGCCCATGTTTGCACTTGTACTTGCCAGTGACATAAGATAAGTTAGTACTTAGCCTAGAATAGAATAAACCTTGCATTCTAGTATTTTACATTTCTCAAAAATGTTTTTGATTTGTCAAAATTGACCCACGGGTCACTCCGCGACAAACCTCGCTGCGTCGAGAACACAGACCCCTTCCGCGCAGAGTAACCCGAGTTGCCTTTGTTCGACTCAAGATTGTCCAAAACTTGCCCAACAAACTACTCTAATGTGTTTCTTGGCTTGTTTTATCTAAATAGCCAAACGGATAGTACTAAGTGATTCACGCAACAGTTTGAAAAGTGAGTGAGACACCTCACAGGGCAAGTACAGGAACCGTAGGACAGGGGACTACCAGAAAAAGGTGGATAGTGCCATGAATAACATATGGAAAACCCAGAAATTGGAGCAGTTTTTCTGGAAAGGACAGGTCATAAATGGAAGCTAAAGCTTGGCTGGATGAAATGGAAGAACTTGAAAACTCATATGGGATGAAAGATAAAGGCATAGGAAAAGTGGCAATAACAAATCTAATTGGTCCAGGGTGTATTTGGTGGAATGGGTATGCTAACTCAAACAACTAAAAAGAAACAGTTGCAGATTCAAAACCTTCAGTTTTTTGCAAGCATTATGTCCCAAGGTCGCACACAAGCAGGCAGATTCAGCAGTTCTACAGGCTAGACCAAGGGAACCTATCAATGGCCAAATATACATAATAATTTATGAGGCTAAGGCTAAATGTTT
Source organism: Isoetes taiwanensis (assembly GCA_021234155.1). Lineage (NCBI taxonomy): Eukaryota > Viridiplantae > Streptophyta > Lycopodiopsida > Isoetales > Isoetaceae > Isoetes > Isoetes taiwanensis. The sequence continues at coordinate 7,499,633 of JAJEKV010000023.1, forward strand.
CAAGAATCACAGAGAGGCAGGTTGCAGATGGTTATATTGAGGGGTTGAACAGCCACACTATGGGATTTATCCCGGCCATCAACCTGAAAATAGTTGGGGAGGCCGAAGACAAAGCACTAAGCCAGGAGGAAGCACTGCCGACCCCAGGGCAGAAACAATCATTCTACAAGGAGAAAGCAGCATGCTCTTATCCATCCAAGCGGGCATTGACACACCAACAGGGCAGCAACCTCAGGGAAAGATGGATAGGAAAGGCTCCTATGGAAATAATAAGAAGCATCAGGGAGGCCTAGCGGGGAAGTCAGTGAAATATTTTCTGGATAGCGTTCCCAAGGAAAAGAGGGAGGAATGCATAAAGAAGAAGTTAAGTACAGATGCTTCTAGCCGGGACACTCACACACGATTGCCCTTTTATGATGCAAGCAGCACTGGCAGAGCTCATAGATTGGGAGTCGCCAACAGAACTAGAAGACAACGACGATGACCAGCAAGAACCACATGACTATATAGAAGGTGAGTGTAGAATCTGTGCAGCCAATGAGTCAAGTGACTTCAACGGCTATTTCAGCAGAGGGCATCATTGATGATAAGCCCTATATAGTTCTTATAGACACAGGTAGCTCCCACAACTTTGCTTAGCCCAAGTTAGCTGCGTCATTGAAATCCAAAACCCTTAAATCGAAGCCCAAACCAATCAGTATCTCAAGAGGGGCAATTCGCCACACCAAAGGAAGAAGAGTCAATTTTGACATAGATCTAAGCAGGACCAAGTTGACTATCGGGGCAGAAGTCATGGACATTGGTAAGTATGACCTTATAGTCGGCATGGAGTTCTTCAAGCCAGCTAAGGCAATAATCGACTGTGACAGACATGAGATCTTGATCACGGCAACCATTTTGTGGACAAAGGTAAGGAAGTCCTTTCCGTAATGCAGTGTATGTCCTTGAAGCAGTTGCACAAATCCATAATGAAGGATAAAGTTGAATACATCCTTAGGCTAGAGACCATTGAGCCTGATCAAAAGCAGCAAGATGAGTCAAGCTTGAAAGAGTTGCTCGGGCTAGTTGGGAGGCTAATCAAGGAGTTCCATGATGTTTTTCCGGATGAAATCCGTGAGTTGCCGCCCTATAGAGGTGTGGAATGTGAGATCACACTAGCACCAGGTGCTAAGCCTATCAGTAAGGCTCCTTATAGGATAAGCACCCCAGAGATAGCAGAGCTCAAGAAGTAATTGCAAGAGTTGCTAGAGCTCGGATTCATCAAGGCAAGCGTATCACTCTTCAGGGTGCCCATTCTCTTCGTAAAGAAGAAGGACGAAAGTTTAAGGATGTGTATTGACTACCATCAGTTGAACAAGCAGACGGTAAAGAACAAATATGCTTTGCTATAGGCGATGATGAGATCCAACAGGGGCGTTCTCTAGACCAGTATGGGTGAAGAGTGCGCATGACCGGGAGGGTCATGTGAGAGGAACGCAGCATCGTGGGCAATTACGGGATCAGTAGAGGATTCCCTAACTTAAAACCCTTGGGGCCATAATGCACTGTGGGTGTGCATGAATGTAGAGGTCATGCACGAGTAGGCACGGGATCGTGGGCGATGATGGGATCATCGTTAGGATGTTCTCTATGCTACGATGCACGTCACATAAACATGACCATGGGGGGAAGGGGTCAGGATGAGGTAAGCGTGATCATGCGCGATGATGGGATCGTCTGGAATATTCTGTAGCTTAAACCCCCAGGGGCATGAGGCACTGCAGGTATACACGATCACAGGGATCTTGTACAAGATAGCACCGATCATGGGCGATGATAGGATCATCTTAAATGGTCCTTAAGCTCAAACCTATAGGCCATGATCGAGTGCAGTAGTAGGGGTAACCTTGAGCTAGTAGTTCGGCTCAAGGAGGTAACTAGGGGGGTGGTCCCCTAAAACCACAAACTTATTAACTAAACTAACGTAACGTGCTACTTGTGCAGGCCAATGAAGGGGAGCATGAAGGAGAGAGCATGTTACAAGAAGAAAGGTGTCATAGATTTTAGACTTAATTATGAACTCCTAAAAGTTGTTGTGATAATGTTATGTGTACAATTTTAATAATACTACTTGTTACGGCTATATAATTTTGTATAACTTATAAATATAGCCTTATGATTAAGTAATAAGTAGTTAATGGGAAGTTGATTGTTTAGATAAAGTTGTCTTTATATTCATGTGAGTTTTGCAGGGTACCTTAGCGTAATACTGAGGACAACAATATCCTGGGGGTGTGACGTTCCCCCAAAAATATACGCTATAAATACATATAGTTCTTGGCCACGTCATCGTACAAGTCTACTTGAGTAGCCTTGTGCGCCATGGTAGGTGGAAAAAGGAGCATGGCTAAATTATTCACATAGATTAGCCAACCTTATGCTAAGGGCCATTTCCACATGGCCTCACCCTATTGGGCACTCGCCACATGGAAGTACCCCATTGGAGCCACGTGGCAGTGACATGGAACCCTAACCTATAAGTACCCTAACCCTAACTCTAGGCCACTTTTTGGCTCCATCTACCTTGAGACCTGTTCTTCGCTCAGAACTCCGTTCCGAACACCGTTCATTGCGGTGTAGCTCAGATCGACAGCCCCAAGGCAGTGTGCTCATCAGAAGGAGGAGGAACACCCGACTCGTCAGCAAGTCATGGAGACCCCAGGAGTTGGAGGAAGTTTGTCTGGAGCAGGTATTCAGAGTAGCTTCATAGGTAGATCATCTGAAACCTAGGATTCCAGATGAGCTAGTATCTTATCTTGCTAGTCGAGCCTTCCTAAAACCCCCCAGTCTAGGTTTTGAACTCTAATCAAGGAACCCTAACAAGTGGGTAGATTCATGTGTGTAGATTAGATGTTATCTTCATTATTTATCATGTTATGTTGATGTACGATGATGGTTGATCTTATGTTTGCACCTCTTGTGTATTGGGAAGGGGGGTAGAGACCTACTGACCACTATCTAGATGATGCTCCTACCCCTTAGTTTCTATTAGATGTGGCCTGTGCATAGGAACCCACCCGGCTACGGGGGCTATGGAGTGACCTAGCACCATACAACAAGGCTAGTGGCAAAGCTGAGGGAGGTCCCTGCTGAGCGCGGCTACTGGGGACCCATAGCATGCTAGGCCTATAGACGGTCACCTCGTGTGGGCCGGGTATGGGCCCGACACTTCCTGGGTCAATGGTGTCGCCCTGACTCTCAAGAGTTGTAGGTGTCGGCCTGGCTCTTGTTTTGGGGGAGTTCAGTCGAGTATGAATCGTGTGTCGCTACGATTCTCTAGCTGCCCATGGAGCCACTAGACCTTAGGAAGGGGAGATGCAACCCTTCCTACCTCACCGGACTGGGGAGATGCAACCTAGAGTAGTCTCGATAGGTGATACTATGAGATTACGTATCCGACAGGTTATAGTCACGCCAGAGCCCAATTTAGCCCATCTACAAAGTATACACAGGAGGGGAGGATGGAGTGGTCAACCCTAGTCATTATCTCTAGCCAGCCCACTGTTGTTATATCTCGGTCTGCTCTATCTTGAGGTCCAGCTGTCAGTCGACTTCCCTTACAAGTATGAGCCTGGGTAGGAGCTCATATGTTTGATGGTATGTTATTATCTTTGATGTATCTATGGTTGTACGGATGTGCAACCCTTCGTGGTAGTTGGATGTATTGTGATTGTTAGTGCTGATATTATGTTATGCTTCCGCTATTATAGGAGCTCATGGGGGAAGGGCGCGCAAGATATCTTCGTGTCCCCTTCCTGCACCATGATTACCTTAGATGCGAGATAGACGGAGGGCCCATGCGGCCGGATGGCTGGATGGGGGATTTAGATGTACGACACGGTGTCGTATATTTGGTGGGGAGCGTCACAACAGCAGCCAATGCATATTTTACAGTGAGAGATCTTTCGCGAAGGGACACTATGCAAATCCTTAGAATCCCCGGTTTGACGCTGATTGCAAGGCTCTAAAAACCCAGTTGCACCTCATCTCAGACCCATAGTTGCAGCAACAAGCTATTCAAGACTATAGAGCATTCTTCAAATCCAAAAAGCATAGGTGTATCGCAGAACATCAGCTGCGCATGCTTGACTTGCTGATGACAGAGTTGAAAGCCTTCTGGCATAGGGTGTTGTATAAGAGGCATAAATCACCCAGCAATATTATCATAGACCAGTAGATGCATTGCCTGGAGGAGCTGTACAAACCCCCAGGAATGATTGCTAGAGTACCGGATCAGATAGTAGAAATGCTACAGCTCACTGAGGAGGACATCCAACAGGACCTTAGATACCTGGCTAATGGCAAAGCGAAGGACTTGCAGGGACTTCAAGCCGAGTTATTGAAATGGGGTGGGCCAACTTTGCTATGGCCTCTGACAGTGATAATTAACCAGGCCATAAGGAAGGGCCTCCGAAGGAGTGAATGGTTAGCAAGGTCACCCCCATTCATAAGGCAAGTAATAGGGATGATTTGGCGAACTATCGCATGATCATGGTAGGCATGGTGGAGAAGAGGCTAACTCAGTGGGCTGAGGAAGCGTGCAGTTGGTCAGGTGGGGTTTTGCCCTGCGCACTTCTATCCACTCTCAGAATCCTTATGGAAGCTGACCGCAATGCGCGACGTAACCTGTATTGTTGTTTTGTAGATTTGAAGACTGCATATAATACGATCCCATGAGACCTGCTGTGGGAGCATTTGCAGGAGCTGCATGTCCTACAGAACTTACAAAATGTCATCTACAGCCTCTATGATGGGATATATATTGCATTGCCTACCTTAGATCAACGAGTTGCTAGCACCATAGGGGTTAAACAGGAATGTCCATTATCCTCAATGCTCTTTGGTCTCTATATTGACAAATTGAAGACCCGGATGCAAGAACATGGAGGCGGTGGCCCCCAGCTACTAGAGGCATACAGTATAAGGCAATTGCTCTATGCAGACAATGTGGACTTGTTGTCCTATACAACCAGGAGTGTGCAGTAGCATTTGGATGCTCTTAGTGGGTTCTATGACACAGTAGGAATGACGATGAACCTGCAGAAAACTAAGCTGTTGGCAATCCTCTCCTCGCAGCATGATATCCCAGGTCTCGATTATAGAGAACAGAGGGTAGATATTGTAGGGACCTTCAAGTATCTGGGAGTCGACTTTTCCGCTAGCATGCTATGGGATGACTGTGTGGAAAGAAGGGTCGGCGCGAGATGGAAAGCCATGTATGATATGCAAAATAGCTGCTACATAGAGAGGGTGCAAAAGGCATTTTTGACATACAGTCTAGGTGTCAAGGATACGGTGCCTTATCCAATTTTGCTATATGAAACTAGTTTCTGGCCCTTGCAATATTCCGCTATGAGCAGACATCTTGCCATAAGGTCAATGGCATGGATGCATAGCATCTTCCCTCTAGGGCTTTGTTATTTGCACAAGGGCCAACAGCTGAATAAGAGAGTATGGCAGGAACACTGTAAGGAATGGTTTGCAACATGATCTATAGACTACTAGCAGATTCTGGCTATGCCTAATGCTAAGGGACAAGATGCACACCTGAATGAGCACTTTGCTACCGCTCTGTGGAATGCAGCCACTCTTGCAAAGCCTAAAACAGAGTACTATCTCACGCAGGTTAATCCAGCGCTGGAACATGGCCCACACCAGTACTTGAAAGCACATATATCTATGAAGAAACAGAGAGCTATTGCCTTCGTGAGTACGGGGTCCCATCATCTCAGAATCGAAACAGGTCGCTGAAGTACGGATGGAGGGCAGGGAATCGCCCGGTATGAGAGAATATGCCAGTGTTGCCGCATGCAAATAGTAGAGGATGAGCGCCATGCTCTACAGGAGTGTCCGGCATATACGCATATCCGAGCAGCACATGCTGATCTTAGATGCTCGGAGACACTGCTGCATCACTTGCTGGCATCGCCAATGGTTGCACATCTCTTGTCCTACATTTTGAAGGTCTGAGATCTGAGAGGATCTGTGTTGTATTTTCGGTGTGGTTTTTATCTGCTTTGTGTAGTGCATGGCCTATCTCATAGGCTGGTTTGGCCTTCGTAGACGTTAAAATATACTTCCTTCCTTCCTTCCTTCCTTCCTTCCTTCCTTCCTTCCTTCCTTCCTTCTATTCCTTTAGTATTACATGCATCATAGATCTACAAAAGAATGCATTTGAATCCTTCGCATATAGAGTAGGCAGTCAGACAGAAGGGGTTTTTCATTCATACAAGTTTAACTAGTCAAGCCAAGCAAGTAGATCATTGTGGAGGATGATGCAATCAGAGAGTAAAGCAATAGCGGTTTTGGCATCCAAAAAATAGAAGAAACCCAATCCTCAGATCAAAAAAGGTGAAAGAAACAGAGATCAATTGCAAGGGATCTGAGTGGAAACACAGTAGTAATCCATGTCGAAACTTGCATTACTTTGAACTGTTGAATGTAACTAAGATAATATATAATGTAAATTTAATAAATCAAATGATATCTAGGAGATTGGTCTTTCTTAGCTCTGCAGACATCAGGTTATATGGATTTTGAAGTTGAATCTGTGAGATTTTGAGTTCTCACATTAGATGCACCAATAAATTCGTTAGTTAAGGAAGGTGGATTTTAATATAAAATATTAACACTATAGCTAAGTGGTTTAATCGTAACTATTGTAACTATTGGATATGAAGATGGAACTTGGGGGCTTCTATGAGGTGACCAGGGCATTGGGCTCACTTATCATCTGCGTATATCAGCTATCTAAGGATGTAATCGGCGGACTATTCTTCTAGTTGATCAATATATAGTCCAAATGGCATGGGAGATGTTGGACATTCCTGGCACATCACACAGTGTTGTTGATAGGGTGGCATGATGGAGCCATTTAAATCATAACTGTTTTATATAACATGTATACTACATGGTGTAGGATCTCCATCATGCGATGTTGTTGATATCTCTAGAATATGAAATATGGGGGCTTGGACCTCTATCAAAATAACTCAATGTCCTAATAAGACTACTTTGGCCAATATAACTAGTGAGCTAACATGATTATTTTCTTATCTTAGATCTATATTTTTTTTCTAACAACCCATTCAATTGTTTTAGAGATATGGTCTATGGTTTCAAAAATTGTTATTTTTACATCCATATCAAATCATCCTGGGACCCCCTATTATTGTGCTACATATTATGGATGGCCAAAGGCCGATCATGGAGATTGATATGAGGAAATCTCCATCAGTTATACAATTAGGGCATTGTATAGATGAGGGGGACGTCACAGGGCATAGCAAGGCATCATGTCCAATAGTTTGATGTTGTATATACTGAAAATAGCAAGGCTCAGTTTGATGTTGTATATATTACGAATATTGTGGATAGTAAATCTTTTGGATTTTGTTGTCTCTAAGAATGGATCATTCTCAATTGCAAATGGAAGATTAAATTCTTCACCAATTCTATAGCTTGTGTCATACCAATCTAGATCTAGCCTTAAGTTTAGACAAGATCCCGAGTTGCCAGAAGGGTCAACTCGCAGGCTCGTCACAGTTGGTATCAGAGTAAAGTTGGATCTTAGAGGGAGTTTAGAAATCATTTATGCTCTTGAGGTGGTTTGTTAATGCTTCTATTGTCTATGGGCAGAGTAGTAGAAGATCATGGATGCTGGTGGTGTGGTGCAGGGGGAGATGGAGCTTAAGATGTAACTAGTATCCTGCAAGCTCTCCAGCAAAATGCATCACAACAAAAGAGTGAGGCTGAGAAATCAATTGAGAAGGTGTTAAAGTACACCAAAAGAGAAGTGTTCACAGGGGAAAACACAATAGAAGATGATTTCGATGCTTGGCTCCGTGGAGTGGACTTCAATTTGGATTTAATCAAAGCACAGAATTCTGTGAAGGTTCTCCTTGCTCAGGCAATGTTGAGAGGCTTTACAAGAGCTTGGTCGGAGACCTACTTGATTGATCTGAGAGAGACCTCCTTACCTGGGCTGATTTTAAGACCGCACCTTTAAGGATCATTTCACATCTCCAGAGTACAAGGTTGAGAAGACGAACAAGTTCTTTGATTGTGTACAGATTGGCACAGTGTCAGAATACAATGAGAAATTCAGAAGATTGCCGCCACAATGCAAATGGAAAATTAAATTCTTTAACAATACTATAGCTTGTGTAAAGTTTTCATACCAATCTAGATCTAGCCTTAAGTTTGGACAAGATCTCGAGTTGCCAGAAGGGTTAACTTGACAGATCACCATAATAGGATTTGCGATATCTGAGTATTTAATTTGAATATGTTGATATTTTCCTTAGCTAGTAAGATCTGCATTACTAAACTCGATTAAGCAGGCAATTATATGATAAGAAAATGGACAATAGGATTGGGAACTTGCCTCTGAATAATATTGTTAGACAGTTGATTTAGGAACCCCAAGATATGCAGGGCTTCACATTTGGCATGAGGGGAACTAAAAAATACTTTGAGCATATCATGTATAGAAAAACAACAGGATGTGCACAAGAAACGTTTATGTTAAATAGGGAATGAGAATGAGAATGATTTTTTTATCGTCCACTGAGGCCAATCGGCCTGTGGGACCCACAAGGAGCGCAGCATGTGTTTCGTATCTTTGGGTTACCTAGAGCTATTGTAAGCGATCGTAATGTGAAATTCACTAGCAATTTCTGGCAAGAATTGTTCTCTACATTGAAATGCGCTCTTTAGTTTTCAAGTGTGATCACCCTGAGATGGATGGATAAACTAAAACAGTAAATCAAATTCTGGAGGATACGATGAGATCTTATGTGGCCACTCAGCAATCCAGGTGGGAGGACTATTTTTCAATTGTGGAGTTTGCTCACAGTAATGGGTACTAGCAGAGCATTTCTGCCAGGTCATCTATAAGCATCTGGGCATAAGCTCCTGCATGTTCATAATCCAATCGCAGCTGAGGCATGTGAGGAGTTATTGCACCGGGGGTTCGCACAACCTGCCAAGCCAACTTCAAGTAAAGTGGTAAGTGGTCTGAGTCGATCTCTTCATCCCTATTAGTTGTTCCCACCTGAAAGTGCTTGATGACATGCATATCCTGCTCAGGCGCCAACACATAGTCCACCACACAAGATCCGCCCCCTGGTTTTCCTGCCTACAAGTGCTCTCACGGGTGGAAGGCCACCACCGCCGATCCATTGCAGATTACCGTGTCAAAGATACTTTGCAGAAAAAGCAACTGTCGACCATAGCGCTGTGGACTCGATTGTCATCCGATGTCCGGTGGCCAAGCTCCTTCTGCGGGGACGCAACCGCAATATATCATCGGTCAAGGGATCAAATCTCATGGGTTGTTCTACCCCTGTCGCGCGATTGAAGTCTCAAAGAGTATGACATTGCCCAACTGCTTATGCTGCTGTATGTCATCATATAGATCGACATAGGGTCCGACCTATCCACATCCGAGTGGGTGTGATAGAAGTTGCTTTCGCATGTGGAAAGTAGCAGTCGCTACAAAGAGGGGTCTCAAGCTATCGCAGTTTTGCACACGCACCCACAGTGTACCGGTTGTGCTTGTCCGCCTTGAACAAGAAGATTGACCGTGCCAAGGATGTTCGGTAGTAGCAGGCAACCCCCATGCCCCCGCTCTCCCCGCAAATTATTGAATATTGAGTAGTCTTTGGTATCCCGGCAAGTCGGGTATCCCGTGTCTTGCATGCTCCCATGTTTCCATGAGGAAGATGAGATCCATGTTCAAGGGCAATCGAAGTTGAGACTATCTCCCTTCGCCATGGGAAGCCCCTCGATAATTCGGGGAGACCATGCGAGGCACAATTCCTATTTATTGGCGGGGCAGCGGGTGGGGATTCAATGGCGACAACGTAAGGGGGTGGCGTGGGAAGCGTACTCGAGATGTGCGAAAGCGGCGAAGGTGAGGCAACTTGAGCAGCCCGAGATGCGCGAAAGCAAATGTAAGGTGAGGCAACTTGAGCGGTGTATGCAAGGGGTCAGAAAGGTGAAGCAAAGTCCGCCGAGGTCGCCGGAGGGTTAGCAAGATTCGTGAAAGATTCGCCCGTGAAAATTTGCATCTTGCCTCGAATCAGTCCCGCAGCTCCTCCCCGTCTCATGTAATGCTTTTAACTTTGGCCAACTTCGTTTCAAGGGTCTTCTTGTTGGGCCGGGTCGTCTCTCGGCCAACATACAGGCGCTTCCTTTAGTCGCCTACCCCGCGCAGATGATCGCTTTCACTTGGCGATCTTGTATCAGAACGTGACCACCCGTGGGCGGTCCGGTGTTGATGCCATGGCGCCTCGCCCTAATAATGTTTACCGCAAGGGAATGTCATTCGAGCAAGAATCAACATTTGGAGCCGGCAATGAGGTTCTCCCCGCCTCTTCTGTCGGGCCACGCACCACCACATTGTGGCTTCTCCGCCTCGGCTCTTGGAGCTCGATCGTTAAGGTCAATCACGCGGCACAACAGGAGTTATTTGTTTGTCGGGGGGCATAGGCCGTGGCCTACATTGGGGCGGGGTGGCATGGAGCGGCTTGGGGTGCGGTGGTAGACGGCCTCGGGCCGACGCCTTTGCGACTCTTGGGCGGTGGGGCTGTGGCGCGTATAGTGGTCTCTCCTTCCTGGCCGGGAGCTTAGCTCCTGCTGAAATTGTTGCTGCCTTGTCAATTCACGATGCACCGCAAATTGCTCATGAGCGTCTGCATTGAGGCCCTTGCCTTGTTCGGAATGGTGCCCTCGGCTCTGCATCTTCGATCTTGGGCTGCAGAGCTATGCTCCGGTTTACGCAGCGAGAGTCGGCATAGGGTTCATTGCACCCACTTCTTGTGTCTCGACCCTACTTTGAAGGGCTCTCAGTTGTGACTGGCTCTCTTCAAAAGCAACCTGGACTTTTCGCATCACAGTAGCAGCCTCCTCAGCCTCTGATCGAAGGCAGGAGATGGTTACCATTGTCTCCTACTCAACACGTTGCTTGTCCTGTGTAGGGCACTATCAACACTTTGTTAAGGACACTTTGTTAAGGCAGAAAAAGAGAGGAAACAATCTAGAAGTGCGGGGCAGACACAGGCAAGACAGAGGGAGGCAGGCAGAGGAGGTATGGAAATTTAGGGCTGCCCTGCTTCAATTCAAAATGCATGCATGGAAGAGTGATGGTTATTGATACCCCTATGTAATACTGACATGGTGGTAAAAAAACGTTGTGGCATGGATAGCAATGATTTCGTCTTACGTTGACTCTCAACTTGAAATATTAGCTCTGGAGCTGCCTTGGAAACATTAGTTCTATGTATCAAATTTGTTTCTTACAATCTAATCTATTTGTTACTGTTGCTTTTGAAATAATGAGAAATCTTATCGATTTGTTACTGATCAACTCTGATCAATTTGTTACTTATCAACTTGTTTTTGAAATAATGAGTGTTACAAATGATAACAGGGTATTAGTTGAAATCTGAAACATGGTACTATCTTACATATGATAACAGGGTATTATTTGAAACATTGCATTATCTAAAAACAAGGGCATATAGTTTGCCTAATTCGTTTCATATTGCGGGAGGGTATTTTGGTGGTTAGGGCTAAGATTTTGGTATTGTATTGTATAAAAAACGGTATGTTTTGCCTCATTTGAGGAGCTTAATTGGCTTATGGAAAATGTTTCTAATTTGGGATGGTTGTTTATGGTTTTCTTTGTGCTTTTTACAATAATATGCTTTTGGAAACCCACGAGACAGGTTTTGGATCGCAAGCCACGAAGTCGTTCTTGTCGGCCAGAGCTTCTGACGCAGAGTTCAACGCTAAGTTCGACGTCGTGATCTTCATATAGGCTTTGGCATTGGCATCATTGCTGCCAGAGTAAAGAATGCAGGATGCTTTGCCCTGCTTTCTTTAGTTCATTTTGGACTTCTGCCCAGCATAGGATTTATTCAACAGGTGGCGCTGGTGTTTGATTCAGATAGCCCGGACTGCTGCCAAGCATTGGCTGAGGATTGATTCTGGCAGGTAACGCTGCTTCAGGATGGGATGCATACCACAGGCTGCATGCTAACCATTGACAATTTTGGTTCTTGTTTGCATTTTTGTTATTTTAGGCAGTCTTTCTTTCCTTTAGGCAGGGTGGGGATGAACCATTGTGGGCCAGGACTGGGAAGGGGGATTTCGGCAGCCTGTCCAGAACATGCATGGTCTGCGGACCTTTTCTTTTATTTGTTTTTTCCTGCCCTACAACCATGAGGTCGATAGAGACCTTAGGAAATGGCACGACATTTTTTCTCCAAAAAGATGTTGGCCGCCGATCTAGCATCATACCCAGGATATGCTCCAGATGCACGACTGGCATTGAACCTCACAAGATAACCCATAAAGATAGAAACAAGACAATATGAGCCAGGCAAGCCACGCAATCTTACAAATGATAACAGGGTAAGATTTGAAACATCATTTCCACATCATCTACACTTCACAACCCGAAAAAAAAGGGGCCTTGAAATTTCGCCCCAAAACACCCTGTTCTTTCAAGCCGAAAATTTTAGTTGATCTCCACCTGATTGCAACGCCTGCTCCGCCGTCTCTGATTGCAACGTCTGCCGTCCCAGGTTCAGCGGCGCCGCCAGCAGAGTCGCCGGAAAACTGCCGGAAAGAGAAAAATGGGGGCAAATTTCAAGCCCCCTTTTTTTTCGTTGTAGAATTTTCGTGAGCAGGAAAATTTCGCTTGAAATTTTCTGGCGGCCGCCAGCTGACCTGGCGGCGCCGCTCGTGGCTCCGCCACTCGCGGCCCGCCAGGTCAGCTGGCGGCCGCCAGAAAATTTCTTCGCGAAATTTTCTGCTCACGAAAATTTCTACTTCCAAAAAATAAAACAACAAAAACCTCGTTTCTCTAGGGTTTAAGAGCTCAAGTAAAAATGGATATGGCGATATGCCTCACCGTTTTGCCTTCTATTCCCAGCCGGGCTACCTTAACGTGTCGGACCTCCGACACTGCGCCTCAAACATCATGCCCTTCTTTGCCGTCTCATCTGCTCAAGTTTTCGCATCTGCTGTGCAAGGCATCCAGACAGGAAGACTATGTGGAAACCAAAGCCAGAGGCTCATACAGCAAGGAGGTAGCTGCAAGTTTGATGAGGAAGCACAGAATGCCTGTTGAACAGATATACAACATTAGGGTTGAGAAAAATGTGCCCAAGGAAAGGATCAAACGGCTTGGTGTAGACAAATGGTCCAAATGGGAGGCAAACGACTGTGGCTTTAGCTGGGAATGGGAAGTAGATCAGCTCGTCTATGTTTTGAAGGGTTCTGTAAAGGTGACCCCTGAGAACTCTGAGCATTCTGCTTATTTTTATGCTGGGGACCTTGTCAGGTATCCTAAATGGCTTGTTGCACGTCTCACATTTGATGAACCATATGAAGAGAGGTACCGTTTTGTTGCATATGGAGATGAAATTTGGTGATGGCGTTTTTTGTGGATATTTGCAACCTTGTGATTGTATCTCAAAAGGGGTAAGTTCTTGTTCAAAGTTCTCTCTTTTAAACTCTGATGTCCTTTAATGAATTTAGTAGTTTCCTGTAGCTCTTTGTGAACAGAATTATAGTATGCTTTTTTTCACTGCTTCTCTTTCTCTTTGTTTGGCATGAATTATAATAGGGACTAATATTAGATGCCCTGGCTTCTTATTTAGCCAAGAAGTTTTGAACTATGCTATTATAGCTCGAAAGAAGATTGTGCAGAAAAATAGAAGACAAACCGTTTCGCCTTTACAGTCTTTGAGGGACTTTTCTTACTTCAAAAGATGCAAAATAGAGAAAGCAGGTCGCCTTGGCCACCAGAGTTTAGTCTTCCTTTTGAAGTAAAGCTTATTGCCTCAAGTATTAACGATGCAAGTTAGTTTTCTGGATTGGATGCATAATCTGAATATTGAAATTTATAGTTTAGGCAGTATTTCCAACTATATCTAAGATTTGTTGTATCATTTACAGAAGTTAAGAAATTGTGCATGAAGCCGACTGCGAGGTGACCTTACATCAGCAATTTGTATTTGGCTTGTAAGTCGATTATAGAACAGTAGGCGTCCAAATGAAAATGGATGAGAAATTGATTAATTTCCGTTTTGCCTCCTAGTGCCATTGAACTTCAAACTACTTTCATGGTTTACCACTAGTCATGGACTTTTAGTCGTTGGTTACACGTTATACATTACTGTGAAAAACCATGCAGACCTCTAACCTTGAAGAATATGTGAGAAATCCCTAGATATCACAACTAGATTATTATAGCACAACCTGCGTTTCTCTCAATGTTTGTAAGTTTTAAATCATTGATTGAACAGGCTAAATGTGGAGTGAAACAGCAAATTAATTCCAAAACTTCAGACATTGATCGACCACAGCTAATCTTGTCAACCTCCTCTCAGGCCAATCTGTCTCTGCATTTGACAGCCCGGACCAGATTCTATATACATGGTATTTTGTGATAAACAGAGCAATTTGTGGATATCACCTGGTCTGATTACATTTTCCTACATTTTGACCAATATGTGGCCAAATTAAAAATTTTAACTTAATATTAAACCATCATAAATATAACCTGAACTCCAAAATTCCCCTTTAGGTTAATTATTTCTCAATTCTATACCTCTTGCTTCCCGATTACAAAGCGCAGTTGTAATTCTATATGATTTGTCCTCTCATATGAAAGAAAGCCTTTAGCTTTATTACTTTTCAATTCTATAACTCTTGCGTCCCTGACTGATTACAAAGGGCAGTTCCAATTCTATATGCTTTGTCTTCTCATGAGATATTAGAATTTGCCATTGAAATGCAACTCATATTATCACATGAAAGTATTTTTTTGTGGCAAATCTAGATTCTGGTTTGCTATTATTAATTTGTGGCCCTTGAATTATAGAAGATTCCTTGGAATCTTCTAAATCCAAGGCCAATGTTTTTTTATCTTGTAAAAACTCTTGCACAAGTCAATGGTGCAAAACAACCATTGATTAATACAAGAAGGATTTCTATAAACAAGAATGAAGGGAGTCCGTATGAGGACTCCAAACCCTGTTCTTCCGGCAATGACCTTGTTCTGGCCCTTCCTGCAAGCAAGCAACCAGAGACTGTGGGAAAAAACAAAACAGACAAGCTCTTCTTGCACAGAGCCGCGAAGGCAACAACCTAAGCCCAAATCCGCCCTTTCAAGTGCTTTCAAATTGCTTCTTTACTTTCAAATCGCCCTTTCAAATCGCTGTGTTGCAACCCTTCTCCTTGAGTAATTTTGCAGGAAACTGTTCGAGGCATTCTAGACCTCACATTAATTATCTAGATATTATTTATTATTAGCATCTTTATCTTCTTATTATTAGATACTTTGCCTTTTAGGCATGATATATGTATTACATGAAAAGTATTAATGTTATCACTTTGTGTATGCAACGACTCTTGTTATCTACTTGTTATTCATTTGTTTAATATGGTATCAGAGCAGGCAACGATAGCAGGCAACGATGTCCATATGTGGAGCGACTGGAACAAGGACGCTCAGGCAACGATGTCCATACGTGGAGCGACTGGAACAAGGACGCTCTATGTGTTTGATGGGACAGGTTATCTTGGGTGGAAAACAAAGATGAAAATTGTACTTCGAAACGACAAAGTTATTGATGTTGTGTTAGGAGTGGTGGTCGTCCTCTGCAACCTGAAAGTACGTCTGGGGTTCTTTGACACAAAGGCCTCAATATGATGCATGGCGTAAAGAAATAGAAGATTGAGATGATAAAGATTAGATTGCTCGATGCATGATACTTTACGTCCTTAAAGATTCCATTCTCATTGATGCTGAAGTATATGAGCATGCTAATGAAGCATGGGAGTATTTGGACAAAAATTATTTGAAGCGGACAAAGCAAGAAGTGTTACATTTACGTAATAATTTGAACAGTTTAAAGTAAATGCTTACAGATTCTATTGATGATCATATCAATAAATTCAAAGAGTTGGTAGAACAACTGTCAGCAGCAGGGGCACCGGTGGAGGAAGAGCAATTACCTGTTATATTGTTAGGCATGCCTCATGATTTTGACACTATAGTCACCGTTTTTCTCAATAAAGAAGATTTGGCTTTTGAAAGTGCACGTTTGTCATTGAAAGATCATTTTCGAAAAGTGGAGCATGAGGTTGTTCCCCTAAAGGAAAAAGCAGAAAAATCCCGTCTAGAGATGTATGCTTCTTTTTTAAACTTCTTATATGCAATATAAAAAGCCTTTTCGCCATCACTAGGCTCTCTAGCACGACGAGAACCTGTAAGAATTTGCTCATCAGGAGTGGTATGAACAACTAAAGCTTCTTCCTCTAGGGGAACAACCTCATACTTCGCTTTTCGAACATGATCTTTCAATGACAAACATGCACTTTCAAAAGCCAAATCTTCTTTATTGAGAAGAACGGTGACTATAGTGTCAAAATCATGAGGCATCGTGCCTAACAACATAATAGGTAATTGCTCTTTCTCCACTGGTGCCCTAGCTGCTGACAGTTGTTCTACCAACACTTTGAATTTATCGATATGATCATCAATGGAATCTGTAACCATGTACTTTAAACTGCTCAATTTATTACGTAAATGTAACGCTTCTTGTTTTGTTCGTTTCAAATAAATTTTGTCCAAATACTCCCATACTTCATTAGCATGCTCATATATTTCGGCATCAACAAGAATGGAATCTTTAAGGGCATAAAGTATCATGCCTCGAGCAATTTGATCTTTATCATCCCAATCTTTTACTTCTTTATGCCATGCATCATACTGAGGCCCTTGTGTCAAAAGAACCCAGGGCGTACTTTTAGGTTGAAGAGAACGCACCACCGCTCCTAACACAACATCAATAACTTTGTCGTTTCGAAGTACCATTTTTATCTTTATTTTCCACGCAGGATAACCTGTCCCATCAAACACATAGAGTGTCCTTGTCCCAGTCGCTCCACGTGTGAAAACTGTTGCCTGCTCTGATACCATATTAAACAAATGAATAACAAGTAAATAACAAGAGTTGCATATACAAGGTGATAACATTAATGCTTTTCATGTAATGCATATATCATGCTTAAAAGGCAAAGTATCTATAGTAAAAAGATAAAGATACTAATAATAAATAATATCTGGATAATTGATGTGAGGCCTAGAATGCCTCAAACATATTAAACAAATGAATAACAAGTAAATAACAAGAGGAGTTGCATGCACAAGGTGATAACATTAATGCTTTTCATGTAATGTATATATCATGCCTAAAGGGCAAAGTATCTAGT
Organism: Isoetes taiwanensis; assembly: GCA_021234155.1. Classification (NCBI taxonomy): domain Eukaryota; kingdom Viridiplantae; phylum Streptophyta; class Lycopodiopsida; order Isoetales; family Isoetaceae; genus Isoetes; species Isoetes taiwanensis. Next base: position 7,516,967 of record JAJEKV010000023.1, read on the forward strand.
AATAAGAAGATAAAGATACTAATAATAAATAATATCTAGATAATTGATGTGAGGCCTAGAATGCCTCGAACACCCCCCCTGCAATCTTGGTCTCACATCTAAAACAAAATAGACCAAGGGTGCAAACTCCAACACGCAAACTCCAACACACCTACCCCTCCCCCCTCGGTTACCTTGGTCTAGTAAAAGTATTATTACCAGGATGAAAAACCCCCACGCTTTCGGGTTTTCGAGGGAAAACCTTAGTAGTAATAAATTAACTAGCCAAGCAGAATGTTCACTCTCCAATAATTCCAAAAGGGATAGAAAATTGAAGATGTTTCTTCGACCCTAATGATTTCATAAAGATATCCGCAACCATAAAGTCAGTCGGGCAATACTCCAAGGCATTCGTCCTTTTCTTTACCTCCAGCTTCATATAATGATAATGAACTTCAATGTGCTTAGATTTAGAGTGTAAGACTTCATCGTGAGACAAATTGATAGTACCCTGGTTATCACATAATAGCCGTGTCGACTCCAATTGCACTTGCTAAAAACATTCCAACATTCTTCGCAATCAAACAAGTTCTCGACTCGCTAAAGAGGCAGCAATATACGCAGCTTCATTTGAAGATACAGCAACACAATGCTGCTTCTTACTAAACCAGGAAATAAGAGACTTATCAAAGAAAAAACAAGCCCCGCTAGTGGATCTCAAAGTGTCATTATCTCCAGCCCAATCAACATCAGTATAACCATAGAGAGTAAGAGAGGTATAGTGATCTTGCTTTTTGTAGAAAAGTCCATAAGTGTTAGTGCCTTTCAAACAACGAAGAACTCACTTTGCAGCTTGCCAATGTTTGATGCCTGGATCCTGCATAAATTGACCCAATGTATTAGCTGCAAAACTTATGTCAGAGCGAGTAGCATGAGCCAAATACAACAAGGCTCCAACAAGACTAGCGTATGGAACTGATTACATCTGAATTCTCTCGGTATCTGAAAGAGGAGAATCTAAAGCAGACAAAGAACACTTATGAGAGCTTATAGGCAAAGGTGTAATTTGACTCTTGGCATATTCCAAACCAAACTTTTTAACCATATCATCAATATACTTGGTTTGACGTAACTGCAACCATTCTTTGCTTCTATCTCTAGTCACTTCAATTCCCAAGCATGAATGGATCGCCCTAAGATCAACCATCTCAAAGGCCATTGAAAGATCTCGCTTAACTTGATCGAAAAAATTGATATCATTAGCAGCTAAGATCGTATCATCAACATATAGAGCTATAATAACAAATCATCCACTGCATCACTTGACATAAAGATTCGAATCTGCTGCACTAGGGAGATATCTTGCTGATAATAGAAAATTGTTCATCTTCAAGTACCATGCTCGTGAAGCCTGCTTAAGCCCATATAGTGATTTTTGCAACCGACATACCATAGTCTCCTTCCCTTGAACAACATATCCAACTGATTGCTTCATATAAATTTCTTCTTGAAGATCACCATTAAGAAAAGCCGTCTTGGCATCCATCTGCTGTACTTCCAAGTCATGGGCAGCTGCAAATGCTAAAAGAGTCCTTGCAGTAGTTAACCAAACTACAGTTGAGAAAGTTTCAGTATAATTAACTCCTGCAACTTGAGAATAACCCTTAGTAACCAAGTGAGCTTTAAATTTATCAAAAGTACCATCAGCTCGATATTTAGTCTTAAACATCCACTTGCATTTAACCGTCTTCCTTCCAGTGGGCATCAGCTCCCAAGTTCCTTTATTGATTAAGGAATCATATTCGGCATCCATAGCAATTTTCCATGCGCTAATCTTGTTGGAGCCTTGATGTATTTGGCTCATGCTACTCGCCCTGACATAAGTTTTGTAGCTAATATATTGGGTCAATTCATGCAGGATCCAGGTATCAAACATTGGCAAGCTGCGAAGCGAGTACTTCCTTATTTAAAAGGCACTAACACTTATGGACTTTTCTACAGAAAGCAAGATCACCATACCTCTCGTACTCTCTATGGTTATACTGATGCTAATTGGGCTGGAGATAATGACACTTTGAGATCTACTAGCGGGGCTTGTTTTTTCTCTGATAAGTCTCTTGTTTCCTGGTTTAGTAAGAAGCAGCATTGTGCTGCTGTGTCTTCAACTGAAGCTGAGTATGTTGCTGCCTCTTTGGCGAGTCGAGAACTTGTTTGGTTGCGAAGAATGTTGGAATGTTTTCAGCAAGTGCAATTAGAGCCAACACGGTTATTATGTGATAACCAGGGTACTATCAATTTGTCTCACGATGAAGTCTTACACTCTAAATCTAAGCACATTGAAAAGGATGACTGCCTTGGAGTATTGCCCCACTGACTCTATGGTTGCGGATATCTTTAGCGAATTCATTAGGGTCGAAGAAACATCTTCAATTTTCTATCTCTCTTGGAATTGTTGAAGAGTGAACATTGTGTTTGCCTAGTCGATTTATTACTACTAAGGTTTTCCCTTGAAAACCCAAAAAGGAGGGGTTTTTTCATCCTGGTAGTAATACTTCTACTAGACCAAGGTCTCCAGGGCGGGGTGGGGAGTTTGCACCCTTGGTCTATTTTGTTTTAGATGTGAGACTAAGATTTGGGGAGGGGAGGGAGGAAGGTTCTTTTATCGTCCGCGGAGGCCAATCGGCCTATGGGAACCAAATTACACGGGTGCAGCAAGCCCGTTGCTACCTAGATTAAAAAACCCCCCCTTAGGAAGGAAAAACCGTCGCAGCAACAACCCTGCTGGCAGCTGTACAAATATACATATACACATTTCCGGCACCTCAGGTAGGCGCCCGGGGGCAGAGGCGAGTCCGCAGATCCAAAACCTCCTGGAGGTAGGGGTTAAAGCATGGTATAGTGGCTCAATATGTTAGTTTTGCAACATCAAATAATAGATCCAAAATAGTGGGAATTTTAGTCCAAAAATAGCTCCAAGAACTTCGACCAACTCGAATGGCGAGAATGACGGAAATTTGGGGGGAACTCGTTTGAAGCACCCAAGAGCTTAGCCTTTACCGCATCTCCAGAACCAGATGTTCACACCTGAGGCCTCCCATCAAGAACACGATTTGGGGGCTTGCAATTGTGGCGTCAATTAAACATGATTACAACAGGATTTTGAATTTTTCAAGGTCAATTTGCACTTGCATGTATTGACAGGGGTGACGGGGAAGCTACCATTTGAAGATTCGAAGTTATTGAGTAAGATTGGTTATGCACATAGACTATTACAATTTTTTCTTTAGCCTTGGCATTCGATTTGCTTCACCCCTTTATTCTAGCTTTGGTGGAACCTTTTAAATCCACTCTTTGGAGTCGGTTTGTGAAGACTGAGAATTTTTTGGTTCCCGGATAAGATAAATTTTAGATATGAGCAGACAAAGCCATCTAAGCGTGGCCAAGAATTTCATATTGAAACTTTTCAAAGGTTGAGCAATATGAAAGAAGTGGCTGCCATTTAGAATACATTTGTTTTGTTCTGAGAATTCTTATTAAAGAAAGCATTGTTGATTCTGACATTATTAAAGTCTCAGCATGTATATGTAAATGGTACGTGTGTTTCTTGTTATTTGCTTTAGCGAGGCTTTGCTTTTATTGAAGCTAACGGGTAAGTGCACATTTGCGGGAAGTTTTGCACATTTGTAAGTCTGCAAAGCTTGCATTTGTATCATTTTTGGCAGGCAAATTGTGGCCCTAATATTAGTCAATGACTTGCTACATATCAAAGAAACGATAATGATCGACATAAAAGAGTTTAGAACACTCATTTTCCCAAAGAAGTCTTTACGCTTTATTATTATAGTCGGTTTGTGGTTTGTAATTGTGCTTTTCATTTTTATTTTCAGGTTCATGGAAGAAGATAAAGCGAGCGTGACCGACAAAGAGAGGATCACCTATAAGGATTTGTATAAATCGAGGAGAAGGTCGATGACATTGAGATCACGGAAGATGTGGGGTGAGAAAGTGAAGGGTAGAGCTTATTCTGAGATACAAGCTTCTACAAGAGAAAAGAAAGAAGGAGTTCATGGATCTATACAAGAAAATATTCAACAGAGATAAAAAGTTTTAGGCGGGCGGGTTCAGTGCTTTAGCGATGGCTTTTGTGTTACATTGCAATGGGCGGGGCGGTAGATTGGCTTAGCTTTTATGAGCATGCATCTTCAGCCTCAAGAACTAAAAAGAATGAGTCATAGTCTTTGAAGATGTCCTTACAATTGATGAAGATGAGGAGAATGGCGTACCTAAAGTCATATCGTCTCCAAGAGCACCAGCTCCTATGTAACATCTAACACTAAGCGAGAGAGCAACTTCCGGCAACAATCCACAAGGTAATTTAGATGTATCTTTCTTGTTTGATGAGTGTATAGATAAGTTGGCGGTTTGCCATAGTTCATAGTTTGTGTAATGCATTATGCGTTTGCATACGTTTAAATTTACATTGTTTATTAGAGCTCGTGTTCATGTTAGTTACATTTGACATTTGAGTGGCGGTGTTAGTTTTAGTTAGTGCGATCTTATTTTTAGTTAGTGTTAGAAGTTGTTTATATGCGATAATAGTTGCGATGGCGGTTAGAACTGGGTGGAGTTCTAGTTTGGTGTTCAATTTGCAACTTTGGCGATTCTGATTCGAGTTGAAACTACTTTGAGTTCTGATTTGGAATGTCGATTCTTGGTGTAGTGTCAATTTGCGATTCGAGTTGCAACTACTTGTTGGAGTTATAGCTTCGAATGTCGATTCTGAATGTAATTCTGATTCGAATGTTTTTGTTGGTAGTAGTTGCGGTTGGTGGTAGTTTCGGTTTGTTTTAGTTTTGATTAGCTATTAGTTGCGGTTTCAACTCAAACAATGCTCATTTGTTGTTGCGGTTTGTATATACAATTTTGTCTAATCGGATGCATGTTACGACAATGTCAACGAGGGTTGAAAAGAATGGATTTCGGGGGATAGAAGATAAGATTAGCAGTTGGCATTGGAAAGCCGGTCAATGAATGGCAGTGCAATGACTTAACCGACAAAAAAATCAAAGGCCTTGGCGAAAACAAGCACACTTGGAGGGTGACATTGGCGGATATGAAGCATTAATTGCAACCTTACCCACTATAGCAAGGGTTGGCATTGAGGCTGTCATTGACCTCTGAGAAAAAAAGAACTTCTTTGAGATTACACATCATAAAAGGATGCAAATAACGACACATTACTTTCAGAAATTTCTAGGGATGGCACATTGGATGAGCTGAAAAAGTTGAAATCTTGTCTTAAAAGAATGTTACTTGCTAGACAAACTATGAGTCGATCATTTGATTTGGATCCTCCTGCCACGAGGGGAGCAATAGTTATAGAGTATCTGAAGGATAGTATTGAATTGAGCGAAGCGTGCCCATTTTGTCACGAGATCATTGAAAGCGGATGGCATGCTTCTACCTACCATTGTTGCGAGAATGCATGCATGCGTATCATCTCCCTTGTTGTCTTGTGCATTTCGGTGGTTGAACATTATCACTCTTTTGCCTCATTTTCTTTTAACTATTTAACCATGTATGTCTCTGTGTGTAGTGTGTATCGGAAGAATCTTTGCGAGATCCATTGTGAGCACAAGATATCAATGACATGGATATCTCTACTTGATGCGAGCGGACGAAAAAAGAGTGCAAATGAACACAATGATAGAGTCTTGTGATGGTTGGTTGTACATTTATGATAAGTTTGAAATGATCATACCTTATATTGAGGAATGTTTATGCATGTGGAAGCGGAGATAGGAATGGAGGATTTGCAATGGCTGCCTTTACTCCAACATCCATGTCCTCTGCCAAGGAAAACAAAATTTCTTTGCCAAGGCGTTTGAGTGCTGATTTGGTTGTTGAAGAAGAACACAAAAAGGCGGCGTTAGTCATTCTTGAAAATAATGTCAAAGAAGGTAATGTCTTCTTTGTATGAGTTGAGGTTATATGCATGTTTAAAATGACATGCGAGTTATGACGATGGAGTGCGAGGTTATGAAATTATTCTTTACGGGTTTTGATTCGAACACCAAGGTTAAAGAAGTTTTAGCTGATATTAAGAGTGAAGCATGTTTTGAAGTTGAGAATGACATTTATCTTGAAGAGGCGAGAAGATTTGGCCACAATGTCACTTCCACCGGGTAGCTTATAGAAAAATGGAAAGGTCAATAAGTGAATTCTTAGTCCTTACAATATTTAAAGTGTTTGCGGATAAAGAACATATCTTGGGAGGCCATATCATGGACAAGAACTAAGTGATCTTGCATCATCACCTAGTATGAAAAGCAAAGTTGATCCACAGTCCATGTAAGGAGAAAAGAGGGACTAACCAGGCCTTAAGCGGTCAATTTGAGAAGAAGAATGTTGAGTACCACAGTGAAAAAAAATTATGCGTTGAAGGAGCGAGTATAGGCAGCCCGAAACAAATAAGTCAATCCTTGAGATCGGAGGAATCATATTCACACAGTAACTTAGAAATTCCATCTCTTAACTTCCACTTAGTGCGTGTTTTTAACATTTAAATTCTCTGAGGAAGTACAAGAGAAGCGGTGGCTACTATAAAAAAAAAATAAGCGTGGCGGTGACATACATAGCGGTCCCTCTATGTTCTTGAATCAATAAAAGCGGCTTAAAGCGCCTATGAAGCTTTTAATTTTTGAGCTTGAAGGAGTTTTGTGCAAAATTTGTTTGAGAAAGGGAACTATTGCCCGGCAGACCTTCAAGATGATCACGAGAGGCAAAGCATCTCAATCTCTCAAAGATATTGGTTTTCGTCCAAGAGCATTGGAGTTTTGGAATGGTGCGTGGAGCACTTCAAGGTTGCTATCACGGACAACATTGGCGAGTGTGGCTGCAAATTTAATCACGAAGCATACCTTTCAAAGGAGTCTTAGAGACAAGTTGCTATTTACTTGGCACTTTCGGATGTGTGCACAAACACATCATTTAAAGTGAGCAAAAAGCCTATTACTGCTGAAAGATCTCAACAAGGTCTACCACGACTCTAGATACAAGGGGAACATGGGCTGAACACAACCACGGTTTTGATTGATGACATGTTATACATGCGGCTACAAAAGAATCTTTGCGAGCACGATGGTGACCCCAAGCGATTATCGACCATCTACGCCCGTGAAGGTAATTTTCTCTTGGAGCATTTGAAACCTTTCCTTGGGGGCTGTTGGAAGTTGAGAATGTGAAAGACTACGTGCTTGAGAAGAAACTATCAATCTGTTGGATAAAGAATCTAAGCAAGCAATGGATATCTGAAAAAGTTTAAGTACTCTTGATGTACGATGCAGTTGCATTTAACATTTTGGATAATGAAGTTTGATTATGGTTGGTGATTGATCAAAGATCATGTTGTTGCCATCTTGATAATGTAAATTGATGTACTTTTTGAGCTGCATTTGTACTTTTTGATGTTCAACATTGCCTCTGCTTTCTGGTTTGGAAGTGCATCGGTTTGTAACTAGTTTGGTTTTTGTATTTCCTTTGGCGGTTATTAAGTAGGACTTGCGAGAAAAAGATGATTCACATAGTAAATACATTAATAGATCTGGAGAAAAGAAATTACCAGTTTTCTGACGGTCAAAAGAAATTACACAAAGTTTACGTCATATATTAAGGTCTTGTCCAAGTAGGACTTGCTTGAAAAAAGATGATTCACATAGTAAATACATTAATAGATCTGGAGAAAAGAAATTACACAAAAAGAAATTACACAAAGTTTACGTCATATATTAAGGTCTTGTCCAAGTCTTGTCGAAGCCTTGAGTCCTATACTTTTGTGTTAATCTGTTTGTTGTAGAAGAGGATTAGAGCCGAGGCGAGGTCTTTTCAAAGAGGTAATCCCATATCTCGTCCAAATAGCAAAAAGCGTCTCTGTTAACAAACACTGCAAAAACCAAACGGATACTATTGCATCTCAAAGGAGGCAATCTTCAATGTATGTCTCATCGGGGAATGGTAGGAATCTTTGGATCATCGAGTTTATGGCGATATTGAGCAGTTGGTTATAGGATTGAGTGAATGAATCAGCGGTTCCCATGACATAGAATTGACCATCCATAGATTATCCCTTATTAATCTGTAAAAATCTGCTGAACCATGAGAAGTATAAAGGGTGCCATAAGCATCGGCTAACGATACGTGAGTGTAGAACATCTGCCTATATTTGCTTTGAGCTGTCTTTTCGGTGAATTCATGATGGTTCGAGTTTATGAACCAAAACATGTAAATCATTTGCATAACTTCTCTTGTATATATACTTGCCCAAATCCTTTCTCTTGCCTTGCTTATTTCATTGTCTCTGATCATCATGCGACGGACCATTGATTATGGGGAGGGAACTTGACACGGTGTTCATGAATTCTCTCATCTCCATATAAGCGAACTTCAAACCTATCTGCTCCTCCTCTATCAAATTTTCTCCTCGATGACCTCTGCATAGCTCCATGTACCCTATGAGCAAGAAATCAGTTAGAAGTTTTATAAGATGGTAAAAGCATTTATGGTAAGGCCTTTTTCTTGAGAGAGAGCAAGTGAGACCAAAGGTTAGCTATGTTGATCCTGTTTTGTTTACTTTGAGAATGACAGCAGAATTGGAAAGACATTTCATTTTCTCAAAAACCATAGGAGAGTTTAAATGAATCTGGTGCCGCATTAGCAAGTTTAGATCCTAGTTGAGGCCGTTCATTTTGAAGCATATTGTCCCAAGCGACATCGAAATGGACTTCAACGATAGGTATTTGGACACCATAAGGCTCGGGAATGCCCGATTAGAAAGATCAATTGAAGGCATAACACCAAGGAAATTGGGATCTTTTCGGTGATTATCCCATATTGGCGTCTTGGTCGAGAAAAAGAGGCTCCATTAATTTGCTTTGAAGAGTAAGATCCCGAAAATTGCCAAAGGAAATGAAAGCTGAGCCTTTGGGCGAGATTTCCTTCAAGTTTGAAAGCTGAGATTGCTGATCTTCTTTTTGAAGCGCCAAAAAACAATGGAGAAATGGCAGAGTTTTGGGCTTTAGGTTAAAATCGCTCTTCATTTTGGCAATGATAAAGCATAGGTGGATGCAGCAAAGGGGAAATTGAATCGATCAAAAGCAGGGGAGGGTCGGAAAAGAAGGGAGAAAGTGGAAAAGCTTGAGAAACATGAAAGGAGAACACAGGAAGATCAAATTTAGACTAGATGTTGAAAGGAGAACCACGGATAGTGGTGTCCATTTCAATTAGATGTGTTTGTTTGTTTGCTTGGTTTTGGTTGCTCTGGTTTGGAAGTGCAACATTTGTAACTACTTTGGTTTTTGTATTTCCTTTGACAGTATTTTTAAGTAGGACTTGCAGAAAAAGATGATTCACAAAGTAAACACATTACTAGATCTGGACAAAAGAAATTACACAGTTTCTGGACATAAGAAATTACACAAAGTTTCTGTCATATATTAAGGAAAAACCATCAGGTGGTTGTCTTACAGGAAAAGCAAGCTCGAAATTACACAAAGTTTACGTTTTAGGTACTACATAGAAGGAAAACCATCAGGTGGATGCTTTACAAAAAAAATCAAGCTCGAAGCTCTAAACCTTAAACCAAAAAAAAAAAACAAGCTCTAAGCTGCTGGACATTATATTGGCTAGTGATCAGGAGGGGGCATCTGCAGCTCCACATAAAGATAAAGTCCATCAGATTGCATGGTCATCTGCAAAAGGCGCTCCTCATGAGGCAAAACACGGTCAATCCAACTGCTTTGAACTCTCTTAGAAACTTTAGCTCCTTGCTCAATGACTCGATTGACTTCCACATGAAAATTTAGCAACAAAGGTCATTTGCATGCCCCCCCTTTGGAAGGGAAGTGGAGGAAGCCGGGGAGGATTCTGCGTCGGCCTTCCTGGCCGTGTACTTGATCCTGGCCATGTCTCTCTGGAAGAAATTGGAGGACTGAGTGATCTGAATGGGAAGAACAAGGAACTGGATGTCGGAAGTGAGTGGAAGACGAAAAAATCGCGCGAAAAAATGGCATTATATAGAAAGCGGCGTAAAGGTGCCATCAATGTCCTTGCCTCGGAACCCGAGCCCATGCAAGCATACCTAGATTTTTTTAAGTAAAGAATGTTCTACATAAATTTATTCTTTACATTCGAATCTAAAACTTATGTGATGTAGATTGTAGAAACTTATGTGATGTAAAACAATTTGACCATATGAAACTTATGTAGACCATATTCAAGTGATGATCAATAGTTCAAGTGTTCAAGAGAATGTTCTAATAAATTTATTCTTTACATTCGAATCTAAAACTATGGAAGCATCAATAGTTAAAAGAAACAATGTAGACAAGTCATGATTTCAATATAAGGCACATTGTGGCACTTAAACTATGGATGCATTTGAAGATGCCTTAAACTAGTGCATTTGGTCATAAGATACTCTAACTAGTGCCAAAAGGCAAATTCAATAGGCATTTAAAACTATGGAATCATAAATAGTTCTAATGTGTTCTAATTAACCCCCATAAACCCATAACACACTTATGAAGTTAAAAGAAACGATGTGACCATATGCAAGTGATGTAGAAACTTATGTGACCATATGTAGAAACTTATGTGATGTAAAACAATTTGACCATATGAAACTTATGTAGACCATATTCAAGTGATGATCACGGAATTATGGCTAAAAGAAATGGAGCTAGATTTTCAGCTTATGTAAACAAATAGGTAGTGAATAAGTTCCACAGTATTAACTAGCAATGAGATTAGCTATAGTTTCCGCGAAAATTTTGCAAAAGGATAGCAATGAGATTAGCTATAGTTTCAAAAAATTTGGCAAAGTTCCACGGTATTAACTAGCAATGAGATTAGCTATAGTTTCCACGAAAATTTTGCAAAAGGATAGCAATGAGATTAGCTATAGTTTCACGGAAATTTGGCAAAAGGATAGCAATGAGTTAGCTATAGTTTCACGGAAATTTGGCAAAGGAATGGCTGCTCATGGATTCGAGGGTGCGGGGGTCCATGAACAACCAATCCAACCTAAATTTGTGCATAGGTCCAAGACAACACACACACAAGCGTGCATCAAGAAGGCATCCCATGCCCCCACATTAACCCATTTACTAGAAATAATTTTTTAATTGCTTATATGTGAAGCCTTTTCATTTGGGTTAGGCTTGTGGGATATCGCCCGACAATAACCATTGGTTTTTTAGGGTTCACGGTTCACTTCCTTCCGGATCGCCCTAAACACGCCCGGCAAGTGGTGCATGTATGAAGTGGTACATGTATGAAGTGATGGGTCCTTCCTATTTTATAAATATATTTGCCTAATTTGGTTGCATGGCCTTTTTGATTGGCTTTTTTTGAAATATATTTGCCTTCTTTATGTATGCAATCTGATTTGTTCCAATCTGTTTTTGTAATATAAGTGTTCATGTTTTGTATCGGGGAAGTTTTGTCTTAGAGCCCTTCCAAATCAAAGCGGTGATAATACAAATACACATCAATCGATATTTCCAAACCCGGGCGGGGGGATATTTGTTTTATTCAAGAAAAAAAAACGATTACAATAGAAGTCCAAAATTTGACTTCAAAAATTAAGCTTGTTTGTTGATGATGATCGGCGACAAACATCAAGAACTTAATAACGACATACATCATAGCTGCACACAATATAAATCAGACCCTTCGATCTGTTTGTTTCACTTAAAGCTTCAAATCACGGAACGCAACACTAACTACATTCAAAGCATGGCGAATATTTAATCCTCTTAGATCGATAGCACATCGGGGGAGATTGTCTAAAATCTTTTCAGCTGTCGACTTCACAAAGTTTGTAAACAACCTTGGTTTCCTTTCGACCTATGTTTTGCTTGTGCCATATCAAGTCTTATTGAGCAAACTTGGGTAGCATAAACAATGCCTTTTGGCTCGTTAGAACATAAAGTGTAACACATGGCGATCTTGGGACTTTTTTGTAGTAAGTTCCCTCTAAAACTTCTTCCCCTTTATAAAACCAATTCCCATAGGCTTCAAAATCAATGCGAACCACATATTTCTCTTTTCGTACACAATAATATCCAAAATAAAGTGTCCTCATCATTGTCCTTTGGAGTGCGGCGACGGTAAGTTATCTCCTTCCCTTACCAAATCACTCAACACGGTTGCATCTCCGGAAAATAGAGCTCTTTTCGGATCTGCATGCGCCTTCGTATTCATCAGCTATAGCCTTGCTTGGCTCAACAACTATGAGCTCCCAATCATCTACATATTCCTTGTTCGGACACTTCTCCCATTGTGCATCAAGGCAATATGCACAAAAACAAGATAAGCGCCTTATATGCAATTCGCGTAGGAGATGCTAAGTTAAATGCATGCCTGAATGAATGTTCCTCGTGTCCTCCACGGTCTCGGCACCCCATGCATTCTTTCTATCCACATTTTTCACTTCCCAAAACGACCTTCTTCTTGGTTTCTTGTTCACACTTGAAGATGGAAACAGCAGTGATGAAATTCTCCACTGGCTATATTCACAATATCGGCGACACATTCTACTTTTCTGGTGTGATCTCTTCATCATCTCCCTTAGCCACCGTTTCAACTCTGCGGCCTTCCCATCATGCTCCCCTTTGCGTGATTGGGCGAAAAAAAATTCCACATCATTTCAATGAGTGTCTCATGAGAATACCTTCCTACAAAATAGAATGGCGGGCAGCTTTGAATTGGGATGCGGCTCCATCTGAAAATACCCAATGCTTTTTTTGGATGTATGCCTGTTCTTTCATGAATTAAGTGATGCATCATAAATGCATCTTTGGACAAAATATGTGTCATGTTTTGTATCATCGGATATATATAGTAATGGGTGTCCTTGATGACATCACGATGAAGGCTCCAAATAGTATGTGATTTGTACAAGAATGGTGACTGTTTTTGCTTGTCGATCTGTGATTGAACTTGATCCTGCAACTGAATTGTGAAGTTCTCTGCAAAGTCTACTACGAGATACAATAACCCCAAAAGGGAGGTTGTCTAACATATCCCTAAAAGCGCATCGCTTGCCATTTGTGCCTAAAAGGCTACCTTTGGAAACTTTGCCAATCATCAATCAATGTGTGCATAAGATCTTTTGGTTTTGTTTTCCTCCACAGAATCTTTGGAGTACTTTCTTGGGTTTCCCCCACTTATCCTTACCTCCTTCCTCATAATCCCGGTACTCCCAACTCACAAATCCTTCTTGGGACAACTCTAGAGGACACCTGGTGGCGAGACACACCACACTTGCTCACAATCTCCATAAATGCAATCTTTCTTGTGGAATTCTTGATTTTCTTCTTTAGGACACAATATGGATTGCCGGAGCTGAAAGTGGTTGACTTATACTTCTTAGTCTTGGCAGCACATAGTTGGCTGTAGATTGGCATACCTCACATGCAGGTGCAACATTCTACATGCATATTTCTAAGTGAATTTAAGCCATCCAAGAGCATCTGCGGTCTCACATGATGAATGCAACAACATGAATTGAACTGTTTCAATTTCATTACATACCATGGTTTTAGTTTTTCAAATGCTCTTTGGCCAATTGTAATTTCTTGGGTCTTTGCTCTTTGAATTTAATGAACATCTCATTTGCAAAAACATAATCAAGAAATATGTGAGTAACATGTCAAATAACAAGTACACATGAACATGTAACTCTACTCTAACTTTGCAACTATAAACGCCACTTTGTAACTCACTATGACAACGAAACACAAACTACAAACATACAACACGCAACTAATGGTCATAAGCGCAACACCAACCGTAATGCGCAACAAACATAATCACAAACTGCAACCAACGACATAACTTCGAACACTTGCTTGAAACACTAAGCGTAGTCTAACTATTTAACATGCTCTCGCAACACAAAGCGGAAACTATGTAATGGAGCTCAAACACTAAGCGCAACATCAACTGCCCGGACTAACAACCTAAGTTGAATCTCGACCACCAAGCTGCGGCAGCTTTCGAAATGTTTAAGTTGCATATTAAGAACTGTACTTCAAACCTTAGCTGCAACACCAACTACATCTACATAAAATACGCACAACAACTAAATCTACAAATGATGCACATATCACCAAAAAATCAACAAAAGATAATTTGCACCTGAGTATCCTCCAGATAATGTGTAGCATGTTCCTCCTTCACATTTCTTTCCAGTCTTCTGAACTTCACATCCTTTGCATTAGGGGAAACTCTTGTATTTGTGTCCCAAAAACTTTGAACCAGTTCAATGACATATTTGTCAATTGAATCAAACCTCCGTGACCTTCTAAAATATACCCATCCCTCCTTATTAAACTCCACTTCTTTACGTTTTTCCTTGGCTGCTGCAATACATCTAGGATGGACTCCCAAAACTTTTCCCAAACTTCTCTTGCTAATAGCTTGATTTAAAGTCTCCTTCCCAATAGACATGGCAAGTACACTTCTTCTTGCAGCCATACAATCTATACTACTAGATCCTTTTATAGTCTGAATAGATTCTCGAATGTTCTCAATCACATGGCTTTTGACTTCTGAATCCTTCAAGTGATCAGCAGTGACATCCTTCATTTCTTTGTGCTTCAAGAAATCATTTAGCACTTCCCTTTTATCTTCCAAATCCATTTGACAAACTTGCCTTTTGAATGAGAACACTAGATTAGACACAATCTTTTGTTTACTCACTTGATTGGCATAAGCTTTGGACTCCAGCATCAAAGCATTCTTCTCTTCTTTTTTTTCTCTTTCTTTGTTTCCTCTTCTTTAGAGTCTCCTGCTCTCTTGTCCTCTTCCTCTTTCCCATAAAGTTTCTTTGCTCCACTTCTTCCATCTTGATTGCTTTCATAAGCGCCACCTTAGCACCTATAATAGTCCCTGCTTACAAAATTAACGAGACGTAAGAAAGTATCATATAGAAAAGGAATTACATAGCGTAATACCTTAAGTCTTCAATATGCCAAACAAAAAAAAATCAGAATTCACCACATTAAACCGGATATATTTTTCAAGCATGGCTCTTGAATGCATGCCGGATATATTTTTCTGGATGATTACAAGAAGGAAACCAAATCTACATGCAAATCAAACACAAAACAAAGAGAGCACTACAATCAATTTTAATTGCTAGAATGAGAATAATCTGTGATTAAAAGCAAACTTTGAATGGCAACATACCCAAATTTTAGTCTTCAAACGAAATTTCAAGAGGCCTTACATTCTTGAAATTCGAATTTGATCTTCTGCAAATAATAAGAGACCCGAAAAAATTTAAGGAAACCAAAGGTACATGCAAATAAAAAACAAAGCAAAGTCATGTCTATTGAAATCAAATTACAATGAAAGAAATCTTGGATTCAAAGCAAAACAACAGACCCAAATTTTGTCTTGAAAGAAAGTATGCAAAAAGGCTCTACATTCTTGTAAGGCGAATTTGATCTTGTGTCGAGACCAAATCTTAGGAGAAAGTCCATACATTCTTCTTCATCGGTGATCGGTGATGGTGCACGAAAATTCTCCCCAAATTTTGAATTCTCTCGGTGGGCGGTGGTGGTTGAAGCAAGAAACGAAAATAGGTAAGTGGCTAACTACCTTTCGAACTAATTTTCGAACTAATTAGGGGGGGACAGGGGGACAACTAAAATAAGACACTATACCATGCTTTAACCCGTAGGAGCCAAGGGATCCCGGCCGGCGGTTATCTTGAGTAGCTCGTCTTTTTTTTTCGTGTCGCACCAAGAGAATGTAGCGAGCCCGAATCTGACTATAGGCTGGACAACTCTGGAAGGCATGGCTTTCATCCTCAACAACCCCCAGCGGGCAACACTGACAAAGCCTGTCCTGGCGCGGCTCTCCAACCCATCGACCCGTCTCAAGCCGAAGATGGTGGGCCCCTGTTCGAATGGACGCGATGTTCTTCATGGGCAACTAAGAACGCAGGTAGAGCTGTGGGCCTCGAACCAGGGTGGGGTTTATGTGTTGTTTGTAGTGTGCCATCTTTACCGCTCGAGCATGGTGGTCCCGAGCTTCCCGAGGAAACAAGAGTCCAAGTACCCCTCAGTCTATCCCGGCGGGCGCGTATTGTGCACCTGGGCGCTTTTTATGTGCGCCTCTCGTTCAGTAGCGCTAGCCGATGGGCTCTCTTGTCCTTCCAACAAGCCCCGAAGTCGATTCGCGGGCTCATCGCCCTGGCGTAAGCCAAATGCAGAGGGCCGAGTGTAAGCCCATCTTTGCCACCTTATGGAAATAAACAATGTGTCTATCGAGGGGCGCATCTTTGCAAGGACATGAGTCCTGTCTCACTGCACAAAGATCTGATATGGGCGAGGGCTTGACTCCAAGTGCAGCGTCAAAAATGCCTTACGGACTGCTCTAAGTCGTTCCAAGTCGCCAAAGACACCACACCGGGCCCCACACCTCGACCCCATCTGAAGAACCGGCTCCACCGGTGCGGAACAAATGTGGCTGGTGGCCCCGATCATCTGGCTCTGCCACAATGACTATTATTTTGCATTGTGTACAAATACCTTCCAACTGCGGTCACCCGGCGAATGGATGCATCCCAATACATTGAGGGCGGAAATTCCACCCCCGTGTACTTGTAGGCGGGTGTGACATCTACCATCCCCCTCGATAAGTGGCCCGGAGGTCTTTGGATGACGGAGGAGGACATGAGGACCACCTTAGTCTTGGCGGGTTGACACGCATGTCCGTCGCCGAGAATGTGTCCGGGGCATCTAGGTGTGCTGCATGCCCTCGATGTATGGGCCAAGAGGTCCACATCATCCGCATAGATGAGTTGCGGATGACCCGGTGCAAGAGTCAGATACCCCCATTGGCGGCAAGCGGGCTTCCAACCGGTCAATGTAAAGTCCAAAGAGTGTGGGTGAGAGGGACAACCTTGCCTAACTCCAATGCTATCGCAAATGACGTCCTTCCGGTTGCATGCGGCAGTGCGCTTTCAGATGCGATCAGTACCTGCTTGCGTTCTCGCAGATCCATAGGGAGCCCCGGATGGTGCAATCTAAGCCCACAACTTTTCCCCTAGGAATGCGTCGAAAGCTTTTATGAAGTCCACAAAACAGCCGATCTGAGGTCCTCCCGACGGTTCCTGGCGTCCTTGACCAAGGCCCCGAGTGTGAAGATGTGATCAATGGTCGAATATGGGGTCGAAAAGCCTGCTTGGGTAAGTGCCCTGACTTCCGCTGCCTCTGCCCATCCGTTACCTGTTGTTCACGAATGCCCCCATACAACTTGGCAAAACACCGAAATGATCATGATGGTTCGGTAATTGGTCGGGGCGATGTGGGTCCCCTTGGGGAAGGGTAGGTTGGGGGTTCAAGGCATTCTAGGCCTCACATCATTTATCTAGATATTATTTATTATTAGTATCTTTATCTTCTTATTATTAGATACTTTGCCTTTTTGGCATGATATATGTATTACATGAAAAATATTAATGTTATCACCTTGTGTATGTAACTCCTCTTGTTATCTATTTGTTATTCATTTGTTTAATAGAAACCTTGCTCCTCGAATGATTGCTGCAAAATCAGGAGCCAAGGCTATAGCCCGCTCGCCAGAGTGAAGCACTCAAGGTGAGGCAAAATCCCCAATACGGATTTCATAGGGCTCCCTAATTCGGATTTTCCAGAGCTTTCAATAGATTTGGCCGGATTTTTTGATTCGACAGGGCCTGTGGCTTAGAGCTTGGAATTCCTGAAAACCTAGAGGCAAGGCTGCCGCCCTTTGGACTTTGGAGCCTTTGGCTTTCAGATTTTGGCAGAACTTCCAGATTCGGGCATGGCTTCTAGGGCAAATCCGAGCTATAGCCATACACTGGTTGAGCATGTCGAGACCCCTTAACCCCTTACCAGCCTATCACCAACCCAATAAACCCTTTACCAGCTAATTCGGCATGGTTGCTAGATCGTGTACACAGTAGCAGACTTTTTTTATTCTGGTTGAACCTTTGACCGTTCACATAGAAACCTCTGCAAATAACACTTGATAATAAGCACCTCAAAAAACAGCACTAAACATCTCAAACTCTATATTTATATGAACTAAAATATAATACTCCATAATAATCATATGCTCAACCAATGCGTGAATACCCTCCACCAATACACAAATGATTGTAAAAACTTTATTGCATGAAAACTTTATTGCATGAAAACTTTATTGCATGAAAACATCATGTGGCAAATTTATTTTTTCCAATGTGTTTTTTTTCTGGGTAAAAGCATGAAAGGGTGTCTATAAATGTAGCCCTTTTTGTACATATACATATGTACCGAATGCACATTTTTGGAATAACTGTCATCATGACCAGCTAGTAACTGCCATGATTAATGGCTATCCACTACTCTGAACCCGCAATTATCGGATTTTGAAATTCTTTCCCAAATTCTTTCTTGGTTTGCCTCTCGTTCACTATCCCCGCCTCCTTCCTTCTTGGAATTCGATCCGCGAATTCTTCATCTAGCTATATTTAAAACCCCCGGATGAGTGCTTGCTCATCACCACAGCCCAAGCAAGATGCCAGTGCTTCCGGCGGTGGAATTTTACCTCAAAGGAGTTTACGTTTGGGTTACGAGGTGATCAAGCCAAAGACCTCCGTGAGAAACATGCAGGGCCCACATACCCAACCTAGAGATGGTTATGAGCGAGGTATGGGGTGAAGCTCAAAAAAGCAGACGAGGATTCAAGGAAGGGAGAATCCGAACGCATGGAAAGATGATTTTTAAATATTATGAATTGGTTTATGGCAAGAAACGGGTTACAAACCATTATATTTCAACCTATTTTGCCAGAGCATTTGCTCTTCACTTGAAGGGACGGCTTGTTGATTGGATGGACGTGGCTAGGACCGCCAAAGATCTTGCCAAAACCCTCATTTCAGACGTTACAGAGGACCCTACAACAGGTAAATCCTCAACTATCAAACAGGACATCGTATTGCAGTGAGAATATTAGAGCCCCAGGTTATTCTAGATCAGATGTTGACACAATAAAGCAGTTACTTAAGCATGGGTTGGAGGAGAAAACTAACCTATTGAATGAAGTAGAAGCACTGGAAGAAAAAAGGAGGGATGCATTGAAGGTCATCAGCCGGATTGAGGGTAGAAAGGATATGCTATCCGAAGATCTGCAGCAGACACGCCGAAAAAATAGATGAGACAAAACAAGAATTTGACAAATTGTCCCGGGATCTGGCGGAAATCAAGTTATCTTGGTGTTGAAGTACAAGTTGGAAGACTTGGTTATGAGTAGACATGATAAAGAGCAGCACTCTTCTAAGCTAGACATTGGTTTGCAGGAAGCAACTAAAGAAATTGAAAGGCATGAAATCTCAATTGAACAAGCAAAGGAAAAACTTAATTGCATTGAATTGGTTCAAAGAAAGGCATTCCACATTTTGGATTTCATGGGGAGAAGCGGGACCTATTGTTACGCACCCGGAGGCCCCACCCTCAGGAGCTACTTCTATAGAGCGATTCATCACATTCAGTTCATGTACACATGTTGTGGCCAAGGCTTTGGCAAAACGGTTTGTTGCTGCTAGCTCCATGCGAGATGCTTATTGCCTCTTACGCTTGTGTTATCTGGTCCATGAAAGACAAATTGCATAAAAGGTTGCATCCGGGATGAGGGGCATTGAATTCAGCTTGGTTTCCCTGGCTTTGTGAAAGGTATGCATTGCTCTCAACTAATTTAAACCTATATTTCTCTTCATTCATATTTGTTATTGTAATGCGCATAGTTCTACATGTATGGCTTTGATTGCATTGCTATTCCTTGTACATGTATAACTTTTAGTGTACATCCGTAGCGTGAGGTACATAGGCATATATTTGCTTGTTTATTGATGCTTTTATTTTTTGAGCTTGGACTTGGTTGTATCAGGTTGTACATGTCTCTAATGGAGTCTACATCTGCAAATAGATGTACATGCATTTATCTTTAGAGTGCATCGTAGATGGATTCATAAGTATGTGCATTTTTACATATATGTGCTTTTTTTGGCATAGATCTACATTCCCTAACTGGATACACAGGTACATCTGGGTACATCGGTGTACATCCGGTACATTGATGTACCTTTATGTACATTGAGGAACATGTACATGTACATTTGGCTATAGTTAAATGTAGTTACTTACATTTGGTACATTCTATGTACATGAAATGTACATGCTTGGCGAGAATGTACCGATATTTCTCATTAGTTACGTTTTCATGTTCTTTTATGTCTATTGAAATTTAGATCATTTGTTTGTTTGCGGATGAGGCTGTTCCTATCCCGAAGCGGCTTTAATGGTGATGTTCTTGAGCCATGCAGATCGACTCTCTTTACATTTTTCTCAGCATAATAAGCGGACCGAATCAGTAGACCCTCTACCTTCCAGCTCGGATCACCAATGACATTTACAATTGCCGCGTAATAGAACAATGCATATTGCACCTTTCGAACATGGCAAAGTGAAGTTGAGGAAATTGAGAGGATGGCACTTGAGAAAGCTAAAGGTCTTGGTCGAGAGCCTTCAATGACTCACACAACGTAAAATCTTTCATCACCAAGTGCTAAATTAGTAATTGGAGAAGCTAAGAAAGATTCAACCTCGTCTCGACATCATCTGCGGGTCCCAGCCTGGACTGTTACGAGGAAAAACTACAAAGGACCTGAGATCCGGATTTTAACCCGGGAGATATCGGGGAAGAGGAAGCTGAGTTGGTAGTTGAGTCCACTCCAAAGAGGAGGCAAAAGAATGCTGGTGATGGCACTCCAAAAGGAAAAAAAGCAGGCAAAATCTCCAAAGAACAAAAAAAATGTCCTCCTAAAAAGAAAATCTCCGGGCAAAAAGTGCCACCACCACCTAGAAAGAGGTATGTCCAAGATGAACTAATTTTGTTAAACATCTCAGATTTATGGTAATTAACCACATTTTTTTGTACATAGGACCGATCCATCACGTCGTGAAGGAAGCTGATCCCCGATCCTTCCGAGTCGGAACAGGAAGAGGAAGAGGATCTACAAGCAAATATTGATGTGATAACAAATAAGGTGCAAAGATCCTCGAAGATGCTTTGAAAACAGTGATGAATTTACAAGGTGAGTAATATACAATTGATTACACTAGATATATTCTTTTGCTAATGCTTTTTGTTTCCTTGTACAGTTTAGTGAACCGAATCGAAAAGGTTGGTTCCATTCACTCCTTATAGGGATTTGTCCTCCTAAGCCTGCACCCTCTATCTTTCAAAGTGATGTTGATGAAGTTCTGGCTGAAAGTGGACTTGACCTCTAAGATGGTAGATGTCTATGGGAGGTAGGCTAGCATTTCAACATATTTATGTTATTTCATTCCCTAAGTCACTCATCTTATGTATTAATATGTAATCTGGATTTGTGTGCGTGTACCTTTGTAGCGATCTTCCATCGATTGGAAACACAAGTTTTTTACGGTTCGACCCGGACACCTTCCGTAATTTTGTGAATTCCCTCAAGAACGTGGGGGATGCACGAACACTAACATAAAGGAAGGGCTGGATGGCATTTTGATTGCAAGATGCCAATACATATTTGTTCCAATTACTCGCAAAGGCCCAAATGTGGCATTGGCAATACTTGTGCTTGCTGGTCCAATGAAAAGCTCTTTTCCATCTATAGCTAGCCCAAGTATACAGTTCCTCTCTCCTGTCAAAGGCTATGTACCCGATGCTAAAGTGGTCCAGAAGTAAGTATGAGTTTCTGTTTTGTTTTTATGATTTGATTATTCTCATATTGCAATTTCTTATGCTTGATTTATTCTCACATTGCAATTTTGCAGGTTTCATAAGCTTGTGATCAATAACATGATGCTCGGATCCAACAGCTTAAACCATGGTAGGAAGAACTTTGATGCTCCTGTGTTCTGTCCTAAAATGCCAGAAACTAGTACCAAAGAACCCTTGCATGTACATTGTGGCTTACATGCACAAATTCATAGATGCCGTGGTTGATGCAATAAGCAAGCTCCATTTTTGTAAGTAGAACATGTTATTTTCCTATTAGTTATTTGTTGGTATAGTCCTCTAATACTTGTGCACCATGCGGATGACACCCGGTTGGTTCAGCGATGCCTATGCCAAGTCACGGAGGATCATCTAATGGAGGCATTAATTGTAGAAGGCGAGATGAATATACAAGCGCTTGTTCCTACACAGGGTAGATAGTCCCTTTGACTTGTTTGTAAATTACAGTTTTGTATGAGCCATGCTCCGAGCTTCTTTGTACTCAATAAGTAATGAAAAAATTAATTTATTTGTCTCACTTACACCTGTGCAAATAACAATCGTGTAATTATCAATGTGTTTTCTCAATTCTGAAATGTAATTATAAATTGTGAATCTCAAGTGTTTTCTTGCTGACAGGTGAATCATCTAATTCAGGGAGAAAGCTCGTTATCTTTGACTTAAATTCTGTGTTGGGCAAGAGTGTGCACAAGAATGAAAATATTAACTCAAGATACCAACAGATCCAGAAAGATGAGCTTCAATTTAATATAGGAAACAGGTTTTTTTACTGCAGGCCAGGGTTAGCATCACTGTTAGCATTTGTAAGAGAAGGGTTTGATGTTGCCATCTGGTCTTCACTCACTTCTAAAAATCTTCAACCAATTGTGGAACATATTTGTGATGCTTTTTCCATAAAGCTGAAGTTTGTTTACAGCCAGGAGCAGTGTTGGACTCTGCCACACAAACACCCTACTGAACCTCAAAAGGGGTTGTTTGTGAAACCATTAGCTGTGGTATGGAAAGAGTACCCAGAGTACTATGGACATACAGTTCTGATCGACGACGAAAGATACAAATCCACTTTGAATCCTGTAGGAAGCTACATATGTCCTTTCTCTTGGACACCGATATTAGCTAGTGACAGATTGCTTGTCATGGAGCTCATTCCATGGCTTAATGGATTCAAAATGGCCGAAGATGGTATAGTTTATGTGAAAGAGCATCCAATGACTAATGCAGCAGATGGCATATCAGAGCAGGTGGAACAGATTTTGCTGGCAAACTATGGCAACAACTTGGGTGCTCTGCTGCCAATGGAGAAACTGCCATCATGTTATTGGCCTCTCGACTGGCCCATTGTTGGTACAGACTTTGACTGATGTACAAATTCAAATGTTATGAATATATGTATCAAAGTTTTTGTTCATTGCACTTGAGTACTCTATTCTTACTGTCTTTCTTATTGGTACAATTATGAGTGTGTATACATAATTAAGTGATCTTCATTTGCTTTGTAGATGAATGGACTGAAACACAAAAGACTATTAAGAAACTAAGAGATAGAGTTCTACGCTGCACCCGTGAGGTAATACAAACCAACACAAGCTGCAAGTACATAGGGTTGGGGACCCATTATCGCCTCTATCTTTGCTGTTCACGAACTTTGGGAAAAGGTTGAGCAAATTGAAAATTATGAGGAACGAGCAACCATGAAAGGTATATTGGCAAAGAAATCACTTGTTGCACAACCCTTGGGGAAGGCACGTGTCTGGAAGATGCAAAAAGGCTATGTAGGATGGAAAGGTTTGCCGCTGGCACGTGCTATAGAAACCGCATGGACTCTTTGGCTTTAGAGGATATCTCTTCAGCCTCTCGGCGGGCTGGAAGACATGATGCAATAGTCATAAGATATCAGGCTCCTACTGACATTTTGAAGCTTGGTCATGAATTATGAGCCATGCTCATTTTTGGGTGTGTTATATTTATGTCCACAATATAAATATATCAACCATTTGTACATGAAAACCTGTCCATTTCTTATCTTTGCCATGATCAAACCATTTTAGTGTTTATGCAATTCAACTTTCTTGTGTTCAATTCTAATCAACTTACACTTAACAAATTTTTATAATATTTCTGGAATGTACAACAGATGTACATAAGATGTACATAAGATGTACATCTGTTGTACATCTTATGTACATTGATGTACATAATGCACTTCAAGTAGTCCGGTTCTTGATTCTTATAACAAAGTATTACAATATTTCGTGAAAGTACTACAGATCGACTTAGTCCATGTCATCTACAATTCTTTGGAAGTTGTGATAACAATGTCTCATGGACTTCATCCGCAAGTGAAATCTTTGGCTTGCCCCTTCAAATTTTGTGTTTTACTTTCTTGAATGGGATTCAACCCCAATCACGATTCTGCGCAGTACCAAAACATTCTTAGTAGGAAGCGGTTTATACTTATTGTGGCGCCTGGGGATTAGTTCATAATATTGTCCTTCAATGACACTAGTGCCGCCAGAGTATTCATTTCCATAGTCATCAATTGAATCTTCTTCCAATGCATGCTTTTCCCTCGGTGCACATGAGAACATAGTATGAAACACCTTCCACATTGTCCGGTGCTTGCAAAAAGACACAAATACATCTGAAACGACTACACGGTGTCATCTAAACCAGCCTCGTCCCTTGCATACAAAACATCCACATCATTTTCAGCTTCAACACGAGAGGCAATATGATCTCGTGGGCTCCAAACTTTTTAGAGACCATTCTCCACAATGTTTAATGTTCTCACAATTCAACCAATTGAAGTTAATGCAAGCATCACAAAAGCACGAGAGAGTGGTGCGCATAGCAACTTTGTTGGATCTATTTGGGTTTATAGTTGACCTGAGAATGTATCTGCCGAGTACCGTGTAAAGTCTTGAAATTGAAT
Source organism: Isoetes taiwanensis (assembly GCA_021234155.1). NCBI lineage: Eukaryota > Viridiplantae > Streptophyta > Lycopodiopsida > Isoetales > Isoetaceae > Isoetes > Isoetes taiwanensis. The sequence goes on from JAJEKV010000023.1 coordinate 7,541,751, forward strand.
GCTTGCTTGCTTTGTTCACATCTGTTTTTCCAACCTCCCAAAACACCCTTTCACAATCCGATTCCTTGGCCCTTAAAAGCGCACAAGCTTTTTTACACTTTTATCAGCGGCATGCCATTTTGTTTTCTCTGCTTTCCTCTCAAAGCCACAACTTTGCTATACCAGCCTCGCCATCATGTGTGCCTTTCCCATGGCGGATCCAAAGAAATTCCATATCACTTTCGAATTTTTATTTTCAACATGGTATCTCTGATTCCATACCATGCACGTCTTGATTTGAATTGAGATGCACAACCATCCGACCACACATAATGAAGGTTTATGTGTCCACCTCCATTATTCTTAAGCCACCCCAAATGTAATTTAAAACCATGTTGCACAAAATGAGTGTCATGCTTCCTGTCATCACGAAACATAGAAATGCACTGTTTTTTTTAAGCTTACCTTCTATTTTCATCATTGAAATATGGACCAAAATACTAATTTGATCAGGATTCCAATGCTCGGATTGCACCATCCCGGTTTCAATGTGTAGTTCTCTGCAAAGTCAACAAATGCAGACAACACACTATTATCCCGGAGTTTCTCAACACATCTTTTAAAAAGTTTGCTCTGCCCGTGTCTTTGTAAAGTTATGATCGTAAACTTAGCAAGCTGATTTTTCATGTTCTTTAACAAAACAGATGCTTTGTCATTCGATCAACTAATCTAAGCCTTACGGATGTACCTTTTTGGATGGCTCATTGACATATGCATATACTTGCCAGTCCACATTCTGAATTCCATCTTCCTCGTTTGGACCCGATGTCTAATTTCTTCACTCCACATTCATCACATTAAGCCTTTGATGCATTTTAGTTTATGCCATTCATCCGTCACATATTTCTTCATAACCTGTTGACCTCCACAAGATACTAACATTATCAAAAGTTTTCTTGTTTGCTTGACATACTCCATTGTTTTCTTTGGGATGCACGGACACACTACAGCCGCAAGTGCAATTAACATGTAGGGATCTCCTCATATCATTGAAGGCCTTTAAATGCGGATCTGCTTGCTCATGTTTGACACAACAACATGTGTTTCTCTCCTTCAATTTCCTTATGCAATCGGGTTTGGATACTTTCGAACCGTCGGCGAATTTTGGTATCGAGATTACGATATACAAACTATTGATAAAGCTCGGGCTGCAATAACAAAAGCATTAAAGACCATGTTAGCAAAATGATGTCCGCAACCGATGCCAAAAAGAGTATTGAACTATACTATTGTACAATTAATGTATGTTCTATGTACATAAAATGTCCATCCAACAGTTCCATTGATGCATTCTCGTACATCTAATGTACATCTAATGTACTGAAAGAAGACATCTAATGTACGATAACGGTTCCATTGAACATCCAATGTACATCCAATGTACATCTAATTAATGTTCCAATATTAGTACATCACATTAATGTTACAATATTAGTACAACTAATGTACATATGTCTGATTTGTTTGGCTTCATTACACGAAAGTACACTAAAATGTAGAATGATGTAATTTTGATATTCAAGTACATGTAAATGCAAATGCATGGACATGTAATCGTTAATGGATGTACATCTAAAAAGTACCTAATAGCACATCATCCGCAAGATTTACGCTACTATGTAAACAATGTAAAATGCAATACATTTCATGAGAACCATGTGTATTCATTAACAGTCACTTTCGAACGAACTAGAATGTACTGAGAATAAAGTCATGAAAGAATTTTGGAAGAAAACATAAACTCCAAAGACTGAATTGATTCAATTACAAGAGCAAACCCGTGAGATATCAAGGTATTGTATTGCTTGTGTTCTCCTCTTCATGACATCTCTAACCTTTGGTGAAACTTTGGTATTGTCAAGCCAAAATTCCGCGAACCCGACATTTGATTGAATCATCAATTCTATTTGATCTTGGCATCCTTCACTGCCAAAGCCCATACATTTGCTCCACTTAATGACATTATCTTCCTTCTTCTTTGCGGCTTTGGATAAATTTCTTGGTCAGTATCTTTAGCAATTTTGAAGAAACATTCTTGTTTATATCTCCTTTTTTTTCCAACAATCATTGATAACGATTGAATGTTTTGCAGCCAATTTATCTTTGCTATTAGCGGACTTTAATTCTTGAAGTCCATCTTTCAAGTTTCTGATCATTGATTTCATAACAATAACCCGGAAGGATTTCCAATTACAGGTTCGAAAACGAAAAAAAACCTCGTCATCTTGCAGCAAAAGCGATCACAAAAACTAATCTTTGATCTGGACGGCGTTTGCCGAATCGAGGATGCAATCCACCGACACATCAACACGCTTCTTTATTTGTTTTGTGGCATAACACCGCCAATGTCGGCATACTTGCGCTTAGAACCATCACTTCCATTGGAATTCTCACCCTCCATGAACAGATTGAAATTGATTTGTATTTCTTGTAGATTCAATTGGCATGTGTTTGCTTCTGGAATTCCTTCGGTGTTCGTCCTGTGAAAGGGGGGAATTTCGGAAAGGGAGGGACGGATCCATTCGAATTGGTTCGGTGGTTCGGTGGTTAACCAAGAATTTCGGGGGGAATGTCAGGGATGATCTTGCAATCATTGCATATCTGACACAAAACGACAAACCATAGTATCTTGATGTACATCTAAAATGTACCCCAAAAAAGCACAAATTCGTCCTTCAATTCAGTACGATGTACGTACACCCTTTCATGCTTTTACCCTTCTTTACATTCATTTCGCTGTTAGTTTAGGTGATTCGTTTTCTTGGGCATTGAAATTCTTGTCTATATACTATCTATTGTCCTTAACCACATAAATCTTGCTTTCTTGATTTCAAAATGCATTTCTCTGTCCTTGTGCGATATTGAATTCTTGGTCATTGAAATGCAACTCATTTATTAGTATCTTTTGTGGCAAATTTAGTTTTTGCATCTTCTTAAATGCGAATAACGTCTCTAATTGCTAGAGATGAGGTAGCATATTCCGCTTCTAGAGTAGAATGTGCTAATCATTTGTTTTTATTAATAGCGCCTCCTCTTAACATCATAACGAAAACCTAAAGAAGATTTTCTAGTTTCCAACTCGACTTTCCGATCAGAGTCTACAGATGTTGTCTTGACTAAATATTTGTTGATTTGATCAAGGGGAATTTATAAATATGTCCTTATATTTTATGAAAATGCCCTTGTATTTATATTTTCTAAAGATATATGATTGTCATAGGAATATGCTTTTAGAATATTCTTAATTGATGCTTCCTCTTTAAAATGACACGTACACATAGGTTTCTGAGAAAAAAAATAGGTTCCTTAAAAAAAAAAAGGTAAAAAAAGGGCATTCTAGTGGTTGAAGGATCACCATCTGTATGAAGAAATATGGGAAAAAAAGCTATGAATTTTAACAATTTAGACAAGTGTCAGACCATTAAACTAGTTAGAGATTGCTTACTAGAAATTTGACCACCTCCACATTATTGTTGCCACGAGGGTTCTTGATTGAAGGGCACGGGTGATGGTGCCTAGGGTTTCAGTCCAGTTCGTTTACACATAACTTTTGATTCCCATGTCAGATCCGAGTGATTCTGGGCTCTTTAGAAAGCTCGTTGCGTGCCCTATTTGTTGATATGTAGTTTGTATGTAATTAGACTTTTTTGCCAGCGAAAAATCACCTAACATCTCTGGCCCTTTATTGACAATGTTAGGGTTTGGCTTCAATATTTTTCACCACAACTCCTGCGTTTGGTGGTAGTTTTAGGCGTGTTTGGGATCATTGGAAGCTCGTGGAGTGCTCTTTTCTGTAATGCTCCAAAATCATATCAGAATCGGCAAACAAAGGAACAACTCAGCAACGGATCACAAGATGAGATCGGCACCTCTATAACTAGGAAAAATCGGCAAACCTGGGGAAAGATAGCCAACGAAACTGTTTGAAACCCTAAAGTGCAATGAAATTCTTTCTTCTAGCTCCAAACATCAAGCTGCCACTATCGTCGTACACAAGAACAGAAACCCTAGAAAATAACAAACATGAGATTACTCAGGACGGCAACTCCACAACCAGGCAAATCCACAAACTAGAAGGCAAATCGGCAACCAAATTTGTTTGAAACCCTAACAGATGCTACACTATAGACTTTCATAGTATTACCGTCTGAAATAGACTTGAATAAATCTAAGGAGCAAATAGAAAAAATATTTTAAGCAATTGAAATAGTGCCAAATTGGATGCTTATGTGGCCATGATCGTATACAGAAGTCTATAGCATTGACGATGTGCCAATATGCTCAAGTATACGAGGTGGATCGCAAAAATAGGCAATGAAACTGTTTGCAACCCTAAAGTGCAATGAAATTCTTTCTTCTAGCTCCAAACAGCAACCTGCCGCTATCGCCCTACACAAGGACAGAAACCCTAGAAAAGAACAAGCATGAGATCACTCAGGATGGCAACTCCACAACCAGGCAAATCCACAAACCAGAAGGCAAATCGGCAACCAAATTTGTTTGAAACCCTAAAGGATGCTACACTACAGACTTTCACAGTATTACCGTCTGAGGATAGACTTGAATAAATCTAAGGACCAAATAGAAAAAATATTTTAAGCAATTGAAATAATGCCAAGTTGGATACTTATGCGGCTATGATCGTATAAAGAAGTCTATAGCATTGATGATGTGCCAATATGCTCAAGTATATGAGGCGGATCGCAAAATAGGCAACGGAACTGTTTGAAACCAACCCTAAAATGCAATGAAATTCTTTCTTCTAGCTCCAAACATCGACCTGCCGCTATCGCCCTACACAAGAACAGAAACCCTAAAACATAACAAGCATGAGATCATTCAGGACCGCAACTCCACAACCAGGCAAATCCACAAATCAGAAGACAAATCGGCAACCAAATTTGTTTGAAACACTAAAGGATGCTACACTACAGACACTCACAGTATTACCATCTGAGGATAGACTTGAATAAATCTAAGGAGCAAATAGAAAACGTATTTTAAGCAATTGAAATAATGCCAAGTTGGATACTTATATGGCCATGATCGTATACAGAAGTCTATAGCATTGATGATGTGTCAATATGCTCAAGTATATAAGGCGGATCGCGAGCGGCTTCATCCCCAACTCGCGTATGAATAAATAGTCGAGGAGGCGGGGGGCCTTAAGTACTTTACCTCAGTGGGCTGATTTGGCTGAAGATAACACTCCCTTGCAGCAAGATAATACATCTTCAAACTCTCCTGAGACTCCAGTAGTCACATCTGACTTGTCCAAGTCCAATGTCACATCCATTACAAATCCAATGCAGTTAGACCCTTAAGTGAAGTCGTATCTCTTTTGCTTATCTAGTATGGAGTAAGTACATTACGTCGCGGGCTCATGTTCTAGCGGCATCCTCTTGTGCTTACACAACTAGATGAAAAATATTCATCTTGTACTTATTCTTGTTGATTAATAAACTTTTTGTTCGTCCTTCAAAAAAAAAAAAAAAAAAAAAAGAAGACACATGTGTGAAATTTTAAATATGTGCATTACAATTAATGAGGAAAGGAGTGCGTGGCATTGCTTTTATTACATAGCTTTCTACCAAGCTTCATCCTTCGACCAACATGCTTCCATGTTTCCATATGGAAAATGAAGTCCATATTGTATTTATGGAGTTCAAGCTGCATCTCTTCTGCTACGGAAAACTCTTACAATTATAGGAGAAAATACACAGGCACAATCTCTATTTAGAATTTATATGTTAACATCAAGTAACCATTTTATAAGGCTAAATCCATCATGCCAAGTTGCAATGTGAATGTCCATGCCTCTTGTTATATGGGAATGGATTTCTTAGGACTTCTTTCAGCTAATAAATAGGTATTCATCTCTTTATAACAATTTACACATAGCGAGCGTGGCTTCTGTATATGCACTATATTTTCTTTATAGTAGATTCTAATGGTAATACGCTTCTAAAATCACATCCAAACTGAAAATACTAGTGAACGATTCGATAACACAATATATTGTGAAGAAGTATTTAATCATGTTATGATATTGTGATGAAGAAAAACTTATAGAAAAATACGTGCGAGAGCTTTTGAACTATGGGTAACAATTGTATAGAAGGAAGGAAGGAAGGAAGTATATTTTAACGTCCACGGAGGCCAACTGGCCTATGAGACGGTCACAATACAACATATCGGATAGTATCCAAACACAAAAGAAAACCACAGAAGCCCTATACAATGTGTCTCTACCACTGGGACGAAAAAACCCCCCAGGTGGGAGGAAAAACCCTTGTAGTAGGCATTCAAATTCCCTATCTGGGCGCTCAAATTCCCTGTGCTGTGAGGGAGGGACTCTCTGACTGTGCAGACTTGCAGAATGTAGGATGCGAGACGTGCAACCATTGGCGAAGCCAGCAATTGACGAATTGCTATCTCAGAGCATCTGAGATCGGCATGAGCTGCTCGGATGTGTGCATATGCCGGACACTCCTGTAGAGCATGGTGTTCATCTTCTACTATCTGCATGCGACAGCACTGGCATAATCTCTCATGTATGGAGAGAACATATCCAATGATATTGGAGTTAAAGGATTTCCATAGAAAAGGTTCTATAGATACTTGTTAGTCCTGTATGTCTTGGTATAGGACTATTCATGCACACCTCGGACCAGACCAAGAACAAGGCGTCAAATCCAGGTCAAGGTCAGTCATCAAAAGCCCAGCAGAAGACCACGCAGAAGGTCACGCCTAAGGATCCGCCAAAGAAGAAGCCGAGAATAGACAGATGATGGCCCGTCTGAGTAGAGCTAGCATTTGAAGGCTAGATGAGTTTTTGTTCTTGTCTTTCATCATTTTCTCTCTCGATTGCGAGAGCTCATGTATTTTGATTGATATCAAGAAGTTTTCTTTACACCATTGTGTTCTTGTTTTGTCCCTGTTTTCTCTTTCTTGTTCTTTTGCAAATCTCGCGTGACATAGCTCCCGGATTCTCCTGTTTGATCCAAGGGTCCTCACAGAGGGCTGTCTTGCAGGAGTTCCCGAACCCAGACCTCAAACACTGTCGCCGCTGCCGGGTCTGATCTTTCTTACTTACTTTTTTCCACTATGTCTGCTCGTGCTTTCACTCCTGAAGAACTTCTTTGCCAAACGGCGGCTCATTTGGAGCGCCATCAACGTCGCGAGACTCTTCGTGATATATATGACACTGCTTATGACATTGAGGGAGGTCGTGTCCGCTCAAGAGCTCAGTCGGCACCACCTACTCCTCGGGTTCATTCTCGTCCAGGGTCTCCCCCTGTCTGTCGGCATTGTTCTCAACCTCAGTCACCCCATCATACACCTGTTCAACCCACGCCTCATTATTTCCAGACTCCTGAAAGCACCTACATTACTATCCCCTCGATCCATTTTCTCATGTTCCTTTGGAACTTCAGGAAGAACTTGCCAAAATCAAGATTCCCTTGAGCCTTGCCACCATTTTGAAACTCTGTCCAGCTCTCAAGGACCAGTTGCCTCTTCCCACTGTTCTGGTTGGAGCCGTGGCGACATCAACACCCACGGTGCATGCCACGGTGGGCAATCAGCATATCAATCATGTTCAAATCGATGGAGGCAGTGCGGTCAATCTTATTACTGATAAGCTCAGGAAGCAATTGGAAATCCAACAACTATACCGTGCCCCCTATGACATCAAGTTGGCCAACGGCCATATCACACGACCTCAAGGCGTCACTCCTCTCCTTCACATTAGCATTGGAGATCTCAAATTCCCCTTGGAATTTGGGGTTTAGAAAGCTGGAGAAGATCCGGGTGACTATGAAATGCTGGTCGGACGACCTTTTCTCTGCCAGGCTAAAAGTATTTATTACTGGGCCACGGACCAACTTGTCATCACTGATGGTCATCTGAATGCTACCATGGATTTGGAAGTTAATCTCTGTTGAAAATGCTGAACCTTCCATCTCAGAAGAAGCACAAAATATCTATCATGTTCAGGCCTCACCAGCAAGTCTGCCTCTTTCATCCTACCCGGAGTATGCTGATCCTTGGGGTAAGATGACTCTTGATGAAGACTAGGTTGTGGCAGCCCTCCTTGACTCTTACCTGGCTTCTTGCAATCGAATTCAACGTCTTGACCATTTTTCTGACACGGAACTTCCTCCTGCCACTGTGGATGTTCATGCTGTCATGAAGCAACCTATGCTCGATGACACTCAGCAGCCCCTATTCTTCACCACTCAAAATGCTACTCCTCCTATCATGATGCAACCTCCTGCTCATCACTTTCAGGACACGGAGGTTGTTCCACATATTCAAACTCCTGAGGTGGAAATCCTGGACATTGGTAACAATCAACCAGTCCGCCTAGCTACCAATCTTCCACCAACCTATAAAGCACGCGTTGTGACGCTGTTCAAACAATTCAAACATATTTTTACATGGAGCTACAAAGACCTTCGAGGTATCAAAAAAGAATTGAGGGAACTCACCATTCCTACCAAACCTGAAGCACGCCCAATCTAGCAACAACAGTACAGGCTCAACCCAAATTATCGTGCCGTGTCAAGGCCGAAATTGACAAACTTTTAGCTTGCTGGCTTGATTTATGAGGTCAAACACTCTGAATGGGTGAGCCCCATCGTCATTGCTCTCAAGCACAATGGTAAGATCCGCGTTTGTGTGGACTATCGTAAACTCAATCAGGCCAGGGAGCATGGTCACTTCCCGCTTCCCTTCACAGACCAAGTTCTGGAAGAGGTTGCTGGTCATGAGATGTACTCTTTCATGGATGGCTTTTCAGGGTACAATCAAATTTCTATCAAGAAAGAAGATCAACTCAAAACTACCTTCACCACCCCGTGAGGCACTTTTGCCTACAAGGTGGTTCCTTTTGGTTTATCAAACTCTCCCTCCACGTTTCAGCGCATCATGCTCTCTGTCTTTCATGACTATATGAAGGATAAACCTTTTCTCCAGATCTTTCAAGATGACTTTTCAGCCTACAGCTCCATGGACGATCACCTCGAGAAGTTAGAGCTCGTGATGAGTCTGGCATCAGTCTAAATCCTGAGAAATGCACCTTTTGCGTCACCTCAGGTGTTCTTTTGGGTCATGTGGTTAGTAAAGAAGGGATCGCCATGGATCCTGCTAAAATCAGTTGTGTGCTGAAGGCTCAAGCACCATCTAATATTAAAGAGACACGTTCCTTCCTGGGTAAGGTCAATTACTATTCCACCTTCATTCCTGGACTTGCGGCTATTGCTGATCCTATTCATAAACTCACGGGTGATGAATCCACTTGGGCTTGGAATCCCCAGGCGGAAGCTGCCTTCCAGAAGTTGAAGCTATTGCTTACTCAGACCCCGGTCCTTGTTCCTCCTCAATGGGACAAGCCTTTTCATGTTCATGTCGATGTCTCAGCTTTTGCCATTGGTGCTGTTCTCTCTCAGGCATATGACGAGCACACGGATAAACCTATCCGCTATGCCAGCAGAAAACTCAATCCTGTTGAGCGCAACTACTCTGCCATGGAGCGGGAAGCCTTGGGCTTAGTTTTCTGTGTCCAACGTTTCCGTCATTATTTGTTGGGAAGCAAGATCAAGTTCTTCGTTGATCATCAGGTTCTTGTTTATTTGATCAACAAGGCCACGCCCACGGGTCGAATTGTCGTTGGGTCCTTCTTCTGCAAGAATTCGCTCCCTTCGAAATTGTTCATAAGGCCGGCAAATCTCACGTTGTGCCAGATTATTTATCACGCATCCACACCGATGATCCCTCCACGGGTGTTTCTGATACCTTTCCAGACGCTCAACTGTTCCTAGTCACAGCCACGCCCCACTGGTTACAACTTTCAGCAATATCTCCTCACTGGTGCTCTTCCATCTGAAGATCCCACGCTCTCTCCAGAAAAGCTTCACTCACGCCGCCGTCAGTTTCTCCGTGAAGTCCGTGACTACACCATGGTTGCGGGCCATCTGTACAAACGCGGCAAAGACATGGTACTCCGTCGCTGTGTTCTCCCTCATGAGGTGCCTGATATCGTTCGACAAGCCCATGCAGGGCTTGGTGGTAGTCATTTCAGTGGTGACACCACGGCACGCAAAATTCTTCTCGCAGGCTACTTCTGGCCCACGCTCTTCAAGGATGCCCACGCTCACGCCCGCACGTGTGATGTCTGTCAGCGTGTGGGTCGACCTACGACCCGTGACGCTCTCCCGTTGACGCCAGTCGCCACGCCACTTCCCTTCAACAAATGGGGAATGGACTTTGTGGGACCCATGGATCTTCCTGCGCGGCACACCCGTGCACGCTACATTCTGGCATCACGGATTATGCTACCAAATGGGCGGAGGCCTGTGCTCTTCCTGACAAAAATGCAGCCAGTACGACAAAGGTTCTCTACACGCACATCATCACGCGTTTTGGTTGTCCCACGGAGCTAGTCAGTGATCGTGGAGTTCATTTTGTCAATCATACCATCAAGGAGCTGACGGATTATCTGCATATCCATCACAGAAAAAGTACACCTCACTATCCTCAAGGGAATGGTTTGGCTGAAAGCACAAACAAAACTCTCATCACTATTTTGAAGAAAATCTGTGATGCCTCTCGCACGGACTGGCAAGAAAAATTACCTACTGTTCTTTGGGCTTACAACACTACTTTCAAAATTGCTACTGGCCAAACTCCTTTCAAGTTGGTCTATGGTCAAGAAGCTCTCATGCCCTTTGAATATATCCTTCCGACTCTTCGTTTCCAACTTGCTACCGCCCATAATCCACTCGCAGCTCTTAAAGAACGGGTTTATCAACTGGAACAGTTGGATGAACTTAGGAGAGATGCTTATATTCGTGTTCTTCATGGCCAACAGTTGCGGAAATCCTTGCATGACAAACATCTTAAGGCCAAAACATTTAAAGAAGGTGATTTGGTTCTGCTCTATGACTCTCGATACAAAAATTTTCCGGGCAAGTTAAAATTTAGGTGGTTGGGTCCGTATCAAATTATTCAAGTGGTGCAACCCAGTGTTTTCAAACTGGCAGAGTTAGATGGCACTCCATTACCTACACTGGTTAATGGTTTTCGCCTAAAACAATTTCATACAGACGATACAAGAGTTCATTCACACAATCAACAACAACATTCAGACTCAGAAGAAAGTGACTAGAAGCATATTTATATTATATTAGTCGCGAAAAACAAAAGGTGGGCATTGCCCATATACATCGGGCTGAGCCCTATTTACGAAATCCTAAGTTAAAAAGTGCCCCTACTCCGGGTTTGGAGCAGAGGTTATGCGGAGCACATGTTAGAGGCGGCAAGACATGGTCCCAAATGAGATGGATCACCACCTCCATATCATTAGTCAGGGGGTCGGGATGTTCAGCCATCCCGCTGCACCAGCCATCCATTGGGATGCCGCGGTTCTTACACTTCCAGAGATCCAGTGCATTCATACGAGCCATGACCCACTCCTGACAACTGCGCGGCTAGTGCATTCGTTAACGTTAATGGGATCCATCGTTGAAAACTGATGCCTCAACTTCGGCCACTGCTCGTCTTATATAGCCCAACCGCTTGGAGCACTGTTGACGTGGACCAATCAAACAATTGCTAACGTGGGTGCAATGCAAGGCCATTTCTAATTCCAGAATCTTTTCTCCCGCCGCATATCTAGCCATGGTACCTTCTGACACTTCTTTTTAATGATATCCCACTTGGAGTTGCCTGCATTAATTACTATTCCTTCCTTTTACGCCCGTCTGTCATTATTATTTGTACTTCCACCAAGCTGTCAAATCCTACCGTTCCTTCACGTTTCATCTCCACCGTTCATCTGTTTTTCCTTCACTACTCGGGGACTTAGCCAAAATTTTGCCTCTGAATCGTCCTCTTCCGATCTGTTGCCATCTGGCACCATCAATGGTTCCTTTTCCACTATCCTCATGCCCCTTCGCCACAGCCGTGTGCCCTAAAACCTTTTCGCCTCACTTCGGTTTCGTCTCCTACTCTCCGCTCTCCGGCTTCTTTCGATCCGCTCTCACGCTTCCTTTCTTTTGCTTCTTGCCACGGCTCACTCTTCGGTTACTGCTCCCCAGGGATCCGGCCCTCTTTGAGTCTGTTATTTTCTCCACTCTTACCTTTCGTGATGCCCTGGAAGGTCCAAGTCAAGAAGTTGCAGAATGCAACGGGCTGTATGAATTCTCCAGGCAGGAACTCCCTGCCCCAAATCCGCACCAACTCAGGCAATTTGTTGCTCACATGGTCAACACCACGGCTGATTACGCCACAAGAGTCGATCAGATTTATATTCTGCTCACTCCAGTTCTTCTTTCTCAGGTATTCCAGTTACCTATTCGCAAGCCTTCTTTATCTTGGGCTTCTTTTTACGAGAACGGGGATGTCACTAAGTATGGCCAACTTCCTTATCAGGCCAACACTCATAGACTCATGAACATTGCCAAACCACATGATACCTTTGTCAAATTTCTGTGGCGTAAGTTCTATGGGTATTCCATCAAGAACACCCACATCAATAAGCAGTTTTTCCACATTGTTATCTTCCACTCCACCCATTCTATTGATTGGCCTCAAATTTTGTTCCTCCGCCTCCTTCATGAAATTGATCGCATCCGAGCAACCCCCTCTTTGGGCCTTGAATCTGCCATGGGCGCTCACCTACAGGCCATCCTTCGTCATTGTCTCCCCGCCCCCAGTCAGGGTTCGCCCACACACCAGAACACGGTCTCTCAAACTTCCACCAAACAGCCCTCATGTCATTCCTGCTGTCCAAGAACTTCATGATGAGACTTCACAACCTCGTCCTTCTCCTTCCCCTCGTTGTGCTCAACCCCAAGATGTCATACCCGTCTCCTCTTCATCCACCGAAACTGTGCATTCTCGTTCTCAAGATGTTTCACAGGCATCCCAGTCTCAAAGACAAACGTGCCCTTTACACCCACCTTCCAGGCAGGCCTTATATCAATATCAACAGGATGTCCAGGAAACTATGCTCAAGCTTCAAGACTCTCAAGAAACCTTCATGAATGGCATTCAAGGTTACATGGAGACCACGGAAGCCCTTCACAGGGATTTCCAGGCAGCCACCGTCAAAGTTCAATCTCTCGAAGATAATCTTCAACAAAAGCACGAGGCTCTCTTACAGGCCCGTGAATCTCTCAAGGCTGAACAAGAACAGACTACCCTGCTCGCTGATCAATAGGCTCAATTACAGTCCACTATTCAAGAATTGTTGGATCAGATAAAGAACAAGGATAAACTCCTTGCTGACCTCCAAACAATGTACACGGACCTCTCCCAGAATTACAACAATCAGCTCAAAGAGCTCGATGGGCGAAACGAGCGAATCATTTCTCTAGAAAGCCAATTGGCCACGCTTCAAAGTCAGGTCACGCCTCTCCAGGCTCAACTCACAGAAGCTCAAAAGTAGAAGATTATTGATGATACAGAGATTGCCACTCTTCGGCTTCAACTCCCCACTCATGGGCAATCCTCTTCACAGGCCACGCTATCTCACAAAAGGTTCCGGGATCAATCCCGTCTCCTTGTCGACAAAGATAATCAGATCCGCGATTTGGAGCATCAAGTCCAGCAAGCTGTTCAATCTGCGGAAGAAGCTCAAAATCAACATGAGACGTATATTGATCTTGCTCTCCGCATTCCACAGGACTTTTCCACACCTTCCAAATATATCGGATTATGTTGTGGCCCGACGCCATCTTTTTTTTTCTCAAGTGGTATTCGCACAAGGCAAGCTTAATGAGCCCCTTGGCAGCACGGATTTTCTCCAGATCTGGCCGGACCTTTCCATTGTAGACAAAGGCTTACTCTGTGCCCTATTAGTCTTTGGTCTTCTCCACTGTGCGGATCCAGATTTTGTCATCTTCCGTGTTGTCCAGCCTATGGCTTATGTTCTTCATGATTTTTATCTGGCTGACACACATGATAAGTTCTTAGATGGGCCCCATCGAATTTTTCAAGCCAACCCTCATGCTCACTGGTTGTTATTACAAAACAATCAGTATTTACAGGATCATGCTCAAGCAAACACTCTCAGCACTGAGTACATGCCTGAGCTTGCTCATCACCTCCCTCTGTGGCAAGCCGAGACGCTCGAACAGATGCGGAAGAATTTAGCTGGCGCTGAGGATCTTCCGTTTGCCCAAATTTACTTACAGCACCTGGGTGGCTACAACACGCTGCGTGCCTTTCTGGACAGTTAGACTATACCCACGGGTTGGGTCTCCCTACCAGTTTATACCATGCTCTCAGGCTCTGATTGGACCAGTGGTGCAGTGCTCTTGCTGCCGACCTTGTTTGTGAATTCAGGGAACAGGCCCAGAAGCCCACGCCAACAGGCACAGCTCAATCTCCATATGCTTCCTTGGGTGCACCCCCACGCCCCAGATCTCACCTCGGATTGGCGTCTTCCCTTTTGGACTAAGGTCATGGAAGGCCACGCTGATTGGACTCCTGCTCAGATCTCCACAGATCTTCGCTGGGATCCACGTTTTGTTTGCCGATCTACTTGGGAAGACGGCGCTACCTTGGAGCACACTGGAAATTGAATCTTCATCCCCAATGAACGAGGTTGGCAGACGCCCACTCATGCTGTCTGGGGCCTCGATCTCTTTTTGAGCGTCTTTGCCACCTCCCGCATCCTTCGTTCACCCCGTAAGCGTGTTTTTTCTTGCTTTAAAGTGCCTTCTCTTGAGTTCTCTGGCCGAAACCTGACCTATCTATTACTGCAACCCCAATGCGAGCGCCAGTGCCTTTGGCCTTCAAACCTGCCTTCTCATGGAATGCCAGTTTGTCCTTCTTGGAGCCCACCGTGCCTTGGGTGAAAGCTGGTGGGTAGCAAAAAAACGCGACTCCAGCACCAGCACCAGCACCCAAAATACATTTTTTTCCACCCTTCAAACATTTTTTTCCCACCCTTCACCTATATAGTACCACCTATATTCTGCCCGTCTATTCGTCTAGCCGGTACCCGTTTATACAATCATTACCTCGCTTGCCGCCCCGTTAATGAATCGCGACCCACCGCAATGTCTGGAACCACTAGACAAACGAACGAACTTTCTCAATTTGTGTTTTCCAAATCTCTCTTCCCCAACTTTCTCTGTTCGGCCAAGCAACCCGCAATTTATGCTCTCAGTTTTCCACATTAAACAAACGGATCAACCATGGTAAAGAAGGTGATTGATCCACCCGCTCAAGCAGTAATTCCAACGGAACCCATTTGCCGGGTAAGCAAAAAGCAACAAAACAAAATTTCTATGGGTTTAGGGTTCAACCCTGTTAATTCGATTTTCTTGCATTCTTCCAGGCCAGAAGAAACGTTCCCTTAAGACCGGACCTGGCTGATTGCCGAACCGAAGAAGACTTCCATGCGTATCGCGGATGCGCCAAACGAGGCGTTCATCCCTCTCAATTTCGAACGGATCTCATATCTGCGGCAGAGTACAATGAAGTTTGGGATACCAACGGGTCATTCCCGCAAAAAACTTCCATTGACAAGGTAAGGCGAGCACGAAGAAGCTCTAATAGAACTTCGAGCAAAATATACCCGGACGGGTTGAAGAACGAGAAAGTTAGAAAGACGATTATCATACCTATTTGCATTCAATAACTGCACGAGAGCAAAGCGGGATCCACGAAGTTCAAGGTTAATTGGGCAGCGATTCGCGGCAAAAAGTAGAGCCTGCAGCGACAAAGGTTAAAAGTGAACCCACCGGCGATGCTCCCGCAAGCGGAGCGGTCGGTCGACAAATCCCGGCAAACCACAAAGACCGAAAGCATAGCGAAAGGCGGTTTTCGAGGAGGCACCGGGTATTAAATTAGAAGGGAGGCCGTCCATTAGGAGCTTTGCAATGTGCCCAACGGCTTACACGGCTTATGGGGAGAACATATCACGCGGAAGTCATGTGCACAGTTTGCGAAAAAACCTAAACACGCAAAGGGCTGATTTAGTCTCCAAGAAGGAGCTAGTTGTCCAGTTCGAGGCTAAGGGAGCTTTCTTCTTGGCTTCACAAGAGAAATTGCGAGAAAATTAAAGACAACATCTCACGCCTTCAAGCGATCCGCAGTCCCGATCTTTGGTGCCTCTGGCGAGCTACTAAGCTTGGAGAAAGAGAAAGACATGGCAGAGTACATGCTCAAAGCCCTTGTTGAAATGGGGGGTGGCCCAGTAGATGAGGGGATAGTTCAACAGGTGGCCACTATAGCTGCTGAGGTTGCAAACAATGAAGTGCAGCTTGCAAAAGCCAAGCAGCACTTACAGAATCTCAACAGGCTTAGGGAGCTTACAAGGAGAGCTGGCCAGCTTGTGAGCATCTATCCTGTGACATTCAGGTTGCCAATTGGAGATGAGGAGAGATGCTCCACATGCGGGCTGGCATTCCAGGATGATTACACCCTAAGTCTGAAGCTGAAATGTGGCCACATATATCATGTCAGCTGCCTGAGTTTGCTTATGGAGAAGACGCACTGCCTCGAATGCTCAGAAACAGTTCCAGCAGGCTTAGTGGAGGAATTGGGGAAGACAGTCAAGCAGGAACCCTTATATGCTGGGGCAGCACACAAACAGCAAGTTGAGATAATTGACTTAGATGAGGTGGTAGCTACAACTCCAGACAGCAACAGGAAAAGGAAGCACGTGAAAACACTACTTTTTTGTAATATATACTACTTTTTTGTAGTATATATGCATGATTACTTTGTGTTATCTTGAGTATTGAGTGATCTTGTAAGATGTCTCTAATCTTGAGTGTACAATTTTCTGTAATATATATCAAGCTTACTCTCCAATACTACAAGCATTGTTTCCAGTACTAAAGTACTCCAATACAGCAGTCCAATACTACAAAACTTGTCTCACAAGCATTGTCTCCAATATAATGATCAAAATTTGAGACAAGTACACAAGTAACTACAGACCTGTCAAAATGATAAAACAACTAGGTCAAAGCATATTCAACCTTCATATGGCGGTATCAAATGATCATCGGTGAGTAGCCCGATCAAGGGAAAATCTGTTGGTGCCGAATCGATTCATCTCAAACTTGATAGCCGATACGTGATGATCTTTGAAGGTCGGACCTTTGTCTTCGAGTAGCTCCCAAGTACCATCGGGCCGACAAAGATAGTACAAACTAGCCAACACATGTTCATCGACATTGAAGGTCGACCCGACTATCCTTGACAATTACGTCAAGGATATGCCTCGCTTACTTAACACATTTCACCACATAGAAATCTGCATTCTCCTGATTTCCCTCCTCGCTTTCAACAACAAAGTTATCACCTTCCTCTATGTTTCCACTAAGCCATTCTCCATCACCTTCAAAAATGCCTCATCGATTTCGTCTTGATTCCTTCACCCGGTAAACTTTTCTCGCCTTAGAGTAACATATTTCCAATTCTTTAACCTCTGCTTGTTCACACAAGATGACCAGTTTCCTTTCAAACAGTTACCACAGAAACAACTTAAACCTCTATGAGCCACCCTTGTGCTTGATTTGGCCAAGTATGTCCTAATGCTGTGTATAATCTTGGTCCCTTCTACCCTGGCACAGTCCAGCCGGTCAGTCCTATCAACATCATCCTTTCCAATGAACCAGAAGTGCCTGCAAAAAGCCGGCAACAAGTATTGCAGTTCACATACAGTACAAAGGCACAATACAGCAATACACAGCAGATAAAAGCAGATGAAAGCACTTTTAAAGCGGATGAAAGCACGTTAAAAGCGGATGAATGCGGATGAAAGCATATTACCTCTTGATGTCCCCTGTTCTTTGGCACCTTCATTCCATTGCGTAGCGCGAATTCCACGAGCATCAGCGGCACCCTAAATCTCACTCCATCATACTTGAGCTGCTCTCTAGTGAATGCCCTTTAAGGACCCCCTTGCCCATCGTGCTCTCCCTTACCATGGGCTGTCCCAAAGAAATTCCATATTATTTCTTTCCCTAGCTCGTGGTGATATCTTGGTAGGAAATAGAATGGCCGGGCAGATTTGAATTGGCTAGAACAACCATCTGACCAAACTATATGCCTGGAGAATTCTACACCATTTGATACTAGCCATGAATTGTGCTTTCTAAGACAGTGCTGCACAAAAAGAGTGTCATGAATCTTGTCATCACCCAAGTAAAAATGGGTTTCCTTCAATAGCTTTCTGATCCCAGAGCTGTTGTCCATCCTATACGTGATGTGGACGAGAATTGTTATCTGGTCATTGTGCCAATGCTGGCTTTGAACCTCCCTTTGTATTTTTATGCTGTAATTCTCTGCAAAATCAATTACAGAAACAATGGTGCCATCTTGGATATTGTCCAGGCAACCCCTGAATTGCATGGCCTGCCATCTAGCCCTGTAATTGTGTGGCACGAATATCTTCAATGTGGAACACATATATGAAATGAAATCCTTCACTGCCGTTCTCTTGTAAGACAATCTAAGGACTGGCTTTGGTCCTTTCTTTTTTTCCCCTTGCCATTTGAGGTCTCATCTTGTCTTTGCTGCGGCTTGGTGTGTCCCACCGGTACCCTTGGATTTCTTACTTTTGTTTCCCTTCTTCTCAACTTGTGCGGCGGCTTGGTGTGTCCCACCACTACCTTGGATTTCTTACTTTTGTTTCCCTTCTTGGTGGCATTGGATCTTTTCTTTCTTACGCCACCGCACTTCCTTGTAACGCAGTGCAACTCCACCAAATTCTTCGTCTCCACTGGAATCAGAACAAGGTCTGCAGTAGCATATATTCTGAAAGATTAGCGCATATTGAAAGCATAAAAGCGATATTCAAATGGATGACAAAGACATATCGGCATGCTTCAGACAAGCAATAAAGAGAGTATTACCTTTTCAAACGTCTTCCATTCAAGCAAGAACTCATGATTCTCTCTTTCTCTTGGACATATCACGAAGACTTTTTTTATGCCACTTCGACATGTCCGCATCAAGCGGTCATGTTTATACCATTCTTCAACCTCGCTCTTGTTGCAAATCCACGACCCTCGAGAGCTCGCTGGTTGAGTCATCACGTATGTTGGCTGGCGGAACAATTCTCACCAGTCCACAGACCTCGCCGTGCACTTGCACTCTTTACCATGGAATCCGGTTTTTTGACCTTAATGCATTCGATTGCTACCGGCATACTCCAACTTCATATGGTATATGCAACAACAGGTTTCCCTTTACGATACTTTCTTTACATAAATAGGCTTCAACTTCTCGAGAAAGCCTTTAAGCAAACAGGGTGTTCGGGATGTGCCTTTTTGTATTGTTGATATAGCTGCAATTTGAATGGTGGCCTTTGGTTAGGAATATTTATGCAATAATAGCAAAAAAAAAAGAATGGATGGAAACTTGTACCGTGTGACCTCCATAAGGTGCAAGGGATAAGAAATTCGGGCTTGACTCTCCAACGGTGTTCACAACATCTTTCTTGCAAGGAGAGACTCTGCTATTTTGTTTCCAGAATTCTGTTATGCTTTGCTTGCAAGCAGGGGTGAGAGAATCGCACCTCAACCTCCTTTGGAAACAAGACCACGAACCATTTCCAAGGAAGGCTTCCGATTTCCTTAATCAAAGGCGGATTGCAATAGTTGACCTCATGCAACCTATCATAAGAAATATTGCACATTAATCAATGAACATATCCCAACCAAAGATCACTTTCAGATACAAGCACTTGAAAGCATGAAGAAGCACAGGCATGAAAGCAAAAATTAGATGTACCTAACAGCCCACGCCATAGTGGAATTGCATCTCGATTTTGTGGAAGAAGCCATCACAAGTGTAGAGGTTCGGCTCTCCAAATATCATGGTTCCTTTGCCTCTTTGTGGCTGCCATTGTCTGCATTTCAAGTTGTTGAGCAAAGACCCCCCCATGCCTTGCACTCCTTTGGATTTGGCAAAATTCCGTGTTCCGAGATTTCCATTTTCGTGGTGATGAACCACCCTCTTCATCACATCGGCCTTGAGTTCGGGTGAATGCTTTTTGTGAGCTTATTGAAGTAATCAACTACTTGCTTGGCTATTTCTTGCTGCGTCTCATGCTCGAGATCCTCCCGCTCAACCGCTTTTTTCATCTTATTTCGTAATCAGTATTCTCTCTTTCGGCTGTATCCAATTTCTTGTAAATTGCGAGGAGAAACTGGATCTTCACGTGATATTTCACGTGTTGCATTGACATCCAACAAATCGGAACAACAGATTGGGATTCATCGGGCCGAAAATCCAATGCTAAGCGTGTGATTGCCTCCAGGCCGGTATCGGGGGCGCCATGAAATTCACGAGAGAGGGAGGATGAGTGAATTGGAGGGAGAATTTTTGCGGGCCATGACGAAGTAATCCAATTTGCAACGTACTACCACACCACTCGCGCGAAAATCCAGCCAAAATCCCACAATCATTTTCCTAACGGTTCGTTCATGAGGTGGACGTGTGCGTACATGAAGGGCGTAAAAAAAATGACGGGCAGTTACACCCATCAGCACCCAGATTAAGCAAAAAGCGGGGGGGTGCTTTAAGCGGGCAAAAACCCTGCTATAAGCATGCGTCCGGACGCATGCTTTTGATACCCACTAGCATACTTTCACCCCCTTCGAAGAAATGGTCCACTCCGGCTTTCTTATTGATGCCCATCAAGCCATTGGTCTCAACACTCCACGAAATCTCTCACGCGACGCCAAGAACTCATTACCACCTACCATTACGGCGCCCAGCCCTCATACACGCCAAGGTGACTTTGAAATTCTTGAGTTTCCACCGTCCGAGAGGCAGTTCCCCTTTTCTCACCAGCGAGTGTCGTTTTGGTGGGGTGTTAGTCTTATGCGTCCCAGTGCGGGACTAGTCATGCACACCTCGGACCAGGACCAAGAACAAGGCACCAAATCCGGGTCAAGGTCAATCATCAAAAGCCCGGCCAGAAGACCACGCAGAAGGTTTACGCCTAAGGGTCCGCCAAAGAAGAAGCCAAAATAGGCGGATGGCGGCCCGTCGGCGTCGGTGGGATTCGAGGCACTTCAAGAGGCACCGCCCGGATTCTACCAAATCGGGCCTCCTTGAGGAAGTCGGCCTTACCGAGATGCGTCGGACTATCTATATTGGGCGGAGGCCATTGTACTATATATATGAGTAGAGCTAGCATTGAAGGCTAGATGAGTTTTGTTCTTGTCTCCCATCATTTTCTCTCTCGATTGTGAGAGCTCATGTATTCTGATTGATATCAAGAAGTTTTCTTTACACCATTGTGTTCTTGTTTTGTCCCTGTTTTCTCTTTCTTGTTCTTTTGCAAATCCTGCGTGACATAGCTCTCTGATTCTCTGTTTGATCCAAGGGTCCTCCGCGAGGGTCGTTTCTTGAGGAGTTCCCGAACCCAGACCTCAAACAATACTTGTATAAAGAAAACATGTTCAGTGATTTTCATACTAAAGACAAACCATTGCATTACATGCTTTTAAATTAAACTCCCCTTGAGCCCCCTTTGATTTGGGTGCATATTCACACGGGGAGGGAGGAGGGGTTTTGGAGGGGGCTTAGGGTACTTTGGATTGGCATATTATCAAGTTATTCCTCAACGTTGACCGTAGATAGCGATCCTTGTTTGTGGGTTATGCTTGTACAAGTTTTTGTATACAATATAATAAGGTTTGCGAAATACTATAAGATTTGAGGTAATATACTAAATGATATTGAATATATACATGTATTATACGTTTTTGCGAGCGTGAAAATTGCTCTCGCTGCCCTACGTCACCCCCCATGTGGATATGCCTCCAAATCAAAGGGGTTTCAAGGGAGTTTAATTTAAAATCATACAATGCAATGGTTTGTCTTTAGTGTGAAAAATTTTGGGCCCCTTTGGGGCCATTAAGAAAAAAACAATATCTTACAAAGAGACCAATATTTGATAATGATATATAATATACAAGAAATTTATCGCGACGGCCAAGGCCGCCGCGAACTTTTCTCTTTCTCGATTTCTCTATCTTTAGATTGGTAGTTGTTAAAGGGGAATGCTGGTAGCGACTCACTTATTGATTTTGTGCCAGCTGAGAGTTAACATACGTATAGACAATCATTTTATAATGATATGACCAATAAATATCCTCAAATTATGCCACATTTAAAGAAGGTCATCCTACCCGGAGTATGCTGATCCTTGGGGTAAGATGACTCTTGATGAAGACTAGGTTGTGGCAGCCCTCCTTGACTCTTACCTGGCTCCTTGCAATCGAATTCAACGTCTTGACCATTTTTCTGACACGGAACTTCCTCCTGCCACTGTGGATGTTCATGCTGTCATGAAGCAACCTGTGCTCGATGACACTCAGCAGCCCCTATTCTTCACCACTCAAAATGCTACTCCTCCTATCATGATGCAACCTCCTGCTCATCACGTTCAGGACACGGAGGTTGTTCCACATATTCAAACTCCTGAGGTGGAAATCCTGGACATTGGTAACAATCAACCAGTCCGCCTAGCTACCAATCTTCCACCAACCTATAAAGCACGCGTTGTGACGCTGTTCAAACAATTCAAACATATTTTTACATGGAGCTACAAAGACCTTCGAGGTATCAAAAAAGAATTGAGGGAACTCACCATTCCTACCAAACCTGAAGCACGCCCAATCTAGCAACAACAGTACAGGCTCAACCCAAATTATCGTGCCGTGTCAAGGCCGAAATTGACAAACTTTTAGCTTGCTGGCTTGATTTATGAGGTCAAACACTCTGAATGGGTGAGCCCCATCGTCATTGCTCTCAAGCACAATGGTAAGATCCGCGTTTGTGTGGACTATCGTAAACTCAATCGGGCCGGGGGAGCATGGTCACTTCCGCTTCCCTTCACGGACCAAGTTCTGGAAGAGGTTGCTGGTCATGAGATGTACTCTTTCATGGATGGCTTTTCAGGGTACAATCAAATTTCTATCAAGAAAGAAGATCAACTCAAAACTACCTTCACCACCCCGTGAGGCACTTTTGCCTACAAGGTGGTTCCTTTTGGTTTATCAAACTCTCCCTCCACGTTTCAGCGCATCATGCTCTCTGTCTTTCATGACTATATGAAGGATAAACCTTTTCTCCAGATCTTTCAAGATGACTTTTCAGCCTACAGCTCCATGGACGATCACCTCGAGAAGTTAGAGCTCGTGATGAGTCTGGCATCAGTCTAAATCCTGAGAAATGCACCTTTTGCGTCACCTCAGGTGTTCTTTTGGGTCATGTGGTTAGTAAAGAAGGGATCGCCATGGATCCTGCTAAAATCAGTTGTGTGCTAAAGGCTCAAGCACCATCTAATATTAAAGAGACACGTTCCTTCCTGGGTAAGGTCAATTACTATTCCACCTTCATTCCTGGACTTGCGGCTATTGCTGATCCTATTCATAAACTCACGGGTGATGAATCCACTTGGGCTTGAATCCCCAGTGAAGCCGCCTTCCGGTTGAAGCTATTGCTTACTCAGACCCCGGTCCTTGTTCCTCCTCAATGGGACAAGCCTTTTCATGTTCATGTCGATGTCTCAGCTTTTGCCATTGGTGCTGTTCTCTCTCAGGCATATGACGAGCACACGGATAAACCTATCCGCTATGCCAGCAGAAAACTCAATCCTGTTGAGCGCAACTACTCTGCCATGGAGCGGGAAGCCTTGGGCTTAGTTTTCTGTGTCCAACGTTTCCGTCATTATTTGTTGGGAAGCAAGATCAAGTTCTTCGTTGATCATCAGGTTCTTGTTTATTTGATCAACAAGGCCACGCCCACGGGTCGAATTGTCGTTGGGTCCTTCTTCTGCAAGAATTCGCTCCCTTCGAAATTGTTCATAAGGCCGGCAAATCTCACGTTGTGCCAGATTATTTATCACGCATCCACACCGATGATCCCTCCACGGGTGTTTCTGATACCTTTCCAGACGCTCAACTGTTCCTAGTCACAGCCACGCCCCACTGGTTACAACTTTCAGCAATATCTCCTCACTGGTGCTCTTCCATCTGAAGATCCCACGCTCTCTCGAGAAAAGCTTCACTCACGCGCCGTCGGTTTCTCCGTGAAGTCCGGTGACTACACCATGGTTGCGGGCCATCTGTACAAACGCGGCAAAGACATGGTACTCCGTCGCTGTGTTCTCCCTCATGAGGTGCCTGATATTGTTCGACAAGCCCATGCAGGGCTTGGTGGTAGTCATTTCAGTGGTGACACCACGGCACGCAAAATTCTTCTCGCAGGCTACTTCTGGCCCACGCTCTTCAAGGATGCCCACGCTCACGCCCGCCGCGTGTGATGTGCGGCGTGTGGGTCGACCTCGACCACCGCGGCTCTCCCATTGACGCCAGTCGCCACGCCACTTCCCTTCAACAAATGGGGAATGGACTTTGTGGGACCCATGGATCTTCCTGCGCGGCACACCCGTGCACGCTACATTCTGGCATCACGGATTATGCTACCAAATGGGCGGAGGCCTGTGCTCTTCCTGACAAAAATGCAGCCAGTACGACAAAGGTTCTCTACACGCACATCATCACGCATTTTGGTTGTCCCACGGAGCTAGTCAGTGATTGGAGTTCATTTTGTCAATCATACCATCAAGGAGCTGACGGATTATCTGCATATCCATCACAGAAAAAGTACACCTCACTATCCTCAAGGGAATGGTTTGGCTGAAAGCACAAACAAAACTCTCATCACTATTTTGAAGAAAATCTGTGATGCCTCTCGCCTGACCGGGCAAGAAAAATTACCCTCTGTTCTTTGGGCTTACAACACTACTTTCAAAATTGCTACTGGCCAAACTCCTTTCAAGTTGGTCTATGGTCAAGAAGTTCTCATGCCCTTTGAATATATCCTTCCGACTCTTCGTTTCCAACTTGCTACCGCCCATAATCCACTCGCAGCTCTTAAAGAACGGGTTTATCAACTGGAACAGTTGGATGAACTTAGGAGAGATGCTTATATTCGTGTTCTTCATGGCCAACAGTTGCGGAAATCCTTGCATGACAAACATCTTAAGGCCAAAACATTTAAAGAAGGTGATTTGGTTCTGCTCTATGACTCTCGATACAAAAATTTTCCGGGCAAGTTAAAATTTAGGTGGTTGGGTCCGTATCAAATTATTCAAGTGGTGCAACCCAGTGTTTTCAAACTGGCAGAGTTAGATGGCACTCCATTACCTACACTGGTTAATGGTTTTCGCCTAAAACAATTTCATACAGACGATACAAGAGTTCATTCACACAATCAACAACAACATTCAGACTCAGAAGAAAGTGACTAGAAGCATATTTATATTATATTAGTCGCGAAAAACAAAAGGTGGGCATTGCCCATATACATCGGGCTGAGCCCTATTTACGAAATCCTAAGTTAAAAAGTGCCCCTACTCCGGGTTTGGAGCAGAGGTTATGCGGAGCACATGTTAGAGGCAGCGCACATGGTCCCAGCGGAGATGGATCACCACCTCCATATCATTAGTCAGGGGGTCGGGATGTTCAGCCATCCCGCTGCACCAGCCATCCATTGGGATGCCGCGGTTCTTACACTTCCAGAGATCCAGTGCATTCATACGAGCCGTGACCCACTCCTGACAACTGCGCGGCTAGTGCATTCGTTAACGTTAATGGGATCCATCGTTGAAAACTGATGCCTCAACTTCGGCCACTGCTCGTCTTATATAGCCCAACCGCTTGGAGCACTGTTGACGTGGACCAATCAAACAATTGCTAACGTGGGTGCAATGCAAGGCCATTTCAAATTCCAGAATCTTTTCTCCCGCCGCATATCTAGCCATGGTACCTTCTGACACTTCTTTTTAATGATATCCCACTTGGAGTTGCCTGCATTAATTACTATTCCTTCCTTTTACGCCCGTCTGTCATTATTATTTGTACTTCCACCAAGCTGTCAAATCCTACCATTCCTTCACGTTTCATCTCCACCGTTCATCTGTTTTTCCTTCACTACTAGGGGACTTAGCCAAAATTTTGCCTCTCAATCGTCCTCTTTCGATCTGTTGACATCTGGCACCATCAACGGTTCCTTTTCCACTTTCATCATGCCCCTTCGCCATAGTCGTGTGCCCTAAAACCTTTTCGCCTTACTTCGGTTTTGTCTTCTGCTCTCCGCCCTCCGGCTTCTTTCAATCCGCTCTCACGCTTCCTTTCTTTTGCTTCTTGCCACGGCTCACTCTTCAGGTTACTGCTCCCAGGGATCCGGCCCTCTTTGAGTCTGTTATTTTCTCCACTCTTACCTTTCGTGATGCCCTGGAAGGTCCAAGTCAAGAAGTTGCAGAATGCAACGGGCTGTATGAATTCTCCAGGCAGGAACTCCCTGCCCCAAATCCGCACCAACTCAGGCAATTTGTTGCTCACATGGTCAACACCACGGCTGATTACGCCACAAGAGTCGATCAGACAGATATTCTGCTCACTCCAGTTCTTCTTTCTCAGGTATTCCAGTTACCTATTCGCAAGCCTTCTTTATCTTGGGTGACTTTACAGGAACAGGATGTCACTAAGTATGGCCAACTTCCTTATCAGGCCAACACTCATAGACTCATGAACATTGCCAAACCACATGATACCTTTGTCAAATTTCTGTGGCGTAAGTTCTATGGGTATTCCATCAAGAACACCCACATCAATAAGCAGTTTTTCCACATTGTTATCTTCCACTCCACCCATTCTATTGATTGGCCTCAAATTTTGTTCCTCCGCCTCCTTCATGAAATTGATCGCATCCGAGCAACCCCCTCTTTGGGCCTTGAATCTGCCATGGGCGCTCACCTACAGGCCATCCTTCGTCATTGTCTCCCCGCCCCCAGTCAGGGTTCGCCCACACACCAGAACACGGTCTCTCAAACTTCCACCAAACAGCCCTCATGTCATTCCTGCTGTCCAAGAACTTCATGATGAGACTTCACAACCTCGTCCTTCTCCTTCCCCTCGTTGTGCTCAACCCCAAGATGTCATACCCGTCTCCTCTTCATCCACCCGGCTGTGCATTCTCGTTCTCAAGATGTTTCCGGGCATCCCGGTCTCAAAGACAAGCGTGCCCTTTACACCCACCTTCGAGGCGGGCCTTATATCAATATCAACAGGATGTCCAGGAAACTATGCTCAAGCTTCAAGACTCTCAAGAAACCTTCATGAATGGCATTCAAGGTTACATGGAGACCACGGAAGCCCTTCACAGGGATTTCCAGGCAGCCACCGTCAAAGTTCAATCTCTCGAAGATAATCTTCAACAAAAGCACGAGGCTCTCTTACGGGCCGTGAATCTCTCAAAATTGAACAAGAACGGACTACCACCTTTCGCTGATCAATAGGCTCAATTACAGTCCACTATTCAAGAATTGTTGGATCAGATAAAGAACAAGGATAAACTCCTTGCTGACCTCCAAACAATGTACACGGACCTCTCCCAGAATTACAACAATCAGCTCAAAGAGCTCGATGGGCGAAACGAGCGAATCATTTCTCTAGAAAGCCAATTGGCCACGCTTCAAAGTCAGGTCACGCCTCTCCAGGCTCAACTCACAGAAGCTCAAAAGTAGAAGATTATTGATGATACAGAGATTGCCACTCTTCGGCTTCAACTCCCCACTCATGGGCAATCCTCTTCACAGGCCACGCTATCTCACAAAAGGTTCCGGGATCAATCCCGTCTCCTTGTCGACAAAGATAATCAGATCCGCGATTTGGAGCATCAAGTCCAGCAAGCTGTTCAATCTGCGGAAGAAGCTCAAAATCAACATGAGACGTATATTGATCTTGCTCTCCGCATTCCACAGGACTTTTCCACACCTTCCAGCTATCTGGATTATGTTGTGGCCCGACGCCATCTTTTTCTTCTCAAGTGGTATTCGCACAAGGCAAGCTTAATGAGCCCCTTGGCAGCACGGATTTTCTCCAGATCTGGCCGGACCTTTCCATTGTAGACAAAGGCTTACTCTGTGCCCTATTAGTCTTTGGTCTTCTCCACTGTGCGGATCCAGATTTTGTCATCTTCCGTGTTGTCCAGCCTATGGCTTATGTTCTTCATGATTTTTATCTGGCTGACACACATGATAAGTTCTTAGATGGGCCCCATCGAATTTTTCAAGCCAACCCTCATGCTCACTGGTTGTTATTACAAAACAATCAGTATTTACAGGATCATGCTCAAGCAAACACTCTCAGCACTGAGTACATGCCTGAGCTTGCTCATCACCTCCCTCTGTGGCAAGCCGAGACGCTCGAACAGATGCGGAAGAATTTAGCTGGCGCTGAGGATCTTCCGTTTGCCCAAATTTACTTACAGCACCTGGGTGGCTACAACACGCTGCGTGCCTTTCTGGACAGTTAGACTATACCCACGGGTTGGGTCTCCCTACCAGTTTATACCATGCTCTCAGGCTCTGATTGGACCCGGTGGTGCGATGCTCTTCTTTGCCGACCTTGTTTGTGAATTCGAGGAACAGGCCGAAGCCGCCCAGCGAGCCGCGGCTCAATCTCCATATGCTTCCTTGGGTGCCCCCCGCCCCCAGATCTCACCTCGGATTGGCGTCTTCCCTTTTGGACTAAGGTCATGGAAGGCCACGCTGATTGGACTCCTGCTCAGATCTCCACAGATCTTCGCTGGGATCCACGTTTTGTTTGCCGATCTACTTGGGAAGACGGCGCTACCTTGGAGCACACTGGAAATTGAATCTTCATCCCCAATGAACGAGGTTGGCAGACGCCCACTCATGCTGTCTGGGGCCTCGATCTCTTTTTGGAGCGTGCTGCCACCTCCCCAGATCCTTCTGTTCACCGGTAAGCAGGTTTTTGCGCTGCTTTAAAGTGCCTTCTCTTGAGTTCTCTGGCCAGAAACTGACCTATCTATTACTGCAACCCCAATGCCAGCGCCAGTGCCTTTGGCCTTCAAACCTGCCTTCTCATGGAATGCCAGTTTGTCCTTGCTGAGGCCCACCGTGCCTTGGGTGAAAGCTGGTGGGTAGCAAAAAAACGCGACTCCAGCACCAGCACCAGCACCCAAAATACATTTTTTTCCACCCTTCAAACATTTTTTTCCCACCCTTCACCTATATAGTACCACCTATATTACGCGTCTATTAGTCTAGCCGGTTACCGTTTATACAATCATTACTGTTTTGCGCCCGGTAATGAATCACGACCCACAATCTGGAACCACTAGACAAGCGAGCGAACTTTTCAATTTGTGTTTTTCCAAATCTCTCTTCCCCAACTTTCTGTTCGGCCAAGCAACCCAATGAATTTGCGCTCAGTTTCCACATTAAACAAACAGATCAACCATGGTAAAGAAGGTGATTGATCCACCCGCTCAGCGGTAATTCCAACGGAACCCATTTGCTTAGGTAAGCAAAAAGCAACAAAACAAAATTTCTATGGGTTTAGGGTTCAACCACGTTAATTCGATTTTCTTGCATTCTTCCGGGCGGAAAAACGTTCCCTTAAGACCCGGACTGGCTGATTGCCGAACCGAAGAAGACTTCCATCGCGTATCGCGGTGCACCAAAGCGAGGCGTTCATCCCTCTCAATTTGAGCAGGATCTCATATCTGCGGCCGAGTACAATGAAGTTTGGGATACCAACGGGGTCATTCTGGCAAAACTTCCATTGACAAGGTAAGGCCGAACCACGAAGAAGCTCTAATAGAACTTCGAGCAAAATATACCCTGACGGGTTGAAGAAACGAGAGAAGTTAGAAAGACGATTATCATACCTATTTGCATTCAATAAGCGCACGAGAGCAAAGCGGGATCCACGAAGTTCAAGGTTAATTGGGCGGCGGTTCGCGACAAAGAGTAGAGCCTGCAGCGGCAAGGTTAAAAGTGAACCCACCAGCGATTGCTCCGGCAAGCGGAAGCGGTCGGCAAATCCCAAAGAAACCCACGGCACACGAAAGCATAGCGAGAAAGGCCCGTTTTTCGAGGAGGCACCGGTATTAAATTAGAAGGGAGGCCGTCCATTAGGAGCTTTGCAATGTGCCCAACAACTTACCGCGGCTTATGGGGAGAACATATCACGCACGGAAGTCATGTGCACGCATTTGCGAGAAAACCCTAAACACGCAGCGGCCGGTGATTTAGTCTCCAAGAAGGAGCTAGTTGTCCGGTTCGAGGCTAAGGGGAGCTTTCTTCTTGGCTTCACAAGAGAAATTGCAGAAAATTAAAGACAACATCTCACGTCTTCAAAGCGATCCACAGTCCCGATCTTTGGTGCCTCTGGCGAGCTCTTGAGCTTGGAGAAAGAGAAAGACATGGCAGAGTACATGCTCAAAGCCCTTGTTGAAATGGGGGTGGCCCGGTAGATGAGGGGATAGTTCAGCGGTGGCCACTATAGGCTGGCGAGGTTGCAAACAATGAAGTGCGACTTGCAAAAGCCAGCGACACTTCTGAGAATCTCAACAGGCTTAGGGAGCTTACAAGGAGAGCTGGCCCGGCTTGTGAGCATCTATCCCGTGACATTCGGGGTTGCCAATTGGAGATGAGGAGAGATGCTCCACATGCGGGCTGGCATTCCAGGATGATTACACCCTAAGTCTGAAGCTGAAATGTGGCCACATATATCATGTCAGCTGCCTGAGTTTGCTTATGGAGAAGACGCACTGCCTCGAATGCTCAGAAACAGTTCCAGCAGGCTTAGTGGAGGAATTGGGGAAGACAGTCAAGCAGGAACCCTTATATGCTGGGGCAGCACACAAACAGCAAGTTGAGATAATTGACTTAGATGAGGTGGTAGCTACAACTCCAGACAGCAACAGGAAAAGGAAGCACGTGAAAACACTACTTTTTTGTAATATATCATTAGAGGTAATTTGAGATCTCCTTTTGTCCCCATAAGAATCCTCCAATAGAATGAGTACTCTACATCAAACTGCAATTAATGCAGCATTAACAACTTCATTGCTGTCGTTTTTTCCCTATAACTTTTGATCTACTCATGAAAATGCTGCGGCGTTTGTTGCATTAGATGCAGAATGAAAAGATCTTTCAAGTGATATATGGTTATGATGTATTTCAATACAAGCCATATGTGTTAACCTTAAAAAATATGGTTTTTTGCTCTTTTCTTATATATTTACATCCCAAAAGATATAACAATGGGTTGTCATTAGAAAGATCTTGAGGAGACGAATCCATTGCCACAAATAGTGTTCGAATCGGAGTTTTTGATCAAAAGTTATAGTAGAAAAATGACACTGCAAAAGTTAGTTAGAACTGCATTAATTACTGCTGCCACATAATACTGGAATAAAATACACTGGAGCTCTTCTCTTATTGGACAGTTTAAAAAGCTGATGTGGCTTTTTAAGCATCCCTTAATGGGACAAAATGAGATCACAAATTACCTCTAATGACTACTTTTTTGTAGTATATATGCATGATTACTTTGTGTTATCTTGAGTATTGAGTGATCTTGTAAGATGTCTCTAATCTTGAGTGTACAATTTTCTGTAATATATATCAAGCTTACTCTCCAATACTACAAGCATTGTTTCCAGTACTAAAGTACTCCAATACAGCAGTCCAATACTACAAAACTTGTCTCACAAGCATTGTCTCCAATATAATGATCAAAATTTGAGACAAGTACACAAGTAACTACAGACCTGTCAAAATGATAAAACAACTAGGTCAAAGCATATTCAACCTTCATATGGCAGACTGTCAATGATCATCTGGTGAGTAGCCTGATCAAGGGAAAATCTGTTGGTGCCAGGAATCTGATTCATCTCAAACTTGATAGCTGATACGTGATGACTGTACTGGAAGGTCAGACCTTTGTCTTCGAGTAGCTCCCAAGTACCATCGGGCTGGACAGCATAGTACAAACTAGCCAACACATGTTCATCGACATTGAAGGTCTGACCCCAGCTATCCTTGACAATTCTGTCAAGGATATGCCTCGGCTTAACACATTTCACCACATAGAAATCTGCATTCTCCTGATTTCCCTCCTCGGCTACAACAGCAAAGTTATCACCTTCCTCTATGTTTCCACTAAGCCATTCTCCATCACCTTCAAAAAATGCCTCATCGATTTCGTCTTCAGTACCTTCACCAGTAAACTTTTCTGGCCTTAGAGTAACATATTTCCAATTCTTTAACCTCTGCTTGTTCACACAAGATGACCAGTTTCCTTTCAAACAGTTACCACAGAAACAACTTAAACCTCTATGAGCCACCCTTGTGCTTGATTTGGCCAAGTATGTCCTAATGCTGTGTATAATCTTGGTCCCTTCTACCCTGGCACAGTCCAGCCGGTCAGTCCTATCAACATCATCCTTTCCAATGAACCAGAAGTGCCTGCAAAAAGCCGGCAACAAGTATTGCAGTTCACATACAGTACAAAGGCACAATACAGCAATACACAGCAGATAAAAGCAGATGAAAGCACTTTTTAAAGCAGATGAAAGCACGTTAAAAGCAGATGAATGCAGATGAAAGCATATTACCTCTTGATGTCCCTGTTGCTGGCACCTTCATTCCATTGCGTAGCGAATTCACAGGCATCAGCAGCACCCCTAAATCTCACTCCATCATACTTGAGCTGCTCTCTAGTGAATGCCCCTTTAAGGACTGCCCCTTGCCCATCGTGCTCTCCCTTACCATGGGCTGTCCCAAAGAAATTCCATATTATTTCTTTCCCTAGCTCGTGGTGATATCTTGGTAGGAAATAGAATGGCCGGGCAGATTTGAATTGGCTAGAACAACCATCTGACCAAACTATATGCCTGGAGAATTCTACACCATTTGATACTAGCCATGAATTGTGCTTTCTAAGGCAGTCTTTGCACAAAAAGAGTGTCATGAATCTTGTCATCACCCAAGTAAAAATGGGTTTCCTTCAATAGCTTTCGATCCCAGAGTCCATTTGTCCATCCTATCGTGATGTGGGCGAGAATTGTTATCGGTCATTGTGCCAATCTTTGGCTTTGAACCTCCCTTTGTATTTTTATCTTTGTAATTCTCGCAAAATCAATTACGTAAACAATGGTGCCATCTTGGATATTGTCCGCAACCCCCCGAATTGCATGGCCTGCCATCTAGCCCTGTAATTGTGTGGCACGAATATCTTCAATGTGGAACACATATATGAAATGAAATCCTTCACTGCCGTTCTCTTGTAAGACAATCTAAGGACTGGCTTTGGTCCTTTCTTTTTTTCCCCTTGCCATTTGAGGTCTCATCTTGTGCTGCAGCTTCAGGCTATGTCCCACCAGCTGCCTTGGATTTCTTACTTTTGTTTCCCTTCTTCTCAACTTGTGCAGCAGCTTCAGGCTGTGTCCCACCAGCTACCTTGGATTTCTTACTTTTGTTTCCCTTCTTGGTGGCATTGGATCTTTTCTTTCTTCTGCCACCTGGCACTTCCTTGGTAACGCTAGCAGCGGTACGCAACTCCACCAGCTTCTTCTGTCTCCACTGGAATCTGTAACAAGGTCTGTAGCATATATTACAGAAGATTAGCGCATGTTGAAAGCATAAAAGCAGTATTCAGCGGATGACAGCACATATCAGCATGCTTCAGCAAGCAATAAAGAGAGTATTACCTTTTCAAACGTCTTCCATTCAAGCAAGAACTCATGATTCTCTCTTTCTCTTGGACATATACGAAGACTTTTTTATGCCACACCGACATATGCATCAGCGGTCATGTTTATACCATTCTTCAACCTCGCTCTTGTTGCAAATCACAGCAATCCAGAGCTCGCTGGTTGAGTCATACGTATGTTGGCTGGCCAGACA
This sequence comes from Isoetes taiwanensis, assembly GCA_021234155.1. Taxonomy (NCBI): domain Eukaryota; kingdom Viridiplantae; phylum Streptophyta; class Lycopodiopsida; order Isoetales; family Isoetaceae; genus Isoetes; species Isoetes taiwanensis. Next base: position 7,575,568 of record JAJEKV010000023.1, read on the forward strand.
ATTCTCACCAGGTCCACAGACCTCGCAGGTGCACTTGCACTCTTTACCATGGAATCCAGTTTTCACTGACCTTAATGCATTCAGTGCTACCCTGGCATACTCCAACTTCATATGGTATATGCAACAACAGGTTTCCCTTTCTGATACTTTCTTTACATAAATAGGCTTCAACTTCTCGAAAGCCTTTAAGCAAACAGGGTGTTCAGGATGTGCCTTTTTGTATTGTTGATATAGCTGCAGCTGAATGGTGGCCTTTGGTTAGGAATATTTATGCAATAATAGCAAAAAAAAAAAGAATGGATGGAAACTTGTACCTGTGTGACCTCCATAAGGTGCAAGGGATAAGAAATTCGGAAGCCTGACTCTCCAACAGTGTTCACAACATCTTTCTTGCAAGGAGAGACTCTGCTATTTTGTTTCCAGAATTCTGTTATGCTTTGCTTGCAAGCAGGGGTGAGAGAATCGCACCTCAACCTCCTTTGGAAACAAGACCACGAACCATTTCCAAGGAAGGCTTCCGATTTCCTTAATGCAGCAGTTGCAATAGTTGACCTCATGCAACCTATCATAAGAAATATTGCACATTAATCAATGAACATATCCCAGGCAAAGATCACTTTCAAATAGATACAAGCACTTGAAAGCATGAAGAAGCACAGGCATGAAAGCAAGAATTAGATGTACCTAACAGCCCTGCCATAGTGGAATTGCATCTCGATTTTGTGGAAGAAGCCATCACAAGTGTAGAGGTTCTGGCTCTCCAAATATCATGGTTCCTTTGCCTCTTTGTGGCTGCCATTGTCTGTTTCAAGTTGTTGAGCAGCACCCCCGCCGCCTTTGCACTCCTTTGGATTTGGCAAAATTCCGGTTCGAGATTTCCATTTCGTGGGTGATGAACCACCCTCTTCATCACATCGGCCTTGAGTTCGGGTGAATGCTTTTGGTGAGCTTATTGAAGTAATCAACTACTTGCTTGGCTATTTCTTGCTGCGTCTCATGCTCGAGATCCTCCCGCTCAACCGCCGCTTTTTCATCTTATTCCGTAATCGTATTCTCTCTTTCTCGCTGCATCCAATTTCTTGTAAATTGCGAGGAAACCGGATCTTCACGTGATATTTCCCGTGTTGCATTGACATCCAACAAATGAACAACAACGTATTGGGATTCATCGGGCCGAAAATCCAATGCTAAACGCGTGTGATTGCCTCGGGCCGGTGTCGAGGGCGCCATGAAATTCCCGAGAGAGGAGGATGAGTGAATTGGAGGGAGAATTTTTTTGGGCCATGACGGTAATCCAATTTACAACGTACTACCACACCACTTTCAAAAATCCAGCCAAAATCCCACAATCATTTTCCTAACGGTTCGTTCGTGAGGTGGACGTGTGCGTACATGAAGGGCGTAAAAAAAATGACGGGCAGTTACACCCATCAGCACCCAGATTAAGCAAAAGCAGGGGTGCTTTAAGCGGGCAAAAACCCTGCTATAAGCATGCGTCCGGACGCATGCTTTTGATACCCACTAGCATACTTTCACCCCCTTCGAAGAAATGGTCCACTCCGGCTTTCTTATTGATGCCCATCAAGCCATTGGTCTCAACACTCCTGAAGCTCTCACGGCACGCCAAGAACTCATTACCACCTACCATTCTGGCGACCGCCCTCATACACGCCAAGGTGACTTTGAAATTGCTGAGTTTCCACCGTCTGAGACAGTTCCCCCTTTTCTCACCACTGAGTGTCGTTTGGTGGGGTGTTAGTCTTGTACGTCCTGGTACAGGACTAGTCATGCACACCTCGGACCAGACCAAGAACAAGGCACCAAATCCAGGTCAAGGTCAATCATCAAAAGCCCAGCAGAAGACCACGCAGAAGGTTACGCCTAAGGGTCCGCCAAAGAAGAAGCCAAGAATAGACAGATGACGGCCCGTCGGCGTCAGCGGGATTCCAGGCACTTCAAAAGGCACCGCCAGCATCCCTGCAAATCAAGCCTCCTTCAGAAGTCAGCACCGAGATTTGTCAGACTATCTATATTGGGCCAGAGGCCATTGTACTATATATATGAGTAGAGCTAGCATTCGAAGGCTAGATGAGTTTTTGTTCTTGTCTCCCATCATTTTCTCTCTCGATTGTGAGAGCTCATGTATTCTGATTGATATCAAGAAGTTTTCTTTACACCATTGTGTTCTTGTTTTGTCCCTGTTTTCTCTTTCTTGTTCTTTTGCAAATCCTGCGTGACATAGCTCTCGGATTCTCCTGTTTGATCCAAGGGTCCTCACAGAGGGCTGTCTTGCAGGAGTTCCCGAACCCAGACCTCAAACAATACTTGTATAAAGAAAACATGTTCAGTGATTTTCATACTAAAGACAAACCATTGCATTACATGCTTTTAAATTAAACTCCCCTTGAGCCCCCTTTGATTTGGGTGCATATTCACACGGGGAGGGAGGAGGGGTTTTGGGGGCTTCCTGTACTTTGGATTGGCATATTATCAAGTTATTCCTCAACGTTGACCGTAGATAGCGATCCTTGTTTGTGGGTTATGCTTGTACAAGTTTTTGTATACAATATAATAAGGTTTGCGAAATACTATAAGATTTGAGGTAATATACTAAATGATATTGAATATATACATGTATTATAATGCTTTTTCTGAAGCGTGAAAATTGCTCTCGCGCCCTCTACGTCACCCCCCATGTGGATATGCCTCCAAATCAAAGGGGTTTCAAGGGAGTTTAATTTAAAATCATACAATGCAATGGTTTGTCTTTAGTGTGAAAAATTTTGGGCCCCTTTGGGGCCATTAAGAAAAAAACAATATCTTACAAAGAGACCAATATTTGATAATGATATATAATATACAAGAAATTTATCGCGGCGGCCAAGGCCGCCACGAACTTTTCTCTTTCTCGATTTCTCTATCTTTAGATTGGTAGTTGTTAAAGGGGAATGCTGGTAGCGACTCACTTATTGATTTTGTGCCAGCTGAGAGTTAACATACGTATAGACAATCATTTTATAATGATATGACCAATAAATATCCTCAAATTGTGTATATTGATTAACATATACTATTGGTTGATGGGGTAAGCACTTGGAACGTTATACAATAGTCAATATGTTTTCCTTGTGTGCCAATGTACACTTGATCTCAAGTGTACATTGGCCTGAGTTTTGAACGAATGAAACTGTAGCGCTGAATTTGAGATGATTATCTAAGCTTGGAGGATTTGAATCACAAAATGGATGAATTATGAACCATTAAGTTGAGAAACTTTAGCAATGGTTTCATGAAAAATATGTAAACAGCGAGCATCCATTACTCAGGAATTTGCCACATCGTGATGCTGCATAACACTTTTTTGCAGCTTTGTGGATTCTTTAAGGAAATGGTAGCTTTGGAAACTGGATGTCTAGAGCAATTATTCATTTAAGTGTGTCAATTTAAAACTCGAGATTTCTCCCATGCATTATTTTGGCAGAATAGTGGAATAGAGCAAGAGCTCCCTGCTCTGAGGCAACGCTTCCAACAGTTAATGCAACAACCAATACCGGTCATTGTATTTAAGAAAATGGTAGCTTTCTTTAAGGAAATGGTAGCTTTGGAAACTGGATGTCTAGAGCAATTATTCATTTAAGTGTGTCAATTTAAAACTCGAGATTTCTCCCATGCATTATTTTGGCAGAATAGCCATTCCAGCGAGATGGCAATGGTTTCGTGCTGGAATAGAGCAAGAGCTCCCTGCTCTGAGGCAACGCTTCCAACAGTTAATGCAACAACCAATACCGGCCATTATCTGCAAGAGTTGCCACAAAATTTCCTTTGCTCGGATCTTTCCTGCCTGTTTGCTTATAGCTGAAATCCTGGCTGGTTCTATGGGTCTGTCGCAGAAAATATAGAACCCGTTAATTCTTTCTAAGCACTGCCCAGGCCCTGTTGGATCTTCTCATCCAGGAAACTGTAAAAAAAAGGGGCCCTGAATCCTTCCTTTTCCGCCGACCAAGTCATCCTTTCTCCATCCAATTTATGCAAACTGGAGGCTTCGACCTCTGTCACATCCTTCTAGCAGAGGAGGAAGATTTGGAGTAGCTAAGAACCTAGGATAATCAGTGGAAAACGGCATAACACCCTAGAGATTTTCGTTGGCTTCTTACCTGCTTCAGCAATTACGAGGCTGCTTCAGACATTGAGCAATCTGCACCCAGTTTTCAAAGATTTCTGGACCCTGTTTCAGAGATTTCGCTTGACTTCATTGTGCTCTACTGGAACTCTGCCGGAACAGCGTTTCATTGTGCTTCATGCTTCGCTGAGAACAGAGTTTCGCATGCCAACAAAGTTTCGCTGAGAACAAAGTTTCGGATGCCAACAGAGTTTTGCTGAGAACAGAGTTTCGCATGCTTAATGGATTGGATCAGCTAACCTTATGCAGCAAACAAAAGATTGAATCGTTCCATCTGTCAGAATTCAATTCTCAGACTCAATTAGATTCGTGTAGCTGTCGCTTAGAGCATCCTCGCCATGGTTGAATCCGATTCTCAGACTTCATTAGATTCACATGGCTGGCTGAATCCGATTCTCTGGATGCTCACATGGCTGAATCCGATTCTCTGGCCATCATCCGATTCCTTGGCCATCGTTTATAGGTGCTGGTTCTCTGGCCATCCTCTACAGCCACATCGCTAGGCCACAGCTCTGGCCGTCATAATGGAAAATGGACCCTTTTTTTCTCCCTTTTTTTATATCGCTCACGAGCCATTCACGAAGCCGGAACCCAAGCGTTACAGCGTTGCTGGATTCGACACATGCTCAAATGTCACGTTGATGTATATTTATATATATGTCTTGATAATATACAAGAAGATGTCTAGTTTAAATTTGTTTGATGTATTTCAATTCAACGCATTTAATAGTCTAACATGTGATCGTTTAATGGTCCAACATGTGATCAATAGTAACCAACAGCAATCATTGTGGGGAGTGATCAGCAATCATTGTGGGGTGTGATCGACACTAACCAATAGCATACATTGTTCGGAAACATCAATCAAATGTTTTGCTTCATCTGCTTAACCCAAACGGCCAAGTAGATGAATGCGACATTGACATTGCTTTAGCATGACTATAATGTTAAATGGTCTGCAACCATTCAAGTAAAATAATGGATGCCTTCATCCACAAAGCCACAATGACTACATGTATAAATAATAATTGTGAATGTGACAATATTACACATAACAATCATAGCAGTCCAGAGTTGCAGATCCTTGAAACTATTAAAGACAGTTTCTCTGCATACACAAAAGTACCAAACTTATCCCCTAAACCATTTTCTAGAATGGTGGCAGCATTACCATTCTAGAGCTACCATTCTAAAGTGCCATTACTGGAAGGCAAAGAATAATAGCATTCTAAGTTGCACATCCTTGAAAGTGCTTGCTTTAAACACAAGTTCTGCATAGACAAGAGTACCAAACCTCACATTGTCCCCTCAACCATTTTCTAGAATGATGGCAGCATTACCATTCTAAAACTGCCATAGTAAAGCGCTTTTATCGTAAGCCAAAGAATATTAGCATTCTAAGTTGCACATCCTTGAAACTGTTTGCTTTGAAGACAACTTCTGCATAGACAAAAGTACCAAACCTCCAACTGTCCCACCAACTAGAATAACAATGAGTCATTTTCTACAATGGTGCTAGCATTATCATTGTAGAACTGCTATTCTAGAGTTGCAATTTTAAAATGGCATTACGCCAAAGAGCATTAGCATTCTAATTAGAAAAACTTGAAGTTTGGCTATATTTATGCAATATAAAAAAGAGACCTAATTTGAAGAAGGGTCTGGGCTCCTGTCTTTCCCAACTTTGCCAGATCTCACATCAGGTTTCCAAAAGCAGGAGTTCAATGACAAAACGGACAATCCTCATGGTGTGGATAACAAGAGTCTACCGTATAAAGCTTAGGTAAACCATTTATCATTTTAAAATATTCGTAGAAATGTCCCTACACAAATCCATGGGAACTTTCTCCCGTTGCTCAGGTTTTGGAATAATCCTTTTAAGTCTTGCATATTAGGAGCTGAACTTAGTAGAATAGGTCCAAGCTATTTGGATGAGCCATTGGAGCTTGAATTGCAGAAATCGGCATCAAAGGGAAGAAACCCTTTTCTCTTTATTTCCTTCGTGCCCTAAAAAGCTAGCGCTCGATGTTTGCATGCACCTCATCAAATACAACATACATTAAAAATCAAAGGGACGACATAGAAATACAATGTACACTCTAGATGTACTAATCAGTAGGCCTCGTGCAATATGCCCCTCAAATCGTACAAAAATCATTGAAAAAAACATACAAAACTACAAAAGAAACTCCCTGTTCTAAACGAGATGCACCCTAGATTAGCACAGTCGTCGGATCCGTCGATCCTACGGCCCAAATGTTGGGGCCTCTGGGCACCTCTCGTTTCGCTTATGATCACTTATGATTGAAGGCGCCTATGATTTTGAAATACAAAATACAAGTTTGCCTAAGGTTTTCAGAGAATATTGAATCTCTATACGGCTTTGCCTAAGATTTTAGAATATGAGATACGGGAGCTCAAACCTCTATCAAAATAACTCAATGTACTAATAAAACTACTTTAATCAATATACCCAGTGAGTTAATGTGATTATTTTCCATCTTGAATTTATGTTTTTTTTTTTTTTTTTTTTTATAACAACCCATTCAATTGTTTTAGGGACATATGGTCTATGGTCTCAGTAATTGTCATTTTTACATCCATTTCAAAGCCCCCTGGAACCCCCTATTATTGTGCCACCTATTGGAGTTAAAAGAATTTTTGTGGAAAAGGTTCTACAGACAATTATACAGAGAAAACATGTTCAGTGATATTGGAGTTAAAGGATTTCCATGAATATTTTTGCAGTAGTCTCTGAAACATAGCAGTGTCAAATAACTAGAACAGAAGGAAGGAACCATTCGAAAATAGTTAAAATGAAAATTACAAAGCAAATAGGTAATAAAACCAACTTGGATATAATATGTAGCACAATAACAGGGGATTCCAGGGGGATGGAATTGATATGGACATAAAAATGACAATTACTGAAACCATGGACCATATATCTCTAAAACAATTGAATGGATTGTTATAAAAAAAACATAGATTTAAAATAGAAAATAATTACATTAGCTCACTAGGTTTATTGGTTAAAGTAATTTTATTAGGACATTGAGTTATTTTGGTAGAGGTTCGAGCCCCCATAAATGACCATAAGCAAAACAGAAGTGCCTAGAGACCAAACATACGGTCTGAAGCATAGGATCAACGGATCCGACGATTGTGGTAGTCTAGGGTGCACCTCGCTTAGAATATGTAGCACATCACTCGGTCATATCTTCACGCACCAGGAACGCATTAAAGGGCCATTGAATTAGAAGAAGAGAAGAGATGCAAACAAACATTCTTTTTAGAATAGTTATTAGCCAAAGAAAAAATACTTATTTGCTACAAGAAATTTATTATGGCGGCAATATTTCTCTTCCTTGACTTTCCAATTCTAAAAAAATTGAGTTGGTAAAGAGAAATATTTGCAGTAAGCCTTTGCATTTTTTCATATGTGCATCCAAAGGGCTTTTGTTGTTGGTTTAAAAAAAAATTGATTATACTTTTTAAAAATGAAAGTGTTAATATTTGATCACACTTTTTTATAACCAGGATGTTAATAAGAATAAGAATAAGAATAAGGATGTTAATGTCTGAGTGATTCTAGCATAATACAATGGAAGCAGACGATAGCATATCCTCTGTCGCTTCTATGAATAGAAGCAAAAGGCGGTGTGCTCTGATGATAAAAACTATGTGTCAACAAAAATGGAAATTAGATTGTGGCAGAAACACGTGCCAACTGCGGCAGAGAAGAAGTAAAGGACATAGAAAAAAAATTAGAATGTGAATTATATGTTCAGATATACATTTCAATGCAACTGTATATTCTGTGTCGATACCAAGCTCTTGAAGCCTGGCCAAAACCTATCTACAAAGCCATCTTTGGAAGGAAGTTGCACATCAGCTTCAGGTTTTCAACTCACGCTATTGTCCAACCTGCCTAATTTTTCAAGGAAAATTTCAAAAGCAATCTCTCCAAGTTGGAAGCAATTCAAAAGCATCAAAAGACTAATCAAACAAATTAGAGGACATAAAATTTGGCCTTACAACTATTCTTGCCTGTCATAACCACCAGATCTACACATGACACCACACTAGAGCCAATGTATAAATTAAGAACTTCTTAATTTTGAAACATGAACTCGGTTTGGCTATAGTTGCATGAAACTCCTCTAATTGGAACAATGTCCTCTGTTTAAAAAACAAAACCACAATCTGAATTTACCTGCAACATGGTAGCTACGTAAAAGGAGTATACGCATAGGTAAGATAAAGATTAGGTGCTATGAGACTAATGAAGCAAGTTATAAAACTAAACTATCTCATTCAAACTAAGCTCTCACTTTGCTAAAGCAAATGAAATGCACCTAATACCTAATTCTAAGCCAACTAATACTCCATGGCTTCTCCTCAAAGAAGGGATGGCTTGTTTCCTCCACACCCAACATTATTACCACACATTACAAGAGGTGTTGCTTCTGAATTGCAGCATAAATTTGAGCGCAAGGGATGTTGCTTCTCATTTTATGTCATTAAATTGAACCTAGTGATTGAATAATGTTGTCATTAAGTTGAACCTCGTGACTGAATAAAAATTGCTTTTCGAACTGCATAATGTAGCTTTTCAATCAATGCATTATTGATCCTTCACCCTTGGGCAACCACAAGCTAGAACCCTCAAACAATATACTAGTTCTACATCCCCTACTTTAAAGCTTTAGGGCAAGGAAGCTGAAGTGCAACCTTCATAGAAACTAGAACTTACCAGCAAAGATGCCAATATAAAAGAGCCTCAAAGGAAAATGCCACAAATGATGTAAACAGTTTAGTGGCCCTTTGCCAGCACTTCATGTTTGTTGTAGTGGAGAAGTCCAGCTTGATGTTACTATTTTACACAAAACAAATGAATTCATCACTGCTTTTCACATCTGAATCTGCTTAGTTTTCTACCTCCATCTCCTTTAAATATAGATCATGTATTTGCTGCAGCCATATCTACCCACATCCGTAGCCAAGTCTATTGTGAAAACCAATGTTGTTGCTGGCCAGATCTGTAGTAAGTTAGCTGACTATAGCTTCCATCCTTGGGATAGGGTTTGGGCCTTACCTCATCTGGCAAAAGCAGTTTAAAGAGATCTGACCTACATATCAAAAGAATCGTGTATGGCTTCTCCAGAACAGCAGTGTTGCCGGATTACTTGATACCTTAAAATAATGAAAAGGTATTTGCATGTTTCATCTACATCCACTTCCATACAAAAGGAGCCTCTACCACACGATTTGCCCCCATGTGGCATGTTATATCTTGCAATATGATCGCTTGTCATACGACTAATAAAAGAGCATTCTAAGTCGAAAGCAATAAATGAAAATTGATATCATACCACATCAAGGTAAATGGAGAGCACCACTTTCATGAATAAGTGTGACACTTGGTCACCTATGAAAGCTTGCTTCTAGAACATTACCAATGTATGTGTTATTAACGTGTGGTTATATCTTTACCTTGGGCTTTAAAGTTGTATGTCAAAGATAGTGAAATATAGAGGATCTTTGCCTTGAGCCTTAAAGTTATAGTCATAGATAGATAGTGAAACATAAATAAAGCACCAGTTTCATGAATAGATAAAGAAAAACTTGGTCAATGCACATTGTATAAAATAAGATCCTCAAGGAAAAGGAAAACCAAAATTTGTACGTGGTATTAATCCAACCACATAAGTTTGATGGTACGGCATATCCTCTATTCATAGTTTATTGTTGTTTTTTTAAAGGAAACCTTAGGTGGTACTTGTATATGTTCTAGCCAAGGACAATATAGAAAGAAAAGAACATTTATATGTTTATTTGCAGATAAGATGTACACACTATCACCAACATTCTGTCATATATAGCATGTTATTTTATAGTTATGAATACCTTATTTCTTTATCTTGTGCTTTAAAGTTGTATGCCAAAGATAGTGAAATATAGGATCTTTGCCTTGGGAATTATAGTCATAGATATTGAAACGTAATCACTATCACTAATAGATTGAGAAAACTTGGTCACTATACATTGTATAATATAAGAGAGATGGATGGATAAATAAAAAAAACCACAAAAAGGAACTTGTAGGTGGTATTAGCCCAACCACATAAGTTTGATGGTGTGAACATATGCGTTATACATAGTTTATTCTCGTTCTTTAAAGGATGTGGGGACGATGTCCACTTCATTACCCTTGACTTTACCAAGTTCCAAACTTAGGTGTTACTTATATGCACACTAGCACCAAGAGTCTATCATATATAGCATGTCATTTTCCTATTATGAGTACACCAAGTTTCAAGGAGGTGGGAAATTGAGGAAAAAAAAAAGTAACGATGCAAAGAATCATTTGTTATGTGTTTAGAATGATCTTAAGGTCTGTGAAAGTGCGCTTTTGGATAACTCAATGATTACTCCTGCTATGTCAAATTGTATTCATTCAGGATCTAATTAACGAATAAATAATATAGTTGCATTTCCACAGCACAACTGAATACTGCCCAATCCATAATATCATATTTTGCACGCGCCTTAGCATGCATAAACATGCATGATTTCAAAGATATGTTTTTAGGCGGTTTCATGCATTTGTGGCCTTAAACATCCATTAGTGTTATAAACATAACCAGAAAGTACGACTTTTATAAAGCAACTTGCCTTATTTGTTAATGGGATGAATGAATCTACACTATGGATTTGGGTGGAGTGGTCATTTTACTAAGAGTGGGTTGTCTTCTCAACTCTTAGATTGCTGGCATTGAGGGCAGACAAACAATAGTAAGATACACGAGTCTATTTTTTTTAGCATGTCAATGTAAAACCTTATTCACGTGAAGTGTGTTGTCACTACATGAGATTATATCCCGATTATACTCTACCACATCTCAAAGTTGAACCTTATTCAATGTTGAGCGAAGGACAAAATGTCTTTAGAATCAAATTCTTTGCAAGTGGAAATTTCTATACGATTTGGAGTCTGGTAACCACAAACATAGAGCCCAAGAACTATTTGCAGTCCAAATTATGCCAAGAGTAATTCTCCATGATCATATGTTCGTGAATATTATGTACATATCCATAGCATATTTCGTACATAATCTGTACGTATGTTGTACTACTTTGGTACATATTCCATACAACTAAACCATTGAAAAGGGTGTCTAATATTTTTGGAAATCAAACCATTGAGTTAAGCACCCCCAAACACAAAAAAAAAGGACCCCCTAGTTGTTTTTGCTGATATTCGTATATGGCATCCACGGTAGGCTCGGACCGTTGGATGTCGGTTCCGGGTGATCTGGCCAATGTTAAGTGCGACTCGTTTTTTAGCAAGTTTTAGTTAACTAATAGTTTCAAATACGGAATTAAACTAATGGTTGTGAAGCGCATTATATGTAAGTATGGGCGTATAGGTTTTGGGATCCTCGCCAACCACTGGACGCCCTATACAAATATCAGCAAAAATAACTAGGGGGTCTGGGGAGTTTAACTTAATGGTTTAATTTCCAAAGATATTAGACACCCTTTTCAATGGTTTTAGCTGTACGAAATATGTACCAAAGTAGTACAACATATATACGGATTATGTACAGAATATGCCATGGATGTTTACAGAATTTTTTTTCGGCCCCCTAGGGGTTGTTAGGTTTGCATGCATTGTACCCTGCAATTAAAATACTAAGAACACAACAAAGAAGATATTTAAGGAACACCAATGTGAATTTGTATATGACTTCTTTTGAGAAGCACATGGTTTGGTAGAGAAATGACATTGACTGAGCCATCCCAAAAGCTTTAAGTGAGCACATATCAATCAACATATATTAGTATAATCATACAGCCATGCACAATTACCTGGAAATAAACAAATAGTTTAAGCGTGTTATATGTTGAATCAGATCCAATGAGAATGTTGAAGTCCCCTGTATGCATTTGGGTAGAACAAGGCCTGCTTAAGATGACCTCACAAATAACCCACAACCAAATTTTGAAGAAAACTCAAAACTATGTAGAAATCGAGCTCCAGATTCAAGAAAGAAAATATATAAAAAAAACAGAGATGAAAAGGGCAAATCTACTTGGGCATCTGCAAATCATCTCTGGCCCCAATCTGATGGCCTTCTTTGGCTTGAACTGCACCTTCATCAAAGGGATCCACATTGTACAATGGAACCAACACCCAAACCTCCTTTGCGTCTTCAAATCCGGCTCCATTAATTCTTTAAAACCTGTTTCAGTTGGGTAAAAAATCCATAGATGGGCAAAGAACCTCCAAAGCATGCCAAGCATAGCCTCGAAAGGCAATTTGTTCATCTTGTTATAAGGCTATGAAGGATGGACTAAGGACCAACATAGGGAAGGCTTTACAACAAAACCCTAAAGTATGCTTTCTCGTTGTCTGCATGTGAAGCACAAGGAAATACCATAATACAACAAAACAAATATATACATAGGTGAGACCTTAATGTAGAAAAATACTAGGACGCAGAAAATGATGCTTACGATCTATAAATAGATAGTATATATCAACAACTAAATACATGCCCAAAATCGTATAAAAACCATTGTGAAAAAGCCGTATAAATATACGTTTTGTACGACGAACCATTTATGATATTTATGTGGTTAGCATAGGGCTTCTGTGTAGAATATTCGAATAATGAGTAGACAATTCGTGTAAAATTAGAAATTGTGGCTTGACCATTGTTTTAAAAACTTATCCTTGCAATGACGATTGTCACACCAATTTGCGAACTTGATAGCATCCTGTAAGTTTGGAGGATCATCAATGATCAATTAGTAGAACTTGACATCATCCTGGAGGCCTCTTTGAAGACAATCTCAAAGATCAATATCATTCCAAAGAGTGTTATGCTGTTTATTAGGCAATATCATTTAAAAGAGTGGTATAAATATGTATATTTTAGGCCACATTACTATACGAATCTACCCTAGTAGGCTTGTATACCTTAGTGTGAGTAGGGGATCATGGCTAAAGCTATTTATATAATTTTGCCGACCTTAGGATGGAACCATTTCCATATGGCACATTCTATTGGCCACCCGCCACACGGACGCCACAGGGCATGACATGGCAACCCTAACCTACCTATGGCCTAACCATAATCCCAGACCACTTTTTGAGCTCCTACAATCTTGGAACCCTGTTCGCGCTCAAAACTCCGTTTTGAGAATCGTCTGCTACAGCACAGCATAGCTCAGTAGCTCTAGAAGCATGTACTTGACAGAGGGAGTGGAAGCTAATTCGAGTCACTTGCAGAGCCATGGAGATGTCAAAAGCGGATGGAAGTTCCTCTAGAGCAGGTATTTAGAGTAGTTTCCTTAGTAGATCATCTGGAAGTTAGGTTTTCAGATGAGTTAGTATTTTGTATCTCTAGTAGAGCTCTCCTAGAACCCTCAATTTGGATCTTGAACCCTAATCAATGAATCCTAACTACAAGTTAGATGCATGTGATTAGGATTAGATGTTATTCTCATTTATTATCATGTTATATGAATATATGGCGTTGGTTGATCATGTTTGCTTCTCTTGTATTGGAAAGGGGGTAGAGACCTAGTAGCCTTGTTTAGATGATGCTTCTAGTTTAGACCCTTTAGTTCCTATTATATGTGGCCTGTGCATAGATCCCACTGGAATATACAGGCTAGGAAGTGATTGAGCACCACACAACGGAGTTAGTGGCAAGATAGAGGGAGTCCCTATGGAGCGGGGCTACTGGAAACTTGGAGCGAGCTAGGCTTATAGCCGGTCACTTCGAGAGGGCCGGGTATGAGTCCAACACTTCCTGGGTCGATGATGTCACCCTAACCATCAAGAGTTGGAGGTGTTGGTCTGCTCTTGTTTTGGGGAGTTCGGTCGGGTAAGGACGCGTATTGCCACGATCCTCTAGCTGCCCATCAAGCCATTGGCTTCAGGGAAGGGGAGATGCTCCCAAATTATAGCTTGAACCTCTCCTTTGCCCTTGTAAGGCGAATTCTAGGCTAATCTCTGAAGCTGTCATAGAGTGCACACCGAACAAACAATCTGCGAGATCGACTCAAAGGTGCCGCGAATAGACACAATCGACCATCAATGGATGCAAGAGCCTCGAAAAGGCTACCATTAAAGAAGCCAAGTTGTTGGGAGGACCATACATGCAGTCGAATATCAAGCCTCCATCGCCTCGAGCCGACTCTTCAAAGAGGATCCACCATGGGCAAACTCCAAACATAGTCGAGCTTTTCGAGAGATTTGGCACTTCTAACAGTGCATGAATCTGTTAATTCGAAAGCCCCCTTTTGAACGCCTACTAAGAAAGGTGATGGAGGATTTCAAGACTAATTATTGCATCAGCCCGATGATGGTATGACTTGTCAAGAAGCACCTGAAGCAGAGCTCTTTGAGAAGCGGCTCTTTGAGAAGTCGAACCTCTACGCCATCCACGCCAAGTGGGTAATGGTCATGCCCAAAGACATGAATTTGGCGAGGAGGATCCAGAAGAATAAAATTTAGGATTTTTTTGTAAAACTTTTTTTTGAATTAGCTATATATGAAACTTTTGGTTTAATGTAAGCATGATTAAAATTTGAGTTATTTGAGTAAAAATAAGTCAAAATTGGGTGACTTGGGTCACTCTGCGCCTGAAGGCCTTCTAACAATCTCGGAGACCCTTTCCGCGCAAAGTATCCCGGTTAGCCCAAAATCTTGCTTAAATGTGTTAGATCAATGAGATATAAGTTGCTAAATCATCTAGAACTAACTAAATTATGCATGCTAGCATCTTATATTAACCTAAACTATGCATGCTAGCATCTTAAGACCAAAGTTCGACCAATATGGACCCACCTAGGTCACTCCACACCTGGAGGCCTTCCCACATTCTTGGAGATCCCCTCCGCACGAAGTAACCCAAGTCGATCGAAATCTAGATGTAATTGACATAAAAGTAAAAAGGAAAAATTCTAGATCGAGTGGAATGAGGCTAGTCATACATGTTAGCATAAAAAATTCTTGAAGTCAAACTTGCCTAGAGGGAGATCAGGTCCACCTGGATCAAAATGTGTCAAGGGCCTTTCCAAGAAGCTTAAAAGCCTCAAATGAAGAAATTCTTGAAGTCAAACTTACCTTGGGAGATCAGGTCCACTCGGGTCAGAACGCGCCAAGGGCTTTTCTAAGAAGCTTGAAAGCCTCAAATGCGCGGATTGACTCAAATCATGAGCCTTTGACTATTTTTTAATCCAAAAGAAGTGCAAAATAAGTAATTTAGCCCAATACACCAAGTATGGCCATAAGCATAAGTCTCCATACCACCTCATGATAGTAAATAGGTGCCATTTTCAGCTCTCATTAAAGTGTCAAATGCCAAGAGGATTGTGACGTTCCAGTATAACATACGATATGAATACGTATATTATACTGACACGTCACTAGTACATGTCGACTCAGACGACATGTACACGGCGACCGTAAAGGGTAGTTATAAGGTATCTCAAAACTAGTATTTTTGGGTGATTAAGTAAACGATTCGCATAATTTTTGTTGGAATTTGTGATCTATTGTCTACCCACCTAAGAAAATAGAGCCAAAATGTTCAACTAAGAATCTTTTTCAATTAGAACTTGATAGGTCTAATGCATGTTTGCGTTGCATTGTTCTTGTTCTCGACACGCTATCCAAGAAAATTGGAAGAAAAGCTTGGATGCACACTAATAGACAAAAATTTCAATTATGGCCAGTTTTCGGGTCGGGGTGCTTCTTTTTGTGTAAATTAACAGGGTTCCGAAAAAAAATGGGAATGGAATGAGTCCCACTTTAATTAAATACGACTTTCAACAGTTATTTCAGCCGAGTGTATTAGAGATGATAAATCCTATGTAGTGCTTATAGATACAGGCAACTCCCACAAGGTTGGCAGCATTGCTAAAGACTAAGATTCTTAAGTCTAAACCGAGACCAGTCGGCATGGCAAGTGGGGCAATCTGCCACATTAAAGGAAGAGAGTCAGCTTCGATATAGATTTAAGTGGAATCAACCTAAGCATGGGAGCAGAAGTCATAGATAACGAGAAGTATGGTCTTATAGTGTGTTAAAATACAGTTGTCATGTGATATTATATTTTTGCCATATCTAATCTATGAGAAGCAGTGGCAGTAGATTAGAATGTGCATGAGTCATATAAAGTGCTGACCTATGAGAAGCAGTGGCAGTAGGTCAACTTTTAAGGTAAAAGTCAAAGGTGGCGGGCTAGTGGTACCCGGGTGTTGCTAGGCTCGCTAGAAATCATCAGACACCCCCTGCCCGCCACTTAGGGTTTGGGTTGACTAGTCAAAGTCAAAGTCAACTAGGGCCGAAATTTAAGGAGAGCAAGTCTATCTACTCCGAATTTTTAGGCAAGTTGATAAACCTTCTAGATAAAGGAGATGCACAATTGGACAAGTGGACGAATTGAGATTGGAAAGCTGCAGCAGGGTGACTATAAGACAAGGGGATGAGTGACCACATTTTGGCTCCTCTTGCAAGCGCCAGAATTGGGAGGTTGCGACTATACACAGGGGGAACGATGCTGGAATTTGATGAATAGATTGAGCAGATTCTAATTGTATTCAATGGTTTATTGACTATGTGGTTTAATGACCATTGAAAGATATTGTGTTGAATGACCTTAGAATAAATTGAAGTTGAATGAATTGCTGTGACAATCTTCTTGAAAGTTAAAGCTTGTAGTGCAATAAAAATCATCATTGGTATCAGAGCTAACTAGTTCCTGTCCTGTGATAATGACAACCAGATTCGGGGCAAATCTATTGAACTCTATTGA
Organism: Isoetes taiwanensis; assembly: GCA_021234155.1. Taxonomy (NCBI): domain Eukaryota; kingdom Viridiplantae; phylum Streptophyta; class Lycopodiopsida; order Isoetales; family Isoetaceae; genus Isoetes; species Isoetes taiwanensis. Next base: position 7,592,587 of record JAJEKV010000023.1, read on the forward strand.
AGTGTTTAAAGGAGATGGAGGATTTCAAATTTGGAAGGAAGGTATTAGAGCTGTACTAGAATTTGAGAAGTTATGGTATCTATTTGAGGGCAGCTCCACACATACTGTAAGTGCAGGGGCATCTAGCTCAGGAGTATCTAGTCCTGCTGCAAGCTCAAGCACTAAAACTGATGGTGACTCTGCAGCTGAAGGTGCAACTGGTAAAGGGGGAAGTCCTCCAAGTGCAGGTGATGATGCAAAGATTATGGAAGCTCAAGCCATAATCATGTGTAAAGTAGGAACTGCCTTAAAGTTGAAACTTCGAGGCATGAAGCCAAAGGAGATGTGGGATTATCTCATAAAGCATTATGAACAAAAAAGCTCTTCACAAATAGACATGTTGGAAAAGGAGCTAAGAAAGATGAAGTTGTCTGAAAAAGATAATTTAACTGACTTCCTAGAAAGATTTGATTCTGTTATTGCAGATCTTGAGGGAGCTGGGAATATATTAAATGACCAATACCAGATATTGGCATTGGCAAGGTCTGTGTCTCATAATCATCAGCTGGCAACTCTGCTCAGGAATGTAGCTACATCCAAAGAACATGCTATCAGGATGATTCGTACAGAGTTCGAGCAGACTAGAGGGAGCCAGGAGGAAGATGAACATTCAACTGAAGTGTTATATACAGGCAAGTCCAAAAAAGGGAGTTTTGTTAAATTTCAAAAGGAAAAACTAGGACCCTGCTATTCTTGTAATCAATATGGTCATTTGAGGAGTGAATGTTCAAATAGTAGTGTAAAAGAATTTAGATGCTTTAATTGTGAGGGCAAAGGTCATTTTGCCTCAGACTGTCCAAGTCCTAAAAAGGGAAGGGGAAGAGGAAGATCTGGTGGAAACAGAGGTGGCAGAGGTGGTAGAGGAAGGGGAAGCTTCAGAGGTGGTGCAAGCATCAATGTAATAGAAAAACAAGCCAGCAGTGAAGGTGAATCAGAAGATGATACTGTGGAGGTAAGAAAACATTTGACTTGTAATGTTTCGTTGCCTTCAAGAAAGGATAATAACAAGTTTGTTGTAATAGATTCAGGAGCAGAGAAAAGTGTGATGTGTGATCTGCATTTGCTTAAAGACTGGCAGAAGAAAGAAGGACATGTCCAACTTGGAGATGGAGGCATTAAGGAAATAGAAGATTCTGGAGTGTTAGAACTGTTTGATTTGAATGGAAAAATTGTCAAATTGAGAGAAGTTTTGTGTGTGCCTAGCCTAGTGAGAAATCTTATATCTGTTTGTCAACTGGTAGATTTGGGATACAAAGTATTGTTTGAGCAACTTCAATGTAAAGTGTTTTTTGATGGTGAATTGAAGTTTATTGGAAAACGTGTTGGGAATCTATTTGGACTTGATATTGAGCATCTTCCTGAAATAAATGTTGTTGAATATCCAGATCTGAAACTATGGCATAACAGACTTTGCCATACAAATTCTACCATTATAGAAGCACTTGGAAAGAAGGGGCTAATCTCTGCTAAACCAGTAGAAGGAAAATTTATGTGTGGTGGTTGTCAATTAGGGAAGCAATCAAGACTACCATTCAGAAAGTCAAATAAAAGGGCAAAGGGCATTTTGGACTTAATACACACAGATTTATGTGGTCCAATAAATATTACAAGTTTGAGTGGACACAAATATTTTATGAGCTTCATAGATGATTTTAGCAGAAGAACTAAATGCTATTTATTGAAAACAAAGGATCAAGCATTTGATGCCTTGAAATTGTTTGCTGCTGAATCAGAGGTGGAAACAGGAAGGAAGATAAAATGTATAAGGTCTGATAGGGGAGGTGAGTTTAGAGCTTTTTGTGCAAATAGAGGAATTAAGAGACAACTAACGTGTAGGTATTCACCACAACAAAATGGAGTTGCAGAAAGGAAGAACAGGACATTGCTTGATGCTGTAAGATCCATGCTAAAATATTCAGGACTTCCAAATTTTCTCTGGGATGAAGCTATTAAAACAGCAGTGTATGTACAAAATCTGCTGCCATCTTCAAGCATAAAAGGAGCCATACCAGATATGCTGTGGACAGGTAAGTGTCCAACCTATGAAAATTTAAAGGCTTATGGATGTTTGTGTTTTGTGCATGTTCCAGAAGAGTTAAGGAAAAAATTAGATGATAGAGCCTACATAGCATATCTCGTAGGGTATGACTCAAATTCTAAGGCATTCAGATTATATGATCCTGCAAGAAGGAAAATCATAATTAGTAGAGATGTTGTTTTCAATGAGAAAGAATTCTATAGGAAGATCCCTAAGATAAATTCAGAAGATATGTCTGAATGCAAAAAAGAAGAAGAGTTGAAAGAGTTGACAGAAATAAAACAAAACCTAAATGAGAAGGAGGAGAGAATTAAAGATCAGATGGATATGAGTGACTCTGATAATGAGTCTGAAATAGCCCTAGAGCCAGAGCCAGAAATTGAACCTAGGATGAATCAAAGCATTGAAATGGAAGAGGAAGAAGTTATTAAGCCAGACAAACCCAAAAGGAAAGCAAAGAGGACAGAAGCTCAAGTATTAGCAGATGAAGCCAAACATGATGTGGAACTGCATGGCAGAACTGAGGTGGCAAAAAGCAAAAGATTGAAGCCAATTAAAGGTGAGATTCATACAGTATTTGACATACTAGTACTTGAATCTGATAAAGTACCTCAAAGTTATAATGAAGCCATAAGTGACATTAATGCAAAACACTGGAGACATGCAATGGAAGAAGAAATGAAGGCTTTTAAAAGAACAGGTACATACACTGTAGTAGATATGCCCTTGGACAAAAATATAGTTGGAAATAAGTGGATATATCGAATAAAACCTGGAGTAGATGGAAAAACAAAGAAATTTAAAGCCAGGCTTGTTGCACAAGGGTTTACACAGAAAAAGGGTGAAGACTTTGATGAAACTTTTTCACCTTTAGTCAAGATAAACAGTTTAAGAATGCTTCTGGCCATTGCTAATGCATGTAGTTTTGAAATACATCACATGGATGTGAGCACAGCATTTTTAAATGCCAAATTGGAAGAAGAAATTTATCCAAAAACCGCAAAGGGGCTTTGATGAAGAAAAAGGGAAAGTTTGGAAACTAAATAGAGCAGTGTATGGCCTCAAACAGTCTCCTAGAGAATGGTACAAATGCATGGATGGATATTTGTTAGAACAAGGTTTCAAAAAACTTAATGGTGATGGGAATCTATATAGATTTAATCTGGGAGATGAATGGTGTATCATTGCATTGTATGTTGATGACAATATTATGGTGGCTAAAAGCAATAGAGTATTAAACCATTGTAAAGAAATTCTAAAGAGAAGATTCCAGATGACTGATCTGGGTGAATTAAAGAGATTTCTTGGGATTGATGTATACAGAAACAGGGATCAGAAAATACTTGTCTTAAGTCAGCAAGGTCACATCCAAAATATGTTGAAGAGATTTCATATGGAAAATTGCAATGTGGCAGCCAACCCCATGGTACCTGGTCACAAAATATCTAGTGAAATGTGTCCAAGAACTGAAAAGGAAAGTATACAAATGGAAAGGGTACCCTATAGGAGTTTGATTGGATGTCTGTCATATGTAGCCAACTGTACTCGACCGGATATTGCATTTGCAGTCAATATACTTAGTAGATACAATAACAATCCTGGGAAAGCACATTGGAATGCAGCCAAAAGGATTTTGAAGTATTTGAAAGGTACAGTACAATTTGGCATATTATTCAATGATACTAACTTGCAATTGCAAGCCTATTGTGATGCTGACTGGGCAGGAGACCTGGACAAACGGAAATCCACTTCAGGATATGTTGTATTGTTAGGTGGAGCTCCAATTGCATGGAAATGCAAAAAGCAATCTAGCATTGCACTTTCTAGTGCTGAGGCTGAATATAACTCAGCATCATTGGTGACAAAGGAGTTAGTTTGGGAAAGAAGACTTATGAAAGAGTTAGGTTTTACACAAACAGGACCAACAGTTATATATTGTGACAATACCAGCTGCATTGCCATGACAAAAAACCCAGTTCTACATGAAAGATCAAAACATATTGAATTAGAAGTACATTTTATTAGAGATATGGTGAAGAAAAACCAAGTACATCTAACTTATGTCAGCACAGTAGATCAAATGGCAGATATTCTTACAAAGGCCCTGCCAGTTTCAAGATTTCAGCAAATAAGGGCATTGTTACAATGCAGTCAATATCACATGAAGGGGGAATGTTAAAATACAGTTGTCATGTGATATTATATTTTTGCCATATCTAATCTATGAGAAGCAGTGGCAGTAGATTAGAATGTGCATGAGTCATATAAAGTGCTGACCTATGAGAAGCAGTGGCAGTAGGTCAACTTTTAAGGTAAAAGTCAAAGGTGGCGGGCTAGTGGTACCCGGGTGTTGCTAGGCTCGCTAGAAATCATCAGACACCCCCTGCCCGCCACTTAGGGTTTTGGTTGACTAGTCAAAGTAGGGCCGAAATTTAAGGACAGCAAGTCTATCTACTCCGAATTTTTAGGCAAGTTGATAAACCTTCTAGATAGAGGAGATGCACAATTGGACAAGTGGACGAATTGAGATTGGAAAGCTGCAGCTGGGTGACTATAAGACAAGGGGATGAGTGACCACATCTTGGCTCCTCTTGCAAGCGCCAGAATTGGGAGGTTGCGACTATACACAGGGGGAACGATGCTGGAATTGAATGAATAGATTGAGCTGATTCTAATTGTATTCAATGGTTTATTGACTATGTGGTTTAATGACCATTGAAAGATATTATGTTGAATGACCTTAGAATAAATTGAAGTTGAATGAATTGATGTGACAATCTTCTTGAAAGTTAAAGCTTGTAGTGCAATAAAAATCATCATAGTGGGCATGGAGTTCTTGAAGCCAACTAAAGCAATGATCGACTGCAATAAGCATGGAATTTTGATTATGGCTCTGGCCGGCACGCACTTCGTAGTTAAAGGTAAGAAAATTGCTTCTATAATACAGTGCATGTCAGTAAAACAGTTACTTAAGCGCATCATGAAGGATGATGAGTACATTCTTAAAATGGAGGCTGGTGGATCCGATACAACGTTAAAAAGAGGGATGCCACGTCAGAATAGTTGTTGAGGCCAATTGCTAAGTTGGTCAAGCAATTCCATGATATATTTTTGGATGGAATTCAAGAGCTTTCGCTTTATAGAGGCATAGAGTGTGAAATCACTCTTGCAACAGATGCAAAGCGGACCAACAATGCTTTGTATAGAATGGGCACTTTCGAACTAGCAGAGCTCAAGAAGCAGTTGAAGGAGTTGCTTGAGCTTGGATTTATTCGGCCAAGAGTGTGTCACCCTTTGGGGCAACCATTCTCTTCGTGAAAAAGAAAGATGGAAGTTTGAGAACGTGTGTAGACTATTGTCTTGTCAACAAGCAGACGATTAAAGAACAAGTGCGCCTTGCCAAGGACATGTGACTTGATGGACCAGCTCCAAGGAGCTAAAGTCTCCTTCAAAATAGACCTAAGATCGGGGTAAAATAACAAGGATAAAAGTGGAAGACATCCATAAAACCGCCTTTATAACATGGTATGGGCACTATGAATTCACAGTAATGCTCTTTGCTAGATCAAATGCTCCCATAACCTTCATGCGATTAATGAATGACATCTTTGGAGACTTTTTGGATGAATTTGTTATCATTTTCTTCCACGACATCCTTATCTACAGCAAGTCAATGGAGAAGCATGTCCACTTGAGAAGGGTGTTGGAAAAATTGAGACGGCACTGCCTTTTGGCAAGCTTTCAAAGTGCCACTTTGCAACACCTAAAGTGGTATATTTAGACCACGTCGTGTCGATAGAGGGAATTGTCACCGGCCTATCCAAGATTTAAGCAACAATTGATTGGCCAGCACCAAAGAATATGTCAGCAGTAAGAAGCTTCTTGGGTCTTGTAGGGTATTAAAGGAAATTTGTGAAGGATATTGCTAAGTTGGGTAGCACCTCTTGCGGACCTTACTATGCATCAGAAAGTCAAGGATTGTGTTGCACATTGAATCCAGAATATTTAAGCTTCTTCTGACAAGTTCAAGAAAGCTTTGACGACAACATTGGTGTTGACCTTACCAGACCCACGCAAAGACAAGTTGATAGCAATGGACGCAACTCAGATTGCAACGGGAGGAGTCCCCATGCAAGAAGGAAGTGTAGTGTTCTACAACTCAAGAAGATGAATGACGCTGAACAACGTTATTCAACACATGATTAGGAGCTTCTGATAGTTGTAAGAGCTCTTCACATATGAAGGCACTACCTGCTTGGCAAAAAATTTCAATTGGATACTAATCACCAGATCGTCCAGTATATCAAAATGAAACCACCCTCAACTTGAGGCAGAGGCTATAGATAGAATTTCTTCAAGAATATGACTTCAAAATAGTATATAAACCAGGCAAATTGAATGTGGTTGCTGATATGCTCCCTGACAACCACTAGAGACTTGAGTGCATTGCAATGCCATCTTCATCTTTTGTCAAGCGAATTCGGTAAAAAGCATGAAATTCAAGCATGCATAGCAAGGACACACGGATTCAAACATTCAAAAAAGGAAGGTAATCTTTTAGATCACAAGAACAAGTTATGCGTATCCGAGACATCAGGGGTAACGGAGCTAACCTTACTCGATATGCATAATAGCCCTATCGTCGGCCGTGCAGGTTTTCTGAAGACCTACTTTAAGATTAAAAGTAGGTACTTCTGGCCGGGCATGAAGAAGATGATAGAAAGATATATCCAGGAGTGCCAATTATGTCAGCAGACAAAGGCAGAGCAACTCCGAATCCCTGGAGCTTTGGAACCGTTGTCGGTCCCAAGCGCCAACTGGGAAGTTGTTGACATGGATTTCATAATGGGCCTCCCACAAACAGCAAGGGGCCGGGGTGCCTTAATGGTAGTGGTCGATAAATTATCAAAGATGACACATTTTTTGCCATGTCGAATGACAGATACAGCCCTAGATACCGCCATGCTATTCACAAAAGAGGTCTTTAGATTGCATGAGATGTCTAGGGAGATTATCTCCCACAGAGACCCGAAGTTCACAAGCGCTTTTTGGAAGGATTTCTTCAATACCATCGGGGGAAGCTTTGCACGATACAACATATCATCCCTAGACAGATGGTCAAACGAAATAGAGAATAGAATTTTCAAAGACATGTTGAGAAACTATGTGTGGAATAAGCAGTCAAAGTGGAAGGGCTACATCTACTTGGTTGAGCTTGTATACAATAACACCAAGCAGGAATCATCCCAGATGTTCTCCTTTATGATCAATTATGGCTATCAATGCCTCACATTCAACATTTGGCACAATCTAATGTTGAAGGTAGAAGTCTCTCAACAATTATTGGTAGATATGCAGGAGTTAGTGGAGAAAGTCTGAGGATATTTGTTGGCTATAGGAAGCTATTACAAGAGTGTGGCAGACAAACATAGGATGGTAAGGGAATTTCAAGTTGGAGATAGTGTGTGGCTCAAGACTAAACTCAAACAAGCCAAGCTCTACATCGGCAACTCAAGAAAATTGCTCTAAGGTGGGCAGTAGAAACAATATCCATAATTTATGGAACAATTCGTCGGCCAAGTCACCTCCAATTTAGTCGACACCGACGAGTCAGATATGTGAGTTAGCTTAGCATGGTGCGTAAGAGCTAAGATGGGGAGAGTGTATGCATCTGCGAGCAGTCAAGATGCATAAGTAGCAAAGCATGCAATCATGTGCGATGATGGGATCATTCTCAATGTTCTCTATGCCATGATTTAATGCATGTGGGCATGACCCGAGGTCACGTAGAGGTAAGCATTTAATCATGGGCAATGATGGGACCATCTTAAATGTTCCATACGCTTAAATCGGAATGGGCCATGATTTTAGTGCAAGTATGTAGGGGTAACTTTGAGCTAGTAGTTCGGCTCAAGAAGGTAATAAGGGAGGTGGTCCCCTTAAAAACCACAAAGTATTAACTAACCTAACATGACGTGCGACTTATTGCAGGCCAATAGAGGAGCAGCATAAGGGAGGGAGGGCATCACAAGAAGAATAGAAGTTATAAATTTTGTCTTTAATTATGACTCTTAAATATGTTATTATGATATTATCATACTATGTTTTGGTGATGTTATAATGATAAACTTTTGGGGCTATCCAATTTTGTATAAGTACGTAAGCATAGCCTTTACATTTATCGTTATAATCAACTAATGGAAGCTTATCGCTACAATAATCCTAAGTATTACATCCCTTACTATATCTTTTTTTTGTTGCTAAGATTGATGTAGATTTGTTCACCTTATTGTAATGCTGAGGCCATCATTATGTTAAGGGTGGCGAATGTGACGCTTTCCTAAAATATATGGTTTGAATATGTATATTTTAGGACATGTCAACATACAAACCTGCCTTAGTATCCTTGTATACATTAGTGTGGGAAGGGAGTATGGCTAATTCATTATATATAACTTAGCCAACCGTAAGTAGGGAGCCATTTCCAGGTAGTCCATCCCATCGGTAACCTGCCACACGGGCACTTCTCATTGGAGCCACATGGCATGACATGTCAACCCCAACCTACTAAGGAAGGAAGGAAGGAAGGAAGGAAGGTATTTTTATCGTCCACGGAGACCAATCGGTCTATGGGACCCAATACAAAAGTGCAGCAAGCGGATTACTACCCGGATTAAAAAACCCCCGCCCCGAAGGGTTTTCGAGGGAAAAACTGTGGCAGCAATCAGCCTGCTGACAAACTGTTCCAATATACAAAATGCAAAAACACACAAATATATACACTCAGGCACCCGTAGTGCCTGATCAGCGGGCAGCCAGGCGGGGGCAAAGGTGAGCTCGCAGATCCAGTACCTCCTGAATGTACGACCCTAGAGCACGTACTGACGGTGTGTTCATCAGCAAATGTAGGGGCAAGTCCGGGTCGCACTAAGGGGGCGATATCGCCCGGATCTGACCGAATCTTGGGCAACTCTGGAAAGTGTGAGACTCATCCTCAATGGCACCCGTTTGACAGCACTGACAGAGCCTGTCCTGGTGGGGCTTCCCAATCCACCTGCCCGTCTCGATGCGAAGATGGTGGGCACCTGTGTGAATGGAGGCAATTAGTCCAAGCGCTTTTCGGGGGCGGCCGTAACGAGTAGAGCCGGGGCAGCTAACCAACACGGGTTGATGTGCTCCTTGTAATGGGCGTTTTGACCTACTCTAGAGCCGGGGTCCCACGGCTTGCCAAGGAAGCAAGCGTCCGTGTACTCCCGCAATTGCATCACGGTCGGCCTCGTGTCGACGCACTTTTGTGCTCTCCCGCGTTCCATCCGGCGAACCAGCGATCTCTCTTACCCCTCCAACAGGCCCCCGAGCCGTTGTGGGCCCATTGCCACAGGCGTAAGCCGGTGCGGGAGCCGAGCATCACCCATATTAACCACTTTCTCAAAATAGACGATGTGTCTATCAAGGGCTGCCCCGCGAAGCGCAAGAATCCGGTTTCTGCAGCGAGAATCGATGGGGGGACCGGGTTTCACCCCAAGTGCCCGTGTCAAAAATGCCTTCGCACTGCTCCAAGTCATTCAGTGTCGCCAAAGAGACGACCGGGCCCCTAAACCTCGACCCCGTCTGAAAGGGCCGGGCTCGACCCGGTTACGAAATAGATGTGACCGATGGCCTCAATCATAGAGCTCGCACGGTGGCTTGTTGTTACGCATGGCATAAAGCGCTTTCCACTGTTGTCACCCATAGCGAATGGGCGCCTCCCAACAGGCGAGGAGGGGAACTCCACCCCTAGGTACTTGTAGGTGGGCGTGACCTCCACCGGCATTGTCCCCGAGATATGTGAGTCAGGGAGGCGTGGGGTGGCGTGGAAGAGGATATGAGAACCACCACGGTCTTGGCAGATTCACGCCATGTCCAGCGGCCCCATTGCAATGTCTAGGGCATCCGGATGAGACCGCATAGCTTCGGGTGTGGGCGGGAAGGTCAACATCGTCCCCGCATAGATGAGTCATGGGATGACCCGGTGACACAGTGCAAAAGTCAGATGCCATCCCCCATGCTCGATGAAGCCGGGCTCTAACCGATCAATGTAGAGGCCAAAAGTGTTGGTGAGAGGGGGCAGCCACCGGGACCCGATACTACTTGGTGAATGCTTGGCCCGTCGGTACGCATCCCGCCAAAACAACTCTCATACAACCTTGTATATGGCATTCTCATAGATAGGCGTGGCGGCCCAGATTGGACGCAATCTAGCCCATAGCTTTTCCCGGGGGACCATATCAAAAGCCTTCGCGAAGTCCACAAAGCAGCAATACAAGTCCTGCTGATGGTTCCGGCCGTCTTCAATCAGTGCCCGCAGTGTAAAGATATGGTCAACCGTTGAGTGGCGGGGTTCAAAACCTGCTTGTGTGCGGGGCTCAAATCACCTTTAAGACTCCAAAATCTTTTCTGGCACATATCTATAATTTAAGATGTCTCATTTGATATATTTTCTTTGATAGACATGTCTCATACTGACAATTTTTCTTAATAGTTTGACACTTTAAGATGTCATTTTCCACATTGAAAGAGAATCAAAATGGTGGATCTCATCAATACATTAACGATGCTACTATATGTGCTAGAGCATGCATTCACTAGCTTGATCCTCATGCAATTTTTGTTGTCTATCTATTGTTCTTGCTCGAGGTTTAGATGAGTTTGCCTCAGTGCCCATCTAGTAGAGGTTTTAAGACTATCTCTAAGCATCATTTGTGAGAGTGACCTCTAGTGAGCACCATGACATGCTATATGCATAGGTTATCTATATCAACTACATCTATTGTATCCCAATTGGATTGCCAAATTTAAAAGGATCCTATTGGATTGCCAAATTTAAAAGGATCCTATGCAACTGTCAGCTAACTTGCAAATGAGAAATATATAATTCCTCCTTATGATGCTTACTTGTTCTGCCCATTAGAACAAGACCACTTTAAGTGACCAATTTTCTCCACATTTATAAATAAGCCTGCTAAATACTGTTTCTCCTATATTATGTTTGATCTTGTGGAGTGGATGGTACGACCTTAGGACATGCGTCTAGATAATGTACTTAATAATGTTAGTTAGTTATGCTCGTGATGGTGACAAATAGCTCAACATATGTGAATGAATAATGTCATGTCTTGTCTACATCAAGCCTTGGGTGTTTAAAGACAAGACTGAAGGGGATGAACATCGTCTATATGTCCCATGTACATTGGGGCTGCCATATCTTGGGCTTGAGGGCTTGCAGCAATTTCCTTGTTTATTCAAAATATTACTACTCTCCTCCTAGCATTACACGGGCACATAGCATTACAATGTGTGCATATAACCTTACATAGGATACACTTGTCATATCTATGTCTAAAGCAATAACTCATTGAATGTGAAAATTGATATCACACATCAAGGTAAACGAAGAGCACCACCTTCATGAATAAATGTGACACCTGGTCACCCATGCAAGCTTGCTTCTAGAACATTACCAATGTATGTGTTATCCACGTGTGCTTCTATCTTTAGCTTGGGCTTTAAAGTTGTATGTCAAAGATAGTGAAATATAGAGGATCTTTGCCTTGGGCCTTAAAGTTATAGTCATACATAGATATTGAAACATAAACAAAGCACCAGGCTCATGAATAGATAGAGAAAAACTTGGTCAATGCACATTGGATAAAATAAGATCCTCAAAAAAAAAAAAAAAAAAAAAAAAAAAATCCAAAATTTGTACGTGGTATTAACCTGACCACATAAGTTTGATGGTACGACACATCCTCTATTCATAGTTTATTGTTGTTTTTTAAAGGAAACCTTATGTGGTACTTGTATATGTTCTAGCCAAGGACAAGTTCAAACAATTAAATATGGAAGGAAAAGAACATTTATACGTTTATTTGTAGATAAGATATACACACTATCACCAACATTCGGTCATATATCGCATGTCATTTTATAGTTATGAATACACCAACCTTAGGAGGGAGATTACCCAAAAAAAAAAAAGGAAGAGGAGATTACCAAAAAGGGGTTTGGGGGAGGTTTTTTTTTTTTTTTTTTTTTTTTTGGGGCAAAGAATTATTTGCAATGCCTCTAGAATGATCTTAAGGTCTCGGAAAATGCACTTTTGGATAAGTCAATGATTACTCCTACCAAGTCAAACACTGTAGTCATTCAAGATATCGTTAACGAACAAATAATTTAGTTGCATTTCCACTCATCACAACTGAATACTGCCCAATCCATAATATCATATTTTGCACGCGCCTTAGCATGCATAAACATGCAAAGATTTCAAAGATATGTTTTTATGCGTTTTCATGCATTTGTGGCCTTAAACATCCATTAGTGTTATAAACATAACCAAAAGTACGACTTTATAAAAGCAACTTGCCTTATTTGTTAATGGAATGCATGAATCTACACTATGGATTTGGGTGGAGTGGTCATTTAATTAAGAGTGGGTTGTCTTTTCAACTCTTAGATCGATGGCCACTCGGGCATTGGGGGCAAACAAATAATAGTAATATAGAAGAGTCTAATTTTTTTAGGTCAATGTAGTTCCTTATTTATGTGAAATTTGTTGTCAACTACATGAAGATTATATCCCGATTATACTCTACAACATTCCAAAGTCAAACCTTAATTAATATTGAAATAAGTTTAGAACAAAACCTCTTTAGAACAAAAGATTCTTTGCAAGTGGGAATTTCTATACAATTTGGAGTCTGGTAACCACAAATACAGAGCCCAAGAAAGATTTGCAGTCCAACTGATGGCAAGAGTGTTTTCCATGGTCATATTCTTCGAAATATATGTGGTGGTTGGCACAAGCCTTCTGTGAAGAATATTCGAATACTAAGTAGACAATTCTTGTACAATTAGAGTCTGTGGCTTGACCATTGTTTCACAAACTTGTCCTTGCAATGACAGGCACTCGCCCCTACAAATTTCGACGAACTTATTTTCTTGGCTTAGTATGCTCGTCCTAGCACGCTCGCAACCACGTGTCCCCACAAGTCATATATTCAAATAGAATAACACGCATTGTTCCCACCTAAAGGAGATGGATGGGACACTCCGCCCTCGGTATCTCGTGTCCAAATCAGGGGACCACACCCCACTTCTATCGCACCAGAAACATAGAATCATAAAACTCATACAACCATAATCCTTTCCACTCATGTTTATCTTACACAAAACTAAGATATCAAAACCAGAAAAGGAAGAACTAAGATATCTAGTGAGAAATTGTAATGGGGAACCAAGGTATAAAGAAAAAAAAAACTAAGATATCTAGAGACAAATTCGAATGGGGAACCAAGGTTTTTTTTTTTTGTAAATACAACCCAGTGCAGGGGGGTTACATCTGGAGGAGGTACGACCGTGTCGAGTCGGATAATGGGGGTTGATTTAGATAGAGTACTGAGGGTACACTTAAGGACTGTCCTCCAAATGAGGCGCCCACACACGAGCTACTTAAGGGGGGGTGTTATTTGTTGATATGTAGTGAAGGTGTTCTTTGGTAAGGGAAGTGATCAACCTCGGTTTGGGTGCCACAAATTGAAGGCAAAATTTGTGAACCCAAAACCATGGTTATGGTTATGGAGAGCACAAAGACTCTACGTGAAGCTCTAGATTTGGAGCAAGGGTGCCTTGCAGTGGTTCATGCTACCAATTGTGATGATCATCATGTTGCAAAATGCAATGATCCAAGTGAAGAAAAAGATGAGCAGCAAACTGGGCAGCAGAATGAGAAGCAAACTGGGCAGCAGAATGAGAAGCAAACTGAGCAGCAGAATGAGAAGCAAACTGGGCAGCATGATAAGAAAAAAAAGATGGTGGTGGTGAAGAAACTGTGCTCCTGCCTCAATGTTGGTGTTCTTAACAAGCTCCATGAAACTGCCATGTCTGATCCAAGAAGAATGGTCCATGCAATCAAGGTTGGAATGGCTCTTAGTATCGCGTCGATCATCGTCATGGCGGAGATTCCTCACTGGAGCTTAGGCCTTGGCAGTGAGAATGCTGTCTGGGCATTGATCACTGTTGCAGTTGTATTTGAGTTCACAGTTGGTAAGTTGAACATTAAACCATTTATTAATCCCACTAGATTACTGCTAATACTGCTTACTTTTTTTTATTTCTAGAAAAATAATATCTGCACATTGCATAGTAAAACGCGTCTTAATTTTACTGATCGAGCGCATAGAATATCCAACTCTAAGTACCACTGTCAGTTTTTTATTCCTCACTTAAAGCAGGAGCTTTGCGGCTAATATATTTAATCTGTAAACGTACCTCTGCATGAAGAATTGTGGCTAATTCATACTGTTCATAACTGGTCTAGCTCTGCTACTGATACTGTTCATAACTGGTCTAACTCTGCTGCTGATACTGTTCATACAGGTGCAACACTGAGCAAGGGATTGAACAGAGGAATAGGGACTATTTTAGCTGGATTGGCAGCTTTGGGAGTGGACTATCTAGCAGGCCTGACTGGAGATGTCTCAAAGAGAATTATAATCTGCTTGGCAGTGTTCTTCTTTGGTATTACTCTCAACCCTTTATTTGCAAAAGAACTGAAAACCAACATATGCAAATGGCCATGAATCAGACTGGAAAAACAATGAATCAGAACTGTAAAAAGAGAGCCAGGAATCTACTAGGTAAGTTAGGGAAAGAAGCTTCTAGTTGATCTGATCAGGATAATATCTATTCTAGAAGTACTGATATCCAAAACCAAAGGCAGAAGAAAAGAGAAGGATCAGAGTTGATGGATCAGGTGGGTGGGAGAAAGGATACCACCAATTCTGTGTTGTAATTGTCAAGGGTAGCATGCTGGCACGCGGTAGGGCCCGTAACGGGTGCGGAACGGTACAAACGATACGGAGAAGATTAGCACGGCCTCTGCGCGAGTGACACAAAAGGATAGAGCCGCCAACATTCTAGTAGGCAGTCAGCTTTGAGTGCTGAACCTGTCACACTTTTGTGACTCTATATGACAGTAGTGCGCAAACAAAGGCAAAGCTGACATCCCAAATAGCCAAAATTAAGCTGGCAATTTCTCCTCTCTTCACGATACCATGATACCCCCATTTTGCATATTCTTTCTCTCCTCTTAATACCACCTCCTTGCAACATAAATCCACTAGCTAGTGTTGATGCTGACGCCCTTTCCCTTTTCTCGTCCTAAGTTAGAAGTAGTCACTATGCTTCTTGTACTCTATGTTCTAGCATCTTCTTCTCTTTTGTCTAAGATTTAATGTCTCCACTCCCCTTATGCCCCCACTTTATCTTTCTCTCTTTCTTTCTTTCTCTCTCTTTCGCGGCTTCGTACACCTTTTGTTTTTTTCCTTCCTTCCTTTTTGTGCCAATTTGGTGTTTTTTCATAGTTGGTGCAACTTTCTCAGAGATACGAGAGACACTTACAAAGCGGTTGCCTAGGATCTCCCTTTCATCTTCACAAACATCCTCATCCATGTAGATTGTGATATCAACATGGATGCAAAGGTAATTTGATCTCCATGTCTTGACATGCCACCTCACCTCTCATCCAAATCGTGATATCCACATGGATCCTCATGAGAGCTATAAGTTGATTCGATCTCCAGGTCCCTGTCTACTGGATCATCTATATCCTTTGTTCTTCACATTCTGTGGGGCCAAATCCAGCTGCACCACATAACCTTGTTGCTCCTCAAGACGTCTTCCATGCAACGCCCTTGGACGAATTTGTGAAATGTTGCAAACATGCATGTTCCCACTATGTAGGAAAATGACATCAACAAAGGCTAGGGAATAACTGTTTTCTCTAGCACAACTTCCTCATTTGTATCATTCTCCTTACAAGTGGTTATGCCCTTTTCAATATTCAATAATATTATTCTCCATTATAGAAAGGAATGTCACCATTACTAATTACTAGCCCGTGTGCCTATGTCTCACAAAATTGCACGACTCCTACAATAATGCAATATAGCTCGATGACTCACGATTTCGAAACAACTTAATTAAGAAAGGATCATACTACGTGATCACATAACGTAGTTATGTTGTGAGTATATCATTAAAAGATTAGATTGTTAATAGAGTTTATCTAAGAGGTTTCCACCGAAAACTCTTTGGGTGGGGTTTTTTTATTCTAAATAGAATGGTCTTGTTGAGCTCTTTCTTTAAGTCCCATAACCCTCTGGTCTCCATGGATGATAAGAGTCAATTCAATTCAATTTTTAATGTTATTAAATTTTCTATTACTAATGTTATCTTTCAATGGCAATTAGGAATTGCTGGAACCTTCATTCGGTTTGTTCCCAAAATCAAGGCCAAATATGAATATGGAGTCCTGGTCTTCATCCTTACCTTCAGCTTCATCGCAGTATCTGGACATAGTGAACCAAACACCTCCCCAGTCATGAAGAGGGCCGTAGCCAGATTATTCACAATTTTAGCTGGTTGTAGCGTTTGTTTAATCATGTGCACATTTATTATTCCTATATGGGCTGGTGACGAGTTCCATGAGTTGATTGCGGACAATTTTGACAAACTTGCTGACTCCCTAGAAGGTACTTAGCTAATAAGTTTATACAAATAGATGTGACATCTGAATATCACTATCCATATTATTACCCCATACTAAATCAATTGGTTTGTAGGTTGCATTAACTCATATGTAAATGCTGCACCAAAGGATATATGCAAAGATAAGAATGGGGTTGTTGATGATCCAACATACAAAAGTTACCAATCATTAGTAACTTCAAACCAGAAGGAAGATTCATTGGTATAGCACTCGATCATCTAAATGTTGCTCAACTAAAGATTCTCTTAACTAAACAAATAATAATATATGCTTTTTCTTATTCCTGTTCAGGCAAATTTTGCAAGTTGGGAGCCACCACATGGTCGATTTAAATTAGTTAAATACCCATGGAAATCATATCAAAAGGTGGGGGCAGCTCTTAGACATTGCGCATATACATCCATGGCATTACAAGGTTGCATATGTTCAGAATCACAGGTATTACTAAAACTTCATAGCACATTTGTCTGTGTTTCCTGTTTTACTATGGCCCTTATTAAAATATAAATTTTCTCATTTAGGCACCCCAAGAATTGCGACAAATTCTGAAGAAAGAAATTTTAGCAGTTGGTAAAGGAGTGGCTAAAGTACTCCATGAGCTTGGCGATAACATTCGCCACTTTCATCAATCTCGACCTATTGATGAATTGATGAAGGAATTAGATATATCAGCCGAAGAATTACAAGATGCTATCCATCGGCACTCATATATATTCCTCAATCCTGAGGTTTGGCTATTAGATGACGATCTCAAAGTGCCCTCAAGTACTGAACTATCCATCAGAGCATCATCTATGGATCACCGAAGAGCACCTTCTCAAATATTCATATCAAGGGCAAATTCATACTCACTTGTTACTTTTGCTACTTTACTAGTAGAAGTAGTTGCAAGGCTACAATATGTTGTAGAAGCAGTAACGCAACTGACAACCCTTGCGAAGTTTAAGAAACCACCTTTTATGAAGGTGGCGATATATGATGAAGAGAAACTCAATGCCAAAAGTGATAATAAAAAGTAAAATTGTAAATATCTGTGATATACATTATAGAAAAGCACATTGATTGTAAATAACCAATGTGTTAGACAAAAGAAAAAAGTAAAAAATGACTTCATTACGAAGCAAAAATTTGTCACCTACAAGTACAACAATAAATCTATCTTTTGCTTCTAAATAAGATGAAGAATGTATCTCTTCTCCTTCCCCTTTCCATCCTCCCCTCCCTCTCCCTTTTTTGGAGTTTCAGAATCAGTATACTGGTTGTAGGGGACATGCTCAGCTCGAATGGCACTGTCGGGCCAACTTGTCAACAGTAGTATTGGGTTCCGCCAAGGATGCCGAATCTCTTCTACAATGTTTGTCCTGCACATTGATCAAGTAGAGGCTTGGCTTAGCTCATGCACTATATCAACCGGCACCTCATATATGCTTTGATGTGGATGTCTTGGCTTACAACCTATCGACATGCAGCAGCATTTAGATGCCCTTGATATTTTCTGCCATGTCACTGATATGCGCGTCAATTTGGCGAAGACTAAGGTGCTTCTCATCTCGTCTTCGTGTCAGCCAAGGCCGCCCTCCTTTATATATCAAGGTTAAATGTGGAGGTTGTGCCCACCTACAAGTACCTGAAAGTGGAGTTCACTATTACCACATTTTGGGACACTTCTATCCGGCAACGAGTGGTGGCAGACTAGAAGGCACTATATGCAATGTAGAACAACAGTTATAAAGAAGAGGTTTACGACTAGACCCACCAGCCACATCTGTTTAGGGTCTTGATGGAGCTCGTTCTTCTATAAGGGGTGGAGGTGTGGGGACAAGCGGCATCGCTTGATATCTAGAATGACTTGGAGCAGGTACAGTAGCTCGGGCACTGGAAGTAAATTCCATGATCCCGTATGAGATACTTCTGTCATGGCCACGTGTCCGCAAAGCCTCAAAGCCTACTAGAAGGAGAAGCGTATTAATTGGCGCTCCAAATGGAATATGCAGGAGTACAAGTACAAACCGAGATCACAATTACCTGAAGAAGTATATCAATGCATGCTTCCTCAACGTCCTCGACAAGCTCTGGGATTGGAGCTTCGATAAAGACTGCATACTACAAAAGCCAGACCAATCCCATGATCGAGGGTGATCTACAATAGTACATGCAAACACATTTACCTCTGAAGAAGCACAGACTCATTGCGTTCGTTCACACCGGTGCTCATCCCCTCTAAATTGTGACAGGTAGATGGATCCATGAAGGGTGAGAGGACAAGCTCTGTCCGTGTTGCCAACTGAGAGTTATTGAAGATGAGTGCCACACTTCTCAGAACTGTCTCACACTTGGACCTGTTAGGGTGCGCGGCGCTATGCTGAGTTGGTCCCCTAACTAGCCACTCCATGCGATGTTGCACACGGCTTCAGTGATGCCATCGAGACTATATCTCCATGAGATGATGGACCTACGCACTCAGTACTGTCCTTCGACACTCCATTGACATATACCATTGTACAGTTTATTAGCGTTTACTACTGCTAAAGTATTCCCTCGAAATCCTTCGGGAGGAGCGGGGTTTGTTAGCATGAAAAGTAACACATCTACTGTGCTCTTTGTTTAAGTCCCTTAGGCCTATTCGTTTTCATGGACGGTAAAAACCCATGCAATCCAATTCTTATTATAGCAAAATCTTAGCCATTGGCCAAGATCATACTACAACATATGCCAAAAAATGCATAAGCTTGATCATCAACTTCTAATCCCTAATTTTAAAATACCCGACGAACAAAAATAACAAGAAAATCTACCCAAAGTATAAAATACACTATAGTGAGGCTAAGATTCGTGCACAAATAAAAATTGAATACTATGCTTGTATAAAACAACATGGTATTTAGAATTATCAAATTATACCATTGACCATAGGAGACAAAATAAGGATTGTACTCGTGTACAAATATGGCAAACTCGTATAAAATATGACGTTATCAACGTTCTATTTTCGGGAATTATATTTTGAAATGGGAGCGTACAAAAATCTAATGCTCCACCATATAAAAATACAATGGATGGCAAACTCGTATAAAATATGACAACTGCTTTTGGCAATTTACCCAAGTACTTGGACAGAGTTACAAGGCCAGGCTTTTCATCTAGCAGCAGGATGGTTGCTTTGGACTATCTGGAAAAGACGAAGATTGGTAATCTTCAAAGGTCTGGATGTGCCAGATAATCGTGTTCTCCAAGAAGCTCAAGGTTACATTGTAAAGTCGTATCATTGTTCTTCACTTGCCCCTCGCAAGAGGCGATTGATTTTTGAGGAGTTTTTGGATGTGCACTCTTATGCTTAGGCAGGTTGCTTCACTCGGTGGGTCTCCGCTTATCCGCTGAGATTTTATTCCTGTCTCTGCATTTATACTTGTATTTGACTCTTTGATTGAATAAAGTCTGACGTCCTTAAAAAAAAAATAAAAAAAATATGACTTTATAAATGTTCTATTTGAACTATATTTTAAAATGAGAGCGTATAAAAATCTAATGCGCCATCATATAAAAATACGGTGGACGCATATAAAATTTAATGTTATAAACTTTCTGCTCGGGAATTTGAACCCATAATCTTCCATTGACCAAACATCTTACCACCATAACAAGTATATCATGGTATATCTTATTTTATAATAATGCTTCAACTGTAACAACATACTTACAAATTGATCGGTAACAGTATCCTCGACGTTATGGACAAGTGCATTTTCTATGTTGTTTTTGTTGGCCTCTAGAATCTCTTACGCTTATACAATGGAGGCATTGCATACATTGCTCGAATTTGACGGTCTGCCCTTGATTTTCTAGGGACGGCAAAATAAATTTACACCTTTTGCGTGATAAGAAGTTCCTAAATTCAAGCCTTTCAAATGCAATAGAAAAAATTAAGATGACAGAAACCAGTTTTTTTTCCTCAAAAACATAGATAGATACATAGAACAAGGCATATTTCCATTATAGGTTCATGAAATACATAATGAAGTTCTTGCATCGATATTACTGAAACAAAATAGTAGTTTAAAGTTTAAAATCAATCACAAAAACTTATTCAAGTGGCATTCCTCTCCTTTGCTACGCTTCATACCAGTCCTCGTAACATGCTTGCCAATCTATGCTTTCAAATGGTTCATTCCACAATGATACATGCATTGTGGCGTCAAGTGTTTTTAAGTTCATGCTCAATCTTATAGCACTCTTAATAGCATTTTGACGAGAAAAACCTCTCTCGCAAGAGGCCGTGCTTCCAGGAATAACCATACAACATTGCCATAATTTCATCAATGCTGGAAAACTATCCCACCAACTATCACACATTCCATTTTCATCTCTACAAATAGTCCAAGCCACCACCATCCCTTTATTCTTGGCAGCCCTGAAAAGTGTCTCAATGAAGTCCTCCCTTTCACTCAAACATCTAGCCATGTCTACTTTTGAAGCAAACTTGGCAAGCAATTTTTCCAACCATTCTTTAGTCTTGTCATCCCTTACAACATCATCCACAGCATATGCAGACGGATTGAAGAATTTCATGGTATTTGGTTGGTTGGTTGATACTTGTAATGTAAATGCAATGCTTGGAATGAAATGATAAGAAATAAAAGATTTCTAATATCAATGGTTCGTTGGTATCTATAATGTATATTTTAAGTCCAGTTAAACAATGGGATGTATAGAGATATTATAATCAATAATAATATAAAAGTTTAAAAGTTATAAAGATATATAACAAGAAAAATTATGGGCATTTCTGTGTTCGTAACCTTTCAAATGACGAGTATGTCTTGTAGTTGCCCTTCTCTATGACAGGCAATTGCCCAAGTGCTATCCTTCGTTTGCCATACAAATTTTTTTTCACACCTGTTTTGACGGGCAAAAATCCCAAAAACTGGCATGAAAGTCGTCAAATTCGAACCATGATTGCATTGTTGTAGGGGATGCCGCATCTGCTTTCTCATTCGAATGGTTTACAATGCTTTTTTTTTTTGGGGGCTCCAAATTAATAAAAAAAATAAAACTAAAGTACCTGATACAACAAATTTTCCAATGCCCCATAAGAAATTATGGATATGCCAAGGAATATTCTCCTTCTACAACCCGTAGCTTTAAAGAAGACTCGTTCACAACAAAAGAACACACATTGAACGTCTAAAGCTGCCCTTGCGAATGCAACCCATTTACTTATTTCATTTTCTTTAGAAGAAACGAAGCATTTTTATTCTTTGATCTCTAGCCTGGCTTGTTTAGGGCATCCGATTTCCTTTGGACTATCTAGTAATGCAAAAGGATGTCATCACATGATTTAAAGGTTTGAAAAAGATCAACATATAAGGATCTAAATCAAACCATTGAACACAAACGCATCTAGTAATTTTTTGACTCATTCTTGCCACCAACATGATTTGCCCAATGAATGGACTTGTCACACCATAAGATACAGTTGTTCATCATCTGATCCATGATGGGAATCTTATTAAACACAACAAGATTATAAGACAAGTTCCAAAAAATAGGCTAGATGAGTTCAACCTCAAAAGAGGCTATATTTTCATTAAGAATAAAGGTAGACTACAAATATTGAGATTCTAAACTGAAGTTATTGGTGGTTATATAACAACCCTATTGAATCATCTCTTTGTCCTTCACAAGAAGGGTTCACAAGTAGGGATGTATATCCTTATACGTATCACATGTTATGCATCTAACAAGCCTACTAAATCAAGAGTATTACAGAGGGCATGTTTTCGTGAAGAGACGAAAAATCTATACACATAGGTAATAAAGGTAATAATAATAAGATAGGATATAAATCAAACTTGATGAAAGAAGTGGGTATATATATGCGTATGATAATATGATAATAAGAAAATACGAGGGGTAAATTTAGGGTTAGGGTTTCTGGAGCTAAGCCAGCAGATTACGGGCAAGAAGACCTTCCATGGTGACGCCGGGACCGAACGCTAAGATTAGTCCCCATTCTGGCTCAGGTAGATTTCCATTCTGGCCTTGTCTTTTCAAGCTAAGCTGGCGCATGTAATCCAATACGTATATGATAGTGCTTCCGTTGATATTGCCATAATCCGACAAGATCTGCCTGCTGCACTTAAGCTTGTCCGGCAGTAGAGCAAGCTTTTTTTCCACAGCATTTAGAATTGCAGGACCTCCAGGATGCACAGCCCAAAACAGGTCATCATAACTCAACCTTAATCCGCTTTTCTGAAGGATTTTCTGCACAAATCCTTCGATGTTATTCTCAATCAGCTGAGGAAGCTCTCTTCCAAGGCTAAAAATGATGCCGTCTTCGGTAAGGCGCCCATCAATGGTGCCTTCTGTTCCAGGTACGTAGCTTTGTCCTGCCCATCCTAGCTCAAAACAGGGTTTTTCTACCCCAGGAATGGGGTCTGATCCAAGCACCATGGCAGCTGCCCCATCTCCAAATAATGCAGCTCCAACCAGATCATAAGGTCGTTCTGGGTTGGGAGGGCGCCAGCCTATTATTGTAGTGTCACTAATCACTAGCAAGACCCTGCTTTTAGGGTTATTTTCTGCCAAATCTTTGGAGACCCTTAAACCAGCAGCACCTCCACAACAGCCCAGCATGTATAACATTACCCGGTTGATGTCTTCTCGAAGACCAATGTTCTTTGCCAGGTAAAGATCACCCCCTGGAAATCGAATTTCGCTTGATGATACATAGACTAGATGTGTGATGTCTGTGAGTGGTTGCCCCCATTCCTTGAGTGCCATGGTAGCTGCTCCTACTGCCAACTTTGTCACTGCTTCTCCCGATATTTCTAGTCTTTGCCTTATGCTTGGAGTTCCTGCAGTGTAAAATTCAGGATGTTTTTCTAGGATTTCCTTGGTCATCACCACATATCTAGTCTTCACTGTAGTAGTCTTACCTGTCAACAGAATTGATGATACTAATTAGTGTTTAAAGCTAATTAATTTAGAAAACATTATTCAGCTGTAAGGCTGTTTACAAACTTTCAACATTTCTTTTCATTGGTGAGGATCATTAGCATTGCACTAAAGTGCAAGGACTAGCTTAGATTATCAACCGATTAGAAGTGACAGTAAAAGTTTGAGATAATGGAAATGATTACTTCTGATCAAAAGAATTGTTTGGTCATGGAACTTGGAGACTTACACAATCTCTGTAATTTTTCTTTAAGAACAGCATTTTCGACTTTGGTATCCTTAAAGTATCCCTCCACTAGAAGCTCTTGTTTGACGAGTGTGTCTGGAAGAGCCTTGCCAAAGGCAAGGACTGTGGTTTTGCCAGGTCTGGCAGTCCTGCGGCTAGGACTGGAAATTTGATATTTAGAAACTCCATTTCCATTAGAAGCCTCATGGCACACGAGAGCCATAGCTGTAAGCCAGGGGGATGATTAGCTATGGAGGCACCTGAGATCTTGCAGATCACAAGTACGGCGCCTGATGTTCCCAGCCTAAGGCTAAATCTGGAAAGGAAGTTGATTTATCAAGAGAAAGTTTGGGTGGCAGGTGAGAGAGCTAACTGGCGTGTTTGAGAAAGGCACTAGTCGTGAACCACCCACCTTACATAAACTATTTGTGAGAATTATATTTAACCTCCTCCCTCCCACTTCTTTGGACACCCCTTATAGGTTGCTCCACTTAACTCAGTGCCTCTTCTTCCTTTTTATGTATTGTCTTTTTACTAAATTATTTCTTTGGTCAAACTAGAAATCCGCTCACTTTGTGTGCATATCCCTGTCAAATCCAGGAAGAAGAAACTGCCACTTGCATATCGTTATTGCAAAATGACGTTGAATCAGAAAGACCGATACTAAGAGTTGTATGTATCTACCAGGCTGAACTCTGCATATAAAGAACGTGGCAATGCCAACATGAAGTAAAAAAAATATTTAAAAGGTACATATTACTTTATACACGTCCCTTTTTGTTAAATTCATAAGATCGGTTCTTTCCAATCCTTATTGTAGTGTAATAATAAGTGGGGGCCGTAAATATCGGAGGCCGTCATGTTTAAACTATGGGTATATCCACAACTTATTTGGGACTCGTCATTTACCCATTTACCCACACCCATTTACCCACATCCTGACATGTTTAAACCACATCACAAGAAAAAAAATACATGGGGTTTTTGTGGACAGTGGATTTTTTTAGATTTAGGGCTGGCTTAACCACGACCACGTCCAATATTTATGGCATTGGAATAATAAGGCATTGGAATAATAGGGCTTCAATTTTGAGATTTTGCTTTATAAACTTTAGTTATGAAGATATAAGAAAAAGATCTGAAGTTATTTCATCTAGGGGAGGGTGTCCATGGCTGCGCACTTAAGCGTGAAATTAGAATTGCAATCACGTTAGCATTTCAATGACTATGCATATGAAATGGCATCATGCCCAACAAGATTGCCTATATAGAAAAGGAAATCACTTGCCAATCTAGCAATGCCACCTCAAGTTATAAGGTGTCAAAGTGGTGGGGGTACTGGTACTGGTACCACCAGGGCTGAGGCGGCAGCCCCTAGGATACCAGGGTGCCCATTGAAGGCTGCCATGATAGGCCATGAAGAAAGTTGAAGGACAAGCAATATTTTTTCTAAATAAATTTGATAAATATCTCTTAGCAACGATCTTGAATTTGACAACAATATTTAACAGTTATCAAAACGTTCTATAACTATATTGGCATAGTAAAACTGGAATTTACAAATCTGAAACATACTCAAGGTAACATACACAGAAATGTTTTATCATACTCAAAAGTTGAAGTAAGCGCATACTTGCATACTGTGAGCAGAGATAGCCATCTTATGACATCAGGTTCACAAGCCTAAAGAAGATATCCTGCATCAATTAGATATCTTGCATGTGCAAGAAGATCAGCCATGATTAATGCTAGGAGTAAATTCATGTTCTTCTATCATTGACCTGAAGTAACAACAACCTTCATCAACAAAGCCAGCATGGCTACATGTAGAAAGAATGCTAGTAAGACTCTATCATTTGGCTTAATGCACATTTTCTGCATGCCATTGAAGCATTCTTCAACCAAGCTAACATTGTCTGACCTCGTATAACTGCAAGCATTGCAACCCATGAAACCACATTCTTATTTAGAGACTCCTCAAATAACCATCTTGCCATGTCTGGTTTCCACACTTGGCATGCATATCAACAAGAGCAGTCATGACCACAATGCCAAACTGAATTCCATTTCTTATGATCTCATTATGAAAGAACCTTTTATGCCCTAACGCTCCCATGTCACCACGTGCCTTTTAAATACTCGAAAATGTCTGTCTCTGGTCTTAGACTTTTATGCTGCATTTCTTAAAAGTTCTAATGCACGGAGCCCATCTCCATGCCGAGTATAACCTACAATCAGTGCAGTCCAACACAAACATCTTAATTTTGCAGTCTATTAAATATATTTTGTGCCTTCTCAAGGTACCACGTTCAGAGTATATATTATCAACAAGGGGATCTAACTCAAGGCCACTATTAATGATCTGGCTCTCAACTAACATTCCATATTCAATTGCTCCCATGATGGCACATGCTTTAAAGATGCTTAAAAATGCTTCTAGGATGCTTAAAAATGTATTTCTGGCTTTAAACCTTCAAGCTGCATATTTTCGTAGAGAATCAAAGCAATTTGGCAATGCACATGTTGCACCTAACCTACAATGATTGCAGCCCATGACACTACATCGCACCTCTAAAATGCCAAACATTGTTCGTGCCAGGCTACCACATCTAGCATAGATGCCAATAAGTGTATTTCCAAGGAAAATGTCCAACTTAAGTCCTTTGCTAATTATACAGCTGTGTATCACCCTACCATGCCCTATCTGTGCTGCCACAAGCATTCAGTATAGTTAAAAACATAACCCTGTCTGGTTGCATCTAGCTGCAGTTTCTTATGAAGTTCTAGAGCAAGCTGGCAATACTCGTGTTGAATGTATGCTGCAATCATTGCACTCCATGAGACTGCATCCTGGTTTTGCATTTTTGCAACTACAAGATATATCTCCCATAAGCTCCCACATTTTGCATACATATTGATAATCTCATTCCCAACTACCGCGTAAGCTCAACTTCTGTATTATCATACTCAGGTGTGAAGGGCCATCTCATCTTTCTAGTAAACACAGTTTTAGCAGTAGTGATTTGCCATTTCAAACAGACATATTGATATGTAGAGGAACAGATGTGAGTGAAAACAGTTTTATGGCCCACAAGAAGAAGAAAACGCAAAAACATTTAACTTACCTATGCACGCGTTGTTCAAGTCTGATCTGCATCATCCGGCGAGGCTCCGATTAGCAAGATCGTTCGGTAGCAGTTGATGGTCTAAAGAAGAGCGTTCTGAAAACCTAGGAATAGTGTTCTCCTGCTGTTACAAATTCTTCTCGGCATTTTGTCGCATTCGCAAATGGAAGTTCACCACGTCGTAAATGGCACCTGCGCAGCCAACGACCACCCTCCCCTATCGTCAAAGCTGCTTATTAGTGATAGCTCTAAGGTCAAGCTTCTTCCTTTCCAGTCAAACTAGTTCGATTATAAAACACTTCATTATGCAATAAAAATGTACAGGTAATATAAAAGTGAAAGGTAACCAAAAAAGAAGGTGCTGCACACGAAGGGTTGCCCTCGGTGGACCGAGAATGTCATTTTGTGTGTCGGGCCTTATTAATGGTATAAACATGGGGTTCGTTGTGCCTGCGTGCGTTCAAGCCTGAGGCCAATCATGGCAACGTGGAGGTTTGCTACGATGTTTTTTTAGTTAAAAAACTTATGAGCCTTATATGCAAAACAAGTTACTAAGCTTCAATATCATGTGTATAAACTACATTGAATTGTCAAGGTCAAGCTATGGAAGAATCTTCCAATGCTACTCTCCATCTGCAGTGGTAAAGCGAGCGCCTCCGCTTGTTCTGTACAAAGGAATTGCAGGCACCTTTCAAAAAACATAACACATGTAGTAGAGAAGCATGTATGCTACCCCATAAATATAGAATGCAGGTTATGACAATGCTTAGAACATTTTATTTGCATTTTTGAGTTATTAATATACATGTCCTATGTTCATTGAGTGTGGTGGCACTTTGATGTAGTGCCCTAGGTTCAAGTCTTGTCAGAATGAAATGGCCTGAGTCGTGCTCATATATCCATAGGTCTTAAGGCATGCATTTACAAATAGTTTTTTGGGAAGAAGATATCCCATTATGTACTCTGTGGGTATGTTCAGCCATGGTGTCTGTATTGCAATATTGCCTTGCTAAGCTTTGAAATGACCTACAAGTTTGTGGTTGCTATGATAACACCAATAGGCAATGTGAAAACAGATGCAAGGACACATGCAAATAGCTGCGAAGGCACAATAACTGACTGCCATTATAAATTCATCCAAGATCGGCTTCCTGCCAGGTAATTTTGAAGACAATGCATTGGCAATGGCAAATAGAAGAAACAACGGCGGCTGTGGAGAACTAGCAAGAGCAATTATATTATGTTATTTCTAATACCTTTTGCCAGATCTTTGCAGTAGATGCATCAAATTAGAATAAAAATATACACTGTCAGTAGCTGAGAAACTTTGCTCCTCATCTGATGATTCAAACAAAATAAAGGACCAATTCGGAAAAACAACTGACAAACAAAAAACTCAAAAACAGAGAGGCCTCAAAACAAAGGAGTCATATGTGCCAAAAAATGACCATTTAAGGTAGTAGATCCAGCTCCATCGCGATATTATGTAGATTAAACTGTGGATTGAATGGTAAACCACTGATTGAGTGTAGAAGGGATTGATAACAAGGCTCCATGTAGCTGCATCTACTCCCTAATCACATCTAGTGCCGGTTTGAACAGGCCCTACAGGGCTCGACCTGCAACAGGCGCAATGGGCAAAATGACAGCTACATCCAGTTTAGGCCGATCGTGTAGAATATCCGCGAATATTTTGGCATATACCTGGCATATCTCGCATTCTCATATAAGCGAGGTCTTGCCCTTAGGGGCAACAAAAACAAAAATCATAAAGCATGAGCAATCAGACATAATGCTCAAAGGAGCTGCCACTAACCCTACATTCTAATCAAACCTACAATTGATCAAATGATGATTATGAAAACTAGCGTATAACCAAGTCATTTATTACTGTGCGTTCGATTTCATGACAAACTCGACTTGCTTATTTTATTTTCATGCACCTTAGCAAATCAAGTTCAATTTTCTGTTCAAACTTTCATTGTTCAATTGTTTGTCCAACTGGTTTATTTTATTTATTTGGGATCTGGCTATTTCATTGTTTCGTGCTATAAATGGAGGCAATCAATTGACTGCTTGTATATATACAAAGTATACATGGTCGAATAAAGAAATACGCATAACAACTCTACAATTGGAAGTAAGTCCATCCTTTGCCACGTCTAACGAATGCAACAGTTCTTGGAGACTTCCATTCCAAACGGAAGGAAAGGTCCATATGTTATACCAGTAGCTTTTCGTTTCAAGGCTTCTTAAATGGACTTTCCTGCATGCATGTCAAAAAAAAGTGTCAATAGGCAAAACTTTACCAATAATGATGCCAACCTACCTCATTCAGGCCTTCAAGCCTAATGATGATGCTGGTATTAGATGCACATTGCTGGAGGCATTGTATCAATAACTTGAAACTCTTAGACCTCAGTCGATTGAGGGGGTATGATAAAATGATATTTTGCACCTTATTGCAGCTGAAGAGGTAAAGAGAACATCTCAAGAAAGGGTGAAGGTGGCTAAGAGAAGGCGACACTAATTCCAAGATGTATTTTAGGGCATCTCAACAAAGAGAAATACGCAGCAGCAATGTCATCATTGATATTGCTTAATCGCCAGATTCTTCATCTTCTTCCAGATATTAAATAACTTACATTTGATCATTTCGCTCAGGTCTTCCAGGAGAAAATAATCAGGGCAGTGATGTGATGGAAGAAATTGTGCTCAACAAGATTTCATGTAAGGTGTCAGAGGATAAGATGCAAGAGTTACATCAACTGCTCACTAAGAAGGATCTCTAGGAGGCATGTCGCGCAGTGGCTCCTCATGAATGCCCTAGTCTATATGGGATTCCTATAGATTTCTTCGAGGTATACTAAGAATGACTGGAGACATAATATTGCAAACATACAAGGATTTGCTATGGGCAAAGGCTCTAGATTGTAGACATAATACTGGTGGTTGCTACTTAAAAGCTCCTATTTTTATCTCTGCTTGGCATCGATTACATTACTATCCTCTGTATAGAAGAAAATTGTGAAGGCTTTATCTTTCAAACTTCAATCAATGCTGATGGATTCTATCAATAATATGCAATCTGGTTTTATCCTAGAGATACACATTCTTAACAATGTTGCTGCCTTTGAGTTTGAAGGTATTCAAGCACGTAAAACTGGTCAGAACATAGTTTACCTCAAGTTTGACTTTACTAAATCCTATGATAAGATCCAATGGGGTTTCTTGAAGAAGACGATGATGAACTTTGGTTGTGGGAAGAGTTTTACGATTGGGTAATGAAAGTCCTTACTTTCACTAGAGCCACAGTACTTTGTTATGGCGAGTCCTCCTTGATCTCCAGTGTTGGCCATGGATTTTGTCAAGGTTGCCCATTGGCTCCTTACCTGCTCGCCATTATGGTAGAAGCACTCTCTCAATTTCTGATCTCTATTGTGCAAAATGGCATCATAGAGAGTTTGAGAATGGAGGATACAAGTTGAAAATCAGTATGCAGATGATTTTTTTCCTTTTTTACAAGCAGACGAGGAGAATGTGATAAACACAAAAGAGCTTTTGGATACGTTTTCCATTGCTTCAAGTTGACTTATGATCATAGGGTCTCTTATGTGGCACTGTTATTTGAATGGGCAGTTGGCACCATGAAGTTGTTCCATGACCAATTCTGTATCAAGGAGCGGAATGGCGATGTAATCCGAAGCTTGACCCTTCCAACTTTGTGTCATGTTACAAGCTTCTGACAATTGAGGATGAGTTGCCTTTTTTGGATAGTTAAAGGTTCCAAGAGATAATTGGGGTCACATTTGGAAGTGGGTAGGGAATCCAATTTTACCTCCTAAGACCCGCACTTTATTGCTGCAAATTGTGCACTCATCATTAAGGGTCAACACTTGGTTTCACATGGTAAATCATCAGCCATTTGTGTCCAATGTGTGGCGTCCGCACTGAGATCCCGGAGCACTGCCTGTTTCTATGTCCAGACAGGTAGTCTATCTGCAATCAGCTCCAAGGATTATTCCATACCACACTTAACAGTCAAGAGGTTCTTTTGGACATATATCCTATTAGGTGGCCATTTGTAAAAAAGTTAGCTTTTCATCTGTGTAAGCCGTGGTTGCTATGACTCATCTGCAAGAGACGATGCATGAAAGTCTTCAGGAATGCGGAGTTGCAATGCGAGGCTATGATTCATCAGTTGAGGTATACACTATATATGTCTTACCAGGCATTCACTTATGATGTTCCACATTGTAGATAGTCAAGATGTATTCATTCCGTGAGGTGGGACTTTGAGTGTGATGATGAAACACATGAGTTATCATCCAACTATGGTTGCTTGGACTGGTGTTCTCTTATATCATTCTTCATGTACTGTGTTTTCTATGTTATCCTTCAAAAGAGAAAAAGATCAAGTTTTGATTGTGGTTTAATGCCTTGAAGCTTTCTTAGAAAGCAGACATCTAGGTATTGCTTTAGGCTAGTGAACTCTATGTTGTTGTTTTCTTCTATATATGCATGCTCTTGCACAGTTCCTCTCTTCTGTGTTTCTCCTTCTAGTAGGCTTAAAAAAGATGTGGACCCATGCCGTTATGTATGCAAGTTTTAGAAGTCAAGTGTCCCCCATGTTCACCATCTTTTGACAATAGAGTATGTGGTGTTATATATCATCGCGCGGAAGGGGGGTTTTTGTTTTTGTTTTTTTTTGTGGTTGGGGGTAATAGAACACAAAATTTACTTCTAAATTTTGAATTCTTTGCAATTGTCGGCCATCATCTCAGCATAATAAAGGAATAATTATAAAAGGATGATGTATGAAGAAAGGATTATAAAAGGTCGTAATGGTTCCACAATGTCTTTTAAAAAATCATAGGACTCTTCTTCTTCATCTTCTTATCATAATAAACATTGCCATAATAAAATGACATTACAAATCAACAATTAGACTATTCGCCACAATTTAGTGTTGTTAAAGTACTTGATGTACTTCCAGATGCCAAAAAGGCATGCAAATTCAAAAAATATATGAATGAAATAAAAAAAATACACTATAATTAATATTAGGCCTAGTGATGAAGACCTTTTTTAGCTCGTTACTTCAATTATGAAACTATATTGCTATTGTTTTTTAATCTGTTGCCTCTAACATACTAATTAAACTTATGTACGTCATCTATAGGAAATGGACCATTGATTGATTATTTCTCTAGTATTTAAATTCTTTAAAAGAAAATGAAGAACTTGTGTTAATATAGGACTCAAGAGTTCTAATGCACTAAATTGCAACAAATCAAATTAGTGCAACAATGAAGACACTTTATATCGCATAATTACTTGTATAGTCGATGAACAAAATTTAGCACGACTATTTCTTTGATAATCGAATAGGTTAATTGAGCATGATGTCTTTTGATGCCATCCTTGATAAAGGAATGACAGGACATCTAGAATTACTAAATAAAGTAAGCATTTGGTTAACGTGGGATTCTAGACTTCTCGCAAGTTAAATCAACACATCAAATTAAAGCAATAACTTACCTTACCGTCAAGCAACTACTTCATCATTAGGACAAGTTATGTGACATTTGGTTGATATGAGATGACTTATCTTACTTCGGCTTAGCTCAGCTTGACAGATGTGGCAGTAGCCTCAACTCATGGACCAAATACAATGTGGCAATATACGTTATGGACATTATGGATGTGGCAAGTTCAATGTCTTGCGCCTATCCTTTGTGATCAGGTATAGACTATTCATTCTGAGGGAGGGATGACAACCACATGTATGATCGTGCCTATTGTGAAATGGACACAATTGTTATAGTTACTAGAGACCTTGGTCCCAGACATAATGGCCTATATGTGGGAACAAATATTGCTTTAATATAGACATTAGAGTCAGAGTTACCGCTCAGAAGCGTTGTGTATAAAGGAGAGAGTGAAGACATTTGGAAGGGAACATGTTGAGGTGGGAGTACAGACATCTCCGCATTCTCTAGTGGACCAGGCGCCAAAATATCAAGCTAGAGAACAGGAGCATGCCCCCTCAGTATCTGCTGCTACCAAGTCTCTGAACTTGCGTATCATAAGGGGTTACAGAGGCAGAGACTACTGCCCTTTCAGATGTGGATGAGGGTTTGCATTTCTTAACTGACTCATGCATGTGAAGGTTGCTAGAGTTCTCTGCTACTTGGATGGAAGCGGCAAGACCTAATCATCCTCAACATCTGTTGGTTCAGTTTCAAGATGCTCTCAACCGTCAACATATTCTTCAGCATGGCAACCATCTCAAGGGTCTAGTTTCTTAATACAGGAGGACTCTCCCCTCTTCAATCGTGCAACCGTCAAAAGGAGCTCTGCAAGATGAAGGTAGTCTGCCTTTACAAGAAATGGGTGGTGTACAGGGAGGCACAGCAATCATTCTAGATCAATGGCCTTCCAATCGTTGAATTGGCTATGTCTAGATAATTTAAATAGTACAAAATTACCATTAGTATTAGCATTGGCTTTTTTTGTACTTTTGGGCTTCCTGTTCCTTTCGATATTTGGTTCCCATGGCCCAATTTCGTCTCCGTGGGCATTAAAAACCTATATATTTATCTATTTATCTATGTAATGGGCTTTAACTCTCTATGATTTTATCCCATACTCCACAAACTGATACAATAATAGAAAAACTCGACACTTGAAAACAAAACTCAAGAGAATAACTACAGCTCTTCAATCTTTAGAAGGCTGATAACCACCCAACCGGGCCAGGCTTTCTACAAGAATCGTTTCTTGTATGTAGCAACCACAACCAAGAGTCCTAAGTTTTATAAGGCGGACTGTATTAACACTAACTATTGCAGACGCAGGAGTTCTTAGCACACAGCCGGATTTCTGAGTTCTTAAGAGAAGGAAACGGTTGTATTTATAAGACCAGGTTACCCTATTTTCGGGATGGACCTTTTCTGATCATAAATATCAAGCAAAAAGGTGGATACTATCTAATAACAGGGATTCGGGTTAAAATATCTAGGATTAATCCTGTGGCTGGACCGGATCGACCCTTTTCCTTTGGATCCGGGACTTTCCTGCTGGTCTGATATGTTTTGGGGCCAATTTCGGTTGAAGGAGTCGCGGGCCGTTATCAGCCACGCCCCTTTTAACGTTAAAATGAACAATGGGTTCCTTTAATATTTTTGGTACCTATCTATACCCAAATGCAATGTTATAAAATAGAACCTTTAACAACAATTTCTAGCCTTAGGAATATTAACTCATGTTGCGTGGTGCCTGAGCCGCTCCCCCAAGCCGGCATTGAGCCGTAACAATCCTTCCCTTCCCGAGGTTAAACGTTCGCGTTAACCTCGAGGGAAAAAATCGTTTATCCTATTTCTGTTAAGGATATTTATCTCTATAACTTCAGTTCCTTTAGAAGTTATAGTTCCCTCATTTCAGTTCAGTTAGAAATGACCTCAATTCCATTAGAAGATTTTTACTCCCTTTTCAGTTAGGGTTGGCCTCAGTTCATTTAGAGGACTTAATCTCTTTACAGTCGTTAGTAAAGAATTTAGCAATTCTATGCATATCAATATCTAGATATTTTATCAATAAAACAATTGCAATAAGAATATGGAATTCCAAATATAAAGTTTTGTAGGTTTGAACTTTGCATATTATTCTTGCAAAGTTCTTTCGTATTCGTCCACCAAGGAACCGTATTCTTTTAGTTGAATCTTAGAATACCATACCGCATTGGTGGACGAATGAAATTTAAATTTCACGAGATACCTTCGATAAGAGGAACTTCTAGTCTCCTTATCTTGATGTGTCAATATTTTCTCCGGTTCCAGCATCTCTTCATCATCTTTAATGTTGGGAGGTTCTGATTGTTCCATTCTCTGCAAAATCTCAGGAGAAATTTCACTTCCCTTATAGGTTTCAGTATTTCCACATTAAAAACTGGGTGCAAGTTAGTCCATTTCCCATATAAATGTAAACGATAAGCATTCTCACCGACCTTGTCGTCAACTTGGAATGGACCATAATACCTAGGTGCCAGTTTTACATACCGATTACCCATCTTCCGTAGACGCTTCTTTGGAAGATGAATCCAAACCCATTGATCTTTTTTGTAAACAATCCTTTTTCGTTTCTTTGCAAGTTTGGAAGCCATCAATTCCTGACTTTTCTGGATTCGCGCTTTTACCTCTCGCAAGATATCTGCAAAGTCTGTAGTGGCTTCATCGGAAGCAGGTACTTCTCCACCTAGTTTCGCAATTGGAGATTCCAAAGAATACCTATATACTACTTCAAAAGGAGTTCTTTGGGTAACTGAGTGCGCCGTGTTATTATAGGCAAACTACAATAGGTAAAGATATTCTTCCCACTGGCTTTTCCTTTCAGCAACATAAGATCTCAACATATCTTCAATAACTCGATTAACAACCTCAGACTGACCATCCGTTTGTGGATGATATGCAGTGGAAAACTTTAAAGTCGTGCCTAAGTTTTTCATAAGTCCACCCCAAAATTTGCTACAGAATAGGGGATCCCTATCTGTTATGATTGCATCTGGCATCCCATGGACCTTAAATATTTCCTTTAAGAAAATCTTGCTTGCTTGCGGAGCAGTCATGCTAGATTTACAAGGAATAAAATGAGCCTGTTTAGACAACCTGTCTACTGCTGTCCAAATTTGATCATTCTTGTGGATAGTCTTTGGTAACCCTTGAATAAAATCCATGGTGATATGCTTCCATGGTTTTTCTGGAATAGGCAAAGGCTGTACTAATCCGGCAGGCTTACCAGTAGAGGCTTTTGTTTGTTGGCAAGTAAGACACGCTTCGACATATTTTCTTACGTCTCTTTCAAGCTTTGGCCAAAAGAAACGTCTTTTAACAGTTGCCAAAGTAGTTTGAATTCCTCTATGAGCAGAATATGGAGGTTCATGACATTCCTGTATAACCTTCAACCTGTATGCTTGCGTAACACAAGTACGATTTCGATAGAATAATAATCCATTATGGATTCTATACTCTGCCAAAAGATCTCTTCCATCCTTTTATACCTGTGCATATGGAATAGCAAAGGGGTCGTTCACATATTCTTCTTTTATTGGTTCCAAGTCAACAAATTCTGCTACAATTATAGCTTGAATATTTATCCGGCTTAATGCATCTGCAACCTGGTTCTCCTTCCCAGGCTTGTATTCAAGCTGCATCCCTTCAAAATCTTTTATAGTGTCAATGAGCTTTAATTGCCGCGCATTGATAATATCCTGTGTTTGTATATGTTTCAAGCTTTGCTGATCGAAACGAGCTACAAACTTGGATCCCATAAGATAATGCCTCCACTTCTTAAGTGCATGAACTAAGGCAATCAATTCCTTTTCATAAGTGCTATACTTTTTCTCTAAGGGTTTGAGCATTCGGCTGACATAAGCTAATGGATGTCCATCTTGCATCAGTACTGCACCAATAGCATTTCCACTTGCATCGGAACAAACTGTAAAAGGCTTGTTCCAGTCAGGCAGCACTAACACTGGTTCAATTGCCATATTCTCTTTTAAAATTCGGAAAGCTTCCTCGGCTTCCGGATTCCAAACAAAGGGGGTATCTTTCGTTAAAAACCTGCTAAGAGGAAGGGTTATTTTTGCAAAATCCTTCACAAATCTTCGATAGTAACTGCATAACTGCACAAAAGACCGTAAGTCCTTGAGATTTTCAGGTCGAGGCCAATCAATAATAACCCTAATCTTTTCGGGATCCATCCGTATGCCTTCTTTGGATATGATATGACCTAAATATCCAACTTCTTGCATAAAGAACCTGCTTTTGGACTCATTAACAAACAACTTATTTTGCCTCAGAAGGTCAAAAACCTGTTGAAGATGTTGCTTGTGCTCCTCAATAGTTCTACTATATATAAGTATATCGTCAAAGAAGACTACAACACTTTTCCCTAAGACGGGTGCTAGAACTCTCCCCATAAGACGGCAAAAGGTTGCCGGAGCATTGGTCAGACCAAAAGGCATTACACGGAACTCATAATGACCAAAAGTTGTTCTGAACGCCGTTTTTCCAATGTCTTCTTCCCTAATTAGGATTTGATGATATCCTGATTTCAAATCAATTTTGCTAAATATGCAGGCACCTCGTAATTCATCAAATAAATCGTCAGCCCTGGGTACTGGAAATTTATCTTTAACAGTCAGCTTATTGAGAGCTCTATAATCCACGCACATCCTATATCCCTTATCTTTCTTTTTGATTACTATAACTGGTGCGCCAAAAGGTGAACAGCTTGGCCGTATTAGCTGTCGTTCTAACATCTCTGTTATCTGTTTCTCAAGCTCTAATTTCTCAAAATGGCTGACTCTATAAGGCGCCCTGTTTGGAGGTTTAGCGTTTTCTTGCAACTGTATGGCATGATCCTCTGGACGATGAGGAGGCAGATCTAAAGTTTCCTCATCTTTGAAGAGATCGTCGAATTGTCTCAGAAAACTGTACAACTCGAGAGGCACCTGTGATGGCGGATCAGAGTTTCTCAAGTAAATAAAGTATGATTCAGCTTCACCCTGTATTAACTTCTTAGCTTCAGAGTATGTCAGTAGGGGTTCAGCTTGAGATGTGGAATCTGTATACAGCTTCAAGGGTTGCCCTTCAACCACTATAGTTACTGTCTTTTCCCTGTAATTAGGTCGGGCATCATACTGTTCCCGCCATCCAATTCCTAATATTACATCCATAGTCCCTAGGGGGGCCATAATCAAAACTCTTTCTTCGGAATACTGCCCTATTTGGATGGGAGCTACCACATATTTATCACACTGATTCCTAGGACCTTTCAAACCCTGCACAACTGTGATTTTCATTCAAATCACAAACAGGTAATCCTAATTTGTACACCAAGTCCTGTGAGATAAAGTCATGTGTTGAACCATCATCAAGTAAAACAGTCACATCTTGACCTTTTACTGAACCTTTCATCTTAAACAACCATGCTTCTGAAGACCCTGTATCGTCTTCTGACAAATTCTTTAGGTATGCAATTTGCAGTCTCCCTTTTTCCTGCTCAATGGCTGCAAGCTTTCCTTTATTTCTTTCCTCTCCTTCCCTGGAAGTTTCAGGTCTATCTTCCACATGGTGAGATTGAGCAACTTGCCTTTCCTTAGGCAGCGGCTCTTTAAACTGTACTTTCTTTGTATTTTTATCTGCCGGAGCTGTATTCTTCGGGCAGTTGGATTGATAATGCGGACCCCCGCAATTATAACATCCAGTCTTTGGCCCTTTACTCTATTCCTGTTTGGTCTTCTGTCCATTATTAGAGCGTTTTCCATTCCTCCCGTTAAATCTGGTCTTACGCTCTTCACGGCCTCTTTTATTTTTCTTATCTCTTCTATTTTCAAATTTTTCACGCTTTGGTCTTTTCTGCTCACGAGAAGGCGCTCCTTCCCATATAACTAACTTACGAGCCTTGGGGTTCAACTTTCGTTCTGCAACTCCTGCTTTCTTAATTGCATCCTCCATGTTGACTGGCTCAATAAGATCTAACTCTGCAAATATGTCCTCCCTTAACCCATTCACAAACTTCCTTAAGAGTTCGTGTTCACCCAAGTTCCTAACTTGTGAACCTACATGACTAAATTTCATGTAATATTCGGACACTGTTTCACCATCATCCTGCTTAACAAGGTCCCATTCTTTTTGCAATATCCTGTAATAATTTGCAGGCAAATAATGGGCTTCAAATGCACTACGAAAAACTGCCCATGAGTTAACCTCAGGCTGCATCAATCTGCGACCTTGCCACCAAACTTGAGCTTGTTCATCTAAATATGTGTCCATGGCTTGCAGTTTTTCTTGTTCGGTCGCGTTAACTCTCTCAAAGAACTTTTCCCATATCCCTAGGAAGCTTATTACTTGCATTGGCTTAACGGACGCTCCGCCAGTAAAGTATGGCAGATCAACTTTTTCCAACCATTTAGGAGCTTTATCCCTTTTAGTTGGCGTATCAGTTTCAGTAGTTTTCAAAGGCTCTGGGTTGCCAGTCTCTGGCGGCAGATTTTCAGGTGGTGGTGGATGAACAGGTGGAGGGTCTCTGGGTAATGGAGGTGGCTGGGCATTACTGGGAAGAAAACCATAAAGTAGAGCAATCTGCTCTAATTTGTACTGGTAATCCTCTGGGGATGTAGGCTGTGGCAGTGCTATCTGGGTAGCAATGAAATCAGCAGTTCTTAACGCCTGCTGGTATTGCTCTTCAGAGATATTGTAACGGTGTGCCATCGTCACAGGTCTAAGAGCGGACTGCTCTGATACCAAATTGATACAATAATAGAAAAACTCGACACTTGAAAACAAAACTCAAGAGAATAACTACAGCTCTTCAATCTTTAGAAGGCTGATAACCACCCAACCGGGCCAGGCTTTCTACAAGAATCGTTTCTTGTATGTAGCAACCACAACCAAGAGTCCTAAGTTTTATAAGGCGGACTGTATTAACACTAACTATTGCAGACGCAAAAGTTCTTAGCACACAGCCGGATTTCTGAGTTCTTAAGAGAAGGAAACGGTTGTATTTATAAGACCAGGTTACCCTATTTTCGGGATGGACCTTTTCTGATCATAAATATCAAGCAAAAAGGCGGATACTATCTAATAACAGGGATTCGCGTTAAAATATCTAAGATTAATCCTGTGGCTGGACCGGATCGACCCCTTTCCTTTGGATCCGGGAGTTTCCTGCTGGTCTGATACGTTTTGGGGCCAATTTCGGTTGAAGGGGTCGCGGGCCGTTATCAGCCACGCCCCTTTTAACTTTAAAATGAACAATGGGTTCCTTTAATATTTTTGGTACCTATCTATACCCAAATGCAATGTTATAAAATAGAACCTTTAACAACAATTTCTAGCCTTAGGAATATCAACTCATGTTGCGTGGTGCATGAGCTGCTCCCCCAAGCCGGCATTGAGCCATAACACAAACTTCCATCGATTTGTATATTTCCTCCCCTCCTTGGATGCTTACCCTCAAACATGTGAAAACCAATCTACATGTAAAAACCACCATATTAGAATTGAGCCTTAAGATTTGATACCAAATGTTAACATAAACTCATTGTGCTAATAAACAAGCCAAAGGTTATATTTGTATTGGGTCCTAACCTTTCAAATATTTTATCTCATACGTTACCCCTTGCCACCACACACACACACGCGCGCGCACACGCGCACACACGCACATGCACACGCACACGTTTGGTTACTAGATCTGTTTTTTTATTTTTATTTCTTTCAAAGGTATTGTATGCTTTTATTATAAATAGCATAATATACAATGTACAAAAAGAGTTCCCCGGAGGGATGGGTAAAAAAACTTATTGCCTACAATATACGTTTTGGATCTGCACTATGTGTACCAATGGGATTACCTGCTCTTCTTCTTTACACGTGGATATTATAGGGCAATGTCACCTTCTTCTCCCAAAAGGAAGGTACTATAGGGTGGGCATATCCCATTTCCACATGTCCATGAACTAAGGGGTCCAAGACATTCAATTATTAAGAATACGATCCTTGCTATTAACTCCATCTGTAAGGATTAACTACATCCAACCATGACACTTGAAGTAGCTATAGAATCTCTGTAATTTGGAAATTCTATCTGATTCCTTGTTATACATGCCATATTCCTATGATGGGACAGTGCCATTAAAGCCACTTCCTTATTTTGAAGAAGTTCTTTAACTTAGCCACTGAAATAGCATGTTCCCCTAATGCCATGTCATATCGATGTTTCCATATTATTCAAAGTACCACATTCACCATGGAGGCAGTGATGATGCACTATCATTTAATATAAATGGACCGAACGAGCCAGCTCTAGCCCTAAAATCGGGAAAACCCAGCACCAGGACTCTAAAATTATAGAACAGAAAAAAGAAATGCATTAGAGATTCTTTTGCCTGGCATCCTAGAGCACAAATATCATCAGTCAAAATCCCTTTATAACAATCTCTCTTTAGTACTTAGTCGCTCTTGAAGGGCAGTCCACCTGAAGAATTGAAATTTCATAGAGCAGATAGACCTCCATTAAATAGATAAAAGAATTAGCAATCATCATACTTACCCCTAGTCTAGCCTCTACTGCTAGTGGGGTTTTAATACATTGAGCACAATAAACACTGGCCACGCCATATTTTTCTTTTCCTACAGACCACCAAGCTTCCCTAGGATAGGCCATTCTCGAGAATTATCTGACATTTTCCAAAATCTCTTGCAAATGCCTTTCTGTCTCCTTCCTCTAACCTTTCAAGAAATCCATCTACTGTTCTCCCATAGATGCTGCACCCAATTCGACCCTAGGTATCGATGGTTTACCTTCGAACTTATATTGACCAAGCCAATACTTCACAAATAAGATAGCTGCAGATGAATTACCTTATAGTACGTGCTAAACAATTTTTTTTTGCAAGTGGAAGTGCAAGTGCATGTGCCTATGTAGAAAGGGTCTTTACAACCCAGTCCACCATCTCTCTTATCCCTGCATAATTCGCCATGCCATTTTTGCCATTTCTCTTCAAATGAGCTTCCTAATAATGACTAGTATCTAATTGTATATTCCTTTCTAAGCAACCATCACTGATGAGAAGACAATGGGAGGCCACAAAAATCAGTTAGCAACATTGACTCTACCAAACACTGATAATCCTTTAGCAAACCACAATCCAACTTTATTACTGAGACTCTCTAAAACTGGGGACCATAGATCTCCTCTCCAATTGTCTATATTGTGCTTGGAATATATCCTATAAGTTGGTCTATAGTAAAGAAGACCGTCATATATTTGTGTAAGGGATGGCTTCTATCAATTGTTTGGAAGACGCACAGAGAACTTGTTTTTTTCCAGAACTACAGATATTCCTCCATGATCTTAATTTCTCTGAGATCCAAACTTAGTAAGCAAGCTCATGTTATGACTAATCAACGGTTGGGCCAACAATTGTGGAATAATTTCTTTAGTCATTTGTGATGTAGAAATTTTATAATTATGCTATGTGATTAACTCCACATAATCGTTATTGATATGTGGATGCATTGATATCACATAGAACAAAGGTGTATCCACAAATTTGTTTCGCATGGGGGAAAAAAAGGTCATAGACCCTTCATATTATCTGAGAGAGATAGTGGTAGACCCAGGAATTTAATTGTCTCGTATTGTTATAA
The DNA here is from genome assembly GCA_021234155.1 of Isoetes taiwanensis. NCBI lineage: Eukaryota > Viridiplantae > Streptophyta > Lycopodiopsida > Isoetales > Isoetaceae > Isoetes > Isoetes taiwanensis. The sequence continues at coordinate 7,634,777 of JAJEKV010000023.1, forward strand.
CTAGAAAACCAAGTCCTTTGGATCAATAGCTTCATCCAATGCCTAAAATATAGAACATTTGTTGGCATTGAGCTCAATACTAGAGATACTTTTAAATGCAACTAAAATTTTATGAGAATGGGTAACTACTATCATTATACCTGAGGAACATGAAGTTATTGCCCGCAGACTGCATGAAGTAAGCTTCTCATCTTGAACTGGAAGAGACAGTCCCGACATAGCTCTTGCTACTACTTTGAGGTTCACAATTTTTCTAAGAAGACTAGCCATAATCATGAAGAGGTAAGGATTAGCGAACACCCTTGCCTTCCTTTCCTAAGATAAAAGAGCCTTGAAGGCTCAACATTAACTAGCACAGAGGAGGAGGCAAACTTGTTCATACCCATAGAGAGATTGATGAACTCACTTTGAAATCTCAAATATTTTATTTATCTCTTGCAAACCCTCCCATCCATGGGAGACATAGGCCTTGTAGAAGTCCATCTTCATGAGAACACGATTTTGAAGTTCTACAACAATGTAATACTAGCTGTTAGATAATTATCAAGGATATATCTTCCAGGTAGGAACACCGATTGTTCTTTGCCAATGACCCTATTTAGTATAGGCTTCAAGCGAGCAATTGGAAATACCTTTTATTATGATGTTGTACAAAACATTGGTCAAAGCAATAGGCTTCCATTCTTCTAGCAAAGAAGGTTTAGGCACCTTAGGTATAAAGGTGATGAACCCTGCAGCCAAGTGGAGTGCAGTGTAGAAGAAGACCAGACACCTCTAACCGCCTTCACAAAGTGGGGCCCGAGGATATCTTTGGATTCTATATAAAATTCAGGAGGGAAACCACCAGGATAAATGGACTTACCTGAGGCCAAAGATCTGATTTTTTATATTAGTAATAGTTTGTCATGTTGGGGAACTATCCCCTTGCTCTATTTCCATTACCATCTTGTCCTATTTTACTCTATTGGATATGATGTCTTGCCATGCCCTGTGATGTCCCCTTCAACTATACGATGTCCTAATCATATAAATGTTGGACATTCCCTCATGTCGACCTCCATGGTCGGCCTCAAACCATCCATAATATGTCATCCTCTTGTTGATGCTCAAGGGGTGACATTGAAGCATGAACATGTCTTGCCCCGTCTTCCTCGGGGTTGTCCTAGCTGCAGAAGTGTGTAAACAGAAGCATATTGCAAATAGCAAGTAATGTAATGTAATGTAAACGTAATGTAAACGTAATGTAATGTAATGATATGTGACGTAATGTAATATTGTCATGCCCTTGAAGGTCATGGAGCGACAAAGATACAACATTTTTCACATTTTCATGACCAGTGAACGGTGTGATTCTACAGCTCTAAAATAGTGACCAAGCATCATAGAGTCCTTCTCAAGTAGTGATAGAAAATAATTAGCCTATATACCCATCAAGAAGAGTGGGGTACCATAATCCAACATATCGCACACATGGTGGAGATCCTACACCATGTACTATACATGTTATATAAATTAGTCACGGTTTGAATGGCTCTATCATGCCACCCTATCAACAGTAGTGTGGGATTGCGCCAGGAATGTCCAATGTCTCCTATGCTATTTGGACTATATATTGATCAAACTAGAGGAATAGCCCTCTCATTACATCATTAGGCAGTTGACATACGCAGATGATGTGGACATGCTAGGCCACACTCCAGCAAGTATGCAGCAGCATCTAGAAGCATTGAGCACTTTCTGTCAGAACATTGAAACGCAAGTCAGCTTGGCAAAGACCAAGGTACTTATATCATCTTCTAGATAGCATAGATAGCTTCGCTTCACTTATCATAGTCAAAACATAGAGGTAGTATGAATATACAAATATCTTGAAGTAGAGTTCATTACCACCATATACTGGGACATCAGTATCAAACAACGAGTGACGACATGTTGAAAGGCACTCTATGCCATGTAGAACAATTGCCACAAAATGGAGCTCTACGATTAGTCTCATCGAGATGGAGCTAGTCCTTTTATATGGAGTTGAAGTATGAGGGTCAATGATACCCTCGCCACTTAGTGAGATTTAGAATGGGTCTAGAAAGCCTTTCTGACTCGGGCTCTCAAAGGCAAATCCACGATTTCACACCCAATGGATTCTTACTTCTACAGCATCTTGCCAGGGAACGCACATGCCTTTCGAATCTGGCCTACACATTGACCATAGGTCCACGACATCTTAAAGTTTGTTGGGAGGAGAAACATGCATATTGATTATTCTCCAGATGAAAATATTCAAGTATTTTCAGGGAAAAACTTTAGTAGTAATAGGCCTACTAATGAACTGTACATTTGTGCATGTCAATGTGATGGTCGAGGCTACAATTGAGCATCCATATCCATTATCTCCTGGATGTAGAAGATGTAGCAATTGGTTAGATATAACCAACCCACCATATATGCCCGTATAGCTTAGAATGTTGGGCATTACTAAAGTGTGTGGCTCTCATCTTCAATAAGCCCCAACTAACAGCATTTGACAGGCCGTATTTTCTCGCTCTTCCTAGGTCTATCTTCCTATCCCACTTCTGTGGTGGTGGCTCCTATGCAAATGGACGGTATGGCTCTACACTTTTTTATGGGCAAATGTATTAATAAGTATTACTACGGACCCCTGGCAAGTGTAGGATTAATCTAGTTTTTGTAGTTGGATGTCTTAACTAATTCCAAAGCATTGTCATATCAAATCTTACTTAGAAAACAGGCATTTAGATATTGTTTGAGGCAATTGTGGTCCTTATTATTATGCACTAGTATGCATGCCCCATCCTGCATATTCACTCTGGAGAACGAGATGGCTCGTTTCTCCTTCCAACTGGCTTTAAGGGTTTGTGGATCCATGGTCATTATGTAGGCGATGTTCAGAAGGCGGGAGTCTACGAAAGTGTGAGATTAATTTGTCCTTTGTAATTTCTAGTCTTAATCATATCCTTGAAGGAGATGAACGCATCTATTAGGGTGTATCCCCATTACAACACTCGCCTTGATTTCTAAGTTCGCTCTGCCATCTAAAATGAAGGCACAAAACAACACCCATTTCCAATGATCTTTAGATTTTTTGACCTCAAAAGTCATAATAGAATAGAATAGAATAGACAACAAAAGAAGATTCTTCACCAGCACAAGACCAAACGATCTTAGCAAAACGACAAACCCAGTTGTGAAATGGGCGATCTGGAAATCTCTGATCATTTTCAAAGAACTTGAAGGTTCAGTTGCCATAACGCTAGCACGGATCAGGTCCGGCCGAGAAAATGTGAACGATTTTTTTCCATCCCATTTTGCCACATGGCAAAACAAGGCCCTAAAACATGCTAATGAGGATATGCCCTTATGAACTATTTGTAAATTGGCTCCAAACGTTTAGAAGTCTAAGGTGGCATGGGAAAAATATTTGCGCATTTGTTTAGATAGTGGCTTGAGGTGTTGAATGTAGGGCTCGGCACCGCTCCTTGGCGTTAAATTTGTTGTTAGCCAATCCTTGCAAATAGTCTCTAGGTCATGGTTTCAGGATATTGCAATCACTGTTAAATTGTCTTGTATTTGGTTGACATGGAGAGTAATTATCATAGCTTTTATTCTTTCATTTGCGCCCCTATCTGAGGATAACTTCTCTTCTTCAAGGACTTCTATAGCTTGGGATGGAATTGGATATTACTATCTATCAAGAGTACCCCTTTCTTGTGGCTTTCCTTGATGCATCAACTGTCATATATGCCTTTGGCTGCTTCTATTCACCCATGTACTCAGTGTTGTTGGATGGTAGAGGGTGTGTTGGATTTGCAAGCATGATATATAAAAATGCAAATCATCGAGAATTGGAACATGCAAATGAGATCGTGAGCTATGTGGAAACAAGATATGTTTGTGAAATGGAAGTGATTGAAGATGAATACCACGCTTCAAATTTATCCAGCATTTGCAACTAGCAAAGCAAAATATGTCAGTTTAATTTCAGTAACTACATTTGCTTTTGCAGACGAATGTAGTGGTGGTACTAGCATCTTATATCATGGAGATTCTCTTTTTTTTTTTTTTTTTTTTTTTTTGAAGGACGTGAGACTCTTTTAATTGACAAGAACAAAGGCGCAATACACGATGCACAGACCTCTTTTTTATCATCAGCTAGAGATGCGCAACGATAAGCTTTAGTGATCCTCTACTGAGCACAATGAAGAAGCTGCTGATCAGAGATGTGTGCACCTTGGAAAATACACAAACGTCGCCTCTGCCAGATAGACCACAAAATCCAACTCGAAGCAAGATGAAATGCCCGCTTACGCAAGTTCGGCCAAACATGGGGATAAAGTGCAAGTAGGATCTCCTGGCTAGTGAGAGACATACTAAAAAGAGTGAACAACCATGCCCAAGCAAGCCGTAGATGATCGCACAAGAAGAAGCAGTGTTCAATAGTTTCAACACGTTGGCCACAGAGAGGGTTACAATCTGAGACACTAGGGTTCATCTTGTGACCAAATATGTCCACCAAGAACACATTGGTATGTACATATTCATCAATAGGCATGTTACTATAAAGATTTTTCTCTCGAAAACCCTTCAACGGGGGGTTTTAATTATGTTGTGCTCTTTTTGTATTGAATCCCATAAACCTTCTTGAACATTAGAGTTCTGCAATTGTTCTTGCACGTCTGGTTTTAATTTTGGAATTGCAAAAAGGGCGTGGGCGTCCATTTTTTGCAAAGGCCCTCTTCTGGTTTTTTCCTAGCCCTACCGTTGTAACGGCTGAATTCTTAGGCGACAGAGGCATGACCGTTGTGTGGTGGACCAACGCATGGAGATCTGCAGCGGCTCTGCAGATAGTTTTCGGATTTGCTCCAGTGGGTGTTTCCATGTTTTCCACTTCTAGAAGAGGAGGGCAGCAATGGCAGAGAGCGCCTCATCAAGACGGGCTCATGTAGGTAGGATCTGTGCTTCATATTTTTGCATGTCTGCTTCGGTTTTTTGCTCGGACGAGGAAGGACGCCCGGCTGAGAGTAGCTCAGCTGCTGCATCCAGGTCGATTAGGCTAGACTGTGGCACAATTTTTCACAGAAGCAGCTTTGCTGATTGCCATCTGAGCCTTTGTTTCTTTGAAAATCTGAGAGGAGGATGGGAAGGTGGAGAACCGTGTTCTTGGACATGCTCGTGGAAGGAGATGCGGGCTTGAGCGGGATGCTGCTCTGAAGTTTTTGGAGCAGGATGGAAAGCAACCAAAAAGGCAAAGGCGAAGAGAAATGAAGAATTGTGTTGTACTGCAGAGGCAAAACATCCTTCTTCATGCACGCCGCTTTCATCATGGCATGAAACAGAGGATTGCTACCTTGGGCTACACGCTTACAAGAATGCTCTCAAGTCGTGTTTACACACTGTCAATGGCACTTAAATTATGAATAGGCTGCTTCATAGCTAAGAAGATGTAACGAAGAAGCTGGGTTATGAATGGATGTAAATTATGAATAGGGTGCTATGTGCATATATGGGAATGGAAAGCTATGTACATATATGAGAAGCCATGTATATACTGTCTATTGAATGTGGATTATGATTGTCTGTTATTGGCTACTTGCATGTGCACAATACACGTTGCTCCTTGATTTCATTCAATGACACGTGTACGGCTTACAATTTAAGCAAGGTCTATGGTTTGTTGTGTGGCTCACGTAATTTTTTTTTATGAACCCATTAGAGTTAAAAAAACCCAATAAAAGAACAATTCCAATGCGAAATGATTAGAAAGAATGGGCAAAGTTAAGTATTGTGCATGCATCTCATACACCAAGTAGTCTTAAATAGATATAGAAACTATAGAAACTGCTTGTTTTCTTCTTCTTTTTCGTTCTTTGATCGAAGAACGATGAACAACATGGAAATGGGGTTGCAAATTCTGTATAGGATTGAACCCGGTGCTACCACTTGGCACATCCTATAATTCCGAATGGAAAGAGGGAAGCAGATTCCGGGCACAACAAAGTTACAAGCTATAGCCAGTTAATATTGAACCCACAAATCCGAAAGCATCATAGCAAAATAAATCAAGAAGAGAATGAGAAAGGACAAAAAGGGTAACAATGTGTTCTCTAGAGCAAACCAAATCAGTAGCAACCTGGTAAACAAAACTCTGCAAACTCAAAAACTCTTAAACTCTGCAAACTCTCAAAAATTCTCAAGTTTGGGCTGCCCAAACCTGACAGCCCAAGCTTCTCCAGCCTGAGTCAGCTTCCTGCAGTCCGGCTCTCTCCTAACCGAGTTTAAAGCAGCAAATAGCTTCCGATTTGCTGCCAAGGTCAGCCTAAAAGAAGCACAGAAAGCAGATTTGCTCTATAAAAACATCTTAGAGCGAAAATATAGCACTGAATGGAAGATCTGGAAGGGTAAAAACCTGCATGCGAGAAAAAATAGCACAAGATGACAAAAAAAAGGAGCAGGGGGATGAGGAAGCGAATCCTAAGTTTCTAACCTCTTGCCATAGCCATCCTAAGCTCCATCATCGCCCAATGCTATAGCCGCCCACTGCCGAACCTCTATTAAAGAAAATAGGGATCAAAACGCAGAAAAATAGGGATCAGACACAATAGGGCCATAGCCAATATCGCCATAGCCGCAGCTCTGCCTTTCACAGAAAAATGGCGGAGAAAATGGGGGCAAATTTGCTCCCCATTTTCATGTTGTGGGGGTGTGGACATAGGTCCCATATTCTAGTGCTCCCGGCTGCTGCCGGTCCTGGGCCCCACCCGTCCACACTGAAATGTGGTCCCATGTCCATGCCCCCATATGTAATGCCACCTAGCACAACAATTATATAATTTAGTGATCCCATGGACTAAAAATTTTAAAATTACAAGAAATTTATTGCGGCGGCTAAGGCCTTAGCCGCCGCGAACATTTCTCTTTACTAACTTGGTGTCAGTCCTATACCTAAGTATTATGGAGCATATTTCAAGATGAAAATATTGAATTCAAACTGTAATTGCAAAAGAAAGATGTGATTGAACGGCCTAAATTTGTATTCCATGGCTTCAAAAACAAAGATTAATAAAAAAAAAAAAACAACATTATTTGCATTACACTGTACGAGCGAGATAGTAAAGAATATTCAAATTGCATTGCTCAAAGGTGCTTTGTTGGTGTCATTTTGGAAGGATAAATGTATATACACACCCAAATTTTATATTAAATGTTGTCAATGAAAGTGGATATTGATGTTGTAAAAGAAAGTGGAGGTAATTGGCATCTCCATTGAATTCGTAGCAGCTACATGGAGCGTAATCGCTCTTATGCAACTGGCAATAAAGAAAACTGGCAATGTTTCTTTCTGTCTTGCATGATGAGATGATTTGTTTTCCATAGCTGTAGACCATTGCTACCATTTTCGAACGGATTAATCTGCCAAAATGTGGATCTGAACGTATTTCTCATCAAGATAGATAGTTGTTGCCTCCAAAAAGTATAACATTTACTTCTAATTTATGGATCAAATACTTACCTCGGGGATCAAAAACAAATTAAAAGGAACTCCTGCTGAAGATTCAGTACGCTGCTTCTGTCAAGCTAAGGGTTTAGGCCATAGCTTTAGCCAAACAAAAAGAACAAACGCCTAAATGTTCTGATTAGAAACAGAGCAAAACTTCGAGCTCCAATAAAGATAAAACTAAATTCCTGCAAGAAATGAAGGCATCGGATCGGATTTCTTGGTCCTTGCCATTGGCAGATTTGCAAGCTGGGAAGGTGGACGGGAATAAAAAATGACACTTCTTAGAAAAAGAAAGAGAGGCAGTACTTCTTACCCCTTATTGCATCTTTTGCTTCATTTTTCTTCTGGTCCCCTGCGACAACAGACCATGCGGGCCTCTGGTTAAAACCCCACCATAGCTAGGCCAACTATCTTCATCGCCGGAATCAGCTCTCTCAAATGCGTCCAAAGCCTGGAAGAGTGCGATAATAGTTGCAGAAGCGGTGTTTTCGAAAGAAGATTTCGGATCTTGAACAGATTTTCCTTGATTTTCGAAAGAAGATTTTTAGATCTATGATTTTCTTTGAACAGTTTGAACAGCTATGGCAGCTATAGTTTCTTGGTTTTCCTGATTTTTTGCCCGATGACGCACGAATCATTGGGTATATTCTTGTTGATTCTTCCCAATGAGAACTACAACTTGTGATACAACCCCAAACAAAATGGCAGTGGTACCAGGGACACATATTGCAAAAAGGACAGTCGAGATTCCCATATATGAATATGTGATACTATTGCCCAAGTTCATGGCGGAAGTGTTGAGAAGACTCCACAAGTGTCATATGTCGCCTCCCAACACGTAAGAAGGCATTAACTAACTTGACCAAGGTTGATTATTGAATGGCAAGATCTGAAGTCTCAAACATGATTAACTAACTTGACGGACAAGATTGATTATTGAATGCCAGGATCTCAAGTCTCAAACATGTCCTATAGAATTGCATCTTGTTTATCTTTCTCAAATTCTTACCTTAGTAGTTTAAATGTGACAGTTAAAATATATGCAAGGCACTTTTGAGGCCATTGATTGTCACTTCTTCCAAGTCTCTCTGTCTTTTGTCATTGTGTCTTTTGTCATTGAATCGGACGGCGAAGATGATAAAAGCATGAACTACAATGTGCATGCAAGAACAAAGCAGCTATTGCCTTTGATTCTAGATGTATGTGTGGGCAAGAGGCAGCTAATGTCTTTGGTTCTACCAAGCCTATGCTTGCAATTTGCCTTCCATCACTAATCTTGACAATGGAGGGTAACCTCATCCCAAAGCTCCAGCCAGGAGTGAGCCCTAAAGCTATTTCGCACTATAAGTATGCAATTCTTAGACCTGAAAATGCAGGTTTCCTGACTTATTTTTCTATCCTTTTCACATGATCTAATGCTCAGACCAAGACGTTGTAACACCACCTTGTGCTCTTACATCTTAAACTTTCTTCATTGACTGACAGTTCTGATCATACCCATTGTGATGATTTGTTAGAAGAAATAAAGGCTTCATACGCATTTGAGATCACTTTAATATGCAGAAAAATAGATTTTTACCTCATCAAGTCCTCTTTGCTTTTCAGTGCTTGATCCCCGATTGATTGCACAGACATCATGCTGCAGCAATGACAACCTTAGATGAGCATCCAAGTGGCCCGGAAGACTAGCAAACTTTTTTGGCACATGCGGAGTTTCCGCGACATACTAGTGGGGCCGCCAACTAGTGAAGGAATACAAGGACATAGAGTTGTTCCAGAGATTTCATTATTGTTTCTGCTTAAGGGGGAACAAGCCAATTAAAGTAATTACTTTATCTGTCCCTAAAGCTTTCAGTTGTAACATCTCTGAGATCCCTTCAATTGCATGTCCTTAACATAAGTTTCATCTGTATAGAGCGTGCCGCATTTCCCAGGATGTGATGCCTTTGAGATAGACCTTGTCTTCAGCATCCGCTGAAGGGTTATAAAGACGCTCCTATAAGTCATAATTGTTTCTGCCATGTTGGCACACAATGGCTCTCCTTTTCCCTCTTGATGCTGGACTGAAGTTCCTGATGAAGGGCAAGTAGTCCTAACTTACCACCTTCCTCGTTAATCAGTTGATCGCAGTATCAACATCTTCTTGGCCTGTTAGGAAGACCAAAACATTTTCTGGATACTCTTCTTTGTTAGTCAAAGTCTGGTAGTATTTGAACCCTTAAGCAGATCTTAATGCAAACAAGACAGAATGCATGCTTTCGGGTAATTATGTTGCTTTGCTCCTGTAGCACCCAAACCACTAACTGCTTCAATGGAATATACCTGACAGTTTATAAGTTGCATAAACATGTTCAGCTGAACAGTTCCACAAAGCTTTCTTTGCAATACGCATCTCCGCATATGCTCCATCACTTATGGAAACCTTTCAAACACAAAATAATTAGTAAGTAGATGGATACCAATTGAGTCCTGAAACCTGCTTTTGTAATAGCAACAATTTTGATGACAGTATGCATAATGGGCTACGTTCGGAATGCTAAGCTTGTTACAAACCACAATAAATTTATAAAACACTACACAAAAGTTACGCAGAAAGGAATATGGGCAACATTTATTGTTGTTTATCCATAAAAAAAGAATTACAGTAACAAATAAACACATGACAGGTGTTATTTCATACCTTTGGCACTAAGAGCCCATGTTCAGGCTAACGATTCAAACAAATAAACAACCTAGACTTCATACCCACAACCTGGCAAAAGTAAGAAAACCAGTGTGACCCCTTGTTTCTGGGTAAGGTTTGGCAATAATAGTCTGTTGACCAGCTGCAGACTTGCTTGTTCTTAACCTTTTGTTTTGCTTTTGTGATGCCTCTTGCTTTTGTGATGCCTCCTCCGCATGATTGATTCTAGACTCGTCCGCAGACCCACTTACCACTACAGCTCCATTTTTTGTGGACTCAACATCCATATCCATTGCAAGCTGGGTGCCGGCATTAGCATCATCTTCAAATGATATCTTTCCACCTGCTACCAGGCATTGCTTTTTATGAGGAGGAGAAGGGACAGTCATATCATTAGCATTTGCGGATGGATCACTGCTCAATATACTCTGTTTGAGATAATCTTGATGGACCTCGTATGATCTTAAAAGGACCTCAAAAGTACGAATATCTGCACAAGAAAGACAATAAGGAAGATTCAACCATAGCCTGGATGTCATTTATGGACAATTTTAGTACGTTTTTGGGAATGGTATGACTTATGGCATAATAAAATATCCACTGTAAAAACTCAATGTGTCATACCTACAAAATGGAACTTTCTAAAAGTTTCACAGGTACGTTGAACTTGTTCTATGCAGGGAGAAAATGAACAACAGACCCCATTAGCACGAACAGTTTTTGCCACCGAAGGGACTGCAAGCCATGGCTGTGGAAGATCTAGAAATGCTGCATCCACCTTTCCTGCAAGGTCTTCAGGGAACCCCTTGTCCTGTATATCACGTATAGACACTGTCACAAGGCTGCTCAATTCATTCTGTTGAAAATCATCCCTGCCCAACATGAACAAGAAATTTAGTTTAAAAGGAAGACAGTAACACATCAAACAATACAAGTTGAATTTGCAATGACTCAGTTTAGGCTTAAAAAAAATCACTCAAGCACCCCTTGATTAACAACTTAAGTCTGATGGCTACACAAACATGACAGAGTGGCCCCTTATCAAATCTAGAACTTTGGATTTAAACCCTCGGTAGTTGGTCAATTCCAACAATCCATAACGTAGTCTTTGTTTTCAAACTAAATGGCATCTTTGGATGATAAAAACATGTTACATGTGTTGAAAAAAGTAAAAGGTCAATATGCTCAACACTTGAGAACTACAAAGTAAGTTTATCTAGCCTGTTATTGTGGATTAAAAAAAAGGATTTCCATACCTGGTCCAAGAATATCAAAATTTGATTCCTTTTCTCAAAAACAGACACAGAACTCTCAAAAGTACCTAAATTTGAACTAAGATTTATAGCTACTGGCGTTGTGCATCACTATGTTAGACTCTCAATATTGTAGGCAAGCGCATATTCACGGTTATTTAAATATTTCCAGGAAAGAAAATTATATGTACCTAGCTGCATTTGCACGAAGCTCATGAAACTCGAAGGTATGAACATGACCAGTGGGTGAGACAGCTCGTGCAAGAGAAGTTGTAAGAGACCCGCTGCCAGTGCCAGATTCGATAACCACGCTACCAGGCCTGATCTCCAATGCCGCAATGACAACACTGATATCTGCAATGTACAAAATCTGGGTTCGATGGCTCAATACCTGGGTCCAAAGTTCCGGTGTGGGTGACAATAAATAAACAAAACCTGCTCCTTTTTTACCGACTACCCTGCTTCCATAAGGTCTACCCAGCCAATCATCGTGAGAAAATGTTCCATATCTGTTCTGAAGCTCATCTCCTTTACGGACCTTAACTGCCTTCATACGATCATGGCGTTCATATACAATAACCAAGTCGCCATCTTCTATAGTCTGCTTTCTTCTCAACATCCTCCAAATATTTTCAGCGGCGCTTTGCTTCAAACCCTAATGTGGGATATGTTGCTAGGTGCAGAAAGGATTATAAACAGGTGCTCAAGCACTATCTATGTTAGTTTGCATCATTCTCTATGTTTTTTTTGTGTTTCCCGTAGGGGGCAACGCTCTTGGGAGTGACTTAGAGAAGGCCTTGATTTGATTTGAATATAATATCCCATGAAATATTTTAAATAGGCGGTTGCGATTGTCTGGGATTTGTTAGGGTTTTTGTGACATTTGTGACAGTTAGACGGCAGAGATTTTCTTTGGCAGACAACGAAAGGTAGATATGCATTCCCCAATTTCTTGCAGTGACAGGGCAGAGGCAAGGCAAGGGCAAGGGCACCGACAAGGAATCGCATTGGTAAGCTGTATACAAGCAGCTATTTCGGCTCCAAGAAACTCAGAAAGCAAACATGTGCTCTTGATTTTCCACCCTCTTCCTGCAAATCCCTAAGAATTGTCTGGATTTAAATCCAACTCTGGAATTTGCATTTCCTTGCGCCCTTCTTTCATGGTTATGTCCTTGCTTAACATGCAGAGCATGGAAAAGAGCAAATTCAAAATGGGTCACAGGGATTCAACCCAAATCCGACGTGACTCATAGTAATTGAATTAAAATCTGACATAAACAGGGGATAAAAACTGAAATCCAGCCTATGATAGAGCACAGGAACCAAAAATAACGGAGATTGTGGAGTTTGGATTGAAATTTGGGATGAGACAATGGGTGAAACACTTTTGGGGCTCAAATCTGACAATAGGCATAGATTTGAAACAGAGATTTGGATCAAATCCAGCAAGGATTCAGATAGAGTGAAGGGGGAAAGCAGAGTGATTTCAGGAGAAGATGGAAGCATCGGCATGGGAATCGCTTGTTCTATCCCTGCTTTTGATCAATCCATCTGTTTCCATAGAACATCCAGAGATTTTGGAGCCTTATTTACTTGAACCGGCCTGGTTTTCATGTTACTGGCCAGGGTAATCTTGGCCCCAAAATGAGGAACGTACCTCTCAAACAAACATAGGCCCCCATTTCTAAATGTCTTATATCGGTTTTACTTACCATGGCCACTGGACCCCTATTAGATTGTCGGAATTTGGCATCCCAGTCTTAGACTCTGTAATCCAAGCTCTAATCGACAATAAAACCCATACCAATACTTTCCCATTTTGCATCAAGAACATCCAAAGGTTGCAATTCGTTCGCAATCTTCTGGCGAGAAGCTTTCACTTTCTGACAGGGTAGACATCTGGCCTCCTTCTTTAAGTCGGCCAAAATAACTGCTTGCTAACCTTGCAAAGAGTTTTCTGAATGTCAGGGTGACCTGATACTGGACTATCATGAGCTTCCTTCATAATTTGCTGCTTAAGCTCTGTATTATATGGTATGCACAACCGATTATGATAGAACAAATTCGAGGATCCCATCTTATAAGGATTCTTTCTTACACCTTGCTCTAGTGCTGCTAGTATGGATCGGTAATAAGGATCCTCTTGGACCAACTGACTTAGATTGCTATCCCACTGCATGATAGCAATATGAACTGCAGCACAATATGATCATCGAAACAACGCATCTGCAATTGCGTTATCCTTGTTAGGCTGATACATTATAGTGAAAACATACTCTTGCAATAGTTGCATCCATCGCTTTTGGCGATTGTTTAGCTAAGGCTGCATCATAAAGTACTTAAGACTTTGATGATTGGTCTTGAGGAGAAATTTCTTACCCAAAAGTTAATGCCTCCATAATTTCAAAGCGTGCACAACTGCAAGCATTTCCTAATTCCGTTCAGCTGGATTGAGCTTCTTTTATGCATATGCACATACATAGCCATCTTGCAATAGAGCACATCCAATACCAATGCCTAAGGCATCATTTACCACACAAAAGTCCCTCCATACATGGAATCTTTAAAATAGATGCATGCGTCAATGCATCTTCTAAAATTTGGAAACTTTGTTTACATACCTCAGACCATTGGAATGCTAGATCGTTTTGAAGTAGGGTGGTCAACAGAGCTCCTTTTTTGGAAAATTGCTTAATAAACTTGCGATAATATCCAGCTAATTCTATAAATGCCCTGATCTCCCTTACATATTGAGGTTGTGGCCATTCCTATATAGCTTTTACCTTTTTAGGGTCCGACTGAATTCTTTTGTTTGAGACAACATGGCCCAAATAGATCAACTGCTCTTGAGCAAAACTGCATTTGGAAAACTTACCATAAAGCTTATTTTGCCTCAAAATATTCAAAATTGAGTGCCAATTGCTCAACATGCTCTTCGAATGTTTTAGAATAAATTAGAATATCGTCGATGCATAAATTGATCAAGGCTGAGCTTGAAGAACATCATTCACGAGCCTCATAAAAGTGGCTGGTGCATTGGTAAGTCCAAATGGCATTACCACAAACTCATAATGTCCATACCTCGTGCGAAAAGCAGTCTTAAGAATATTCTCTTTCTTAATCCTAATCTGATGGTAACCAGATCACAAATCAACCTTTGAAAAGAATTTGCTACCACTTAATTGGTCAAATAAATCATCCACTCTGGGTAAGGCATAATCATTCTTGATAGTTACCTGATTTAGCAGCCTATAGTCAATACGTAAGCGCAAACCCCCATCCTCCTTCTTTACAAATAAGACAGGAGCTCCAAATGGAGGTGTGATAGGCCTAATAAATCCTTGTTCCACCAATTCTTCAAGTTACTTCTTGAGTTCTGCCACTACCACATTAAAACGATAAGGAGGCCGCGAAGTGGTGCAGATCCTGGAAGCAACTCAATATCATGATTTACCTCACGAAAGGGAGGTAATTCTGTTACACAAGGCCCCCAAAATTGAACCAATATGATTTTTTTGTTATGGTTTGGTGGTTGAAACCAAATCCATTAATCAGTACATGTTAGTGGGTTCAAAAGTTTACAAACCATGTCTGGTTATCTAATATGGTTCATCAACATATTTTTCTAAAGTGATAAATCGACATTATTTTGTGACATGGTATTGAAACATGGCAATTTTAATTCATTCTGATAACAACTTAAACTATATGATATGTATTTTGTTCTATATATCAAGTTTAGTAGACTGGTATTTGGTCACATTTATTTTCTTTAATATATTGACATGGTATTTTTAAGCACACAATTATCATGATAATTACAATGATTAATCACCAATACACAACGTGGTAAACGATCTTGGTTTAAATATGCTAATATGACTTTTTTTAGCCTATTTTTCTCCATGGTGCTAAAACAAAATTATTTTACTTAGTTTTTCTAACAACTTAAAATGTCTATTACAAACTAATGCTTAGTACTTCAAGTTTAATAGAATGGTATTTGATCGCATCTCCCTTCTTAAGTATGAATCGATAAATTATTCAGTTATTTTGTAGCAACTAATGGACAACATATAACGTGGCAAACTGACATCGTTTAAATTTATTAATACTTAAATTTGTTAATACAAGTTTTTTTCTAGGATCTCAAATAGTTAATCAATACATTAATCAATATGATTTTAAAACTGTGTGCGTATGCCTAAATATCAAATCAATATCAATATCAATAAAAACCTTCTTGGTATCACTGGTATTTTCATGCGATGCTTAAAAACTAAAATCTCAATTATCATACTTTGCTAGTAAGGAAAGAAAGCAAACCCAATACTTAAATCTTTAGAAAAGCCACTCTAGAGTGCAGAATTGAATTGCACAATTGGGAGAACTATGGGGTTTGAACCACAAAACCATTTTACATGTTTACATCGTTAAATGCTCATGATCTGATAGGTGGTTGGACATCAGGGTAGCTCCAGCATACAACAGAGCATGCAAGCAAAGGCAAAAGGCCATTGCAGCAAAGCCCCCAGGATTTGGGTTTTTGTGGACTTTGTGTCTGACCAAAGTGGGAACATATGCTAGAAAAAGCTGTGCAACTATAAGGAGCTCTGCAAATCGGCATTTCAGGAGATCTATTGTCTGAAGATCCACTGAAGCAATTACTATCTGCAAAGTGTGCACAAGAGGGGCAGGTGGAGTGGACTCCCAAGTAGCCGAGGTGAATGAGCTTTCGCGATCATGGCAGACCACAAAAAGATCAATCCCTAACAACTTACTATTGCGTCAGTGCAATGTGACCTTGCCATTACCATCCTACGCCATGACATTGCTGCCTGGATGAGCATAAAAATGCTCGTGGCTGTGCCATTCCCACCTAAGATTGTGTCAGCAGCTGCCAGCCTTGGTGTCGCATTGCTTCGTCACCGAAAATTGATTGAGCCTCCAACTTCTATGCAGGATGAGGCAGGATCATATTCTTGATGAAAATTTTATGATGTGTTAATTGTATTGGCCTTCGGGCACTCTAATATTTTGTAGCCATAATTGGTAAACTAACTTTC
Source organism: Isoetes taiwanensis (assembly GCA_021234155.1). Classification (NCBI taxonomy): domain Eukaryota; kingdom Viridiplantae; phylum Streptophyta; class Lycopodiopsida; order Isoetales; family Isoetaceae; genus Isoetes; species Isoetes taiwanensis. The sequence continues at coordinate 7,651,292 of JAJEKV010000023.1, forward strand.
CCTATATAAAATAAATTTGATTTAACACTGAGTTCTTTAGAATCCTTTAAGTTATGGGTGATGCTTGTGTATGTTAAATCATTTTTGATTGATTCATACACATTGCCCATCTATAACCGTCCTTCTCTTTGTTTTAGACGGAATACAAAACCCTCCCTGGCCCAGTGGAACATGGGTGGTTGACTTCCGAACAAGAAATTCATATGAAGCGTCAGATGGCCGAACTCCAAGCATATGTATTGCAAAAAAACCCTCCGCCTATGGTCCTGAAGTATGGTCCCGAGGTGCCTACGGCTGAAGTTAATTAAATGTCACCGCATGCTGCTGCTACACCAACACGTTCCAAGCGTGCCCGTAGCTCTTCTTCAACTGATTCTAGTTCAGATTGTTCAGACTCCTCAAACTCCTACGACTCCTCAGCTTCACAGGAGGACCATGCCAAGCCCCGCAAGAAGGACTACCAAAAGACAATTGACTCTGCAATCACCAGCATTTGGAAGAATCGCAAACTTATGCAATTCTCAGGGAAGTCCAGGTCTGGCGTTGACGCGTAGTTATGGCTCGATGAAATGCATGAGTTTGGTAAGTCATGTGGTATAACTGAAAAAGATATTGGTAAAGTGGCGACCACCAATCTTACAGGCTCCGCACGAATTTGGTGGAAGGGATATGCTAGGTCTCACGGTCTAACTAGGAGCAAATGCATGTTCAAAATATTCGCAAAGGCATTTAAGTCCCATTATGTTCCAAGGGTACATCAATGTCAGTAGATACAGACTTTCTACCACTTGGAACAGAGGAGCATGTCCGTTCAAGCCTATACAGATGAGTTTATGCATCTGTGACTATATATCTCAGGTATCACAGAACGTCGTGCGGTTGAAGGATACATTGAGGGGTTATCTTTAACCCTTAGGAATATGGTGCATGCTATTGTCTCTAAGACAGTGGTAGAAGCAGAGGCTAAAGCACTTAGCCTAGTAGAGAACACTGTATGTGTGATTGCCCTTATGTCACTCGGGCGGCTCAAGCCACCTTAGCAGAAGTGGAATGGGAGGAGATGCCGACCTTGTGCGACCTCCCTGTTCTCACTGACAAAGATACGTCTGATTACATCCAAGGTGAGTCCCACATCTTTACTGCAATTGAAATCAGCAATGCAGATAGTCAACCTACTGTTATATTCACTGTGGGCCAGATTGATTCTAAGCCTTTTGTCATTCTCATGGATACCAGTAGTACACACAATTTTGAATCTCCTAGGCTAGCCGAGACTTTGCAGCTCACATCTTTGAGATCTAAGCCACGGCCAACTGTATTTGCTAGTGGGCCTATCCATCATACACAAGGGTGCCATGTCAATCTGAACATTCAGTTCCCAGGAGCACATGTTGCTTTAGGGGCAAAGATTATGAACAGTGGGTAGTATGACCTTATCTTTCGGCATGAAATTCTTGGCCACTGTGAATGCCAATATTGATCGTGAGAAGTGTGAGATCACATTCAATGCATCTTATGGGGTCTATATCGCAATAGCAGGTAACCCAATTAATCCGATTATGCAGTGTATTTCATTGAGGCAGTTGGATAAAGCTATCAGGAAATATAGGATTACTTGCATTATTAAACTTGCATCCGTGGAATCAACTTCTAAACAAGAAGAGGCTACTAGTAGCTGATAGAACTAGTGCAAAACCAGCACAAACCCGCAAGATCGACTCAAGAGATAGAATAGAAGAACAAGAATAACTCTATTGAGAAAAGCAATAGGAAATACAATCTCTACTTCTGAGCATTGCATAGTACATAACGTACAATCAATATATACAACTGGTGAGACTAAGAATAGTAGTCTACCGTTTAACCACCGCCCACTAATTACGGCACTGATTTAGGGTCGGTGCTCAGTGCTGACAAAGTGCTGCCGTCTGTACATTTCAGCACCTTCTCAGCACCTGCGTGCTAAGTGCTGAACCACTGCTGTTTCAGCACATTATGCTTAGTCAGCATATTTATATTCCAACACTCTCTTTTAAATGTTGCTGACTAAGCAGAAGAAAATCAGTTGAAATCAAGGTAATCCTTCTCTCCCTTCAGTTGCAATTTCTTCATGCCCAAGCTCTCCTTCACATTGACGAACTTAGATCCAACTAATGGTTTGATAAAGCCATCAGCAAACTGATCATGTGAAGAGCAATGAACAAGTTGAGAAGATCCCATTTGGATCTGCTCACGGACAAAACACAAATGGGTGTCAAGGTGTTTTGTCTTTGGGTGGTACTTAGCATCCTTGGCAAGATGGATGGTACTTGTGTTGTCACACAATATAACAGCCGAGGATGGAGGTACCTGCAGATCTGTCCACAAATGCTTAAGCCACAACAATTCCTGCATCCCAACACTGAGTGCTTTGAATTCTGCCTCCGTGGTGCTGATTGACACTGTAGACTGTCTTTTGGACAACCAAGTCAGCACGTTAGGCCCTATGAATGTGACCATCCATGTTGTGGACCTCCTGCTATCATGACAGTTAGCATGATCTGCATCAACAAAGACTTTCAGCTGGAAATCAGAGGACCTCTGATAAAAGAGACCTTCCTGTGAAGTCCCCCTTCAGATATGCCAGCAGTCTAGCCTTCCAGTGCGACTGCCTGGGATTGCTCATGAATCTGCTCAGCACTCCCACAGCAAAAGAGATATCAGGTCTAGTGACTGTGAGATATATCAACGCCCCTACCAAGCTTCGATAGAGTGTGGGATCACACTCCTCACCATCGAAATCAAGCTCAAGCCTTGTGCCTGGATCAAAAGGACTTGCCACAACCTTGCAATCTTGCATATGATACTGCTGTAACATTTCTTTGATATATTTCTGCTGAGAAAGATAGATGCCATCTGAGTGCTGCCACACTTCTACACCTAAACAGTAATGCATAAGGCCAAGGTCAGTCATCTCGAAGGACAAAGATAACTTCAACTTCAATGTAGAAATCAGCACATCAGCATCTCCTGTGATGATCAAATCATCAACATACAAAACCACAACGCATATTCGGCCTTCATGTGATTTGTAATAAAGATTGGGGTCTGCTGCACTTCTGCTGAACCCCTGCTCAAGAAAGAAAGCATTAATTTTCGCATGCCAACATCTTGGAGCCTGCTTCAAGCCATAAATGCTTTTCTTCAAATGACAAACCAGCTGCTCCTTCCCTTGAACAACAAATCCTGGAGGTTGAGTCATATAGACCTCTTCCTCCAAATCACCATTCAAAAAAGCAGACTTAATGTTCATTTGAAACATTAACCAACCTTTCATCGCAGCAACAGCTATAACTGATCTAATAGTGGACATTCTGGCTACGGGAGCAAAGACTTCATCATAATCTAAGCCTTTTTTCTGTGCAAAACCCTTCGCTACAAGTCTAGCTTTATGCTTTGACACTGTCCCATCAGCATGAAATTTGGTTCTAAACACCCACTTACAGCCAATAACGTGCTTATCAGCTGGGAGTTCAACCAATTCCCATGTGCCTTGCTTGAGCAATTGAGAGTATTCTTCTTCCATTGCATGCTGCCACTGCGGATCACTAGCTGCTTCATGAAAGGTGTATGGATCAACATGATCCTGGACCTTTGCCATTAAGGCAAGGTTACATGATCCATTAGACTTCTCCTGTTTCTCCATCAGACGTGCTGATCTCCTAGGTTCAACAACAGGTAGAACACGTGCTACAACCGGTTCTGCAACAATTTGTTTCTCCTTGAGACGTGCTGATCTCCTAGGTTCAACAACAGGAGGTACAGCAGGTGCTACAATAGGTGCTGTAACAAGTGCTGGATCAGGTGCTACAATACCTTCATGTGTGCTGGACTCCCCATGAAAGGAACCAACCTGCTCATGGACCATAGGGCGAGTGGGATTGGGATCATCCCGTGCCACTACTTCAGGCAAATGTGAGTTCACTAGAGAAACCACTAGAGAGGGAGAGAAAGGTTTACCAGCAGTTGCTATCAGATCTCCAACATCCAAGCTGTTGTCATTGTGAACTGCAGGAGTATCACTGGAAGATATGCCATCATACACAGCATCTTCAACGAACTGAACTGACCTGCTTACAATAACCTGCTTGTTGGAAGGATCATACAACTTGTAACCTTTTCCGATTTTCCGATACCCAATGAAGATGGCTTTGACAGCCCTGTCATGCAACTTCCCATACTTTTTCAGCTTCTCAGCAGGTATGGAAGCATAAGCCAAGCATCCAAACACCCTCAAATGAGACACATCTGGTTTCATTCTCCAAAATGCTTCATAAGGAGTCACATCCTGGACTGCCTTAGTAGGCGATCTATTTGCCAAATATGCTGCTGTCACTACTGCCTCTCCCCAAAAAGATTCAGGCAGTTGATTGTGACTCATCATAGATCTTGCCAAATCAAGCAAAGATCTATTCCTCCTTTCAGCTACACCATTTTGTGGATGAGCATAAGGAATGATTAACTGTCTTTCAATACCTTCTTCCATGAGAAACTCATCAAAGGCATTAGAAACATATTCATCTCCATTGTCACTTCTCAACTTTTTTTATTACTAACCCCATCGCTTTTCTCTCACGCTTTGAAGGCCTTGAACTTGCCAAGCAGCTCATTTCAGATTAAAAGTATACACCCAAGTGTACCTACTTGAAATCATCAATCGGGGTCAAGAAATACCTCTTTTCCACCTAGTGAAACATCGGGCATATAGCACAAAATCGTAAATCGGCAGCTCAAGAGGTTGAGTTGCTCGATGAATAGCCCTCTTTGTGGAAAAGGTCATTGAGGTTGCTTTCCGAGATGGCATGCAAAGACACTCAAGCTTGACACATTTGAGAGAGGGAATACCTGTAACCATCTTGTTCTTGTACAAAGCATGTACAAAGATTGCCTCCAACATGACCAAAACGAGCATGCCACGATGCTCGCCATCAAGTCGACATACAAGACCATGTTCAGCCTTATGAACTGAACCATCAAAGACATACAAGCCGTCTCAGAAGGCCCATCGTGCCATGAACTGCGGACTTTTCAAGTCAATTCCTTCAAGTGGATTCCTGCCCGCCAGATAGGCTTTGCCATTTCCGAGAACAATGTGATGGCCTGCCTTATCAAATTCAGCAGCAGACATGATATTAGACTGTAATCCGGGAGCAAACATGACATTTCTCACCTTACTAATTACATCACGTCCATGCAATTGAAAAGCTACAATCCCCTTTCCTGTGATAGGAAGAGAATATCCATCACCCATCTTCACATCACCTCCTGATCGAGGTTCAAGTTCGAAAACACATCCCGAATCTCCGAAGATGAATCGTGGCCCCTGAGTCCAAAATCCAGTCCTTCTGTAAGGTGTTGGCCGCTGCTGCAAGATTCAGATATTCAGCATCAAAAGTGGCACACGCAACAGCACTTGTCTCTCCCTTAGAGTTGACTGCTGTGCTTCTCGTGTCACTATCCTTTGAGCTTTTCTTCTCCTTCTTACAATTCGAACTGTAGTGACCCTTTTCACCACAATTCCAGCACTTGAACTCCTTGGATTTCTTACTTTCAGACTTCACATTTTCTGACTTCCTAGAATCTTTGCTATCAGCAAACTTCTTCTTGGTGTCAGCCCGAGAAGTAGACACAAAATTAGCATGGTCCACTCTCCCATCCCTTTGCTTCTGCACCAACTCCTCTTGTTGCAGTAGAATGGTTACTTTGGCTATATCAATCTTCTCCTTGTACCTGATCTTCGAAGAGATAATATCATACGAAGGAGGAAGACCAACCAATATATCTTGAATCACTTTGTTTTTCGGACAAAGACTCCACCAAAGCGATGTAATCCAAGCGCCATTGCTTCATCTGAGTAAGGTATGCTGTGACAGATTTGAAGTCACCTAGTTGGGCATGTCTCATTTTGTTCTGGATCAGCATTTGGGTAGCCATACCCTTGCTATCAAGAGACTTCTCCAAATGAGACCACATCTCCTTAATCTCAGTAAAATGGTTGATTTCATGACCAATTGTCTCTTCAGCCAACATTTTGACAAGAGCACAAGCCTTCTGGTTTATCCTGCCAGCATCTGCTGACTTGGTGCTGATAAAGTCTTTATCAAACACCGCTCCCATGTCACTAAATATCAAATAATTCACCATAAACTTCTTCCAAGCATGGTAATTATTATTAGTGAGCTTTGCATTCTGTGAGAACTTGAATGGATCCATGAATTTCTCCTGCTTTCAGCAGCCAAAAAGATGGTTGAGAAAACAAATTTGTCACCAAACAAAGCACCCACTAGAAAAGTTGAATCTTGAATTTTGTCGCCAAAAAGGTCTTGGAAAACTCGAATCTCACACCAGAACTTGCTGGAAAATCCGAATCTCTCACCCAAAACACTTCCTCCAGGCCAAAAAAAACAAGAATCTTCTCCAATGATGCAAATGAGATTTTCCACCACCAAATCTCAGCCAAAGAACTCCTGGAAACAATGGCCAATCCAATTTGGATGCTTCTCCAATAGCTTGCTCTATTCTTCCCTCAAGAAAGCGTCTGATACCATGATAGAACTAGTGCAAAACCAGCACAAACCCGCAAGATCGACTCAAGAGATAGAATAGAAGAACAAGAATAACTCTATTGAGAAAAGCAATAGGAAATACAATCTCTACTTCTGAGCATTGCATAGTACATAACGTACAATCAATATATACAACTGGTGAGACTAAGAATAGTAGTCTACCGTTTAACCACCGCCCACTAATTACGGCACTGATTTAGGGTCGGTGCTCAGTGCTGACAAAGTGCTGCCGTCTGTACATTTCAGCACCTTCTCAGCACCTGCGTGCTAAGTGCTGAACCACTGCTGTTTCAGCACATTATGCTTAGTCAGCATATTTATATTCCAACAGTAGCTTGCCAAAGCCATTGACAATTTGCTTAGGGAATTCTAGGACCTTTTCCCTAATGAGATCAAGATATTGCCACCCTTCAAGGGAGTAGAATGTGAGATTGTGATAGAACCCAGTACCAAGCCTACTAGTAAAGCTCCATACTATATGAACACGCCAGAATTGGTAGACTTAAGAAGCAGTTACAAGAACTTCTTAAGTTGGAATTCATTCGGCCGAGTGTCTCACTCTTTGGGGCACCTATTCTATTTGTTAAGAAAAAGAATGGCACCTTGCGGATGTGTGTTGATTACCAACAATTAAATAAGCATACTATCAAGAACCGATATGCTTTACTGCGGGCCGATGATTTTATGGACCGGTTACAAAGAGCTGAGTACTTCTCCAAGATTGATTGTCAACCAAGATATCACCAGATAAGAATCAAGCAGGAGGATGTCCATATGTCAGCTTTTAGGACCCGCTATGGGCATTATGAGTTCCCTATTATGCCGTTTGGATTAACCAATGCCCCTGCCACATTCATGTTATTAATAAACGATGTCTTTCATGAATTTCTGGATGAGTTTGTCATCATCTTTTTTGATGATATACTTATTTATAGTAAGACCTTGGAAGACCATGAACGCCATCTTCCACTGGCTCTACAGATGTTGTGGCAACATAAGCTATTTGCTAAGTTTTCTAAGTGCAAATTTGCAACCATGGAGGTGGAATATTTAGGACACATAGTCTCAGCCGATGGCATTTCCATAGATCCAGCTATAGTTGAAGTAGTTAAGGAATGGCCTACATCTACAAATGTTTCTGAGGTCAGAAGTTTTCTAGGTTTAGCAAGATATTACCGAAAGTTTGTTAAGGACTTCACCAGGATAGCAGCCCCTCTCATTGACCTCACAAAGCATAAGAAAGTCAAGGATTGGATCACCCATTGAAATCCTACAGCTTAAGAATGCATTAATTATTGCTTCGGTTGTCAGAAGGATAAGTGGGTTGCCACTGATGTTAATAAGATAGCAACCAGAGGTGTTTTGATGCAGGAAGGTCGTGTTGTTGCTTACGACCCTAAGAAGATGAATGATGCCAAGCAGCATTATCCGACCCATGATCAGGAGCTACTTGCAGTTGTGCGCGCCTTGAGAATTTGATGGCATTGCATTCTAGATCGATGTTTCTAATTGGGCACCGATCATCAAAGCCTCCAATATATTTTCATGCAGCCACCTCTTAACCTTCGACAGCGCCGATGGATGGAATTCTTGGAAGAATATGATTTTGAGGTTGTCTATAAACCTAACAAGCATTACATTGTTGTCGATGCCCGTTCTAGACATCCTTTCGTGACCCGCATGCATTGTAATGCCATCTCTGAGCAAGCTCTTCCGGAAGATCCTGAATTTAAGGAGATGTAGCAAAGCTTGTCTAAGGAGGCTAGGATAGATAAGGAATGTGAGGCCTTTCATTGATACAAGAAAGAAGGTAACCTCCTTTATCATAAGAATAAGCTATATGTGCCAGAAACATCAGGAGTTCGAAGGCTTGTTCTCCATGAGACACATAATAGCCCAATAGCTGGACATGCTAGATTTATGAAGACCTATTTCAAGATCAGATCCAGCTATTTTTGGTCGAGTATGAAGAAGCATATTGCCAATTATAGGATGCGGATTCCAGGACAGTTGCAGATTCCAGGAGAGTTAGAGCCATTGGAAGTTCCCAATGCAAAATAGGAAGTCATTACCATAGATTTTATCGTGGGCCTTCCACAAACCCTTAGGGGATTTGATGCTCTCATTGAACAAGCTCTCTAAGATGGTACATTTCTTGCCATGTCGCACTACGGATATTGTATTAGATACGTCACTCTTATTCTCAAAACAGATCTTCTGCCTTCATGGTATGCCATGCACCATCTTTCGGATCGTGATCCTAAGTTTGTTAGTGCTTCCTGAACAGATTTCTTTAGCACTATACAAACTAAGCTTGCCATGAACACGATATACCACCCTCAGACAGATGGTCAGACAGAGCGTACCAATCGACTTATTGAGGATGTGCTACGTAATTATGTCTGAAATAGCAATCAAAATTGGCAGACTATATCCATTTGGTCGAGTTTGCCTATGACAGTACCAAACAAGAGTCTTCCAGAATGTCTCCCTTTATGATAAATTATGGGTATCAATGCCTCCAGATAGGTGGCATAAGGTAGATGCATCTCAACAAATGATCACAGACATGCAAGCTTTGGTTGAGGAAGTCTGTGGCTATTTGTTGGCAGCCAGGAGCAGACAAAAGGATGTTGTGGACAAGCATCGTACGCCATGAGAATTTCAGGTTGGGGAGTCTATATGGTTGAAAATTAAAGTCAAATAGGCTAAGCTCTAGATTGGGAATTGTGAGGAACTAGCACTGCGATGGCCAGGACTTTTGAAATAACCCAATGAATAGGGCCTTAAGCCTATAAGTTGAACTTGCCCATACATCTCAGGGTCCATAAAGTCTTCCATGTAAGCCTTCTAAAGAAACATATACCAAATCCGAATGAGATACGGGGGATACACTAACACTTATGGAAATGACTGATGAGCACTTGGAGATCGTCCCATAAGCTCTTCTTGATCAAGCATATAAGCAAGCCAAAAGAACTCAAATCCTGCAATATTTGGTTAAGTGGAAGCACTTGTTGACGGAAGATGCTACTTGGGTCCTCAAGGCGAATCTTGATAAAGCTTACCCTAGCTTTATGAGTCAGTGCCAGGGTCAAACCATCCACGATGCCATCAACTTCAACTCCGACGGTAAGCAGTTGGATGCTAGATCCGGCAGGGATCATGCAGGAGGTTGGGGGATAGATGCATCACAGGAATGGGGGAAGCCATATAAGCATGATAGGATGCATTTGTCCACGCCTATAATGGGAACATTGCTATTCCTTACGCTAGGACAAATAGCAAGCCTTAGGAATGATAGGATTTCCCCCTTTTTCAATTTTCTTGTTCAAAGGGGGTGATCCCTTCAATCACAATATATGTTATTTTGTATGTACTGATGTACTATGATTTTGCAGGCTAGTACTACCTTTGCACCTGTAGCTTTTCTAGGGATCACTGAGGACCCGTGTTTTGTATGTTTTCATGTTTGAAGTGTTCAGTTTCATCGACTACGGTCCATTGAGGACCAATGTTGTGTTTTACCTGTGTATTATCTTTTGAGTATTGACTTTTGATGGACTACGGTCCTAAACAATGATCAGTCGTGATCTATGTATTTTTTATATTATATGTCTAACCACGTTTGATCTTTTATAATTTAAATTTTCCATTAGTTTAAACCATCTCACCTCAATGCTGAGGACAAGATGATTCCAAGGAGGGGAGAAAGTGACATTTCAAGTATTTATATGGTATACGTATAAACATCATGACACATCACCAATTGTCATGATTCCGTCTGTTGTTATCCGGAGACAGTGACCATTAATTGACCCCCTTGAGTCTGAACCCGGGGTAGAACTCTCATTTATGATGTATTTCATATGTTGTGTTGGTGTTATATTGTCGCTCATATTGACATTGGATGGGCCAGCCTTCGTGGTGGTATCTTATTTTATGTACATTGTTGCTGGTGCTAACATGTATGTATGCTTTTACTATATAGGATGCTCATAGAAGGCGTGGGACGAATGATACCTCCGTGCCCTTCACCCAGACATTTGGCCATCACAAGTGGTCAGAGTTAGATGGAGGGCCTTCCCTTGGTGATTGAGTTGCCAAGGGAGGGGAATTAAACGTATTTATACGATGGGAGCATCGTATAGGTTCGGAGAGTGTCACAGAAATCCTCCTTGTGACTCGAGTGGATTTTGTGAATATATATTGTCATGCCATATAATCTATGGTTTATTTTGTAGCAAAGTATTAGCTCCAATGGCTCGATAAATGTCAATATCATGCAACAATGTCGGTTATCGATCAAAATAAAAGTGGGCATGAAAAGCATAAACGGAACGGTGTGATTAAGGTTGAAGCAGCAGATTGAAGAGCCGAAGGTTGAAGCAACAGATTGAAGAGCCGAGGTCGAAACTCCAGACTGAAGAGGTAGCAGATTACGGATTGAGATTGGTGCTGACAGATAAGAGATAAAACGGATAGAAGCCTGCTGCTGTCAGAATTACTGTAAGAGCTCCGGATTGTGGAGACCGGATTGTGGAACCCAGATTGGGTGTTGCTTTGTAGGATTGTCAGTAGATCCCAGACTGGTTGGATCCTGCTGCAGGTACCCCAGCTTGCTTGTATCAGAAACGGAAATGTTTTGCTGAGAAGGAGCTTTTGTCCGGTAAGTCCAAGAAAAGATTTGGTTTATTTTGTTGGCTTGAATTTCTTACAGTGATATCAGAGCTATAAATTATGGCAACCAGATTTGGGACTACGCTCCTCAATTCAATAGAAGTTTATACTGGTGGCTCAAGATTCCAAGTCTGGAAGGAAAAAATACTTGAGGTGTTGAACGCAGAAGGTCTGATGGAAATTATAGAGCCACCAGAAGGTAAAGATCTGAAAGAGATACTGGAGAAAATGGCAAAAATGAAGCTCAAGGAAGGTGAAAGTTCTGGTAAGACTGAAGGGCTTGGTTCTATTTATGCTGATAATAAAATTAGAGAGGCAAGGGGAATTATAGCATGTAAAGTGGGATCCAGCATACTGTTGAGAATGAGAGGAACGAATCCTCAACAAATGTGGGCATAAATCATTCTCGCAGCTAGACATCCTAGAAAAGAGCTAAGAGAACTAAAATATAGTGAAAATGAGAATATCACTGAATTTTTTGTAAAATTGGATAATATATTTGCTGATTTAGATGCCGTAGAAGCTAGATTGAGTGATGAATTTCAAGTATTAGCTATAGCCCGTGCATTTTCCAGATATGATGTATTATCCATGTTAATCAGGACCACAACTAAAAATCGTGATGATGCTAAGAGATTAGTAAGAACAGAGCTGGAGCAGCATAAAATAGGTGTGGAGGAAGAAGAGGGTTCTGAGAGTTCTAAAATTCTGTTTGCTGGCAAAGTAAAGAGTAAAAAGACCTATCCCTCGCTTTTATTGTCATGAAATTGGACATTTAAAGATAGATTGTCTGAAATTGAACAAAGAAATGTTAAGCTGCTATAATTGTGGGGGGTTAGGTCACATTTCCACGACATGCTCTAGTCCACAAAATTATAACAAGGGTCATGGGAGATGGCAAGCTGAAAGGGGGAGCTCCATTGCAAGAGGAAGTGGGAGCTCATTCAGGGGAAGAGGAAGAAGAGGAGCAGCCAGGGTTAATGTGACTCAAGAAGTTGCAGAACAAGATCGACTTAAAAAGAACAAGACGATCAAGAGGTAATACCTATTGTGCTATCAACATACAAAGCAAATAGATATATTTCTAACCATGAAGTTGATGAATTTATACTTGATAGTAGAGCTGAACGATCAGTAGTTAATTTTACTGATTACCTGGCTAATGTTTCTTCCAGTAAGCATTTGAGCCATGTACAGTTAGGAAATGGAGATTTACAGAAGGTAACAGGGAACGGAATGTTGGAACTATTCGATTTACAAGGAAATTGTGTGAATGTGTCAGATGTTCTGTGTGTCCTAGGTCTGTATAAAAATCTCATATCAGTGAGTCAATTAGTTGATCTTGGATATGAATTAAGGTTTGATAAGAAAGGTTGCAACATATTTTTGGATAATGAATTAAGGTTTTTTGCAAAACGTGTTGGGAGTTTATTTCAATTTTCAAATAATGTTCTGGAAAGCATAAAAGTATTCTCAGTATCTATTGCTTCGGTTTGGCATAATAGACTTGCTCATACACATATAAATAATATCATATTCATGATAAATAAAGGTCTCATTAGTGAAGAAGATGGCATAGCCAAGGAGTTTGTTTGTCCAGGATGCATGTTAGGCAAGTTAACTAGATTGCCATTTAACAGATCTAAGAAAAAAGCAAAAGGACCTCTTGATCTTATTCATACGGATTTATGTGGAAGGAAAGACAGGTAAAAGGTATTTTATATCCTTTATTGATGATTTATTGGAATTTCTTACAGATTTGGTCGCGCAAATCCAAAGCAAATGAAGGTTGCTAGCATTTTTATTTTGTTTTTTTGCTCTGATTCTAAAGTTTATAATTAATAACAGGAAATTAGATTAGTCAGTACGTTGTTAATCTAGAATCCAATTGCTAAATTAGTCTGTGCAAAATTAGATAGAGGAATATTGGTCACCTCTTAATTAATAAGCTAGTGTATAACTTAAGGATGAGTAATTAATAAGCTAGTGTATAACTTAAGGATGAGGAGTTATTATCTGAAGGAATTCATAAGTTTAACTGGGAAAGAAAAATACCTTTTTTAGCCTCTTCAAAGTTCCTTGTGTTTATTTGTATCTAGGCAATAATCATAAGCAACGCCTTCCCAAATCTTGGATCTCTATATAGGTGTCATATAAATGCTCTTAAATGCACATGACCTTGACAGAAGTTAAGCTGCTTCATATACATCTAAACTAGCTTTGCAACAAGTTTCTAGATGCTTATGCTTTAAAGCTCTATTTACATTGAGCCAATGTCATGTATTCTGAAACCAAATTTCATTTGCTAACTTTGTCTCAGATGTTCCTCTAGTAAATTTTCTAGTTTTGCAAGTTCTCATGCCAACCAAACAGAAATCTCTCATTGTCTCTATATTATTGTATGATGTCTTTATATTATTGTACATAACATTTGATCATTATAATTTTCTCTTGAATGATAGATATCAATTAAATTCTTAAAAACCCATTATTATTATCATCTCCGGGGATGATACTTTGCAACCTGTAGGTATAATTATAAAATGGAATTTCTTCGTGTTCCACTTAGCAATTGAAATTGTATAGGCCCACATTTTGTATAATCCTAATTTGGAACTATGAAAATCTTGGCTCAAAAGATTTCAAGACGAATCAAACATTGAAACTTCAAGAGGGGCATCAGCTTTCTGTCCGACCTTTCATGATAAATTTTACGTGCATTTCTGAACCATATTTGATAATATGACATATGGTACTGCACTTGGTTGGCTCAGGATTCATATACCCTAGATTCAAAGATCTCAGAGGTAAAGATCATGTCCTCGGGTATTCCAGGCCACCTCCAACGGGATCCGTTCGGGAGGGCCCATTCTGCTATATTGACTCAAGCCAAGTGGCGGGTGTATCATCCCAACTATCAAAAACCCCAATGCATCATGGTTGTCCGTGGCTGAGAGATCCCGTCCTCTGGGATCACACCGGCATTTTCAACCTCCGAAACCCCTTGATATCGTAGAAGGCTATCGGCCACTGGTTATCTCCTCCCCCAGGATCCTCTGGTCCCTTGACATGGATCCTTTCCTCTCGGATCCCGCAATCTTGGCTGATTATCTGCCGAATTGATCCCATCCTCTGGGATCCCCAGCACCTTGACATGGATCCCCTCCTCTAGGATCCCGGAGACGTGACTATTAACGGTCGAGGTTATCCGCCAAAGTGATCCCGTCGAGATAACCTGGGAATTAAAGTTTATTAAAAATATTAATTTAAATAATTCCCTTATTTAACACTAGACCTATCCCGTGCGGACCATTGAAGGGCATTTTGAAGGTTCACATCAAAAAAATCATATAAAATCAAGGACACAAAAACTAGCCAAACCCTTTCTAGGAGTTCATAGATGGCAATCATGCTTCACATGAAAAATACACAAAAAATATATCATCTTCCATTCTTGTGAATTATGCTCTAGCAAACCCAAGGGGTCAAGTACCAAAAGCTTCATGTTCACACGAAGTAAAGCTGTCTTGATGAAATATTTTTTTGATTTTTTTTTTTGTTGTAATATTATTTTTCTACCAAGATATAAAGCAAGGCACAAAAAACAACATCTTAATTCGAAGTCTGTGAAGGAAGATAGAGCAATTCAAACATGACAGAGTCAAAACTGTCCTCTGCCTGCTGAGAACTAGTACTGGTTCCAAGAAAGCAGTTGTGATATAAAAACAACAACTTTCAGAAGGAGATCAATTTTGAGCTCAAATTTGGCATATAGGTAGTTCACGAGGTCCTCCATCCTAGAAAAATCTTCGTTGATTTTGAATTTGATGTTCTGACTTTTACTTCTATTTTCAATTTTAGGGAATTTATACAAATGGATAACACTGCTATATATCACCAATTATCGTTTAGAAATGTCCAGATGCCTTTTCAAAGCACAATGCCATGTTGGTCTCTTGGTTAGAGTGAGGATACATCCTTGTACCCAATACCCATTGACAAATATTTTTGGTCCACTCCTTCCTCATGTAGGCTGCCGACTTAGGGTACTGCGGATATTCCTCACGAAGTCTTCCAATTTTTTGGTGGCCTCTACTGCTTCCCTGTACTCTTCATCATACTCACTGACTCGTGGAGGACCTTCTATCCTGTACATGATATAACTAAGTTCCTTAAACATTTCGTTTCGTGCCAACTTGTTCTTGACATTCTTACGCAACGACTTAATTCAAGCCCTCCTCACGTGGGAAAACCTATAAAATAAACAAGGTTAGTACATATGAAAGTTTCCCAAGGTTTAAGGTTTAACAAGTTACATTTTTCACGACCTTAATCTCAGCATGGGCATCATCTGTAATGATGCAAGAAGGAAGCCAATCAAGATCATCCTCGCATAAGGAATCCGTTAGGGCTTGCATCCACTCTATCGTAGGTCTAGTGTTCTGAGAATTGGTTAAAATATAAGCCAATGGAAAATCATTGGAATACTCATCGAAGATGATAAGTGTGAAAAGATAGAACCTGTATAAGCTTATCCAATAATCAACTCAATGTACATTGATCACGCATATTAAAAGTTGAAGAGGAACCATACCTCTTGTCATTTGTTTTGAAAGTAGAGTCCATGCAAATGGCTCTATTCTTACTAAATCTCAACATGGACTCCCTTTGGATTGGAGTCATAACTCCTAATTGAAACAAGTCTCCTTGCTCATTTTAGAACACAGAATCTTGGTGTTGTTGAACCCACATATGGGTGCTAGTGGGAAGATCTTCATGTAGCCATATGTTAGGAACAACACCCATCTCAACATTGTATATGTCCCATATTTTCAGCATATCATCCGTACATTCCATGCACATCAAGTTTCAATCTCCACCTCTCTTCATGCATGTTCATCACACTATGTGGCATGTGCCATTGCACAAGCTTTTTTCTGACCTATTCCTTCAATTATTGTGAGATCCAAGGTGCTAACTTGAACTTAATTCCATTCTTTGGGTCAATGGACTTACCATGGCAAGGCACAACTTGGATATTCTTGTGATCAAACCCATAATAAGTGATATGTGAAAATTATGAAAGGAGATAGAGTTGCCTGATTGTGAAATGGCACTGGCAGCCCCTACGTATATCCTTTCCCCTCTCAACCCGTCTGCCAGGTGGACGTGGTCCATCCTCAACTACATGAGTGTTTGTTGTCTTGTCTTGAGGTCCATATGAACATCAATATCTGTATTGTGCATTATAAGTTAATGTAGAATTAAGTTTAATTCGAATAGAAGCACAACAAATGACTTCAAAAAGCAAGCACTACAAGTGAACACAATAACTTATTGGATCTTGGACTGATGATTTTGAAAACAAACACATGAATCAAACAATATCCATACCTTTTCAATGTCGAATAGGAATCCTTATAGGGTCTTCTTAACATTATCTAAGGATCGGAACTCCTTAGGTAGAAATTGGAAGGTGCTTCACAATTCTTCTGCTCCCCAAGAATGAAATTTTGGACCCGGTTGGTATGGATGTAGCAGCTCTGAACTAGCATCTAGACACTCCCTTGAATAGTAGGTACCTGATGCTCTTCAGGATGCCAGTAGAGATTGCCACGATCAAACAAGCCATTTGGGGATGAGTCAGGCTGTATTTCAGTCCTTAGCTGCAAAAAAATGCCGAAAACTAAATGACCATGCATGTCTCTACATTGAAATCAGTTATGAATCGTTTACCTCTTCTCTCTATCCTCTAAATTGTCCATGCCTGCCGCATTCCGCTCCTCAACCCAGCTACCTCGACATGCAACAGAGAAAAAACACACTGAGAGGTGATCTCGAAGAATGGCCTCAGCACCTCCACGTGTCCTCATCGCAGTGGTCAGTCCGTACATGGGCTGGAACAACCTGAACCGTGGATTAGTCCATGATTTAATCTCTACTGTTCTAATGTGGTGGTAGTACCGGCGGGCGGGATCACTTCAGCGGATAACCTCTGTCGTTAACAGCCCAAGACAGGGGTGATCTCTGGAGGAGGAGATCGGTCTCACGGGGGATCCACGTCATGGGCAAGTTAATCCACCTCAGCCGAAGGCGGGGAGCTATGTCAGCCGTGGGATGATCCCAGTGGAGGGGATCCACGTCTTGAGGGCCGGGAATCCTGGAGGACATGATCACTTCGGCGGATAACCTATGAAAGGCGATGGTAATTCTGGAGGTGGGGATCCACGTTTCGAGAGTCGGGGATCCCCGAGAATAGGATCAGTTTGGCTGATAACCTCAAACGTTATCAGCCATGTCTCTTGGATCCCGGAGGAGGGGATCCACGTCAGGGGGGCCGGGGATCCCGGAGGACGGGATCACTTTGGACGATAAGCTTGTCCGTTAACAGCCACATCTCCGAGATTCTAGAGGGGGGATATATCCTAAAGGACGAGATCACTTTGGCAGATAACCTCCGCCGTTAATAGCCAAGGTTGCAAGATCCCGGAGAAGGGGATCCATGTCAAGGGGCCCGGGGATCCCGGAGGAGGAGATAACCGGTGGCCGATAACCTTCTACAATATCAGCCACCTCCAACGGATCCTAGAGGTCGGAATCGCCGATGTGATTCCAGAGGATGGGATCTCTCAGCTGTGGACATCCGCGATGCATCGAGGTTTTTGACGGCTGGAATGACACACGCACTGCCTAGCTTGCGTCAATATGGCAGAATGGGCCCTCACGAACAGATCCCGTTGGAGGTGACCCAGGACCCTAGAGGACGGGATCTTTACCTCCAGGATCCCCGAATCCAGGGTAAATGTATTCTAAGCCCACTTCATTTAGAATGGCTTCCCACATTAAAATCCTAAATAGTCAAAGAAGGAAAACACGATAGCCAGGGACATGCTGGGGGATCTATGCTTTCGAAAGAGCATTAAATCACATAGAAGCAGGCAGGAGAAGGAAGCCGAAAGAAAAGGAGAAGAAAATGAAGACCCCATATGCAAATTGGTCTGCTACAAAGCCTAATCCCTTTTCACGTATTTGATTTTACTGGATCTTTTGTTTTCGATGATCCAGAAAGAATTGCTTCATATTGCCTCAGAAAGGTCCGGTGATCTCTAGGAGGCGCATTTGAAACTCTTGCTAATGTGGTGAGCCAAATTTAAAGAAAAACAAAGGATTAATATAACTATTAGAAGAGAGCAGAGGATTACAGAGGCAAAATCGGTCATTTTTGAACCGGATTTGAAAGCAGATCTAGGTGGTAATGGCCCAGATAGAGAAAACTCTATCGTAAGAGTGAAATACGGTGAATCGAGTTCCCAACCATTGAACGACGTAGCTTTCATGCTATGGGTTACATGAAGCTCGCATCCAGAGGATTTAACATAGTGAGTTTTTTCTTTTAGGGAAGGACAAATGCAGATGCGCCATCAACTTCCAATTCGAAATCCACCTGCCATTAGAGATCCAAAACTTGCACCACAAATATACTGGAGATGCAAGGAAAAGGAAAAATAGATGGACCAGCTGCAGAAGCTCTCAGCTGATGCAAACAACAAGAAAAAACTGGAGTTGGAATCCCAAATCTCGAAGAAACCTTGCTCATCCTCTGCTGGAGAGTTGCTTCTTCAAATCCGGTAATTGTGGTGCAAGGTTAGACGCATAACTGCATAACTGGCATTCTCCACCACTTTTAGATTGCGGCAGAGAACGAAACCAAAAAAAAAAAAAAAAAAAAAAAACTGCCTGAACTAGCATCACCAGACCAGACATCTGCCTTGGTCATCCCTTGGCAGTACTATCATCCTATAGCCAGATAGAGCATTTCTAGCATAGTATTTCATTACCCAAATCATTTACTTATCTTTCCTTTTCTTTTAACAGAAATCTTTAAACATTTGACCAATGTCCCTTTTATTTCTTTAATATGCCAAAAGCCTTTTAACTATTGATCCTATTTAGATCTGTTTTAACCTTATTCTTATTTAATAGTCGATCATTTACTTTCTCCATTTTTTTCTTTGTTTTGGAAGTCTTTGATCCCATTTAGATCTATTCAATATATCTAATGCACAATCATAAGCCTATAAGATTTGCACAAAATTTGCACATAATTTCTCTAGAGGCCTGCATAATCACCCTCTAGAAGTATACAGAGTTCACATGACCCATTAATATTGGCACTTTATTTGGTGCATTTTTATCATGAGAACGTTTTGGCTTAAACTTAATAGTAGGCCCTATGTTTGACTGAAGGTCATAGAGCTCAACAACAACTTAGTCATATATTTCTATGAAAACATTTTGGCCTATACGTAATATTGGGCCCTATGTTTGACAAGGTCGTACAGCTCACCAGCAGCGTAGTCCTATATTTCATTGGACGTTTGTCCCACTTTTCTAAAATACAACATGTATTATTACGATATTCAGCGTATTCAGATTTTTTAACTATTATCTTCCTTTTGTACCCCATATCATATGTTATTCTGCATATCAGAATTATTGGCCTTAAAAACAAGGGGCCCATGTGGTATTGGACATAATTCATTTGTATGATACCATTCATATACATCAGCATATTAAGTATTCCTTAGATATATATTTCAAGAATAGCTGAGAGATCTATACTGTCATACTTTCATTATGTTCCAAAAGAAGATACAGCTAGTATTCGTTTCTTATAGTTATACAGAGCCAAATATACTTTATATTGGACAACCTGCTACACAAAATATCATGACCATATGCTGCCTATTATATCAGCTGTACCATGCAACCAGTCCTACTGGACACCATCAACATTCATTCAATTGATAAAGAAAACTAGTTCTTAAGGGAAATGAGCATCCTGTTTTCTTATCGTTAAGCTTCTGCATCATTTTTTATTCGCCCATTTGCCACTATTTTTCTCCAGTACTTCCATCATCCCGATATGCAATGTAAAACCTTCAAAGCAAAAGACAAAATGGGAGGAAAGCCCCGTACCTGCAGCCAATCATGCAAACATTAGCGGTAAACCCGGTAAAGATGCAAGGGCCAAAAGGTACTATGGGGTTTTCAGTTTATAACTGATCACACATTGTGCCTTTTGCCTGTTAGTATTACAAAACATATAGAGAATGATAAAGTACTGTTAGCCACTGCATTTGTTTAGATATCCATTTATATTAATGGATGATGTATCAATAATATTTATCTTCAATTGTTATAATCACGCATATCAGACCTGTAAGCTGCTGCATACACCTATGTCCTTGTTTATTATGCAATGTTAGCTTCAGCTTAACCAACATTTAAAATTGTCAAGCTATTTACCCTTGTCTCATGTGTAATATCCGAGCCTGTAAACTGTAGTTAACAGTTCATAATTTATGAGCTGTGTCCTATTATATTACCACTGTTGGTATATCTAGAATACTACTTCTTAAGAACATTACCACAGCTTTCAATCTATATGTTTTAGCATGTCATAGACTCACAAATAAATATCTCGGAAGATCCCTGTTTAATCTCCCTTGATAGCTCAAACTATCCCTGGTTTTTATCCAAGGTTAGTACTTTGCTACAGTATATTCGTAAGAACACTTGTTTCTTTCTTTTTGTTAAGAACAAGGTGGCTGCATATCTTTTCTATTCTTAGCCCCTATTATTACTTATGGTACCCTATTTGGCATGTGATCAAAATATCTCGGTTAATCCTATGATCCTCTATGCCTTTGCTCTTTAAATCCCGACATTAGGTCTAGAATATCTCTGATTATTGCTAGAAATAATAGACTTATCAGATTTAAGGAGTTTATCTAAATATTATAGAGTTGTTAAAAACCTGGAATTCGTCCGGCTCATCATGATATTCCTGTGAATCCCTGACTTGTTGAGTAGATAAGAAGTCTTCTTGGCGTTTTCCACCATAAGCTCTGTTTGCTCTTTGATTTCCAGATCTATCTTCCCTATAGTTGAAGCTCCTTTTCTGGCCATAACTTCCTCTATAGTTTTTACCATCCATAGCTGGTTTATCTCTGAAAGACTCCAAGGCGTAGCCCTCAAACTCCTGCCTTAGTATTTCTCTGTTAAGTGCTTCTTCCTCTGAACTAGACGTATCACATCCGTCCGAGTCATAACCCATTATGTGGGAGCAGCCTCCAAGATGGGCAAATCGTCTCCAAAATTTGGGTTGGGTCAAGCAAAATCGGCTCTCAGATATGCCATCGCCTTATGTTCCTGTGCCCATTACTTCCTTTAGCATAATCGATGTTCAGTCATTACTTTTGGCTGCCCTAATTCTATCAGCCATTTGCAAAACATCATTTAAGTTTATTATTTTTAATCCCTCGGTATTAGTTCTCATAGGATAGGATAATTCTAAGTCCCCGTAGTATACTAAGTTCAATCTGCCCTTATAGCATGGGTATATGAATCATTATGGGTTGGTATTAACCCAGATGATCATTTCAAATAATGGTATTTTATTTGTCTTGACCACATCCAAAAAAAAACCATTTTTTTTGGGGGGGGGGAGGGATTTACTATATAAGGATATTAGATCATATACTTACAAAGGTCTCAGCTTGCATCACCCCTATTAATCATGATGATTATAGCTTTTTAATAATTTAAAAAAAAAAAAAAAAACCCCGCAAACTGAATTATACATCTTCAGATTATTATCCACATGTGTGCACATCACACCGACATTCTTTATATGGGTAGGGGAGGGGGCCCTTCTTTCACCCACTCCTCTTCAATGACCCATTTTTTGCCTCTTAATAGCCCACTTTTTACCATTTGATAGCTCACTTTTGCCCTTTAATAATGCACCTTTGCCATTTAATAGCCCACCTTAAAAACTATTAAGAACTATTAAAAATTGAGCTAAATGCATGGTCTATTGATAGACACTTGTGGTCCAATGAAGGTCAATTATGAGTATTTAATAGTCAATTGAAGGGCTTTTGGTGGTCCATTGAAGGGCATATGGGGGTCTATTGGTGTCAAAATTACCATACAATTTAAAATCTTTATAGCAACCTTCCAATTTGTCGAAACAACTCGTAGTTAGTATCAATTAAAAGTTAAACTTTGAAATGTTATAATGTTATTCTTCAAAATAGGAGATTAACAAGGTGCTGCGCACGGGGGGTTGCCCTCCATGGCCGGAGGGTGATGTGGCTTAAATCATAGTCCAAAGTCATGTTTTGACAATCAATTCAAATTGCTACTTCTAGACAATAGAATACTTGATATCATGACTTTATTGGAATTGGCCTGAAGAAATATTTGGTGCTCGGCATGGAAGTCTTGCAGAAGCATAAGGACAAGTGTAATAGAGCAGAGAATGGAAATACATGTTTTGTTAGCATAGAAATGAGAGAACTGCTTGAAGACCTCTGATCAATTTTTTGTCACGAAGAGCTTCAAACATCTGAGGAGCAGGTTTTGTAGAGGAATGAAACATTGATGCATAGCCTAACTCCAAACCTCGCAATGTCATCACTTTCCAGTACTCACAATATTTTAAGCTATAGGTCTTCATCTATAGCACCATTAAATGAGTCACATCACGGTGGATGTATTAGATAAGGAAATAAACATTCGACATGGAGCATTTCTATATAGTGTGGAACTACGTATCTTCACTTGGGTATTTGGATATATTCCATACATGTTTGAATTGGAACCAAATTATTAGGATCACAAATGGCATATAGCAGATGGTGCAAGTTGAAATTGTAGTAACATACATGATCCACAACATGGTGGGAAAGTTATAGTTAGTTAGTTAGTTACATGGTGGTGGCTGCCACTAATTGAACCTTGGTTGTGATGCCAAATGTTACACAATAATCTCTTAGTGCTAAGCAACACACCAAGAGGGCGGATCCTTCACGAAAATCATTATATAATGGGCCCCAACCTTTTCAAGGCTTTATCCCATACCCCACATACCCCCTCAGCAAGCCAAGCCAAAGCTAAACCTTCCTCCAAGGTATTCTTCCGTGCTCTGATCTGTTGGCCTCTGCTAATTGAAGCTAAATCATCATCAACTCCTACCATGGCTAATGCCAAATGTCTCCTGATGTCGGATTCCCCAATTTCATCGAGATATGACCCGTTGAACGATTCACCAAATTTTGTTGCAGGCCATTGCAAGCCATTTTGTTCTTCTCCAACCAACAATTTCACCTAAAAACAATGTTTTGGTGAATTTTCACAATTTAGATGGAATTTTATAAAAAGTTGTTTGATAATGCATAATTTGTTTCATTTAGTAAGCCTACCCTGCTTATTCTAGAACGAAACTGAGATGATTGGCGCAAACAAGCAACTGCTGCAACTGTCATGTTTTTCATTTCAACGCCATTGTATTGGCTCTTTAGTTGAGGATCAATAAGCTCCCCCATATTTTCTGCCTCAAGCAATGGTCTACTCTGAAACTCCAACATTAGGAAGGGTCAGCTTCTGGAAACATATTTGCAAATCTTCCCTACCCATGCCACTAAATTCTCTTGTCCTTCAGGCTTAGACACATCGATTGGTTGTCTTCTAGTTATAAGCTGCAGCAACACTACACCAAATGAGTATACGTATGTTTTTCCATTTATTTTCCTAAACATGAAATATTAAGGAGCGAGATACCTGTATTTGAGATTGTAAACAAATGAATTAGTATGTGTGAGATGTCATTTTGTAGATAAAGGTTATTAGTGTTTATACCCTAGAGTTCCAACAACATATGGGCATGTAATATGGGATGAATTTGATGGAGCCCACTTTGCAAGTCTAAAGTCAGATATCTGAATGCACTAGCATCATCAGTGGTGTTCATCTTTAGCATTTCTCGATTATATTTACCAACCTGAGCCTGAAAATCTGCTGAAAAAAGAATATTTGTCGATTTCACAACTCTATGAATAATTGGTCGTGGACAAGAGTCATGCAAATAGCAGAAATCTTTGGCAACATCCACCGCAATTCTAAATCTTGCTTCCCAAGGCAACACTGACTTGAGATCTTTCCCTGCAAAATATGAAGTAAAAACGATGTTGCAATGTGGAGCATGCAATGAATGCTTTTCAAGAATTCTTACCATAAAGAGGTTCCCATTAGAGGACAAGCTGTACACTAGAATCTGGCTTCTTTCATCCACACAGTAACCAAGTAAATTCACAATATTAGGGTGGCTTAAAAGTACTTTCGAATTTCTACTTCCCGAGCTCTTCGCTTCGTTCCAACACCTTCATTCAAGCATTTAACAGCCACTACCTTCCCATCATTTAATATACCCCTCATACACTTTCTTCGCATCCTCCGGTTCCAACAAGATTTTACGGCAACATAAAACCATGTTCATATAGTGAGCTAGGTCCTAAAGACATAATGCGCTAGGATAAGAGAGTAGTACCTAAAGAAAACTTACATGTTGCCTTTTCAAGATCCTCATATTTGAAGCATGTACAATTATTTTTCCGGCAAAGAACTCTCAATTTCCTAGTAAATTTTGTCCTTGATAGCCCTACATGTTTTTATCGGGTCTCTCAAGGTGCTTCCGACATTGGAAGACGACCATTAGCCACTTCAGATATTATTATTTTCCAGTTGAATATTTTGACAAACACCCTTTATGATGCCCGGTCTTGGAGGGACAACATAACCCGATAAGATCGACTAAGCGTGAAGATGAAACCCTCGCAACCTTCTCTTGGGGTATGCAACATGCCTCGCATTGGGTGAATCTTTAATTGTGTCCTTAAGCATATCGAGGCAATTCGAGTTGCACACAAGAGTTCAAAAGTCTCAGAGCAATAGCAAATTATATGTTGCGCTTCTTGAATGCATGAATTTAATAGGGATTGGAAAACCTGTAGCAGAGCGGTGATGAAGAAGTGGGATGCTTGCGTATTCTCATTAACTCCATGCATCTGCCAGTGTACAAAAAGAAACAAATATTCATATGTTATGATTGGACAAAATTGAGCTTACAAACATAATGCAGCTAGACACTTAAATACAAAATCCTTAGGAATAGTTAGGTCTATATGGTACGTTAACATCCTATAAAGCATAAGATTTCCTGTGCTGACATTGATGAAAACACTTCTTTCACTTCCCCCTTCTTTATATTTCATTATCCTGTAACGGCATCAATCCCACCTCTCAACCATAACAAACATCCCACATAGCATTACGTTGGTATATCTTGTAAATTCCTTCCTAACACATCTTTTTTCACCAAATTGCTTAATCACCAGCATGCCTCTTAACCTCTAGACATCTTAAATGGGCTACCAACACATAACAATGTTGTCCATTCACTGCCATAATTTGTTGCTTTATCTCTCCGGCATGCCGTAATTTGGCTTTCCCCCAAACATAGTTTGGCTTTCTCTCCCAACAAAACCTGCAATGCTCATTTGCTTATTATAAAAAGGCTATCCCTAATTCTCCACATCCCTTTGCCCACGCTCAAAGACAAATTATCATTTTTCCACAATCCCCATGGTCCCCATCTTAAGCCAGTTAGTGGCATAATAACTCCATATCTCAATTTTTCCAATCCCTCAGATAATTAAGTGAACTACAAATATCCAGTATGCTATGTCTATGTTTCGATCCATACATGACTCTTGAATTGACAGGAAACGAAACTTACTTAACTACACTATCAGCGCCGCCAAAGAAGCACAATAACACAAGCACTATTCACAAATTGGTATATGATACACAAGCTAGAGACAACTGCCTCTTCCTCTTGTCAAGCTTCATGCAGCCCACTGCTATCCTTGTTGCCTTATTCCCAGATTTGTAAGGCACACTAGCACTCATCAAATAAGAGCCGCACCGCAAGAAAGTCCTCCGTGCTTTTGCACTACAACAAACTACTCTTTTTCTTATATCTTGGATGTTTCGGACCCATCCAACCATCTGCTACAAAGTTAGAAATGAGATCCAACGACCTCCATGCATTTTGCAAGACAACCGCAACATCTTTCAAGCATCGGTTTCAGACTAGAAACTACGGACATAATATTCCGTAAAATGACCAAAAACAAATCATGCCAAAATGATCCATAAGATCTGGATGCGGTTTGCCAATCATGGTCTGGAATGACAAAGTAAATAAGGTTGAGAACCAAACATAGAAGAAAAATGGAGGCCTCAAATATCCAAGTCCGGTTGACAAAGAGATCCCTTCTATAAGGGCCTTAAAAGTGTCACAAATGCAAGGAATATAAGAAAAAATGTTCGAGCTAGCAAGAAAAGTGTACCATGTTTATCCAAAAGATGCTGCCATAATCTTCATCCAAAAGATGCTGCCATAATCACTGAAGGTCCTCAAAACTACCAAAATTTATCTTGAAGAACAGGGAACAGAATATCTTAAAAGCTCTGCATTTCGCAACTGTGACTTGATTGAATACCATTCTTCCTCTGTCATAAATTAAGGTCGAAAATCTTTAAAAATTCTTGTTCTCTCGTCCCAAATTATCCAGGATTGCTGCTGTGTATCTATTTGGGCATGTTGCAAATAGATCCGACAGCTCCTGACAGCCTGCAGATCTTTAGAGGTCCAGACAGAAATGATCCTTCTTAGGTTAAACACTAAAATAGTGATGCTTGAATATTTACTTATCCAGCAGGAAATGCCACCATAGCCTTCAGAGGGGAGACAAAACAAGCTAGCCATGGAAACCACAGCTAACTGGCGCCGATCAAACCTCCTGGAAAATAGTTAGCAGAAAATGAAGCAAGAAAAAACCCTGACTCGGTCTGTTGGGAAACGAGGCAAATGCCGGATCGTAGGAGTTGCATCATTCCCGCATGGCCTCCATGCATCCAAACTTCCGGTAAGCCGGTATGCACAGCAGCCGCCTGGCAACAGGGATGACCTAACATTTACAGCTTACAGCAGGTTTTTAGCAGTTTTTGGCATATTCTAGGTATATGCTAGCATATACCATGAATATGCCAAAAACCCACATAAACAAGGGATTGCCCCCCTAGGGGCAACCCAAAAAAAGAATAAACACTTCATAATAAAGTTTTTTTTTGCTTGAGTGGGCGGTTTATGGGCTTGGTTCGGGAAGTTCCCCGGAACCCTTGTAACCTGCTGGACAAAATCCAGATTTAGCTGGATAGATTTGAAATGGTAGGAAGAGATCCGGCCAAAAATTAGAGGTTTTCTTGGTATTTCCGGATGAACAAAGGCCCCTGTGTTGGAGCTTGCCGGGATAGGTATGGGACTGTCGGAAAGATGCTGATTAGGCCTAAAAAATTTCCCGAACCAAGTTTATGGGCACCCTCCCCTACGCAAAACTTTAAATTGCATGTAGCCTATGCATTTAATCTGCTCTACGACGTAGCAATTAATTTCCACGTAAGCGCCACGATGCCAACGGTAACAAATAAACAGAACCCTAGTAAATAAATCAACAAGGCGCCAATAGAAAGTCTGGCGAGCTATGGCAGGAAGGAAGAGGAAACAATCCGGTCCCTCTCCCTCCCCTATTGCAGACCCAGACCACGCTGTGGACTACGAGAAACTGAGAAATGATCGTATTGCTGAGAATAGGCGCCGGATGCTTGAGCTCGGGCTTCCTTCTCTTTCTGAATCAATCTCTTCAGAACCCAGAACTTTTTCCAGGTCCAAAACGATCAAACCCAAGCCTATCTCGCTTGGCCCACATATTTCTACTCGCCGATCCTCCAGGTTGTTATGCATTGCTGATTGATGGACCTGGATTCTGGCCTTTTTGACATTCTGGTTCATGCATGCAGGTTGCTTTCATTGCCCGCTCCTTCTTATAAAGATTTATCGGAAAAGGAGATGCTTGCTGTTCCCCCCTTAAGAACCCATGATCTGAAACCGGAAATTTACACTGAAGAGCACGAGAAGCTGTTAGGATCTTCAGAACTGAAATGGGAGCTTTTTAAAGATGGCTATAGGCCGGATGGTACACGCATTTATGATCCGGTTGATGGCAAGACTTGCCATCAATGTAGGTACGTGCATGAAAAGCTCTCTTTAATCTTTTGTTAGAATCTACATTCTTTAACCTGGAATAAGACATATCTAGACATTTCAGAGGTCTAGAATAAATAAGTCGTTATTCCTGCATACTTCCTAGTTGGTTTGGAAACTTATGCATCTTAAGCCGTAGCTACGGGTGGGAATATGTTGCAATACTTGAATTGTTCAGAATAGCAGAAAAGAACATTCCATTTCAATCTTTGCAATTCTATAGCATGTAACACTTGTTTTGATTAAGAAAAGCTTATGCAATTTGGCTCAAGATGTCCGAAAAGGAGACGAATACATTTCACTTCTCTTCTTCAACGACAAAACTCTGTTAGATACGAAGTTTCATTGCTAGCGATGATACCAAAGTCAAACATTTATCTACCATGCAAAGCTGATTCTAGTATAATGTTCCTGCTATTTGCAGGCAAAAGACTGTGGGACATAGAACATCATGCAGTGAATGTAAGTTAGTACAAGGGCAGTTTTGTGGAGACTGTTTATACATGAGGTAGATACGGAAAACCCTTGTTCTTTGTAGTTACAATTAGAGGATTGACACGTTTTAACTTTCTAGGTATGGAGAGAATGTTCTGGAAAGCCTAAAGAATAAAAATTGGAAGTGTCCAGTCTGTAGGGATATCTGTAATTGCAGTATATGTCGAACCAGAAAAGGGTGGGCACCAACTGGGTCCCTTTGTAGAAAGGTACAGCAGATTTTTTTGTTTTAATTGAAGGCTTGGATTGTAGGCTCTAATGTCTGGCTGCACTTCTATCTTTATTTTTATTTTTCCAGGTGTTAGAACTTGGTTATAAGTCTGTTGCTCATTACTTAATTCTTACTCGACGCGAGGTGGATAAATCTGAAGTTAAAGAAGAGGACCTACAGGACATATCTGAACCCTCTTCCAAGCGGATGCTAACATATGATTCCCAGGAGCTACAGACGGCAGAACATGCTGAAGCCAAAAAGGATTTACAGATGCGAGAGCATCTTGATAATAAAGATGGGATAGAGATGGTAGAACTTGTTGATACCAAGAGGAAGCTACAGCTGATGAAACATTTTGATAATAAGGATGATATAGAGACGGCAGAACATCTTGATGCTAAGCCATGTGCCAAGCTTGTCTCTGCATCATCAAATGTATATAAACAGGACATGAGTGGGGTCAATGACCTTGTGGAAGTTGGAGATGTAAAAGCAAAAAGGTCGAAG
Organism: Isoetes taiwanensis; assembly: GCA_021234155.1. NCBI lineage: Eukaryota > Viridiplantae > Streptophyta > Lycopodiopsida > Isoetales > Isoetaceae > Isoetes > Isoetes taiwanensis. The sequence continues at coordinate 7,680,807 of JAJEKV010000023.1, forward strand.
ACTTCAAAATGTACAGAGGCCAAGCTGCCACAGAAGAATGAGATCATTGTGATTGGTGATGAGACAGACAATTCAGCAAGGAAGACACAACTTGAATGTCAAAGCATTGCACAAAGACTATGCAGAAGGCGCCTTAGACCAAGACCACCACTGTCTTTGAAGGTAGTCTGCTAAACTGTAAAATTCAGTAGTATCTTCATGCTCCAGTTGTGCTAAAAGCCTGAAATATGTCTGCTAGACTGACACCTGTAGAGCATATGTTTTTGCCAACATTTTCATAAAGCATAATTTAGATGTTTTTGGCAAAGGAATATAATATGCATCTTTGTTTATTTCTTGTACTCCTTTTCAGACATCAAAAATTTTATGGTGCTGGAAAGTATTTAGTTGCTTTTTCGTTTCTCCGCAGGGTCAAGAATTCATCTTAAACATGGAATATTCAACTTAGTATAAATGCACTATTTGAACAGTACGATAAAAAAAGCAAACCATCCCCAAGATTTACTTCTGTGTACTGATTGATCCAGCAAACGGATGCCATGTGTTAGATCTCCTGGAAAATGGTGATGCCATTGCTGGGATTCCTTCGGAGGCATGGTGTGCACAAAAAAATACTTCACCACATTCTTGGATTGTTTGATTTGAAACAACAATTTTAATAATCCAAAGAACATGATAGCATAGGGTCGTCCACCATCGTGATTTCATCGACAGCCTCTAATATCCTCGTCTCTCCCACACCCAAGGACATGTGGCATGCTGTCATGCCACCTCTTACACAAGGTGGACCTGCCACCGCGACCACCGCAGGGTATCCGACCATGTTCTGCGTACGTTGCGCCAAATTTCTCATTTTCCACCCCAATCAATGAAGGCACTGTTAATTAGAGAGGACGGATCGAACTTTCTACATTCAGATGGAATGGATCCATTACATACTTGCTACAAAATTCCATACAAAGAGCAGCTAGAAGGACAATTAGTGTTTCGCAATTGTAATGCCCCTTCAGGTAACCCAAGAACCCATTAAGACTTGCATGAACACTGACAAGTTGATATGCATGAATTGAGTGATACAATGCAAAGGCATTCTCAAGATGAAACTCACGGTAAAGAGTTGAATCTTTAGTCTCAACCATATCCATTAAAAACATATGAGCATTACTTTCAAAGAATATAATTTCATACTATCTAACTATATATAAGATCATTCCAAACAGAAAAACTTTTGGAATTATCATTTTTTTCGGCTATCCTTTCCCGCGTGCACAAAAACAGATTAGAGCAGAAATAGTGCCAATAAAATACTGAGAAATCCAAAGGCGATGAATAATCCATGTCAAGGTACATACCCAAATCGTTGTATATGCTTTAGGCATGCAAACTAGACGAAGCCCCTGCTTTGGGGCTTGTGAATCAGGCCAGGCCGTTGGGAAAAAGGGTAAGAACGTTGCGCAAATCTGGAACAAAACAGGATTTCGTGCCCTGAATTATATGAACTCTGTCCTTTGACAGGGCACTAAGGAGGCAAGGGCGCTGTGGGAATTTATTTTTCTGAAGCATCATGGACGATGGTGATAGATCCGACAAAAGGCAAGCACTTATTTCTGCCTTCTTCCTCCGTCTTGGACCTCGGATAGATTCAATAAGGGCAGCACTGCTGTTTCAGAAGGTCGCACACAGCTTCTAAATAATAATGCAGAAAATTCTGTAGAAGATCATATGTGCAGCCTTGAAGTTCTTCGTTCTCTGGAATCATCTTCTCTTGCTTTTAACCGGACTATTGTGGCTCTGGTCTGTTTTCTTTACTTCAAGGACAGATAGAGCTATCTGGATCTACGGAATGTTATGCTAAACGGAAAACATGGTCCTTGCTTGCAAACAAACTGTAAGAGAGCCTTCCTGTTCAACAATTCCATGGCCATTTGTGGCACGGGCTGTAGGGGCCCTTTTTGAAACAGAGTACAACCACAGCTCAAACTGAGCAAAGGGATTATTGCTGATGTGTAGCATGTTGTGCTGCCTGTGGCGGCTTTGTGGCATCAATTTTCCAAGCTTTCTTCGGGAAGGTTAATTCAAGAGCTAAAAAGCCCCACATGATACTGTTGCGGTCCGGCAAGATTCCTTCGTCAAGATAATACACTTTGCTAGATGATTGATTCAGTTTTTCCATATGGGATTCTTCACCAGTTGGGAAAAATATTCTCGTGTTTGCTTTTGTTCTTCTGTAAACTCCACTGTGAAATTCGAAAATAGCCTCTGCTGTTATAACCGAGAGCAAGATGCTCGTGATGGGCTAAAATTTTTGCTATTGTTTGTTCAAATTCCACTCCGCTGCTATAAAATTCCCTGGACGAAAATAGCTGTTGATGTGCATGGGTTCAGCGAGCAATGTAGGACTAGCCTAATTTGGCTATTACTAGGTCGGATTTGCAGATTGCCAGGCCAATTTGCAGACTCATCAAGCAGAAGAGAGTTTAGAGACCCATTTTGAGACCTATCGAGCAAAACAGGGTTTAAACTTTTGATTTGAGGGCCCTGAGCCCGAATTTGCAGCTTAGCAGATCCTATTTGAAGATTTTTAGGCTCTGAACACATCACTGAAACTGTAATAGCATGGAAACAATCAAAGCAATGGAAAAAATGGGCGTTGCAAGAGGGCTGTTGGGTCGAAGGAAACTTTCTGGATAAGCAAAAGCAGACCTTGGCGGACGACCCTAATCAATATACATCTGCTGAATTTGGCCCGATTCTGACAGTTTTTCCACAGCCTATTCAAAAATTGTGAGATTCAGAAGTGTATATGCTCCAATCGGGCAACTCTAATTTTATGTTAGGCAGACTTTGAAGGGTGGCGGAGCTAGACCGGCTGACAAGGGAGGGCTTGTCTGATCACAGTTGATCCCTCTGGTGCGTAGCGACGGCCGGGGAACATTGTGGGCTAGGCCTAATACCCTGGCACTGCGTGAGGGCAGGGTATGGGCTCGACACCTCTTGGGTGATGCGTCATCTTCTAGGGGTTGGCGTAGTCACATGGACGCGCTTTTTGGCAGCGCGGGAATCTTCAAGGCAGCAGCTGCCGACCCAAACAGCCGCGGCCACCGTTCCACAGGTGGCCATACGCGGCTTCGGCTGTTGCTGTTTATGGCCTGCGGTCTACGTGGCTGCTCCAAATCCACACCAGCTGTTGAGTACATTCACATGAGCGGCTGCTTCTCTTCGATCTGATACCTCGACCCATCCACAAAGCTCCTCATCGAATCCTGTAATTCACTTTCCTCTAGTTTCCTATCTCTTTGCAATCCATGGATTTGAATAGCATCCCATCAGACCCATCAGACCTGTATGAAGAAGATGCAATGGAGTTTGTTCCTTCCACCCAATTACCAGATCCAAGATCACGATCCGACGGAGATGGGGATGACGAAGAGGATAATAGCCCGACCAAATGCCGCCAAAGAAGAGGGACCTATGGCGTGATGCTGCAGTTGAAATGCTGGTGGAGCAGTACTGTGATGTGAAAGTTAATAAGCTTCAATTGGGCAATTTTAGAATCAAGGACTATGCAGCAATCGCATTACGTATCAATGAGTCTCTGGGCACTGTTTATACTGGCAAACAGGTCAAGAATAAGGTAGAGTGTTTGGTCAAGAAATACAAGAAGGAGAAGGACGAGAGTCCAGAATCGGATCCACTCCCCAAAGAGTGGGAATTTTTGACCAATTCGATGCGCTTCTTGGGGAATCCTCAAAGGTGGTTGGTCTCCTGTGGATCAACGGATACCGGGTTCGGTGGGACGGCTTAAAGCGCATACCGCAAGTTTGAATGCTTCAAAGGCTAATTTGAAAACCAAGAAGTTTTGCAATCCTACTTCCGCCAGCCCGTTCGGGCCCCAGCCCGAAAGTATGTTGTGATGAAACCACCAGAATCATCCAAATCAGCTCCTGTTTATTTAGATGACAGTGATGAGAATGATGAGCAAGAACCGGGTGTCGAGGTTGATTCCCCTCCAGCAAAGCAGGCTCCACAGGAGTGCAAGAAATCTGGATCTAGCCTTCGTGGGAAGAAGACGAAGGCCAGACGGAATGAGGAGGGTGCCAAAGCTGCAGCTACCATTTTAGCTCAGGCCATGAAAGATGTGACTAATGTTCATAAGGACCTGAAGCTGATGGAACTAGCCCAGCGAAAGGAGGCGGAAGAAAGAAGAGCAGAGGCACGTAAAGAATCTGAGGCTAGAAGGGAAGAAGCCATGAGACGCAAGGAGGATCTCCAGTTGCAGCTCTCTCAATTAAAGATGCAGCTTCAAATTCAACTTCGTGGTGGCAGTACAGGTTCTGAGTTGTCTAGCAACACTCCTTCATCCAATTCAGATACCATGTTCTTTGGATCTTCCTCTTTGAGTGATCTTTTTGAACAGTAGTTTTGCTCCTCATCTTTTTGTGGTCTTAGCTGGAATAGTGGTTTTTATATTGAGTTGTGGTTTTCTATGGAGTTATGGGTTTCATAATAAAGTTTTTTTCACTTATGTAAGTCTGGGCGTCTGGGCGTTTGGTCTAGTGGTAACACACTAGTTCCTTAGCAATGTGGTCTCGAGTTCGAGACCGCCCAGAATCGCACTCGGTACTGTTGTGGGTCAAACCCTAACAGACGCAATGTAAGGTGGTTGGGGGCAGGGCCCAACCGAGCAATGTAGTGTGGTGTGTGGTCACATGTCCAGTTGGATGCTGCCTAGTGGCGTGACGTTAAAATACTATCTATCTATCTATCTTCAAGCTGGAATTTGATTTATAACATTTCTGCATATGTATAACAGTAAAGTGATGTGGTTACAAGTAGCCCATCTTCCTGTTTTAAAAAACATCACATCACTAATATCTAACAGTAAAGTCACGTCAATACTATTATCACAACACAACTATTATCAAAATTATGGCAAAATCACAATTTGATTTATAACATTTCTGCATATGTATAACAGTAAAGTGATGTGGTTACAAGTAGCCCATCTTCCTGTTTTAAAAAACATCACATCACTAATATCTAACAGTAAAGTGATGTGGTTACAAGTAGCCCATCTTCCTGTTTTAAAAAACATCACATCACTAATATCTAACATTCAGAAGTGGTTACAAGTAGCCCATCTTCCTGTTTTAAAAAACATCACATCACTAATATGTAACAGTACTATAATGGCAAACAGTAAAGTAGTAAATTAATAGTGTTGACTAAAAAGCCAAGGTTACAAAGTAGCCCACGTTACTTTTATTATCCACACAAACATCTAACATCACGTCAATACTATTATCACAACACAACTATTATCAAAATTATGGCAAAATCACAATTGAAGTTCTCAAATCAAGTGCTCTGCTTTCATGTGCTCAAAGACTGTGTCCTTGAGTAGTTTTCCTTCTCTTCTACGTTCAGTATCCCCTTGATTAAGTGGAAGGGCTCCATACAGATACACAAGTGTGTCAAAGTACTCATCTTCGTTTTCAAGCTGCAAGAGGTTGTGAAGCACACAGCAAGCTATAACCACCTTAGGTGCATGGGGCATCTTTACTGTCATGCTACTCAAGATGTTCCATCGTCCTTTTAGAAGAGCAAAAGCATTCTCTATTACCACCCTAGCTTGTGACAGACGTTTAGAAAACGCAATAGCATCTGCAGGATCATTTAATCTTTTCTTCTTGATGACCATCATGTACTCAGATGCTGGCTAACCCGAATCTGCAATTAGGTACGGTTGGACTCTTCTGTCATGCAGTTGCCTTGTGGGACCTCGTAATATATGTCTCCTGGACAATTTTGCAAACAAGGGGGACTTGTAGAAATGGTTCGTGTCATGCGCACCACCCGAGCATCACAAAGAAACATCCCAAAATATTAATGAGGGATCGCAGACCGCTTGTAGCACTATAAAAAGAAATGGTGTCTCGCACCAATAGTCTGTGGTCTCCATTTCCTTATTGGTGCCTTCTTGAATGGGATGTGAATCCCATCAATGGCTCCAAAGAACTTGTGGCACACCCGAGATGCTCTCAAAGTCATGTATAATATTATGCAAATCCGGTTACGGATGGAGGTCTAATGAAGTCATGTCTAAGCTTCTCACTAAAATGGTGACCACGATTTTAGTGTACTTATGAACGATTACTTGCTCCCATTCCGCATATTTTTCAAAGACATATAAAACCCTTTGCATTGTGTGCCAATCGAAATAGAACAACTGCTAAAGCCTTTATTTTTTCAATTGGTTCACGGACCACAATTGATAAGTCAGCTTGTATAATGTGTGGAACAACTAGACGAAGAAGCTTCTCGAAATTATCTGCCCTCATTCTATAAAAATTCCTGAAGTTATACTCACCAGCAATGCCAGAACGAAGCCATAGGTTACTGCTCAGATCATTCCAGAAAGAAACCTGTCTTGGGTACATCCACCACACTCTTCTTCCTCTGTTCATCTGCTCATCTAACAGTACAAGCAAGAACATGGCACACAATTGCATGAGCAAATCAACAAGTTCCTCCAATCCACTGTTCAGTTCCTCACAATCAAGTTCTTCATCACTTGATAAATCCAGATCATAATTATCCATCTGCTTTCAGGTCTGTACAATTCATATGAAGAATAGTAAGAAATAAGAAACATGAAGAAAGAAATGAAAGTGGACTGAAACGAAACATAATTTAATCTTAGGCAATCGGAACTGATTCGGAAAAGCATAATTGGACATGAAACGAAACAGCATACCTTTAGGCAATCGGAACTGATTCTGGATTAAGCTCTGGAGGTGATCGAAACCAGCAGGTGATGCCTAATAGACCTGCGCTGCTGCCCAATAACCTTCCGCTGTTGCCCCAATAACCGCTGCTGCAGACTCCCTTTTGGAACCCATGTGATTTCAGTCAACAGCCAGCTGTGCAGCGTGATTTAGGGCACCGCCATGTTTACCGCCCACTCGCTCCATGTGAATACGGCTTGAGTATTGCTCTAAAGGCTGTAAATCAGGGCTTTGCTCTAAGAATGAATAAGAGATCCATTTTGGGCCACAACCATATATTCGTTTGCACAGTATAAATTACTCACAAGTTTAATGGGCAAAAAAACTTTTTTTGCCCATTATCCAAGTTTTTTTGCCCATTTGCTCTGCCCTCCTTCGTTTTCTTATGTCCAATAGCCATATCTTAAGCATTGATTCTTAAATTCGGTCTCTATCACAATCGTGTGTGTTGCCGCAAAGGGTACTTAAATACTCTCAAATTTTTAAATACCCGGTTTACATTGGCCTTTAACACAATCAAATGCTAAGGTTGAGCAAACTCTACATTTTGCCTTAGTAATGAAATTAAACTCTAAATTCAAGCAATTTGAGTTGTATTGCGAGACCTAGTTGCCCTATAAATGCTCATGAGCTCGGGACCTTGCGTTAAATGTTTATAAAAGAAAGATCATATTCATGTTTTGCTTTGCTCTAAAGATGCAAAATATGACATGTTGGTGTTATTGCCTTTCTAGATTATGAATTTAACAACAGAGTTTTGCTTCAATACTGTAGGTTGCCAAGTTCTCTATTGTGGGTTGCTAAATTTTGTATGCCGTTTTTATTTTTCAGAGTGCATAGTGAACCCATATCTGTCAGAAGTCGTGAAGAAGGTGGACTTCATTCTCTGATTGACTTCTATTTCTGTCTCGCTTCAAATTTCACCAAGGTCAGAGTTATAGTTTTAAATCATTCCTTGCCTTACTTATTTCAAAAACGTTTATTAAATGGTGGATGTTTCATTATTAATGTCTAAATTCCCATGTTTTTCTAATTAAAATGGCCTCAAAGGAGTATTTTTGTTGACACTAGATATTTGCTTTTTCTAATCTTGAAAATGTAAATATTAGTAATTTCCATCTTGAACACAAAGAAAATGATTATTTAGTTGCACTATAAAAGCTCATAAGCTCGGGACCTTGCATTAAATGTTTACAAAAGAAAGATCATATTCATGTTTTGCTTTGCTCTGAAGATGCAAAATATGACATGTTGGTATTATTCCCTTTCTGGATTATGAGCTTAACAACGGAGTTTTGCTTCAACATTGTGGGTTGTCAAATTCTCTATTGTGGGTTGCTAAATTTTGTACGTGATTGCATGAGTTAGATAGTAAACATCCGTTTTTATTTTTCAGAGCACATAGTGAACCCGTATCTGCCAAAAGTCGTGAAGAAGGTGGACTTCATTCTCTGATTGACTTCTATTTCTGTCTTGCTTCAAATTTCACCAAGGTAAGAATTATAGTTTTCAATCATTCCTTGCCTTAATGTCTAAATTCCCATGTTTTTCTAGTTAAAGTGGCCTCAAAGGAATATTTTTGTTGACACTAAGTATTTGCTTTTTCTAATCTTGAAAATGTAAATATTAGTAATTTCCATCTTGAACAAAAAAAAAAATGATTATCTAGTGCACCAAACTGGCCGCTAGCACCATACGTAGAAGCCATCGACATTGATTTCTTGCCTGTCATAGATATGCAGCTCTACGCAGTTCCATCCACAGAAATTATGCCATACAAAATGTACTCGGAGCCAATCATTTTACAAAGAACATTTGTTGGTGCAGAGCGAGCACCAGCATTAAATCAAATATCTTTAAGAACGTGAATATATGCAAAGTCATGTAATGACACCTAAAGAAGTTATGGGAATAGGGGCATGCGAGATACTACCCATAGGGGCAAGCTTTGTACTACCTTGGCTTAGTTCAACCAACATGGCAAGAGCTTTAGATACTATGGGCTCTGTCTTACGACATAATCGAAGGCAATACCATCAGCAACCTACACTCATAGCATATGAATACAACTTAAAAGCTTCAGTAACCATCAGCAACCTACACTCATAGCATATGAATACAAGCTAAAACCTTCACTAACCATATCGTATAACAATACGAAACTTCAATTCAGATGTTTTTATTTCAACTTCATTCACTTTGTCATATTCCAATAATATGCCAAATCCTCAGCCATCTCCTCTTCCTCTCTTTTCTCTATTGAGCCCCTCTCGAATTTAGCAAGGTGTCACCCATATCTACAACTTTGCCTCTTTTTGTTATTTTGTAGTGCAATAGAGCTCATTTCTGCACTCGACAAAGTACAATTACTAAAACTCCCAGGAATGCACAAGGCGCTGGCTCCGCCAGCGCTAAATTCTTGTATAAAATAAAAATGCTTCACACTTTAAGAATCTACAGTATCTACAGTATGCTTCCACGAGAGCTTGCTAAAGGCTCACAAGGATCTCAGGTCTTTAACTCCATTCAAGCTCTCAACTGCACAATGGCCCTTCACTTCTCATGTCTATCTGCGTACACCATGAACATATGGGCTTAGTCATAAAGACTAAGTGGGGTTTTGAGACATTTAGAAAATGCAGGCATAATCAATAAGAAGTATGCATGGTGTAACAATCACAAAGATCATGTTAAACCTAGATGCCTCACTTGAGAATCCCTCTATGCTAGAACCTAGCAATGCAATGTTAGCACACAACATGAACAATGATATAAGAACCCACATTATAAAAAATTGATACGAACCTGAAATCTCCACAGTGATTCTGCAAAACAATCATTAAGAAGTAAAGCAAATAAGTAAAGCAAAGCTCACCACTCATCTGGGCTATCCTGAGCAAGAGAATCTCTAAGAAAAACTGAATTTATGGCCTAAGAAAGGCTTAAAGGGAAATACAAACTTGACCATTAGAGTTCCGCTCTAGCAAAATCTCAAATTTAAGAGGACAGCTAGGCTTAAAAATTGGCTAAGGCTAATGTTTGGGAATTCGCCAAAAGAATTGAAGATACTTCTAATCAACCAATTCCTCACAAGAAGTGCAAGTGCTTCCAAGATATGAAATAAGAAATTGGTTTTGGGCTGAGTCGGCTGCTGTGGATTTGCTGGAGCTGTAGTGGAATTGCAGAAACTATACCGGCCACCGCAATCGACGTCTTAAACAAGTTCGATTGATGACTTTGAATTACTGTAGCAGCTCATTTTGTCTAAGATGTTGGTCGCTGATGTACTATTGTCGCCCAAAATTATTGATCTGTGTTCCCATTAAGCAAGGCCGATGCCTCTTATAAAAGTCGTAGACCTTTTGGAAAAGGTTTGATGCTTTTTATTAAGGTTCGTAGCCTTGGCCTTAAAATATGATAAAGGCCCGCTTTATAATATAGCTTATAAAAGTCTTGGTCTATTTGTTTGAAAGTCTACCTTTTCTTTAAAGGTCCTACACATTATCATTAGGGCGGATTTGGGGTCTGAAAATGGCCCTTATCTTGGGCTAAAGATTTCCACGTCAGATTCGCCAGGACCAATCAGGTTTGCGCCTTTTTTACGAAAGTCAGTATTACTTGGCAGGTAGAAGGATGAGCAGGCTTACTTGGCATCCACATGGCGTATTTTCATAGGGGATGCCTGCGCTTTTATTGCAACCATTTTAATGGCCCGTATTTTTCGGGAGTCGAGTCGCCGCCAAAATAATGGTGACTTTGACCGCCCTCTTCACCGGGCCACCAACTCCCTTGTCAAATTTTGGCGCCAAACTTCAGATCATCACTCCCGCCTCCTCGTGCATCCTCTCCGCCTTCACTCCTCATCGCAATCCATGTCTCCTCGTAATTTACGTGTTCTTGCCCCATTTACGTAACTCCCAAGGTCAAGAAGTGGGAGGTTTTGTCTCAATAGGTTCATGGGTGAGTATGCTGCCATCAACGAGGGGCGAGCATAAAGTTAAGCGACAAAAGGCGATCGACTTAAGGACACATTGGATAGGTAGGATAAAAGAGTTCAAGTTGAATTCTAGCGGCCGGAAAGTGGAAAGTATAACAATACGACATGCATATACCCCTTCCGATATGGCCAAAGAGCTAATCTCCACCAAAAAACAGATTCCCAAAATTGCCCGCAAAATGGTAACCACCTTAATCGGATCACACGACGCCGAAGCTAGTCATCGCCTACTTAATCTGGCGTAGAGATAGTTTCGGCGTCGTGTGATCTCCTTATCTTTTCATTTCTTTTCGTTGACACGTGTTTACAAACAACTTTATTGTGCGTGTTTATGTTTATCGACGTCGTGGATGTCATTCCGCCGAAAGTATTAGTAGTGTACTTGTCGTGTATCACATAGACATCGGAATTGTCCTTTTCAAGGTATGGATGCCGTGACCTTGCGGGGTATAGGCATCCGGTTTTACTGGACATGATTATAACGTAAAAGGTCGAAACCGAGCTTGAGGCCGGTTGAATTGCCCCCTTTAAGTGAACTTTGTAAGCCACAGACTAATGAGAACAATGTAATTGCAATGAAGAAATGCATGGCTGACGAGGTGCAAGCGGGAATGTCTGAAAACGGAGGCGTGAGGATGAGTTTCAAAATCTTCACACCGTTTGAGGTATTTGCTAACATATTCCAGATGGCGCAGAAGTTCAAAAGCTCCAAGACATATACGTGCTTTCTCCCCCCCGATTTTGTGGATGGCTTATTTTTGGTTCCGACACAGGATGTTCAATTCCACGAATCATCCGGTCAACTAACAGAGGTCCGCGTAGTTAAGTCCTCCTTTAAGTTCAGATACTTTCTTCCAAAACAATATTTATACGTTAATTGTCAACTAGAACGAAGGAAACAGAAAAAGAGAGGCTGCACAACTTTTTGGGAGCCGTTTGAGGACCATAACAGACACTCCGATGCGGTGGATATTCGAGTATGGAGAGGGGAGGAAGTCATTTATACAGCCACCATGGAAAGCGAATGGCCATTATCAGAGCTAAGAGTGCTAATGGAGACAGAGGAGATTGCTGACGACTTCCATTATTTTATTGATGGCATTAGGGTTGGTTACAGGCAAGAGGGAAATGTAAAGTTTAGTGGGTTCGCGATCAACAAGAAATTGTCTATCGCCTAGCGCTTTGAATCTCGGTTTTTTATTTGTGTTTTTGTCCGATGTTTTTACCATCATATTTTACTTTAACTTCTGTTTTTTACTATTTATCTCTTGCCAGTTGTCTATTTTTGTCAGTGTTCGTAGTATAAAGCGCCATCCGCTGAGAAGCCATGGCAAGAACTAAGCAAACCGCAAGGACCCATCCGTGGTGTAAGGCCGTGTGATTACATTAGTCCGCCTCCTTCATCTCAATCAAGTCTCGATAGAGATTCTCCTCCTCCCACCATGCCTAACGGAAGACCCTAAAAGAAATCCGCATGACGGTCTACGGAGAAGCAGCCCCGGAGTAAGTAGGGAGGTGCACTCCGCCTCGGAGACGGAGGATGGAAATGTGAGAGACCGGCGAGCGTAATATGACGGATTAATTATTGGGCAGCCGCCTGTTCTTGCTCTTACTGCTCCTCCTGTGGATGCGCCAGAACCTTCAAATCAAAGGAGGAGGCCCAACGCCCGAAAGGGGAAGGCGACCAGAAATGTGAGGAGACGGCCGGAAGAGTCGGCCGAGGAACAGCCTGCAAATGCTGGGGTGAGGAGACGGCCGGAAGAGTCGGTAGAGCAAATGTGCCCAAATGCCGGGTGGGTGAGGGTAGTGGCCGGAAGCGGAAGACGGCCCTGGCATTAAAGCGAGCGAGATTAAGAAGTATCAGAAGAGCACTGAGATGGTCATTCCGCGTCTCCCATTTGCCAGGCTCGTGAAAGAGATTCTGCAAGAGTGTGGTGCGATACATCATACCAGTTACAGAATTCAAGCAACTGCCTTAAATGCTCTTCAAATGGCTTCGGAAGCAGTTGGTGTCGGTCTGTTCGAGGACTCGCAGCTTGCAGCAATACATGCCAAGCGGGTGACTGTCATGCCCAAGGACATGCGCCTCGTCTTACGCATAAGGGATCCCGAGTACTATGGTCAAAATTTTATGGCTGAATACAACAAGAAGAAAGACCCCCCAGAAAAAAGGCCGTGAAGTGCCTTTGTGTTTTTTTCATATGTATAATATTTCTTAATGTAATGGCTTTATAAGCTGAATCTCTTAGTCCATTTCTTTCTTAGAAGCCTAGCTTCGCACTTTGTATTTTTTTTTTTTTTTAATGTTATACGTGAGGATCACACGACGCGCAGCAAGCATTGTGCTTTTTTGTTGCACGTAGTAGTCTTTTTTAAGTCGTGTGATCCAACCCTAACCCTAACCCTAACCCTAGAATGTACCGGACAAATCTCCCCACAACGGCCGTGGTCCCCTTTCATAATCGACCATGACTACTTGAGTTCAAAAGTGACAAATACCTTACCGCTCCTAAACATCTTGTTTTCGTCGTTTGCTTCGCCATGGATTGTTATGTGAAGTTCCTGGAATGGTATGCATCCGCCCCTCATGACAACGAGGAAGTTGCGCCGACTGCGATTTATCCGTTCTATTGCAAGGAGTTGGACATCATGGCAAACAAGATGGCGAGCTTGGATGCTATCGCGAGGTTGCCTTTAGCTTTCACCCGACCGCTTGGTCTCAAAAGACGCCCTTTGCGTGATGTCCTCGCCGTGGATTCCAAAACCAGCTCTAGAGGAGGCGGCTTCCCATTTGCAAACAGGGGAAGATGTTTTTCAAGAATGCTTTGAACGGCTCCTCCTCGGGCTGCATCCTTGTGCTTAAGAAGGTATCTTATTTCTCTTTGCCGCTTTGCATTTGCTAGTTATTGCATTCTCGCTTTCGCCAAACCGAAGATACACCGGAAACAATGAAATCTTTAAGCCAAGGGGGCCGGTTATGTGTGATGATCTTGACTATGACGTAGAAATGGAGATAGATCTACAAGAAGAAGAGCAAGAATGTAGGAGTTTTAGCTTCGACGACCGGCCTTGGGTGAACCAGGAGGAGGGAGATGATTCTCGAAGGTGATGAGGATGGGGATGAGGATGAAAAGAAGTTGTCCGACATAACGCCAATTTTAGTGGAAGGCAAAGAATACCTATTGCTAAGTGATATCTTGAGGAACCCGCCTTTGTTACGAATGTGTGCTAGGGAAGACGAGCTTATCAAGATTACCTTGGCCAATGGGTAAACTTAGGCCTAGATTTTGAAGAGGATTTGGACAAAGAGATGTTTGAAGTGTCTAATTATACCGCAATGCTATAAAGCTTAAAGAAGCCTATGAGAGGTCGGAGTCTCGATTTGCTCAAGATGAGGCGAATCTACCAACGGAAGAAGAATTCCAAATCTCCGTGCAAAGTCGCCAACATGATCTACAGTTTTGGCGTGCCCTTCATCAATCAATGCGGCAGATAAGCCCAGTAGATGAGGATAAATGTGAAGAAGATAAGCTTGAGGGTTCTTATTTGTGGAAAGTAGATGATTTTTCTTGACGACATGCACGGGGGCAGGGAAAGATTGAAGGACTCTACATTGTTACGATATATCTCAAGATTCGTTAATGGGGAGATAATCGTCTTCAGCGAGAACTTTCAGCCCAAAAGGTGCGAGAGTTTGTCTATTACATCCGTGCATTATGCATGTTCGGGAACCATTCCCAATTGGCATCAAACACCGAAAGGGTGATAGCAATTCGGCGGGATGTTGTGCTACAATATTTTGACGACCAAAGCCGGTCTCTGCATGGCGAGCAATATGTTAAATTTTTAGGCTGGCGGCTTGACTCACCCAAGGTTGGAAGTCGGTCGATAACATGGAAGTCATTGCCTTGTTGGATCGGTCGTGGGGGATTGAAAGAGCATGAAATTGACGAATGAAGCTTGAGAAATTGGAAGTTATATGTTTTCCAACTTGTATCGGTAAAATTATTTATGTACAGTTGTCCTTCCGAATTCCTAATAAAAATTATTTTATTTGTATTTATTCACATCACGAAATACATCACGATTTTTACGTCATATCTAGGTTTTCGCGTCGTGTGATATCTATCTCGAAGAAATGAAATATTATTGGAAAAAACAATTAATTTATTTATTCCTCACACGACGCCGAGAAGCAACTTCGTGTGACTCATGTTATAAATAGAAGACCGATGTCCACGCCGACCTCCGATCGCCTTTTAAGCCTTACGCTCATCTTCTACTTCCGCCGCCTTCCACCTTCTGCCTCAGATGGCATCATCATCTTCCTCTAGCGCGACCACGCCAAGATAGCACTCCCAGCCCCGGCTGCGCGTGGACATCACCCTTGCGGTGGTGATGAAGAGATTCAAGGAGATCCATGATGAAAACAACCATCTCGTCGCCGGAGAACAATGAGGCGGTCGGCATTAGCCTTCACGAGGGAGCTCTTGCCGAAGCGAGACGTTGAGCTCGTGGAAACATTAACCATGTACCAAGAGGCGACGAGCCGCAGGGCGGGTAGGTTGAAACTGCTCACATGATTTCGCAGCCTTAGAAGATATGGAGAAGAAGCTCCGAGCTGCGGAGGATGAGAACGCGCGACCTTACGGCCAATTTGCGGGACATGAAAATCAGCTAGAGGATCATGAAGATCCCTAGCCGTTGTATCTATCTATTTTTGCTTCAAAGAAAAGTTTTCTATTTTTTTGCTTCTATCTATCCTCTTGTTCCAATGTATGTTATGTTTTATTAAAATATCACCACGACGCGAAATGCCTTGCTTGCAATTAGGTAGCAATCAATGGATTTCGCGTCGTGATCTCCATGCCGATTCTATTTTGCTTCAATGAGAAGTTCTATCTTTAGTTATGTATCGAAAATTACTTATGTATAGGTTGTATCACGAAAATTATCAATAAAAATTATCACACGAGCTTTCTGAAGAAAAGGCGTTAGAAGAAATAACGGTCATTTTTCCTCACACGACGCCAGAAGTAACGGTCCATTTTCCCGACCCACGGCATCCTTCGGCGTGTGTGACTCAAGCTACTACGAAATCCCTCGGTATAAATAGAAGACCTTCTATCTTGCCTTCGACCTCCGATCCTCTTCCGCCTTCCGCCTTACGCTCATCTTCTCCGCCTTCCGCCTTCTCCTCCGATGGCATCATCATCCTCCTCCGATAGCGGCCAGGCGCCCAGCTGCCAGCGGACATCACCCTTTTTTGTGGTGATGAAGAGATTCAAGGAGGTTCACGACGCAAAACAACCCGTCCTCGTCGTAGAAGATGGAGGCGATTGATGAGGTTAGAATTCATGAGGGGGTTGCTTTGCATGAGCGAGACCTTGAGCTGGCGGCAACATTAACCAGTACCGAGAGGCCAATAGTCAGAGGGTCGAGCGATTTAATCGCACACAATATTTCGCAGGCTAGAAGATATGGAGAAGAAGCTTCGAGTGCGGAGGATGAGAACGTAGCTTTATTTGGCCAAATACACGGGATCATGAAGATCCGTAGCCATTGTATATATATTTTTTGTTTCAAAGAAAAATTTGCTTTGTTTCTTGCTTCTATCTGTTCTCTTGTTTTGTTTTATTAAAAGATCACCGACGGCCAAAATGCCATTCTTGCAATTAGGTAGCAATCAATGGATTTCGCGTCAGATGATCTCCACAACGCACACCTCGTTGTATGTATAAATTCCTAATTTATTAATGGAAAAGTATATGTAACACAAATATCTAGCTAGATTATGTGATAACTTGCGGTAAATCTTAATTTGCATGTGGATGACAACGCCTATTCACATCGTGGCTTGTGGATGACAACGTCATGCCAAGGGCGTGGCATCTTGCCGCCACAATAACATCGTTCTTTGTATGCGGCTGCATACAAGATGCGGCTAGGATATGACGGATCCCATGATGCGAACATAGGCTACCGTTGCCTAATTGCATGCTATAATTTAAGCCTCGTGGGATTATTACACAACTTTATCGGTTTTCGCAAACCGTAGATTCCAACGTATCTCTAGTTTCTATATAAAGCGTCGAGGCCTTTGTCTTCTCCTATCCGCCATCTCTTGTTCTACCACATCCGCCCTCGACCATCTCTCTGTTCTCCCATCACTTTCAATGGCCTCCACTCCGGTTCCATCCCCTGCTTGAGATCTTGTCTCAAGTTTTGGTCAAGGAAATTCGAACATTAATGCTTGAAGGCGGAGAACGGATCCGCCTTCTAAAAGAAAAGAATGATGAAGACGTCGCCAAGCTGGTTGCGGCAGAGGAAAAGGCCGCCTTCTGTAGGGAGGTGATTTTAGTGCGCGACAATCAGCGGGCTGCCTTAGACCGCGCCTTGCGCGCCCGCGAGATATAACCTCCAAGAGAGGCTTAGGCCGCAATCCCGAGCGGGAGAGGCTGCCCGAGCTCAACTTCGATGGCGGGAAGATAAGGTTATGGAATATGAGAACGTGGTTGCGGGCGGGCAATCATGTTGGAGGAGCAGAAAAAAATTATCAACGCCCTCCAGGAAGAGCTTGCCCGGCGATCATAGGCATCGGGCTCCTCCTAGAGGGCCCGTTTTTTTTTTTAATGTTTGTAATGGTTTTATTTCTCAATGGGAAAAGTTTTTGACAAATGTGCGAATATTACGTTTCCTATTTTTAATTTTCAATATCCGTGGTAGAGAAATGACAAAGGCCGAGATCACACGAAGCAAAACCCTTCATAGGGTTTTAAAGCTCGATGTCTGCGATTTCAGCGTGGTGTGATATCTGATGTAGTTAGAATAGTTATTAATGTGTTCCAATTGGGCGGTTACCATTAATGTGTTCTAGCGGACAACCCGACCGAATCCGGCCGACACGCGTGGCAAGCGGCAATGACCCGTGTTTAATATGTTCAAGCGCTAATATGTATAAATTGAGGTCCTTGCATTGTGCTCCTTCCACGGTTAGAGTCTTTTCTCCTCACTTCTATAATCTTAACGTCCCTCCCATTTGTTATCTATGGCCTCCACATCCTCAACCGATAAGAGAAAACGCAAAGAGGATAGAACTCCCTTCTGACATAGTGTTGGGTGTTCTAATGAAGAGGTTGAAGGAGCAAGATGATCTTCTAAAGGAAAACGCCGTTACAATTCAGCAGAAAGAAGAAGAGAATGAATTCAACCTTCTCATGCTTCGTAGCCAAGAGAGGCAAATCAAAGTCGTTGAATAGAAGGTCGACAGATGACATGCCCCAACAACTGCACTGAGGTGGTTATGACGGCAACGAGGATGCTAATTCAGGCAGAAGAACACGTTGTGCTATTGGGACAGGAGCGGGACATGTACAAAGAGATGGTGGACAGATTGGAGGAACGTTTGGATAGGGTGATTGCTCGCTTGAGGGAAGAGATGAAGACGAAGACGAGGACGGAGCTGATGATGATGATGAAGATAATGAAGAAGAGCTCGCACTGGAGCAACAATGAGTCGTTGTATTTTGTTTTTCAATGTAACATCTTTCACAACTTTAATCAAAAGTAACCCTTTTTATTATTATCTTGTAAAGCTTCACACGACGCGAAGCCACATAAATGCAAGCAATAACTAACTCCACCATGCGTTCGCGGTATGATACAAATAAGATCACACGACGCCGGCTACTGTTAATGCAAACAAGGTTGGAGGCAAGTACTTCTTGGCGTCGTGTGAACATGCTACACATTACAAGTATACTTTACCGATTCTTTGTCTCTTAGATCTCCACCATTGCGATGCTAGTGGGGCCCTAGAATTTTGCCAAGCAACTTTCCGTTTTCTCTTGACATTATGCCAATGGTGTTTACGACTTAGGTTGCTCCTTAAAGCGACCTCTTGTCGTGTTAGCCATCGCCCTTCTATAAAACCACTCGTCATCCGTCTTAGAGGGTTGGTTCCCACATTTCCACCCCTCTTTGAGTGTTACGATGAAAGGCTATTTAAGCTTGTTTATCGACTTCTCCATGCCTTGTGCACTCCACCTTTGCTAGGCTTCCATACTTCCTAAAAACCAAGGTGCATGAGCCCAAAAGATGTGCAAGTAGTGCGTGACTTCACTCTCTCCCCCATGCGTATGAAAGCTTTAATAAATTTGTTATTAAACTTGCACGAACATTTACGCATCTTCTCTTGTGAGGTCCATTCTCTCCAATGTATGGGAACAATTCGGACAATGCATCCCATGCTTTTTTTTCAATGCCGAGCGAACGCCATCATCATGCGGTCCTGCTCGCATCAACCAGCAATTTTCCAAATTCATAGATCTTTTCTCCCATCTGGTTTCCGTTCAGAGCCTCTCTATGATTCTTTATGAAGCGTCGAGCTTTCACCCCTCCAATTGACACCTTACGAGGCACACTTGTTCTTCCTGCCCGTTTCTCATCGAGCTCTAATCTTACATTGCCACCATGCAAACTCTACGAATTCCTTCCTCTCTTCTCTTCTTGTCTGAAATGTTCCACACGAATCTGCAACTCAAAAATATCATCTTGTCGATGATTCTCACAAAGCCGTGCAAAGTGCAGATATGAACCCTCTCTAATGGAATGGGGAAAATGCCATGGAACTTGGGATCTTCTTCTCCTCTATTAGGAGCATTTGCTTGGTTAAGGGACAAGGTTGAAACAGTCTTCCCAGTACTTGACTTCCTTGCATGATTGCAGTACAGACAACTTTTGCATGTTCCTTGTCCTCCTCCACTTATGTTGTACATTGCTTTCTCAGTTTTAAATCGGGCGCCAAGTGAAAAATTACTTTGTAAGATCCATAGTGATCTACTTGCAATTTTTCCCCTCCCTCGAATCTAGATATTAGACTTCGGGATGTCAGTTTGATTGAACACCCATTTCAATACCTCGTGGGTTTCTTTCTGAACTTTAAAGAGACCTAACCACCGGTGTCATCTTGATTGACATGAGAACCATTTTTCCGCACGCTTCTTCTCCTCGTCCGTCACCTCTACATCTTTTTTATTATTCTTGTTGCTCTTTGATTTAGCATGTGCAATTGCATTCTCAATTGCTCTATTCATGATGACAACGGATACCCTCTCATACTTCTCAAACTTGGTCAGTTCCATTTCATCCAATTTTATGCAAACTTCAATCTCACCATTAGTTTTACGCGAATCGTTAAGTCATAATATTTGACAAGGAATTGTAAGAGAGTAACCAGGTCAACCCAAAGATTATTATGCGTTCATTCATTCCAACTATATCACAACAATCCTTGCCATTCTTATCTTTTATGGCTATGGCGGGACCAAAGACATTCAACGTGGTGCATCTCTCCTAATATGGCATACACCATCTTTGTCCTAGTAACCCTTGTATTCTCGACAATTTGTGGGCGTGGAGCCGAATACTTTTTTGTGCCCATTCTTTTCAACGCTTAGGTGGAATGGCTTGAATAGAGAACGGTAACCAAGCCTCTTGATGCCTACATCATCACAAACGATCAGACATCCGTAAGCTTCTAACTTCTTGTAGATCTCCCTAGTACCATTTCCAATACCATCTTCTTGAGAGGAGAGTTGTAGGGGTGACAAATCATGTCCACTATCTCCCCCACTCGTTAGCTAGGTTCTTCTTCACTCGTAACCAAGATTGCTTCTAGTTTCCCCAGATCTTAACTGGCCTTTGCTAGTGTTGTAAACGGACCTTGTGGCCGTGACCCTGCGTCTGAATGCACCTGATCCAAACTTCAGTTCCTCTATCGGTCGATATGCTTCTTCCTTTCTCGCAAGCCAAGGGGTGTTTTCTTCAAATTCTTTAACCTACATTGATGCCCAAAGTTTGCTCTTTCGAGCTCTTGGATCTTTTCTTGCAGCTGCCCTATCACCAATTTGGACTTGTCCACTTCGTATCTCAAAGAAGTTTCCCTCCCCAATCCGTCATTCCTTTCCTTCATCACAGTGGAGTAATGAAGCGAGAGAAAAAAGAGCTGCTGGTTTAAGTTACAATTCTCTTGTGACAATCGGCTCATCTCAAGGAACTGTATTCGATTCCGAATGCCTTCATCCTCTCTCAATCTCTCACAATATCCCAAGAGGCGAGAGTTACCGTCACCACAAAATTGGACTAAACTTGAAACGTCCCGAAATGACGGTTTCTTGCCACTCAACGGATCCAATGGATATAAACCGCCATCCGCCCGGATGTCGACACTTTTGAGCACGCAAAGACGCAACATGTCGAGGTCTAAGTTCTTATTTTTAGACCTCCTTTTTGCGATTGAAGACTGGAGCATATTCCCCGAAGCCGGTTGGATCCTTATCCACACATCATTTGGAGCTTCCATACCGCGTGGATCGCATGCGGCGCTTGAAATGAATGTGTACAATTTGTATGCCCCAAAGACAATTAAGCTTCGTTTGAGGCTCGGTCCAGTACTAACCTCGTTTTTGAAATTTGCAACGTGCATATGGAAATCGAAAAGTCCATTCTCCTACAATCCATGCTTTTATACAAAAGCAAATTCAAAATTCGAATTGTAGGGGGAAGCCCTGTATTGGGATGAAGTAAAGATCCCTATTCATTTAACTTTTAAGGCGCTAATCGCAGCCTCGAAACGAAAGTCTAATACAAAGCTTCAACCTACACATTCAAATTTTGAAATATAGAAGGGAATGGACTCTAAATGAAAATAGGGCAAGACAAGAATCGGTGATGCGATGATTGGTATCGACAAACCAAGAGACACCGCATGAGTTGCCGGTATGCTATAATGCAAGTGGCTTTTAGAAGCGCCACGTGTTAAGGCCAATCTTTCGACAACCAACAGAATTAAATACATATGGCGCCATAGATATGCGATTCCCCTTATTCCGAGAATATTCCAAACAAATCGGCCCGGGAAAAAAGGGCGGAAATATGACGTGGAATGGGCGATAGGAGGCCATTTTAGTTCATAAAACATAATATAACTTGGAATGATAGATATTTTATATGCAAATGGGAGACTTTGTGTTTAATTTTAATTTGACAACAAATAAGAAAGTGGATCACACGCGATCGACGAATTTAGTGTGTTCCATTTTGTTGCATATGTACTATTAAACGGTGTGATCCTTGAAAAATAATATGCTCTTTGAAAAGGGATAATGGCGTATGTACTTAAGAGTGGTAACACATGTACAAAAAAAAAGTTAGGTATTCAAATAGAATTAGAAGCAAAAACTTTTACATTCAAAATTTTTATGGCCGTGTGGCTTTACATCATTTTGTAAATTTAAATGCCCCTGGGAGGCTTCAACTATTCACAACAAAAAGCCCGGAGGCTTGCAAATCATATGGTAAGAAGCCGGAGGCAAGCCGGAGGCTAAGAACAAGGAAAAAAAAATAAGAGGTGCTCTCGCCTAAACAAATTTCATTCATCCGCTTCACCATCTCGCAAAAAAAAATAAGAAATAACCGTTAGTTGAATGCTTAAGAAAAGAAAGAAAACATGCATGTACCATGAACTAACGCCATGAGCTCCTCAAGTCACCGGATTCGCTCTTCAACTTCTTCATCTTCTTCATCATCTTGGCTTCTTCTCCGTCGGTGAACCACTCATTTTCTGAAGAATCTCCTATCCAGCCTTCAAGAACACCTGTGATGAACTCCTGCTCCGAAATTTCCTCTGATTCCTCATTCTCTGATTCCTCGTCAAAGGAATCAGAGGAATCAAAGGCATTCAAAGCAAGAACCGTGGGCGGAGGAGGGAATCATGGAGGGAACACCTCTTCCAGCCGTAATAGGCCTCTTGGAGGACACCTCCTGGCTCTTAAAGTAGCTGATCTCTTCATGGCGATGACTAGAGAAATTGGGCGGAGGATCTAGCGAAGATTGGGCGGAGATTGGGGGGAGAATGGGCGTCAATCTAGGCTGGAATAGATATAGGCTGGATTAGACGTGAAAATCGTAGGAATGATTCGTATTCCAGTCCTATCAACCATCATTACATGCCATTATGTGCATATCTCTCGAAATTTGAGCCATATCTAATATCTTCCTTTTTTAACCTTATACCTAAATATCCAATATCTTCCTTTTTAACCTTATTCCTAAATATCCAATATCTTCCTTTTTAACCTTATTCCTAAACCTATATGATTTGAGTTTAACCTGAAAATGAACACCGGTATAATTCAATTTAACATACTATTTAATACCAAGATGCTACGTCACACTATGTCGATAATTGGGATTTAAAAAAAACACTCCAAACCCTCCTCGAAAAATCACGTAAGTGCCGACCTCACTTGTGTTTAAGTTTAATTTGACAACAAGCAACTTCCATATTGTGTAGATCGTGCGACGGCGCGAAATCAAGGTGTGGTATTTTTATGCCCCAACACAATTAAACCGTGTGAGCCGAACGTCCGCACTAACCGTTTTGAAATTTGCAACGTGCATATGGAAATCGAAAAGTCCATTCTCCTACAATCCATGCTTTTATACATTAAGCAAATTCAAATTTCGAATTGTGGGGGCGGGAAGCCTGTATTAGGATGAAGTGAAGATCGGTTAAGGCGCCTCGAAATGAAAGTCTGATCTGATACAAAGCTTCAACCTACACATTCAAATTTTGAAATGTAGAAGGCGGTGACGCGCACGCTTACCAAGAGACACTGTAATGAGTTGCCGGTATGCTATAATGCAAGTGGCATTTTAGAAGCGCCACGTGTTGCATCAGTCCGTCTGACAACCAGCAGAATTAAATACATATGGCGCCATGAATGTGCAATCCCCCTTATTCTGGAAGAATATTCCAAGCAAATCTGTAATTATGAGAGTTTGGTATTCTAGGTGGCATGGGAAAAAGGGAGCGGAAATATGACGTGGAATGGCTGATAGGAGGCCATTTTCAGACCCCAAATCTGCCCTAATGATAATCCCTGGATAATATGGCTTATATATCATATTCTAGGTTTTGGCTTCAACGTTATTAACTTTCTTTCTTATTCTCTTGCCCCCATAACCACTCCCCCGAGCACCACTATATCACCACTATATCAGAAATACCCGAACATCATCAAGTCATCCAAATATATTATAAATGCACGTCATATTCCTTGCGATAACTATAAGGTAACCACAAGACCATGAGAAACCGTGAAATAATGGTGAGGTATCCATAAGTGTATGCAATGCAACTCCGATTCATACGGTCACCCGGGCTAATCATGTCTTGCAGCAAATACGGGTGGGATAAGCCTCATATGCACACACCCACCTATCCTGTGTCTAGCACTAGGGAACCACTTCCAAGCCATGTAGCGCGACAAAGCACCCTCGCCGGGGTGACAACGCCTGATGTCAAAGACAAGAACGACCGCGAGTCCAGGCCACCGCAAATGGACTCCGGCCCTGGAGGATATGCACTCATATATCAACCAATAACTTAGCACATGTCCCACATGCCAGAATCTAAACCATATTTATCATTATGATACAAGAATCCAAAATCACATCTCACATGCAATTCCCATGCATATATACCAAGGACAACATAGAATCATGCCAATTCTTGGGATAATATCATATAGAACAAGTCACATTCATGTGCTACCACATCATGATGTCATTAACAAGAACATGGTAACATAATAAAACCATGACACATAATCATGATTTCCAAGCATTTAATATCTAGATACATTATACAAGAGCACATAAAAGGTCAAGCATTTCTCCTATAGTCACTCCCTCCATAAGGAACACAACATCTTACAAGGAATGCAATGCTATATATATAACTACAATGCCCTTACAGTCATTCTCCCAGAAGGAACGCAATTCAGTTGTATAATTTATCCATTATTCCATTAACTATACTAATGTTCCATTCTATAGAGATACCCATTTCTTAGCTTAGGTATTATTCTTATTAGCCGCCGCATAATGCTTTTTGTAGTTAACATAAGCTCATTATCAACACCATAAACGTGCACTTAGGGGCATCCCTATCAAACCCACGCGTTTCCCATGGCTGGTTGTTCCAACCACCTCCAACCCAGTGCAGTCAGGTTCAGGACCCATAGTTGGTCTCAAGAGCTCCTTTTTGCTTGCTCTAAAGCCACCTCCATCGCCATCGAGCTCGAGCTTGAGCTTCGTAATAGCCAACATTAAAGTGATCTCCAGAGGTCACTTTAATTTTTAATTCACTTTTATTTTTGGGTTAACTTTCTGTAAAATTTGTTAACCTGGCGTAAAAGATTTAACAGAATGCTAATTATTAAACTTATGAATCTAAAATCCGTTAAAAGCAGTGTATAACAAACATTTTTTTTAAAATAGGAAAAAAGCCTTACGTTCACAAAACCATTAGGATTATAGAAATTGGAGCCAGATTGGCCCTTCTGCTACAAAATTCAGTAGGAACTTTTCCTTTAACAAAGATTTACAAAAGGATCATCAGAAAGTTACTTTTAACAAAGTTTACACAAGATCATGCATTTGTATAGATTTGCCTGTAATGAGAATTCTCTTTCCAAGCACGTACAGCAGCAACAAAGTCAAACTCTTCTATTTCAGGCCCTTCTAAAAAAATCCTGACAAGCTCATCAAGTGTTGTAGTGGACAACATGTTTCTGAATTTTGTCTTCACCAAGTTTATTCTACTAAATCCACGCTTGCAACTAGTTGTGCTGCAACATTGTATCATACCAATAGTGGCCACTTTTAGCAAATTGGGAAACTCATCTTTCCAAATTGGATGACCATAAATTATAGCCCATGTGTCTTGAAAACTTATGCCTGTCCACTCTTCAGAGGCTGTAATTTTTCAAACTGAATATTCACGCGCCAAACTAGCAACATCAACAATTCCATGAACAAGTTCTCCTCCAACCCCAACATGATCTTTGCTATAAAACTCTGCAAGAACTTTAGTTATTGCCGACTCTTCCAACCGAGATTTAATACCATCTACAAGAGCTTTAGAAAAACTTTTTCTGAAATTCAATTGCCTGCTGCAAGTCCTCTCCACTTGGTAACCTTATCAATTCCACAGTTCTATAATCATTTCCTCTTACTGCACTTCTAAGTTCAGCTAATAAGCCATGTTTACTTCCCCCATCTGGAATTATTGGGTAACATCTGCTATCCTGCAAGTTAGCATTGAGATCAATGTTGCTAATCAAATAATACGATTGGATCTTAGCCACTGCTCGCCGACATAAACACCCTATAACTGTAACATCAATGTTAGAGCTTTGGAACTCCAAACTTAATTGGCTCATAACAGCCAAGATGTCACTAAGAAGTGAAAGATATAAATATTTTTAAATGTCCTTAGCTTTTGATACAATTTATCAGCCTGTTTTGTGCCATAATTCTTGAATAACTTCAAAATAGGTTTCATGCACTCACATAATCTTGATATGGCTTGCTGCCTACTTAGCCACCTTGTGTCTTGAATTCTTTGAAGCCGAAACTCGCTATAATCCAACTCCCTCTCTAGCTCCATAAGAGCTTGCATCCTACTTGGGCTTCTAGAGAAGAAGGCTGCAATTTTATTCACAATATTATCCATCTCCTCACAAACGGACTTGCAATTTTCAGATTTGAAACAGTCTTGAATACATAAATCTGCCCTATGAGCTATGCAATGAATGCTTGACATGTATGGATTAAGTTCCTTTAATCTAGCTGCAACCCCTGTTCTATTTCCAGCCATCACATTACAACCATCAGAGCCAAATCCCATGCATTTCTGAAAATCCAGCCCTCATTACATCTCTCTGTTCCTCATTACATCTCTCTACTATTCTTGTACATACGTTTTACGCATCATCTAAGCTATACTAGAGTTTCAGATTTCCTGTCGAGTTGTGATTCATCATCGATCCCGCCTCCTCTGACATTGCTATTGGTTTCCAAGCAGTATCAAGCTTTCTGCATTATCACCAAGATCAGGTTGTATTTCAGACAATATACTAGATTCAATGTTGTGGCACTTTTAAAATATCAATGCAATGACAACTTTAAGCTCGATCTCGAACTGAACTGTTAAGAAAAGCAAGTAAGACAGGATTACTTACATATCACCAGAACCTGCATCTCCTTCCATTAGAATATGAGATAATATTCCACTTTCTTCGACCAATGTATGAGGTGCAGGATCAGAACTTGACCAGGAAGGTGTATCTATATAAATAGAAATCCAAACTCAATCTAGTTGAATAACACCTCTAACAAAGAAATTCAAGTGTAAAAAGATAAGCAAATACCTTGCATAATTACGAGGGCCCCCAAAATAATGGTTAGAGGAAGAGATAGGACAGTGCTCGTTACTGGAAAATGAAATTCAAACTTACTAGAGGAGCTGGAGGCTTGAAGACTTTAACACGGCCACCCCTCCCATTTGGACCCCAAAGGATGAAGCTCCCATTAGAATCGCAACTAGAGTACTTTTACGGCCTGTCGAAGATCTTCCCATACATTTGGACATCCTTTTCGGGATGTGCATCACCTGTAATAACAGAAATTATGAGTACATGATATGATAATCGGTGACAGAAATATTAAGCATGATGAAAGTGCACCTGCAATTATGGATGGACCTAGCTTTGTTTTTGCGAAATACTCACTTCCTTGCGGATGGAGAATGATAAACCAAAGTCACTTGAAGCATCTTGTCGTGTTTCTCTGGGTATATTTGCCATTTAGAACATGCACTCTATATGGTTTCAAAAAAGGGCTTTTTCAATATCGGACTCTTGGTGGTTGTTGCTTCTTGTGCTTCCAGGAAAGCAGATATTGCAGAAGACATGACATCTCCACATGAACCAGAAAAATAACATGGATCCATGTCTCGCACATTGCAAGCGTCAGGAAAATTGCTTAACTTTTGGGAAGGAATACCATTGAGCCCATCAATGTCTATCACATAGCTTCCTGCAGATCCAGGCTCATCTGCTGCTGAAACAGAGCCTGGTGCCATAGCCATTTTAATTCAAGTTGTCTAAGAATACAAGCGACGAAGCCGATAAGCTTGCCTTTGGTCGCACATACGGGCAAACCAACCAAAACGAAGATCGCAACCCCACCTTCTGCTGGCTCCCATAAATCCACACTATCTATCCGTCCCTCCTCACACTCCCCAAGGATTGCCCTACGGGCAACCCAAAAAGAAAAAGGGTATTTATCTATGGGCTGCCAGTGGCAATGCTCTACTTCCTTATTTAAGGAAAAGGCCCCTTGGGCAACATTCGAGGCTGGAAAGTGTGCCGACGCCCGTTGACGTGTAATTCTGCCACGTCAGCAAATAAAATACTTTCGACGTCATTGTTCTTCCTCCTTTCGCGTCTGTGGCTATGGCGGTCCGACCATAGCTCCAGAGTCTCATATCTCCTTCTGGGCTCCAGAGTCTCATCAGCCAGCGCCTTTTTTTTTGCATTAGCGCCTTCATTTTTTGGTAACATCTTCAAGGTTTAGAAGATCGGGTGCTTTTTGTTCTAAAAGTGGTGAAGATCGAGGTTTCTGTGGAAGACGTTCGGGTTTTGAGTTGTTGCAGTGAGTCTTAGTCAGATTCTAATGTTGCATTTTAGTTTTGAAAGATCAGGGAGTTTCAGAGCTATTTCTTAGCTGGTTCATGAGCTTGCGCCTTGTTTTTATCGGTAGCGCCTTCATTTCTTGGCTTGCATCTGGAAGATCGAGGTTTTTGTGGTAAAGGTGGTGAAGATCGAGGTTTCTGTTTTAGATCTGCGGGTTTTAAGGTGTTGCATGTTAGTTTGGAGCTTAGATTCGAAGTTTTTTGTACTCCATGTGTATCTTTGAGTTTCTTGCAAGTGTATTTGAAGAATGGCGTCCAAGAAAGAGGTATAATAGTTCTTTCTTGTTTGTTTTCTTCTCTGGTTTTCTTAGACTTTCTTTTTTATTTTTTAGGCTTTGCGGACCTTTGTAGGAGACGAGGTTCTAATGGCTCCAGTAAATGCTCTTGTGATCTTGTTTGTTATACTAATATGCTGTCAAGTTTTTTTGGTATGTCAGCCAAGTATGGCTGGAGATTCTAGCATATCTGAAGGACCTAGCTTTGTGTTGAATATCACACAAGAACTTGGAGAAATGGAGAGTAGTCTGCATGATGAGGATGCAGAAGATGAGACAGAGTATGAAGATATGTGTAAGGAATTTGGTGAAGAGGAGATTAAAGAATATATTAAGGATGTTGAGAATATGCCAAGAATTTTTCTTACTTGATGATAATAACAAGGAAAACATTCCTGAAATCAGTAAGAAAGCTGGCAAATCTGAGAAGGAGGTAGCATTTCTTGATTTAGATGAAGTGTTACTGAATGAAGTGAGGGCTGCTGGGAGGAAATTTGATAAAATTGAGTGGGCCAGAACTAGACTTGATCAGTGGACAGCGAAAAAAGGACTTGCACTTGACAAGAAGATAGAAGAGTTGGATTTACGAGAGTTTGCAAGAATGCTAGAACCGTTCATGTTGCAGGTTTGCAAGATAAAAGGAGGCCTTTATCCAACTGAAATGTAAGTGATATTGAACATTCTTTCTGTAGCAATAGAGGGCTGCAAAGGAGATTCATGTATTATTGTGTGTCTCGCTTTGCGATCAGAGGTAGAGATGAGCTATATAAGCTTGTGGTTACTGACTTTCAAGTCATGGTTGTTGAGGACAAAGAGTGTCTTGAATATAGTGAGTGTCTGATGTTGTTTCTATGAAGAAGTACTAGGAAGAATCTTTTAGATTACCTGTGCGATGCTTTCAAGATGATGTAGTATTAACTTTCAAGTGCCTTGTGAGGCATCTCCCATGTTATGGAGCAGATGAACCGGGATCTAATTTTGTATTTATATAGTGTATCAACTATCCTAAAAGCACTATAAGTTTCTGATTCAGTTAAACATTAGTTATAAATAATTTTGTTTTCCAGGTGTGGTACAATAAGAAGCACAGAGTTAATGCTAGGGTTTTAGCATCTTTGATGAAATACGGTGTAGAGGGAAAATTTTCTGGAAAATCTGGCAGGACTTCAAGTGAGCCGTCTTGCACATGCTAATGTTCCCATTGATGTAGGGATGAACATCACTGGCCATAGGGATTATGAGTCGTATAAAAGGTATTTTAGTGGTTTATTTTTTTCTGTTAGTAGTTAGTAGAATTTCTAATTATTGTTTATTACTAGTATTAATTTGTTGGTTGTCTGCAGGTACAAGACATCTGAAATTAAGTCTAAAGCTGCCATGTCAATCATTGGACAGTCATTCAAAGCAGACGGATCACGTAGAACGCTCGATGATGTTTATAATGGAGAATTGGATGCATATGATGCGAGACAAAATGCTGGAAATGTGCTAGATTGTCATTCGGTTGTTTCTGGTCATACTACAGGTAATTTTAGTTGTTAGTTTTTAGGTGATGGTCTTAAACAGGGTGTTGTTGGTGATGGTCTGAATGTGGGTAAAGATGCCACTTTGAACTTGGCTCCAAAGAGTGTTGAGTTGGCAAGTGATAGTTGTGCAAAAGAAAATCAGAATATTATCAGTCGACCTGCTGCAGAACTTGATGATTCATTTTTTGATACGATATCTCTTGAAGAGATTGCTGGCGACAATCAGCGATTGAGAAAGGCTTTCAATTTGAGCCTTGATGTTGGCACCACTAATATTTCAGATGGCACTTTCAACAATTGTATTATCCTTCCTGGTGGTGGTAGCTTGAACATTGCAGAAATTGTGAAACGCATTAGTGGAAGTGACAGTGGTAGTTGAACTGAAGTTTGGAAAATCTTGATTGTGTAAACTCTGGCTGAAACATGTGACTGGAAGTAGTAGTTTTTTGTCTGTAAACTCTAGCTGGGTGTAAACCTTTTTTTTATCTGAAGATTTTCACTGGAATTGTAATATTGTTGAATAGAAAAATTTTCACTGGAATTGTAATATTGTTACCCTACTGTTTTTACTCAACTGTGTACTATTTTTACTTTTGAAATCTAATCTTTTTATTACCTTACATTCCAAAATATATTCTGACTTTTTTACCCTACATTCTGCAATGATTCTACTTTGCACAGTTAAAAAAAAAAAAAAAAAAAAAAAAAAAAAAAATTGTACACTTAATAAACATTTGATGACAATAAGGCAACTTTTAGGAAAAGAAAGTGTGCCACGTGTAAGCTCCCTATTCGATATAGGAGCAGAATTACACGTAAGCAATCTTTACGTATTGCATAATTAATTACATCAAAATATCACAATAAGGATCAAGATATAGCTCTAATGTAGACACGGAGTTTTGGACCAAGAGGCAATGCGTTCAACCATAGCTTTGGAGAATAAATGAATTCTTTGTGTGCATAACACCACATTGCGCATGTTAATATTGTTGGCTGCCTTTTTCCTCAGCTCAATCCGCAACATGCAAAGAAATCACATAATAGATGATGATCCGCCTAGGGCAAAATAATTTCTTGAGTTCTATTGCAAGTATATGTTCTAGACAATTTGCAACTAAGCCAGAACAAGAGATGTGTCACCACTATACCAGAACACATATATATTGCTGTAATCCTGCCTACCCAAATTGGCGAACATCAAACTAAACTATGCTCCATTGCATAAACCAAAGGAGATGCAGAGAAAAAAGAAAGAAAGAGAGACGGTGTCAACTTCCAACAGGCCATCAGAAGCCACAATACTTTTTGTCACTCCATCTTAACTGCCTTTTCCACCAAGCAGGCAGAAAAAATGCAATACGTCCTTTTCCATATATGACTCTGCTCCACGTAAAAATTAGCCTTCATTGAACTTTCTCCTGCTTATTGGATGGATTGCTAATCCTTTCAAGAAGCTTTACAATGATGGCTAGCTGTTTGCTTTGTTGTTCCTGCACTTGAGAGAGAAGATAGGAAACTGGTAACAAAATCATAAATTATTTCCAAATAACAAAGATGGTCAGACCAGCCAGACGGCACAATGAAATGAAAAAAGAAATGAGACAAAATTAATCAAGGGAGATGTGGAGAAAAACAGTGGAGAGGCTGTGGAGAAAAACAGTGCAGAAATGATGCTGAAAGGTGGTTTCAAATCAAAGGAGGATGGGTGGCCAATTGTTACCCAGAAAGTTAGGGAAGATAAACATAAGGAATACACATATTGTATGCAATGCGCAGTTTGCAGACCTGTATTGCCATTAAACAATCTTGAATCTCCCTCAACTCGTTTGCAAACATCTTTTCGCGCACAGCCAAGATATGCACAGCTTCTGATGTCTTTTGTGCCAGCATAGCAGTCTGGATTTAAATAAAGAGCGTGTGAATTTTTCCAGCATTTGAATATAATGGTAGTATTGAAAAGGCGCTAACCTCTGCAATGGGATCTCGAAGTGTTCGTCTGGTTAGTTGAAACCTGACACCAAGCTTCTCCAACTGCCTTGACAAGCCCCGAACTATGCTAATTGTGCTTCCTAACTCATCTTCCATTTTTTCAAGCCTTTGAGTTAAAGATTGATCGGCTACTGTATTGATTCTTTCATTTCCTGAAATGTGGGGCCAAAATCTGACCCTCAAAATTCCATTTATGATAAGTGCTAAGCATAAAGGAAGAACCTGCCAGGAAAGCAGCCTAGTAAACTTAGCAGAGTTCACAATTGGCAGCATAGTATCCTGCAAAGCAACAGAAGGACGCTTCATTGAAATTACCCCAATCACAACAATGCATGTTCCGAAAGAGGTTTGAGTGCTTACATACATGCCGAACTTCTGGACGAAAAGTTTGGTACATTAAACTAGCGCTAGAAGCAACTGATGTCATAATGCAAACAAACTCTCCAGCTACCAAAACTTTATCTATTTTGCATGTTCCTGCATCCTCCCTTCTTCTAGATGCACCTGTCAATAGTCATAATACAAAACATTCATCCAAAGCAGCAGATCCTCCAAACCTAAGACCGTTCGAACATTGAATAACTCAAAGCGGACATACAAGTTCATGAATGAAAAAGGAAAAAGAACCCACCTGAAGCAAGAGAATTTCTGTAGAGGGCATTCCCTGAATGTTGGCCGCCATTCCGGGCCATATTTCTGAGCATGCATTTAGTTGTATGGCAAGAGTGCCGGAATGGATAGAAGAGCACGGCGTTCCATGGATGAGATTCACTCAGAGAAGCTGAAAACGAGCACTCCATAGCTGCTGCTAGTGCTCTAACTAAGGCCCCTTCAGGAGATAGCAACTCCTGCTTTCAGCCAGCATCATGCAGAGCCGGAGCAAACTCGTCTGAAGATGCCAATGAATATTCCGTTTCTAGGGTTTAGAATTAGAATACTGGGGTACCTTCGCACCCACCTATTAAATTGGGATTGCGTTAAGCTTTTATGCAACAAAGTCCTAGGATTGAATCAAACAATCTGGTTCAAATTAAAATGTTCCGGTCCACATGAAATATTCTAGGATATACGGCGGTCCAAAAAATAGAGTATAAGGATTTGGGCCGGTCGAAGCCATAGGTTGTAGGATTTTTTCCGATTTGTTTTTTGCACTAGTAGGATTTTTTTATGAAGTGCCTTATGTATACAAGAAACTTATCGCGGCGGCCAAGGCCGCCGCGAACGTTTCTCTAGTTCCAACCCGCTGAGGTTTGGCCCACTATTAACGTTCAACCTGTCAATGCAATGCATGCTTAATAATGGGTTTCTATTCACAAGGGTGCGAGACCACGTGTGGTAGCATTTATGAATTGCCGAACAGGCGAGATTTGAACCCACATTGTTGCCTTGTGTCCTCTTGCCTATACGATAGATAGTTGCTGCGAGAAGACCATGAGATTCCCAATGCTGGTATCCCTTTCTCTCTTTTATCCTCTCCTTTTTATCACCCGATTCTAGTCAATGGGGTTTGAGCCTGGATGGGTGCTGCCCAGAACCAATGGCCTGACCACTAGGCTAACAGCGCGGTTGCCATTATCTCTTTCTCGCCATCCATTGCTAGTCAGTGGGTTTTGAGCTTGAATGGGTGATGCCCAGAACCAATGGCCTGACCACTAGGCTAACAACGCGATGGACTTTTTTGTTTATTTAGCTGCACCCGATGATGGGCAGTGGGCTTTGAGCCTGGATGGGGGTTTCCCATAAGCATTAGCTTAACCACTTGGCCGTCAACGCGGTGAGCATCTTTTTATCTCTGCCTCATTTGTTTAATGTAATTTATTTGTTTTATGTTTCTAGTTTGATTTGTTGAAGAATAGATGTGGGGAACCTCATGGTAATCAAACAGCATGCCATCTATCGTATGGGCCAGAAAGGGAATGGGATGAGAGATATAGAGCACACACCTTGTTTGAAGTATGCATGGAATGGAAGTGGATCTACCGGGTTGTCTCATCATTGCTTGCATGGCCGCATTGGTCCACAGAAATGCCTTGTGGACTCCAATGGCGCCGGAGTTTTGTATGCATGGGGCAAGCACAGGTCTGGCTATGGCGGACGTCGGAATAATGGCCGCAATAAATGCAAAGTGTATTAATGGCCGCAATAAATGCAAAGTGTATTAATGGCCGCAATAAATGCAAAGTGCACACATGTCTCATCAAGTTATTAGAGTGTATTAATGGCCGCAATAAATGCAAAGTGCAAGTGGGGAGTCACGTGGCTGTGGCTCCTCCTCAATATAAATATTAACTAGGAAAATACAAAAATGTTCCTAGAAAAAAAAAATTGACACTTGGCGCGCATGCACTGGAGCATCAAAGAATCTCGAAGAATAGAATCAAAGTGTATGCATTATATATGGTTTGATAGGGGAATGCCAATATATTATTTTTTATGAGTATACACTATATATACCTTGGCTCCGCCTATTAAATTGGGATTGCGTTAAATGGTCACTAATCATTTAACGCAATCCCATTTTAGAATTAGTGTACCTTGCCAAGGTACCTTGGCTCCGCCTATTAAATTGGGATTGCGTTAAGCTTTTAAGCAGTGTGCAACAAAGTCTTAGGATTGAATCAAACAATCCGGTTCAAATTAAAATGTTCCGGTCCACATGAAATATTCTAGGATATACGGCGGTCCAAAAAATAGAGTATAAGGATTTGGGCCGGTCGAAGCCATAGGTTGTAGGATTTTTTCCGATTGTTTTTTGCACTAGTAGGATTTTTTTTATGAAGTGCCTTATATATATATAGGGGAATGCCAATATATTATTTTTTATGATTATACACTATATACATTATCATATCCCGTTCAACAACCATCTGACTGAAGATTTGATTTCACCAACTGTATTATTATATGCATGCACCGCTTGCATGCAAGGGGCGGAAAAAGCTAAGAAAAATCGTAGTAGAGTAGCCATAGGCAAGATCCGGTAGCAATTTTTTTACAGATCCGGCAGCAATTTTTTTACAGATCTGGCCATGTTGTTAGAGCTGCTTTTTTTATCCATATTGTAGATTATAGAGCCGATTTTGTAAGGTTAATCAAATATTTTTGTCACTTCTTCTTCAGCCAGAGTCGGTCGGATTGCCGCTTCTTCTTCAGCTTGATACACTGAGTTTGTGAGGATGGGAAAGGTTCCTGTGGCTAAGAGGAAATTCAGTGTGCTCTTGATGTTGCTAATGGTAAACAGAGGACTCTTGAGTTTAGTAGGATCAGAATGCCTAATGATGAAGAGGTATTAAAAGAATCAACTGCAGCAGTAAACGAAGTTGGAGTAGAAGATTCAAAAAGCATTTGAATGAAGAAAGTTGCACTAGCAAAGAAGAAATGGCAGCCAGGTTGGAAGGATGAATGGAGATGGTTAGAATTTGATGAGGAAGGGTTGATCTTTTGCACATTATGTAAAGAAAATAGGTATTGTAAGAACCCGGCAGCTCCAATTTTAAAACTTCAAGCTTTTATAATCATGGAGGAAGTGAAGAACATAAGCATTCTATATATCTGCAAGAGGTGAGAAATGGAGAGCAGCTTTCACTTGGAGCTACGCAAAGGAGGAATCAAGAAATTGTGGGTAAAAATGTTGTTGTGCTATTTAGATGTGCTTATTTTCTTGCCAAAGTGTTTGCTCCATTTAGAAGATTCTCTGAATTAGTTCAACTAGAGAGATTGAATGACAATAAGGATGTGCCAAGCATGTATAATAGTGAAGTGGCTTACACAAGATTTGTTTCAACTATCAACAATGTCGTCTTGGATCAGGTTCTTCAAAAAGTGAGGGCCAGTCCATACTTTGGTCTCATGGTAGATGAATCAACCGATATCAGGTAACCTACTCGCTTTAATCTCTACTGTCTTTCATTTTTCATTTCGTCAAATACTTTATTTTAACAGCACCTTCTTTCTTTCTTTTTTCAGTGTATCCAAGCACTGGATTTTCTATGCTACCTAGATTTACAACTCTAGAGTTGAGAATAGTTACTTGGGCATTGTTGCCATTCAAGAAGGTGATGCAGGTACAATTTTTTATTGCATTCAAAGATCTTTGGGATTTACATTTATTAGGAAAGGGTATATGGCACTCAGTAAATACAACAAAATAATCTCTTCCCATTATTTTGGGGGCCCTGGTCATCATGCAAGGTATTTGCTTATCTTTTTACACTTGAGTTTCTTTTTCAACCAAATTGAGTTTGGATTTCTATTTATATAGATACACTTTCCTAGTCAAGTTTTGATCCTGCAACTCAACGTTGGTCGAAGAAAGTGGAATGTTATCTCATGTTCTAATGGAAGGAGGTGCAGCTGTCTTGCTTGCTTTTCTTAACAGTTCAGTTCGAGATCGAGCTTAAAGTTGTCATTGCATTCCACAACCTTGAATCTAGTATATTGTCTGAAATAAATCATGATCTTGGTGATATGCAGAAAGCTTGACACTGCTTGGAAACCAATAGCAATGTCAGCGTAGGCTGGATCGATGATGAATAACGATTCGACTGAACTCTAGCATAGCTTAAATGACGTGTAAAATGGTTGTACATGAATACTAGAGAGATGTAATGGGGAACTAAACAAGGAACTTAGATCTACAGGTTTACATTTATTAGGGAAGGGTATCTGGCACTCAGTAAATACAACAAAAAACCTCTTCCCATATGTAAGCATGCAGATCTCGGGTCCTTTGGAGTAGAGAAGATATTGGGAGACGACATTGGACCATTGCAATGTTCCTATTCCAGATTGAATATCAATGATGATCTAGTGGTCAAGTCATTTGAACCACCACGTCGATTTTCCCCCTATAAAGCTTTTTACTGGCTTATTGTTTTCTTGTAAAAGTCAATCACATGTCCATGTGAACATGTGGCATTGGTAATGACACTGCAAATTACCACAGATTACTAAAAAGGATCCCAGTAAACAACCAACATAACGAACCTCGAGGACAAATATTTTGTACATCCACTAGAGCTAAAAACACCCATACTCTAGAGCATTGTCAGCATTGATCCTCATAACCACTTGCTTGTTTTTTATTTGAGCAAACTGTAGCCCATAAGGTGAACTGTTGTGCCTTTTCATGCTCTGAGTTTAAAGTATGCATATGTTGATGTGGTATTTAATAGGTACAACCTTACTCAGCATTAAAAAAATTGAGTAATATTAGCTCAAACAAAATTAGACTGGGACCAAAACAGGTATGTGATCTCTAAAAGGCATTATTCTATTAAATGTGTCCTCCATATACTCTTTGTATTCTTTTAACAAAGGTACACGTTCATCAAAAAAAAAAAAAAAATCTATTAAATGTTACAGTATTCCATCATGCAACGACATTGTAACAACAAGCCATTAAATTATGTTTGTCTAGTTGTAGGAAAAAAAAAGGTTATAGACATATTAAATGTTACAGTATTCCATCAGGCAGCAACATTGTAACAACAAGCTATTAAATTATGTTGGTCTATTTATAAGACAAAAAAGGTTGTAGACACCAAGCAACCAGGCCAAATCCCTCATCTTAGAGAGACTCGTATGCCATCGAGATTAAAGAAAGTAATACTTTATAATTTAGTACCTGGAACTACACTTACAATGGTTCTAATCCCCAAATTCTTCCATGCTCTTATAGAGTCCTCCCACCATAGTGATGACAAAATCCTAGACGAAAGTGAGCCGCTACAAAGTCAAAATATACATGTAGATGATCACATTGTGCCTTCTAACG
Source organism: Isoetes taiwanensis (assembly GCA_021234155.1). Classification (NCBI taxonomy): domain Eukaryota; kingdom Viridiplantae; phylum Streptophyta; class Lycopodiopsida; order Isoetales; family Isoetaceae; genus Isoetes; species Isoetes taiwanensis. The sequence goes on from JAJEKV010000023.1 coordinate 7,718,766, forward strand.
GTAAACAAGATGAAATAAACTCGAGGATAATTGTTGATCCTTCTGAAGGGAGCTCATTAAAAAGTACAAATGATCAAATTTGTATAATAGAAGAATGTCATGAAGTAGGGCCTTCAAAATGTTTAACCCAATGCGACAGTACTAAGTGCAAGGCAACTTTGAAAAGACATGGAGATGGAAAATTTCAGTCAAAGTCAAAGAAGCATAAAAGTTCCACTAGTAGTAGCCTAAGTCTACAAGAGGAAAAGCACAAAAAGGAATGGCATGATGTCAATGTCACAATCACTCCAGGTCCGAATGAAGAAGTTGGTAGTTTGTTGTATATGCCAGCTTCCTTCATGGATGAACATTGCGATTCTAGTATTGTTGCAACAGAGCAAAGATCAGAGTTAAGACATAATTCATATCCAATGTGCCTTTTGTGTACACATTGAATCCATGAGCTATATTAACTTTCTGATTAAGAAGCATTTGAATTGGATTGAAATACAACCATTGGAACAAGAATTAGAAGGAAGGAAGGAAGGAAGGAAGGAAGGAAGGAAGGAAGGAAGGAAGGAAGGAAGGAAGGAAGGAAGGAAGGAAGGAAGGAAGGAAGGAAGGAAGGAAGAAGGAAGGAAGGAAGGAAGGAAGGAAGGAAGGAAGGAAGGAAGGAAGGAAGGAAGGAAGGAAGGAAGGAAGGAAGGAAGGAAGGAAGGAAGGAAGGAAGGAAGGAAGGAAGGAAGGAAGGAAGGAAGGAAGGAAGGAAGGAAGGAAGGAGGAAGGAAGGAAGGAAGGAAGGAAGGAAGGAAGGAAGGAAGGAAGGAAGGAAGGAAGGAAGGAAGGAAGGAAGGAAGGAAGGAAGGAAGGAAGGAAGGAAGGAAGGAAGGAAGGAAGGAAGGAAGGAAGGAAGGAATTTATTTCGATCGTCCACGGAGACCAATCGGTCTATGGGACCCAATACAAAAGCACAGCAAGCGGATAACTACCCGGATTAAAAAAACCCCCTCGGGGTTTTCGAGGGAAAACCATGGCAAAGAATCGGCCCACGACAAACCGCTCCAATATACCTAAATACAAAAACACACAAATATATACACTCATGTACCGCAGTACCCATAGTGCCCGATCGACAAGCGCCCAAAGTGCGGGGGCAAAGGTGGGCTCGCAGATCCAAGATTCCCTCATGTAATGCGACCCTAGGGCACGCATCTTGGCGGTGTTTCATCAAAGAAATGTAGGGGCAAGTCCGGTCGTACTAAGGGAACGTATCTGGTGCAGATCTGACTGAATCCTGGGCAACTCTGGAACAAGGGGGATTCACATAGTTTTGGCCGTACAAACCATGTGAGTGACCCGAAAGGGTTTGTTTTTCCCTTAAATTGTACATATACTCGTACCTAGGGGTAGCTTTTTGGGGTTTTTAGGGTGATTTTGGCACTGTATGTGGCTGGAAAGGGGGTTTCTGAAAAAACTCAAACATGTATACAAGAGAGTTTTTGCCGATCCCTTGCACGCAGGTGGCATATCCCCTATACAATAGGTGCACCCCCCCGGCTCTGGAAAGTGTGAGACTCATCCTCAATGGTACCCATTTGACAGCACTGACAGAGCCTGTCCTGGCGGGGCTCCCCAATCCACCTGCCCGTCTCAATGCGGAGATGGTGGGCACCTGTGCGAATGGAGGCAATGAGTCTGCGCTTTTTCAGGGGCAGCTGGGAACGCAGGTAGAGCTGCGGGCCCCGGACCAACGCAGGGTTGATGTGCTCCTTGCAATGGGCCATTTTGACCTGCTCTAGAGCGTCGAGATCCCAGAGCTTGCCAAGGAAGCAAGCGTCCAGATATTCTTGCAAGCTGTCATGATCGGCCTCTGTGTCCACCTGCACGCATCTGTGCTTCTGCACGTTCCATCTGGCGAACCACGGATCTCTCTTACCCCTCCAACAGGCCCTGAGCCGCTATTGGCCCATTGCCCGCGGCGTAAGCCGGTCGCGAGGAGCCGAGCATCACCCATATTAACCACTTTACAAAGTAGGCGATGTGTCTATCAAGGGCTGCCAGCCCGCGGTAAGAATCCGATTTCTACGGCGAGAATCCGATAGGGGGCCGAAGGTTTCACCCCAAGTGCCCATGCCAAAAATGCCTTCGCTGATCCAAGTCATTCGAGTCGCCAAAGAGACGATCCGGGCCCCAAACCTCGACCCCGTCTGAAGGACAGGGCTCGACCGGTAGCCCGCAGATGTGATGATGGCCCAATCATAGAGCTCGCACGGTGATCATTGTTCTACGCATGGCATAAAGCGCTTTCCGGCTCTTTGTCACCACCCATAGCGGATGGGCGTCTCCCAACAGGCGAGGAGGGGAACTCCACCCCTAGGTACTTGTAGGTGGGCGTGACCTCCACAAGTCGCCCCTCGATATGTGAGTGCGGGGAGGCGTGGGGTGGCGTGAAGAGGATATGAGAACCACCACGGTCTTGGCGGATTCACGCGCATGAATGTAGCCCGCAAAATGTGTCTAGGGCATCCGATGAGACCGCATAACTTCGGGTGTGGGCGGAAGGTCAACATCGTCCGCATAAATGAGGCGGGATGATGACCCGTGCAAAAGCCGTATGCCATCCCCCATGCTCGATAAGCGGGGCTCTAACTAGTCAATGTAGAGGCCAAAAAGTGTTGGTGAGAGGGGGCAGCCCTGCCGAACCCCGATACTACTGGTGAATGCTTGGCCCGTCGGCTGCATCCTGCCAAAACAACTCTCATACAGCCTGTATATGGCATTTTGCACAGGCAGCGGCAGCCCCAGTTGACGGAGTCTAGCCCACAGCTTTTAACGGGGGACCGTATCGAAAGCCTTCGCGAAGTCCACAAAGCAGCAATACAAGTCCTGTCGATGGTTGCGGCTGTCTTCAATCAGTGCCCGTAGTGTAAAGATATGGTCAATCGTTGAGTGGCAGGGTCTAAAGCCTGCTTGTCTGAGGGCTCGCACATCTGCTGCCTCTGCCCAGCGGGTCAACTGCTACTCGAGAATGCCAACCAACAGTTTGGCAAATACTGAACTGACCTTGATCGTCCGGTAATTGGCCGGACAGTGTGGGTCGCCCGCCTTGTGAATGGGGACAGGGAATAAGATATTCGAGGTCGCATTGTTTTGATTTTTTTATTGGATATTGTTTGAAAGACATGGGAGAGCCACATTTTGAAGTTTGCATAAAAGATATTTCAAGTGGAGACATAGAAAGAAAAAGAACGCTACATGCCATATATGGAACAAAGGATCTAATGTATGAGATTTGCTTGGATAGCCAAAACTTATTCAATAAGGCAAAGCATTTTGTCCGTTACCATACGAAGGACGGCATCAAAATGAATTTTTGTTGATGTAATTGCCTCAATGATTTGCACGAGGAGATTCTGTCCTGCAACAACTTGCGTGTTGCCCAAGTTTAGTGGCATTTCAAATGAACAAAGCATTGAAGCTGCATGGAGGCTGACAATAGACCCTGGTTCTGCCACATCACATGACGTGAGAAAGGTATTCTAGAATGGGACTCGCATGAAACCAACAAACCGCCCGAACTAGGCTTCTCATTCATCTCAGCAGATTTTCTACAATGGTGGCTAGTGGGTAGCCGCACACATGCGAACTACCCACGAAAAATAAAGGGAAAATCCAATTATATCATTTGGACCCCAAATCAGACAACCTTTTTCTTGACTTAACAACATTGTTTCCTTCCTGTACAATTTCTGGAATAGGATCATTAGTTTTAGTATCCCCTTGCATCATTTTATCTGTGTCTCCATCATCTTCACTATCAGACTCGGAATTATAATTTGTTTTCACTACCTCTGTCTTCACTACTTCTTTTGTCATATCTCTTTTCTGCTGACCCAGATCCTTGAAGTCTTTGTACAGCTGCTCTTCTACAAGAACAACGTCTCTGCTCACTAGAATTTTCCTTTTTTCTGAATCATAGAGCCTAAATGCTTTAGATTCTTCATCATATCCAATTAGAAAGGCTGTTACTGCCCTATCGTCCAGCTTACCTTTCAACTCTTCTGGGATATGCACATAAGCCACACATCCATAGGTTCCAAAACCTTCATATGTGGGTATTCTCTTAGTCCATAAAAAATCTGGAATTTCCCCATCTAGACTTGCACTTGGCAGTCTATTTTGTATTAAGATCGATGTTTTTAGAGCTTCCTCCCAGAGCATATTAGGGAGTCCAGCATGTTTCAACATTGCCCTAACTGCATTCAAGCATGTTCGATTTTTTCTTTCTGCTACCCCATTCTGCTGGGGAGAATACCTGCAGGTCAATTGTCTCCTAATGCCCTTTTCAATGCAAAATGATTTAAATTTCTTTGAAATGTATTCACCTCCCTTGTCTGACCTTAGGCACTTAATTTTAAAACCTGTTTGTCAGATATTCTTTAAACGCTCTTAGAGCTTCATGTTTTTTTGCCAAACAATAACATTTTGCTTTTCTAGTGTAATCATCTATAAAGGTGATGAAATACCTTTTTCCAGAATAACTTTTGATGTTGAGTGGACCACAAATACCTGTATGCACCAGCTCCAAAGGTGCTTCAGTCCGTTTTGTTCCTTTACTAAAAGGTAATCGGGTACTTTTTGCAATCATACAACCCCTGCATACAAAGTTCTTCAGATCTTTTTTTACTGCATTAATGTATCCAGACTTATTCAGAGCTTTCACATTATTCATGTTAGTGTGGCCCAGACGTTCATGCCAAACTTTCAAGCTAGGTACTGAAACATTATTCACTGTTGGACAAATTTCAGAAGTATGCATCTCAAATAAATCTCCAACTCTTTTTCCAAGAAAACATATTTTATTATCTTTCACAATCTTGCAAACACACTTGTCAAATAGGACCTGGTAGTCCAAGTCAACTAATTGACCAACGGAAATAAGATTTTTTACAATGGAAGGTACACAAAGGACCTTTTCTATTTCTACTCGATTCCCCTGCAGATCATATAATTTCAGCATGCCTGCTGCTTTTACTTCTTGAGTTCTTCCATCTCCAAGCCGAATATTCTTTATCTTTAACTCCTTATCACACTTAGCAAGCAAATCTGAAGAATCTACGATTGTTCTTTCAGCTCCCGAATCTACAACAAAAGATGCCTTAGAATTTTGTGTTTTACGTAAAGAACTTGAAAACACATGTGTTACCTTTTCTTCTGAGTCCTCTTCTTCACACTCTATGACTGCCACATTTGTGCTTGCTGCCTTATCACCTCTGCCTCTACCTCGATTGGTAGTCCAATGAACTGTTTTCCCTTTGCCTCTACCTCTGCCCCTGCCACTATCCTTAGGACTTGGACATTTAGATGCAAAATGCCCCACACCTCCACATGTGTAGCAAGTTTTCATATTCTGAGAAGTTCTCGGGCAGTTAAACTTCAAATGCCCTACTTCCCCACAGCCATAACATGGCCCAATCTGCTTACCTCTCTCATAAGAGGATTTCCCTTTCTTAACAGCCAGCACCTCTGCTGATTCTTCCTCTTCATCGTTCTCATTGTCCATCACAGATTTTTGCTCTACTTCTGTCCTGGCAATCTGTTCTGCCTCCTCCCTGGTTCTGGCAACAGTCCTTATGAGTGTGGCCAAAGTTCCATAATTGCCAAACATCTTGGAAATTGCCAAAATTTGATGGTTCTCTGACATTGTTACTCCAGCTGCCTCTAGGTCATGGAATAATTTAAGGGCTAAACTTAGCTATTTGGCAATTTTTTAGCACATTTTCAAAAAGAATTGGCTAAAGTAAATGAAAAAAATGTGGAAAAAATTAATAATTTTAGCTTAACTTTTTTCGGGACTGCACCAATCCTAGAGCTCTTTAGCCAATTGCTAGAAAGTAAAAGAGTCAAATTTTGTATTGTTTAGCTAAACCACAGAAACTTTTAGAATGAATTTCGGGCTAGTTTAGCTAACATCATTTCTAGTTTATAAGAAATATATGATTAGTAGTCTAGTTTCTAGCATTATAAATTAATTTGAGTCCTAGACTTGTTAGTTAGTGTTATTTTAGAATGTTTTCACAAAGAAAATGACTAAATTAAGTAGAAACAATTGAAAAAAAGTATAGTAATTTGGCTTAATAATTTTCGTTGGCCACACTAGAGAAAATTTTGGGATGGTATTTGGGTTAGTTTAGCTAAACGCTAGAAAGTATGAGAGGGAAAATATGTAGAGTTTAGCTAAACCACAGAAAGTTTTGGGATTAATATCGAGCAAGTTTAGCTAAAGCCATTCTGGCTAATAAGAAATATGTGATTAGTAATTTATCAGGTCTGCACAAAGTGAATCAAACTTATGGAACATTGTGGTTAAATCTGTCTTGTCATCAAACTTCATTTTTCTGATCTCCTTTTCCAAAACATCAATCTGAGATGAGCTCTTAGTCTGGTATGTTTTAATCAGATATTTCCAAGCTTCCCTGGGGCTCATGTCTCTTAACTTAAGCATAATACTTGGTGCAACCTTGCACATTATTATAGCTTTTGCTTGACTTATTTTCAGTGCATCACCTGCTTTATCACTGCTAACACTTACCTCTTTTGATTTTGCAGCAGACTCCCCTGATTTTGCAGTCGAGGTCTCTCCTATTGCTGAACTGCTCACTTCATCATCAACATTAGTACCAAGCTCAATTATATACCATATCCCTTCAAACTGTAAGACCTCTTTTACTCTTTCTTTCCAAATCTGAAAGCCTCCAACTCCCTGAAAGACTTCTACTGAGCTTAACAAAGTAGCACCAAAACGTGTGGACATTGTGTTCTAAGCTCTGATACCACTGTAAGATTTCCTTGGGCCTTAATTTAACTAAGACAATAACCTTGACAATGTCACACACAAAGAATCAAAGTTAACAACCATATGAAATGCAAGAAGATAATTCATATGTGAATATCGAAACTTCAATCTCCTCTCCTGATTCCGATCAGTCTCTATATAACATAAATTTCTCCTTTTACATTGTTGGGGATCACCGAAATCCGGCAATCCCAGTATCTGATCCCTTCGTTTATCTAGGCGGCTGCTAGATCAAAGCTAGCGTTCCCACCTTGCCGGTGTTACTGTTCACCGAGCTAGAAACATGGGGATATCTGTAAACCTATACAATATTTATATTTTCACTGCCGACCATGGTTAAGATTTACATTGCCGACCAACGAACCATTAACTTAGCACCAGATATTTAATGAACTCTAAACTGCAAGTTCCTTGCAACATGTCAACATTTTTCAAGGCTTGTTAACATCTTCAACACTTCCCCTATGGACATGCTTACATTACGGTGCAACATTGCTCATGTTCACCATTTGCCTAACTAATTCAAGCAAAACCGCGGTCATGTCTACAATGACATTACACCACGTCCTAGAGATCACCGTAATGGTTCCATCATCGATAATTACGCATGCAACCCATACCTAGCATAGGCTGCATGCGTAGATTAATCTTAATTACACATGAAATTAATCTAAACGTAAATCGACATGCCTGAGCCGATTACTTCGGAGATGACCTTGCCGTCCCATTGCTCCATGAACTGCGGGTACTGCCTTATCGTGTCCTTCTTAAGTACCCATGTCGCGTCTTCCACCGGCAAGTGTTTCCACTTGACCAAATATTGGAGAAACTCTGATCTCCTTGTCTTCTTGATCGCCTGATCAAGGATCAAGTCTGGGACTATCTCTAGCTGCTCTTCTGTCATTTCCAACAACGTTGGCGTGTCCAAGACTTCTTCTGGGTTTGGAGTATGCTTCTTCAGCAAACTCACGTGGAAGACTTTATGAATTTTTAGGTGTGCTGGCAGCTCTAACTTGTAGGATTGGTTACCTACTCTCTTGGCTATTCTGAAGGGGCCAGCCCACCTTGGAGCAAGCTTCTTACAATTTCAGATGTGGAGCTTTGCCTGCTTCACTTTGATCTTGAGCCAGACGTTGTCACCAACCTAGAACTCTCTGACCGTCCGGTGCTTGTCGGCGACGCTCTTTTGTCGACTCCTTGCTGCAAGAAGATATCCTCGGACCTCTTCTACCAGCTATTGTATGTCGGCCAACATTTGCTGCGAAACCTCTACCTTTGACACAGGATTGTGCCAAGTGTCTGGAGTCAGACATTGGTAGCCATAGTTGATCATGAACGGCGACATCTGGGATGATTCCTGCTTGGTGCTATTATAAGCGAACTCAACCAAGTGAATGTAATCTTCCCACTTACTTTGCTTGTTCTAGACATAGTTTCTTAGCATATCTTCCAAGATTCTGTTGGTCCGTTCTGTTTGCCCATCCGTCTGAGGATGATAGGCCGTGCTCATGGACAGCTTCGTCTGGATCGTCGCAAAAAGATCCTGCCAAAAGGCACTCATGAACTTCGGGTCTCTGTCGGAGATGATCTCTCTCGGCATACCATGGAGCCTAAAGATTTCCTTCGTAAAGAGAGCCGCTGTATCCAAGGCTATGTCGGTGGTCCTGCAAGCATGGAATAATTTAAGGGCTAAACTTAGCTATTTGGCGATTTTTTAGCACATTTTCAAAAAGAATTGGCTAAAGTAAATGAAAAAAATGTGGAAAAAATTAATAATTTTAGCTTAACTTTTTTCGGGACTGCACCAATCCTAGAGCTCTTTAGCCAATTGCTAGAAAGTAAAAGAGTCAAATTTTGTATTGTTTAGCTAAACCACAGAAACTTTTAGAATGAATTTCGGGCTAGTTTAGCTAACATCATTTCTATATGATTAGTAGTCTAGTTTCTAGCATTATAAATTAATTTGAGTCCTAGACTTGTTAGTTAGTGTTATTTTAGAATGTTTTCACAAAGAAAATGACTAAATTAAGTAGAAACAATTGAAAAAAAGTATAGTAATTTGGCTTAATAATTTTCGTTGGCCACACTAGAGAAAATTTTGGGATGGTATTTGGGTTAGTTTAGCTAAACGCTAGAAAGTATGAGAGGGAAAATATGTAGAGTTTAGCTAAACCACAGAAAGTTTTGGGATTAATATCGAGCAAGTTTAGCTAAAGCCATTCTGGCTAATAAGAAATATGCGATTAGTAATTTATTCCCTGCCTGCAAGGCACAAAGTGTGCCATCTTCGACAGCTTGTCGACCACAACCATTAGGGCATCTTTCCCTCTTGCTGTCCTCGGGAGCCCTGTTATGAAGTCCATACTGATGACTTCCCACTTAGCATTCGGCACCACTAATGGTTCCAATGCTCCTGGAATTCGAAGTTGCTCTGCCTTCGTCTGCTGACATAGCTGACACTCTTTGATGTAGCGAGCTATCTGCTTCTTCATCCCTGGCCAATAATAACTGCTGCGCACTTTGAAATATGTCTTCATAAATCCTACGTGGCCAGCTATTGGACTGTTGTGGGTGTCGTGGAGAATCAACTTCCTTACTCCTGATGACTCATGCACACACAACTTATTCTTATGGTACAAAAGGTTACGTTCCTTCTTAAAATTCTTGAAGGTCTCCCTCTCCTTATCTATTCTTGGCTCCTTGCACAAGCTCGCCCACACTTCCTTGAAGTCTGCATCTGTCGGCAAGGTTTCTTCGATCTTCTTTCTGAAGTTGTTGGTGAGCACCGAGATTGCGTTGCAGTGGACTCTTGTTGTCAGAGGATGCCTTGAAAGTGCATCTGCTACCACATTGAGCTTCCTCGGCTTATAGACTATAATAAAGTCGTATTCTTCGAGGAACTCCATCCATCTTCGCTGGCTCAGGTTGAGATGTGGTTGCGTGAACACATATTGGAGGCTCTGATGGTCCGTATCCAGCTGGAATTTCCTTCCCAACAGGTAGTGCCTCCAAATTCTTAGTGCTCTGACAACTGCAAGCAACTCTTGATCATGAGTCGAGCAACGCGTTTTGGCGTCGTCCATCTTTCGAGAGTCATAAGCCACTACCCGCTCTTCCTGCATCAGTACTGCACCTGTGGCAATTTTACTTGCATCTGTCGCCACAAGTTTGTCCTTCTCGGGGTCTGGTAGGGTCAAGACGGGGGCAGTTGTCAAAGCTTCCTTCAACAACTCGAATCCTGCTTGGGCTTTCTTTTGCCAATGATCTGCCCAATCCTTTACTTTTTCCGCCCTCGTCAAATCCATTAGCGGGGCCGCTATTTTTGCAAAGTTCTTCACGAACTTTCTATAATACCCTGCTAGGCCAAGAAAGCTTCTGACCTCGTGGATGTTCTTCGGCGCCGGCCAATGTATGACTGCTTCAATCTTGGCAGGATCCGTCGAAATCCCCTCTGCTGAGATCACGTGCCCCAGATATTCTACCCTCTCCGTTGCGAAGTGGCACTTCGACAACTTAGCGTACAACTGGTGCCTTCTTAGCTTCTCGAGCACTTTCCTTAGGTGTTGTACGTGTTCTTCCAGGGATTTGCTATACACCAGAATATCATCAAAGAATACTATGACAAAAGTATCCAAAAACTCCCTGAAGATGTCGTTCATAAGTCTCATGAACGTTGCTGGGGCGTTTGACAAGCCAAACGGCATTACGGTGAACTCGTAATGCCCATACCTGTTGTTTTGTGGACGTCTTCTTCCTTAATCCTGATCTGATGGTACCCCGACCTCAGGTCTATCTTGGAGAAGATCTTCGCGCCTTGGAGCTGATCCATCAGATCATCCGATCTCGGGAGTGCGTACTTATTCTTGATGGTGTGCTTGTTTGGCTGCCTGTAATCTATGCACATCCTCAAACTGCCTTCCTTCTTCTTCACAAAAAAGATGGGTGCCCCAAATGGTGAGACGCTAGGTCTAATGAACCATAGGTCAAGCAACTCCTACAATTGCGGCTTCAACTCGGCCAGCTCTTGCGTCGTCATCCTGTACGGAGCTTTGCTCGTCGGCTTCGTACCTGGTTCGAGTGCTATCTCACACTCGACTCCTCTATAAGGAGGAACCTGCTTGATCTCGTCGGGAAAGAGATCATGGAACTCCTTTACCAACTTAGCTACCTGTTTTGGTAATTTGCTGAGCACCTTATCTTCTTTGCTTTCTTCTGACTCGGGCTCTTCGATCTGAAGCTTGAAGACATAGGCTACCTGCTTGCTCTTTATGCACTTGAGCAGCCGCTTACTAGACATACACTGTATGATAGCAACAACTTCCTTACCTGCAATTTCTATGATCTTGCCGTTGGGCGCCATCAGGGTCACTTTACGGTTCCCACAGTCGATGATGGCCTTTGCTGGAGCGAGGTACTCCATGCCGATGATCAAATCATACTTCCCGATGTTCATCACTTCTGCTCCCATTTGGATGTTGATCCCTGGCAAATCGATGTCAAAGTTTATCCTCTTGCCTCTTGCCGTGTGTCTCACTGCCCTGCTTGCTAACACCAGGGGTCTCGGCTTTGATTTCAACGGTTTGAGCTTCAACATCTCAGCCATTCTTGGAGACGCAAAGTTGTGGGTGCTCCTCGTATCTATCAGGACTATGAAAGATTTGGCCTTGACCTTCCCTACTGTGGAGATTACCTGATACTGATTTTCTGCTTGGTCTGAATCTATGGCTGCAAAGATATGACACTCACCCTGAATGAAGTCGCGTGCTTCCCCGCCGTCGTCGTCAAAGGGAGTCTCCCATCCACCCAACTCTGCTAATGCCGCATTCATGACAAAAGGGCAGTTTGCTGTTCTGTGGCCTGGTTAGAAGCACCTGAAGCAGAGCTGTTTCTCAATGCACTCCTGCCTCTTCTCCTTAGGCATTGCTTGTGAAAAGAATCGCACCATTTTCGAATAGTTTGACCCTTCTTACTGCGGCTTATCCTTGAAGGATACCTGTTTCTTTTCCTGCTGCTTCCCATAACTGCCACTGTATGGAGCCTTTGCTGGTCCTGGACTAGCTGCTCTAGGGCTATAACTTCCTGTTGCTTTGCCCTTATCCTGATAGTACTGCTGTTTCTGCCCGCTGCTCTGAGGGCCAGATCCTTGCAGGCTGACTGCTTTCGATTCCGCTTCTGATACTGTTCGAGGGTTGATTGCTCTTACCAGCTTCCTTATCTCATCGTTTAATCCCTCGATGTACCCTTCCACTGCATGGCGTTCACTCAGCTTCGGCACATAAAGCCTCAGTTTCATGAACTCTTCTGTGTATTTCTGCACGGACTTGTTGCCCTGCTGTAGCCGATAGAATTGCTGCATCATGTGGCATTTGTGCTCCCTTGGCACATAGTGGCGCTTGAATGCCTTTGAAAATTTCTTGAATCTGCAGCTATCCCTGCTCAACCCATGGGCCTTGACATAGCCCTTCCACCATATCCTGGTGGCTCCTTTAAGGTTGGCTATAGCCACCCTACCTTTGTCTTTGTCCTTCATTCCGTATGCATTCCCATATTCCCTCATCTCGTCCATCCAGGCCTCTGCCTCCATGCCTGACTGACTGTCACCTGAGAACTGTTCAAGCTTTCTTGCCTTCCACACATTGCTCAATGCGGAATCTACTTTCTTCTGGTAGTCTGAGGCCCTTGTGTCCCTGGGTCTGCCGTCTCTGTGGTCCTGCACCTGTTCCATCTCTTCCTCGGAATCAGAGTCCGAATCCGAGCTTGTGTCGGAGGATTCCGTGCTAGGGGACCTCATTCTCTTGCTCTTCTTCTTATCCTTTCCCGTCTTTCGAGGTGGTGTTTGCGGCAACTGGACATTGTGGTCTGGCCCAACTGCTGCTTGTGTTGCTAATAAGGCCTTTATCTCTTGAAGATCAGATCTCATATGTGACATCTCCTCTTTGGGAGTCATGGGACCGAATTCTTCGTACAGGTTCCTTGTTAGGTGCTGTCTGACCGGCGTCTCTTCATCTCTATGGACTCGCCGCTCTTGTTCAGCTGTTCTTGACCTCTAACTGCATACACAAATAGATCGTGGCCTTACGGTTGGCTTTGTTTGGTTTATTGCATTATATGTGTTTGCTGATATAGTTGTGGAACAGAATACATCAACAAAACATTTAAAATGCCAAAAAAAATGTATTTATATATATAGTAGCTTCATTACAATGCTTCCGGGATCAAGAGTCTAACTATTCTTGGAATCGCCGGAAGGATGGGTTATCCTCAAGGAACTTCTTAACCTGGACCGTTCCTACCAAGCGTCCCAAGTTTCTGAGGATGTTCGTATGTGTCCCGCCCTGCAAGGCTGTCACCAAGTCTTCGATTCTGCAGTCGGAAGTGTAGGCCGCGGTCACTGGTAATCTTCCTTGCCGTCGATAGGGTACCGCGAAGTCGAAGATATCCAGTGCCACCGTTCTCTTGACTAGGATGACATGATCAACTGATGGGATCAGCCGAGCATGCCTACCAAATCCTGAAAGTGCGATGAGCATGAATACTCCTTCTTCGTCCCGTGGACTGAACTTGCGGTGGATGGCCGCTATTCTCCCGTCCAATAGCAGAGGAAGGTAGTACCTTAGCGACCTGTCCCGGCTTGTTGCTGTTGATTCTTCGTCGGCTCAGGCACCAACTCTATGTCTTCCCGCATATTCATCGACGGGAATTTCCGTCAGGTCTCTGTAGTTCCCTATGTGTGATGCGATTCTTGTTAGGTCGATCTCGCCTCTTCTCTGAACACCTGTGGAAGCTGGTGTCAAAGAATTTGGCATCAGAATATTTGTGGTCTTGCCACGGATCCCCATCCATTCTTGGATGGCGTAAAATTCTTCTTCGGACGGCAGATCCCGAGCTGCCATCATTTGCCGGATGCTGCTATATGTCTGGATATCTGAAGTCGACTCCCCGGTGTAGGTGTCGGCTTCTCTTACATGGATTGGGAAGTCGGAAGCCTCCCGATCGATGAAGTCATCCAGACCTGGTTGTTACCGCAGAAGGTGCAGCAACTCGTCGCGCCTGTACTCCCTGGCTCTGCATCCGGGGAGATTCTGGATGTCACTCAGAAGCAAGTACTCCTGACCGCTGATGATGATGGGGGCTAGGCTTGTGATACCTAGCCCGAGCGGGGGAGCGATCCTGTGGGTCTGCAGGTCCTGGTCGAAGGACTGAATCTCCTGCTCTGCTTGTCGCCACTCCTGGTCCGGGTCGAACTCGACGTAGTCTTCGTCTTCTGAGTCGAGCTCTTCGTCTTCGGCTCTTCCTTCTCGCTCCGCTTGGTACTGCAAGAGGAGCTGACCCTCTGCTGAAGAGGCTAGGGGTCCACATCCATGGCCGGGATGGAGGGTTCCCCGATTGGGTTCAGGGCATGGTGAGAGAGAAAGATGGCTAAGGCAGCGGTATAGGAGAAATATTTGGCCCTATTAACTGTCATGACCACGTAATCTGGCAACCTAGCAACTTTGTTGTTCAGGTACTTGGCAATGTTGGGGACAACACTCAAGGCTGCTTGGAGGGACTGCTTAGGAACAAAACATCATGTACGAAGGGGAAGCTGTACTAAGGATGGTTCTACCCTAGCTTGAAACTCAGTCATGACTTCCATATAGGATGGGGTTGCCTGCAAAGTGGCTTGGATGTCTATCTCCTTCTAGAAGACTTGGAAAATGGCATTGATATCTGCCTTAGCTACATGGGCACTGGCGTTTTACCATCGTCTGAAATCTGTAGTTGCCATTGATCTTGAGTGAATTGGACTAACAAACAGCTCTTGAAGCGCCTAAGGGAGTTGGAAAATCGCCTAAAAGCTGGGGGCAAACCTGTAAGATGCTAAGTGAGATATGGGGGCCTATTTATAGGGAAAAGGGAAAACCCTAATTTTTGGAATACTTAGAAAATTTTTGGGTTTGGCAAATCTCACCTATTTTGAGGTCAAAATGAGGATTTGAAGGCTAGTTTGAGGGTTTGAGCATGAATAAGACTATCTAATGAACCCACTGCAACAAATTTGAGGTCAATTGGTGGTGGCATGAAGGAGATAATGCTGAAAGTATTCACGGTGTGCGCTAGAAGGCTGACCTAAAATTTAGGTCGAGGTCCTGGCGCATACCGTGAGTAGGTCTCATCGAGACATGCAAGATTGACCCCTTACTTGCCCAGTTTAGAGATGTTTAGGACCATTTTTAATGTGAAATACTCACGGTGTGCGCCTGGGGCCTGACCTAAATTTTAGGTCGATGCTCTGGCGCATACCGTGAGTAACTTCTCACTTTTTGGCCATATGATGTCCAATTTAACTAAAACAAAAGGCAATTATTGCTAATTCAACCTAATTAACAATATTTATGCACTTATAACTTACCCAAAACAACTTTTTATTTATAAAATTTATTATTTACAAGATTTATCGTTCATCTAATTGCATGCCCTTGATCATTAGGGTCACTCTCTTGGCATGCATGGTGCACGCTCTCGAGTCTTCAAAATGCTGCACCAGCTTCTGCTCAGCTGCTTCTTGCAAGGCTAGCTCTCGCCTGTGACCCTCATGCTCGTATCGAATTCTTGTACGACCTCCTTCACGAGCCTGGCGATTGGTGCTCGGGGAATGAGAAGGCCGTAACTTCTCTGAAAATGCCGGATCTTTCAGACTGCTTGGGATAGTCTCGATCCGGGCTTCCTTACTATTGGCTTCTTGGGAGGTACCGCCCGGCTTCTCTGGAGGTGGCTTGAGAATCTTCTTCTTCGATGGCCATCCTCCCTCGATATAAGTGACCTTGTTTGCCTGATAGTAGGAGTTGTAGGCCTCCCACTTCTTCATGTAGTCCTGGTAGGCCTTCAATTTCTTCTGGTAGACCCTGCGATGGTCTACCACATAAGACTCCCGGGCAGGTCGGGTCGGCTTCTTGGGATCCTTGTCCTTCTCCCATGTGGGGTAGGGTGGGGGTGCTTGTATCTGCCGATCCTAGTCTGTCCGATCCTCGTCTGCGGGTTTAAAGGATCTCCCTACTTCTTAGTTAGGATTGTAGTCTTCATCATCTTCGTCATCAGAGGATGGTGGCTGGTCGGGCGGCCGTTCATTGATGACGAGCTTGACCGTGGATGTCTTCTTGATCTTCCTCTTGGGCTCCTCCTTGCCTTTGCCCTTGAGCTTCTTCTTCGCTTCTGCCTCCTTTTCTTCTCGTTTCCTTTTCTTCTCGGCCTTTTTCTTTTTGCGGCGGCGTGCCTTCGCCTCCTGCATTTGAATCCAGGCTTCGAGTTCTTCCTCCAGGGTCGGCTCAAGAGTTGGCTCCTTCTGCTCCTCCTGCTCCTCCTGCTCCTTGGCAGCCTGCTCCTATTCTGCCCTCTCTTGCTCTCGTATCTCCTCTTCAATTTCCTCGAATACTTCTTGAGTTTCCTCATCTGTTGAGCCCTCTGATTCCACCTCTGCTGCTTCGTCTAACTCCTGGTTGATGGTGTTAGCCAGCTCCTCTAGTGATTCTTGCCTCGACTCCTGTACCTGTGAGTCGTCAGAAGTATTTTCCCCTGCTGACGAGGGTTGATCTCCTCTGGCGAGAAGCTGCTCTCGAAGTAGCTGCTGAATCCTCCTCTGGTCTTGGGATGTTCGCCTGGTCGATATTTTCGTGCCGTCTGTTTGGTGCGCGCCATGCTTTACTTCACGTCAATCGGAGCTCTGGCGCCTAAAAATCGCCTCAAAGTGCGGGAGCTAACTTCTAATCAGAAAGTCTACAAATGAGAAGGGTTTGGGTCTATTTATAGTTTGGTAAATTTTAGGTCAAATTCTAAGTTGCTCATTTTTCATGTGTCAAGGCATCTATTAACTCAAAATATGTACTTTCTTTAGAGTTTCCTAAGTAAAATTACTCATGGTGCACGCTAGGGGGCTGATCTAATATTTAGATCAAGGCTCTGGCGCATACCATGAGCATTTTTGCATTTTAGACTAAATTATACTAGTAATGGTGCCCGGCGTTGCCGGGCTTTAGCGAATATGGATTTTGGTTCTTCCTTTTGTTTAGGGATGGAGGTTGTTCTTGAAGTTGGGGTTTTTTGAACTTAAATGTTGTGATACAGAAACAAATTTGTCATTTTTATTTTAAGTGAGTGGACATAGTGGCTTTAGTAAGAACTTGAAGCAAGATTTGGAAAGCAAGTGTCAAAATATACGGAGGTTAAATTTTATGTACTTGGGATTGTCTGATGAATGATGTTTCTGCTTGATAAGGAAAGTAGTTAATGTAACATGTGAAAGTCATTTGTTGAGTAGAGCATTTGTATGTGAAGAAAAAGATAAACAACCATTTCTCATTGCTTTTAGAATGCAAGTAAGAAATGAACGCTTTTAAGGAGCAAAATTCTTATATTAAATTTTGATTTGACCCACCAGCATTTGAAAATGCATCTATGCCTTTACAGTGAAACATGTGGTAAACAAAAAGTTGGGACCAAAAGGTTGTAGGCAAGGTCCTGTACCTTCTCCATTCTGCTATAATCCAAAGCCCATGTTCAAGAAGTCATCATTTGCAGTGAGTAAGATTGTTGAATGTTATAGTGGCTGCACATCATGACAACAACAAAAACTCAGTTTTGATTCTCATTCTTGTATTGTATATGATTGCTCTAGTATCTATATATGAAACATAAAGCCTTCAAGGGGAAGAAAAGAAGGAAGAAAATGCCGAGAGGATGCCCTCTACCTGTATGTGCATTACCTGAGTGAAAAACCGGTCCACCTCAACTATAGCAGGAGTGTCACTCGCCTCTTCAAGACCTACAATGCGTAGGTTCAGGGCGAATGTGTGCTATGTGTCTCTACCAGGCTCCGAAAGCGGGACCTTCGAATTAGAGGGGAATTGCAGTTTGTGCCAAATAAAAGTATTATTCCATGACAGCTATCAGGAATGCTAGGCATTTTTTAAACTATTACCCCCATATATGCCTTAGTGAAACTTATGGTATAAGCATAAGATTTAAGGGTATTGTTGAGCATAACTACATACTTAAGTGTATCTAGTATCATATAAAATGTATGTACCATTTTGAAGCACCGAGAGATTTTCATTTCAGTCTTGCTTGCCCGGCATTGGTTATGCAATGATAGTCTTCCTATAGGAAATCTGAAACACACTCGTGGCATGAGCATGTTGGTATGCAATAACACATTCACTGAAACTACAACAATCAGTTGCAACTTGTCAATAGCTTTTGGAGCCAGCTTGGGGCTCCATATATTTTGGTGTATTCATATACTTTCCCTCATTGTTTTGTTGCCGGTCATATGTTTTGGTGTATTCATATACTTTCTCTCAATGTTTTGTTGCCGGGCTTTAGCTGCAACATATGAGCTGCAACTCATGATGTAGAAAAGAGATAGAAATAACAGAGGAAGTATTTGGTTGATTTGTTTGTTGGTGCTTATGGAAGAGGTGGTCATAGATTTGAATTGAATTGCTTGTTCCCTAATAAAAATAGTCAAAATCTTATTTCTTAAATGTATGCAACTTGCAATATGGGAGCCCTTTGTGTTTAGCCAAGTTTTATGGGTCAATATATTGCTTGTTTGTTGACAATAGTCCAAATATTATTTGTTTACATGTGTGCAATGAATATGTAGTGTTGGACAAACACGAACCCATGGGATTACATAAGAAAGCCCTTTGGATTGAGCTAGGCTCTGTAGTTGCAGATTGTATTTATTGGTTGCATC
Source organism: Isoetes taiwanensis (assembly GCA_021234155.1). Lineage (NCBI taxonomy): Eukaryota > Viridiplantae > Streptophyta > Lycopodiopsida > Isoetales > Isoetaceae > Isoetes > Isoetes taiwanensis. The sequence goes on from JAJEKV010000023.1 coordinate 7,737,335, forward strand.
TCTCTTATTGATGCAAACACAAAGTAAAGTTATCTTGAATGTGCTCGCATGGCATGATCCCAACAATTGGGGATTGATTCTTCAATAGTCATGATTCTGCCACGACACTCCATTTAGGGTAACTTTACTTTCAGTCGGGCAAACACAACCTACCATTCCTTGTGTAATTTACGTTGCAATCCAATCAATTTATTGACATTTTGTGAGCAATGCCAATTGAGGAGTTGAACCCCTGCAACAATTGTGTTCCATTTCATTTGTATCATCACTATTGTTGGCGGCATACCCTTTCTTTTGCTACAATTCAATGAAAATGCTAGCTTCACTGAAAAATTAGCAAAATTTACAAAAGATGACTTTTGTTGTTGTGTAACTCAATTTTATAGTTAACGGTCCATGAAGACATGAAAATAATATCTATATAGGGATGGAAGGACTCAAAACTTTTCTGCATGTAACACATTTATTCAACATACTCTCAACTTTCATGCGTGGCATAAGAGAAATGTATGTTCCAACCAAGTGACACAATGTTTGCTGCAGCAACCTAGCAAATCATCTTTTGTTTGGCAATATAGACGTTCAAGTTGTTAAAAACATGAAAGTTCATTTTTCTAACCTGGAGGAGTTGTGGTACAAATAAGAAGTTTATGAACTGGAATGGAGCCCAGATTTTCCGATTTGTATGCAGAGTGGACCACCAAGTACCAATAATCCAAGAAAATAAGGATAAAGCACAGACTTTCAAAATTTTGTCACAATTAATATGAAGGAAAAGGGATGATAGTCAAGTGCCTAGGAATTAGTTTATATGTTCTTAAGAACATACTATTGTTTAGATGCCATATTAATAGATTTATTTGCACGTGACATCTTATAGTCTTGAAATTTACACAAAGAATCGTGCAAGCTAAATACAATGCCATGGAAGGACTATGATGAAGGATGCTTTAGAAGAAAGTATGCCAGTATGGACCTGCACCAAATCGTCATCATCTTAGGGGAATGAAAATTTTGTTTGACCTGCATCAAATCATCATCATCTCAGCAAGATGAAAAAAAAAAATTGTAAGCATTGATCAAGCAAGTTACATTTAATGTGATCGTCCATATAAGAGCATCATTTCATTACCTTTCTAGTAGGGAGGAACCCGTGGTTTGAAGAAAGGGAAATCTTTTAAATGTTTTAAGGGTGAAAGACGAAAGTTTGGGCATCTTTAGTTAATTTTGTTTGATGCCATTGACTTGTATCAGTGCAAATAATATGTGGAGACATTCTCAGAAATATTACCTTTTTGCTGTAATGTGGACTTGCATCTCCAACATGACCACTAAGCCATCTCAGATTTCATGCAGGACCCAAAAATAGCCAGCCTTTCACGCTTGCCGAAGTTGAGGTATTCATTTGATTGTGTATGAGGCAACTCCTCTCCCTGTAGCAACTCATAATTAATCTAGCAAATAGACTTTCTAGGTCATGCATCCAACCTTGGCTTTCTTATTGGGTATAAGAAGAATACATAAATCTGAGCAGAAATGTTGTAGAAGATCACCTTTGTTCTTTGCATTAATTGCTTTACTCCTCATCTGCTTTACTCTAATCATCTGGTTTCACTTGAAGATGATCCTTTGCAGCTCTTGCCTTTTGTTGTTCCTCATTAACAATATACCATGGTCGCATCACATTTTTTCACCTGACATCCTTGCAAAATTAAATTAGAAATAAATTTCTGGTCCACTATTACCTTTGTCCTCCTCATCAACAATGTGACATAGATTGTAACAAAATGGTAGACGGTTATAGAATTTTCCATATCTAAAACTTCCAAATTGTAAAATACATGAGCGTGCCTTGTCCCAAAGAACCATAAAATGCTTGCAGACATCTAGAAAACCTGCAAAACATAACTGAGTAATATTCTCCTACTTACCTGAGAAGATAAGGCAGGACCTGAAGAAGAAAACCAAAGGTCAAAGCTTCATTGAATTAACAGCAAGAAAATGGAAAAAATGCAAGAGTTTTGTATGCCTCTTCTTGCAAATATGGTGGATGAGGGTTTGATACCTATATTAGTATAGCATGAGGTCTAGACCTATAGAAATATGCAAATGACTTAAAACATATAATTCCAAGATCACATCAGTTCTAAAATCTGAGTAAAACTGTGAAGAAAGGATGCAGACCAAGAGTGAAAGCATATTAGACATTATCTGTAAATTGATTTGCTGATTATGCTGCTTGAAGAGCATATCAACCTGCAAATATGTGAAGTTCATTTTGAACAGGTCAAAGGAATAAAGGAAGCATTGCCTAGAGCAAAAGTCCATCTTTGATTATGGTATACCTGCAATAATAATAGATAAATCAAACATAGCAATAGAGCCGAAACCTCAGAAACCTTATTGTCAAATCCAAGCAATCACCTCAGAACATCGATGTTTAATGACCCTCAGAAGGATGCCGACACCAATTCGGATCTACCCATTAAAAAAAAAGGGTCGAGCCAACTACTACTGTATAGCTCCACACAGAAGCATAATCTAGTGATTAGCTGAGTGAAGAAACTATAAGCATATGGGAAATCAAAGAAATGGATTTTTGCTGATAGCTAAGCCTCGAAAATGGAGCAGCCTGTAACGACCTGTTCAACAGAAAGTAAAAATAGCTTAGTCTTAAACCTAGTTAATCAATCGGCCGAAGATGAAGCTCGTTAACCTTATGAAAAACAGTATGCATGTAGCCCAGCTACAACATTCGGATCGACGTGCAACATTTGGAGCCTTGAGCTTCTTCATCGTGGCATAGGCATGCCGGATTGGAAGGGGCGAACTCAGAAAGGGGCGAAATTGAAACCCTAAAGGAAATGTTCCCAATTTTTGGCAAATCGGAATTCTTTTCCGGCCGCCAAAAAACCCCAAACCATAGGAAATCAAGTCAAAGGAAAAATCCAAAAAGTTTTTGGGGTGCCGGGAAAACCAAATTTAAACAATAGATAACTTCTAGACATATTCCTAGGGGTGTGATATACAAATCTAGCTAAACCTTATCTTAAAACTCGATCTAGCATATTATCTTGTTCAAATTCTTCAAGTTTCAAGGTGAATGTGGTAGGGTTACTCATGGTGTGCGCTAGGGGGCTGACTTAAAATTTAGGTCGATGCTCTGGCGCATACCATGAGCAATTTCCCACACTTGGTCAAAATTTAGTTCAACTTTTTAATTTGGTTTTCAATTCTTCTAACTATTACTAGCTTAGCATAAACTACAAAAAATGAGAAAAAATTTTCCCCACTTTTTCGAGGTTTGAGAATTCTACTAAGTTAGTACTACTGGGAGCATGGCCAGTGCTTTGCCCTTGGTCTCCAAGAACATTGCTCTGATACCACTGTGACGTCCCCTACTCATATACGGTGCACTCACCGTATACAACCAGGAGTTCATCCCCCATACCAGCTCCACGCTGATACGAGGCCCTCCACGTATCACTGCAACCTTGACGAGTTCCAGTGGGAAGAATGAAGGGGTCATTTTACTCTGTCTCCCTCAGAGCCTACCTAGCTGCGGAAGCGTAACACAGGCTCAGACTTAATGGGGATGACTGACGGCTTGGGCCTCCAGAAGTCATTGCAGACAGAATTCATGGCAAATGGATTTGGCTGGCATAAGAACATGGCTTAGGGTAGTCCACTCCATCTGCCCCTCCTGTGCACACTTTGCAGAGTAGATTGAAAGGTCTTGGGACCTGACTGCAGCCCGCCGGATGCGTAGCAAGGGGGGCTACTCCTGGGTTGCATCTCCCCAGTTCCGATGGGGCAGGTAGGGATTGCTCCCACCAGAGGTTGGCATGCTGACTCAAGGTGACTATAGGGCCACTGTTCGTACTCGACTGAACTCCATGGAAGGTGTACACCACCCAAGAGTGTCGAACCCATGCAAAGCCCGCACGCAGTGGCAGAGCATTAGGTCTAGTGCACTGTAGTCCCCGATAGGCTTTACTACCAGAGGGACGTGATCATGAGTCAGGACATGAACCTTCTTATAAGCCAGTCTGGCCCCTCCACCCACAACCAGGTGTGGTTCTTGTACACAGGCCGAATTTAATAGTGCATTAAAGAGGGCTAGCTAGGAGCATCGACTACTAGGCTTTTAAGGCCTCTACCCCCCTTCCCAATACAATGATTCCACAGAGATCATCATCACACATATCATAGAAGAACTAAAGAATAAGATTTAATCTAAATCACAGAAGTTAGGTTCTTTAGTTATGGCTTGGTATCTAGAGGTCTAGATGGCTTTTATGGGCAATTCAATAGGCTAAACCTACTTACACAATGCCTAGGAGGTGGATTAGACTATTGAATTGGCAAAATACCTGATCCCTGGCTTGCTCCTCCTGCTCTGAACGCGTCCATGTTGCAGAACTGCTTGAAGATGAAGCTAGAAAGGGAAGCTGATGAGCTAGGCTGCGCAGACAGACTTCGGGAGTCGAGATTGGCTCTTGGGCCAAGCGAAACAGAGTTCTAGAAGGTTGTGGACGAAAATGGAAAGTTAGGGTTTCAGATGCCTTATATAAGCTATAAGTTAGAGCTAGGGCTTTCATCAACCCTTGAGCATGTGGGATAAATGGGTGTGGCCCACTTGCCTATATTAATTAAGTGGGCTAAAGTGTACACATGAATAAATGTGCACACCCTTGCAAGTTGCCCCCTAGGGTGCTACTTGCTTAGCTACACGTCGGCATACATGTCAATCTGATGGCGTGTACGCGTGACGATGTAGTACAGTATACGTCCTGGGACCGTATACTGTGCTGGAACGTCACATTATACTTCAAAGTATCTAAGTTTGCCTCAACGCAATTGCAATTGGAGTGTAGTAAAAATTTCAGTGTGGTTAAATAGACATATTTCAAGAAATGTTACAAATATTTGCACTTTATTTACATGAGCGAAGGTGCAAGTGAAGATGAGCATAAGATTAGACTATCTAGTTGGGTTAATGGCCTTTCAAAATTTAATAGCCAAATCTTGTTGACCAAAGATATAAATATGGGTGGAATAGAACATTTGGATAGCAATGAATGTCTTTTATGTGGCATGTTAGAGTAAATACAGCTGGGGCTAGTTGGGCTGATCGTAAAGTAGTAATAATCTCAAAAAATATAGTTTCCTGAGGCATTTCACACTATTAAATGATAGATACAACACAATGTACGAATATATCAAAGGAACTAATAAACGTGGATTTTTTTCGCACCAAAATAATGAGACACGAACCATTAATCTTGGACCAACATTTGGATCTTAAAGTTCACGAAAAGTATCCAGGACAGAAGAATTGCGAGAATATCCAAGATACTAAATCATCAAAGCCAATGATCATCCAACTCTCTTCATCGCGCTATGACCATAAAGGGACAGTGATCTAGTATTTTTTTTTTTTTTTTTTTTTTTTTTTTGGAAGGACGACAAACTCTTATTCAATATTCCAGAAGAAGTACACAGATAGATGCAGAGACATGAATAAAATCTCAGCAGACAAAGATAATCCACTGAGTGCAGCCACCTGTCTATGCATAAGATAAGATACAAATATTCCTCAAAAATCAAATATTTTTTCTCAGGAGCAAGCTGAGAACATAGGTATACCTTCACCAATCTGTCTTGCGCCTCGTGAAGAAGTTGGTCGACACTAATTGATAAGCCTTTGAAGATACACATTCGCCTTCTTTTCCAAATAGACCACAACAACCAGCCTGAAGCTAAGTGGAAAGCCTGTTGCTGCAAGTTGTTCCAAGTGGAAGGATAAATGGCGAGAAGCACCTGCTGGCTAGTCAAGACCACATGGAAAAGAGATAGTAACCATGACCAGACTGGCTGAACTTGGTCACATAGAAAGAAGCAGTGCTCGAGACTCTCAGCTTGCAGCTTACACAATAGGCAGAGTTCTGAAATGCGGGGATAGAACTTATGAACCAGCACATTAACCCCCAGACATCTGTGAAGGAGTTGCCACCATAAGGTAGAAACTTTGGGATGTAGCAATTTATTCCAGACCCAGGACCATATATGCTTCCACTGAGGAGGGGAAATGCGGAGCTGCCAACCAGCCCAAGGGGGGACAATGTCAACATCAACCAGCTTTTGATATAACGAATGCACAAGATGTTGTGCATTAACAATTTGGGAACCAGTCCAAATAGGCACATCAACTGATTGTGAAGGAGCATCTGGCAGAATGTCAGCCAGCTTTTGCCACAAAGCTCTGTCCCATCGAGATAGCATAAACTTAGTCTGAAAAGCATCCCAAGTCAACAAGTGTCACTGCCTCATACCAAGCACCAACTGTGAGAATACTAGCAAGCCTCCAATGCCGCTGAGTCAATGGATGTACAGTAGCACACAGAGGCATGTGATTATCCAGAGGAATCCACCAACATAGAGAACCTACCTGTGGACACACACCTGGATTAATCTTAAATAGCACACGAACTGTCTCCCAAGAATCAAGCAATCCCTTCAAGAAGGGGGAAGCATTCGGATATGGACGAAGCTGATAAAAGAGACACCAAGGAAGAACTGCCCTAAGTGTCGGTTTTTCAAAAGGAATACACTGTCCAAGTGCTTGCGCAACCGATCTCATTCTAGGAGAATGTACCATACCCACCAAGTATCGACAAATGAACTTAGATATCATAATTTTACTCTGTAAATGAAAATCAATCATACCTAGACCTCCAGCAAATTTTGGTTTGATACATGTGGACCAAGCGACCTTCACAACAACACCTATCTCAGTACCTGCCCAAATGAAGTTACGGACAATTGCGACAATCTCTTGAAACTTTGTTTGTGAGGCAAGCACAGCAGATGCCATATATACATGAGTGTTGCTGAGAACCTACTTAGCAACTACTATCCGCCCTGCCAGAGAAAGCTTAGTTGTATTCCACCAAAAAAGATGCTTATGCAGGCCTTCCACTATAACATCCCATGCATCTGAAGTAGAGATATGTATACCTACAGGAATGCCCAAGAGTTTAGTGGCCTTCCCTTGAGGAAGCACTTTCTACGGATACTCGTAAACACAGGGAGGAACATCCACATCCAAAGTCCATAAAGCATAGCACTTTAGCCACCCAACAAGAACCCTTGATGCCAGGGAGAAAGAGTCCAGCAAAAGCTTAGCATTCTGAAGATTATCATTCTCAGCCACTAGAAAGAGAAATGTATCATCGGCATACTGATTACACACTTCTTGAGAACCATCCTCCATAGTCAATCCCTGAATTACGCCATCTTGAGTAGCCGAAGAGAATAGCTGGGACAATATCTTTGCCACAATAGTGAACAATAATGGGGCAAGGGGATATCCTTGTCGAACTCCTCTACCAACAGGAAACACAGCCGACGGTTCTCCCTGAAAAAGCACAGTAGACCGAGCAGAAAGATGGAGCTTCATAACATCTATGGTAAACAACTCTCCAAATCCCAATGTCAGAAGGCTTTTTTGTAGGAAATTCCAATCTATACTGTCATAGGCTTTAGCAAAATCCAATTTGAGATATACAATGTGCTGACCCTTAAGATGCGCCCAATACATCCCCTCATAAGCTGCGGCCACATTATCAAGAATACAATGCTTAGGTAAAAATCCTGATTGTGTGAAGGAGATAGACTCTGCCAAGATATCCCTCACTTTCTCTGCCAAGGCCTTAGAAAATATCTTGTACACCGTAGATAGCAAAGTTATAGGGCGCCAATCTGAGATAGTTTTAGGCTCTTTGCACTTAGGAATAAGGGAAATGCAACCAGTGTTGATGATCTTATCCAAGCTCCTGAACCGGCGAAACTCAGAGAAAGCATTGAAGACGTCAATTCCAATAAGTTTGAAAAAACTCTGCAGGAAAACCATCCAAGCCTGGGCACTTATTCTTCTTTAAAGAGTCTACAACAGAATCCAAATTATCGACAGTAATAGTTGATTCCAACTGAACACGTTGCTGTGGGGAAATAATAGGATGGATCTTAGATAAAACTGCCTCCTGCATGTCCTCTTGGAAGGGCAGAGACTGATCAACAAAAAAAGCAGAGACTGATCTAGTATTATCATAATACCAAGTCAAGCAGGCAAACTTGACTGCATACCGTGCAAATAGACATTGTTGAGCATAAGATCTTGGATGGACGGTGATCTTGAAATGATTATCATGATGTCTTCATTCCAATAGGCATGAGCTATAGCTTAAAGCAAAACATAACTGCCTATAAGCGTGATGTATGAGCCAATTATTGGAGCTGCTCATGGATTAAATTCAGTCACCATTACAAATCCATTGGAACTTACCTATCAGCAACCACATGAATATGAAAAAGTCCATCATTCTTCAATCTCCACTGGTATATTTTCTAGATTTAAAACTTTGTACTAAAACAAATATGATGATGTATGCCCTGTAAAACATAGCATCTAAACAATCCTCATGTAATGATAAAAGGCTAGTCCATTGCCTCTGTTGAGATTTGCAAAATGTATTAAACAAAACTTGGAGAAATGCTACCAAAATATTCGTAATGGTGCAAATGTATTAAACTAATTTGCTTGTTATAGTAGCTATCTATGTCCCTTGTCTGACTTCTTTTATTGTAAGCCTGCCACAAAAAACACAAAGATCAAATGAAGCAAAGATATAACGTTAAAGCAAAGAATCAAATGCACATTTTAATAAGGAACAACAATGTGACGCTCCACATATTTATACAGTATACGTATAAATATCATGACACGTCACTATGGGTATTTTGGGACCGTTATGGATTAAACTAAAAGGGTTTAAGTTAGCTATGCTAAAATACCTGCTAATTAAGCTAATTATTACGAAATGCCTAGATAATTAATATTAATTAGCTTCATTCGACCAGTGGAGTGAAGCCACCTGGACCAACTCGATTGGCCCAGGCTACTTACCTATTTAGAAGGCAATCAAGTGGTTCTCCCACCCCAATTTTGCCCCAAATCGATTTGGGAGAGTTGGAGAAGGAGTAGCTGCTTGTTCATACCTGTCCAACTAGCCAACCATGGAAACTCCACGGATCAAGCCAAGACACTGGTTAGTACATAGATAGATTGAGCTTCTAAGTAACCCTTGTATGTGTAGTTGTGACTTGTCTCGAGATGTCGAAAGTATCGTAGAAGGATGCTCTTTCACTATACCCCCATATTATTATGATGAGGAGCCGCAGAGCTTTCTCTGGAAGGAACTTCTTGCATCCCTTACACCAGAACTCATGCAACCCATTATGGCGGCTCGGCTGGACATGTGCATAGCCAAGATACACCGGAGGACAGAAGTCTGCCTATTAGGGGAATGGCAGGCAGAGAGAGAACTTGAGCGAATAGCAGAGAACCAGGCCAAACAGGATGCTTACATTCCTACAATAAAACAAAAGCGTAAGAGTACTCCCAACAAATTGGGAAGCAGCTATTAGCAGCGCCTTCAATCAATAGGTGGAGTCGATAAGGCCACCTCTTCTAGTTGCCGTGAAGAACGAGTCCTAGCTGCTAACCATTCTACAACTGGGGGCAAGACTCTCCCTAAGCTGCCTCCTCGCCCGAAGAAGCCCCATAGGTACCGTAGCATTGAGGGAGATTCGAAAGTACTAGAAGTCTATTGAACTTCTATTACGCAAGTTACCATTCCAGCGGCTTGTTCGGGAGATCGCCCAGGAGTTTAAGACCAATCTTAGATTTTAGACCCACGCTATCCTTGCCCTGCGAGAAGCTATGAAAGATTATCTAATAGCCCTTTTTGGCGATGCAAATCTTTGTGCCATTCACGCCAAGCACGTCACAACAATTTGCACTCGGAGGATTCGAGGAGATCGCTTATAGTGCAAAAAGAATTTGTATGTTTACTTGTAATGAGGTAATTTTATGTGTTAAAAAAAAAACGGAGGTATAGTAAAATAATTCCACTGATGCTGACGTCATCACATTTAAAAGTGCATTTCACTTTAAAGATTTTATTCTATCTTGCCCTCCAAGTGTTTTTTGTCTTTCCTCCTCCTCTTTTCTTCTTACCTTATGGATTTCGCTAAGTGGTATGTGGACGGAGAGCATTGGGATCCTTAGGTTCCCTTTGAGCTTCTCCACCCTTATTTACTCCAGAAAGTCGATCTTGCCAACACGCAGGCTCACCCCGATTGTGCTGTCTTTCTTGACTTCTATATTCAGGATATGTTTTTTCAATGCATCTAGCACGAAGAGCAACCTTGCTGCAGATGTTGGGTGGCGACAATCATGCCTCCAATGTCCTTTATAGCATCGTTTGATGGGCCAAGCAGCTCCCTACCTTACAGTATAATGAGCAGCCTTACTTTGAAGTGCGCTTCGCTCTGGCATCATGGACCATTATGTGGACGACGAGGACATATTCGCGGAGCAAGGAAAGCTGAATGCCGCTTCACCTTCGGAGGATGATGAGTGTGTAAACCAAGACGACTTTATATAATGGAAGCAGTTGGCAGAGGAAATGTCAAACCATAGAGGTTAGGGGTCTAAACTTACTAGGCTAAATGCCTTGCCTGTAATTCACGTGCTAGATGCCGTGCCAATAATCCACGTCAATGGGCAGGAGTGCCTTTTGCCGGACGATATCATGTGGATCTATCATGCTATTGCTAATCTCAAGCACAAGAGGAAGGCAACAGTCCTTTACGAGCTGGTGGAGTACTACATGGACGACTTCCTCGATTTCGGCCCTTCTGACCTTCCACCACAGGTACAACACTTGCTCAGTTTCTAGCCAGAGGACATTGGGCCTGTAGATATTCTCTTGAGCTTGCAGCATTTGATGCTGCAAGATGCTCTGTCCCAACCTTCCGAGGAAGCATTTACCGCTATGGGACTCCATATCCCCAACATTAATAACGTCCATATTTCGATGGAGCCGAATGAGGAAGAGGAAGATCTTTTGGAAAATAAGGACCACATCCGGGAGGAAAAGCATGAAGCTAAGGAAGATGAAGGGGCAGTCAATCTTGATAAGAATACCAATGCCGCGGCAAAGGCCTTGGGTAATCGCATCACACACTTCTTCCTTTCCACTTTCAAGCAAGGCCAGGTGTTGTTCATTCCCTGAGGCCGAGGCATCATGGTGGGCACTTCGTGCCTTATCAGCTTTGGCAGGTCACAAGAAGATCCACCCCCGAACGCTAACTCTTTTGTTCGTACGACGTGACTTAGCCATTGCCATTGGGCCACGACGCCGCCGCATGGATGAGCATGAAATTGCTCATGCAGCACCCTTGGCTACTGCCTTTCCACCTGAGGTTGCATCCGCAGCTACCCTTACCATGAACCCAGACGTCACCTTGCTCTGGCACTGATGACCACCCGAGCCTCCAACTCCCATGGAGGAAGACAGATTAGTCTTCGGGCACTAACCCTTGTATAGCCATAATTGGCATTCTCTTAGTATTATACAATACAAATTTTGATGTCTTATGAATTGCATGACTACTCTTTTATGGATGGTCTTTGTGTATGTTAAATCATTTCTTCTTTGATTCATATGCACATTTCATCTATAATCTATTCTTTTTCTTCTGATATAGACGACATACAGAACCCACCCTGGGCAACCCCAGTGGACCCTGGCTGATTGACACCCGAGCAAGAGCTCATCCTCAGGAAGTGTCAAATGGCTGAACTTCAGGCATATATCCTCTAGAGGAATCTTCCCCCCATAGTTCCATAGAATGGCCCTGAAGCACCTGCATTTGAAGTCAACTACGTACCCCCACCTATATTGGCAAGGGCTGCTACTACCCCAACACATTTTAAGTGCACCCTTAGTTCTTCCACATCTGATTCCAGCTCAGAGTCTTCAGATTCTTCATTTTTAAAAGTAGGTCTTGCCAAATCCAGAGGATTATCAGAACATGGCCGACTCTGCAATTACCAGTATTTGGAAGAATCGCAAACTTGCTCAATTTTTGAGAAAGTCTAGGTCTGGTATCGATGCAGAGTCATGGCTAGATGAAATGCATGAGTTTGAAAAATCCTATGGCATGATCGAGAAGGATATTGGCAAAGTTGCAACTACCAGCGTTACATGTTCTGCATGTATATGGTGGAAGGCCTATAACCTTCAGAACTGATTTTTATTTTAATTGTCTTATCTTTGGTATCACTTTACTAACTTAATTCTGTCTTCTGCGGTCCTTACCCCGACAGATGCTCGAGAGCAATGAAAAGACCCGTAAGGAGGTGGAGAAGATAGTGGTGACATCGATTGGACATCCCATGAAGTACCTCCGTGTACAGATTCCTATCGTCTTCAAGTTGCTCTCATGGCTTGGAACATGTCGGAGGATGCTCCACACATTGTTCTCATTAGATGGTCCATATGTGAAAATGGTATAATCGTTGTGATAGCACGACTGCCATGGTCTTTTCATCCACTGTAAAATAAATTGTAATAATATTATTTATGAATAAAAATTCTTTGAATAATACTAGCCTACAGAATTCTTTGAATTCTTTTAGATGTACTTTTTAATTTTTTGACTCGTCATTCGAGAAATGGAGGCCATTTTTATTCCTTCAGTTCTTGGTTCATACAAGAAATACGTCTTTTTTTTTCAGAAAATAAGGGGGCGTAAAACGTCGCACATTTTTTGGATTGAAATAATAAGATTCCAAAAAAAGTGGGAATCGCATGTGAACCACTTTAATTAAATGCGTCACATTATAATCTACCATGATCCAACTGTTGTAAGGACTGAATAAATCCCTTATACAAGGATTGGAATTCATTCTTAAGATGGCACAATTATATAATCAAGGAAATTGTCTTGTATATTAATGGCAAAAATGCCAATTCTCCTTGAGAAGGAGAGCCTGAGAAGCTTACGGGGGATTTTAGGCAGTATTGCTGGCTCTGTGGAGGTTTAAAGATGGGGGGAAGGGAGCATGGTTTCTACAAAATGGATAGTGATCCTTTGCTTAGGAAGCTTTCGTCTGCACATGGTATTCTCCATCAGGTATTGGATCTTGAATCATGTAGTAGGTTTGTAAGTGTCTTCAACAAGGATTTATCAAATTTGAAAATTAGTCCTTTTAGGAAGTGTTTCTCCCGAATTTTTAGCATGCACCAGATTGTGACATATCTAAGATCATGGTGCTTAGATTATAAGGATACAATGCTACATTAGCCCAATTCCTGAATCTTGATAGTCCATACCTTTAAATGGAATCTAATATTCAGCCAGGAAGAGTAAGCTGATATAGGTTCTTCTTGCATTCATGTAAGATCTAACTCTGCTTTGAATTGATACAATTATCCAGAGCATGGAATAGTGTTTTCGAGGAAAAACAAGTAATCACAAAGCCCGACAGTGGACAAGCAAATCTTCAGATGGTTTCAGAAGTATAGTGTGATCCTAAACATGTAAGATTGCATTAATTGCTCCTTGGAGGAGCTCTCCACTGGGGAGTATAAAACATAAACATGGAGCATTTTGGCAATACATTACAGAGGCATTTTTTAAAAATTTTCTAATTCAAATAAGACACAATTAATTGTCACTCCATGTTATTTCAATACGTAGATTCAAAACCTCAATTGTCCCATCTACAAACCCTAAATTCAAATACAAATTGTCACTCTAGGCCAACTCAACATACATTGCAATGCAACCATTCTTATGCCCAACAATGCGCACCGTTGCTAGTTTACTTTATTTTATTTTTCAACCACTTCAATAGCAATTGCACAACTCTAATACGCCCATTTTACCAAATATCCTCATTGATACTAGACTGGGCTAGATCCTGCTAAACTCATGTATAGCTTATGCCTAATTCTCTATGGAGGTTGTGAAGATCACAAGTGGGCTTGACTTGGGACTCAACATGCCTCGAGATTAGGAGCATACTAGGCAAATGCATTTGCTAACTCTAGAGTTCTATCCTTCCATGAATGCAATCTAAGAAATCAGAAGTGAGAGCCACACACAACCATCCCTTAAGGCAAAAGAGGAGTTAGTCTAAGCTAATTTGTCTCAACTATCTCATAGAGCCTTCATTTCATTTTGTAACCTTGCCTTGTAGCTTGGCACGCGACCGTGAAGTACCACCAGTCCGCAGTCCTTGCACAACTCCTACTTCTCAAGATCTTCTATATCCTTTTCAAGCTTCTGCACCAGCAACATGATAGATATGATTGTGCAGAAATTGTTTCGGCTTATAAGTTGGAAGAATTATTCTTGGATACATTTTATGATAGGATTAACTAGGGATTTAACAATTAGACGCTGTTTCCACAACAACTAAAGCATAGTAAAGATGTTCCAATTATAGTAGGCTCAAATGTCGGCGTTGTTCATCAGTGGTAGAGAGCAAAACACAAATTATAGAACTCACATATTTCAATCTTACAAACCTTGTGAATGCCTCTTCCTTGAAAGCTTTTTGGGCAAACCGCTAGTAAGGGTTTGGGCATTACCACGTCAGCAAATGCCACGTAGGTTTGCACCAGCAATTCATTTTTGCGTATTTTGTCTTTTCTTCAGTCCATTCGCGCCTAAAACCTATTAGCCTAGATCTGGTCCTATTCCGTTAGCACCATGCCCCGTGAGATCATCACCCTTCAGGTTGGACAATGTGGCAACCAGATCGGAATGGAGTTTTGGAAGCAGCTATGCTTGGAGCATGGCATTAACAGCGATGGCATTCTCGAAGATTTTGCTACCCAGGTAATCCTCTTCTTCATAGCCCATTCTTATGTCGCCCATTTTCATCTCCTTATCTTCTTATGCTGTCAGACTATAAGAAATGTCTTTGTCATGCTTTTTGGGGATTTTTGCGGTTCTTTACATCTTCTTGGCACTTATTCAGATGCCATAGCTGTATCCTTAACATTTTTGTACGAGCTGAAGGAATTTCCGTTCTCAGTTTACAGTATCTCTGTGCCCTAAAAAGTTTGTTAGTTGCTGAAACGTAAGGAATGAAATTGAAACACTTTCTCAACCTGTGTTAGTTGTTGTTGTTTTAGTAGTAATAGTTGTAGTGATTTTGAGTCCGTGGAATTAAAATGTTATGGTTTGTATATGCAGGGAGGAGATAGAAAGGATGTGTTCTTTTACCAAGCAGATGATGAACATTATATACCACGTGCTTTATTAATGGACTTGGAACCACGAGTCATAAATGGTATTCAGAATAGTGAATATCGGAACTTGTATAATCATGAAAATATATTTGTAGCAGAGCATGGAGGAGGTGCCGGGAATAATTGGGCTAGTGGCTATCATCAGGTATGAAAATCAGTAGTTGATTTTACCCCTTGATACCACAACTGAATGCTTGGAAAAGTTAAATCCTGTCCACAACCAGTTGTAGAAAAGGTCTAAATTTGTAGCTGTAGATCCAGAATTTTTTTATGGTCCATCCAAGTCCACACATTCTTTGTGGTTCAAGGGTTCAAAAGTTCCATAGATTTGTGAGGCATTTAATCCTGATAGTCTACAAACTGCAGGGTGAGCAAGTGGAGGAGGATATTATGGATATGATAGATCGTGAAGCCGATGGAAGTGATAGCCTTGAGGGTTTTGTGCTTTGTCATTCCATTGCCGGCGGTACAGGATCAGGTATTTGTTGCATTGTTTTGGCATTTGATTTGTGAAAGACACAATCCAATTGTTGATTATTATATAACATTGTCCAACAGGAATGGGTTCATATCTTCTGGAGGCTCTTAATGATCGCTACAGCAAAAAATTGGTGCAGACTTACAGTGTGTTCCCAAACCAGATGGAAACTAGTGATGTGGTGGTGCAGCCCTATAATTCACTTCTGACCCTGAAACGATTGACACTAAATGCTGATTGTGTCGTTGTTCTTGATAACACTGCTTTGAACCGCATCGCTGTTGATCGTCTGCATATTCCGAACCCAACATTTGCACAAACAAACTCTTTGGTCTCCACTGTAATGTCAGCAAGCACAACTACACTTCGATATCCAGGATACATGAACAACGATCTTGTTGGTCTGGTAGCATCATTAATACCTACACCCCGCTGCCATTTCTTGATGACTGGCTACACTCCTTTGACTGTTGAGCGTCAGGTCAGTGTTCATTCTTGGATTTCTTATTCTTAATCACATAAGCTATTTGTCGAGTTTTATTTGATTGTGGATGTCTGGAGGGCATGTTTTTATCGACATGCTAGTTTTATTTCCATTCACAGCCTTATGCATGTGCATGACTTATTCTTGTGTTTATGTTTTGCAGGCAAATGCCATAAGAAAAACTACAGTTCTTGATGTTATGAGAAGACTCCTACAGGCAAGATTTCTAATCTAATGCCTGTACTTTTATTAGTGCGATTAATCAAGGATACGTATCTGAAAGCAGGCAAAAAATATAATGGTTTCTTCCTATGCTCGTACAAAAGAAGCTAGTCAAGCCAAGTACATATCAATTTTAAATATTATCCAAGGGGAAGTAGACCCTACACAGGTTTGTAGCTGGTACAACATATTTTACCTCAAGGTTTCTATGCTTAAATGTCTCATGGTAGCTAGCGGTGCACCATCAGGTACATAAGAGTCTGCAAAGGATACGAGAAAGGAAGCTTGCCAACTTTATTGAGTGGGGCCCAGCCAGCATTCAGGTATGTACACACAGTTTAATATGCAGTTCTAACCAGCTTTTTGAAGAAGTGTATGACCTATCGTAATGGAATTCTCTTATTCCAGGTTGCTCTATCACGGAAGTCTCCATATATACAGACAGCTCATAGAGTAAGACATTGTTTGAATGTGATAATACGAAGTCTATGGTAGAAATATGGCTAGAGGTGTATATATTCCGCAGGTGAGTGGGCTCATGTTGGCAAGCCACACAAGCATTCGTCATTTATTCAGTAAATGCATCAGTCAGTACGAGAAACTCCGCAAGAAGCAAGCATTCTTGGACAATTACAGAAAGTTTCCGATGTTTGCTGTAAGTTAGCTTTGTGTTATCTTCAAGGAAATATTTGTCAGCAACCAAATTTGAATGCGTTGATTTGCAGGACAATGATCTAACAGAGTTTGATGAGTCGAGGGAAATAGTTCAAAGTCTTGTTGACGAGTACAAAGCCTGTGAATCGCCAGACTATATCAAATGGGGAATGGAGGTATAACACAAGTTTCTGTTTATTTTATTCTTTCAGGGTACATAAAGAAGTTAGTTTTATGTTACAGGATCGTAATAAATTAGCATCTGCAGATGGCAACCTCACCGGCAGCATTGACACAAGAATATAACCATGGTAAGCCATGGTAGGTACGTGTTGATGTGGTTAAAGGATTGTAGTTTAACTGTAATGTTCTGTGTAGGCAGCAACTTGAAGGTGGCGTGATGTGGTGAGTGCCATTTTGGGTTGGTATCAACTCGTGTGAGTTCGATCTGAGAGTTTCAGTTGTCCCTTGTGGTACGTAATGAACTGGTCTTTACAATTGCTTATCGGGGTGAGCTGCTTCATTTCTCATGTTTATGCAGGTTAGAGACTTTCTTTGATCTCACCATATCAAGAATGTTTTGGGGATGTCATTAATTGCGAACATTATAAAAGAACTGATATGTAAATAACAAGCTTTCAAACACAGTTGGTTGCTGAGTTATAAACTCTATAAATAGACTGATGCTGGCATGGGAGGTTATTCATTTTGCCCGTCCTAAGGGGTCATAGTTTTACTGGCGCATACTGCAATCTTTTTAGTTCTTGCTGGTCCTAAGATATGGTTATGCCATTCTAGAAGGTACATGTTTCGATATTATTTTGAACGCCTTTTGCAAGACTAGGAAGTCTGACTCTCCGATGCCTTACTTTGGTGAGCTGCTATTTTGTCCAAAAAATTAAATAAATTGTTTCTAAATCGAAAAAGTATTGGAGAAGGTTTAGGTTGTAGTCCTCATTACCATCACCATTGGTTGGTGGTATGCTATGGGCAACACTGAAAAACATGACCGATATTATAACTCCTAAATATATTGCCCCCGGTCACAACAATTTTTTCTAAGGGGGCAAGCCCTCGTTTGTGTGGGTTTATGGCATATTTCAGGTATATGCCAGTATATGCCAGAAATATGCCATGACTGCTAAAAACTTACTATAGCGTGTAAATGGCCGGTCGCCGCTGTTGGTGCATAGCCAGTTTGGAAACCGGCTAACCGTTTGTCTCATTCATTCTGGCGCCCTTCTCTTTGGAGCCTCGGGTTTTATAGGTATCTCTATGGCGAGCCTGTGGTTAAGGCTTGTGTGGAGGCAGGGATTGATTATTTGGACATTACCGGGGAGCCTGAGTTTATGGAAAGAATGGAGCTGCGTATCATTCCAAGGCTTTCGAAAATGGTTCCCTGGTTATGATAGTATACCCGCTGGCCGGGTTTAATCTTCAACGCCGGGCAATGGGTTCCTCCATCCGCGCCCAACAAAGGTGTGGATTCTTACTTAGTGCTACATTCTTCCGGAAGAATACGAGGCAACATTGGGACTTATGAGTCACCGTGCTAGGAATTGCCGCTGCTTCCGTGAAGATGCAGTGAGTAGCTATAGAGGCGGATAATCGGTTCAAGTTTCTAGTGAGTATATGCCAATGAGTTTTTCTATGTTGTCCCGGCTTATCCATTTTCACATTTCAATTTGTCTCTCGATTGCAAGCCTAAATTTTCTTTGAAGATAGAAGGACAACATGGGCCAGGTATGTTGGTATACAGAGCAACTTCTTTTGCCCCCTTCCTTTCGTTGTTCCTGTTTCCATATAATCTAAGGCTATCTGTAGGAAGCTGAAGAAGGTTTGCAAAGAGAAACGAATGCCAGAAATATATGATATCGTTGAGCAACGACTAGTTGTACACAAGAGCAATGCACATTACTTTCCCCAGGATTGTAGCAGAAAGAGATAAAGCATGCACATTGATATTGGACCTTGAACCGGGTAGACTGATCCATGTACGTATTATCAACAGCTCTCTTCCTTGTGATATGTTTTTGGGAACCAATTTGCTGGATATGTATGCAAAATGTGAAACCTTAGAGGAGGCGTGCCATGTTTTTGATAACTTGCCGAATAGAGATGTAGTATCATGGACAGCTTTGATCGTTGGATATACACAACATGCTAAAAGCGAAATTGCTCTCCACTGTTTTGAAGAAATGCAGCATCAAGACATAGCACCAAATGCTGCATCATATTTGAGCATTCTGAAAGCATGTTCTAACATTGGAGCATTCTTAAGGATGTGTCCAGAATGATGAAAACATTCTTGCTGTCCAAATTTTTGAAAGGATGCAGAACAATGGGGTAAAACCAAACAGGGTTACATTCTTGGGTATTTTTGAAAGCTTATGGAAACATTGGCGATATAGTCAATGGCAGGAGAATTCATGTGCAGATAATTGGTAATGACCTGCAGCTTGATATTGCTGTCCTGAACACCCTTGTTGACATGTATGCCAAGTGTATGGCATTGGAAGAAGCACGCAAATTGTTTGACTGTCTGCACGAAATGTAGTGTCATGGAATGCCATTATTTCAGCATTTCTACAATACGATAGATCTCATGTCGTGCTAGAGTACTTTCAGAAGATGCATGAGATTAACTTAGAACCAGATAAAGTCACATTTTTGGGCATTTTGTGATCAAGGCAGAGCTAGATATAGTTGTAGATATGTATTCAAAGTGTGGGAGCATGACGGAAGCATGCAAAGTCTTTAACAAACTACCAAACCGGGATGTAGTAACATGGGGCGCAATTATTGATGGATATGGTCAGGTTGGTAATGCAGCATTGGCTTTCCAGTACTTCTATGAGATGCAGCAAACATGTGTCTGTGAACGGTTCAGGATTATCTAAGAAGGACCATTATGATTTTTGTGCAAATCGGCTAGAACTAAGAATGTATAAAAAAAAGCTCGTGTGTAAATAAAGAACGAAGGATTAGAGAAATTGATGTTTAGATCAGCACACTTCTCGCCGAACAAAACTCATGTGGATGAATATTTCAAGGTCCCCCCTTGAAAAGAAGCAACAAGCTCTAAGGGCCTTACATAATTAAGAAGGAGGCAAGAACCTTTAAAATAACATGCTGTAAGGGTCGTAAATAATTGTGTATTGTGTTAGATGCACGCAATTTTTGGGTTGCCCCTAGGGGGGCAAACCCTCGTTTATGTGGGTATGTGGGCAATTTCAAATTTAGAAAACAAAAATAGCAATAAAAAATCGAATTCCTTGAATCTTGGAGAACCGGGCTACAGTGCGTGCATGTGTTGAGCCCCGATAAAGAAAACTAAAACACCAACGAAATCATCATTCTTGCTTCTCGTCTTTCGATATGTTCAAGGTTTGAATGGAACCAATGGATTGTGTTTCTTTTTCTTATTTGCAACATTCAATTTGTGAGTTATTAGCGTATTTGAATGCCTTGACTTATGAATTATGAATTGGGCATGGAAATAGCATTCCACTGATATGTTTGAGTCCAGTTTTTTGGGTTGCCCCTAAGGGGAAAACCCTCATCCATGTGGGTTTGTGGCATATTCCAAGTATATGTCAGTATATGCTCGAAAACATGACTTTGAAGTGTGATTTAAGCCATTTCACTCTCAGGTCACGGAGGGCAACCCTCCGTGCGCAGCACCTTGTTTGTTTATTGGGTGTATCATTGTTTATTGGCCGTTTGATGACGATTCCTTCTATAGAATATGTTGGCTGCAAAAATCCAAGCCACCAGTATGGGTTTAACTGTTATTTCTTTACAGCACAAACGTGGCATATGTACATTCACGCAATGAAAAAGTATAAAGAAAAGAGAACATGAGCATAAACTCAGTTGTGCAGCTCTCCAGGGCGAGCCTACCTTATGACGCTATCCAATTCTCGGATTTCCTGTGACAACAGTGCCCTTGCAAGGCTCATGTGAGACCTGACAGTATGAAGCTCAGACGTGGCAACTCTGAGCCGCTCCCATGCAATACTGTTCATAGTAGTAGCAATTGCCAAGTAGAACCTGCGAAGTTGACGCCTGAGAATGCGCATTGAGGCCGCCATCTTATGCATTTCCGTGCCAATTTGAACTAGCTAGTTCACGAACTCCTCAGCACAAAATGTCTCCTCCAGCTCCGATGGGTAAATTCGAGCATCAGGATGAGAGGCATCAACGCTAGAACTGATGAACAAAGGATCTATGTGCATCATAGGATCACATGCACCATGCTGGGCATTCATGTCCACCTTCGTTTCTAATCTGCAATAAGAAAAGCAACACATAAAGAAAACTGTACAATCACAGAAGAGCTAACATGCCTAGCCAACAACCATGGTATGATCTCCTGTATACACTGGAATGTAATCGGCATCATGATCAGGTATCACAAGCTCAGGGTTGAACGTGCGGTCACAAATATCATGGAAATTCTCATTAGCCTCATCAGCAGGGACGGAGTCATCCCAATACCTACGTCTGCCAGGTCCATTTCTCTCAACTGGCACATAGCCAGCTGGCAGACCATATAGAATTGTTCGGATATCTGAAAGCATGCAACGAGCAGGGCTCAGAAGAACCTTCCAGGCAGCACGCACCCTGTGTTCATTCACATGGGCTGTGTTCGAAGGGATTATCCAGCTGCTGGATAGGGTGCATTTGCCGCTCCTAATCATTCTAGTTAAGGTAAAAGTGAGGCTCGGTTTGGCACGACGCCCCCTATGATAGGAAATGAAATGTGCGGCCTTATTCAGGATGTTACGGTTGTCAAGAACATAGAGGCCCTTAATATCTCCAGCACCTCATCGCAAGTACAGATCTTTGCCCTTCTCTATCATGGAATCGCTCACACTATGTAGATGACATGAGTAATGCACCTTGCCAATATCCTTCATACTGTAGCCCACCATCCCTTCAAAGCAGTGGAGCCTCGTGTTCCTGAGCATCTTACATACCAGAACCACACATGTTGGCTTACATGGCCAGTTGAAGTCTCTCTTGATAGCTTCATTGATAGCCTTAGGAGATCTAAAGCGTGCTCTCAAAACACTTTGAACATGGAAGTGATCTGCAGAGGAGCCCCTCTCCTAGGCTATAGCCACTGCTATGCATTTTTTGTCACAGAAAGATGATAGAGCTTCATAGAAACTGAGGGGCACATCCTGGCCTGAGAGGCTAATGTGACAGACACGTCAATTGCCCCCCAACTCATGGACGAATTGGGCATGGCATGGGGCTCTTGGGTCTGTCCAGAGCTAGATGTTCCAATCGTGGCAGCAGCAGGCCGGATAGGATGCATCTGTGCACTAGCAGACATGGCAGGAGGAATCGCACCAACAACCGGGATGGGGGCCTGGCCTGTCGCACCCCTCCTCTTTCTTGCTGCCTTCCTCAAAGACATAACCAAAAAGCAAGAACAGAACAACACACAGGGAAGAAGACGCTAACCTGCTTGGAGAACCCCGATCACAACAAATTTGAAAGGAGGGCCTGCCCATCCGCTTCATCGCCATGCCGCCACCTGCAGGAGATGGAATTGGAAAGCCCTTGGCTGCTCAGCATGTGCCCAGGGCGCACGCGGGATTTTATCCACAGGCCGACCTTAGCGAACATAAAAATACAGTTTCTTCCCAAAAACCAATTGCCAGCATCAGCTTTATAAAAATTTACATACGAATACGCCAGCAAACCTTCACAAATCTAGAGTTCTAAGCATACGATTTTTTATCGGGGCCATATTATTGCCCCCAATTACAACAATATTTCTAAAACTTACCATGTTGACCAAAGTTTGTGTAAAAAAAGGCCCTCCTCTTTTTCATGATCATATTGCTACATAAACTTCTCATATATAATTAAAATCCTTTTAATAGAATAGAATAGAATAGAATATGATTTTATCGTCCACGGAGACCAACTGGCCTATGGGACCCAAGTACAAAGAGAGAGCAAAGAAGTATTACTACCGATTTAAAACCCCCACCAAGGGTTTTCGGGAAAACCTTAGTAGCAATAAGGATGCTTTGACACCGCATGCTTATATACATAATCACAAGTAAAGCCGAGGTTAATGCCTGACGAGGGGGCATAACCGAACCCGTATCCATTACCTCCCTGAGGTACAATCCCAACAAGCCTACAGAGGCCGCGGCTCGAGAGCTCATGCAAGGCCCGATGGGGCACAACTAACCGAGCATACCGAGCCCGATATGCTTTGTATCACGGACAGCCCGAGGGCGTGACTTTCATCCTCAATGGCCCTGCTGACAAAGATCGCATTGACTCGCCCTCACGCGGCTCGAATCCATCTCCCTGTCTCAATGCGGAGGTGATGTGCACCCGTCGCTTAATGGAAGCAATCACCTTGGCGCTTTTCATGGGTAGATGGGTGCGCAGTAGTGGTGTGGGCCCCGTGAGCATGGGATTAACCGGTTGTCGATAATTTGCCACCTTGACATGTGACGGGCCTCTGCATCCCAAAGCTTGGCCATGAAGCAAGCATCCAAGTGTGCTTCAAGGCGCCGCGTTCCTTCGGTGTATGCACTGGTCCACATCCGTGTGCTCGCACATTCCATAGCGAAACCACCGGGCTTGCTTGTCTTTCCAAAGAAGCTTTGAGTCGCCAAGGGCCCATCGCCACCGCCAAAGCAAGGTTGGGTAGCCGGGCTTCATCTATAGCCACCACCTTCTGGAAGTAAATAAGGTGACATTCCAGCGCAGCCCTCTGTAATGGAAGGAAGCCTGTCTTTTGGAGCAAGATCTGATATGGGACCGTGGATTTCACTCCCAGTGCCCGGGCCAAGAAGGCCTTCTGTACTTGCTCTAGATCGTTCCAAGTGGTGAGGGATATCACTGGCCCCCACACTTCTGCCCCATAGAGGAGGACCGGTTCAACCAAAGCCCTGAACAAGTGTGCCTGGTGCCCCTAGCATAAGTGATTTAGAATGACCTCTCACATTCTATAGGTTTCTATCTGTTACATTTTTTAAATAAGAAATATTTTTAACATCCAACAAGGATCAATTGGATATATAGACAACACCAACATTGCTCTATGCTCCTAGCCCATTCGTCTTACAATGCATATTGGTTCATTCACATTTTTGTCGCAGATTCATGAAGAACTAAAAATTCGCCACTACGAATATCTATCGGTCAAAGCAGATAAGTGGGGGGGGCATTTTTGCGCCAGGCAAGCACCATGTAGGCACTTTCCTTTTTTTTTAGTGCAGTTGAGAAAATAGGGCGTCTGTCATATTCGGACGCCCGTCATATTTTCTCATCGAGCTCCAACAAGCTTGCTTTCGCAAAGCATTATCCCTTGCTTTGCTATAGATCATCATTGCATTTCAATTCTACGATGAGTTTGCGGGCTATAGATGATGGAAATCCTATTTTGCAAGACTCTAAAGCAGCAAGTTCTGCAGAGGTTAATTGGCCATACTTTGCTTCTAATGCCTCCCAAAGATCATGTGCATATGTGAAGGAAGTTGGTGAGATAGGTGATGAAGATATAGAACTACTTCTCGGTAACTGCATTAATGCATCATCAGTGATAACATTTAGAAGAAATGCTATTGCCCTTCAATCTTTCTCCTTCCAATCATCTGTCAGATTTTGTGGTTTGGACTCTCCTATCACAGACCAATAATCATCGGCTTCCAACAAAGCCTTCACTTGAAATTTCCAAGAATGCCAATGCGTTCCATCAAAAGGCTTTAGAGTAGACTCAATCTTCATAAACTTAAGCATCTCGAACAATGAGACAAGATTAACTTACAGCTGTAAAACCATGTAGAGAATAGGTAGAGGAGAACAATAGACAAGATCCTTCATCAAACCAAGTTATTTTCTCCTTTATTCACATTCAATATATATACAATGAATAAATCTCAATGCACATGCATATTATACAAGTGTTGTGCATGCAATCACATGCGTGCATGCGCATGTGCATGTACATGCATGCAACCTAATGCATGTTTATCATATTTTACAAATCAAATATTCAACATTCTAATACTACCATCAAGGCATTAAATGCCCTAAGAGTTCTCAAAAGACCCACGATGAATCCATGGTGATGACTTCCCGTTTGCCATGGGGATCTTCCAACGGTTGTAGCTCTCCTGGGATCGGTAATTGTTCGGCCTTCGTTTGCTAATAGAGCTGACACTGCTTAATATAACTGGTAATGTGCTTCTTCATTCCTGGACAAAAATAGCTGGATTTGATTTTGAAATAGGTTTTCATGAACCCAGCATGTCCAGCTATAGGGCTATTATGTGTGTTACGGAGAATGAGCTTCCGAACTCCTGATGTTTCTGGCACACATAATTTATTCTTGTAATAAAAGATCTTGCCTTCCTTTTTATAATGACGAAAAGCCTCATGCTCCTTATGCGTCCTGGCTGCTTTAGATAAACTTTGCAAAACCTCCTGAAATTTAGGATCGGTCTCAAGAGCTTGCTCAATTATTTTACCAAACTCACTGATGAGCATGGAGATGGTATTACAATACGTAGGGTGACGAAAGGATGCCAGAAAGGGCATCGACAACAACATTGTTCTTGCCCGGTTTATAAACAACCTCAAATCATATTCTTCCAAGAATTCCATCCATCGACGTTGATTAAGATTAAGGTGAAGTTGCAGGAAGATATATTAAAGACTTTGATGATCGGTGTCCGACTAGAATCTTCTCCCAAGAAGATAATGTCTCCAAATTCGCAAAACCCGGTCAACTGAAAGCAATTCTTGGTCATAGGTTGGGTATTGCTGCTCAGCTTCATTCACCTTCTTGGAATCGTAGGCGATGGCCCTTTTCTCTTGCATTAACACGCCTCCAGTAGCTATCTTACTCGCATCAGTGGTAACCCACTTATCCTTCTGAGGATCTGGCAAGGTAAGAACTGGAGCAGTGGTCAATACTTCCTTCAATTGCTGAAATCCTGATTGAACTTTCTCCTTCCAATGTGTCATCCAATCCCTGACTTTTTCATATTTTGTGAGATCGGTAAGGGGGGCAGCTATTTTGGCGAAATCCTTAACAAATTTTTGACTAAATTCCAACAAACCCAGAAAACTTCTGACCTCTGAAACATTTGTAAGAGCAGGCCGCTTTTTAACTGCATCAATCTTAGATGGATCCATGAAAATGCCGTCAGCAGAAACAATGTGTCCTAAGTTGTGACGTTCCAGAATAGTATACGACCCCAAGACGTATACTGTACTGCCCCGTCACGCGTACACGCCACCCCGACTGACGTGCACGCCGACGTGTAGCCAGGCGGGTAGCCCCTAGGGGGCAACTTGCAAGGTATGTGCATTTATTAATGTGCACATTTACCAATGTGCACATTTATCTAGGTGCACATTTTCCCATGTGGACACTTTATGCCATCTAGTCATTAAAGGCAAGTGGGCCACACCCAATTATCCCACATGCTTAAAGGGATAATTGGAAACCCTAGCCCTAACCCCTTGTCTATTTAGGTAAAGGAAACCCTAACTTGCCATTTTCGTCCATAGGGTTTTAGAGCTCTGTTTTGCTTGCTCCAGGAGTCAAAACCGCCTCCCAGAATCTGTCTGAGCGATTTGACTCATTAGTTTTCCCTTCTAGCTCCATCTTCGAGCAGTTCAACAGGATGGTCGAATTCAGGGCAGGAGGAGCGAGCCAAGGATCAGGTATTTAGTCAATTTAATAGCCTAAACCGTCTTTCAGTCATTGTATCAGTAGGTTTAGCCTATTAAATTGCCCATAGTAGCCATTTAGATTCCCAGATACCAGACTCTAACTAAAGAACCTAATTCTATGCTATAGATTAGATCTAGTTCTTTAGTTCTTCTGTAATGTATATGGATGATGTATCTCTGTGAACTCATTGTATTGGGAAGGGGGGTAGAGACCCTAAAGCTTGGTAGTTGATGCTCCTAGTTAGCCTCTTTAGCACACTGTAGATTCGGCCTGTGTACAAGAACCACACCTGGTTGTGGGTGAAGGGGCCAGACTGGCTTATAAGGAGGTTCGTGTTCTGACTCTTGAACGATCCCTCTGGTGTGTAAGGCCTACCGGGGATCACTGTGGACTAGGTCTAATGGCTTGCCACTACGTGCGGGCAAGGCATGGGCTCGACACCCGTGGAGTGATGCGTCACTCTCCATTGGGTTCAAGTCGAATAAGGGTAGTGGCCCTCTAGTCGCCATGAGTCAGCATGTAGATCTATGGAGGGAGTGATCCCTACCTGCCCCATCGGAACTGGGGAGATGCAACCCAGGAATAGCCCTTTTGGCTATGCATCCGGTGGGCTACAGTCAGGTCCCAACACTTTTCAACCTACTTTGCAAAGTGTGCACAGGAGGGGCGGATGGAGTGGACAACCCTAAGCCATGTTCTCATGCCAGCCAAATCCATTGCCATGAATTCTGTCTGCAATGAACTCTGGAGACCCCAGCCGTCAGTCATCCCCTTGAGTCTGAGCCTTGGGTAGGATTTCCCCCATATGATGTGCTGATCTTTGTCTATGCAGATATGTGATGAGCTGTCCTTCGAGATGGCTAGGTGATGTTGATGTTGTATACTAACATGTATGTTTACGCTTCCGCAGCTAGGTAGGCCCTGAGGGAGACAGGGTAAAATGACCCCTTCATTCTTCCCACCGGAACTCATCAAGGTTGCAGTGACATGTGGAGGGCCCTGTATCAGTATGGAGCTGGTATGGGGGATGAACTCCTGTTTGTATACGGTGAGAGCACCGTATATGAGTAGGGGACGTCACAATGGTATCAGAGCAATGTTCTTGGAGACCAAGAGCAAAGCACTGACCATGCTCCCAGTAGTACTAACTTGATAGGATCCTCAAACCTCGAAAAGTAAGAATTTTTTTTCTTATTTTTGTAGTATCTGCTAAGCTAGTAATAGTTAAGAGAATTGGAACATAAAAAGAGTAAAAATAGTGAGCCGAATCCTTCTAAAGCAAGAAGGTCTCACACGTCACGCCAGGACTAAAACCAAGACTCCAGGTTTTGACCTGGGCGCAACGTGTGAGACATTGGGCCAAAAACACCTTAAAAGTTGATGAATTTCAGAAAAGTAACATGCTAGATCGAGTTCTAAGATAAGATTTAGCTAGAATGGTATATTACAATCACCTAATTTAGTAAAAAATGTGCCATGTCTCACACGTCGTGCCAGAAGCAAAACCAAGACTCTAGGTTTTGGCCTGGGCGCAACGTGTGAGACTCTGAAATAAGTGTATGTTTTAAGTCAATAGGTGCCCTGGCACATCAAATAGAACAACTTGAATTTTGCCCATCTATAAATAGATCTAGACCCCCCTCATTTGTACGTTCCCTGCTTAGAAATCTCCTCCCACTTTTTAAGGCGATCTTTTGGCACCGACCTCGGATCGACGAGCCGTCAAACATGGCCAGAACCAAACAAACGGTTCGAATTCCCTGACCTGGTGAATCGCCCAGCGCCCAAGATCCTAGCCTGATACAACGGATGCTTCAGGAGCGCCTTCTTAATAGAGGAGGCCAGTCTTCATCGAGCGAAGGAACGGCTTCAAAGGAGCACCAAAGGGAAGGAAGGATCCCAGCAAGAGGGAGCACAGGACGACGAGGTGCACTCAGATGCAGGTACAGAGATGCTCGAGGATGAAGAAGCAGAGCGAGAACGGAGAACCAAGGCTCGTGAAGAGCAGAGGCAGCCGATTCCCGAGCCGACCGTGGAGGAAGAGCTGGAGGCCTAGATTCGAGAGAAGGAGGCAGAGGAGCAAGAAGAACAGAGGGAGCCGACGCTCGACCCAACCGAAGAAGAAGAGCTCGCGGCGTGGATCAGGAAACACGAGGCAAAGGAACGCCGCCGAGAGAAGAAGAGGGCAGAGAAGAAGAGGAAGAGGGACGAGCAGGAGGCCAAAGAGGCCGAGGAACTGAGACTGAAGAAAGGAAAGTTCGTGGAGGCGGGCCAAAGGAAAATTAAGAAGGCCCCAAGGACAAAGGTCGTCATCACGAAGCGGCCGCCCGATAAGCCACCCTCCTCCGACGACTCCGAAGATGAAGACTTCAACCCTAACCCCGAGGGTGGAGGTTCTTCGAAGCCCCCGAGCGACGAGCAAGCAGCACAGGACCAAGAGCAGCCGGATCAAGCGCAGAAGCCTCCACCATATCCGACTTGGGACAGGAAGAAACAGCCATGACCTGCCCGAGAATCTTATGTGGTAGACCCCATCAAGGTCTACGAGAGGAAGATGAGGGAGCACAACACGTACATGAAGAAATGGGAGGCTTACAACTCCTATTACCAGCAAAATAGAGTTAGAACTATCGAAGGTGGACATCCGACAAAGAAGCAGACTCTAAGGCCGCCACCAGAAGAAGCCCAAGCCCCCCAAGAAGCCCGCGAAAAAGAGAGCCAGCAGAAAGGAGAACGAGAGACGGGCACTTCGAGAAATCAGGCACTTCCAGCGCAGCTTTGGCTTCTTAATCCCCCGTGCCCCCTTCGCCCGTCTAGTTAGAGAAGTAATGCAGGAGTTTAACACCGGCATGAGGGTAACAGACGAAATGTTGCTGGCACTACAGGAAGCGGCCGAGCAAAAGATAGTGCAGCATTTTGAAGATTCCACAGCCTGCACCGTGCATGCCAAGCGAGTAACCTTAATGAAGAAGGATATGCACTTAGCCAGTATAATTAAGGGAGAGCCCTATTAAATTTTGTAAATGATGAAAATTTTTGTTAATACAAAGAATTTTTGAGTAGATTATATATGTAATCCTACTTAATTAAGCTGAGTTAGCAAGTAACAGCTTTTGTTTTAGTTAAATAGGACATTTCTAGAGCAAATAGTGAGATGTCTCACACGTCGCGCCAGGAGTAAAACCAAGACTCCAGATTTTGGCCTGGGCGCAACATGTGAGACCATATCCAAATTAACCCAAAACAGCTCCAAATCGGCCAAGTAAGGGGTCAATTCTGAGTATCTCGATGAGTCTAGCATGATTAGACCCTTAGATCATCCAAATTGGATAAGTTTTGACCAAAATAGGGCAGATGTCTCACACGTCGCGCCAGGAGCAAAACCAAGACTCCAAGTTTTGATCTGGGCGCAACGTGTGAGACCTCCTAGCATTTTCTCCACCATGCTATATCCAATTGATCTCTAGTTTGTTGCAATAGGTTCATTAGATAGTCTAGTCATGCTTAAACCCTCAAATTAGTCTTCCAATTCCCATTTGGACCTCAACATAGACTAGAATTGCCCAACCCCAAGGGTTTTTCAAGTCACCCAGAAATTAGGGTTTTCCCCTCCTCTATAAATAGGTCTCCATTTCTCACTTAGCGCCCTACAAGTTTGCTCTTGACCCTTTAGGCGATCTTTCAGCTCCCTGAGGCGCTTCTGCATCCGTTTGATAGTCCCATCTTCCCTAGATCCATGGCAACTGCTGACTTCTGGGCGATGGTACAGCGCCAGTGCCCATGCTGCCGAGGCCGATGTCAATGACATTTTCCGAGTTTTCCGGAAAGAAATAGATGTCCAAGCCACTTTGCACGCAACCCCAGCATATAGACAAGTTTTGACAGAGTTCCAAGCTAGGGTAGGACCGTCCTTAGTGCAGCTCCCCCCTTGTACATGCTACTTTGTTCCCAGGCAAACCCTTCAAGCAGCCTTGGGTGATGTTCCAAACATTGCCAAGTACCTGACCAACAAGGCCCAGAGGTTGCCAGTCCTGACAGTCGACAGGACCAAGTATTTTTCCCACACCGCCGCCTTAGCAATTTTTCTTTCCCACCGTGTCGAAAACCCCATGGGGGAAACCTCTATCCCTCCCATGGATGTGGACCCCTTAGCCTCCTCAGCAGCAGACCAGCTCCTTTTGCAGTACCAACAGGAGCAAGAAGGAAGGGCAGAAGACGAGGAATCAGAAGACGAGGACTACGTCGAGCTCGACCCAGCACAAGAGCAGCAACTAGCAGAGCAGGAGTTACAGGAATTTGAACGGAGCCGGCAGACCCTCAGGATCACTCCACCACTTGGGCTAGGTATCACAAGCCTAGCCCCCATCATCATCGACGGCGAGGAGTACCTGCTCCTCAGCGACATCCAGAACCTCCCCGAATGCAGGGAAAGGGAGTATCGACTCGACGAGCTGCTGCACCAACTGCAGCAACAACCAGAGTTGGATGATTTCATCGTCCGAGGAGTTTCCGACTTTCCACTTCAAGTAAGAGAAGCCGACACCTACACAGGAGAGTCGACTTCTGACATCCAAGCCTACAGCAACATAAGGCAGATAATGGAAGCTGGGGAACTGCCGACCGAAGAGGAGTTCTACGCCATCCAAGAACAGATAGGGATCCGTGGCAAGGCCACAAACATTTTGATGTCGAGCTCTTCGACACCAGCCCCCACAGAGAGAAGAGGTGGGATCGACCTCAGGCGAGCTTCATCGACACTCAGGGATTACAAAGAGTTCACCGAGGTGGAGGTCGACGAATATGCTGGAAGACACAGAGCTGGTGGCCGAGGAGGCGAAGAATCAACAACGCCGCACAACGACCGGTCGCTGAGATACTATCTCCCCCTGCTGCTGGACGGGAGAATAGCGGTAATACACCGCAAATTCAGCCCCAGGGGCGAAGAAGGAGTATTCATGCTCATCGCACTCTCAGGCTTTGGCAGGCATGCTCGGCTAGCTGCCAACACCGACTATGCTGTCCTAGTCAAGAGAGTGATGGCACTCGACATCTTCGACTTCGCCATACCTTACCGACGGCAGGGAAGATTGGCAGTGACCGCGGCCTACACCTCCGACCGCAGGGTAGAGGAATTGGCGACAACTTTGCAGGGCGGGTCATCAACAAACGTCCTCAGGAACTTGGGACGCTCGGTAGGAATGGCCCAAGTTAAGAAGTTCCTTGAGGATAACCCATCCTACCGGCGATTTTAAGAATAGCCAGACTCTTGATCCCGGAGGCTTTGTATTAAGATATTATATAATATAAATATAATTTCTTTTGCACTTTAAATGTTTTGTTGACGTATTTTGTTCCACAACTATACCAACAAACACATATAATCCAATAGAATAAATAAAACTAACCGTATAGCCATGACCTACTTGTGTATGCAGCTAGAGGCCCAGGATCAGGAGAACAACAACGGCGAAACCGTAGAGAAGAACAGAGTCCGCCTAGGCCGCACCCGGCAAGGAGCCTGTATGAGGCATTTGGCCCCATGACCCCAGAGGAGGAAATGTCACAGATGATGACAGACCTTGAGCAGATAAAGGCTTTCTTGGCAACACAAGCAGGAGTTGGTTCGGAAGACAACGCCCAGCTGCCACAAGCATCAGCTCGGAAAGCAGGGAAGGACAAGAGGAGGAGCAAGAGAAGGAGGTCCCCCAGCACGGAATCCTCCGACTCAGGCTCGGACTCAGACTCTGATTCCGAGGAAGAGGCTGAACAAGTACAGAAACGAAGGGACGACAGACACAAAGACACGAGGACCTCGGACTATCAGAAAAAGGTAGACTCAGCATTGGGAAACGTATGGAAGGCCAGGAAGCTCGAGCAATTCTCAGGCGAGAACAGGTCAGGCATGGAGGCAGAGGTTTGGCTCGACGAGATGAGTGAGTATGGTAACGCCTACGGTATGAAGGACAAGGATAAAGGCAGGGTGGCAACAGCCAACCTGAAGGGAGCAGCACGCATTTGGTGGAAAGGGTATGCCAAGGCCCATGGCTTAAGCAGGGATGGTTGCAGGTTCAGAAAGTTTGCTAAGGCTTTCAAGCGCCATTACGTCCCAAGAGAACATAAGTCCAATATGATGCAGCAGTTCTACAGGTTGCAGCAGGGAAACAAATCAGTCCAGAAATATACAGAGGAATTCATGAGGCTAAGGCTGTATGTGCCAAAGTTGAGTGAAAAGCATGCAGTGGAGAGCTATATTGAAGGATTGAATGAGG
The DNA here is from genome assembly GCA_021234155.1 of Isoetes taiwanensis. Classification (NCBI taxonomy): domain Eukaryota; kingdom Viridiplantae; phylum Streptophyta; class Lycopodiopsida; order Isoetales; family Isoetaceae; genus Isoetes; species Isoetes taiwanensis. The sequence goes on from JAJEKV010000023.1 coordinate 7,770,342, forward strand.
AGATACACAAGCTTGTAAGGGCAACAAACCCCAAGACGGTATTAGAAGCAGAGTCCAAGGCAATAAGCTTGCAAGGAACGGGGCCTCAGAACAGCGGACAGAGGCAACAATATTACCAGGGTAAAGGCAAGGCAACAGGGAGTTATAGCCCTAGAGCAGCCAGCCCAGGTCCAGCTAGAGCCCCATATAGTGGCAACCATGGGAAGCAGCAGAGAAGAAGCAGGTGTCCTTTAAGGACAAGCAGGAGGGGTCAAATTACTCCAAAGCAGTGCGCTCCTTCTTGCAAGCCATGCCTAAGGAGAAGAGACAGGAGTGCATAGAGAAGCAGCTTTGCTTCTGGTGCTTCCAGCCAGGCCACAGGACAGCGAACTGCCCCTTCGTCATGAGCGCAGCGCTAGCGGAGTTGGGTGGATGGGATACTCCGTCTGACGACGACGGCGAGGCAACCTGCAACTATATTCAGGGTGAGTGTCATATTTTTGCCGCCATAGATACAGAACAAGCAGAGAACCAGTATAAGGTAATTTCCACCGTAGGGAAGGCCAAGGCCAAGTCTTTCATAGTTTTGATAGACTCGGGAAGTAGCCATATCTTTGCATCCCCCAGAATGGTTGAGATGTTGAAGTTGAAACCATTGAAGTCGAAGCCGAGGCCCGTCGTCTTAGCAAGTGGAGCAGTAAGGCAGACGACAGCAAGAGAATTAATTTCGACATTGACTTGCCAGGAATTAACATCCAGATGGGGGCAGGGGTAATGGGCATCGGCAAGTATGACTTGATAATAGGAATGGAGTATCTTGGACTGGCAGGGGCCATCATTGATTGTGGAAAGCGGAAGGTGACCCTCACAACGCCCGACGGCAAGATCATTGAGATCACAGGTAAAGAAGTTGTTCCCATCATGCAGTGTATGTCTTCTAAGCAGCTGCTCAAGTGCATCAAGAGCGAGCAGGTAGCATACATCTTCAAACTTGAGATCGAAGAGCCCGAAGCAGAAGAAGCCAAGGAAGATAAGGTGCTCAGCAAGTTGCCCAAGCAAATAGCTAAGTTGATCACGGAGTTCCACGATCTCTTCCTCCTTACAGGGGAGTCGAGTGTGAGATAGCACTCGAACCGGGAACGAAGCCGACGAGCAAGGCTCCATACAGAATGACGACGCAGGAGTTGACGGAGCTGAAGAAGCAATTGCAGGAGTTGCTCGACCTAGGCTTCATTAGACCTAGCGTCTCACCATTTGGGGGCACCCATTCTCTTTGTCAAGAAGAAGGATGGCAGCTTGAGGATGTGCATAGATTATAGGCAGTTGAATAAGCACACCATCAAGAATAAGTATGCCCTCCCCAGATCGGATGACTTGATGGATCAGCTCCAAGGGGCAAAAGTCTTCTCCAAAATTGGCTTAAGGTCAGGCTATCATCAGATCCGGATAAAGGAAGAAGACATCCATAAAACTGCCTTCAGAACGCGGTATGGGCACTATGAGTTCACGGTAATGCCTTTCAGCTTATCGAACGCCCCAGCAACGTTCATGAGACTCATGAACGACATCTTCAGGGAGTTCCTAGATACCTTCATGATAGTATTCTTTGATAACATTTTGGTGTATAGCAGATCCCTTGAAGAGCACGTACAACACCTAAGGAGAGTGCTTGAGAAGTTAAGGAGGCACCAGTTGTACGCCAAGTTGTCGAAGTGCCACTTCGCAACAGAGAAGGTGGAATACCTGGGGCATGTGATCTCAGCAGAAGGAATCTCGACGGATCCCGCCAAGATTGAAGCAGTGATTCAGTGGCCGGCACCGAAGAATGTCCATGAGGTCAGAAGTTTTCTTGGCCTAGCAGGGTACTACAGGAAGTTTGTGAAGAACTTCGCAAAGATAGCAAGCCCGCTAACGGACTTGACGAGGGCGGAAAAGGTGAAAGATTGGGCAGACCATTGGCACAAGAAAGCCCAAGCAGGGTTTGAATTGTTGAAGGAAGCTTTGACAACCATCCCCGTCTTGACCCTGCCAGACCCAGAGAAAGACAAGTTGGTGGCGACAGACGCAAGTAAGATAGCCACAGGTGCAGTGCTCATGCAGGAAGAGCGAGTGGTAGCGTATGATTCCAGGAAGATGAACGACGCCGAAACGCGCTACCCGACGCACGATCAAGAATTGCTTGTAGTTGTCAGGGCACTAAGAATTTGGAGGCACTACCTCTTGGGAAAGAAGTTCCAGTTGGACACTGATCATCAGAGCCTCTAATATGTATTCACGCAACCACATCTTAACCCGAGGCAGCGAAGGTGGATGGAGTTCCTCGAAGAGTATGACTTTGATATAGTCTACAAGCCGGGGAAGCTCAACGTGGTAGCAGATGCGCTTAGGCATCCCCTGACAACTAGAGTGTATTGCAATGCAATTTCGATGCTCTCCAGCGATTTCGGGAAGAAGATTGAAGAAACCTTGCCAACAGATGAAGACTTCAAGGAAGTATGGGCAAGCTTGTGCAAGGAGGCAAGAACAGATAAGGAGAGGGAAACCTTCAAAAATTTTAAGAAGGAAGGTAATCTCTTGTACCATAAGAACAAGTTGTGCGTGCCTGAATCATCAGGGGTGAGGAAGTTGATCCTCCACGACACCCACAACAGCCCAATAGCTGGCCACGCAGGATTTATGAAGACATATTTCAAAGTGCGCAGCAGCTATTATTGGCCCGAGAAGCAGGTAGCTCGCTACATCAAGGAATGTCAGCTATGTTAGCAGACGAAGGCAGAACAACTTCGAATTCCAGGGGCATTGGAACCATTAGCGGTGCGAACGCTAAGTGGGAGGTCATCAGCATGGACTTCATAACGGGGCTTCCAAGGACAGTAAGAGGGAAGGATGCCTTGATGGTCGTGGTCGACAAGTTGTCGAAGATGGCACATTTTGTGCCTTGCAGGACCACCGACACAGCTATGGATACAGCGAAGCTCTTTACCAAAGAAATCTTCAGGCTCCATGGCATGCCAAGGGAGATCATCTCTGACAGAGATCCGAAGTTCATGAGTGCCTTTTGGCAAGACCTCTTTGCGACAATTCAGACGAAGCTATCCATGAGCACGGCCTATCATCCTCAGACGGATGGGCAAACGGAGCGGACCAACAGAATTTTGGAGGATATGCTACGAAACTATGTCTGGAACAAGCAAGGTATGTGGGAAGAATTTATTCACTTGGTGGAGTTTGCGTATAATAGCACCAAGCAGGAATCATCCCAAATATCGCCGTTTATGATCAACTACGGCTACCAATACCTAACTCCAGACACTTGGAACAACCCCGTGTCAAAAGTAGAGGTTTCGCAGCAAATGTTGGCCGACATGCAGCAGTTGGTGGAAGAAGTTCGAGGATATCTTCTTGCAGCAAGGAGTCGACAAAAGAGCATCGCCGACAAGCATCAGACGGTCAGAGAGTTCCAAGTTGGCGACGACGTATGGCTCAAGATCAAAGTGAAGCAGGCGAAGCTCTGGATCGGAAATTGTAAGAAGCTTGCTCCAAGATGGGCTGGACCCTTCAGAATAGTCAAGAGAGTAGGTAATCAATCCTACAGATTGGACCTACCAGCACACCTAAAGATTCATAAAGTCTTCCACGTGAGTTTGTTGAAGAAGCATACTCCAAATCCAGATGAAGTCTTGCATTTGGGGGCCTTTCTCAACTCGCGAGTCGAGAAAGGCAGCTCAGAGTAAAAACGCAGGTCTGAAGGTCTTTCTTGACTCGCGGGTCGAGAAAGGCAGCTAGCCCCCTATGAAAAACGTAGGCCCTGATGATGTTAATACTGGCCCAGCAGGTGATCAGGTCCCTGCGATTGACAAGGCAAGAATCATTAGGGGGATGGTGGCTAATGGCATGGAAGGAGATATAATATCCGAGGCCAAAAGGCATGGATCTTGAATTTGCAAGCGCATGGAGGAAAGAGCTTGCTGAGGTAATTCTAGGTCTTAGCATGTTTATTCCAATTTACTGTCTTGTGATTAAAAGTATTTATTTCCTTATTTCAGTCACTAAACAACCCTAAACCCATGCATGTATCTAGCTGCATACTAGCTTTTGATGTTGATGTTGAAGAAAGAACACTAGCTGACGATGTATATGACAGTGAAGAGACAATTGACGAAAGTAACCTGTATATCAGCAACTCATAGCATGTATATGAATATGCGCAGGCACCCTAATTTGGTATCTTGCTGATTTATAGAGCGCATTAGACAACCAATTCAGCCTAGGCAACATATTGTTATTCCAGTCAATCCCAACAGTTTGAATCATTTGGGCTTCAGACTCAACCATTTGTGAACGCATTGATTTCACAATTCTTTAAATGTTTAGTTGCAATGGTATGTTTAGAGTGCAATCTTGCTATGTTAGTCCTACAACACAACATAAAACAACAATCGCAACACACTCGTAACAACAGTTACAACACTGCTTGAACAACAAATCTCAACATGATTATGCTGGACAACAATTCCTAGCAAATAGAACATCTTAACAATAGTAAATCTATGACTAAATCTGTGATAACAAATGTGGTGCTCAAGGAGGTATTCTTATATATATTAATGGTTGATTACTTGGCGAGCTTTAAAACTTCAACAAAAAAACTTGAACAAAGGCAAAAAAAGACTGCCTGGAGTGCCAGCAGAAGGAGGGCTGCAGTCCTCCTTCTTAAGGAGGACATTGCCATTGTCATCGATCTGCACCTAGATTGGCGACTTCGAGAGAACTGGTGCAGTGGATTGGCGTCTTCCGGAGAACAGCTACAGGGAACTATAGATGAGATTGCCTCGTTCACTTCCTGTTGTGTAACCAGCAAATTCCTGAAGGTGACGGTCTTTGCAGGGATTGGGACCATGTCACTGGTATCAGATGAAGAGCTAGTAGCCCGTGGGTGCTTTGGGGTGTTCAGAAAGGGGCTGGGCCCCAATCATCCTTACAGACTCAATCGAGTGCGACCGCGAGAAGTTCATTCCATTCTTGACTTGCTGCAAGCGGAATTAGCACTATGGTTAGAAAGGACCCAACACAATTTCGAAAAAAAAGAAGAAGGAATAATCAGAAATGCCAGAAGAACGAATGCGAATGCCAGAAAATTGGGGGGGATAGTTATCTGAAGCAATTTCCAATGGCACTAGGTTGAATGCCTCCTCTGTGCATATCAATGGATCAATTGCCTCCATTTTATGGAGGGAAGGATTGGAGGTGAAGTGCCCAATCCCTCTAAAGATATTTTCGAATTTGGCCATAAAATTGTCGGTAGCTCAATTTCCTGCCCCGAACGTACCTCGATCCTTAGACAACCCCATCAATCTCTAATTCACAGCCCTAATCAACTTGTTTTGTGAAGTCTGCTTCGAGATTTTAGGGTCGATTAGGATAAGTATTGGCTGGTTAGGTCTAATTTAACCCTCGATTTCATGATGAAAGATGTTCGTGACGAGAAGGCATACGCATGTGGTACCTCAAGGGTGCCGCGAAGGCGTGAACCTAATGCGTGCGAACCTGTCTGCATTAGCAGGGTCCACTCGCACCCGATGACAAGCCCTAAACCACTGCGACAGTCTATACCTGTCGTGGTACGTGGCGAGTTTTGCCATATATGTGGGGAGATGGCATCTCGCAAGGGGCTCCTTGACCCCCTTCTCTTTGAGCCCCAAATTGGAGGATGGAATGGGTCTTCTTCATGGTAAAAATAAGCCCATATCATAGCTTATCTTGCCACGAATCAGGAACACCCGACGTTACCAAAATTAGTGGTGGATTTGTGGGTAATTTGTAGTGGCGACCCTTAAGTGCACGAGAGGGAACGACCATACCCTAGCCATAGCCAAAGCCAATGGCTACATCGAAGCCATAGCAAGTTTTGTATGACGTGTAGTTTAGCTATTGGACATAATTCCTCTAAATGTTTATTACGTCAGGAAATCATAGCAACTCAAAAATTAGCCTCCAGTAGCAACGCACATGTGGCGGTGATTCCCTAGCACATAGTGTACAATAGCGACCACTCTTACCTTGTATGGCGAAGCCACCTCAGGAATTACTCAATGTAATCTTCTTATGGCAATGATTCCCTAGTACATAGTACATAATGTATAGTCGCAAGTCCAAATCCTGGTGTACACCCTAAAAGTATCTCTCATATCATTTTTGACATATAATTCAAACCATAAGTAAATGGGTAAGAAGAAATGTTGGAACGTCCTCGGGCATGATAAATTTGTTGGAAGGGGAAACTTTCATGAGTAGGAAGTTGAAACTTGGTGGCGGCTGAAGCGGCGAGCGGCGTCAGCCGCGAGCGGTATTCAAGCAAGTGGGTAAGAGCCGGTTCACATGCACGATGGCAACCCTCACCATCACGTAAAAAGGCAGGCCCTTTTACACGCACCATCATCTGGCATCGCCAAAAAGCAGAGGGCAAAACAAGGGGGCAAAACAGGGCCCCTCTTCGGCGATGGTTCCATGTGAACCCAGCCTAAGGAGACCAGGATAATATACAGGGGCCTGATGTGTAAAATTTGGGGCAGTCCATTCGGGATCATGCTATATTCCAAAATCTAATGGGTGCAGTGTGAGGCATGCATCTTTTAGAGAGAAATATATACAGCTTCAGATTTGGAGTTCAACGTTCATCTGATCCATGGATTCGCTACGTTGGCTTCTCCCCACTTTGATAAACCTACCTCGTATTCACAGATCCTTCCCAAATGTGGCAGTAGCAGCTGCAGCACTGAGCTTGGGCTTTGCTGCGTCTAAAGAGCGTCTCATTATCAATGTGAATAGGGTAAAAGACAAACAATTTGTTCTTCCCTTTGCTTCCATATCTTTTGGTCTAGATTTACAGAACCAGGAGACGATTATAGATGATAAAAGTGGGGCAGAATTCCCGTTAGTTTTAGCTGATGGACTAAAACAATTGGCTGGAATAGGCTTGCGGAAAAAGAGCTTATTCGGTCTGAAGAACATTGTCGTCTATGCATATGGCAAGTAATTTATTGCTTTCTAGAAAGATAGACGATGGTACATTTTGTTGTGTCTTAAACTCTGATCGAGCATGCATGTTCTGTAATGCATTTGGCAGTGCTGTTCATTGTCTACATTTATGATGCTGAGATATTGCCTTTATAGAGATGAAATATTGTAGCATGCATGTCACTTTAACCCATTCTTATATGTGTATATATATCAAATGCAAAGGTATAACATGGAAAGTTTTGTGCATCTATCTAGGGTTATATGCAGATGGACTTACTCTGGCTCAAAGGCTGGGACAGAAATACTCCAGTGTGCCAATTCACAGCCTTTCCAATGACAGGAAATTTTATGATGATGTTATAGATGGCGACTTTAGTTTGACAGTGAGACTGGTTATTGTTTACAACCGCCTTAAGATAGGTTCTGTTCGGAGTGCCTTTGAGGATTCTGTTGGAGGAAGAATTAAGAAATTTAGTGGCTCAGAAGATAAGGCTTTGCTGAGCAGGTGATACCAGGTTTCTCTCGTATCACTCTATATGGCTTTGTTTTGCAATAGCATTCTTGTTTCTTAAGAGTTGGAAGACATGGTCGATTGAACCCAGCCATCTTGAGAGTGATCTATGCAAGAAATTTTTATGGTACACCTTATGTGTCTATGTGCACAGAAGAAATATTTCTATCTGCATTTTATTGTTCTGTTTGTTATCTGTAACTGATCTTGGGGGAAGGATGAATCTTCTCCATGATCCTATACTTCTAGCTGCACTTACATGTCCTTGTCCACTCATAGATTTAGTGATTTTTATTACAGACTTTTCTCGATGAATGCTTGTTGGAATAAATGGGGGTTGCCAAATGCTTGTCATCATGGGGACTTGTGCTATTTGACAAGGCTATATATCCTTCATTCTGCGCTATTAGAATTTGTGAAAATTAGTTTCAGAAGTTTTCAAGTAGAAGATTGATTAATTTGTCTAATGACGTTTGCACAGTTTCACATCCTTATTCTGTGATGAATTCAAGCTTCCGAAAGGCACCACCATTGATATTACACGCCTTCCAGGATATGTACTACAAACGAAAAGTAGGCATGCATAAATTCTTCGAAAGCTTTTGTGTGGCGATATATTAGGCTGATATATTTATGGTTTGTGGAATGTCAGTTAATGGAGTAGACATTGGGAGCGTCCAAAGTGAGCTTTTATGCCGGTCAGTTTTTGACCTTTATATTGGAGAGGAGCCATTTGACAAAGATGGAAAGGCGAAAATCGGTGCGGGTTTAGGTTCAATGCTTATTAGCTAATTCTCCAAGGTAGTGGCTGCATCTTGGTTTTATTATAGACCTGCTAATTGGCATCTGCATTACAAACATGTATGCAAACATATTTTGGATCAGAAAGATTAGACTGTTTTAATCTATTCATTGTAATTTGTTATACTAGTTGAATTGAAATGGACAATATTGATAAGGGAGTAACTCATGGGATTACTATTTGGTCTCCTGTTCTTTGGTCACATATGGAAGGAAAAAACTTGTCCTTCAGCACGTGATGAAGTTGGATGGTCCTTGGATGGGGATCATATATGTATATAAAAATTGATAAATAAGTCATGGTTCCAATGGACAAATAAATCATGCTTCCAATCAATAAATCATGGACTGTTGTTTCAGTGCAATTTTACTGCTCTAAAATGGGACGTGCCACATTAACATAAGTGCTGCTGTATAATTTTCACAGTACAGGAGAATTTTGACAATTCGTTCTGCAATACAAATCCCTGGAATTAAAAATTTATCAACTTCCAAAGGATACAATTCCTCAAACTTCAGAGGATTTTGTCAAGAATGAGGGAAAATCGTCATCAAGGTAGCCATTTTTTCTTTGTAGATCATAAGCACAGCATGAAACATGCAAGTATAGAGCAGATCAATCACTTTTTCCTTCACTTGCAAAAATAAAAGGGGAAAAATCACTCTGTAACCTGTGATTTGCATGCGCTTCAATCCGATTCAACTGCAACTACATTCACTAATCACTGATTGGGGAGTCTTAATTTTAAGGCAGCTTAATCCGGTGGCCAAGGATCATGACTGACCCTGAACTGTTGTCTTATTTTGTCTAGGGGGATTGGAAGAAGCCATTAGCTCAAGAGGGTCTGGATAAAGATGGGTTCAGGCCTGAGCACACAGCAGTGATCAGGCATACGGTATACAGTGATCAGGCATACGGTATATCAGGCAAAACTTTTTGCTCTCAATTTCTATCCACCTCAGGAACAGTTCGGACATCTTAAATCGGGGAATCGTGGTCCAAGAATACTATTCAGGCATACATCTGTACGTCCCTCACACAATTATTGTGGAGCTTATCTTGCTGCCTTATTATGGCAGACAAAGTGGAGACAAAGTGGAGGACATGTATAGGCACAAGTTCTACCACGTCGGGGATCATCATCGTATAACCCCAGTAACCAACTCCCAAAGCTAAACATACAGTGGCCAGGGGTTTAATCCCCTGACCAAGTGCACTTGTTGCTGTTCCCTATTGTTCTAGGGTTTTCAATCCTGTGGTTTGGGTTACTGATCCTGGGCACATTCAGGATTCCAAAAAACCATAAAATAATTTAATGTTTTGTTCGGTGTTGTTTGCTACGATTATTATTATGTAAAAAATATATGATAATCGGGACATGATTAAGACGGGTCATCCTAATGACCAGCCACAAATAATATAATTAAAGATAACAGTTACGCATGTGCTTAGTTGAAGCCACCATGGTCTGAATCCATTGTTTTCCTGTTCAAAGATCTTTCAATAGACAAATGAAGACAAAGAATGCAATAGCCAACTATTGATGCCATCTTGTGATTTAACAGCAATACTGAATGGCAGATGCTCTATTAAAAAAAGATAGGTCTCCGCAGTTTAATTTATGTGATTCCAAAACACTCAACACAATAGAAACCACGCATGGCTCGGTTCGGTTTATACTAGCAGCTGAGTAGTACAAGAAAACATTCAAGACATTTAAGCAGCAGCCTTAACAGCTCCAGCCTTCTTTCGGGATTCTTCCAAAATGGACAACTTGATACCCTTGCCCTTTGGCAATGTCACCCATGGTTTTGTGCCCTGTCCAATAACAAACACATTGGTTGTCCGAGTAGCAAACTGCTGACCAACAGCATCTGTAACATGAATTATTTCAAAGCTACCCTTGTGCTTCTCTCTGTGTTGAATAACACCAATTCTACCCCTGTTACGGCCCCCAGTAACCATCACCAAATTGCCCACGTCGAACTTAATAAACTCCTTAACCTTGCCAGTCTCAAGGTCTATCTTGACAGTATCATTTGCTTTTATCAATGGATCTGGGTAGCGGATGGTCCTTCCGTCATACGTGCTAATGAAAGGCACGCCTTTATCCCCAAACTTTGACATGCGGACCTTGCATAATTTGTACTGAACAAGGAAAAGAAGTTTGAATACACTCGGGAGAAGAAAAGGAATGCATAATTAGGATTACCTTTGCTTCCTCGAGACTTATAGAATGCAGAGTGAAGCGCCCCTTATTGTCATAAAGAAGACGGAAATTCTCCCCAGTTTTAGCAATAGAGACAACATCTACACCAGTAAATAAATATAGACAATTAAGAACATAATCATAAAGACAACAGAACTAAGCACAAAAAAAGACTCTTGCACCCACCCATAAATCCAGCAGGATAGCATTTGTCAGTCCGAACCTTGCCATCAATACTAATGAGGCGTTGCATAACAATTGCAACAACTTCACGGTAAGTAAGTGCATACTTCAGCCTATTCCTCAACAAAACAAGTAGAGGCAAGCATTCCCTTTCCTTATGTGGACCTGGTGATGGCTTTGGTGCCTACAAAAGATAGAAAATATTTAAAATGAGTTTCACACAACCAGATGAATCAGTTTTTTCAAAACTTACAAAGGCGCCACCAAGCTTGTCAAGCATCCAATGCTTTGGAGCATTTAATCTTTTCAGATGTTTCTTCAACCCGCGCGCCTGAAAGGGTGGAAATGCATAAGATCTGTGTTCTAAGAGCCATAGACAAGATTAATACCATAAATCAACTCAAGGTATTCAATATATCATATTTTCCATGGCATAGATGAATCTGAACTAGAGAACGGCCAAAAGAAAACGACATCAACAGCTCCAAAAAAGCAAATCTATAGATGCAACAACCAACGGATAAAGGAGACCCCGGAATGAAAGAGCGGCCATTACCATTTTCCTCCGGGAAGCAGATTCAACACCTGCGCAGGCGCCTCGGCTGCGGTGGGCTTAGCGGCTTCTGTTTGGCGTAAAACCCTAACCCTAAATTTTGGCAGTGGCTTATATTCTTTAAATGCATTCATGCCAAAAGTACGCCATACTAGTTTAGGTGTTAGACCTAACCTATCTAAGATTGGCATGCCAACAATAAGGGATCTTTGGGTTTCCATTAAGGGCAAGCCCTAGGCGTGGAGGGGGTGTGACATATTCCTACGATATTCCATGGGAATGTTCTTGTGGGGCTAGCTAAGAGCACTTGGCTGGTGATGATTTGGTAGTAGAAACTTCAGTATATTGAGATAAGAATTGCTCTCCATGGACGATAAAAGCTAATTCAATTCAATTCAATTCAATTCAATTCTTTTGTTCAAGTTTGTGCGTTGGATAGGTAAAGGTCGGAATAGTGGTTCAGGATATAACTTACTTTTTGGTAGAAGCAAGCAGTGGGCAGAATACTCTTTTAAGGTCATGGTGGCAAAATTGTCTAATATTTGTGGAAGCGATGAAGAAAGTAGACTAGATGAGAAACAAGATCCATGGTTGCAGGACAATTTGTTATGGTTGTGACAATATGAAATCCTTGGGGGCTTCTTTCTAAACAAAGGGGATTCCATCTTGGTTCTAGTTGGCTCCTATGGTCGATATGCGAGCGTCGCAGACACCACATCTTTTAGGGCATTTATTCATCTGCATGTGGTGTTATTACGGTGGCTCAGAAAAAGATATTGACAGCGTTTCTGGAGTAAGTACATTGTGCTCCAAGCTTGAGTTCCTGTGGCATCTTTTTGTGCTTACACAGTTAGATGAGACATGTAATTTTTGCTTTTTATCTGATTAATAAACTTTTTGGCTTTCGTCCTTCCAAAAAAAAAAAAAAAACGGAGACAACTAGTTCAGGCAACAACCCTACTAGCAGTTCTAGCTACATCAATCAATCCCTCAGTAGCCTTATCATTCCATACAATAACCGAGCTAGTCATAGATGGGACATCCTATTATGGTCAAAAAGTCACATGACTTTAGTCTTACAATGTCTTTTATTTTCCAAAGGAAACTCTTGACAAAGGGGTTGTTCAAAACCTGCATTCAGAAATTTAACATAAACTTTTACACGACATGCATGAATGCCAAATTGCATGCCAGTCATTTCTGCTTTGTTTTCTCATGTGGATCGGTTTAATAATACAATGCCAAGACAGAAATATCATCTGGCCTTTTCGATATGGAAAGTAAAGCAAAACATAATATTTGCTTAACATCAGAATGTTTGTAATTCACCTACTTACTCTTTAAAGTTTAACTTAAAGAGAGATACCATTATAAGTGAGCTTCTGCAGTAATATCCTGTAGTTTGAAGCCTTCAAAACAATTTTTTATTCCATCAGCTTGAGTAAGCACTCAAGCAGTCCAATTCACCATGCTTTTTCTTGATCAATACACCCGTTTGAGCTAAAACCCACCATAACAGCAAAAAGGAGCACAATGGGAGAAGAAATACCACGTACCTGCAGCCAATCATGTAAGCATTAGCGATAATCTCGGTAATGATATAAGGGCCAAAAGGTACATTGGGTATATCTTGGCTTATCGCCCCTCACCCATTGTACCTTTTGCTCTTGATTAGTAACAGCCTACTAAGAATGTAAAAATCAAAAGAAAGCATTTTATCCAAAACCTTATATATCTGTTACCTTAGGCAGATATAAGATTCGAATTTCTAGGAAAAGATATTGTACACCATGTCTTTCTAATGTCTTTTCAATTATCATGGTGTAATATTCAAACTAGCATATAATACAGATAGTAAAACTAATGCCTTCCTTAAGAAATACTTAGGAAATTATTTCGCTTGCAAGGCACCAAAGCATCAGAAGCATTTATTTTGTTTGCAAGACATCAAAGCCAAGCAATAGTTATCAGAAACAATGAGGTCTCCTTTATCTATTAAAAATGGCTATAAGCCTCCTTTCTATTATCTGCCATCTGTTCTTAGATATAGAGCACAGAAAATAAATCTAAATAGAGAAAATACTCTAAAGCTAGCAAATGTTTATAGGTTTTCCATAACCTCTTGTATCTTGCTTTGATCATAATTAGAATAAAGAATAAAAACACAAAGCATACCTGAAGAACAAGTTCGTCAGATACCATATTTACATCTAATGGTGTCTCAGAGACATATTGTAAGAGGCCGCACTTCCTCCACTGAATCCAGCTTTTTCTTTATGGAATCATTTCGTTTTTCCACCTGGCATGCATTGCTTTCTCCATATCCAGGTTTTACTTCATATCCTTTACCTCCATCTATATTGTATGAACAGTCCAGGATTTCTGCATTCTTAACTGATACTCATTTCTTCGAGCTATGGCGAAAAGATAAAGCTACCATAATCAGGAACCACATTTTCCACAAGTTTTTTCTTCCTGATCATGCTAACCCTGTTTGGGCGCTTGAATAGGTCGCAAACAGGCAGCTCTGCACTGTCTCATCTTCTTCTTAACTATGAGCTATGGTGGCTGCTGAATCTTTCTTCCAAATCTTGCCAAACATGTCTCTGGACGCTTGCATAGATCGGAGGCATGTTGTACATAGCAAAAACCATTTCGAATTTTGATTCTGCCCTAAATGCATTTACAGTGAATTTTGCATGCCGCGGGTTGTGCGCAAACCCTAAGTTTGGCCATGCCATATTTTCTTCGGTGAAGTATTCAACCCCATTTTGCATGTGCTTTTTCCACATACTAAATTAATTATAGATGTCAATATTTAATTTTGCTCAATGGGTCTTAGCTCTGCCACTGCTGTGCATGCCAGTGCTATAGCAATCAAGATCTTCCAATTCTCCGAAAAAGATTTTTCAACCCTAGATTAAATTCAAAAGGGTCCGTTATTTTCAGTATGTTTAATGGCTACAAAAGCCATGAAAGTAAAATTATCCATTTAGGAAGTATAAATATGCTACTAGGTCCTTAATTCTAAAATAGGACAATACCCAATGGGTTTATTTTCAGTAAGATATGTTAGTAGGGCACATCAAGTTTTTGCATATTCTGCACTTGTGAATCTTTCCCAATAAATCAGGTTTTCCTTCTGTATGTATTCAAGTCACCTGCATGTTCTATGTTTCTTAGCACATTCAGGGGCGACGGGGGAGGCGACGGGGGAGGCGACCCGACGGAAATACCCAGCTAAATATCCAGCTAAGTGCATATCTCCCAGCTCTCATGATTCCTAACACACTAGTTTTCTCAAAATTTGTTCAGGATTATACTATGTTCATACTTCTTAGGAAATAAATTATGTAGTATACAAATGTATGATTGATCTGGATGAGAAAGAACAGATAGATATCAGTGCATGAGCAGGACACAACACTATTAGATCAGGACAGATCGTTGATATAGATAATTTGAAATTCAAGGTAGATAAAGGAGCGATAACACGAGACTCAACAGACACAATTGTAGAATACAAGAGGGCACCGGGAAGAGGAGCTCAAAGTTTCGGCGACAGGAGATTCAAAATCTCGGAGCCGTTGAGAAATAAGGATAGGCATAAAATAAAATAAATCAAAAATGGGGAAAATTAAGGAATTTGGAAACAAGGGGGGAGAAACATGGCAAAGTGGCGAGATAACACCAGGCGATGGTCCAGCGGCAAAGAATAGGGCACGTGGCAGTAGGGAAAAAAAAAAAAAAAAAAAAAGGGTCGTAAAATAACGAATAGGGTAGTAGTGATCATGACAGCTACGGATAGCCATAATAATGAGTAGTATAGAGAAATTAGGAAAGGTACACATGTCAGCTATAGAGCTAGGGATGTGTGGCGGGGATTAGCAGACGAAAACTCTTGTGACAGGATAGGACAAGACTGGCATTTAAGACAGACAGCCGGAATTAAGTAGGCGGGAAATCGGACAGATTTTCGTAAACCCTAAATATTCTAAAACCCTATATATAACAGTTACAACGAGAGAAAGAGTGATAGTGAAGGGCTCTTTAGAAATCGGGCCTCCGAGATCGCTTGAGCTGGATCCCGAGGCGCTTGGAAATTCAAATGAAAACAAGGAAGCCAACAAGCCTCAAAGATCGCCCCCCACTTCGATCAAGTATGGACAAGGGGAAACAGGTTCTTGTGAGTGTAGATGGGGAGAAGAAGATTGGCAAGAAGCGTCCCAACTCCGGCACCCCAGGCAACTTGACAGTGCCATTCAATCCCGAGCTTGAGGAGCTCAATCCGTGGTGTATCTGCTTCGACAGTTGTAGGTGCCTGAGCAGAGGCTTGCCTTCATGCATCACCGCGGCCGAAAGTGCATCGCATCTTGTGGTGACGAATCCACCATGCTCAGTCCATGCGGGATAGCCAGTATACCCTAGGGTTGCTTGAAGTTCTCGGAGTTTTAGGCGACAAAAACGATTCGGTGAGGCGCCAAGACATGGATCGCACAATGCAATGCTTCAATAGACTGCAGGTTCATGCCACCATACAAAGGTCTTCGAGCTATCAGCACAATCTTCTGGTGTGTGATTTTGGCAAGGTTTGTATTTACTGTTGCGAGAAGAATCCCGTCGATTTTTTGTGCCGGGCGTATATGGGAAGGAATCTCGAAAAAGTTAAAAAGATCGGGGAAGGGGTAAAGAATGGGAAACTATACCTCAAAAGAGGAAGGGAGAACACATCGCAAGAACCGGCAACGCAGAAGGATGGAATGGACCCGCAGGGGCCGAGGGGAGATGGGAATCAAGAAACGGAGGTAGTGAGAGGGCAGGGACAGCTGAAGCAGATGAGGGAAATAACACCATCCGGAGCAACAGACCGGGAAACAGCCCCAAAGATTCTAACACAAACACATTTAGGATGGGGAAACGGAAAAGAGGTCGGAAGGGACCTAGACAAGAACATAAAGCTGACAAGGGAGAGAGTGGGGGATCAGGGAGCAAGAACGAGAGGACAGCTAAGGAAAGGACACGTAATAGAACAGCAGGGGGACAGGGGGGGGCAGAAAGGAAGGAAAAAGTAACGATCTGGTACTGGAACTGTACGGGATATCCATGGGATGATGGAGAACGCCTAAACGAAGCAAGAGACAAGGATATCATATGTCTAGTAGAGACATGGAAACACAGCACAAAGAGGCTACCAGATGAACCAGGCTACACATTGTTCACTTGTTGGAGGGAAAAGAACTACAAAATAGGAAGGGGTAGCGCAGGGCTAGCCTGTTACATTAGAAATAGCAGTATCAGAAAAGCATGTATTTTGGAAAATGACATTAATAAAAGATACATGCTTATAAATGTTGTGTTGCTTGATTACAGAAATCTGTATTTGCTAATAGTATACTATCCGCCCCAATGTGATAAACTGGAGCTATTAAGCATGGGAGAGATCGTCATGAGACATAGGGATAAGGGAATGTTGATCATAGTGGGGGATATTAATGCGAGGACGGGACAGGAACAATCACATAAAGCAGGGATAGACAACGAGAGTAGACAGTGGACCCAAACTATAAGAGGGAAGGAATGGCAGCGGGACACGGTAGACGAAGTGGAGATGACAGCAAGAGGAGAAACACTGTTGGAGGTATGTACAGCGACAGATACAATTATATGCAATGGTTTAAGAAGATGGGAGGAGTCAGGTCAATTCACAAGCACAAATGCCCACGGGAGCAGCATAGTAGACTATGTGATAGCAAACGAGGAAGCAATAAAGGAAATCGGAAAGATGGAATTAGGGGAATGGCCGATAGGAAGGAGGGAGGGGCACAGACCTATATTGCTCAAGATAAATGTGACAAGAGGAAGAACAGATGGCGAGCAAGGAAGGGGTAAGCGGGCCGAGATAACAATTAAATTCAGAGAAAACAGAGTGGGAACGTTCATAAAAAAGGTACAAAAGGAAATAAAAGCAAAGGAATGGGGAGAGGGAATGAAAGACAGAGGGAATGATATGAACGACATCTTGGAGGAAGCAAACTAGAGTGGCATTCGGAGAAGAGAAAAGAGGAAAGAGGGCGATAGCATTTCGGAGGTCAACATGGTTTGATGAAGGGTGTATGGAGCAACGAAGGAAAGCCAAACAGGCAAAAGGGACTGAGGCATACCAAGAGGAACGCAGCAAGTATGTGAAAATTCTGAAAAGAAAGAGAACCCAGGACCTGAAAAACCATCAATGGGGATTGGCCGAAGACCTGAAAAGGAGACCTAAGGTATTCTGGAACAATATGAAAAGGGGCTCAAAAGCAAAAGCAGGTACACCAAAAGGGGAGGAGGGGAGAAGAACGAAAATAGAAATAGACTGGACAAGATACCTAGAACGGTTGTACAAAACATGAGCTGCACCAATCATGGACCCGGAAGGTAGACACAAACCCCCTTTCTCCCAGGAAGAAGTGACATGGACACTAAATAAAATGGCAAACAACAAGGCTCCGGATCTATATGGGCTAACAAATGAAATGTTTGAAGTCGAGGGAACAGAGATAATAGGGATTATAACAAAAGTATTCAATGAGATAGTACATTTGGGTCTTCCGGAAAGATGGCAGTTTAACAAGGTAATCCCGCTTCACAAAGGAGGAGACAAGGAGGAACCGAGCAATTACAGGACTATTATGGTCAGCTCAATATTCGCGAAATGGTTCGGGAAAACACTGGACCAAAAACTGAAAACGTGGGCAGAAGCAGGGAAGCTCAGAGCACAAGGTCAAGCAGGTTTTCGACTGGAGTATTCGACTACAGACCATTTGGTGACTCTAAGGATAATGATAGAGCAGACAAAGGAGAATAACAAGAAGATCATATCTTTGCCGTGGACTTTAAAAAGGCCTTTGACACAGTGCCTAGGGATAAACTTCTACTTAGGCTAATAGGGCTAAAAGCACCAGAAGGGCTAGTAGGATCAATCGCAAGGCTATACCAAAAGGTGTATGCCAAAACAGCAGAGGGAGAAGAAGCCATAGAATGTGATACAGGAGTTAAACAAGGCTGTCCATTATCGCCAACACTATTTGGGATATATATAGATGCACTACAGGAATTTGTCAGGGAAAGACAAGGAGACAGTGAGGCACCAATGATAGGGAAAACAAAAGTCCCAATAATGCTATATGCAGATGATTTGGGTATGATGGCGACCAAAGCCAAAGGGATGCACAGAATGCTGGAAATACTAGAGGAATTTTGTGAGGAGACAGATCGACAAATCAACCCAGGAAAAACAAAAATAGTGACCTTCGGCACAAAGATAAAACACAGCCATTTAGATACAAGGGGAGGAACTAGAGGAAGCCACGGGATACGGTATCTAGGGTACGACACACATGAGGGGGGAGATGGTCAAAAGGAGCGGATACAGTTTCAAAGCAAAGAATAGGCAATTACTACATCATGATGAATTATTGCAACAACAACAGGATCACCAATTGGGAGATCAAAGCATACCTATTCAAAGACGTTAGTAGCATCAACACAATTGTACGGATCACGAGACATGGGGACCAGGCTTTGCCGAAAAAGAAGTGGGAAAAGGGAAGGCATACCGAGGCAATGGCGCGGACAGAATTCCTGGTGAAGACAGGGTACATCAATCGGCAACAATCTTATATGAAACGGGGAAAAACCAATGGAAGTGAGAGCACAGAAAGAAAACGGTTAGATACCTAATAAAGGACAATAGCTATGGGAAAGAGGACAAACTGTCGTCACTAGCGATAGATGAATCGCAAAACAAAGACATAACAACGGGCAAGGGATGGTTTAACGAATTGGCCAAATGGACAGCAAGTATGGGGATGCAACTAAGTCAGATCATACAAGCAGAAGAATGGGACGAAGAATGGACAGACAGGGCAATGAGAAACCCCGGCACGGCCGCACACCACGTGGCCCAAGGCAACCGGGTATTGGAAACCTTCAACCCAAGGGGACGACGATAGGGCATGTCACATACAAAAGCAACAGAAGTTGAGTAAGAGTAACAGGGGAACGCTGGCCAGATTCAGGATGGGAAGCCATGACCTCCGAATTGAGAAAGATAGATGGAGGAAAATAGATAGAGCAGAGCGAATATGTCGAGTATGTGACTCAGGAAAAATAGAGGACGAAGAGCACATGGTAAAGGAATGCCCGGTTTACAAACGATATAAGGTCCAAATTTGACAAGGTCGTGGGATCTCCCACTCCCAAAGACCGATGGACAAAGAAGAGACACTCCACGATATAGCGAAAAGCTATAAAAGAAATGATAATAAGACACCGGGGGGTGCACAAAGAGAGAGGGCTAATAATCTGAAAAGCACGTATGAGGCGGATCAGAGTAGCCCAAAAAGTACAGTTCAAAACTGTTTATAACGATGCATTTGTGTATGGCCAAGAAGCCAGCTATAAGCACGATGCGGGTAATATATAAAGAACAAGTGAAGCCCGCTAGATGGCTACATAAAACCTATGCGTCTGTTTGCTGGAATCACCCTATGGGAGCTCGCAGGATGCTACATAAGTCCGGGGGCCTCACGGCCTGAGGGACGTTAATGTATATTCTATTCTATTCTATTCTATTCTAATGCTCAATAGGTTGGGTTTGCCTTTACGCAGGCACAAGGCACACGCTTATTCTAGGCACAACTATTCTATTCTATTCTATTCTTTCTCAACATTTTTTAACACACATGTTAACCATGTTCGTGTACATAACATAAATAAAAATATAAAAAAGGGGCTTCTTTCTATGTACCAAAGTTCATTCACGCACCATAACAAAAGATGTTGCAACTCTTATTTTGAAGGAATATTTTCAACTATGTGAGGTCCCAAATTATCAATGCTTTTATTGTCATTCGTCATAAGTTATTCCTTGGAATGAAGCAACTATGCCATTTGTCTTGGTATATAACACTAGAAACGTGTGCCCGTCGATGTCCGGCATTAATCATTGACATGTGGAATAGGTAGACATTATAGAGTTTGTATGGGGGATAAAGAGCTATAGATGTAATATAGTGCCAGAGGTCGAGCATTAGCCTTGCGTGCATGCATAAAATGAAATGTGTGGTTAGATTAAAGTGGAATGGTTTGCTTAGAGTTGGTTTAAGGTTTTGTTTTTAGATGTGTTGCGAGAATTTTGTACATGCAAAGCAATGACGGATAAATGTGGCTAAATCAAAAGTAATGATCCTTGACACACACGAGAAGCCATGCTTCATTGTTGGGGAGGCCAAGCTAGACCAGTTGATGCTCTATAAATATTTAGGCATAGAATTCTATGATAACAATAACTGGAATACGGCTGCTTCCAAGCAAGCCTTAGGTGGGCAAGCAGTTTACAATATGTTGCATTTGTGTCGTGTACATAATATGTGGCAATGGAAGTTTAGGAGACTTTTGTTTGGTGTCTAAGTAAAAATTGTGTTGTTGTATGGATGCCTAGTATGGGGGGCCATGACTATGCAAGCAAGGAGATTTTTGTTCGAGGAGCTCGAGGTCAAATCACAAACATCATATTGTATTATGTTAGCTGAGGCTGGTATGCTCGCATTGGAAGTAGAAGCATGTTGGCATACCATTTCTTCTTACATTAATAAGATTGGGTTGGTGCCTGGCAGAAAGGATGCCAGTTCTGGCTACGCAGCAATTTCATGATAGGGGCCGGTATCATCTTTTGTGCCATTGGGCAAATGGGGGTTATATGATAATTCATGGCCAACATCCATAAAGCTTAATGACATATGGATCACAATTAGCCAAAAAAAGCGTTGGATGTTCTTTGGAATATGGATTCTACTGAAATAAAAAAAGGTTTCTGTAGAGCTAAAATTAATGACACGATGGATTACACTGAGCAGCCCTAGGGAAAATAGATTCTTGATCTCCCAACTAAGGGCATCATCAGACCATCTTGATGTTTGAGATAAGGCATTGGTATGGTACACTAAGGCAGAAAGGAACGATATTGTCCCAGTTGCTTTGATCCTAAAATTGAGACTGAACTAAAATACTACATATGAATACATTCACAAGAGGTATGGTATTAAGGCTTCAAATTTGAAAGAGCTTTTAGCTACACAATCACATTTATTGCGTGCATATAACAAGAAAATTTGGCAAAAAGAGAAATTATAGAACTTTTTGATGACATGGGCACTCTAGAAGCTAGTGGTGCCATTGATTAAACCTTAAACCTTGTACTTTTTACACCATATTGGGGTTTTAAAATGGCATCTAATTTCAAAGGATCAAGTCTTTGAGGAAAGGCTTTTGTGAAAGCTATTACTTGAGTCTCCTGGGTCTTAGCTTGGCCTGCAGTGGCAAAATTTGCAAATATCTCATTGAAAGCTACAATGAGTTTTTCCACGTCTTCTCCTTCCTTTTACTTCAAAGTATCTAACTATGCCTCAACACAATTGCAATTGGAGTGTAGTAAAAATTTTAGTGTGGTTAAATAGACATGTTTCAAGAAATGTTACAAATATTTGCACTTTATTTATATGAATAGAATAGAATAGACTATCTAATTGGGTTAATGGCCTTTCAAAATTTAATAGTCAAATCTTGTTGACCAAAGATATAAATATGGGTACTGGCAAAACAATAAAACATTTGGATAGCAATGAATGTCTTTTATGTGGCATGTTAGAGTAGTTACAACTGGGGCTACTTGGGCTGTAGTAAAGTAAAAAATATAGTTTCTTGAGGCATTTCACACTATTAAATGATAGATATAACACAGTGTACGAATATATCAAAGGAACTAATAAACGTGGAATTTTTTTCGGACCAAAATAACGAGGACTCGAACCTCCATAAAAGAGGAACAAATTTTTTTTTAGGAGTCCTCTAACCAACACTACCTAATACCTCTACGTGCTTTAGAAGGGAGACATTTTCCTACCATTTTTTTATGATCTTGGTCCTTTTATACATCAGTAGCATAGGACTATGGTCTATCCCACCTATTCATTCCCCCCTCCCCTCCCCCCCCAGACCCCCTTCCCCCGTGCCAATCATTTTATGCCTATTCGCGCTCCTCGCGCCCAACACCCCATGCAATCGTCGGATTGCCCATCCTACGGCTCCCGTATGTCCAGTGCGTGACCAATGCGAATACGCTTAGAAATGATTGGTTCCACTGTATTTATAATCAAATACCCTATGATTTGCAATGATTTCCAATCCCATTGATACAAGGACTCGAACCTCCAGAAAAGAGGAACAAAATCTTTTCGAGGAGTCCTCTAACCAACATTCCCGAATACCTCTACGTGCTTCAGAAGGGAGACATTTTCCTATCATTTTTTAATGATCCTGGTCCTTTTATACATCAGAGGCATAGGACCATGGTCTATCCCACCGTATTCATTTCCCCCCTAGTCCCCCCAATCATTTTTATGCTTATTCGCGCTCGTCGTGCCCAACATCCCATGCAGCCATTCACACAACCAACACATAACAACCATTGACATTAAGTAACACAACCATTGGGTCCAACACATAACAACCAACACATAACAACCATTGACATTAACAACCAACACATAACTACCATTGACATTAAGTAACACAACCATTGGGTCCAACACATTTAAATTAAAATCCCCCTTAAACCCCCTTTGGTTTGAGTGCATATTCACACGGGGGGTGACATAGGGCAGCGAGAGCCCTCATATTGTATTTTGCACGTACGAAATCAACACCATATAGTATTCCGCTTGAAATCTTATAGTATTTTGCGAATCTTGTTATACAGTATAGCAAATTTTGTACTTGCATACCCCACAAACGAGGAACTTTACGTACGGTATAGATTAAGGAATAAGGGGTGAATATGCCTATCCAACAGCCCTCGTTGCCCGGAGTCATCCCCCGTGTGAATATGCACCCAAACCAAAGGGGGTTTAAGGGGGATTTTAATTTAAATGTGTTGGACCCAATGGTTGTGTTACTTAATGTCAATGGTAGTTATGTGTTGGTTGTTAATGTCAATGGTTGTTATGTGTTGGTTGCTATGTGTTGGGGGATTTAATTTTTATATGTTGGATGTTAATGGTTTGTGTTACAAAAAATTTTTTTTTGGCCCCTTCGGGGCCTTAGGGACGTTAGGGACGTCACCCCCCTGGTGTGACAAAAATTTTAGAATTCAAACCAGAAAAAAAAAACTAGAATTCATTTGAGGCTTTCATCACCTGTAGCTTTTGAATTTGATCACAATAAAACAAATAGAACATAAGTAAAAGTTACCATATCGCTACAACTATTTCTCTTTCACAATGACACCATTGTTTATCAATCCATATGACTTTGGATGCTCCATCTCTAGCTTAAAGGTAATGCATGATTCACCTTATGGTTCGATTAAAGTTCCAAACCTACAATATAAATGCATTCTTGTGGCCACTGTTTGACTGATCTGCGTGACATGGAAAAGGGCGTGGAATAATCCGCCTGTTGTGTGCATAAGAATCCGTTTGTTGATTGAAGCTAAAGGATGGCTGCTATGAACAATCCGGCAGCTAGGAATACCCAAGAGTTGGAAGCAAACAGAGGGCCTAAACTGTAAACTCTTTTTTAATCTGCAGCAAATCTTAGGAAGGAAATAAAAGGGGGTTTTGCAGCACTACATTGTAGAATCAGGAAACCAATACCTTGTAAAAAAAAAAACATTATGCTAACTGAAGAAACATTAAAAAACAAATACCTTTGTAAGTGTGAGCAAAAAATCCATCTCGTGGTAGTAAAATCCACTCGGGCAATAAGAATCCAAGAGTGCAAGTACACATGCATATGCACACATGCACACATGCACATGCACTTGCACTTGCACATGCACAATACACATGCACATGCATATGCATATACATGCACATGCACATGAACATGCACATGCACATGCACACACATGCACATGCATGTGCACATGCACATGCATACACATGCGCAGTGTTCATGCACAAACACATGCAGAGAAAGACAACAACCCTCGGATTGTTCCAACCAATGAAAATCAACGGCCCATAAAGGGTGCACTCTAGAAATACTATTTAGTACACCTCAACGAATACAACAACGAAATCATAGAAAAACCATGTGAAAAAGCGTATAAAAATCTAAAAGTAACCCCCTGTTATTGTGCTACATATTCGCGCTCGTCGTGCCCAACATCCCATGCAGCCATTGGATTTGCCCATCTTACGGCTCCCTATGTCCAGCGTCCCCCGATCATTTTTATGCTTATTCACGCTCGTCGTGCCCAACACCCCATGCGGCCGTCGGATTTGCCCATCTTATGGCTCCCGTATGTCCATCGTGGCAGCCAGTGCGAATACGCTTAGAAATGATTGGTTGCACTATATTTGTAATCAAATAACCTATGAGCTGCAATGGTTTTCAATTCCGTCGATACAAGGGCTCGAACCTCCATAAAAAAGAAACAATTTTTTTTTTAGCAGTCCTCTAACCAACACTCCCTAATACCTCTATGTGTTCACAAGAGAGACATTTTCCCTTTGTTTATGATTCTGCTTCTTTTATACATCACAGTGGCATAGGACCATGGTCTATTCCACCGTATTCATTTCCCCCCCAGACCCCTCCCCCCCAAACAATCATTTTTATGCTTATTCGCGCTCGTCGCGCCCAACACCCCATACAACCGTAGGATTTGCCCATCCTACGGCTCCTGTATGTCCAGTGCGCGACCAGTGCGAATACACTTAGAAATGATCGGTTGCACTGTATTTGTAATCAAATACCCTATGATTTGCAATGGTTTCCAATCCCGTCGATTGACTCGAACCTCCATCAAAGAGGAACAAAATCTTTTTGAGGAGTCCTCTAACCAACACTACCTAATAGCTCTACGTGCTTCAGAAGGGAGATATTTTCCTACCCTTTTTTTTTTATGATCCGGGTGCTTTTATACATCAGTGGCATAAAACCATGGTCTATCCCACCGTATTCATTTTTCCCCAACCTCCCCCCCCCCTCCCCCAATCATTTTTATGCTTATTCGCACTCGTCCTGCCCAACACCTATGCAGCCGTCGGATTTGCCCATTTTACGGCTCCGTATGTCCAGCGCGCCCAATGCGAATATGCTTAAAAATGATTGGTTGCATTGTATTTGTAATCAAATACCCTATACTTGCAATGGTTTCCAATCCCCTCGATACAAGGGCTCGAACCTCCATAAAAGAGGAACAAAATCTTTTTGAGGGGTCCTCTAACCAACACTACCTAATACCTCTACGTGCTTCAGAAGGGAGACACTTTCCTACCCTTTTTTTTATGATCATAGTCTTTTTATAGATCAATGGCATAGGATCATGGTCTATCCCACTGTATTCATTTCCCCCCAGACTCTCCAAATCATTTTTATGCTTATTCGCGCTCGACGCGCCCAACACCCTATGCAGCCGTCGGATTTGCCCATCCTACGACTCCCGTATGTCCAATGCGCGACCAGTGCGAATACGCTTAGAAATGATTGTTTGCACTGTATTTATAATCAAATACCCTGTGATTTGCAATGGTTTCCAATCCCCTCGATACAAGGGCTCGAACCTCCATAAAAGAGGAACAAAATCTTTATGAGGAGTCCTCTAACCAACATTACCTAATACCTCGTCGTGCTTGAGGAGGGAGACATTTTCCTACCTTTATGATCCTGGTCCTTTTATACATCAGTGCCATAGGACCATATTCATTCCCCCCAGACCCCACCCAAATCATTTTCATGCTTATTCGCGCTCGTCGTGCCCAACAACCCATGCAGCTGTCGGATTTGCCCATGCTATGGCTCCCGTATGTCCAGTGCGCGACCAGTGCAAATACGCATAGAAATGTTGCTTAGAAATGATTGCTTGCACTGCATTTGTAATAAAATACCCTATGATTTGCAATGGTTTCCAGTCCCGTCGATACAAGCACTCGAACCTCCATCAAAGAGAAACAAAATCTTTTTGAGGAGTCCTCTAACCAACACTCCCTAATACCTCTACGTGCTTCAGAAGGGAGATATTTTCCTACCTTTTTTATGATCCTGGTCCTTTTATACATCAGTGGCATAGGACCATGGTCTATCCCACCGTATTCATTTCCCCCCTAGACCCCCCAATCATTAGACCCCGTAATTATTAGACCCCTCCCCCAATCCCCCCAATCATTTTTATGCTTATTTGCGCTCGTCACGCCCAACACCCCATGCAACCTTCGGATTTGCCCATCCTACGACTCCCATATGTCCAGCGCGCGACCAGTGTGAATACAATTAGGAATGATTGATTGCACTGTATTTGTAATCAAATAACCTATGATTTGCAATGGTTTCCAATCCTGTTGATACAAGGACTCGAACCTCCGTATAAGAGGAACAAAATCTTGTTAAGGAGTCCTCTAACCAACACTCCCTAACACCCCTACCTGCTTCAGAAAGGAGACATTTTCCTACCCCTTTTTGTGATCCTGGTACTTTTATACATTAGTGACATAGGACCATGGTCTATCCCACCGTATTTAATTCCCCCCAGACCCCCCAATCATTTTTATGCTTATTCGCACTCGTCGTGCCCAACACCCCATGCAGCCATCGAATTTGCCCATCTTACAGCTCCCCTATGTCCAGCACGCGATCAGTGCGAACACGCTTAAAAATGATTGGTTGCACTGTATTTATAATCAAATACCCTATGATTTACAATGGTTTCCAATCGCGTCGATACAAGGACGCGAACCTTCATAAAAGAGGAACAAATTTTTTTTGAAGAGTCCTCTAACCAACACTACCTAACACCTCTACGTGCTTCAGAAGGGAGACATTTTCCTACTCTTTTTTTATGATCCTGATCCTTTTATACATCTGTGGCATAGGACCATAGTCTATCCCACCGTATTCATTTTCCCCCTCGATCCCCTCCCCAATCATTTTTATGCATACCCCACAAACGAGGATCACTATGTACGGTCCAGATCTTGGAATAAAGGGCAAATATGCCCATCCGACAGCTCCCGTTGCCCTACGTAACCCCCCGTGTGAATATGCACCCAAACCAAAGGGGGTTTAAGGGGGATTTTCATTTAAATGTGTCAAATGCAATGGTTTATGTTAATAATGTTAATGGTAGTTGTGTGTTGATTGTTATATTAAAAAAAAAATTGGGCCCTTCGGGTCCTAACTAAAGCAGAAAGAAAATGGGAAAATCTTCCACCTAACATCGAGAAATGAAGAAACATCCATTCAGCACTATTACAATTTCAAACACCATATATAAAAATTCTTGCTCAACAAGCAATTGAATGTGAAAAAACATATCTCATAGAAATCTTTGCTGTAGTACGACTTTGAAGAAACCAAGGTAAATAATAATGATGCAGAACAGCATTTCCACGTAACAATAAACAACTGTGTGTGTTGTGGTGGCACACTAGCTCTATGGTAAAAGGTGCAGGTCGTTGTAGAAGCTTATCAATGTTAAGGATCACCTTTTCCATAGACTTCAACATTTCATGCTAATTGTTGTCAGGGTCTAATGACAAAATATCTTTTAGGCCATTTAAAGGTGGTTGCTGGATATCACAATAAATTTCAAATGTCACATTCGGAGTACAAAATCCATCCACACAAGCAACAACAACAGCGGCGACATCGCAACAACTTATGGATCCCGTCCCTTTATCCCCTGACAAAAAATAAAATGGATCTTAGTTATCTAGTAAGTGCAAAACTGATCATAGAAAACTAACCTTTTTCAGCAATGATTTTGTACTGGCCACCTTCCTTATTGTTCAATCCACCAGGCCTCACAATATAGTAGCTTAAATTGAGGCAGCAGACCATAAATTGCATATCTACTATTTGATTGTTCACATACATGGCTATAGCAAACAACCATGTCTGGCCATTACTTTGATCAGCTCAATAGCTTTGTCAATCCGATTTGCAGCACAAAGGCCACTCAAGTAAGAAGTGTAAGTCACTACATTAGGGACACAACCAATAGCTGCCATGTCTTTAAGCAGCTGGTCAGCTTTGCCAAATTGCCTCGCCTTGCAATACCCTGTAATCATTACAGTATAAGTAAAGACAGTAACTTCTTTGCCATTATCCAGCAGTTTTTGAAATATCTTCTCTGCCCTGTCCAGATGGCCAGCTTTGCAGAGCCCATCCATGAAGATCTCACAAGCAACTATATCAGTTATGTCATCAAAAAGCTTAATGGCCTCACTGAAGTTGCTTGTTTTAAAAAGACTGTCCAATATGCTAAGGCGCATGTTGTTATCATCATTGGCAGAAATGTCTCCCTCACATTGTTCTTGCTTCTAACACATGGCCAGCCTTACAAAGATAGCACACAAGCAGGCTAGATATAATTGCTGGAGGTTCCATCCCCAAATTCATCATCTACTGAAGTTAAAGCAAATAAATGCCAGTGTTTTAAATGCCAAAGGGATCCAATAATGTGAGCTTTTAAGCAGAAAAGTATATCAAAATAACTCAGCTAAGGACAGAACATTCCAAACATCAAAACATTGTCACTAAAACAGGGTGTGGTAAAAAGAAACCAACAGCTTCTTCTACATGAAGTGCCAGTATTGGTAGCACCTCATATAACAGAATCAAGTGGCTGTACATGGATTCATCACTTTACCTTGCAACTATAAGGGGTTTGGTTGTTACATTCTGTAAAAATGACAACAACAACACTAGGCAGTATCAGAAAATTAAACAGGTTTACTTATGTGACTGTAATGCTCCAACAGCTGAAACTGCGGAATCAGACGGTCTTAAAGGCTCGAAATCGATCACCAAACCCACATCAATCCGATGCATAATTGCATAAAAAGGCTTACCCGAACTCTTACAATGAACAGAAATTGGGTTTAACATACTCACATCCACTGCCCCTACAGCCTTCTCCAGAGATGCGGCGCTAGCAGTGGTGAACAATGCCCGGGCATCAGTGCCAATTCCTAAAATATCTTGCTGGCCCATACTAGGCACGGCTTGAGGCATCAAATCCAACATTTCAGGGGCATTTTCACTATATGCTATCACCTTAAAACTGCCCTCCTTCATAGCCAACATACAGCCGAACGGTTGAATCAAGCCGTAGTCACATGGAAGGAATGGGCGGTGCATTTGACGGTGCTCTAAATCGTGCTGCACAGCGGGCTGCCAACTCAAATCACATGGATCTAATAGGGCGGTCTGCAGCAGCAGTTATGGGGCCAGCAGCGCAAGAATTTTGGCTGGCTCCACATCCTATTACCTCATGCAATATCCGATTACCTCCTGCAATATCAATATCCGATTACCTCCTATTGCAATCACATCAGCCATGCTGGAGAATCTGTGACCAAGAATCCGGCTGCACAAAGGTATTTCCTATGACCACGAATATGTGACCACAGAAGCGGCTGCACAAAGGTATTTGGAAAATCAAATTATGCAAGGAAGGAACAACCTGGATTTTCGTCTTCTTCATGGAGGTCTGATGTTCATAGAGGTCTGATCTGATCGGAAGACAAAGAGATAGGGAAATGGAGGAATTTGGAAACAAGATACAATTCTAAGCTCTGCTATATATCTGCTATTTGATCTAAACAGAAGCGGCTGCTTTGCATGTGAATGCAATGAACCGCCTGCTTCAAATTGGAGCAGCCTTGTGGGCCGCTGCCCATGAACAGCGACAGCGCAAGCCGCGTATGGCCACCCATGGAACGGTAGCCGCGGCTGCTTGGGTCGGCAGCTACTGCCCAGAATTTCAAAAAAATGCGTATATGTGACTACGCCTTCAATCCACCTCGCTGCATTCGCTGCAAATATGCTGTAACCGCCTGCGCGGGCATGCTTTCCAAGTTGGAAAATCCGGAACCCTAATATTAACCTAATATTAACCTAATATTTGAAACCTAAACTAAAAAAACATGCAAACAATAAAAGCCCCACAACCACACGATTTTGCGTCTTCTTTAAAATCAATGGCTAACAAATAGGTGCACTCTAGAAATACCATTTAGTACGTCCACGTGAATACGCCCGTGAAATCATATGAAAACCATGCCAAAAAGCGTATAAAATTACAAAAAAAAACCCCTGTTATAATGCTAGATATTCACGCTTGCCGCGCCCAACACCCCATGCAGCTATCGGATTTGCCCATCTTACGACTCCCATATGTCCAGCGCGCAACCAATTTGAATACGCTTAGAAATGGTTGGTTGCACTGCATTTGGAGTCAAATACCCTATGATTTGCAATGATTTCCAATCCTGTCGATCCAAGGATTCAAACCTCCATAAAAGAGGAACAAAATCTTTTTGAGGAGTCCTCTACCCAACAATGTTGCAAAAATACGCGTATTTTTTGAAAAGGATCCATTCCGTACCGTACTTGTACGTACGTACGCATTTTTAAAAAATACTCCTGACGTTTTTTTTTTAAATACTACTTGTTTTTAACAGCACAGTAAACTTGCACTTACCAGGAATTGAACTTGGGCCTCCTAGATAGCAAACTAACATGCTAACCAACTTCCCCTACATCAATTTTATGTTTTATTTCACTGTTTTATTCTATTTAAACACTGTTTTTTTTTTTTAAATACTCCAAACATACGTAAGGTACGTATGGCTGAAAAAATGTATTTTTAAAAAATACATATAGTACGTACGGTAAGGTACGCGTACGGGACAACACTGCCCAACACTCCCTAATACCTCTACGTGCTTTAGAAGGGAGACATTTTTCTACTCTTTTTTTAAGATCCTGGTCGGCATAGGACCATGGTCTATCCCATCGTATTCATTCCCCCACGACAATCAATCAAACACCCCACCACAATTCCTCCAAAATCATTTTTATGCTTATTTGTTGTAGTCGTAGTGCCATGTAGTATAGTATTGGTGGTTGTGCATTGCCTAGTTGGATGCAATGATTTTTCGTTAGTTGTGTTTTTTGAGAATTCTCAAATTCTTCATACATATAGTGATACTTTGCTCAATTAAAGTCAAATTACTTTAATTATTTAATTACCATATTAAATTATTTTTTGATGTTTTCTCATAACTAGCTGGATTGACGAAATGGAAACTAGGGTTTAAATCCCTGGG
Source organism: Isoetes taiwanensis (assembly GCA_021234155.1). NCBI lineage: Eukaryota > Viridiplantae > Streptophyta > Lycopodiopsida > Isoetales > Isoetaceae > Isoetes > Isoetes taiwanensis. The sequence continues at coordinate 7,801,758 of JAJEKV010000023.1, forward strand.
CAGCTTGAGCTTGAGTTATATATAAATCATCAATGCTTTTATATCTAAACAATAATCTATAATAAAACTATTTTTTGGTATAATAATATAACATCAATGTCCTTAAACGTTCAAAATGCAACGTAATAGCAATGAGCTTACAACTTAAATGCAATGTGTGAGGCACATTACACTAACGTCCTGGACGTTGCAAACACGTCACAGGTTATGTCGTAAACAACGTCGCATGTATGATGTGACATAAAAAACATAACAACGTAACACCAACATATTAAGGACGTCGCACCGACGTCCTAGATGTTGCAAAGATGTTGCAAGTTACGTTGTAAATGTCTCATGTATGACGCAAAAGCAACGAGAAAACAACGTAACGTATTAAGAATGTTACACCGACATCGTGGACGTCGCAAATGACGTTTCACCTGCGGCGTGACGTCGCTCGGCGACGAATTCTAGGTGATGCCATTTGCAATGTCCGTGCAAAGTTTTCAAGACGTCTATATGCAACGTCTGACATCTCTGATACGTTGATTTTACGTCACTAATGACGTCGTTAAACACCCCTTTTGTAGTAGTGGATGCTGCCAATATGGCATGACAGGCATGACGTAAAAATATCCATCCATCCATCCACCTATCTATCTATGCACCTTTAGATACCACTTGATATTTTTTAGTGACAATTGGATTTTTCCTATGTCAGACTAGACTTTTTAAGTGCCACGTATAGGAGACATATTTTTATGATATGAGTTAGGATAATATAACATTAATAAACCATTTTCTATTCAAATTCTTTCAGCATGATATAATTATCTTAATTTCACATTCCGTGCTCCCTTGAGTCATATAATTTGCATATGATATCACTTATCTCGTCCTCTATTTTCCCATAGTCACATAGTTTGCATGTTCTGGAATATCTTCTCTCCTTTCTCTATCTTTGCATTCTATTATGAGGTCATTAGTTTTTAGTCTTTTTGTAGCACCCTCTTATGTCTTTGTTTATGCCTTACCTTACATTTAGTTTATGCCATATTGTAACTTTTATATTTTGATCGACCCTCTATTATTTGGCTCTGTATTGTATCTCCATGTCTCACTCAGTACTTTATCTGGCTTGACATCCTAGTCAGAAACTCTTTGTATATCTCTATGCATCCTTTATACAGTCTATTAGTGGGATATATGCTGCATTGCCTGCATCAGATCAGCGAGTTGCTAGCACCATAGGGGTTAAATAGGGATGTCTGTTATCTCCAACGCTCTTTGGTCTCTACATTGACAAGTTGGAGACCTGGATGCAAGAACATGGGGGCGGTGGCTCGCAGCTACCAGAGGCATACAGTATAAGGCAATTGCTCTATGCAGACGATGTAGACTTGCTATCCCATACAGCCAGGAGTATGCAGCAGCATTTGAACGCTCTTAGTGGGTTCTGTGACACAACAGGAATGACGGTGAACCTGCAGAAAACTAAGCTCCTCGCAGTCCTCTCCTCGCAGCATGATATCCCAGATCTCTATTACAGAGGACAGCAGGTGGATGTTGTAAGGACCTTCAAGTATTTGGGAATCGACTTTTGCGCTAGCATGTTATGGGATGATCGCGGAAAAGGAAAGATCGGTCAGCGGGATGGAAAGCCCCAGTATGCTATCTGAGAATAGCCGCTGAGAATAGACCTATGTGGATCGGGCACGTAGAGCACACCTGCTTCGAGCACTTTCGTTGAACCAAATTGTTGTATCGCGGTAGAGGTCCGGGGTCCAAAGAATTAGCAAGAACACACAGGATAAGCTAGAGAGGGTGCAAAAGGCCTTCTTAACATACAAAGAGGTATCAAGGACACGGTGCCTTATCGAGATTTTGCTATATGAGACTGGGTTCGCCCCTCGCAACATTCCGCTATCTTGCATATCTTGCATATTTCCACAAGGTCACCAAAGATGGATGCACAACGTCTTCCCCCCGAGGGCTTTGTTATTGGCACAAGAGCCACAACGACCAAGAGGGTATGGCAGGAGCACTGTCAGGGGTGGTTCGCAACGTGGTCTATAGACTACCGGCAGATTGTGGCTATGCCTGATGCCCAGGGACAGGCTGCACACCTGAATGAGCGCTTTGCCACCACTCTGTGGGATCGCGAGCCTAAAAACGAGCACTACTACCACACGCAAGCTAATCCAACACTGGAACATGGCCCACACCAGTACTTGAAAGCGCATATATCTATGAAGAAACGAAGAGCTATTGCCTCCGTGAGGACGGGGTCCCATCATCTCAGAATTGAAACAGGTCGTTGGACTACAGATGGAGGGCAAAGAATCCCCCGGCATGAGAGAATATGCGGTGTTGCCACATCGCGGACAAGAGGATGAGCACCATGATCGCAAGAGTGTCCGGCATATACGCATATCCGAGCAACACATGCTGATCTTAGATGCTCTGCGGCACCGCTGCATCAATTGCTGGCATCGCCAATGGTTGCACGTCTCGCATCCTACATTTTGCAAGTCTCTACCGTCAGAGAATCCCTTACAGGACAAGGGATCTGCGAGCCTACTACCAGTGTTTTTCCTCCCATGTGGGGGTTTTTTCATCCCAGTAGTAGGGACACATTGTATAGTAGCATTTGTCTTTTTGGTGTGGTTTTATCTGCTTTGTGTACTGCATGTACCGTCTCATAGGTCAAGTTTGGCCTCCGCGGACGTTAAAATATACTTCCTTCCTTCCTTCCTTCCTTTCTACATTCTTATTTTCAAGGATGCATGGACTTTGCACTACGCCAAGCTTTTTGTGCACTCTCATATTTCATTATTGCTATATATCCAAGGCAAGATCAGATGCACACAAAGCTATGAGAATTATTGTATATATATCAATCATATGGCCCAAAAGGATATGTGTATGCCTTGGTGGATAATGAAGTGAAAGACCAAACATGCAAGTTTTGCCCAATTCCCAAACAAAATTAATATCAAACTAGTTATGGTGCCCGGCGTTGCCGGGCTTAGTAACAACTTGAAAGCGTGCTCATTTCATTGTTGGCTAGAACGTTGGATTTTCATATGAACGTTGAGTGTGTGGAAGTTCATACCGATTGTGGCATGCGGTGTTGTTCGACATGAATGCAATTCTATTGTAGGTACCTATGAAGTTGTAGACACTTGTACCTTGCTGAATTTGACGTAAAGAAAGAAGGAAGATGGATGGATATTTTAATAAAGGCTAGTGATAGTATGCTTGGAACTTTGTAATGTGTAATTGATGCATCAAAGCATGAACTTGGAGCCCGGGGGGTGCACCTATCATATAGGGGGTACCACATGTGCGTGCAAGGGGTCACCGAAAACCCCCTTGTATACGCCTTAGAAATCTTCCAAAAACCCCATTTCAGCCACATATTGAACCAGAGTCACCTAAAAAAAGCCCCCTTGGTAAGAGTATATGTATGGTTCAAGTCCAAAATAAACCCTTTTGGGTCACTCACATGAATTGTACGGCTATAACTATGTGAACCCCCCTTGACTTGGAGAATGTAGAAAAGATGACATGGGCAAACTACTTGCAAATTTATCAAAGATTATCATTTTATATGTAAGGGTCATTAACTCAATAATATAAAATATGCTTGCTAGCCTTATGAATCTAGATCCTATGTCTATATGAACTTAAGATGTTGTATTGGAGATATTTGGGTCAAGAAATGTATTTTGTGTGCTGATGACTTGATAAGAGCTTTATATATGGGCTACATTAAGATTGCAAGAAGCACCCATGAGAAAACTCATTGAATAAAAAGTTTCAAAAAGAGAAACAATGGTTCTTCTCATACATTAGTCTTTTGGGAATTGCCATCTTTACAACAAATAAATGGTCAGCATTCAACTTTGGAGTTGGCACCTTTAGAGCTTCCATACCATTGTTTGAATTTAGGTAGATGCGAACATATCAAATGCCCTAGTAAAAATATTTCTCAAATTCACTATTTCAAAATTACCTTTTTCATCACGCAAGAATATGGTAACCAATTATATAATTTGTAAGATGGCATCTCTCTCTCTACTTGGTAGTGTCCATAAGTTCATTGGTGGGGTGGTTGAACACAAAAGCCTAACAATGCCAAGCATAAGAAGTTGTATATACCGTGTATTGGTCTAGAATGTACACCTTCACGAATTGGCACTTGGCAGGGAATATGTCCATAAGCTCCAGGCTCACTCCCATAACGTTGGAGGCTATAAATATGTTCACAAAACTCTTGAAAGCATATGCATTCACCCCATAGATGATAATGCTAACCATAATGAATCTGCAACATAATCTACCATGTTTTCCATCAAGAATACAAATCTGTCTAATAATACTACAATCACCGAAGATGGAAGACGATGATAACACATCACTGTAAACCAGGAACAACACACTCTTGCATGAATTTCACCAACACTTGGACTTCTTCTGCCCCAGAATATGAAATATCAATAAAGAAGAAAGATGTTTCACAAAGGAAAAGCAAGTATGGTCATTGCCATATCTGGAAAGGATTCGTGTATGCATAGATTAGATAGAGATGTGGGTTTTTCAAAAGTAAAAAGTTTGCATGGAGCTTTTTCCCTTATCGACATTTCTGTCCTCGTCTTTCTTCTTCTTTAGGAAATTCGTCCAGGCATCAAAGCATGTCCTTTTTAAAAACACAGAACATGCATTAAGGAGCAATTATTAACGCCAAAAACCTGTCAGTGAAACAAAAGATATATTGAATGTCCCATGTATACCTTCTCATCCTTATCCCACATATTCTCCACAATCTGAGAGATAATAGCAGCTGCATAAACATTTAATAGATGAAATGATTAAAAAACAGTTCTAAAGTCTTAACTCTTTGAGTTCAATCATTTGCAACTTTACCAATAAGAATATGGATGTGTAGTGCAGAACCCTGAGTTGCTCAACCACAACCTTGGCTAGGCGCTTTCTGTAACGTTGTCGAGCCCTGTCTGCAATCTTTGGCACCTCAGAATAATTATAGATTTGTGTACATTCACTCTGCATCACGTGCAGAGATCACTGTTGCCAGCTACAACACTGTAGTTTTTGCGAAAGTGTTCTAAATTAGTTTAATAGTCTCGATTACCATCGCCTACTTTTATTGAGGCAAGAGATGTTTATTATGTTAATGCTGCCCTTAATATTGGCAGCTGACCATGGTATAGGAGATCATGGCCTTCAGAAGATTGCTAACCTCCAAAGACGTAGCCAAATGCAACACCTACAGGTATACACATGCAAAAAATTGACAGCCACGCTCCTTTCTGCAATTTTATTCAAGTACATTTGACTAAGAACTTAAAGCAAGAAGCCAGGTTCGAAGATGGTTAATCTACCTTATTAGGACGGGCATTGTCATCAATGAATGGAGCTGCAAGGCTGACAAATGAAGCTTCACCTACGCCTGTCAGCCTGGATTTACAAAAAAGTTAGGCATCAGTTACCCCATGCAATAGTTACAATTTTAACTTCTCAATAGAGGTGTTATCACCTGTTAGGTAAACAGAAAATATTTGAAAGGATAAACCTCACATTCGGAAAAATGTAATGGACCAAAAGCCTATAGAAAATCCGCAACCAAGAGTTGCCACTGTCCAAACAGACTGACCAATTGCTATCAACCTGAAAGGATTGTGCCTGCAACACAAAGTTGATGGAATATCAAGACTCTCATCTTATAAAATCATGTTCGTTAAGCACATTGACATCTAGCAAATTCTCAGAGCAATATAAGTTGTCGCCCTCTAACTATGTTTCATAAGGCCATGCAACGCGTCTACTGTAAGGATGCAGGGCTCACAGATGTGAAAGCTCGGCAAATATTGGAGATGAAACCAGTAGCCCAACCATAAATGCAGATGATAACATGCCATCCTCAAAGTATGTCAATCTGAAGTCACCCCCGCAGCAAAGAAAGAAAAATTGGAATAATTATTAATTGATAAAGGTAAGTGCAACCCAATAACAACGAGGGGCACATACGCATCTTTGAGATTGGGCCAAAACAATAGATATTACCCAGCAAGAATTTTGCCATTACCTGCAGTTGAGCTTGACTACCTGTAGTTGAAATAGCAAAGTGAACTCTGGTACCAGGCTAGAAACTTTGCCCTCTTAGCAATATTGAAGCAAGAGCAGTGAATACTTGCAACACCCAAAAATTGGAGGTCTCCTAGAGGATCTGCCATGCATCCTCCATACCATGAGATTGGGCCAAAACAATAGATATTATCCAGCATGAATTTTGCCATTACCTGCAGTTGAGCTTGACTACCTGTAGTTGAAATAGCAAAGTGAACTCTGGTACCAGGCTGGAAACTTTGCCCTCTTAGCAATATTGAAGCAAGAGCAGTGAATACTTGCAACACCCAAAAATTGGAGGTCTCCTAGAGGATCTGCCATGCATCCTCCATACCATAAGCTTCTTCTGCAAGCAAAAATCACCTTAACACAGAACGCTAGGCTTCACCCATCTCACCCAGTTTTAGGATAATTTCCTAACAACCTCGCTAAGAGCTAGTTTTATCAACGATGGGTTGAATGTGCACCCATGAATAGATAAACAAAAATTTGTTATACCTTCGAAAGCAATCCGGATCAGGTCTAATGTTAACATCTTCCAGACGCTTATTGTTCTACCTGTCTACAACAGAGGCATCACATGGATCTGAAACCCCAAAGAAACAACGGATGCAAATATCTAAATAAGAATATTATTCTAAGAGAATGCTTGAGCTCCTTTGCATGCTCACAAATGAACCAAGAGGCGGAGTTGAATGAAAAACCCTGATCGGAGGCACCCCTGGAAGAATAGAAACAACGAAAATGCACATCCTCTAAAAAACTATGAAGCAAACCCCATCCAAATTCACAGAAGCACTTACAGCGGCGGATTTCCACAGAGATAAGATCCTATTTCTAATCTATGACAGATCTTATCTAATTCCATGCCGCTTATCGTGGCATACGCATGCCGGATTGGAAGGAGGAAATCAGAAAACCCAAATCAAGGTTAAAGAAATCTTCCCGATTTTTGGCAAAATCGGAATTATTTTCCGGCAACCAAAATGCTCGAAACCTTATGAAATCAAATTAACAAAAAATTCCAAAAAAATTTCGGAACCCCGGAAAAACCAAATTTAAACAATAGGATATGTAACAAGAATCAAAATTTCATCCATGTGTTAATTGGAGGGGCTCGATCTTTATGCCACTAAAAGGGCCTTGGCGGGGTCGTCAGGGACAACGCCGATGCAGGGACGCGATCTTTATGCCTATAAAGGGACTTGACAGGGTCATTGGAGTCAACCGCGACTCGTGGCCAAATCCTAACAAGAATAAAAATTTCATCCATATGTTAATTGGCGGGGCCCGATCTTTACACCACTAAAGGGCCTTGATGGGGCCATTAGACTCAACAACGATGGGGGAATGTGACCTTTATGCCTACAAGAAATTTATCGCGGCGGCCAAGGCCGCCGCGAACATTTCTCTTACCCAAATCACAGCAAAGTAGATTTTAGTATCAGTAGGCTTGCAAAATGGGCCTTAAACCCGCATCATGGATTGATAGCATTCATTAACAGAAATTTTTTACTTGCAAAAAGGAAGTGGTAGCCATCTCTACAAATAACTGCTTGTTATCTCATTTATAGCTTGCAAGGGTCTAGCTTATCTTTGTATCATCTCTGTATAAATGACAACTTAAACATCGTTGGCAGAACATTTTAAGGTAACAGAGTTACATCCTTTATCTAAGCAGTGACAACAATCTTTGGAGACATGATGCCCCATGTTTCAATATCAAACTTTGAATATCTAGAAACAATATGAGTTCAAAGCATGGTAAGCCCTTACTTATTTTCTAATTTGGCTAAAGCTCAAACATTAAATGCTCTCAAAGTCCTTGTGATAGTTATAGTGCAACTTTTTAACTTCATTTTCGAAGTGGGCTTCATTGGCCTTGGCCCCCTATAGAATGACGAAGGGTATAAATTAGTCTATTATAGAATGATAAAAGTGTACAACATTACAACAGTACCTTGCAATACTTAAAGTGCCTATTTTTGCTTTTTATCCTCACTTCCCTAGATTTAACTATAAGGTCGTGAACCCTACAACTTATTTGCACACAAGTTAAGTTATGTAAAATACGATTCTCATGGCCACTATGGCATCCTGGTGTGCAAATAGTTTGTTGTTCACATTCAGAACAACACAAAACCTACCATAATAGCAAAATATAACTGAACTGCGTTAACGTTGTTCTAAATGCAACGCAAAAAAACAATGTTCACCCAGTTATCAAACACTTCGATCTCAATTCTAACCTATGGATTAAAAACCATTATAGCTTTAAGAAAGGTGAGCACCCCTAAAATCGGGGGCCACCTGAACGTGGTTGAGCCATGGCTCTGAGGCACAGGAGCTGCCAATTTTCGGCGGACAGTAGGCCCGATGGATTCCCGGCAGAAGCACCTCCCTGATAGGTTGTCGCCACGTGGTCCTGCCACGCTGGCAGAGCATTTCTAAAGAGCCGGTGGATGCTACAGGCGGAGGGCCAAAAGTCGAAACAGAAAGAAAGAAGGCAGCCTTCAAGTAATTCAAGGAAGAGGCTAGTTCAAACGAATACCATCATTAAGATATCTGGCCAACTTTATATGTCCAAATTTCTGCCAAACAAAAACGTAACCATCATAACTTATATCAAATTGAAAACATCAGATCTGGTGCTTGTTAGCGAAGCTGCCTATATTAAGGCAGCGTGCCTTTATTAAAAGGCAACGAGAGCTCCTTATAGCTTTCACCTTTTTCCATGTGTGGACCTTTATGGTGCCTATATATTGTAATATGTATTATTCAATAAACGTGTCTTCTTTTGTGGTGCATCTCTCTCTCACTTGTGTTTTCTAGTAAACTAGCAAGTTCAACATGGTATCAGAGCTTGTATCTGGTTCTGGAGTGGTTGTGAATTTTCGAGGGCTCACTGGGACGAAAACTTTGTATGTTTTTTCTGGAGCTAGATATCCAGCCTGGAAGATCAAGATGGAGCTCGTCCTGCAAAGCGAAAAGCTTTTTGGAATTGTGACTGGAAATAATATTCCTCTGGTGCAGCCAGTTGATGCAATTACAGGTAATCTTGTTCAGAACGGTGCTGCATGATGCTTGGGTTAAGGATGTAGACGACTGGAATGAAAAAGATCAAACAGCTCGAGCATTGATTCTCTATGCACTTAAAGAATCTATTTTAATGGATGTTAAGGATTTTGTTACTTCTAGTGAAGTATGGAAGTATTTGGAAAAAACTTACATGAAGAAGACTATGCATGAAGTGCTTAGTCTCCGCAAGGATCTTACATCATTGCAGTATCGTTTGACGAACATGTGGATAAATTTAAAGCGCTTCTAGAAGCACTGTCCGCAGCTAGTGCTAGTGTTCCGCATGATCAACATGTTGTCTATTTTCTGGAATCCATGCCGGAATAACTTCAAACTCTTACGACTGTGCTTGTCAATAAAAAATCTATGACATTAGATCGCGTTTGTGAATCACTAAAAGATGGGGTTCGAAAGTTGCACAGGCAAGCTCTACATGAAGATCAGGCTTTAATTGTTGATAGTAAGAAACGAGGTCGAGAAGATGAAAAGGTGGCCTTTGTTACTGATACAAAGGCTACTCGCAGTCGCAGTAGAAGCTAGCATCATGGAGGTGATATACAGCAATTGGCTAGACTTGAGCAACCTAAGTCAGAGACTGTTTGTGCCTATTGCAAAAAGAAGAATCACGTTAAAAGCGAATGTTATTATAAACACTTTGTTAATGAGCATAAATCTTTACTCCAGGCAATCCAAGATGGACCTCATATTTCAGATGAGCATGCAAGTGTTGCATGTGATGAAGCTTCTGAAGCCGATTTTTCTACAGGAGCTGTTGTTTCCATGATTATTGATTATGGGGCAACACAGCACATGACTTTTCATAGGCATTGGTTGAGGAATTATCGCTCGCTTCAACTTAGGAAACTTGTGCTTCTTGGTGATAACACGACTCATGAGGTCAAAGGCATTGGAGATATTCATGTTCATACTTCCAGTGGTGTGCAAGTCTTGCGTGGTGTCTTACATGTGCCTGGTTTACGCCAGAATCTTATTTTTGTGTCTAGGCTTGTTGATCTTGGTCTATCCATACAGTTTGATAGATGATTATGTAGTTTCATCCAATATGGATGTGTACTTGGAGTTGCCCAGAGACAAGGTCGATTGTACGAGCTTAAATTGACTGATGATTTTGTGAATCTTATGACTGCTAGTGGAGATGAATCAAGTACACTGTGGCATTGTCGTTTTGCACATGTCGACTTCCAATATTTATTGAATATGGCCTCTGATAGAACTGTGGATGGTCTATCATTGAGTAGCACTGCATCAATGGGTGTATGTGAGGCGTGTGCTGTTGGGAAGCAACATCGTCGTCCTTTCAATGAGAAAGGAAAACGTGCAACACAGCTTTTGGAGCTTGTGCATGCTGGTATATGTGGCCCACTACCTTGTGCTTTGAGTGGTGCACAATATCTCATCTTGTTTGTAGATGATTTTTCCCGTAGAGTTTTTGTATATTTTATCTCTACGAAGTCACATGTTTTCACCAAATTCCAAGTGTTTAAGAATACGGTGGAGACTCAAATTGGCAAAGTGATCAAGAGATTACGTACTGACAATAGTGGGGAATTCACGTCTGCTCAATTTAAGTGTTTTTTTGAAGAGCATTGCTTGTGAGCCTATCATCACTGATTCCCCTCAGCAAAATGGCATTGTTGAGTATCAAGAATGTGCGATAATCAATGTTGTTCGATGTATGCTTATTCATGCTGGCTTGGATAAGTCATTTTGGGCAGAAGCTGTGGCTACTGCTGTTTATGTGCAAAATCAAACAATAACTTCTTCTCTGAAAGGCGTAACTCCTTTGCAATTATGGACAGGAGTCAAACCAAATGTTCAAAATTTGCGAGTTTTTGGTTGTCTCGCCTATGTTCATATTCCAAAAGGGAAGAGAAAGAAGCTTGATCCAGTTGGCCTCAAAGCCATATTTGTTGGCTATGCTGTGGAGGCACAGGGATACCAATTTTATGATATTGCTACGCGAAGAATCATTACTAGTCGTGATGCAGTGTTTGATGAGTCTATTATGACTGACATGGTCACTCATCGTCATGACTATAATGTTGTTCTTAGCGATTCCGAGATACTTGATAACTTAATTCCTAATGTGGATATTGGGTCTTTACATCCAAAAGTGGAAGATGTTGAGCCGTTTATTGGAAAAGGATACTTGCGAGTGCGTCTTAGAAGTTTAAGACAAACATTCTAGAGATTGGTATGCCAAAGTGAACTCTTATTTTTCTAATGGATTTCTAAGTTTTGCAGATTCCAATGTGAATATAAGACGCTCTCAAGAAAATTTTATGGTGATTGCGCTTTATGTGGGTGACACTATTTTGGCAATCAAGAGAAGATTCTCTTCTGCATTTAGGTTTATTACCAAATCGCAGGAATTGTAGCATTCGGTTTTTTGCCTTTGTAACCACCAAAGGTTTTTTTCATCCGAGTGCGAGACCAAATTTGCAGGTGGGGAGATTATCTATGAGTTGTGAGTTGCAATATTTGGTCTTCATTCTTAGACACGATATTTTCTATATCTTATTTGGTGAAAGGCTAAAGTCGCAGGTGGGGTGTTAGCGAAGCTGCCTATATTAAGGCAGCGTGCCTTTATAAAAAGGCAACGAGAGCTCCTTATATCTTTCACCTTTTTCCATGTCCATTATAGCTTTCACCTTTTTCCATGTGTGGACCTTTATGGTGCCTATATATTGTAACATGTATTATTCAATAAACGTGTCTTCTTTTGTGGTGCATATCTCTCTCACTTGTGTTTTCTAGTAAACTAGCAAGTTCAACAGTGCTTACTCGAAGAACATATCTAAGATCATTTCTTCCATCTCGTTCAACCTCTGCTTGTGTAGGAAGTTTCAAGAAACCCCCATAAACTGCCCAAATCTCTTCCACATTTGTCATCGGTTGAAGTTTCCCTTCCATTAACTTAGAGCACATGTAGAATTTAATAGCTGCAGCTCCACTAGAGATGTCTTTCCACCGACTATGCTTCTGCGATTGAAAAGCAGCACACCTTCATAAGGTTAAGGAATCAAGCCTAAAAGTTCTTAAGCTGGCTATACAACTTGGAAGATACAGGGGATGAATGCAGGGATCTTCAAACATTTTGACACTGCACAATGCCAAATGCAATTATCAAGCCTGTTCACGGTAGTATATGTAATAGAAAGGACATTCAACATTTACACGAGCATAATAAGTGTTATGCAGTTGATTTCAAGATGGTCTTATTATTGTATGAATAAGAAAATTGAAGACATCCAAACGAGAGTGAAAGCTATGCTATTAAATAAATAAATAAATAAATAAATATATATTAATCACGCCATTTAAGACCCTCAGGTCCATAGTCAAATTAATCACGCCATTGTAAAATACTTACATAGTCAATCTCAACAACATTATAGCCCAAATGTTTTGCTAGAGCTTTGAAACCACCATGATTTCTAATAGAATGGATCATGTCTTGGCGATTCCCCATTCTAAGATCCTGAGATGTTGGGTATTTCGACCTGCATAAGAAGTTATAACCTGCCCATTCGATAACCGTGAAATAACAAAAACTCACAAGCCTTTCTCCTTCTTCTTCTTCTTCTTCCTCCATAAATTTATGTATATTTTGTATAAGATCTGAAAGAGAAACATCGCCACAATGTCGGATTCTCTGCTTCCGACTTGCAAATGGAGATGGCGGCCACAGATTCAAGCCATAAACCCAGCCGGAATGGTTTCCTCATCGGCCCTTGCAGGACATCACTCAAGTTTGAGACCATATCCAGGTCTGCAGCTTTCGCCGACTTATTTCTAGGTTTAGTTCTCTTATCCTAAGCTTAAACTTTGCTTTGACGAATGCCTGTGCTTTATTATGAACAGAATGTACCTCTCCAGTTTCATGGCAAGGATGGAGGATGAGGAGATGAAAACTGATATGATAAGAATGAAATGATTAGTGGACAAATACCATAGAAATCTTTGTGAGCAGCGGATTAATCAGAAAAAACTTAGAGGTCAATCTACTTTAACAGTTATAACTCGTAATTGCATAAAACCAAAGAAAAGCAAGGGAATTGATAGACGACATACCTTATTTAACAGCGCCTTGCATCAATGAATCGAAAACGTTTAAGCGATGTCACTCTATTTATACCCAAAGAAAACCACAACAATTTTGACACGTAGAATGATTAGAATGATTCAGAGAAATCTCAATCTGGTGGCGGTGGTGCCACCGCTTTTCGTCTGCAGACTGTCCCAATCTGTGCCAGAATCCTCAGCGGATAGCCCTGAGCTGGCAGCGGAAGATCTGCCGAATGATGGTCTTGGCTATGTATCTGAGAAGCGGCAACAAAGAATCGGCCGGATGAAAAACGTGGCAACGATGTGCTCTTGGCTGTGTTTTTTTTCTAGCTCCTTTTTTTTTTTTGCGCTATCTTTTGCCCCCCGAAACACATAATATACTAAAGCATCTTGCCAATAAGAATTATATGAGTTAGATAAACAATGGAGGGGTGCGATCTTTACACATATAAGGGACGGTTTACATGCACTAGCATCGTCACATTGGTGCCCTGGTTTGCCTGAAGAAACCTGAAGGAAAGTGGTGACTGTCACGAACAACGACCAACCATTCTTTCATGGATGACTCCATTCACGATGCTCAATGGCACATGTAAATCGCCCCTACATGCGCCATTGTGCCTCGCAACGTCATGAAAAATGCTGAGTCATTTTTTGCGAACGTCGTGGCATTCGGCTCAAATTTCGAAGGGTAAAACAGGGCACCATTGCGCATATAAAACCGTGGGCTACTTGTTGACCACATACAACATAAAAAAGCCAACCTAGTGCCCTTAATGGAAAACAGTCAACCTCAAAGGGGAATTCATGCAACGGTGATGATGGCATGAGTACTGGGTGTCACACATTGCAAGCCTTTACTCAAGGACCGGGCGGGCTCCAACTCTAAATTCAATGTGCTTAAATTCACCAGGTGGCAGTTTTTAACGTCTCCACAGAGATCGGCATCACCTTCATTTTTACACAAAGGTTGGCATTGCTCTTATGTGGGCATATGCATTGTTTTGGGCTATGGCGAACCATGTCCGCCTCTCCCTCCTCTTCCTCTTTGCACCCCTGCTTCTGTTGGCTCATCCAGACCCGGAGCTTGTCCTTGTTTTAGATCATACCAACTTCACACAGACCGTGGAGCAACACCCTTTCATCGTCGTCGAGTTTTATGCTCCCTGGTAATGCTTTTGGTTTTGCAATGTGCATTTGATTTTCTGTTTCTTCTTCGGTATCTGCAAGAACTTCCACTTTGTATTTCCCTAGTTTTTATGTTTGGCAATTTAACAGGTGCGCGCATTGTAAGAAATTGGCTCCAGAGGTGAGTTTGGTTGCTTAATTAATAATATGCAGCACAAAAGTTGACTCTATGTTTTTCCATAATCAGTATGAAAAGGCAGCTGCAATTCTCAAGGATAACGATCTACCAATAATTCTTGCAAAGATTAATGCTGACGAGGAGGGAAACAAGGGCCTTGCTTCCGAATTTAGTGTTCCAGGCTTCCCTACATTAAGGATAATTCGTAACAACGGCTCTAAGGTGTATGATTACACAGGTCCGCGAGATGCTGACGGCATTGTATCGTACCTGAAGAAACAACTTGCTCCATCATCTGTGGAACTAAAGTCAGCTGAAGATGCACTGGATTTTGTTACACTTAGCGAAATAGCTTTGGTATGCGTCCTCTCATATATTTTGTTATGTCTTTATATGTTTTTTAATGTGGTCTCGTTTTCTTTTGTAGCTATTTTAATTTCTTGATGATTAAAATCTATTGCTCAGTCCATTGTCCAGCAGCTTATCCTTGCTTAGTGTCAGGCCTTTATTGTATAGTGATCTGTTCTAAGTATTGGTCTTAATTTTAACTTAAACTGCATTTGTGTGGCTAGATTGGTGTTTTTAAAAGTTATGATTCCGAGGAATTCACCAACTTTACCATTGTAGCTGATGACCTCCGAGGAGATTGCGATTGGGGTCATACTTTGGATGAATCTGTTCTTCCCATCAAGGATGTGCCTTTAAATATTCCTGCAGTTCGTCTCTTCAAACCATTTGATGAGCGTTTTAGCGATACTTCGGTACACAATGCACCTTCTTGTTATGTAATGTACATTAAATTTAATGAATCACCTATGCTATTTACCTCCATAGTGGGTGTACAGCTGAAATGGGGTGATCTAACATGCCATATTTTATTGTTTCGCGTTTTTGTTGAGTATTTATATTTGCTATACTCTCTATATATCTCTTCTAACCAACTTGAAAGCGATTTGCAGGACTTTTCAATTGAGGGACTCAAAAAGTTTGTGGATGACAAAAGTTACCCACTTGTGACGGGGTTGACACAAGATCAATCCATGAAACGGTATTTATTCAAGTTCTTCAACAGTGCAGATACAAAGGTATACTAATCTGTACAGCACTTTGTCGAAATCTATTTCGTGGCTACACTTATTTATCAAGTAATTAAGGGCATAAGTTGAAAGATATATTTAGTATAATGCTTCTAGAAAATACATTTGACAAATTTACAAAGGAGTCAAAAACTGCAAACAAATCTTGTATACCTGTATATGGCTACCTTCCTTTGCAAGCCAACATATCACACTGCTATCTGAATATGCTAGGCTTTTGGAACTTATTGAAAATGATGTTGCTCAATTCACTCGATCCAAGGTCTGGACTATTTCATCCATTTGGACAAGTGATGGTAACCGCCTAACACCATGGTCGTCATGTATCTCGTTCAGTATGGTTTATAGTTTAACTCTTAGAAGTCAAGAATGGATTGAAACCCCTTGTGGATTTATTTAAGAACTTTATACCTTTCTTGCTATAGGAATTTGTGCGATAGGAACTTGTCATTAGTCTCCTGCGCTAACATTGATAGAGAATCATTGGTTGCTTTATGCATGATTGTGTAAGGCTCAGCCCATGACGTTTATTTTTCGTTGCCATAGTGTTCGTCGAAATTTGGCGTTACTTATTCTTTGCATAATACTGGTTACCATCATGATGCACTTATAGTTCTTGTTATTACCACCTTTATGATGGGGCCCTGTTTAAGTGGGCATTGAAAGCGTTTCTCATCAAGCAAGAATCTGGCCATATGGTTCTAATCAGTTTAACATGGGTTTTGCAACAAACAACTGCATGCATTCCACATGCATTTAGCATTCTTTTTATCAGAATGGTCTCTTAAATTGGTATTTGCTAATTACAGGTGTTTTTGTTCTTGAATTTCAACGATAGCAATGCAGATGAGTTTAAGGCTTTGTATGCAGAACTTGCTGCACCAATGAGGGAAAAAGGTTTAAGATTTCTTCTTATAGATGCTATGGATAACAAAGAAGTCTTGAAGGTTGTTTTCTTCATTGAGACTTCTTCATGTATAATTTGCTCTTAATACTGCTGTTCTCATCTTACATGCTTGGATTTGATTGTGCATTTAATTTTGCAGCATTTTGGCGTTCATGTGGATAAGCTCCCTTTTATTATGTTTCAAGACGCAACAAATAAAAAGTATGCTTTGGAGAATATGAGAATCAATGAGTTGAAAACCTTTTTTGAAGATTACCTTGTAGGTACTTGTCATGCAAACCAAGGTGCATTACTATTTTACTCTTCTTCTGACTCCTGTTTTACTTGAACAATACAGGATGGAAAAGCAAAAGAATGGGTATTATCTGAACCAGTTCCTCTGAAGAATGACGAACCAGTGAAAGTTGTTGTGCGTAACTCGATAGAGGATGAAGTGTTCAAGTCTGGGAAAGATGGTGTGTCTAAGGCTCACATTGTGTAATTGTATTATATGCTTCTAACCTAGAGATATTTGAAGCTAAAGTCAGATGAGTTTCAAAGATACCTTCCTTAGCACTTTGAAGAGCATAATGTAAGCATTTGCAGAGCCCCCTTGAGAACTATTTTGACAACTTTAAACGTGCCAGCAGTTCTGCGCTTTATAGAGATGGACAGAATAGAGCTAGTCATAAACAGATTACACTGCATAAACAGCATTGTTTGTCAGAGAAGTTTGAAAAGGAAGTAAAGTAAATACCTGGGGCTGATGTATTAGACTTGTTGCTTTCTGTGCTCCATCTTTTCAACTGAATGAACCGATGGAATTGAAAACATTGGAAAGAAGTCTTCCTGTTAGACAATTATGCTGGCCGCTTTGATTGGTCTCAGATGCAGTTTCTTTTCTTATCTAAAAGCCAATATTGATTTTCCTGTTCAGTAAATGAATTGAAATTAATATTTTTTTTACTTTGATTTGCTGCAGTTCTGCTTGAGTTCTATGCACCTTGGTGTGGCCATTGCAAGAAGTTGGCTCCCACACTCAGGGAGGTCGCAGAACACTTTAAGGATGACTCCCAAATAATGATTGCAAAAATGGTGCGCCCATGAATTGCTGTTTGAGTGGAAATTGTTGTAAATAAGTGGCAAAAGGGTTAGTGGTATGGAAAATTAAGGTTATTATTTTGGTTTGAATTTATGGGTAAATTCTGCTATTTCTAGTTAATAATATCATGCTCTCATGTTAATTGACTTTCATGGCTTTATTTTGCTATCATATTACAGGATGCTACCAAGAATGACGTTCCTCCTGAGTTTAAGGTACAAGGCTTTCCCACAATTTACATGGTCTCTGCCAACAAGGAAATAATCCCATATGGCGGTGTTCGAACGAAAGAGAGGTTCATTGAATTCATTAATGAGCATAGGTCACCTTCCACAAATGGTGAGAAGGAACAGAGAGATGAGCTTTAGAAGTATAAGCATTATTGTGGTCCAAAGGGCATGTGTTAATGGCTGATCATTTATGATTTTATATACTACTAATGGGAATATCAATAGCACCCCACAGATTATCCTTGCCCGTGGAATTAAACCATCACATAATTGTAGCCATCCAGATGGCAGTATTATGTCATGAACAGCAGATTGGTTGAATATATTCATGACATGATTTATGCTGCAAAGTTCAAAGGGTTCCTATATTTCCAAGCAAAATAAAATAACAGTTTCATACAATGGAGGGTAGACTTTTATATTTTATGTAATTGGTAAAGAAGGATGTTTGTGACTCTTTCTTATGCGGCTGGGAATAACTCCATAGAATGTGTTTACCATGGGCTCAGAAACCTCATTTCTGTACTTTGCAATATAAAGTTCTTTTAAAATATTGCACCATTGAGAAAACATTTTAAATCGCCCTTCTCCTATTCTATTCTCTGGACTTTTTGTTAAGAGCTTAGAAGGGAAATTTTTTTTCTTAAATGCTCTTCTGCTTTCACGAAATGCACCTAAACTTTTGAAAATGCATGGGATGCTCTAGGTCAACGTACGTTGTTGTTTTGTATTTCACAAGATGTTTCTTTCAATGGATATTTTTATAGCATGCACAATGATGCTCCTAAAATTCTTTTAAACAGATCGTTGCACTATAATCTTCAAATAAGAAACTAATCTTCAAATAAGAAATAAGTTTTTGTCTTTCATTTACTTGAATCCATTCTACACCTGTAAGCATATGCTCTTTTTAATCGGAATCAAACCACTGCTTTGTCTAATCGAATTGGTTTGCCGGAGTAGTGAATTAGTAGTGAATTGTAGAATTCGAAATCATATTGCCTACAACAACAAAACAACTTTTAGGGTGCTCAAGGATAAATTATTTGTAGGGATGAAGAAATTGTGCTAGATGCCAAGTCAGGGACTATAATTCCTCTATCTGCCAAGTTCGAGGATGTAATAACTTATCTATGGTTTTCGCTATATTTGCGGTTTCGATTGGTATTTGACCTTAAAGGGCATCATTTAGTTAAATCTTATAAGCATTTTACTGTATATGGTCCTCAATGGCATTTCATGGATTAGGGCTTAACATAAGGGCATTGAGGGATTTTGAGCAATTTCTAAAAATACTTTGTATTTTTTTATTTTTTTATTTTTTTATTTTTTTTGGGAGAAAAGGGAGTTTATAGTAAGCATAAAATGAATTACATCACATAGATGAAGGTTGTAGGAAAACCAACCTGACATTTGTCACTAAGTATAGAAAACAAAAAGGTTGAGGTAAAGATGAGCCTAGCTCTTTACAACTGTGATCCATATAGAATCGACTATTAAAAGTACAATATATGTTTCCAAAGTTCACCAACATCATGACATAACATCCAAAGTTCGCCAACACCAGGACATATAAATAAGGTACACAGGTCGACCAAAAGGTCGTCTCCTTCTCAGGCTCTGTAGACCTCCTCAATTATTGCAAGTCCAGAAGAAGAAAAAGGTCAAGGTCCAGTTCCTCCTCATCCTCGTCAATGATCACCAAGTCTATGGTTACCGGGTCGACTGGCCAACTAATATCGACCCAATCTGGATGGAAAGCAAAATATTGGGGAGGGGATGGGAGGGGGTGTATATCAGAGACAAAATTAGTGCCTCTCCTTGAGCATCTTGTTTAGCTTTATGATGATAAAACATGTTCAATAAGTAGCCTGTCATAACAAAACAAGAACCTATCTGGCATATAGGCTTGATACCCATAAAGCAGAAAAGGTTTCAGATTTAGATTATAGGTAATCCTATTAGTCAAGGGCCAGAGGTGCTCATTGGTAAAGATCTCTGTAGAAGTAGCATAGGCCGATAAATCCTCAAAGTTTGGCTTATAGTTCATTCTCAATATGAGTGCTATCAACATCTTTAAGCACCACAAAATGGTCATCAGTAAGAAGCACATCATTGCATATGAAGACATTGAAAAAATTTTCAAATCTGCCTATCCCCGACCAGCCTCTATTTGCTTTATCTAACTTTCTATTTCTATGGGCCATAGCAGTTTTGAACAACTCTATTTAAAATGCAAGTTTTAGCCATGTCATACCAACCTTTTGTTTGAGTAATTGATTCAATTCCTGTGTTTCCAGATGACCCTGAGGGCTGTTTTGTCTAACTATGTTGTAGAACCTGTTTGAGCCTTTAAGCACATCCATAAAATTGGACCACTTACCAACATTATATCCTTTCCCACTAAGATAGCTATCTAGCCATCTCCAAAATTCCCTTATCTTTGTGCCGTCAAAAGTATAGGGACAGTTTCAATCCTGTGGCCACAAAATTTATATTGAGGGGAATCAACCTTATCTGTACACCTAATATACATGACTTGATTGGCTGGAAGAGATGAAGGCTTACTAATTTGGAGCCAGTAGGTGATAAAATCCATGGCTAGAGATCTCCATCCATTTGTAGCTTTCCATACATACTTAGCACCAAGGCTTGACTATGCTTGAGAAGAGATTCAAATCCCAATTTACACCGTCCTTACTATGTGTAATTTCACCCCAATTAACAAAGTGCATGTCTTTCCAAAGGAAATCTCTCAGGCATCTCTCAATTGCATTATAGGTTTCTTTGTTAGCAATTAGGACAGAGGAGAAAGTATAGTGTTGGCCAGGACTGCATTAGCAATCAGGGCTACCAGGAAAGGAGAGATTAGGTGAGAGAGTATGAAGCTTTTTCTTGATCCTGGCAGCAATTGGTCTCCATAATTCTTTATTGGAACGATATTTGCCAAAGGCAAGCCAAGAAGGGTGATAGCCTGATTGGGAGGATTAACTTTAATCCTCCTTGTTTCCATTGAGCTAATAGGGTCTTTCCACAAAATACTGCATTTATTTAAATTGAGCTGCACCCCTGAAATAGTACCATAGTTTTCTATGCAATCAAGCAGATGGTTGAAACAATTTTGATTGGCCTTCAAAAGGATGGAAGTGTCATTCGTGTACTGCAAAATAGTGATTATCAGAGTCTGGCATTTGAAGACTTTGGATTTTGCCTTTGGAGAGGAGTAACAACTCTAGTAAGCATTTTTGCAAGACAGAGAAAAAGGTAAGGAGCCAGGGGACAACCTTTCCTGACCCCTCTTCTTATTGGAAAAAGTTTAGTAAGGGACCTATTTTAGACTAGAGGAGGGTAACTTGTTGAGGGCCATAATTTTGGATATCAGATTAGGGAGGATCCCAATGTGGTTCAAGGGACTAGAAACTCCCAACTAATGGTATTATAAGCATGCTTGAAATCAAGTTTGAGAAGCAGATAACCTTGCTTAGATAACCTACTCTAGTGAATAGTCTCACTAGCTGCTATGTAATTGTCACGAATGTATCTGCCTGAGAGAAAGCCAGACTGGCAATTACTAATGTTATTATGTAGGTGCATAAGAATCCTCAGGAATAGGACTTTGACCAAAATCTTATTGGTAGCATTGGTTAGAAATATATATCTCCCAATATAAGACACCAAGAATTAGGCTCTAGGATAGTAACAGGCTATTGAATAAGAATAGCAGAGGCTCTAGGAAAAAGTAATGGCTTTCTTAGAATCAGATTCAAGAGCGAATGAGTAGAGCAGTCTTCTTTGACCCCCTATCACTCTTCTGGTAATATCTCTCTTATTCGGATGAATCATGGAAAGTCCATTCAATTCGGAAACTAGACTCCGGGCCGGTTCCAAAGAAGTAAGAATCGCCTCCATCGGAGCTCTGGTTGCCGAGATATGTGTAACTGAAGTTCAGGGTCTATTTATAGGTCTCTGCTACGACTTTAGCCCCTTTTAATTTAGCTATGCCATTTTAGCTTCATAAATATTGACCATAGGTTGCCTTCATTGCCTTTCCTTGCCAATAATTTACCAAACTTAGACACCCACGCTAGTCCACCAGGACTAACATCCAAGACCACTCCCCCGAGCTACCATATTCATAACTGTTAAACAGAACGCAAATTGAAAATGACGAGGTAAATTATTTGAATTCTTCATCATATCTATCTCCCTCGGACCTATAGTTGAATTGGGTAAAATGTGCCGCCCACAACGGTGATATTATAGGTTAGAGTCCTACTAAGTCCAGCCCAAATCATCACCTGCTTCGCGTTCATCTCGGACGTGATCCATGGCTGCGGCAAAAAGAAATGAACAATACTATTAACAAAACAACCATTGTTTAAAGCAGTTGTGTTGTTGGGGGACTACCTTCTTACCTTTTGGACCTAGAACTCCATCACATGGATATAAGCACTGCATAACTTAATGCTAAATTTCATGAGAAAATATTCATGAGACAAGCACATGGCTTCGAGCAGGGGAATAATTTAGTATGGAGACAAAACAGGATTGTTTTTTGGTTAAAACAGTCATGGAGGCAGCAATATAAGTACATTGATTCTTTTTTTAAAACAATAAGGATCTATAAAACTGAAAAACAAAGGAAATTTATACATATTCAAACAAGGAGAGCAGTATTGCATAATTGCTCTCCATGTTGATGATTGTTTGATGGCAGCATCCACTTTGGAGGTTATGAAACTTTGCAAATCCACTCTCAAAAATAGAATCAAAATGACGTGCTTAGGTGAACTCTCAAAGTTCTTGGCAATAGAAGTGAAGAGGGATAAAAAAATAAGAGGTTTATGCTCAGTCAAGGAAAATACATACAACAGATACTTCACATGTTCAAAATGGCAAATTGTAATGTAGTGAAGACGCCTATGGTATTGATACAATGCTTTCTACTGAAATGTGTCATGCTAGTGAGGAAGAAATGGAGAAAATGAAAACAAAACCGTATATGGAATTAGTTGGATATTTAATGTACTTAGTAAATTGCACCAAGCCTGACATAACCTATGCGGCAAACATGCTGAGCAGATTTAGAAGAAGGATTTTGTGATGCTGACTGGGCATGTGATATAGATGGAAGGAAGTCTACTCCAGGATATATAGTGCTTTTAGGTGGAGGTCCAAATTCTTGGAAATGCAAAAAAACAGATTGTCAACAATAGAGGCAAAATACAATGTTGCTACTCCTATTACAAAGGAGTCTGTCTGTGCTAGAAGATTAATGGCAGAACTTGGTAATTTACAAAGATGCCCAACAAAGATATACAGTGACAGTTCTAGCTGCATAGCTATGATAACGAATGCCATCATGCATGAAAGAACCAAACAAAAAAAAAAAAGGGTTTGATTGAATTACATTATATGAGTACAGATTTGCAATGTGCTGAAATATTAACTAAACCTCTTGTTGAAAAAAAAAAGTATGTGTTTTTTAGGAAAAAGATTGGATGCACACATGCCAGCGTAACATGGTACAATGCACATATGACATGAAAGATAGATGTTGTGAATTTAATGTCATATGTAGATGTCTAAGACAAGAGGTGGTAGTACAACAGTTACATTTGGGTTCCATATAAATATATCAGCTAAAGGTTGTGGCATCCATGATATCATCGGTTCACCTATATAGAAAGAAAATGAGGTCGAATGAAATAGTGGCAAATACACATGTTGTTTCTAGAAATATTGAAAACTTAAAAGCGAAAGTTTGTTGATCGATTTGAGCGCCGAGATCAACTAAAAGATGAACCAATGAAGTTGCAGAACCATTGAAGAGCCTGACGATTGTGCTTCGAAAGTGTGTTAAGAGGAGTATTAGGCCCGGTCAATTGGCGAACAATGATCGGGTAAATACCATTCAAACAGTAGTACGAAGTGCGAAACCGTTGAAAGTAATTTGAAGTCCATTGTTGCTATATATTTAATTGTATGTTAAAGTGAAGATTAAACATCAAAATTGTATGGATTTGTATAGATTGACTAGAACATCTTTATTGTAATTTAACAAATATAATAAAATAGCTTTTTTTAACATCCATGGCAATCAATAGACCATAGAATCCATACGATAGGCTAGAACGATCTAGAACGTCAGCAAACATAATGAATTTGGTACAACTCTTGGGCAAAAGCCTAAATAAAATGATGTCTTGATCCTTAGGCAAAACAATCAAATTAGACTTTAAATTCTACTAGTAAACATGTGCCCGACGTTGCCGGGCTAGTCCTGCCATGTATTTTTACTTGGTCTAACAACACATGTTAATACTTGCAAGAATGTACATTATTTGCTTTTGTAATTATTTTGTGTCGTGAACATGTGTCGCAATTGTGGTGGTATGCCCCATGCTGCTGCTAAACAAAACCAATGGTTGGATGGTCAGTAGTCTAGAATAACTGCTATACCTCCATAATAAACTGCCCACTTCTTTTGGATCCGCGCTTCTCTCATTTTGCATAACTCCTCTCTACACTTGCAAAGCTGGAGAGTTCTTCTTGTACTAAAAAATAGGTATCTTAAGATGGTTGCCGTGCGGAAGAATATAGAGTCCTTAAATGCACCTGGAATTATACCAGAAAATGACGAGGGCAATTAGATCTTATAGCTCCTATGCGACAAACAGAGATTACTCCATCAAGATATATATGCATGCCATTATTCAAAAAAATGCAAAGCCCCATCCAGATTGGAGTGAGTGTCTGTCATCGTCTCTGGAATCCTTATGATACAAAGATTTAGAGCTCTAGGATCTGAGCCATGATCTTGCTCATCCCTCAAATGTACATGTTCCATTGTACCTTTTGGTGAAGAAGTTTGCGCGCCCACCTTAACTCCCACATCAATTTCTGCCTCTGAAGTTTGCACTGAGACATCCACCATCTATGTAGAGTTTTGACCATTATAGTCAGTAACTAAGGTAAGAAATAACTGTAAAATGTCAAAATACACATTATCATTGATGTGCCTTTCAAGCATCCTTCAGAATGAATACTTTAAACATGATCTCTTATTGTAGAAAACAAATGTTGGACCTGAACGTTTAAAATATGAGTAAGATCATGATGTTGTATATCAAGAAGTGTGCCTCGAAAAACCCAAGAAGGTCCATTTTCATCCCAGCATCAATCTGGACAAGCATGTTTCTGGCAATGGCTGTTGATGACTAAACATCCCTGCAATGTAGGTCAATTATTCTCATCCAACAGTGGTCTCTGAGCACTAAATACTTTAATCAACAGATAATACACCACTATCTGAGTGCCGTGATGAAGCCCCCCTGGGCTGATCTCTTACTAGGCAAGAATTATCTCTCATCTAAAATCTTATAAAACACTCAATACCTTTTCTGCACTGGTTAGGATATTATTTTGGATGAAGTACCTTATTGCTAGCTCTTTTTGCGATTGCCATGATAAACCACAAGTTGTAATTAAGCCAATCAGATCAATCCGAGCAAAGCATATAAATTAAAATAAATCTGATAACCTCGTATTGCAAGTCTAGTGATAACTTTTCAAGAACATTACGGAATCAGATCGTAAAAATATTGTTTGGACTCAGAAAACTTAACCTATCATGGCCATATTATACACCATGAAAAAGCTCTTGAAGAGAGCTTTCCAACACAACAAAAAAAATTGGAAACTGATTATGAATCAAGAATTATGATAAAAATCAAAACTACATTATATTGCAAAAAGGTATCCAATTTGGAAAGTACTAAAAGGAGTTATCTCGCATGATAGATCAGAGCCTAATCATATAACTAACATAAAGTCCTTTGCACGAGCTTTCCAAATGCCCAAGATCGTCTAATTCTAACATATGTAGCTCAGGTTATGAGCTCAGGAGCAATTGCCATTTTATCACTTCTCTCTCTAGCGCTTTTCTTTCTAATACATGTTAGGAGAATACCAAATGTTAGGAAGATATAGGTCTAGAAGAATGTCCATAACATAATAGAAAGTTCTACATTTCTACTTGGACATAGTTGAACGTGACATAAATAAAAATTGTCTATTCAAGTTCAGAAGCCATAGTATTTGCTACCACGTTCTTTTTTTTTTGGAGGGATAAAATGCAGACTTTACTTATTCTGGGAAAAAGTTACAAAACCATTGGCAGGAGTGCACCCATTCGGTGAATATGAGATGGGGGTAGCTGCATACTCCATCTTGCACTGTTCATAGTTGTCCTATATTTCTACCTTTACAACTTCTTCTTCTTCGCTACCAAAGTTGACCGCTCATCGTACTAAAGAATTGCTGGTAATTGCAATGCCCCCCACGTGGCATCACTAATGAGGGAAAGAACCACAAATGCCATGCTGTCGAGGTCTCCTGAAACTGCAAACCCCAATGGTTGACTTTGAGCTAGTTCTAGAATTGACCACATCACTAGGAGTTCTTTATTTTCTGTATCTTTAACAAGGAGATAACTCCTTATGTTTTGATACATTGATAAGAAGAACATGAGTTTTAAAATTCATGGATTGACCTGGTAAAAATACAAATTGGCCAGGATCATCAGGTCAAAATACAAAGTATAGTTTCAAAAAGGCTTGCAGGTTTATATCGAGGTCGCTAGGTGCTTAAAAGGTGCCAACTAGAGTTCTTTGGTAACCCTCAGGTTAGGTCAACTGCAAATCACTAGGTGTCACTTTCTGATCCATGTTGCATCCCAAAATCTGCAAACATTCTTCTGCCTCCAGTCTACATTCTTTGCCGAGCAGTCATATCACTTTTTGCATTTCTCGTTCCTCCACATCTCTTTCTCTAACCTTTCGCCTCATATTTCCGAATCTCTCTCTCTCTCTCTAACCTTTTGCCTCTGCCCTTGAATCATCAGCTAATGTTCTTAGTCTAGGACTTTTCACCATTATGGATCGCCTATTGGTATCTGCGGCTCCGAAAATATCCAAAGATTCAGTATCAACCGAGGATTCGAGGTCTCAGAAATAGTTTATACAATTTAGGAGCTTCTTCATGGCCGCCTTCAGTGTTTTGGATGTTCCAAAACAAGGAGTATCAGAATGGGACAAACGACACCATGAAGAAGATTCGGTCATTCCAAGGACTTCAACTCCAATTTGTTTCAATGCAGATTGGATGAATATCCTTAGGGAACAAAAAACCCTCTATCCTTTGAATGAAGATCTTATAGAAGGTATTAATCTAGACTTCCAATTCATCTGAAATAAGTATGAGTGCCTAAAAACATGATGTAATCAGATGGGTTGAGAAAGAGGGATTCAAATTGGAAGAAATAGCTAAACAAATTTGCTCTTTAAGTAGAACCAACCAAATTTCGTCCATGCATTCGCTTTAGTATCCTTATTTCATGCTCAAGATTATCTCACAAGAAGCAACCATAAACTTGATGCAAAGGAGCCGTATTACTCATCAAGGATTTCAGATAAAATTCCAGAAATCATATTACTCAGTCTTTCCCAAATGCTTTTCAACCAAAATCTTCCTCCAACGCCATGGTCTAAAGCCAGTCTATTGGAATGAAGAATGCTTCAAGCCAATCTTCAATTTGGTAGGTCAATTCATCACAGTCTCTTTTCGTCCTGACAGACACGTTGTCATCTATGTCCAATTGGATTTGCTCAAACCAATCCCGTAGGAAGTGACATTTTTTTATTTGTTTGGATCCCAAATGTAGCATGCAACTAAATTGGAGTGGCCTTCCCCATGTGGAATCTGTGGCAAGAGACTTCATGGTGGATTGAAATGCGCACCAAGGACAAGTACTCAAGAACCATCGGCTTCTTGGAAAACAACAGAGAATATACCTTCATACAGTTGGAATCTTATGGGAGAAAAGTTCACCGCCCAGTAGACACTCAAGGGAGGAAAGATCCAGAAAACCCAAAATGGACCACACGGTACATGAATCTTAATGGGAGTGCTAAGAAAATGCAAAGGAGAAAACATGACCGTGAGAGACTATGGCATGCAAACTGTGACCTCTCTCAAAGAATAGTATATGCATTCTAGGATAAAAGACAAGATTCCAGAAGGAGATGAAAAAAAAAGAGGTGTTTTTTCACAACAGAGTTACTTGGCAATATTCAATGGGAACAGTCCACCGAACATGATTTATATGCAAGGACCAGTATCAAAAAGCAATAACAGGATAATATCTGTGAAACACAAAATATTAGAATTCAAGAGTCAAGTAAAAGAGAATTTCGAATAGAAGAAAGGGAAAATATTCATCGCTCAGATATTATGAAGACAAACAAGGAAATATCAGAATCAGTCGAGGCAACATAAGATTATGTCACAGAAGATTGGATGGATTTTGATAATGGAAATACATATGCACCACCAGAAATAGAAGAAAGTTTTGATACAGAAAATGGACATGGTTCAGAAGTAGATAAAAAAATAATAAGTGCCTATCAACAAACAGAGATACTGTTGATTTGAAAAGACCTTTCTCAGTTGCTCCCTTCAAAGGCAAAATTAGACTCCAAAATGGAAGTCATAAAAGGGAAAGAAATAGCAGGGAAGAACAAATATAATCAAGGATGTTGAATCAAATTATGTGGACATCCTATCCAGTCTAACTACTAATAGAGCAACTAACAGGCTTCCTCTTTCCTATACCACCATCAATTGTACTCAAATGGCTCATTTGCAGCAAGATTGTGTAGTTGATGATGATAACATGTCTTTCTTGCAAGATTTATAGCCTTCAAGTGTGACGCTCCTTGCGCTATATATGGCAGCCCACGGTATACAACGAAGGACCTTCCCCATCCAACGGCTATCCGTCGTATGGTCCCTCTGTCTAACTCGCATCTAGGGTGGCCAGACTATCAAGTAGAGGACTCAGA
Organism: Isoetes taiwanensis; assembly: GCA_021234155.1. NCBI lineage: Eukaryota > Viridiplantae > Streptophyta > Lycopodiopsida > Isoetales > Isoetaceae > Isoetes > Isoetes taiwanensis. The sequence goes on from JAJEKV010000023.1 coordinate 7,830,582, forward strand.
GGTGTCATTCTGTTCCGTCCTCTAGGGGTCCCTATATCAGCGGAAGCAAAACATATAAACATAAGCACTAACATTAACATAACAACAATAAACTACTCCATAGGGAAGTGATAATCCATCCATCCATGTCACTGAATACAAGAATACATCGAATACATCAAATAGAGGCTCCTACCCAGGGCTCAGACTCAAGGAGGGGTCGACTGACAGTTGGGGGCCTCCAGATAGAACAGACTGAGTTATGGCAATGACTTGGACTGGCAATAGCCAATGGCTAGGTTGACCACTCCATCCGCCCCTCCTGTGCATACTTTGCAGATAGGCTAAATCAGGCTCTGTCGTAACTGTAACCTGCCGGAGACGTAATCCCATGGTATCACCCAACGAGACTACTCTGTGTTGCATCTCCCTGGTCCAATGAGGTAGGAATGATTGTATCTCCCCCTCCCGAAGTGCAGTGGCTCCATGCAGTGTACCCGATTAAACTCCCCAAAACAAGAGCCAAGCCGACACTTGCAAGAGTCAGGGCGACACCATTGACCCAGGAAGTGTCGGACCCATACCCGGCCCACGCGAAGTGAACTACTATGAGCCTAGCCTGCTATGGGACTCCAGTAGCCACGCTCAACAGGATCCTCCCTCCACTTTGCCACTGACCCCATTGTGTGGTGTTCAGTCACTCCATAGCCTCCATAACCAGGTGGGCTCTATGCACAGACCGCATAATAATGGGAACTAATGGGTCTAAACTAGGAGCATCATCTACTAGTGGCTACTAGGTCTCTACCCCCCTTCCCAATACACAAGAGGTGCAAACATGAGATCAACCAACATCATATCAACATAATCTTGATAATAAATGAGAATAACAACTAATCCTAATCACATACATCTAACTTACAGTTAGGGTTCATTGATTAGGGTTCATGTTCAGAATTATAGGTTCTAGGATGGCTCTACTAGGATACAAGGTGCAACTCAACTCGAAATACCTGCTCCTAACGAGCTGCCTTCGGCTCTCTGGTTCTTCGTCTCTAGTAGGTGACTCGAGTTGATGATCCTCCTCTGTTGCGCTTGCGCTCCTGGACGATCTAGGCTATCGAAGACGATCCACGGATCGGAGCTGTGGGTCCAAACTGGTGGGTCTGAGGTTGATGGAGCCAAAAGTGGCTAGGATTTAGGGTTTAGCCTTTTTAAATGTTAGGGTTCACATGAATGCCACTTGGCTCCCATAGGTGCGTCTATGTGGCGGTTCACCTATAAGGTGAGGCCATGTGGAAATGGCTTCTTACCTTAGGTTGGCTAAGTTATGTAGATAACTTAGTCATCTCCCCCACATTAGGTGTATACAAGTCTACTTATGTAGAGTTGTATAGTAATGTGGCCATAAAATATACGTATTTATACCATATATTTTAGGGGAACGTCACATCAAGGATGATGGATGATATGCTGCAGCTGTAGAACGATTTCTAGCAGAAGCAGTAGAGGAATTTATGCAATCCCTTACATATATTCTGAAAAACAATAAGGGTTTAAAGGATGCTAAAAATGCGAATCCCTAGGTAAGTACTTCAACCCTCTTTGGTTTGAATAATTCGACTCCCAGATCCTATATTTCCAAAAGAGCCCTCATACCAATCACTTTCAGATTTTGGATCCCTTGCGAGGGAAAGATAGATGACATTAAAACAAAGGAATATTTTGATACTCCAAAAGGTTTTGGCCTTCTTAGTCGTTACTTAAAAAGGATAATCAAAGTTTATCTCTTATCAAATGGTAGAAGAGGCAAAAGAAGGTCAATATAAAGCACCCGAACTTTAATGGACCAACCTCAAATACAAGGAAAATCAAGTCTTGTTAATCAATCTAGCTGCTTTAGGCAGATTCATTGCATTGGCAAGATCCTATAGGGCTGATCTTCAGAAACATCATCTCCCAAGCTTTGAAGCCTCAAATCTTGGTGGATGGATTAAGAAAGGGGCTGGTTCCTCCTTCATAGCAGCTGAAGGTACCAAAGGGGGTTTAGCAATGATTTGGAGTGCCCTAGATGTGACATCCTCCTATTATAGCCCTTCCAATAGCACTGCATCAATATCCAAGATAAAAATGTAGGTGTCATAAATGTTTATGCCCCTACTGAACCAAATGAAAGGGCCCCTATTTGGAAGGATATAAGGAAATGGATTCTTAGTCAGAGTACTATCAAAGACTGGATTATGGGATGGAACTTAAACAACACTCCTCACTTGGACTTTAAGCTAGGAAATAAAATCTTTATATCTAGAAATGAGAGTATTAAGTGGGATGCCCTTGTGCAATCAACCAGTTTGGACTACGTCCCTTTAGAAGCGAAATACACTTGGTCAAACAAAGGGCTGGAAATGAAAGGCCCTATTGTATACTAGATACATTTGATGTTAGCAATCCAAATATTCCTATGTTAGATAACTGCATCGTCATAGGGGATGAAGGGAATGTGGTCTCTGATCACTTCCCTCAAATTATGGACACCAAAGATCTTACTCCTGTTTCTAAGCTCCAAACTCCCCTTTCAAGCTAAACTGTTCGATCTTGAACAATGCCACCTTCTGCTCTAACTTTAGACAGTTCTATCTTTCTCAGTCAATGAAATTGTTTAGTAATAAACTTAAAGCTTGCAAGAAGTGGATAAAACAGTGGGGAAAGGAAAGGTAGAAAAAAATAAATGAGGAAAAGGGCAATCTCTTAAGAAACATGAGGGAGGTTATTCTGAAAAATAATATTAAAGCCATTGAGAAAAGAGAAGCAAAGAGCATGGCACTAAGGGCCAAAATCACCCAGTATAACAGGATGGAACATGATAGCTCAAGCTACTTCTTTAAAGTAGCCCAAAACAGGTTGGTGAAGAATTCCATCACTGTTGTGCAAGATGCTAATGGTAGCAATATAGAGGATGAGCAAGGCATTAAAGATAAATTCTTGAAACAAAGAGTACTCAAAAATAGAAATAGACAAAAAGAATTTATTCTTCCAGAAGATCCCTGCTACCACTCCCATGGATGATGGCTTTGCATAACCTCTAGATGAGAAGGAGGTTCTTTTTGTTCTTAAAAATATGGAGAAAGGGAAAAGTCCAGGGTTTGATGATTTTTCCCTTGAGTTCTTGCTTACTTTTTGGCACATGATCAAGCATGATTTCATGAATTTGACTATAGGAGCTTGACTGCTAGATCGAGGGAGGAGCTACTAGTGGAAGCTGATTGTCAGGCCTTGCCATAATTCTGCCAATTCTTAGCATCGAATGACCCAGTTGGGTGGTGAACTATCATACATTGGTTATTGCATCTTGACCTAGCTCTAGTTTTGGTGAACTAGAGCTTGGCTAATCTGAGTTATCCAAGTAACTCATATTATATATTTGTTTCAAATAGAGATCTTTTGTCATTGCTAACAGTTTGATTGTGGAATATGTAGCATTCTGGATGGATTACAGATTGGGAGACCATGAATTGATTGAGAAGCCTTAAATAAGGTTTCAGGGATATAAAAGGTATGGTTCATTGGTGGGATCCGTAACAATTGGTATCAGAGCTGGCTATTCCTAAAGTTTGCAAAGACTTCCGGTTGCTGCTGGAGATTGCAAACAGGTTATTCTTGATGTTTGTAAGTCATCTAGTTGGTGCTAGTGATTGCAAACTGGAATAGGATTCCTTCTCCTTTGAGAATATAAATGATCTTCTTTCTATGAATTTAAAATCTTTCCTTGAATTATTCTTTCACAAGTTGATTCTACCCAGATCACTCAATTTTTGGATATATTGGTACGGCAAAATTGTTTGTTGCGAGAAACATATAGGTGCAGGTGATTGGTGACGTGGAATAAGCAGAGGGAATTGAGCCTAATCTTCCTTATCAATCCATTTCATTTGCCAAAATGGATCTCCTTCCAATCAAACCTAACCAGAACTGACAATCCATCTCCTTGGCCAGGATGGATCTCCGTTGAAACTTTTCCTACATCTACTGAGGGTGTATCTATGGCGGACAGATCAATCTTTATCTGAACTATTTATCCTTGACAAATTTTGAACTATTCCAAACTAAGCGAATTCTAAACAATGTAAAAGTGCGGCCCATTGTTTTAGTAAGATGTCTTGATAATGAATATCTGTCTATAAGAAATTGTAAATCTATTTTATGATCGTGTTGCTTCCTTCTAATGAATGATCATGCCATTAATAGTTGCACAATGGTTGGTGCCATAAGTGTTGATGTTAAAGGATGACATTGAAATTCTAGATTGGTGTCTAGAGTTTTGAGCAATAGTTAGTGCTACTGGTTGGAGTCGGTGCTTCAACGGAACCCTTGATCTTTTCTTAATCTTGCCTTTAGAGAGCTGGCTTGCTGATAATGGGGGCGATGAGCTCACCTTCTCTATCAGATCATCAGACAGTTAATATATGCTGATGATGTGGACCTCCTAGCTTACACACCAGCAGACATGCAACGACATCTCGATGCCCTGGACACATTCTGCCAAGCGACTGATATGCGCGTCAACCTGGCCAAGACTAAGGTGGTTTTCATATCATCTTCACGTCAGCCGAGGGTCCCCTCCTTCAGTTACCGAGGCCAAAATGTGGAAGTTGCATCCACATACAAATATTTGGGAGTGGAGTTTCCTTCTACTATGCACTGGGACACATCCATACGGCTCACGAAAGTGGCGGTAGCTGGAAGGCACTATATGCAATGCAAAACAATAGTCATAGAAGCGGAGTTGTATGATTGGGCCCATCACCACGCTTTGTTCAAGGTCTTAGTGGAGCATGTCCTTTTATACGGGGTGGAAGTATGGGGCCCATGAGTATCACTTGCTACTTGGAATGACTTGGAGCAGGGTCCAAAAAGCCTTCTTAGTAGTACGAGCACTAGGGGTGAAGTCCACAGTCCCATATCAAATTCTCTTTGCGAGGAGGCGGATTCTTGCCTCTTGAGGAGGGCTGCCCTTGATCACCACATTGTCTATTTTGGAAGGTGGTCAATATGGGCGATGCTCGTCTCCGGCAATGGAGCCATGGCGCCTCAAGGCTTCTTTGGAGGGAAAAGAGAGCTCAATGTTTGGCGAGATGGAATGTGCGAGAACACGAGGTGCATACATGTGCGAGCGAGGCGATCGCCATAGCTTGAGGCAATATCTTGACGATTGTTTCCTCAAAGAAGCTTTGGGATGCCAATGCCCTTGAACAGTCAAGACGGACACACTACCGGCGCCACATAAATCCCACATTGGAACGTGGCCCGCAATGCTACCTGCGTACCCACTTGCCCATGAAAAGACGCTTGACTCATTGCCTCCATTCGCCGCGAGGGCACATCATCTTGAATTGAGACAGGCGGATGGATTGGTGAGCCACGCCAGGGCGAGCTCTGTCAATCTTTGCCAAATGGGAGTCATTGATGATGAATCTCATACCCTTCAAAGTTGCCCAGCATATGATAAAATTCGGACACGATATGCTGAGTTGGTCAGGCCTGGCCAGCCGTTACATGTGACATTGAGCACAGCATCCGTACGGGTGCTGGGATCATATCTTCAGGAGGTTATGGACATGCGAGATCAGCTATGTCCTCGGGCACACACTTGACATGTATATAAACATTGATGTATACTTGTATAGTTTGACAGCATTCTTATTACTGCCACGGTTTTTCCCTCGAAAACCCTTCGGGGCGGGGGTTTTTTAACCCGGACAGTAATAAGTTTGCTGCGCTCCTTATGGGTCCATAGGCCGATTGGCCTCAGTCGACGATAAAAAATCATTCTCATTCTCATTCTCATTCTTTATCTTAAAACTTAAATTTTATCTAGTAGATCTTAAGCTTTGCTAATATATCTCAAAAGAATAATCAAATCTTTCCTGAATCTTTATCTTAATCTTTAGCCACAACAGTTGTGATTGTCATAAATAGTTGGTGCTATTTATGATATCATAATCCTAGCCTTTGGTCCTTAAAATGGATTGAGTTGGTGCTCATGTAGAAATTGAGTTGGTGCTCATGTACAAATTGAATTGGTGCTTAATTTGAGGTCTACAACTGAGGTCAGTTGCTTCCAAAAAGGGAAGAATTGTTATGAATATGGTAGCTCGGGGGAGTGGTCTTGGATGTTAGTCTTGGTGGACTAGCGTGGGTGTCTAAGTTTGGCAAATTATTGGCAAGGAAAGGCAATGAAGGTAACCTATGGTCTATATTTATGAAGCTAAAAAGGCATAGCTAAATAAAAAAGGACTAAAGTCGTAGCAGAGACCTATAAATAGACCCTGAACTTCAGTTACACATATCTTGGCAACCAGAGCTCCGATGGAGGCGATTCTTACTTCTTTGGAACCGGCCCGGAGTCTAGTTATTGGGGCGACACTTTCCGTGATTCATCCGAATAAGAGAGATATTGCCAGAAGAGTGATAGGGGGTCAAAGAAGACTGCTCTACTCTTTCGCTCTTGAATCTGATTCTAAGAAAGCCATTACTTTTTCCTAGAGCCTCTGCTGTTCTTATTCAATAGCCTGTTACTATCCTAGAGCCTAATTCTTGGTGTCTTATATTGAGGACTGCTAGATCGAGGGAGGAGCTACCAGTGGAAGCTGATTGTCAGGCCTTGCCATAATTCTGCCAATTCTTAGCGAATGACCCGGTTGCTCAAACATGCCACCTAGGCTCCAACACCCCCCTCTCTCTCTCTCTCTCTCTCTCTCTCTCTCTCTCTCTCTCTCTCTCTCTCTGTGGCGCTAACCCTAGGCGCTAACCCTAGGCGCTATTTTTTTGTCGTCGATGGCAAAGCAACCGAAAGCCAAGGCCAAATCGGGCTCTGATGCAGATACTCCAAAAACGAAAAAAGGGAAAGACCCCGAAATGGATTTGGCTGCAGCATCTGATGAAGCTCATGCAACAATAGGTGATCATTCCGGTAGCCCATTCATCGGAGCAGTACCAACGACTCTGATACCCTCTACCCAGCCTGAGATTACAGTCCATATGGTTAGTCAGATTGTGAAAGATATGCTCTGTGAGTTTCAGAAGAAGCTAATGCAGGAATTCCTCTCAGAATTTAGAAAAGCCTTTACAGAAGATATGGAGAAATTGAGAACTGATCTGAGATTAGAAATTGAGCAAGCAAAGATAGAACTCAGGGCAGAAATTGAAATGATTAGATCAGAACAAACAGAGAAGGGTGAATTGGAAGAGGAATCTGAATGTGAAGATGACGATAAGCTCTCTGAATTGCAACAACAAATGGCCAAATTTATTGAAGATCAAGACAGAAAAAGTAGAGCTTTGAATCTGAGACTAGTAGGCATACAGGAAGAAGCCAATGAAGATGTTAAACTGAAAGTGTCCAGCCTATTCAAAGAGAAAATGGTAATAGAAGATCCAGGGGTTCAGGATGCTTTTAGAGTGGGAAAACCTTCCGACAGACCGAGACACATTGTGGTAAGGTTTTGCAGCAGAGAACACAGGTTTAATGTGTTAAAGAAGAGAGTGTTACTGAAGGGAGGAAATGTTTGGATAAACGAGGACTTCACTAGAGATCAATATCAGCAGCATAAACAGGATGTTCAAAGAATGAAAGAAGCGAGAAAGTCTGGACACAAAACTCAGTGGATAAAGGGAAAACTTGTTATTCAAGCAGACGAACAATAGGAATCAGAGACCATCAGGGTTACCGTGTGGAATATCAACCAATTGGATGAAGATAAAATTATATCCTTGGGAGACATTCTCAAAAACACAGATTTGATCGTCTTTACGGAAACATGGGAACACGAGGAAAAGGGATTACCAGATATTCCCGGTTTTATGATGATCTATTCAGTTTGGAACAAGAAGGGATGGAGGAGAAGAAGTCATGGAGGCTTAGCCTGTTATCTGCGAACCGGTTTCGAGAAAACAATATGCATCTTGGAAAAACACTGCACGAATCAATTCTTGTGGATAGAGCTGTCAGGTAGAACCAATAAAATCTATTTAGCTGCTTGTTATTTTCCACCTAGAGAATCTCCAATATACAATCAGGGAAATATGGATAAGGATGACCCGTTCTTCCATCTAGAACAGAGTGCCGTGGATTTAGCAACTCAAGGAGATATTATCATAGCAGGGGATTTTAATGGGCGTACAGCCAACAAGCAAGCTTTCATTCCGAGTGTGGAAGGAGAACCGATCTGGATGGAACCTGTAGACGAGGAGGAGCTTCTGCAAACGGGTTGGTCTAGATCATCATGTGAGTCATATCGGTATGTATGTCCTCAAGGTAGCCATGTTCTTAACCTTTGTGGAGGGCTGGATTTACGAATATGCAATGGGACACACAAATTTCCTGGAACTGGAAACTGCACTAGTTTTGGGATAAGCGGCAAGGGTCAAAGCGTGGTAGATTATATCCTCGCCAGTGAAGATTCAGCTGAAAACATAGAGGATCTGCGAGTGGGAGATATGAGAGTAGAATCTGATCATGTTCCTTTGATGCTCCAAATCCGGGTGGCCAACTTTTCTAAAACCATTACGGAGAATAACTTTAAGCCTGGACGCATATATATGGATAAGCGGAAAGCAGATAAATATCATACACTTTGTGAAGCAAGGATTCAACAAACCCATTGGCCCCATCAAGCTTGTCAAGTAAGTGATCGCTAACTTCTCTTTTATTAGAATCACTAAAGCGGTGTTTTGTGGCAAATAGGAGAGTTAAGGGGCTGCCACAGTAATGCTTGGTTTGACAAAGGAGTGTAAAGAAATGAGGAAGAGACTTAAACAGGCACATATTGAAGAGAAAAATCAAATAAAAAAGGCATATGTTAGATTGATAAGAAATAAGAAAAGGGCCTACATGAGCAAAAGGCAGGACGAGTTGATTAAGGAATTGGTCGTGGAGCCCAAAAAATTCTGGAGCCATTTGAAAGGGAAACAATTACAGACAAAGCTAGATGCAAAGTCTTTAGTGGAACAAGTGCAGACCTTATATCATGTTCCAGGGTGCAGTGAAAAGATGAAAGTTGGTACAGACAAATTTGAATTCCTGGAAATAGATGTCAAAGAGGGAATAGACAGACTAGCAAATGGAAAGGCAGTAGATTCTCATGGGCTATTAGCAGAGATGGTAAAATGGGCTGGAGATTCTGTAGTAAAAGTAATCACCAAGATGTTCAATGCAGCAATTGTTGATGGTTTTCCGCAATCATGGCAGTTAAACCGAATAGTTCCCATATATAAAGCTGGAAAGGCCACAGATCCAAATAATTATAGGATGATCATGGTGAGCAGCTTGTTTGCGAAACTATATGCCACAGTTCTTGAGAAGAAAATTAGTACATGGGCAGAAAATAATCAGGCCAGAGCAAACGGGCAGGCTGGGTTTCGGCCAAAGAAATCAACCATAGACCATTTACTCACCTTCCGTGCACTTATAGACTCTGTTAAAGGCACAAAGAAACCTCTGTTTGCTGCGTTTGTTGATTTTAGAAAAGCATTTGATATGGTTCCCAGATCAAACCTATGGATAAGACTGGAAAAACTTGGAGTACCTCAACGATTGCAAAATGCAGTGGCTTGCTTATATGAGAAGGTTCTTGCCCAGTTGTCAGTACCTCTCTTCGAAGAATGCAAGGACATAATTGACAGTAATATTGGAGTCAAACAGGGCTGCCCGTTGTCTCCAACTCTGTTTGGTATTTTTATAGATGAACTTGAGGACTGGATTTTTTTAGGAGGCGGAGATGGATCTCAAATTGCAGGATTCACAGTTCGTTTGTTGCTATATCACGATGACATTGTACTCATCTCCGAAGCAAAGAAGGTATCACGAGACATCTTAATATTCTAGCGGATTTTTGTTCCTCTAAGGGGATGACGGTTAATCTTGATAAGACAAAAATGGTTATTTTTGGCACCACAAAAACAGATAAGTACTGCTTTATGTATAAGAATGAGATGGCGGCTATAACAAACACATATAAATACCTGGGGCTGATAGTTGACCAGACCTATAGGTGGAACAAGGCAGTAGCACAGAGAACTGACGGGGGGCTACGTGCGCTGTTTGTACTCCAAAAAAAATGCAAGAAAGCTCGAATTGTAGATTTCAGTTTAAAGAAAATGCTCTATAAAGTTCTAGTCCAAGCAGTCATTCTGTATGGAGTAGAGGTATGGGGGCCAGGGTTATCCTTGGACATGTGGAAACAGGTGGAGAAGATCCAAAAAAAATTCCTACTGTCAGAATTAGGAGTTAAGGTACAAACACCATATGAGATGATATTGGCTGAAACAGGGATGCTCCCATTGGAGGGAGAAGCATTGTACCGAGGCGTTAATATATCTTAATAAAGTCAGGGGCATGGATGATGACGAGACTCCCTCGTATGGCATTGGAGGAAAGTAAGTTAAAGGGGTGGCATGCTGATATTCAAAAATGGCTTGGAAAGTGGGGGATGAATTTGGAGGAAGTGCCCCGAAATAAAAGCGAGATAAGAGACTGGGTCAAGGATCATATTAAGCTAAAAATGTGGGACGGTGCTGGTACGAAAATGCTATACTATAAAGAATCATTGAACCACCTTGCTTTGCAGTAGCGGTACACACGAAAAAACAATCAACCAAGATGAGACACATGGTGCTGCAGATTTAGTCTAAGCTCACATCATTTAGGGGTGGAGATTGGGAGATGGGGAATATCCCAAGACATAGGAGGACATGTAGAGTATGCGGCCAAGATGAAATCGAGGGCCGAAGAACATGTCATTATTAAATGTCCGGCATATCTCACATAATTCTGAAATCGACCACGATGTGCATGTCTATAATTTGATCCAGTTCTTTCAACTCCCGAAAAAAAATGTTTGTAACTACCTAGTAGATATGTACCAAATAAGAGAGATGCATATTGATAACTTTAAATCTTTATTAGAAGATTATGAGAAGGATGAGATTGCGAGTAATTAATGAGACTCATTTGAGAGCTCATATGTAATATTAGATTGTATGTAATCTGGGGTGAACGTTGTATAGACCTGATGGTCTTTTAAACGTAAATACAACATTTCATTTCATTTCATTTCTCTCTCTCTCTCTCTCTCTCTCTCTCTCTCTCTCTCTCTCTCTCTCTCTCTCTCTCTCTCTCTCTCTCTCTCTCTCTCTCTCTCTCTCTCATGCCACCTAGGCTCCAACTCTCCCCCTCTCTCTCTCTCTCTCTCTCTCTCTCTCTCTCTCTCTCTCTCTCTCTCTCTCTCTCTCTCTCTCTCTCTCTATCTCTCTCTCTCTCTCTCTCTCTCTCTCTCTCTCTCTCTCTCTCTCTCTCTCTCTCTCTCTCTCTCTCTCTCTCTCTCTCTCTCTCTCTATCTCTCTCTCTCTCTCTCTCTCTCTCTCTCTCTCTCTCTCTCTCTCTCTCTCGGGCAGGAAGATCCACACTAGACCATTTGCTGACCTTAAAGGCCATATTTGATAAGGTAAAAGGATCGAAAGAACCAGTATATATGGCTTTTGTAGACTTTAAGAAAGCCTTTGACAAGGTTCCTCGTGACCAAGTATGGAGAAGATTAGAGATGCTGAATGTTCCCCTCGATCTAAGAAATGCAGTCGGGGTATTATATGAAAAAGTTCTGGTGTACTTATCTCAGCCGTTCTCACTAAAAGGTGTAGAAGGAATTGATAGTAATATCGGGGTGAAACAGGGGTGTCCATTGTCCCCGACGTTGTTTGGTAACTTTGTTGACAGTTTAGAGCAGTGGCTACATGAGCATTGCCCAGAAGGTATGGAATTACATGGATATGTGATCCAATTGTTGATGTATGCAGATGATGTTATTATTTTTGCGAGATCCAAGGAGCATATGCAGAAACATTTGGATAGCCTGGCAGCATTCTGTGAGCAAACAGGGATGCAAGTAAATTTGGAAAAGACAAATATAATGACGGTAGGTACTCTAAGACAATCCAATTTCAGTTTTAGGGGCAGCCTGGTAAATGTCTGTGAATCATATAAGTACTTGGGTCTTATCTTTAGCAGAAACCACAGTTGGAATGCTTGTATCTCGCAAAGAATAGAAGGGGGACAGAAAGCGTTGTATGCGCTACAAAGTATGTGTAGGAGATCACACCTTTGGTTCATTGGTACAGAGTGTGGTGCTGTATGGCTGTGAAATATGGGGACCAAGTCTCCCTCAGTGTTTGTGGGATGATCTTGAGCAAGTTCTTAAGAAGTTTCTGCGATTGGAGCTAGGGGTTAAAGCCCAAACGCCATATCCCATGATGTTGACAGAATGTGGATTATTGCCTCTAGAAGGGGAAGCCATTATTAGATGTATCTCCTACCTCAAGAAGGTACTTCTAATTGAGAATACCCGGATTGCATATAAAGCTTTATTATCAAGCCGAGATAAAGGGCTACTTTGTGATGTGAAGAAATGGTTAAGTAAATGGGGGATATCTTGGGAGGAAGTGGATCGGGTGGATTCAGATTTAAGGAAGTGGGTATCGGATAGAATCCATAAGAAGTTATGGGCCCAACCAATGACTAAAATGATATTATACAGGTTACACATCAATCCCAATCTGACTACCAGCCATACATCTAAAGGAAAACATATCCATCCAGAAAAAACATGCCATTTGTAGGATACGTCTGAGTTCACATCATCTGGGGATTGAGGTAGGGAGATGGGGGCATGTCATCCCTAGGGATCAAAGATACTGTAAAGGTAGAAGACGAAGATCATGCATTACTTAGATGTCAGTCATATGTGAATATTAGAGAGGAATATGACATATTCCCATGAGAATCTCCAGTCACTATTCACCTTGGATGGGGATACTTTAGGGAAGTATGTGATTGAACTTCTCAGATATCGGGACTCCTGCTTGGATGACCAACAAACAGGGGATGTAGAAGAAGTAGACACTTGGAGTGAGAGTGATGAGCTAGATGAGGACTCAGAGACTCATCTATTGTTTTATGATATCATTTGATGATTGTTTGTCTAATAGGCCTTTGAGGCCTCCCATGGACATAATACACTCTCTCTCTCTCTCTCTCTCTCTCTCTCTCTCTCTCTCTCTCTCTCTCTCTCTCTCTCTCTCTCTCTCTCTCTCTCTCTCTCTCTCTCTCTCTCTCTCTCTCTCTCTCTCTCTCTCTCTCTCTCTCTCTCTCTCTCTCTCTCTCTCTCTCTCTCTCTCTCTCTCTCTCTCTCTCTCTCTCTCTCTCTCTCTCTCTCTCTCTCTCTCTCTCTCTCTCTCTCTCTCTCTCTGTGTGTGTGTGTGTGTGTGATTAGATCTAATAGAAGTGTTGGCATCCTACCCACGTCGAACAAGGACATGACTTTGTGCGGCTGCCGCACCAGAGGGAAGAGGCCAGACCCTAGGAGACGGATCCCAAAAATGTTGTCAAGGCAGCCTTTCCTGACATTGCTCCTCTAAGAGACCGTATGCTAATGCCCCCTCTCTCGGATAGTGGTTTCCGTATCTAACTGTCTGTCACTTCTTTAGTGGAATTCACACTTGGGCTCCTTCTGCTAAATCTGCTACCTCTTATAGAATTTCCTTCTCTGCCACTTGCATGCTTGCCTCTGTCTTTGCCATATTCTTTTGGAGTAGAGCAAGTGGACCGCAAAGTGGCCTCTTCCTCCACAATTAAAGCATTCACTCTCTTTCATTCTAGGACAATCTACCTTTAAATGACCAAACATTTCACAAAGAAAAGCAAGACCCAATCTTACCGTTGTGAATAGCTTCTCCCTTTCCTCGGGTGCTTCCTTCACATGCTTTATGATATCTGGCAGTGTAAAGAATCTCTTCGTGTTTCTCATGTCCCTCACCATCAAGTAAAACTTTCTCATCAAATTTAGACTGTATAAATTCCTCTGCCTCATCTCTGGTCTTAGCCACACGCTTGATAAGCACTGAGAGCTCCTTATATTTTGTGAAATGCCTAGATATATCTAGAACTTGGCTTTGTTCTGATATAGCGGCACCTAATGCTTTTAGATCTGAAACTATAGTGTCAAATTGCTCAAAATATTTGCTCAAGGCATCTTTTCATCTTATCTTAATTTCGTTAACCCCTATTCTAACATATCATTTGTCTTGTTGTTCTTTCAAATTTCTTGAGCAGATATTCCCAGATCTGCTTAGTTGTTTTATTTCTAAGCCTAAGCAAAATTGAAGGTCCAACTTTACTCCAAATTGTACTTTTTGCCTCCTTGATTCTAGTTGTGTCTAATTTTTCTCCACTTCTACTTGTTCCTGCTATCATATTTGTACGTGCAAGATTAGATAAATACCTAAAATAGTGGTCATTTTGTTCTTATCTTTCCATATATAACTGAAAAATGGAAAGAATTCTTCTAAAGTTTCATGTCCCATAAGTGCGTGATATCATGAATCTACCATAAACCTTGGATATCTCTGGTTGCGAGGTGCACTAGTCAAAGGTAGAACTCTGCAGTCCCATAATAGAATTACCATTCATAAAAAAGCATTCTGAAAAGTAGTATTAGCCCTTCCACACCTCCTGGAGATTCTGCTATACTTCCTGTGGAAGTACTACCTGATATTCCATCATTATTTCCATCTTCTACTAAATTCACAACACTATCCTATCCTATCCTATTCTATTCTTTTCTATTCCATTCCATTCCTAGCATACTTTAAATCAAGCATGATTGGCAAAGCGATGGTTTATTATACTTGATAATGAGGAGTGGTATATGAGATAATCAACATAATTCTCATTTTGTAGCAAACCCTCCTCCCCTTTTTGGAAAAAAATTCTATAGAGCACATGTTCAAAGGGGGAAGAATTTGATATAGTCAACGTATGGTCAGAGGAAGTTATATCTTGTGATTATTTAGATTGAGATTGACATAGTTGTTAATTCCGATTAATGATTTTTAATTGATGAGTCATTTTTCAATTCCTCAGTAAATCTTTGCAATGGATTTCAAGTAAGCAGTTAACATATAAAATTCGTAGCTAAGACATAATATGCATCTTAGATACCCAATATATCCAAAACTTAGAATGTATTCCCCATAGTTACCTAGAGCATAAATGTTTTCTTCATATGGGATAATTTGAACAGATGTTGCTAGCACATGAATGGACATTATCCAGAATATTTTATATACCATAATTATAAGAGCAAAAACATATTTAGATCCCAATAATTTTACATCAATGTTCTTGTTTCGATATAAAACCTTGGTTCAAGACCAAGCTTTTCAAATTTACTCCATATAAATATTCCATAGAACCTTAATTGCTCAATAGAATCACAAAAACCTTATCTCATATTTGAGGATCAAGTGTAAATCATTTAGTTTGTTACGTGTATATATGTCCTTTTCCATGTGTTTTAGCTGAGATCAAATCTCAGCCATTGGTTGCAGTGGTGTTACCACCAGTAACATATTGAGGGCATATAAACACCTAGTTTGTTATGTCAAATGGCCATAAACAATTAGCTTGTTATGGAAAACCACCATAGAACTCTTGGGCCCAGTGTATTAAGGCGATAGGACTCGGGTGTTATGCCAAATATAACTATCTCGGACCCTCGATTGTTATAATAGGTCATGACACCCTCGTTCCAAGGTGTTATCCCTCTCATATTATAATGACAATTATGTATATCTTTTATTTGATCAAATATTTTTCACTTTAAAAAGGTGAAGGGAAGTGCATGTGGATGGTGATGCCTTGATAATACACAACCACATTCAATGCAAAGTTCCTACCCTCACAGTATATGGTGATATTGGTTAAAGGCATTCAACCATTGTAAAAGTATGACTCACGATCGTTTCTCCTCTAAGTTCTTGCTTTTCTAACTCTCGACTTGTAATTTTGATATGATATGTAGACGATTGGCCTGAAAAACATGTTGCTATGGTCTTATTATTACCAATTGAATTCCTCAATATAATAGGTTTTCTAGCACATACAAATACATCTGCATCTTCTTGTTTGCAATGCTATGAGAAACCTATATACTACATTTTAGTACCAGTTGATTGTATATGCGTCACTAACGTCATTGAATTGGTAAACCACGTCTAACCTGCTACAATAAATAGAGTCTAGGCAAACGACCCAAAAGGTAATGGCTATTGCAATGAGCTCAAATGTAAAATCCACTCTATCTTGCCCTATTCGCACTTGTCGCGTCCAATACCCCATGCGACCGCAGGATTCGCCCATCCTATGGCTCCAGTATGGCCAGCGCGAATAGATTTAGAAATCATTGGTCACGCTGTATTTGTAAGTAGATACCCTATGATTTGCAATAGTTGTCAATCCCATCGATACAGTGACTCGAACCCCCATAAAAGAAGAACAAAAGAGTTTTGAGGAGTCCTCTAACTAACACCCCTAATACTTTTATGTGCTTGAAAAGGGAGACATTTTCCTACCCTTTTTTTCGTGATCCTGCTCCTCTTATACATCAGTGGGATAGGACTATCATCTATCCCATTCGATTCACTTCCTGCCTGGACCCCCCAATCATTTCTATGCTTATGCTTATTCTACGTTTAACGGGTTTTCTTCTTCAATTTAGAACTAGGAAGCTCCATTTACTAATATTTTGTTAACATTCTATGACACGCAGCACAACTGATTTTCATGTTACACGTTACAATAGCTTCTTGGCATGTCGAGAGAGCTCCTACACTTATTTTTAGACCAAGAATATTGACTTAGTTCTTATACATAATGCTTACACATGAGAAGAAAAGAGGGTATGTTGGTAATTATGTACCTCAAGAATACACATCTTACAATTCGCTCACTCAAATGCTCCAATTCAATTCATTAAATATAGATGCCCAGAACCCCATTCCGCACCCAGTTCCTAAATACACGTTCCCAAGCATATATCATTCTTGGAAACTCCCGTTCCTATTCCAAAGTGTGCTACTCAGAATTTCATTCCCAAAGGCGTTCCAGCATTTTTATTGCATGTTCTCAATATCAAGTTAACGAAAAAATCAAATTCCATTAATTCGCTAGCCAATGAAATAAAGATCTAATGATTAATTAACTCTAAAATGGAAAGTTCTCACTTTTATGCAAATTACTTAAGATAATAACCAGTTTCAAGTTTTTTTTATAAAGGAACTTAAGATAATTGCTATAAGTTACTATGTATGTGTCGTTAACTTCTAATAAAACCCATATTTTGTTAAACTTAGTCTAATTATAAAACATTTAGGAAGATGTTTTAAGTACTTTATGACGTCTAGGAACTTCACTACTATAGCTAGAGAAGTCAAACTCTTGTTTCGCGTCGTTCCCATACCCATGAATTCCCGTTCCCATTCCGAAATCAAGGCACGCATGATAAAAATGGCCCCATTCCAAATATCATGGCTCAACTGGCTAGAACCACACTGGACATGTCTCACCTCTTAAACAAAAAAGATCAAAAGACGATTGCTATTACAATGCGCATATGAAACTTAATTCTTCTACATTGGTTATTATATGCTTTAAGAGCACATCTTACAAATAAAAAAGCATGCTACTCTCATTGTAGAAAATGACCTACCATTACAGAGTACTGCATCGTCGTTGCTAGAGTTCCATAGCCACTTGGCTTTGCTGCAATTTTTTTTTTCTTGCTGCTTTTGGTTCCAAATTGCTATCTGCAACAACTGTGGTTCAATACGCAGGAACCGCCACCGCCAGATGAAGCTCGAGCAACACCGCCAGATGAAGCTCGAGCAACGGCGACAGAATCTCCAAGTACTATATTGTAAGTTCAAGGCTCTTGTTCTAACAGCCGGCATGGCTGGTGACCTGCTTGTGGCTAATGCTGGTCGTAGGATCCCACCAGTCCACGCCGAGAATTTTATATCCTTGAACTCGTACATCTTACAAATAACTCATTCAAATGTTCCATTAAAATCATGTCTCAACTCATTCAAATGTTCCATTAAAGTCATGTCTCAACTCATTCAAATGCTCGGTCGTGTCTCACCTGTAGAACCACACTGGAACATGTCTCGCCTCTCAAACGAATAAGGTCAAAGGACGATGGCTATTACAATGGGCATAATGAAATTTATTCTTGTACGTTAGTTATTATATGCTTTAGGGCACATCTTAAAATAACAAGCAAGCAACTCCCACTTTAAAAAACTCTTACACTTTCCCCAGGAGTTCAAGCTCCTCATCAACCATTGGACGCCCTGCACGAATATCAGCAAAAAACAACCGGGGGGGGGGGGTCAAGGGGGTTTAATTTAATGGTTCAATTTCTTAATATGTTTGATGCTCCTTTCAATGGTTTGTTGTGCTATATTACATAATCTGTATGGAATAAATATAAATGTTGGACGAAATATGTGTGAATGTTGTACGAAATGTGTACGAAAATTTAAAAAAAAAAAAAAAAAAGGGATGGCTTAGGGGTGTGCATGGGTCCAAAACTTTTTTTGCTCTATACTTGGAAAATGTTGCAATGGAACTACATGGAAAATGGGTCATGGGGTATGAAATAATATTAATACAGTAAAGAACATGGGATACCGTATGTTGTAGAATACAAGGAAGTGTAAATATCCCTAGTCGAGCACACCTTCTTCTTTGATAGGTTGCCTTGCAGCCTCAAATACCTTAGAAATATACCATGGTCTCCCAGACCATTGAAATATGTTTAGAGTCGAAGACAACCTAGCAAGTAATAAAACGAACAAATAAAGGAAAACAATAACAATCATGAATCTTATGCTTACATTACAAATTGACAAACAAATGTGTAAATAATAATAAAATGTACGCCAATATATGCATAATGATATTATTATATATTCAGAATACAAATTGGAATTACATTTCAAAATATCCTATAAGTTTGTTTGTCCATTGGCAGCAAGTTAGCTTATTAAAACGTACAACTTTGATCTCCTGTGGAATAACCCTTGCCCAACATGCAAATCACAACTATGCAATCATACAACTTGGCCAAACTTACTTCAAGGCTTTCTTCAGGTGGATGCACATGACAAAGAGCTTGCAAATTATGCTTTGAGAGGTATATCCTTCTGTTTTTCTTTGAAGGACTAAAATACAAGCAAAAGCAACGAGATTCTCATGAACATAGTACTGGACCTTGCTACCTATATGAACACAGTATCACAGCTTGCTACTCGAGCATAATAAGCTATATCTGTATGAACTAAGGATTTGTGAATTCTAGCTCTCGTACAAACAAGGTTAATCTGCAAATTTGCCGTGAAGATGAATGTTGTATGTTTTTTATGTGAAAATACCTATATGGATGCAAAAGAAAGTAAGCAATGTGCCTTGCATGGTGTTAAGTACTAAAGGGACTCTACATGCATTGCATGGTATGCATGCACTGTGTGCATGCAATGCAAATGCATGCATGCCAAAACCATAGGTTGGGAGTGCACAGTAACAAGAAATACAACACGCGATCTATAAATATTGTTGGCATACCCTCACGCAAATACAACAATAGAATCATATGCAAACCATAGCGAAATGGCCATATAATTATACGTTTTGCGCGACGTACCCTTTTTTGTGATATTTGGAAGATTATAAGCTAAAAGCATTGGTTTTGCTAGCCTATTTTCTCAAGAATAGAATCATGGGACATATATGTCATGTTTCGTGCCTATGGTGCCTGCGAAGGCGCTAAAAGATAGACACCCAGATGGAAATGTGAAAGAAATAAGAACGGTAACAGCGGCCCTTACGCAAGAAAATCTCATGCATTTGGTTTGACAATGGAGCCCCCAAAGCACCAAACATCGGACTTTGTCGGCAGATTCGGAGCTCAAAATGGGCAAGATTATATATTATTTACTTTCGACGGCAGCCATGGCTATGGCGAGCAGGAAAGGCATTTTTCTTTTCCGATCCAAGATACTTTTTCCCATACGAAAAATTTGGGTGGTCTACAAAATAATTACTGTTATTTTTTTTGGAAGGGAAGTAGTGCATAAAACATCGCCCATTGTGAAAATCAACAACATGCGCCACATTGTCGGGTAAGGGAAAGCACCTTATCGGACTCTCGTGTAAAGTGAGTCGTTGTTTTTTGGTTATCACTATTGGAGTACTAATAATTAGTTATCAATACTATTGATAACTAATTATCAGTACTATTCCACCCATATAAGCCCGATAATGTGGTTATCGGTATTTGTCTCAACTGATAACAAAAAATGCGTGGCCTCGATTGTATGTCCTCGGCCAAATATTTGGCACGTAAGATTGAGGCCTGGCCTTCGGGCCTCGGCCTTACGTGCCAAATATCTGACCGAGGACGTACAACCTCAATCCCGCATTTTGGTTATCAGCCTCGGCTAGACCGATGACCTTACCTTGCTTTGTGTGCATTTTGCTTTCTTTGGCCATGTCATAACCTTACCTTGCTTTGTGTGCATTTTGCTTTCTTTGGCCATGTCAAAGCAACCTAAAACTGACCATGAATTCATAGCACTAACATCTACCCATCATCCGCCTTCCCAATTTCTATAGCAGCATTAAAATAACAGTCGAGCAAAAAGATGAATCTTTTTCTTCAGTGTTTATTATCTCGAGTTCCTTGAGGATCAGAAGAGAATAGTACAACTTAAATCAGGTTGGACACTCATTGGATCAATGGTTGAGATTTGAATTCAGCGCTTTAAACATATTAAATCTTATTAGACCAAAGAAATTTTCTAAGTTCTCAACAAATTCAAAACTCCAAATTCATACCCTGTGAGCGTCAGAAGCAGTCATGCAAAGATGAGAGCTGTTAGAAGACTCAATTTGCTCCCTACATACATTCCCTCCCACATTCAGCTTGCAAGGAATTGTAACTCAGATAATCTAATAAGCACTTGAGATATTTCCTATGCTGCTTTTTAGTATTGCTCATGGTAATGTTGTGCTGCTCATTCTTATCATATGTTGCTTCTACTTCTCATAGTTTTTCTTGGGTATCTTGGTTTCCTACCAAATGCCAACATTCAACAAGTGCTCTTCACATGTCTAATGCAATTTCTCCCCTGAAATCGTTCAAACAATTTCAGAATCATATGGAAGTATTGTATTAAGTACTGATAAGATGCACACTTACAATATGCAGCTTTATGCATTAGGCATTAGTCGCACGGGGTGAACATTCGAGTAACTTGGGCTCATCAACTAACCAAGACAAAAAGAAGGCATATCATGTACAAGCCACTATTTAACTGAAGCCATTCCAAAGCAACCTGCCTGACGGAGAAACAAGATATTGCACATCACTGCTTGGGCTTTTTCGGAGGTGGTGGCCCCATGTTCCCACTTTCAGGTTTCCTCTTTATTCCCAGGAAATGCTCAACCTGTGCATAACAGATTCAGGTTACATGCCACAAACAACAAGAACAAGAATAAAGCACCAAAATATTAAGTACGACCTTTTTGTCGCCTAGCATGGGAGTAAGACTACCAATGGGTTCCTTCTCAACAGTCGCAAACCCACTTCGTGGATCACTTGTTTGACTGTAAAAAAAAAACTGTTATCCTGACTCAGGAAGCAAATCATGAAATCAATAATAAGGTCACACGTACCCAGGTTTTATATGACCACTAATCACAATGTAAGGGGTGTGCATTCTTGCTTGTGCTTCACGTATCTTCTCCATAGACATCAAAGGAGTATCTCCAGAATTCATCTGTTTCAGCTTCAATTCTTCCTGGTACTGCTTCATCTTCTTTTCAAGCTTGGCTTTTCCTGGCCCTTTACCATGGAATTTATGAGAAAGTTTTCTGAAAGACTCTTTTGGAGTCATCTGAAAAAAAAGGAAACCCACATTAGATACAGACCATCAACCCCTTGCCATTCCAAGTAATATGTACAGCTTACCGTTCTACCAAATTCATCCACTCTGTCCAATAGGATGTCTCTTTGTGGTTGGTTTCCATCTTCGTCTATAATTCCTACTAGCTTACTCCTTTTCTTGTCCATATTTCTTCCTCCCCAATCTACAGTCTCCTTTAGTGCTCCTCTTTCTTTTAAGAGATGCAAGGCACCTGCTAATCCCTTGCCTACAGAAACTTCCTGAATTGGTTCTTCATCCCCTAATTGATTATCCTTTTCTGTTTCAGCAGTCTGCGGAGCCATGTCATCTTCATTCACTTCCATCCATCCTCCTTCAGAATCCTTAACCAATTTCTCATTTTCGATCAAAGGAGCAGCCTCATCTTCTTCCGCAAACACATCCTTATCACCCGCTCTACGACTGATTGCTGAAGCACAAACAACAGAAAATACTTAGCGTAAAGAAAAAAAGATCCGCTCACTGCACTAATCATTGAACAGCGGCTCACCTTCATCCAACTGTAGACTCAAACAAAACTCCTCTGTGTCCGTAAACACTACTGGTTTTTCTCCCTCATTATTTGCAATAGTAGTTCCTTCAGTTGGTTCCCGCTTACTGTTAAATACTAGCTCGACAACAGCATGCGGGCCACTCAGGGCAACCCCATTTTCTGTCTTCTTTTTCAGTGCTGCCTTCCTTGCCCTCTCTACTGACCGACGCAATTCCTCATCATCTTCTGCACCAAAGTCACCTGCATTTTCTTCCAGAGACTTATCTTCTCGTAAGGCCTTTGAAGACTCAACAGCCTTTGCTAAAGCATTTATATATGCACTTTTGCGTCGTTCTTCCTCTTCCATCTCCTCCCTTTGCTTTGAAGCAATTCTTGATCCAGAAGCCCTGGAGCCAAGATCTTCAGAGCCCAGGCCAGATGCCTTGGCCTCGGCTTCAAGGGCATTAATATCAAGTGTATCCTTTTTACGTAGCTTCTTCTTTTTCTTGGGCTTATTAAATTTCAGCATTTCTTCTTGTGTATAAAAATCAGAAGCCACCTTCGTTGCCCCAAGAAGAGTGTCTTCAAGTGATTTTAATCCAGAAATCCTCCTCCGAACCTGAGAAATGGAAAGAAACAAGTCAAAAAGGCAAAATATGCCATGCGTAGCTTACTTTAAAGCCAAAGAGACATTCATCTAATCTTATTTAGTGGTCTTTATTCATCTCAATATCTATTAGTAATTACTACTCTGCTAATGTACATCTGCGCAAACTATGGTACAATACAAAGTCCATACCTCTTCCATTTTTTTCAAACTTTGTTCATCAATTCCCCCGGATTCATTAAGAACAGCAACCTGCATACAACTAGTTTAGATGGAAAGGATATAACGAGCAAAATAACCATGTCCAAATGACGTACCTCCAACTTTTCAGAAGGATCATCATATTGAGGCAACATGGCCTTCTCTTCAATACCATCATTTGAAAACCTGGAAAAATAGTAAGTGAACCGTGTGAGCAATTCATATGTTGAATAAACAGCACGCAAGATAAATTACTTGTCATCATAGAGCCCCGTCTTCTTTTTCGCAGCTTTATATGCATCATCTCGTGCTTTCTGGGTTGCAATCTCAAAATTTTCGAGTTCATCCAATTCTGCAAAATTATTTGTCATAATGTAGTAGATATGAAATATTAATATAAAGACAATCCTCGCCGTAAGTTAGCAATACCTTCATTGATGTCATCCCCTGCCAAAATATTGCTGTCTTTCAAGGTCAAAATAACTGCGCCGCCCTCCAAAACTTTGTCAATCCCATGCCGGATTTTCATACCAGCCAGATTTGCTGTGGTTCACAAGCACAAAAGCAAATCAAAATAACACGATCAGAGATTGCAAGTTACGTGATCGCTCTTCTAACATTCTACTGTAAGAGAACAGCTATTTACCTGCACTATAACTGTCTGTTTCTTCATCATCAATTTCATCATCATCATCCTAAAGCACCATCATAGCAAAATTTCAGATGTCAAAGAATTGTACAAGTGAACCTAATAACTTTACAAGATATAATTCAATATAAAATATTACCGGCTCTACTAAAGCTTTAGCCATGCATGCAACTTTTGCAGTCTCAGTGACCTTTTGCTCTTCAATTTTCCTAGATTTCTGCACCCATGCAGCAATATCTTCTTCCTCATTCGCTTCGTTCTTCATGGGTTTCTTCTCGATTGATTTCAACCGCTCACTACGCATCCTAGATAATTTAAACGTGAACAAGTTATTATTACCTTATCAGCAGCTGCTTAACTTGAAATGCCAACCCACTCTTAAGCAATGAAAGCATGTATAGATTATACATGTAAAAGTAATATGCTCATGTTCATCAGAAATCTTGCAGGTGCACTATTCAGTGGCTCTAAAGTAGAGGTACAATTGGTCTAATCCAAGCTTGACACTTTGGCATTTTAACCTGCAAGCAATTACTACTCTTGTTGCAAAAGGGTGATTGAAAACTAAAAGAATAGAAGCATTGGTGTATCTCTTTTGTTTAAAACAAAAAGAATAAGACAAAAACCTACCTGGAAATGCGATCTTCTAGTTCAGAAGCAGAGAACTGCGCATTATCAGCTTCAACCTGAGACTTAAACTTCTCGTCATCCCCGGATTTTTTCTTCTCTTTATCTCGAGATTCAGATTCAGTTTTTACCCTCTCTTTTGAAGATTTATCCTGCTCCTTGTCCCAATCCTTATCCCTTTCTTTCTTACTTCTATCCCGTTCCTCATCAGCCCTATCTCGGTCCCTATCTCGGTCTCTATCCTTTCTTCGTTTTTCCTTCTGGGTATCAAAATTCTTCTCACCACCATCATGCTCATCCTTGTCCCTGTACTTTTCACGATCCCTGCGCTCTTTATCTCTATCCCGATCCCTACGGTCCCTGTCTCGATCTCTATCCCTATCTCGATCCCTTTCTCTATCTCTGTCTCTAATATCTCTGTCTCTGGTTCTATCTTTGTCTCTTCGATCGGAAAAAGATGGATCAGCGCCATCTCCCTCAGCTTCGCTCCGCCCCATTTTTTGCTCCTCTTTTTCTTCTTCTTTTCGTTTTTGGTTTCACGACCTAGTAAACAAATAACTTATATCAATCCAATTTTTGGGTTGCCCATTTTTGGGTTGCCCCTAGGGGGGGCAAACCCTTGTTTATATGGGCTTTTGGCATATGTTAGAATATCCCTAGGATATGCTGGTGACTGCTCCAAACCTCCTACTTCCTGTAAACTCGTGGTCACCTGGTAAAGAACTCGCTCTATGGAGAAATCTACATTACAGTAGAGAAAGGGGAAGAGGTCGGAGGTGGAGTTAATGCCGCTTGCACTTGTTTCTGTATTTCTTTATCCCTTGCTTTTGTTTCTAATTGACAGGTAGGATTTGTGTTGCTTATTCTGGCAGGGGTTTTAAATCCCCATATAAGTGTTATCCAGAATGGTGTTTTTTGAATTTGGACATCTTGCACAGGTAAAGCACACGAATCTTTAAGTTCTGTACATTCAAAAAGCTGTAGAATTTCTTTTTGTAGAGGCCACACCCTGCTTGCTCATCCAGAACTGATTTCTTCTTGTCGATGCTTATGGAGCGCCATAAAGTTCTTTCATTCCCTGCTTGTCCGGTGTTTCTTCTTCATATTTCTGAGCATGCTTACAGATGCTTCTCACAGTATTGATACATCGTTCTGTGGCGCACCTTGTTAATTATGTGTTACTTGTGTGTAAAGTTTGACATTTGCATATAGAGTTTAACCTTGATATAAGCATGAGAACTTCTGCCTCTCCGGCCTCTTTTGAACCAAGTGAGATTGCCCATGTCAGATATTTGCTTTTTCAGCTCTACATTTTCTGCTCATTCCAAACTGTACCAACTTGGCTCTATAAAGAACGGCAGGAATGTTTTGGAAGTATGCTGCTTCCAGTTAAATTATACACAAGCACTATCGTCCAAGCAATATGCAAACCCAATGAAAGATAAGCAACAGGTTATATCAGTGAATTATAACTTGGAGATACCCTGCATTGCATCCTTACTTCGCAAATGTGGCACTGCAGGGATTTATTTGAGGGGCAATGAATCCATCAGCGCATAATTCACAATGGGCTGGCTCAAAACATATATTTGGGAAATCTTCTTATTCAGATGTATGGCAAGTGCAAAGCTCTTAGAGTTGCTCGTTCAGTGTTTGACGATATGAATTCCCGCAATTCTTTTACATGGAACATCATTCTTGCAGCTTATTTAGAACAAGGGCAATTGTGCAGTGCACGCCAACTTTTTGAATGCATGCCTGAGAAGGATGTGGTTTCTGCTACTTCCATGGTCGCAGCATATGTTGAACATGGCAAGTTGAGAAGAGCTTTTAAGCTCTTCAAAGAAATGCTTGAACGCAATGACATCTCTTGGAATGTAATGATTTCATCTTATGTCAAACATGGATTACTCAACGAGGATCTTTGTCTCTTTCATTACATGCCACATCGGACAGTGGTGTCATGGAATACCATCATTGCAGGATGTGTTAAACATGGTAAACTTAGGGAAGTTACTCTAATGTTTGAGGAAATGCCTTGGCGTGATTTAAGATCATGGAATATCATGATCTCAGCATTTGCCAAGTCTGGAAGGTTAATTGAGGCCCTGAACTTATTCAATCAAATGCCAGAGAAGGATCTGATCTCATGGAATGCTATGCTTGGAGCATATGCCAAGGATGGGCAGATTAAGCAAGCTCTTCAGCTTTATGAGCAAATGCCAGTTCATGATGTGTTTTCTGGACAACAATGATCGCATTGTATCTTTGAACAAGGGCAGCTTGAGAATTCTCTTGCCTTTTTTCAGCAAATGCCCGTCCGCAATGTTGTCTCATGGAATGCAATGATTGCAGCATATAAGGAAGCCCTTCAACTTTTCACACACATGCCCCAAAGAGATCTGGTATCATGGTCGATTATAATTTCTGGATATGCCCAGCATGGTTTTGGAAAAGATGCAATATATTTTTTCGAGCAAATGCAATGCGCCAAATGTGATGCCTAATGAGCTTCATTACTCTAGTGTCCTTTACGCATGTAGTCGTGATGGGCTCCTTATGAGGGTTGCAATTGTTTTTCTGCATGGCTAAAGTTCATTCTCATTGTGCCGGTGTTAGAACATTATAATTGCATGATTGACCTCATTGCTTTCGTGTGGGATTGTTGGATAGTTCGAAGCTTTGGTCAATAATATGCCACTACAACCGGGATGATGCATCATGGAAATCATTGCTAACCGATTCTGGACTATACTATCCCAAGGATTGCATACAATATAATATGGAGTAGTCCTTTGGCACTTTCGAGTGTCTGAGCATACATGCCTTTTACTGCAGTGCATTCACTTTGCAAGGTTTCATACCACTTGTAAAATAGATATGCAAGAGAAATTTGATAATTTTTTCAGGGCTGTTTTCACTAAAGCTTGTGTCCATATGTTGCCTTTTGGCAAATTCTAGGGACTTGTAACAGTAGTTTTAAAGACACAATTGAACTGGAGCTGGTGGCCTGGCAATTACACAGACCTCGATTGGCAACTTTCTATCTGAATCTACATAGCGCCTAATATTCGGCATAAACGGCACTCTGTGCATAAACGGCAAAAGACAGGTATCTACTTACTACTCCCAAAGTGAAAGTGATCTGTAAGCGTGCCAAAGAGACCAAGAGTTAAATGCTTAAAAAAAATTTCCTCATCCCTTAATTTATTTTTTATGATCTGGTTTGTGCCATTCCAAATTGAAAATTTTGGACGAAGATTGCAATCAACCTGACTCGTGTATATTCCTACTGTAGTGTTTGGCCTTTATAAGTTGCAATCATGGTGTGATATGGTGTAGATAACGCCCTGGCCCAAGGAGTTACTGGCAAACAAAAATTCTCGGGCCATGACCAAAATGGCTCTGGCGTGCATTGTTATCGCCCTTAACGCCATGGTACGAGGTTTTCATTGATTAATCCGACACCAGAAACTCTCCTTTACAATGTCTTCTCATGCTACGGCGCTGATAAACGGGCAGCTTGCCACATCACTACGGATCTTAGAGACATTCCGATATGGTTTCCATGTCATATCCCCACATTTGCCTGCACAGGGTCCGTGTTTGCGGTGCATGACTGCCCGGAGCCACATCGTCAAGTTTCTATAGCCTGTTTGATCTATGTTTAAAAGCCTGTTTTTGTTGGCGGGAAAAGATACTTGCAATGGAAGCTCTGCCATGTTCCGGCAAAGCTCTAGAAATCCGAAATCTCACTCTCGGAGGTAATCCTCAGAGCAGAGGCCATAAAAGAAATTCGACTCTAGATCCTCATGCTTACCATGGCTTTGCAGGGATCTACTTTTGAGCTCCGTCACTATTCTGCCCCCTTTGGCTTCACTTTGCAGAGCCTTTGTGCGAAGATGGCAACGGAATAGACTGGCCGAGGAAATCCTAGGATGTTACAGATGCTGCTGTAGAGTGTTCTGCGGTTTTCATCATATTATCCTAGGATGTTACAAATGCCATTGTAAAATTCGAGCCACAACTACGTCACTAGCTGGTAACAGCTGTCCATTCGACGGTCAAGATTAAATCTTACTTAGTAAACACGAGAACCAGGGCGTTAAGAAGCCATATCACACCTCGGGCCAGAGCATTATTACGCCATATGGTGTTTACCAGTAACCCCTCGGACCAGGGCGTTATCTACACCATATAGATCCTCTCCATATGGAAGCATCTTCTATGCGATTATTCAAAGCAACGTAAGATTATTGAGGTCCAATCCTTGATCATACGAAATGGGTACTGTTGGCTACAGAGAATTTTGTTTCCAAATGTTCAGGGTTATGGATTTGCACATGCTTAGTTAAGCTAAAAAATGGCCAATCATTTATTAATACTTTTGTTCCTGTCAATGCTTCACATTTGCATTTGCTTGGTGTTATTAATGCTTCACGGTAACATAACTATGCAAGGTGTAGATACAAGAAATTTTTATTCCTTTATCATTTTGTGTTCCGTTCTCAAATCCATGCACTACTATGACATGTTTTTTGTTTCAAAGGTTGTTAAACTCTCAATTTGCTGCATTGCCTTTGACAGAATCTAGCCTCAAAACGTTCACATTTTTAAACAGCTTTACTTTGCTTGCAACTTCCATGTATTCCATGCTATTAAATTCGTAGCAATCTTCTTCAATTTAAAATATCGAATTCTTTTGTCATCCCCTGAACAAAATTGACATGCAAAACAATTCATAATTCTTAAGTTCTTTTGCATCCCCTCCCCTCCCCCCCCTTCTTATTCCTCTATTTCGATTCTTCATAAATTGTTTCGTATATTATCAAGTATCAAGTACTCCCATGTATAAACTCATGGTATCAAGTACTCTATTGTCTAGAAGTAGGAATTTGAATTGATTGTCAAAACATAACTTTCAACTATGATTTATCCCACTTCACAAAACATGTACTTCCGTTGTCTCCTCTATTACACTTCTCCTTATGCTTCTGCCATCCTAGTTCCATACCGAGCACCAAACACCAAACACCAATACGTTGTGCTCAAACCCCAAAGTCCATGTGTCCACCTGGATCCCAGTCCAACAAGACCTCAACACCTAAGGAAAACTTAGTAATGCAAATGGGTACCATCACCTTCACAAAATGTCAATGTTTTAAAATAGCAATTTCGATTCAAATACTCTATTGTCTACAACTATAACTTAAACCACTTCATTCTCCGGCCATGGAGGGCAACCCTCCGTGCGCAGCACCTTGTTTGGGCTTGTTAGTGTCTAATTTGAATATTCTCGGTATCAATCAATATTGTTAATTTGGGATTTTCTGGTCTGGAGAAAAATATTTTTAGATTTTTTTTAGATGATTTTTCTAAAATTTTGGTGCTTTTGGCCGCCCCGGAAAAAAAAAAAACCTTTCCTCCAAAGATATTATTCATTTTAATTAACTACAAAAAATATAAAGACCCAAGGTCCACTATGTTTACTCAAGCCCAAAATAAAATTCTTTCCTCCTTGTTTCATGTATGTATCTTGCACCCAAGCTATAATGTATGTAAACCACAAGTAACTTAATTAAAAAAAAATATATATATATATATATATATATATATATCCAAAAATTGGAAAATCAATTTCAATTCTGTCCTTTCCAAGCATATCGATTTTGCCCCTCCAATTTTGGCAAGCATCTGCCACGATTGTCCCACTGGCATGGAGGATGGATAGGTGCCACAATCATCTAAGACTACTCTCTGCTTTAGGTGGCTCGGAGTTCCATCGGCTTCCATAACTATGACATGTTGAGGTGATTGTATTTGTTTTTTAGATCATTTATGGTAGGCACGATTCTTGGCTGCATAGGTTCATCTCTATCTCTAGACCACATCTTCTTGCAATATTTCATAGCTTTCTGGAACAAAAACTTTTGACGATGGCTATTGGTGGCGATTTTTGTAGGCTGAATTTATGACTGTATGATTATCCGTTGGTCCGACATCATGTGGATTGTGACCTAAACCTTTAGTATCAAGTCATCTGCATCAAGGGGCAACTCAAAGACCTAGCAATTGTCTTGGAAATATATGAGTCTACATGATCCAGTAGACTGACAAGCAGGTATATGATTTACGTCTACAAATCGCGAGCGAAGAGCAGTGCCCGACGGGTGCTCTCTTGCTATCTTCCCAAAAAAGAACTACTAAATTTTGAACAAGTCCGTATCTTAATACAGAGCAAAATAAAAACAAAAAAAAAAAAAGTTTAAATCTATAACAATAGAGAAAAACTGGCCCCTCCTTATCTAGTACCCTCAGCTGCTTCACATCTTGGATCGACTGGGTTAAGGCCACGGCAAGCCACACAGATAATCCCTTTATTACAAGGTTGTAGACTATGCGTTGAAATCCTCATCATTCTCTTCGTAACCACCTCATATGCACTCCTTCGTGTTTGTATCAATTCCCCTTGCAGCCACTTCTTGTCAATCGCTATCACTGATTTGAAGCCTTTGGCATTCCACCCCAGCAGTGCATATGTGACGTTCCAATATAATATACGCCCCAAATACGTATATTATACGGCCACGTCACACATACTTGCCATCATGACAAGTACTAGCGAGACGTAAAGGGTTGCACCCAGTGTTCAAATTTGAAGGTTACCCCTAATTTTCTTGTGACAGGCAAAAAAAAATTTACGTCTTTTGCGTGACAGAAAGTCTTCCAATTTTAACCTTTCAAATGCAAGACAAAAATCCCAAATGACATAAATCATTTTTTATGGAAAAAAAATAGAACAATTTATAAAGTCTGTTACAAACTTGTAATAATATAACCAAGTTTCATAAGTATTATAAAAGACAATAGTTTAAAAAGCATAGAATAAAAACATATATTATAAACTCGTAAAATATCCAAAATTTTCAAATGCATTACAAAAGACAATAGTTCAAAAAAGTACCACCAATGAACTTATTTGAGCCGCACTGCTCTCCTCTTCTTCATCTCACGCCAATCATCAAACAATTCTCGTCAATCTACACTTTCAAATGTTTCGTCGCACAATGATACCATCATTGTTGCATCAAGTGTTTCTAATTTCATGCTTGATCTTATAGCGCTCTTGATAGCATTTTTGGCGAGAGAAACCTCTCTCACAAGATGCCTTTCCAGGAATAACATACAACATTGTCATAACCTTATCAACACTTAAAAAATGTCCCACCAACTGTCACATGTTCCACTTTCTTCTCTATAAATGCTCCAAGCCACAGTCATACCTTTGTTCTTGGCACCCCTATAAAGCGTCTCAATAAAGTCCTCTCTCTCACTCAAACGTCAGGACGAGGCTAGCTTCGTATACAAATTTTATCAATGGTTGGATGGTGTCCAATTTGCATGCCCATGAAGTATTTTTATATTCATTCTCTTAAAAGTGGTTTGGATCATATATTTTTGTATATGGGCCCATATATTCTATCATTTTATTTACAAGAGAATAGAATAGAATAGAATAGAAGGGTTTTTATCATCCGCGGAGATCAATCGGTCTATGAGACCCAACAAAATGACGCAGTAGACTTATTACTGTCCGGGTTAAAAAACCCTTGCCCCGGAGGGTTCTTGGTGGAGAAACCATGATAGAAATAAGAGTGTTGTCAAATTATACAAACATTCTAGGAATCCCACTGGCTATAAATAGCTCCATCCATGGTCTTTGGGATCCATATGTGTCTAGAATTAAGAGAAAGCTTCAAATGTATCCTCCTTCCTTTTCTTTAGCAGGCAGAATTGAAATTGCCAATGCTGTGATAGCAAGCACACATGTCTTCTTCTCTTCTGCCATTGTTGCAGATAAAGATTCCTATAAGCTGATTGAGGTTGCCATTAGAAGATTTATTTGGCAAGGAACTCATAAGGTTGCTTGGTCTGATCTGACCAAATCCAGGAAACAAGGGGGCCTTGGATGTAAGGACCTTTTCATCCAAGCTCAAGCCTTAGCTGCCAAGGTAATTTGGAGAGCATTGCATACTCTCAAGCCCTCCCCAACTCTTAAGTTGATCAAATATTGGATTGAAGAGTCATTACCTGTGGGAAGCAAAACCATCAAGCATCTTCTCCCTGACTCACACGTCAGGCGAGTGTTCGAGGACATAGCTGATCCCGCCGATCCATGACCTCGTGAAGATATAATCCCAGCATCAATACTGAGGCTATAACAGACCTATAGGAGACCACTCGAGTAGATCTGGGTGTCGCGTTCCCGAGATACCGGCATAAGTGTGTAGAAGCGACTACTCATAAACGTCTAGATGGTTTTGCCCGCTGGTTAAGGGCATGTCAGTTAGGAACGTTACATTTGGTATCAGAGCAGGGCTTGAGTTCAAGTCTCCATAGGGACAAGTATGACCCAGAATACCATTGGACGATAGATCATGACTTGGTCTTGGGACACCATGGGATGGTGTGATCTATAGTTTGTGATGATCTATAGTTTGTGATGCTCGAGGACGAGCATAGTTCTAGTGGGAGAGATTGTAATGGACCCCATGGGATGGTGTGATCTATAGTTTGTGATGCTCGAGGACGAGCATAGTTCTAGTGGGAGAGATTGTAATGGACCTATGGGAGACCACTCGAGTAGATCTCGATGTCGCTTTACCGAGACATCGTCATAAATGGGTAGAAGCGATTACTCGTAAACGTTTAGAGATCTCGATGTCGCTTTACCGAGACATCGTCATAAATGGGTAGAAGCGATTACTCATAAACGTTTAGACGGCTTTGCCCAGTTGGTTAAGGGCATGTCGGTTAGGAATGTTACAGAGGTCGTGCTCAAATCTCATGTAGCAGCTGACTGGGCCTAACCAACTCAGCATAAGGAAAAAAAAATATCTATAAATATATGACAAAAAATGACAGGACAATTTAAATTTCTAGCCTTTCAAATGACAAATATGTATTTTGAAGGCCCTTCTGTATGACAGGCATTTGGTCATTGGTTACCTTTCATATGCAATATAAATATTTTTTTTTTGCTTGTTTTGACAGGCAAAAATGCCAAAAACGGACGTGAAAGCCGTCAAATTTGAGCCCTGGTTGCACCTAGGGGGGCAAGGAATGCACCTAGGGGGCAACCTCGTGAGTTGTGCATGTTAAATAAACATATGCAACTATAAACCCCATGCCAAATGGCAAAATCCCATTTGGCCAATATTGACCTAACCCTAAGGGTTTCTATATAAGGGCTTTCCCCTTAAACCCTAAACATTTTTTGCTTGCATTTAGGGTTTCCTTGAGACCTTCCTTCTTTCGCATTTAGGGTTTCTCTAAGCCATTTCGGCCAAACCAGGACTCGAGTTCGCATTGCCAGGCTCTGAAAAGCCCCCCTTGCACAACAGATCTTCGAGCAGCAGCAGTCTTCACAGCAGGATCAGAAGCATGGATGCATTCCGCGGATCTGGAGCAAGTCAGGCGCCAGGTAAATAGTCATTTTGTTGTGCAAAGCTGCCTTTTGGTTTGGCAATGAGCTGGTTTAGCATGTTAGTTCAGCCTTAGATGCCTTATAGATCCTGAGATCATAAGCCCTAACAAATGAACCTAACTTTGGATGTTTAGGTAGGTAGATTAGATGTTATTCTACAATTCAGTTCTTGATGATTATGGTGATTCATTCTATGCTCTCCCGTGTATTGGGAAGGGGGGTAGAGACTCTAAAAGCCTTGTAGCAGATATTCCTAGAATAGCCTCATTAATACCCAATTAATATGCAGCCTGTACACAAGAGCCCACCGGGTTGTAGGTGGAGGGGCTAGACCGGCAGAACAAGGGGATACTTGTCCCATCACTGAGCGATCCCTCTGGTGTGTAAAGCCTACCATGGATCCTAGTGGACTAGGCTTAATGGTTTGCCACTGCGTGTGGGCAAGGCATGAGCTCGACACCTCTGGAGTGATGCATGAGGTTCAAGTCATTATTCGCGCTTCCGCAGATAGGTCGACCCGATGGAAGACGGGACCAATGACACATCTACTCTTCCCTCGCTGGCTCAGTCCATGGGATTGGTGTCAGGTGGATGGCGCCTACCAGTTTGGCTGTCAGGGGGAATGCTCCGCCTTCTGATACAATGTGTGCATCATATAGGAAGTAGGGGACGTCACAGTGGTATCAGAGCATGATCTTGGTACACCAAGATCGAGCACTGACCATTTCCTGATAGGACTAACAGTAGACTTCCAGTCTTGGGAATAGCTACCCAAGCATGAACCTCGAAAATTGGGAAAAATATTTCCAATTTCTAGCGCACTAAGTAGAAAAATGCTAAATTAGTAAGAATTTCTAGTAAAACCCTAAAAATCTTGGCCAAAAAGGGATGACCCCTCACAGAGTGCACCCAGACCAAATCCGACCATTCTCGGATTTGCTTCTCGCGCACTGTGTGAGTGGTCGACTCATGTTGACCTAGATAGATGCATAATTAGTGTAAATTGATAGTGCAATGCAGCTTAATCCTTAGATTTGAGCTTGATTTGCATGTTAGAACACTAAGAAACACCTTGTAAATTGAAAATTAGAGTAAAAAAGGGATGACCCCTCATAGAGTGGGCCCAGATCAAATCCGACCATTCTCGGATTCGCTTCTCGTGCACTGTGTGAGTGGTGGACACTTTTTGGCCAAACAAACCTAATGTATTGATCCTATAAACACTAATACCTTGCAGGATTGTACAACATGAATTTACAGGTCCAAACCCTAAAACCCCCAGACCTATAAATAAACATTTAGGGCTCCTCATTTACACTTTCCTTCCCCAGCTAGCCGCTCATCATTCAAGGAGGCAATTTTTAGATGCCAGGAAGGTGATTAGACCAATTCAAAACATGGCCCGCACCAAACAGACTGCCCGAATAGTTGTGCCAGATGACTTCGTCAGCGCCCAAGAGCGGGCTGCCTAACAAAAGGCGAGACAGGCTCAAAAGCGAGCCAGAAGAGAACAGGGCGTAGAAGCCAATCCCGACGCCCAAGAGGAGGCCCAGGAGCACCAAGAGGAGGAGCGAGCCCAGAACATTGAGGAGGAGCAGCACAAGACACAGGAGCGCCCTGGGAGCCAGAGCGAGCCAGGCCACGAAGAAGAGGGAGCTGAAGAGGAACTGAGGAGGGAGCTGAAGAGGTTGGGCAAGAAGGAGCTGAAAAGGAATGAAGAAGAAGAGGAGGTCAAGAATACCAAAGAGGAGCGCAGGAGGGAGAAAGAAGAGCGCAGAAATCACAAGGAAGAGAGAAGAAAGAAGAAGGAGAAGTGCAGGAAACGCAAGGAGGAGCCAAAAGAAGAAGGAGGACAAGGGGAAAGACCCCGAGTTACCCAAGGAGACCCGGCGCAAGCTGAAGATGACGCCGGCAAAAGGAGTCGTCATACGGGAGCAAGAGCCCGACAAGCCGCTCTCCTCCTCTAATACTGAGTCAGACGAGGAGATAAGGGTCCCTGTCCCAGCTGAAGGCTCGGGACCCTCGAATGCAGGTAACGAAGAGGAGGAGCCTACAGCAGAGGTACCCCCGTACCCTAAATGATCCTCCCCAATCAAGCCGGCAGCGAACTCGAAGAAGGCCAAGCCAGCAAGGGAGTCATACGTACTCAAGCAAGACCAAGAGTACCGGAAGAAATTGAAAGAGTACAACCAGTACATGAAAATGTACGAGGAGTACTCAAGGTATTACGAGCAGCACAAAGTTACATACGTGGAGGGAGGTAGGCCATCAAAGAAGAACACCCTGAAGCCGCCATCAGAAAGACCAGCACCCCCAAAGAAGCCAATAAAGAGGAAGGCGGACTCTTACTTCGCGAGAACTGCTCGGGAGATCCGCCACTTCCAGAGAAGTTATGGGTTGCTGATTCCATGAGCCGCCTTCGCGAGACTCACCCGCGAAATTTTGCAGGAGTTCGACAAGTCAATGAGACTAACTGATGATATGTTACTCGCACTACAGAAGGCAGCAGAACAAAAGATAGTTCATCATTTTGAAGACTCCTTAGCATGTGCCCTCCATGCTAAAAGAGTGACTTGTATGCCCAAAACATGAAATTAGCTAGATTCATTAAGAAGGAAGATTTGTACATAACTTTCTGTAAATACAAAATTATGTTTTTGACATGATAATGTGCAAGATCATAAGTAACTAGGTTGTACTGATAGTATCTGCATTTGGAATTGCCAAATTTGGACAGTGTTTTTGGCCCCACCTCTCATAGAGTGCGCCAGGACCAAATCCGACCAATCTCGGATTAGCCTCTCGCGCACTGTGTGAGTGGTCGACCACTGATCTTTGCCAATACTTGGCCAAATGTAGAAAGTAAGGGCATAATCCAACCTAATTCATTGAGATAAGTAGGAATTGACCCTTAGATTATAGAAATTGAGCCATCCTAGACCCAAATAGAGCTCCACCCCTCACAGAGTGCTCCCAGACCAAATCCGACCATTCTCGGATTAGCCTCTCGCGCACTGTGTGAGTGGTCGACCCCTGATCTATGCCAAGACTTGTTCAAATTTAGAAAGTAAGGGCACAATCCGACCTAACTCATCGAGATAACTAGGATTTGACCCTTAATTTTCATGTTTGGAGTCATCCTCGACCCGAATAGGGCCCCACCCCTCACAGAGTGCGCCAGAACCAAATCCGACCAGTCTCGGATTAGCCTCTCGCGCACTGTGTGAGTGGTCAGACCAAAATTGACCCAACTGTACCCCAACTATCTCCAAATTAGATGAAATTTATTGCAATAGGATCCTTAGAATGCATTCTTTAACCTAGTGTGCCTATGAATTGCATAGCAGGATCTTAGAATCATAGAGCTTCTCCAACCTTGAAAATCCCAAAAGGGTTTTGTCTATAAATAGGACCACAACCCTCATTTGCACCCTACTCATTTGCTCCTCACTCCAAGGCAATTTTCCAGCTCCCAAAGGCGCTTTCCCATATGTTTGTCATCCCCAGCTGCTTTAGTATCATGACAACATCTGCATTCAGGCAATGGTACAGTGCCACAGCTCACGTGGCCGAGGCCGACATCAACGCAGTCTTCGCCGTCTTTCAGAAGGAGATTGAGGTGGAAGCAACCATCAATGCCACCCCATATTACGAAGACATCATGGCTGAGTTCCATGCCAAGATATGACCTTCTCTAGTAGAACTTCCACCTTGCATAGGATACTTTGCTCCAAGCATGGCCCTTCGTACAGCCCTGCAAGATATCACTAACATAGACAAGTACTTAGAAAACAAGGCTAACTGCTTTCTAATTTTATGTCTGTATCAGTAAATAGGAGGAGATATTTCTCTTACACCGCAGTTGTAGCAATCTTCCTATCCCATAGAGCCCAAACCCAGATAGGGAAACCATCTGTCCAACCCCTAGACATTGAGCCTATGGCCATGGCAGCAGCAGAAGAGGAACAGATGTGTCTGGAGTACGAGAGGGAGGAGCAGGAGGAAGAGAAGGAACATGGGTCGGACACTGAAGACATCACTGACGTCGACCTAGTAAAAGAAAGGCAGCAAGCAGAGCAGCAACTCCAGAGCTTTGAAGAGGGGCTGAGAACCACGCGGACAGCTTCACCATTGGGGCTAGATATCACAAGCTTAACCCCAATAATCATCCAAGGAGAGGCG
This sequence comes from Isoetes taiwanensis, assembly GCA_021234155.1. Lineage (NCBI taxonomy): Eukaryota > Viridiplantae > Streptophyta > Lycopodiopsida > Isoetales > Isoetaceae > Isoetes > Isoetes taiwanensis. The sequence continues at coordinate 7,868,680 of JAJEKV010000023.1, forward strand.
TACCTGAGACTCCACGACATCAAGAACCTTCAAGAGTGCAGGGACAGGGGCTATAGGATAGACGAGCTCCTACATCTCCTATGCCAGCAACCGAACGTCGATGACTTCATCGACCGGGAGACACAAGACTTCCCCATCAGCATAAGGGAAGGCCGGACGTACACTGGCCAGACATCCACAGACATAGAAGCCTACACCGGCATCAGGGAGATGATGGCTCAGCAGCAGTTACCTTCAGAGGAGGAGTTCCTAGCAATCCAAGAACGGATGGGAATTAGGGGGAAATCAACGAGTGCACTCTTGCCCAGCAGCTCAGCAGCAGCACCAGCACCAACCGAAGGCATCATCAACTTAGGCAGCATCAACTTAACGTCTTTCATGTACAGCGACTGCAGGGAGATGGTACAAGTGCCGGTTGATGAATACTCCAGAAGACATAGGGCTGCATTCAGATCCGGCAAGGAGGCAGGGCACGACAAATCCCTCAGGTTCTATCTACCTCTGCTCATTGATGGAAGGATAGCGGTCATACACCGCCAATTCAGCCCACGGGGGGAAGAAGGAGTTTTTATGCCCATTGCTCTCTCAGGATTCGGAGGACATGCTCGTATGGCCCCAAACATCGACCATGTCATCCTTGTCAGGAGGACAATAGCATTAAGCATCTTTGACTTCGCGGTCCCTTATAGGCGACAGGGCAGGTTGGCAGTCACCGCAGCCTATACATCAGACAGAAGGATTGAAGACTTAATGACCGCACTCCAAGGAGGCACGACCACCAACATCCTGAGGAACCTAGGGCGAACAGTCAGCACAGCCCAAGTGAAGAAATTCTTGGAGGACAACCCAGACTATATCAAAAGACTCTAAGAATAAAAACTTAAAATTTTTAATTTTCCATGTCTACCTTTGAATGTAAACATATTATATCTATGAATATAAATGTGATATTGATAATATTCTCTTGATATATTTTGTCCCCACAATTATATCATCAAACAAACCAATGCAATGACAAAACAAATAACTAATCATCAGAGTACAATCTAATGTGTATTCAGCTAGAGTACCTAGGAATGTTGAGGGACAAGGACAACATGAGCAAGAGCGCCCTCCACCAAGGCAGTTCCAGCCAAAAAATCTGTACCAGGACTTTGAATCACCAGCCCCGGAATCCCAGATAAGGTCAGACATCCACGAGATAAGAGCACTGCTGGCAGGAGCAGCAACAGGGGGGCCAGAACGTACAATTGCCAGAAACACCAGCCGCCCGAGCAGCTAAACCAAAGAAGAGAAGCCGGAGAAGGTCACCCAGCACGGAGTCCTCAGACTCTAGTTCCGACTCCGACTCTGAAGCGGAAGAGCAGGAGGATGAGCAACAGGACTGTCAGGAGAGTCCAAACCGTGATAGGGGCAGGACACAAGCCGACTATCAGAAGAAAGTTGACTCGGCACTCAGCAATGTATGGAAAGCAAGAAAGTTGGAACAATTCTTGGGAGATAACAGGTCTGGGATGGAAGCTGAGGCATGGTTAGATGAAATGAGAGAGTATGGCAATGCCTATAGCATGAACACAACCACCCCAATTCTGGGTCCACACTTAAAAACAACAGTAAAAAAAAGACCACATGTCGTCGTTCCAAAAAATCTACATGTGGTTATGTCGAGGTGTGGTTTATTAAGGAGGCGGTGTAGTTTTTCTTTAAGGAGCTATAGTTTTTTTTTTTTTAAGGTGTGGTCTTTTTTTGAGGTGTGGTTTTTTTTAAGGAAGTGTTTGTTTTTTTTTTGAGAGGGTGTTGTTTTTAAGAAGGTGTTGTTTTTTGAGGAGTGGTTTATAACTAGGTGTAGTTTTCAAGTAGTTGTTTTTTTATGGAAGTATAGTTTTTTGACATGTGGTTTATAAGGAGGTGTAGTTTTTAAGTGGTGGTTTTTTAAGGAAGTATGGTTTTCTGAAATTGTGTGATTTTTTTTAATTGAAGTGTTATATTTTGAGGTGTGGTTTATAAGTGGATATAGTTTTTAAATAGTTGTTTTTTTTTTTAAATATAGTTTTTTGAAGTGTAGTTTATAAGCGGGTGTAGTTTTTAAATGGTTGTTTTTTAGTGAAGTATGATTTTCTAACGTGGTGTAGTTTATAATTAGATGTAGATTTTAAGAAGATATTTTTAAGAAAGTATGGTTTTTTTGAGGTGTGGTTTATATAACTAGGTGTAGTTTTTAAGTAGCAGTTATCTAAAGTAAGTATGGTTTTTTGAGGTGTGGTTTATAAGTAGGTGTAGTTTTTAAGTGGCTGTTTTTTAAAGAAATGTGGTTTTCTGAAGTGTTGTGGTTTATAACTAGGTGTAATTTTTAAGTAGCTATTTCTTAAGGAAGTATAGTTTTTTGGAGATTTTTTTGAGGCTATTTCTTAAGCATAGCACCACCACCTAGAAGATTGTTTGTGTGCTTTAATTTTGGAATATAAAATATTGTTGCATGAAAAATACCTTCAACATTCGATCCAAGGTGGCTCAAACATGCCACGTGGGCTCCAAGCTGCCAAGGTGGCTCAAGTATGCCACCTAGGCACCAACATGCCACCAAGGCTCAAACATGCCAAGGTGGCTCAAACATGCCATGCGGGATCCAACATGCCACCTAGGCTCCAACATGCCAAGGTGGCTAAAACATGCCAAGGTGGCTCAAACATACCACATGGGCTCCCAACATTCCACATAGGCTCCAAACCAAGGTGGCTCAAACACGCCACATGGGCTCCAACATGCCACCTAGGCTCCAACATGCCAACGTGGGTCAAACATGCCACCTAGGCTCCAACATGCCATCTAGGCTCAAACATGCCAAGGTGCTCAAACATGCGACGTGGGCTCCAACATGCCATCTAGGCGCAAACATGCCAAGGTGGCTCAAACATGCCATGTGGGCTCCAACATGCCACCTATGCTCCAACATGCCAAGGTGGCTCAAACATGCCACGCAAGCTCCAACATGCCACCTAGACTCCAACATGCCAAGGTGGCTCAAACATCTTTGTGGGCTCATATGCCAAGGTGGCTCAAAAATGCCATGTGGGCTCAAACATGCCAAGGTGGCTCAAACATGCCGCCTAGCTCCAACATGCCACCTAGACTCAAACAAGCCAAGGTGGCTCAAACATGCCTCGTGGGCTCCAACATATCATCTAGACTCCAACATGCTAAGGTGGCTCAAACATGCCACCTAGGCTCCAACATGCCACCTAGACTCAAATATGCCAAGTTGGTTCAAACATGCCATGCAGTCTCCAACATGCCACCTAGGCTCCAACATGACAAGGTGGCTCAAACATGCCAAGGTGGTTCAAACATGCCGTGGGCTCAAACATGCCAAGGTGGCTCAAAAATGCCACGCGGGCTCCAACATGCCACCTAGGCTTCAAAATGCCATGCAGGCTCTAACGTGCCACCTAGGCTCCAAAATGCCACCTAGGCTCCAACATGCCAAGTTGGATCAAACATGCCAAGTTGGTTCAAACATGCCAAAGTGGCTCAAACATGCCACCTAGGCTCCAAAATGTCAAGGTGCTACGCGGGCTCCAACATGCCACCTAGGCTCCAACATGCCAAGGTGGCTCAAACATGCCACCTAGGCTCCAACATGCCAAGTTTGCTCAAACATGCCACCTAGGCTCCAACATGCCACCTAGGCTCAAACACGCCAAGGTGGCTCAAACATGCCATGCGGTCTCCAACATACCATCTAGGTTCCAACGTGCCAAGGTGGCTTAAACATGCCAAGGTGGCTCAAACATGCCGTGGGCTCCAACGTCCCACCTAGGGTCCAACATGGCAAGGTGGCTCAAACATGCCACCTAGGTTCCGAAATGCCACCTAGGCTCCAATATGCCAAGTTGGCTCAAACATGCCAAGGTGGCTTAAACATGCCACCTAGGCTCCAACATGCCAAGGTGCCACACGGGCACCAACATGCCACCTAGGCTCTAACATGCCACCTAGGCTCGAACATGCCATGTGGGCTCCAACATGCCACCTAGGATCCAACATGCCAAGGTGGCTCAAACATGCCACGCAGGCTCCAACATATCATCTAGGCTCCAACATGCCAAGGTGGCTCAAATATGCCACGTGGGCTCCGACATGCCACCTCAGCTACAACATGCCAAGGAGTCTCAGGATGACAAAACACCTGGGCCAATTGACTTACGAGTGTGTTAAATATGAGCTAATTTGGCGCTTCTGGTGGTCTTCTGCTTATGAAAGTTGATTCACAGGATAATGCCATTGTTCTGATTCCATTGGCAGAACCAAATTCACAGTTTCAGATTGGAGAAGTTGCCCGTCCATTGCCCGTGCATTCGGGGGAGAATTTTTAGGGCTATCTGCTGGGGTTTAAGGATCCATCTTCTGGAATCAAGGCCCTCCCTCTATGTGATGACACGGTGCAAGATCCTCGTTGAATCTAACTAGGACATGGCCCTCTGAAACAAAGACCCTGTGTGCTGCTAGGTTCTTGAAGGATTTATGTTTTGAAGGTCGAGTTTAGGTCGTTTGCACTTGGGACCTTGACTAGACATTAGACTTGATCTTAGATTGAATAAATTTCTTGCCTGTCACAAAGACGACCTCGTAGATGTCGCTTCTTGGGGTGCGCGATTAGGGAGCCTATGCCAGGAGAGAAGCCGTTCTTCTTTCCTTTCTCTGGCACTGTTACTGCACAAACATGTCTTCGGTTTCTCAGCTCTTTATAAGTTCTTGAAGTTCCCTCTATTCTATCCCTTTACCAAACTCCTTTGCCAAAAACTCCAAAGGTTATCATATTTCTTGCATAAAGTCTTAGTCATCATGTCCATATCACCAATCCGTCATCAGGGCCTTCCGTAGAAGAGTTTTGGGACAAGTTGCTTCCGAGGTATTTTAAGGACCCATCTCATGGCATCAAGACCCTCCCCATACGTGATGACATGGAGCAAGATCCTGTTCGAAGCTAACGTATGCAAGGGTGCCATAACACCTATCCCCCGGGCAACTTGTTGTTGGGCAACCAGCTGGCACCATATGGATAACCTATTGTTGGGTAGCCGAGCTGGCACCCATCTGCAAGTCGAACGAAAATCCAAGATCGATCGAGGAGAACTTACCAAACTGGGAATACTACCATGTAGGTCATTCGTAATTTTGCCATTCTGAAAGACATGGTGAAGTCGAATCACCGTCTGGAGCTACCCGAACGACAAAACATTTGGATTTTTGCCTGGTCACAAGCAGGACGCTTCACGGTTTGATAAGTTCTCACGGTCATATCTTGGATTTTGTGGCCCTGCTCGAAGCAGGCTCCTTGAACAGAGCATTCAACGGTCCGATTGGGAAACCGAGTTCAGAAGGAGGGGCATTAGCACACAACCTCCCCAAGGAGTGCTGCCAGGAGAGGGTGCCTCTATAACTTTTTTTGGGTCCTTCTCCTGGGATCTGGCCTCTCCCCTTTGATGACGCAGATGCGTAAAGTCCTGGCCTTGTTCGACTTGGGCAAGGGTGCATGGGGCAGGCTTTCTTGGCAGCGCTCCTCCGGGAAGCCGTATGCTAATGCCTTCCCTCCTGGAGCTTGGTTTCCCTATCCAATAGTTGAATCCTCCATTGAAGGACCCTGCTTCGTGCAGGTTCAAAAAAATCCAAGATCGGCCTGGGAGAATTTATCAAACCGCGAAGCATCATGCGGGCGATCATGTAGAAACCAAAGTGTTTCGTCATTCGGGTAACTTTCAAGATCACTTAAGAGCATGTTTAGCATGTATAATCATATAAAGAGTTTTCAAGTGTCTGGGCCTTCAATAATCTCTCTAACCGGTTCCCCTAATGTATAGTTTCTTAATTTGTAGTTTCCAGTAGGTTCGGACTTCATTTTAGCATCTTTGTGTTCCTTTTTTTTTTTTTGGGGCGTCCATGATTAGATACGTTGCAGTGGCAATGGCGAGCAGAAAGGCATGATCTAAGCCAAATTCCAAGTTTTAGGGTTCATGGGCTTCTCCTTCACTAAACTTGCTCGAGTATTTTTATATTTCTTCTGCGTATTTTTGTCATATAGTTGTATTTATGACATTTAACAATGCTCCACAAGGTTTTTAAGTAAGGAAATAAGGAAGTCCTTACAGATTTAATGGTCTACCATCATGGGAATTCCATCTACAAGTTTGTGCCTAGAAAATTCCTATGGATCTTCAAGATTTTTCTACAAGGCCTTGGGTATGAAGCTTTAATCCAAGGTATGGCTTCCTTTTAATGAAGCAAGGGATCAACATAAGATATGCATGGAAGACATGGTAGAAAATAGTGAAAATAGTAAGGCAATGGATGATGATGTAGATAGCATTGTAAAAGTTAACTCGTGATATATTTAATAATTAAATTTTTATCCCCGGGTCATGGTTCAAAATTAAGGGGGTTTCGCCCTGAGGTAAAATTAATTCTGAAGTTTTTTAAGCAACTTTTGCAAAATGAATTTAGAAAATAGGCCTAAAAAAAGGGTGATATGATTTTTTTATACAGTAACATAAAAACAAAGGTGGCATTTTTTCCAGTCGGGTGGGCCACTACCTAATATGGGTTTGTAATATTATTTCATCAGGGACAATGTATTGTTAGGTAAATGTCTAGGCATGATATTTGTGTTTCGTTTTAAAAAATTGATGGTTGTTGTGATAAAATAACGAAGGGCTCAGATTGCGATCCAAGTCCTTCAATCTTATTGGTTGCTTTTCTTTGTGGTTTTCTAGCCTAGTTGAAGCAGAGAACTATGCTTGCAAGGCTTCCCTTCGTCCAAAACTGCTCGGCCCACAGCTCTGAGAATAGCAGCTCTCATGCCAGAATGGATTTTGAATCACAGACATCACATAGTGCTAGCTCTTCTCGTCGCTGAAGTGGATTTGCGAATGCCGCAGCAGATCTTCGCCATCTTTGCAGTGGGTCTTGAAGGTAGGACCTCTGCACTCCTGCTACTGGCTAATATACCAAGCAGATTTATGGAATGGGTCTCCATTGTTGCACCAAGCATTGAAATCGGGCTACCAGTCTGCATTCTTGGAGCTGCTATTGCCAACACAGATGCTGGAGTTGCAAAAATGCTAGAATGCTTTAGCCTTTCTTCGGCTCCCAGCGTTGGAGATGAAGCAGTACAAATGGTGAGCCATCGCAGTGGGCATGCAAACCTGTTCCATAAAAAATTTGGCCGAAATTGCCAAATATTCTCTTTGTACGAAGTTTGGGGCATTTCTGCAAAATAGCAGAAGGGGTTCTCTGCAAGATCCAGGTATTTGCTGGCCCAAAATATTTCTGTTCAATCTTTAGACTTTGCTGGTGATGCCACTTCGGTGCTGCATAAAGACAAAATGGGTGTTTCTTTGTCTTCCAGAAAATAAGACCGAGGTGTAAGTTCTTCTTGAGGAATTTATAAGGAGCTATAAGTTTATCCTTTATCCTTTCAACTTATTCTGAGAACTGTAGGAGCTTAACAGATTCTTATTTAGAGGCATTGCTCAAATTTGGTTTTCTTTTTCTTTTTTTCTAACCACACACGCCCTTTTTTGTCTTCCAAGTTCCTTCTTGAGTTTGGGTCCATTCATTCAAATGCCCCACTACTTCATTTTCTTCTCTGATCCAACTGGCTCCATCAAATTCAAGCTTTTCTGCAGGTAAAATCTTCTTCTGTTGTACTGCTGTACCAGGTTTTTTTCCCGCAAAAATCTGTCCAAAATTGGTTCAAAATATCCTTTTTTCCTTTTTGTAGTACAAGAACTTTTCCACTACAAGGCCTTTTTGCAGTTTTCAGATATTATACTTGGCTAATGCTCCAAAGGAAAATCTGAAGTAAAAAAGAATGAATGGGGGAATCTCAAGAGGATCGTTGATTATCTAGGGGAATCTAAGGGAATCTCAAGAGGATCGTTGATTATCTAGGGGAATCTTCGTAGGATCTTAGAGAATCTACATAGAATCTTGCAAAATCTATGGGATTCTTGGAAGAATCTTTGAGAATCTAGGGGAATCCTCATAAGATCTGAAGAAGCTACAAGAATCTACATAGAATATTGGAGAATCTAGAGGAATCTTGAAATAGTTTTTGGGAATTTAGGGAATCTCAAGAAAACCTTAGGGATTGTGGAAATCTCAAGAGGATCTAGGGAATCTCATAGAATATTTGAGAATCTAGGGGAATCTTGATAGTATCTTAGAGAATCTAGGAGAATATACATAAAATCTTGAGGAATCTATGTGAATCTTGAGAGGATATTTCAGAATGTAGGGGATTCATGATGGAATATTTAAAATCTAGGATAATCTTGATGGAATATTCGAGGACCTACAGAAATCGTCATGTGATCTAAGGTAATCTACATAAATTATGGGGAATCTAAGTGAATCTTGGGACAATCTTTGAGGATCTAAGGGAATCTTTGTGGAATCTTAGAGAATCTAGATGAATCTTTCACATTGGGTGTGTTTTGCAGGGGAATCTTCATAAAATATTGGACAATCTAAGGGAATGTTTATGGAATATTAGAGAATTTAAGGGAACATTGATGGAATCTCAAAGCATCTAGGGGTATCTTTTCAGAGTTTTGAAGAATCTAGAAAAACATTTATAGAATCTTCATTCGACCTGGATTTGGCTTCTAGTCAAATTTGTAAGCAGGCATTTCATCTTGCTTCTAGTTGGATTTTGTGGTCTATCTGGCAGAGGCGACGTCTGTGTATTTTCCATAGTGCACACATCCCTGATCAACAGCTTCTTCGTTGTGTTCAGCACAAGATCACTAAAGCTCATCGTTGCTCATCTCTAGCCGATGATAAAAAAAGAGATAATTTGGCAAATGTATTTACGGTGTTCCTCTTATGCATAGACGGGTGTTTGTGCCTAGTTGGATCATCTTATCCACTAGTGTTTTATTCATGTCTGTGCATTGTGTATTGCGCCTTTGTTCTTGTTAAGAGTCTCCGTCATTCAAAAAAAAAGAAACAAAAGAGTGAATTTAGCATGAGTGTTGATATAAATTTTCATACATACTCTTAAGAGTCACATTCTTATGTCTCAAGTATTATTTGCCTCTCATTTCATTATCTTTTTGGGCTTTGCCACTTGTCGGTTCAAATGAACAATCTTACCCATTTGCCAAACCCTCCTTTGCAATGCAAGGGATTATGATGCACCACTGCATGTTCAACAATAAAAGAAGTGCAATCATATATGCTTCCATGTACTTTAATGAATGTAGGTTCATAAAATGCATCTTAAATTTAAAATGTGGTTTGCTATATTGAACTTTGTTTAATGTACAAGTTACATAGACTAGTTTAACCTCCATGGACATTAAAGTAAATTGTCTATTGAAAATCCATCGTTATCAGATATTGAACTGGGTTGAGCAGATAGCATGCAAACATTATATTAAAGGGTTCACACAACCTATAATTACAATAAGGCTGCTATTGGATAGTATCACACTATCCTGACTATTTTATTTATTAAAATGGCTATGTTCTGTATTATTCATTTTCATATTGCTTAGTATTTTGATAATCCCTTTGCTCACTCAACGATGGCTTGGTCTTTCCAAGTTTCCAAGAAAAGTTGAAAAATGGGGATGCAAATGTACCATATGACAATATGTATAGATGCACATCCACATATTCTAATTTACCATATGCATGCAGGGTAAGTCGTGATGCCAAGTAACTTAGGATCTTTATATGCCACATGCAACATTCAACATGCAACATGCAATGACATGCAATGGGTGCAAGACACAAAAATAAACCTAATGGTCAAACGTAAAGGCCCAATCGTGAGAAAAATGAATATAAGGGTTAGGGTTTGAATTTGTTATTGAAATGAACAGCAGGAAGCGGCGGCCAGGGCAATGTTTTGAGAAAGTGGCGATCGAGAAATCAGGTTTTTCATCTTCATTCCATTCTTTTTTCGTGATCGCAGCCATGTTTGAAGCCATCTCTGATTTACAGAGCAATTTCGTCCTTTCTACAATGCAAAGCAAGCAATAGAAGATGGATTCGCTCCTATAGGAGAAGCATTTTCAATAGAAGGTTGATTCTCTCCTATAAGAGAAGCATTTGAAGTCTTAGAGGTGGATATGGCTTGAAAAGCTGCTCGTTCTTTCTTTGTTTGCCTTTCTTTTCTCTTTATTTTTATGTTCACATGCTTGCAGATAAGAAGCTCAGAGAAAAAAGAAGAATCCTCAGTAGAATAATGGTTGCAGATAAGAAGCTTGAAGGTAGAGCAAGAATAGGCAGTAGGGTCAACAATGTCAACCAAGAGTCTTGCAGGTCATTTCCATTTTTCACTAGCTTTCCATCCTTCTGCTTCAAGCAGCAACAAATGCTAGTGCCATTTGTTTGGATCTTCTTGTTTTCTGTTTTTATCTTTCACGTTTCTTGTTTTCTGATTTTATCTTTCACGACGTTGTTAAGGCAACAAGATAATCATTTCGGACATTGACACGCATTTTCTTTTCTGGAAACATGATGAATTTTTGCACGACAATGCAAATCAGCCACAAGAAGCATATATAAAAATATAGCCACAAGAAGCATATAAAAATATGATTTTTAAACGAGGTAAAGCAGTATGCACTTTTCAAGCACTTGTTTGTTTCTAGCTCTAGGGCTCCTTTTCTTTAACAAGAAGCTGAAATGGAAAACAGTAAAATATTTAACATCTCTCCATTTTGTTTAACAACAAGAGAAAATAGCAGTACACACTGATTTATCTTTTCTACTTACTGATGTATCTTTTCTACTTAAATAAAAGTGCTTAGATAAAACTGATAAGGTGGTATTATCTTTTTGATAAAAAAAATGGGAATACTAGGGTTCAAATCCCTGAGCCTTCTAAGCTATACATATTCATACATGAGAATTTCATGCCAATAGAAAGAGCATAGAAAACAAAACTTATCTTGATGAAAGAACCATGAGCAATTACTTGATAATGTTTGAGACATTTTGTTATGTGGAACATCACTTTTAATTGATATCCAAAATTATTATTGGTCTATGGTATAAGATGTACACAAGTTCACTAGCAAGACATCGTAAGTTAAAAGTCAAAATTGCTAGTGGTTTATAGCCAAGATGTCCATAACTTTTTTAGAAAACCACTTTAAATTGAAAACCAAAGTCTTTTAGTGGCTTTTGACTCAATATTTAGACATCTTCACTCGGAAACCACTTTGAGTTTAGAGACACTATTGTTAGTGGTTTATGGCCTATATATATATATATATATTAACAAATGGACTACGTACATGAAATATAGCAATTAAGCACTATTACAAACCAAATGAAGAAACTACCACAAATAGCAATTAAGCACTATTACAAACCAAATGAAGAAACTACCACAAAGAACTATGATGGATAACTATGTTAACAAACTAGCATAATAAAGAATAAATACAAACCACACTATGTAACTAGTAGTGGTTATTCAACACATTAACCCACTTAGTAACATTAGTTTATTATATTGGTTTCATATAAAACATAATGTGAAAAACTAGTAATGATAATTTTTTGGGGGCCTTGGGAGTTGCAATGCTCGCAGTATGCTTTGAAAAGGTTGCAGTAGGACTCCAGCGGACTCTGAAGTTTGCAAACGAGCTTATGTTTAAAGTGCAAGATTATCAATTTTGTGTACTTTGTCACATAAAAAGTGTTCTTTAAAATCTAACTTCATATTATCATGTGCTAACTTTTTAATCAAAATTTATATAGAAGTAGAGCATGCCTTATGGACATGTTTGGGTTCGATTCCCAAAAGGAAAAAAACAAAAATCACAGAGGAGAAAGAACATAAACTATAAAACGGAAAACTATAGAAAAAAAGTATAAACCATAGAGACGCTTAAACCATTAAAACAAACTTTTTCAACATATTGTTATTTTTACTACCGCGTCTTTTAAACAATATCTTTTATTAGAAAAACAACACCTGAAAATATTTATTTTTATTAAAACATACGTGGATTTTATATAAAATAATACTCGAAAACAACATTTACTTTTGAAGAACCACATTTTTTTCTTAAAACAACATGTAATTTTTTGAGGAAATCAATACTTTAAAACAATATAGTTAAACAAAAAAACAAGAGAACTACGTGTTGTTTCTAGCAAAATCGGACAAATTTCTCTACATGGTTTTTTAATGTTATTTTTTTTTTTCGAAAAACAACAGTTAAAAACAATATGTGAACTAAGTTCTAGTAAGAACAACATGTCTACTTTCTTAGAAAAGCAGTTCCAACTATTCAAAGGCAGTGAAACAGTTTTTGCAATCCATTCCCAAAGAGAAGAAGCAGGAGTGTATAGAAAAGCAGTTATACTTTACGTGTTTCCAACCAGGGCATAGGACAAATAACTGCCCCTTGGTGATGAACGCGGCATTAGCAGAGATGGAATGGGAGACACCCACGGACGCTGACGAGGACGATGCACCAGACTATATCTAGGGTGAGTGTCATATTTTTGCCGCCATTGACACTGAGAATGCCGAAAGCCAGTACCAAGTAATCTCCACAACTGGGAAAGCCAAAGCAAAATCCTTCATAGTCCTGATAGATACATGGAGCACCCAGGATGGTACAGATGTTGAAGCTGAAGCCGTTGAAGTCAAAGCCTAGGCCGATTGTGTTGGCAATGGAGCAATCCGGCACACAGCAGGGAAGAGAATCAACTTCAATATAGACTTGCCGGGAATCAATGTAGCAATGGAAGTGATGAACATCGGCAAATATGATTTGATAATAGGCATGGAATATCTTGGACCAGCAGGAGCCGTCATTGATTGTGGGAAGCGGAAGGTGACCTTAACAATGCCAGAAGGCAAGATCATTGAGATAGCAGGTAAAGAAGTCACCCCAATTATGCAATGCATGTCTAGTAAGAAATTACTTAAATGCATAAGGAAGGAGCAAGTGGCCTACGTCTTCAAACTACAAGCTGACGAGGAAGAAACAGAAGAAGAGAAGGAGGCCAAAGCATTGAGCAAGCTCCCAAAGCCTATAGCAAAGTTGGTGAAGGAATTCCATGACTTGTTTCCTGATGAGATTAAGCAACTTCCACCTTACAGAGGAGTCGAGTGTGAAATAGCACTTGAGCCGGGAACTAAGCCAACAAGCAAGGCGCCCTATAGAATGTCAACCGAAGAGTTGACGGAATTGAAGAAGCAATTGCAGGAGTTGCTAGACCTAGGGTTTATTAGACCTAGTGTCTCTCCATTTGGAGCGCCAATACTCTTCGTGAAGAAGAAGGATGTGCGTCTAAGGATGTGCATTGACTATCGTCAATTGAACAAGCACACCATCAAGAACAAGTATGCCTTACCTAGATCGGATGATCTGATGGATCAATTGCAGGGAGCAAAGGTCTTCTGCAAGATAGATTTGAGGTCAGGTTATCACCAGATCAGAATCAAGGAAGAGGACATTCATAAGTCGGCATTCAGGACGAGATATGGGAACTGAGTTCACGGTGATGCCATTCGGTTTGTCTAATGCTCCGGCAACTTTCATGAGGCTCATGAACGATGTTTTCCGTGAATTTCTAGATTCTTTCATCATAGTTTTCTTTGATGATATTCTAGTTTACAACAAATCCCTAGAGAAGCATGTCTAGCACTTGAGAAAGGTGCTTGAAAAGTTAAGAAGGCATCAACTCTTTGCGAAGCTATCCAAGTGCCACTTCGCAACAGAAAGGGTGGAGTACTTGGGGCATGTGATCTCAACAGAAGGGATCTCCACCGACCCTGCAAAGATTGAAGCAGTAATCGATTGGCCGGCACCAAAGAACACACATGAAGTGAGAAGCTTCCTCGGCTTAGCGGGGTATTACAGGAAGTTCGTCAAGAACTTTGCAAAGGTCACCATTGACGGACCTCACCAAAGCGGGAAAGATAAAGGATTGGGCAAGTCACTGGCAAAAGAAGGCCCATGCAGCATTCGAGACCTTGAAGGAAGCCTTAACGACAGCACTAGTCCTAGTCTTGCCAGACCCAGCCAAGGACAAGCTTGTAGCAACAGACACTAGCAGGATAGCAATAGGTGCAGTGCTTATGCAGGAGGAAAGGGTAGTCGCATATGACTCCAAGAAGATGAATGATGCGGAGCAGCGGTACCTAACTCATGACCAAGAGCTCTTGGCCATTGTAAAAGCATTGCGAATATGGAGACACTATTTGTTGGGAAGGAAGTTCCAACTAGACATATTTTCACACAACCACTCCTTAATTTGAGTCAAAGGAGGTGGATGGAATTCCTCGAAGAGTATGACTTCGAGATAGTCTACATGCCAAGCAAGCTGAACGTAGTCGCAGATGCGCTTTCCAGGAAGCCCTTGAAGACGAGGACGCATTGCAATGCTATATCAACGCTCACAAGTGAGTATGGCAAGAAGATTGAAGAGACCTTGCAAACAGATCGCGACTTTAAAGAAGCGTGGGCAAGCCTCTCCAAAGAGGCAAGAACAGACAAAGAAAGGGAGGCCTTCAAGAACTATAAAAATGAAGGAAACCTCTTATACCATAAGAACAAGTTGTGTGTACTAGAATCTTCGGGAGTAAGAAAATTAATTCTACATGATACACACAATAGCCCCATAGCTGGTCATGCAGAGTTTATGAAGACATACTTCAAGAGTAGAAGCAGCTACTTCTGGCCCGGCATGAAGAAGCAGATAGCAAGGTACATTCGTGAGTGCCAGATATGCCAGCAAACAAAGGCGGAGCAACTCCGAATCCCAGGAGCCTTAGAGCCGTTGCCAGTGCCAAATGCTAAGTGGGAAGTCATAAGCATGGACTTCATTATTGGGCTCCCAAGAACAGCAAGAGGCAAGGACGCCCTGATGGTGGTGGTGGATAAATTGTCGCAGATGGCATACTTCGTGCCGTGCAGGACAACAGATACAACATTGGATACTGCCGTCCTATTTACTAAGGAGATTTTTAGACTCCACGGCATGCCGAGGGAGATAATCTCGTATAGGGAGTCTAAATTCATGAGTGCTTTTTGGCAGGATCTATTTACCACCATTCAGACGAAGCTCTCCATGAGCACGGCATACCACCCGCAGACAGATGGTCAAACGGAGCGAACCAACAGGATTATCGAAGATATATTAAGAAGCTATGTTTGGAACAAGCAATCTAAGTGGGAAGATTTCATCCACTTAGTAGAATTCACCTACAACAGTACGAAGCAGGAGTCATCTCAGATGTCTCATTTTATGATCAATTATGGGTATCAGTGTCTTACCCCGGATACTTGGCACAATCCAGTGTCCAAGGTAGAACTCCCAGTAAATGCTTTCGGATATGCAGCAGTTGGTGGAGGAGGTGAGAGGATACTTCCTAGCAGCAAGAAGTAGGCAGAAAAGCATCACCGACAAGCACAGGACAGTAAGAGAATTTCAGGTGGGAGGCAATGTGTGGTTGAAGATCAAGATGAAGCAGGTCAAGCTCCGCATCGGCAATTGCAAGAAGCTTGTCCCAAGATGGGCTGGACCTTTCAGGATAACCAAAAGAGTAGGTACCCAATCCTACAAGTTGGACCTGCCAACACATCTCAAAATCCATAGGGTCTTCCCTGTAAGTCTCCTAAAGAGGCACACTCCTAATCCAGAGGAAGTATTGGAGACAACCGAGTTACTGGAAATGACAGACGACCAGCTTGAAATCGTCCCTGAGGTTCTTCTTGACAGGGCTTATAAGAAGACAAGAAGATCCAAATTTCTCCAATACCTTGTGAAATGGACGCACTTGCCTGTGGAAGACGCTACATGGGTACTACAATCAGCTTTGGAGAAGCAGTACCCCCAATTCATGGAGCAATACAAGGATCGGCTCGTCACGGAAGTAGTCGACACCGAACCGTTAGGTGAGTGGAAAGTAGATTAAAAAGTCTACTTCTGTCTCACGGAAGTAGATGACCTTGAGAGATAAGAGGTCATTCAGGAATGCATTGATAGGAAAGCACCTCTAGTCAATGCCTACCAGGGGAAGGATCCTTTACGCCCAAATACGAGAGGACACCAACCTTCACGCCAAAGGCAACTAAAGGTGTAGGCATGAGTGTCATCCTAGGCATGATAGGGCGCTGTCTCCACGGCCACGATGGAAGAAGCATCCTCTTCCTACGCCGGGAGATTAGTCTTGCATCCATGTAAATTGTAATTAATGGGTGGTTCCCTAACAACCAACTTTATAATAATTAAATGTGTACTAACATAGTGTTGGACCTGCAGGCCAATAGGAGAGTCTAGCGGCAGGAAGGTCACACTACGAAGACTTGCAACACATAATTTT
This sequence comes from Isoetes taiwanensis, assembly GCA_021234155.1. Classification (NCBI taxonomy): domain Eukaryota; kingdom Viridiplantae; phylum Streptophyta; class Lycopodiopsida; order Isoetales; family Isoetaceae; genus Isoetes; species Isoetes taiwanensis. The sequence goes on from JAJEKV010000023.1 coordinate 7,885,043, forward strand.
GTCATGATGTGTTGTAAGGGAATCGTGGAACCTTAAGTAGGAAATTTTGGAACTAAAGTGTTGCACCTAGGGGGCAACCTCGTGAGTTGTGCATGTTAAATAAACATATGCAACTATAAACCCCATGCCAAATGGCAAAACCCCATTTGGCCAATATTGACCTAACCCTAAGGGTTTCTATATAAGGGCTTTCCCCTTAAACCCTAAACCTTTTTTCCTTGCATTTATGGTTTCCTTGAGACCTTCCTTCTTTCGCATTTAGGGTTTCTCTAAGCCATTTCGGCCAAACCAGGACTCGAGTTCGCATTGCCAGGCTCTGAAAAGCCGCCCTTGCACAACAGATCTTCGAGCAACAGCAGTCTTCAGGCCACCTTTTGGTTTGGCAAATGAGCTGGTTTAGCATGTTAGTTCAGCCTTAGAGGCCTTATAGATCCCGAGATCATAAGCCCTAACAAATGAACCTAACTTTGGATGTTTAGGTAGGTAGATTAGATGTTATTCTACAATTCAGTTCTTGATGATTATGGTAATTCATTCTATGCTCTCCCGTGTATTGAGAAGGGAGGTAGAGACTCTAAAAGCCTTGTAGTAGATGTTCTAGAATAGCCTTATTAATACCCAATTAATGCGGCCTGTACACAAGAGCCCACCGGGTTGTAGGTGGAGGGGCTAGACCGGCAGAACAAGGGGGTACTTGTCCCATCACTGAGCGATCCCTCTAGTGTGTAAAGCCTACCAGGGATCCTAGTGGGCTAGGCTTAATGGTTTGCCACTGCGTGTGGGCAAGGCATGAGCTCGACACCTCTGGAGTGATGCGTCACCGTCCATGAGGTTCAAGTCGAATAAGGGCAGTGGCCCTCTAGCCACCTGTGATGGGCATGGAAGCCTCTGGAGCAGAGGTGACTCTCCTCCTGCCTCATCGGGACTGGGGAGATGCAATCCAGTAGTAGCCCTCTTGGCTACGTACCCGGCAGGCTACGGTCCGGTCCCAATACTTGTCAACCTACTCTGCAAAGTGTGTACAGGAGGGGTGGATGGAGTGGATTACTCAACAGCCATGTTCTTACGCCAGTCCAATCCATTGCCATGAATTCGGTCTGCCGTGACTTGTGGAGACCCAAGCCGTCAGTCGATCCCCCTTGAGTCTGAGCCCCGGTTAGGATCTCCCCATGTTGATGTTATTTGATGTTGTTGTACATGTGATGTTCTGATATGTTCACCCTTCGAGGTGAACTTATTGATATATTGATGTTATGTGCTCATGTTTATTCGCACTTCCGCAAAGACGAGACCAATGACACATCCACTCTTCCCGTGCTGGCTCAGTCCATGGGATTGGTGTCAGGTGGATGGCCCCTGCCAGTTTGGCTGTTAGGGGGAATGCTCCGCCTTCTGATACGATGTGTGCATCGTATAGGAAGTAGGGGACGTCACAGTGGTATCAGAGCATGATCTTGGTACACCAAGATCGAGCACTGACCATTTCCTGATAGGACTAACAGTAGACTTCCAGTCTTGGGAATAGCTACCCAAGCATGAACTAAAAAATTGGGAAAAAAATTTCCAATTTTTAGCGCAGTAAGTAGAAAAATGTTAAGTTAGTAAGAATTTCTAGTAAAACCCTAAAAATCTTGGCCAAAAAGGGATGACTCCTCACAGAGTGCGCCCAGACCAAATCCGACCATTCTCGGATTTGCTTCTCGCACACTGTGTGAGTGGTCGACCCATGTTGACCTAGATAGATGCATAATTAGTGTAAATTGATAATGCAGTGCAGCTTAATCCTTAGATTTGAGCTTGAATTACATGTTAGAACACTAAGAAACACCTTGTAAATTGAAAATTAAAGTAAAAAAGGGATGACCCTTCACAGAATGCGCCCAGACCAAATCCGACCATTCTCGATTCGCTTCTCGCGCACTGTGTGAGTGGTGGACACTTTTTGCCCAAACAAACCTAATGTATTGATCCTATAAACACTAGTACCTTGCAGGATTGTACAACATGAATTTGCAGGTCCAAACCCTAAAACCCCCAGACCTATAAATAGACATTTAGGGCTCCTCATTTACACTTTCCTTCCCCAGCTAGCCGCCCATCGTTCAAGAAGGCGATTTTTTAGGTGCCAGGAAGGCGATTAGACCAATTCAAAACATGGCCCGCACCAAACAGACTGCCCGAATAGTTGTGCCAGATGACTTCATCAGCGCCCAAGAGCGGGCTGCCCAACAGAAGGCGAGACAGGCTCAGGAGCAAGCCAGGAGAGAATACGGCGTAGAAGCGAATCGAAACGCCCAAGAGGAGGCCTAGGAGCACCAGGAGGAGGAGCGAGCCCAGGACATTGAGGAGGAGTAGCCCAAGACACAAGAGGGCCCTGGGAGCCAGAGCGAGCCAGGCCACGAAGAAGAGGGAGCTGAAGAGGAACTGAGGAGGGAGCTGAAGAGGGAGCTGAAGATGTTGGACAAGAAGGAGCTGAAAAAGAAAAGGAATGAAGAAGAAGTGGAGGTCAAGAATATCAAAGAGGAGCGCAGGAGGGAGAAAGAAGAGCGCAGAAAGCCTCTCGCGCACTGTGTGAGTGGTCAGACCAAAATTGACCCAACTGATCCCAACTATCTCCAAATTAGATGAAATTTGTTGCAATAGGATCCTTAGAATGCATTCTTTAACTTAGTGTGCCTATGAATTGCATAGCAGGATCTTAGAATCATAGAGATTCCCCAACCTTGAAAATTCCCAAAATTAGTGTTTTGTCAATAAATAGGACCACAACCCTCATTTGCACCCTACTCATTTGCTCCTCACTCCAAGGCAATTTTTCAGCTCTCAAAGGCGCTTCCCCATCTGTTTGTCATCCCCAGCTACTTTAGTATCATGGCAACATCTGCATTCAGGCGATGGTACAATGCCACAGCGCACGTGGCCGAGGCCGACATCAACGCAGTCTTCGCCGTATTTCAGAAGGAGATTGATGTGGAAGCAACCATCAATGCCACTCCATATTACCAAGACATCATGGCTGAGTTCCATGCCAAGATAGGACCTTCTCTAGTAGAACTTCCACCTTGCATAGGATACTGTGCTCCAAACATGGCCCTTCGTACAGCTCTGCAAGATATCCCTAACATAGACAAGTACTTAGAAAACAAGGCTAACCGCTTGCCTAATTATATGTCTGTATCAATAAACAGGAAAATATATTTCTCTTACACTGCAACTGTAGCAATCTTCCTATCCCATAGAGCCCAAACCCAGATAGGGGAACCATCTGTCCAACCCCTAGACATTGAGCCTATGGCCATGGCAGCAGCAGAAGAGGAGCAAATGCGTCTGGAGTACGAGAGAGAGGAGCAGGAAGAAGAGGAGGAACGTGGGTCGGACACTGAAGACATCACTGACGTCGACCTAGTAAAAGAAAGGCAGCAAGCAGAGCAGCAGCTCCAGAGCTTTGAAGAGGGGCTAAGAACCACGCGGACAGCTCCACCACTGGGGCTAGGCATCACAAGCTTAACCCCAATAATCATCCAAGGAGAGACGTACCTGAGCCTCCACGACATCAAGAACCTTCCAGAGTGCAGGGACAGGGGCTACAGGATAGACGAGCTCCTACATCTCCTACGTCAACAACCGGACCTCGATGACTTCATCGATCGGGAGACATAAGACTTCCCCATCAGCATAAGGAAGGCCGGGACGTACACTGGCCAGACATCCACGGACATAGAAGCCTACACCGGCATCAGGGAGATGATGGCTCAGAAGCAGTTACCTTCAGAGGAGGAGTTCCTAGCAATCCAAGAACGGATGGGAATTAGGGGAAATCAACGAGTGCACTCTTGCCCAGCAGCTCAGCAGCAGCACCAGCACCAACCGAAGGCATCATCAACTTAGGCAGCATCAACTTAACGTCTTCCATGTATAGCGACTACAGGGAGATGGTAGAAGTGCCGGTTGATGAATACTCCGGAAGACATAGGGCTGCATTCAAATCCGGTGAGGAGGCAGGGCACGACAAAGCCCTCAGATTCTATCTACCTCTGTTTATTGATGGAAGGATAGCGGTCATACACCGCCAATTCAGCCCACGGGGGGAAGAAGGAGTTTTTATGCTCATTGCTCTCTCAGGATTTGGAGGACATGCTCGTATGGCCCCAAACATCGATCATATCATCCTTGTCAAGAGGACAATAGCATTAAGCATCTTCGACTTCGCGGTCCCTTATAGGCGACAGGGCAGGTTGGCAGTCACCGCAGCTTATACATCAGACAGAAGGATTGAAGACTTAGTGACTGCACTCCAAGGAGGCATGGCCACCAACATCCTGAGGAACCTAGGGCGAACAGTTGGCACAGCCCAAGTGAAGAAATTCTTGGAGGACAACCCAGACTATATCAAAAGACTCCAAGAATAAAAACTTAAAATTTTTAAATTTCCATGTCTACTTTGAATGTAAACATATTATATCTATGAATATAAATGTGATATTGATAATGTTCTCTTGATATATTTTGTTCCCACAATTATATCATCAAACAAACCAATGCAATGACAAAACAAAGAACTAATCATCAGAGTACAATCTAATGTGTGTGCAGCTAGAGTACCTAGGAATGTTGAGGGACAAGGACAACATGAACAAGAGCGCACTTGTCGAGCCCCGCTCTCAACCCGAGGGAAAGATATCGCTGTGAAAGAGACACCAAGAGAACTAGAACGGAAAATCAAACTTTATTGCACTTGCTTTGGTTGGAAAAACCCCAACCGTGGTTCACATATTTATACCCCAACTACCCCTTCGCCACATCATCGCCACGTCATCGCACCCCTTTGAATTCGTATGCCACCTAGGCGGATTGCCAACATGGCACCTACTGCATCACTACCCTGCCACGTCATCACATCATACGTATCCTTACTCTTGAGAGGATTGGGTCGAACTGCCTTCCCCATGTTTCTTCCTTGGTCCACAGCCCTCAGACCATGATCGTTTGGCTGCAGGATGCCCTCGATGAGGGTAGGAACTTATAATATCTGAATAGATAATGGCGCTTGGTTGTGTCAGCATCATCATACGCTTTGTAAATTCCCTCCATTCGTTGGGTTCTGTCTTCCGGCTTGTGAGCAAGGCTTCAGCAATGAACCATCCTTGTCCCTTGTTGCTCATACTCATCTGTCCTTCATAGACTACTGTTCCTAAGGAAGGCTTCTGCAGCTTTCCCATGATCACAAAGTTTAATGAAATGGGTAGCCTGGTTCCTGCTCTGTATTTCTTCCTTTCTTTGTTCTGTTTATAATAGAAATCGGTTTTTCTTCCTGGACCCAAATCGTGCACAGATGGCTCGATACCCTTCTTCAGATTTTCTTCAAGAGTTAAACTTGCTGATTCGGCCTTCTGCTATAATTTTTGCATGCCTGTGGCTTAAGGTTTAGCAAGTCCGGCCTACTTCAGATTTTTCTGCAATGATTACCCCTGTTGGTTCTGCAATCTTGGCGGCCCTGATAGAGCAGTTTTTTCATGGCCATATTTGATTTGGCTCCCAGTCCGGCTTAATTCGATTCTTCCTTCCCTATTTGCTGCCGAATCTAACCCTTGGCGGCCTCCAAATCTCTTAAACGGCCCGCTTCATCCATAATCAGCTACTCCTTCTGTATTTCCCTTTGACGCCAGAGTCTTCACCCTGATCTGCTCCCGATCCTTCCCAAGTCTGTTAATCTGGCTTACTCCGCTTTTGATCAACCGGTCTTTACACATAAGGTCTTCTACAACCGGAAAAGCTATGGCTTTTCGCCCATCTGTCCGGCCTAGCCATTCGTTCCCAACCTTTGTCGAAACCATTCCCTTTTTGTCACAATTTGACCATATTAACAATTTCCTTCTTCCAATGGTTCCATATCGATCTCCCCTTTTTTCCCCTTTGCCTTATTTTTGCAATTCCTTTCGCTTTTAATTTCTGTTTACTCTTCAATGGTTTTTTATTTCCCAATCTCAGCTTGCACCTTTATTCCTTAGGTATCTTCTTCAACCTTGTTTGCCTATAGCCGTCCGTATCACCATTAAGACTTCTTTTCTGGCTTTTTCTTTCATGGGTGATTGCGCTTCCATGGTTCTTCTCAAGGGTTTTTCTCCCTTTTTCTTGACATCTTTTTTCTTCCAATCTTCGTGACTTGATCCCTTCTTTAATTGAGGCCTTTATTTTGTTACGTTTTCTTCATATTTCCACTATGGGTATTCTTTCATGTAGCACATCTCTTGCACTACTTTTGCTCTCTTTCCATATTTGCCTAGCTTTTCCTTCAAAGCTGGCACTTTGCCAAGGTAAAATGCTTGTTTAGCAGTGTTTTGCAAATTTTTTACCTTCATTTGGCAGATGACAGCACTCCACCAAGGTAGTTCCAGCCAAGAAATTTGTACCAGGACTTCGAAGCACCAACCCCGGAGCAGGAGATATCTTAGATAAGGTCAGACATCCACGAGATAAGAGCACTGCTGGCAGGAGCAGCAACAGGGGGACCAGTCCAGAATGTACAATTGCCAGAAACACCAGCCGCCCGAGTAGCTAAACCAAAGAAAAGAAGCCGGAGAAGGAGGTCACCTAGCACGGAGTCCTCAGACTCTAGTTCCGACTCCGACTCTGAAGCGGAAGAGCAGGAGGATGAGCAACAGGACCGTCGGGAGGGTCCAAACCGTGATAGGGGCAGGACACAAGCTGACTATCAGAAGAAAGTTGACTCGGCGCTCAGCAATGTATGGAAAGCAAGAAAGTTGGAACAATTTTCGGGAGATAACAGGTCTGAGATGGAAGCCGAGGCATGGTTAGATGAAATGAGAGAGTATGGCAATGCCTATAGCATGAAGGACAAGGACAAAGGCATAGTAGCAACAACCAATCTTAAGGGAGCAGCTAGGATTTGGTGGAAGGGCTATGCCAAAGCCCATGGCTTAAGCAGGGATAGCTGCAGATTCAAGAAGTTTGCCAAAGCATTTAAGCGGCATTATGTGCCAAGGGAACACAAGTGTCACATGATGCAGCAATTTTACAGGTTGCAACAAGGCAATAAGTCAGTTCAGAAATACACAGAAGAATTCATGAGACTAAGGCTCTATGTGCCAAAGTTGAGTGAAAGACACGCAGTAGAGGAGGGTTGAACGAGGAAATCCGGAAGCTAGTAAGAGCAATAAACCCGAGGATGGTGTCAGAAGCGGAATCTAAAGCAGTAAGTTTGCAAGGAATGGGACCCCAAGAGAGCGGACCAAGGCAGCAATATTATCAGGATAAGGGAAAGGGCACGGGAGGCTATAGCCCAAGAGCGGCAAGCCCAGCAACTAGCAGACCACAATACAACGCAAATTATGGGAAGCAGGGCAATGCAAATTTTGGTAAGCAAGATAAGAAGCAGGTGACCTTCAAAGAGCAAGGAGGGGGTTCCAACTATTCAAAGGCAGTGAAACAGTTTTTGCAATCCATTCCCAAAGAGAAGAAGCAGGAGTGTATAGAAAAGCAGCTGTGCTTTAGGTGTTTCCAACCAGGGCATAGGACAAACAACTGCCCCTTGGTGATGAACGCGGCATTAGCGAAGATGGGATGGGAGACACCCACGGACGCTGACAAAGATGATGCACCAGACTATATCCAGGGTGAGTGCCATATTTTTGCCGCCATTGACATGGAGAACGCCGAAAGCCAGTACCAAGTAATCTTCACAACCGGGAAAGCCAAAGCAAAATCCTTCATAGTCCTGATAGATACAGGGAGCACCCATAACTTTGCGTCGCCAAGGATGGTACAGACGTTGAAGCTGAAGCCCAGCATTGATTGCAGGGTGTAGCCTTGAAGCACTCCATGCACCTTGAAAGAAAGTAATCAGACTCTTTCATTATATCTCAGAATTCCAGGTAGAATTCTGGTTGTAGACCGTCGGGCCAGGGCTTTTTCCTTTGGCCATAGATTTTAAAGTTTCCCATATCTCTCTCTCCTGTGGAACAGCAATTAATTCTTCTTCATTGACTTTTTCTGAATTTTGTGGGATATCCTTGAAGAACTCCATCATAACTTGCTCTTCTACATGTTTGTTTTCAAAAAGTTTAGAATATTCCCCCTGAAAATATTCCTCAATTTCTTTTTGGTCCTCTATGGGTCTGTTTTGACCATCTCTGATTTTAATAATCCCATTGTTGACAATCCTATTTTTGGCAGCTCTGAAGAAGAAAGCTGAGCTTCCATTATCCATATTATTAAGGTATTTGGTCCTGCTTCTCACTGCTAAAGCCTTAGCTTCTTTCTCCTCAATGATTTTAACCTTTCTATCTAGATCTTCCTCTTCATCTTGTAGAGCTTTATTGTTTTTATCACTAAACATAAGACTCCTTACCTGTTTAATGGTTTCATAAATAGTCAATTTTTCCCCCATTGTTTAATCCAGATCTTAATATCTTTAACTCTCTGGCAGAAGGCCTTCATGGATCCTTGTTTGGGGATTGCCCCTAATTTGGAGTAGAATTCCTTAAATTCTTCACAAAACCTAGTCATATTGAGCAGGTCTGTATTGAATTTAAATGGGACATTTGTTTCTCCTTTCCTAGGGGCAGTTTTATTCTCAAGGAATTGGGGAAAATGATCTGAAATTGAGTTGGCCAAGTCACATGTGACAATAGCAGAATCCCAAGAAGATAGGGATTTGTTGCATAAGTAGAATCTGTCTAATAAGCAGTATGTTCTTTGCTCTCCCTTCCTCTTGTTACTCCATGAAAACATATTTGATGATGAGGAAGGGATATAAGAGAAATCTGACATGAGGTCCTCCCATGCTTCTCTTTCTCTTTTGGTCATATTCAGTTTCTTTCCCAATTTCTGATCCCAAATGGGAGTATTATTAAAGTCCCCTGCCATCAGGATATTCTCCTCCTTATTGTTTTGAATCCAAAGTTTAATTTGAATCCATTGTTCTTCCCTTTCAGAAGGTTCTGTGGATGCATAGATATTGATGATACTCATTTTGTCTGTTCCCTTTTCCAGAGAGGCCACTGTCCACCTTCCAGAAGGATGTTTAAACCTGCTACTACATTTAAATCCAATCCACATTGTGTTGATTCCACCTTTGGTTCCATCTGCTTCTGCCCAAATAGAGTCACCTGTTGGGAAAATCCATGTACCCAGTCTCTCTGCTTCAAATCTGGGTAGCCTATGTTCCTGGACCAGAATTATATCTGCCTTCATTTCTCTCATAGCAATTAATGCTCTTTTCCTTTTGAGGGAACCCTTAATTCCCCTCATGTTCTAGGTGACAATCCTCATTATGCAGGATATCTCTTCCTTTCTTGAGCTCTTAAGTTAAGAGCTGGGCTGTTGGAAGTGATCTGGGCCTTTTTTTTTAACTTTCTTGGCAACCATTGGAGTATAGAATTGTTCTATCTCCTCAACTCCCTTTCTAGCTCCATTAGGACTTATTGGATTTGACTCCAGGCCGAATGGATCTCCAGACCTCTCTCGACCAATTGGGCTTAGCAGGACATTGGATTGCTCCATTCCCAGGCCAATTGGGCTTAGGAGAGTAGGGTTGATGTTTGAGTCCATCCCCTGGCCTCCTTGTTGAGGTCTTAAAGGGTCAATGTTATCAGCATCCTGCTCTTTTCCCTTTTTAGTAGGAATATGGATCTTGTTTGATTCCATCCCCTGGCCTCTCTGTTGAGGGCTTATAGGGTCAACGTTGTCATCATTCTTCTCCAAAACCTGGTTAATTTGTTTCACGGGTGTATGGAAACTATTAGACTCCATCCCCTGGCCTCTTTGCTGAGGACTTATAGGGTCCATGTTGTCTATACTTTCTGTGCATGAATCTCTAACAATGCTTATATCAGTGGCATCATCTGAGAACTTCAGTTTCTCTCTACCTCCCATTGACTCCATTGACTCCTTGTTTCCAGCTATATAGTCCATTGGAGAAGTAGTGAAGAACTTAGAGTAAATCCCTTCCCCTTGTTGGATTAGGATCTCCATAGGGGTGTTAGGAACTATTTCCTGTTGATCCAATTCCTCATTCTGCTCCATTATTGCAAGCAAAATGTCAAGCATTTCTGCTGGCACCTCCTTATCTGGGGATTGGAAAGTTATTGCTTTGGGGGTGGCCACATAAGTTGATCCCTCACCCTTAAGGAAAAATGCCCCCCCACTAGACAAATCAGAATCCGAGGATTCTGGATATTCATTAATTGGAGGTAACAGAGGTTCCTTAATAATTATAGTATTACTTCTTTTTATGTGATCTGGAGTGATGCAGAAGCTTCCAGGCTGGGGTACCTTTTTCTCTTTGTTCTTTATCTCAGTAGGTTTATTCAGTACCTTAATCTGGTTAGCTATCTTCACATGTTCCTCTTGTCGCTTCTACCCATTTATGCCGGTGTCTCGGGAACGCCCCACGGGCACATTTAAGGATCGAATACTCGAGCGGTCTACCATGGGCCCGTTACATGGCATATGTCGCCCAGCAAATCCGACCTCCCTTTAATCTAACGAATCATGTAAGAAGGAAGCGTATACCTCAATCTGGCCAGAATGGCTTTATGCTCTAATAAGCAGATGATGCCGCCAAAGAAATCACTATAGCCATCCGATTTCGCCAAATATCCTGCAGCACCACATTCCAATTCCATAACTCAGACTATTTTAACTGCACCCACTGTTTCAAGCTCTACCGTCTTCTTCCCAAACACACAGGTGACTACTGCGCCCCAGTTTTGTTTCAGAAGACAAATAGTGGTGCCGGTTAGCCGGTTTGCACAGCGGCTGCCCAACAGCATTGGCGAATGCCAGTTTACAGCCAACAGTAAGTTTGAAGCAGTTTTCGCATATTCTAGGCATATTCTAGCATATACCTAGAATATGCCGAAAACCCACATGAGCAAGAGTTTGCCCCCCTAGGGGCAACCCAAAAAGAGAAAAAAGAAAGACTTCCATCGCGAATCGCGATGTAGGTCTAGTGGTCAAGCCATTGGTTGTGGGCGGCCCCCAGCCAGGCCCAAAACCCACTGACAACCACCGGGTGGAAAGAAAAAAAAAATGAAAAAAGCATCCATCGCGATGACAATTTAGTGGTCAAGCCATTGGTTATCTATCTAGGCCCAAAACCTACTGATTGTCATTGGATAAGGATTAAAAAAGAAAAAAAAAAGAAAGAAAAGAAAAGAAACGAAAACGTCCATCTTGATGTGGGTCTAGTGGTCAAGCCATTGGTTATGGGCGACCCTCAGCCATGCCCAAAACCCACTGACAACCATCGAGTGGGAAAAAGGAAAGAAGAAAGTACCCATTCGTGATGATAATTTAGTGGTCAAACCATTGGTTATGGCGACCCCCACCCAGGTCCAAAACCCATTGATTATCATCGGATAATGATCCAATAGTGGGAATCCCATGGTTGTTGATTATAGCACCCATCTATCCTATAGGCAAAAAAACACATGGCAAGAATGCAGGTTCAACTCCTATATGTTCTAAATATGCAATCCCCTATATTCTACTTTCAGGGGAGATGAAGGTTATCTTTATAAACACCTAGTGTATTTTGCATCATTGGGAAGACATGAACCCATTACTAAGCAGGCATTGGACCATTAGGTTGGACGTTAGTAGTGGGCCCAACCTCACAAATTTGGAACTAAATAAATGTTTACGGAGGCCTTGGCCCCATGATAAATTTTTTGTAATATTAACTGTTGACCTTAATAGAATTTAGGGTTTGGGAAATTTACCAAAATAACCCTAATTGTTGACTTAATTCCCAAAAAGCCCTTAGTATTTGTTACGAAAATACAAAGGACGTGCTCTCTCTTGCACAGGTATATAGATTTTCCTTTCTCAAATACTTACTATTTGAATATAATTTAAGGAAGTTACGTTGATAACCAACTAGACCATTCTCAAGCTCGTTTCTTACATGTATTTAGAAACGCAATGATGTGGTTGACTTTGGACCACCATTCGTGATGATAATTTAGTGGTCAAACCATTGGTTATGGCGACCCCCACCCAGGTCCAAAACCCATTGATTATCATCGGATAATGATCCAATAGTGGGAATCCCATGGTTGTTGATTATAGCACCCATCTATCCTATAGGCAAAAAAACACATGGCAAGAATGCAGGTTCAACTCCTATATGTTCTAAATATGCAATCCCCTATATTCTACTTTCAGGGGAGATGAAGGTTATCTTTTTAAACACCTAGTGTATTTTGCATCGTTGGGAAGACATGAACCCATTACTAAGCAGGCATTGGACCATTAGGTTGGACGTTAGTAGTGGGCCCAACCTCACAAATTTGGAACTAAATAAATGTATACGGAGGCCTTGGCCCCATGATAAATTTTTTGTAATATTAACTGTTGACCTTAATAGAATTTAGGGTTTGGGAAATTTACCAAAATAACCCTAATTGTTGACTTAATTCCCAAAAAGCCCTTAGTATTTGTGAAATTCTCAAAATGCCCTTAATTCTTAAGTGTTTTCCCAAATAGCCCCTTATAATTAAAAAATCACCAAAAGCTAGAGACAAGCCTATCATTCTAATACTAGAAATGATCGAAGACAATTAACTTAATGCTTTTATAAAAATCGTATTGAAGGGGAAGCTTTGTGGGCATCTTGTGGAGAAACTCCTTTATACCCATACATGTTACTTGTAGAGCTCATTTTGCTATTTATATGTTGTCCGTATCTATCCTTCAAATATTGAACTTCTTGAAAATAATGAATTGCTACCTCTTGCAACATGTCATCCTCTTGGTAGGCCTAAAAGAAAACGGGATAGGACAGAAGACAGGGATTGAAAAAAGCGTGTATACAAGTGCACGTTGTGGTAATGTCGGGCATAATGAAGGCAGTTGCAGAAATTCTATTTGACATTTCTGTTGCATATTTTTGTCATAATGATTTTTGAAATTGGTTTTCCAAATTATGGTCATCTGTAAGAACCACTTCCTCTTAGAAAATGATCCTCTATTGTAAATACGTGCTTTTTGGTAATTTTTAAAATACAAAGGGCTATTTGGGAAAATACTTAAGAATTAAGGGCATTGTGGGAATTTGAAAAATACAAAGGGCTTTTTGGGAATTAAGTCAACAATTAAGGTTATTTTGGCAAATTTCCCTTAGGGTTTCTTTAATTTTTAAGGTTGCTTTTTTTTTGCCTTTTGTGGAAAATGGTAAATTTTTTTTTATGCCACCCCTATTCATAATGGCAGGGGACCTATTTAAGGGTGGGCAGGCTATGAAAGTTGATCACTCTTGCACCCTTCTCAACTTGACACACTAAATTATACATGAAGCATTATTTTTTCTATTCAGCTATGGCTGGCTGTAGTAGTATTCTGAAGTCGAGCGAGAGATAGGTGTCGGCGACCCTAAAGGTGGGCCTGTCTTCCTGCACTTTGTCCTTTTGCCATTTGATTCTGTCTTTCCTTTTCATACTTGGAACATGTTGGGACATGTCGGTTTTATGAGAATCCTCTTTTTGACGAATTGTACCATCCTCGCCTTTCCCAGCTGCTCACACTGATAGAAACGTTTATGATCCTCATGCTAATTCCAGCTGTGCTTGCTCCACCCTTGTTGTTTAGGCTCCGTTCAAATCTTTTCTTCAGGAGCTTATGAGGTAGCGCTGCATTGTCAAATTGGGTACTCGATCTCTGTTTTTTTTTTCAATGTATTTCTTCATGTCTTGAAAGATCATTATATGCGACGGAAATGGAGAGCTGCTCAAGATTTTCCAGAAGGATTCTAGCCACTGACGTTCCAGTGATGGTCATGGTATTTCTTCACTCCTCTGTTTTAAAGAATTTGTCATACAAGAGTATACTCTATGCACATATTGCTCTCCTCCTTCGCCAGGAAATTACAAGATAAACTTCTGCATTCGTCATGCATGATATTCTCATTTGTGTTGCAGGTGCAAAAGCTCCTCGAAAATACAAAGGACGTGCTCTCTCTTGCACAGGTATATAGATTTTCCTTTCTCAAATACTTACTATTTGAATATAATTTAAGGAAGTTACGTTGATAACCAACTAGACCATTCTCAAGCTCGTTTCTTACATGTATTTAGAAACGCAATGATGTGGTTGACTTTGGACCACCATGTAAATTTCTGTTTAATTGTGCAACTTTGCGATCCAAAAGTCTAAGAGATTCATGTTCTATCTATAGGGAGTTGTACACTGGGAGCCACCTCAATCAGCACTAGACAAGATTAAGAACTTAGTTCATGACCCATCTACGAGCAAATATGGCCCTGATGATGGCCTTCCAGAACTTCGAGCTGCTCTTGTTGAGAAGGTATGCCCTTTTGCATGGTTTGTAGCTAAAAATGCCCAGTAACTGATGGCCCAAGCCTTTCAATATGGCTACCTCCTTAATGCAGCCAGTCCAAGCCATTTCAGTAATCAAGAAGAGGCAGTTCCAGTAACTGGGGAAAAGTATGTCATTGCATTGATATGTCAGCTGTGATGTCGTTCATTTACTTGTTTCCAATCCTTTTGCTAGATCTTATAACGAGCTTGCATGATTGGTTTGGCTTAGACGATTTTACTTATGATTTTACTGGAGAATAGAGGATCTCATCAGTTACACCCAAAAGCTTTGTTGTTTCTAAGTAGTGTTTTGATTACGAAAGACGTTTATTTTATTTTGCATCCGTTGCCTGGATTTTGACTTGGCTATCTGCCTTGCCTCCTTTCCTAGTTACGGATTGAAAACAAGCTACAGCATTCTTCTGTCATGGTTACAGCAGGAGCAAATCAGGTAACATGTCAAAATATGTTCCTTAAATGCTTCCCTTTTCTGTTGCAACCGTTTTTACTGAACGTGTCATAGAAGTTATCTTCATATGAAAAAAGGGCTTGCTGTAAAGCATTTTGTTGCTAGATATTCTCTGTGCAATTTTCTTGCTTCAACTCAAGCAATTTAGCGTAAGCATGTGTTCTAATATAACATTCTGCAGGCATACTCAAACTTGGCACTTGCATTATGTGACCAAGGGGATGCTGTTGTCATGTTTGCTCCCTATTATTTCAATGCATATACTACATTCCAAATGACTGGAATTACAAGCATTCTAGTTGGTCCTTGTGATCCAGAAACCTGTCATCCAGATCCAGGTTATCAGTTCTTCCTTTGCAGGTTATTGGTTCTTGCACACTCTTCAATGTTTGTTTCTTTCTTTGTCAAAGAACTTAACAGGCAAAAAAGGGTTTGACTTTGAGATTTTGGAGTTCACTCATCTATGAGCTAGATGAAAGCTTGCTTGCCGCATTTGGATTTACTTTATTGAGACTAAGGCAATTAAGGCTCATCAATTAGGAAAAAGTCTGATAGTTAGCTCATAAGTGTTAATATCATCTTATTTACCGTTTGCTCCATTTGCTCTGTCTCTAGGACAAACTTTCTATCCGTTTAGGAAGTTGGCTATTATTTTAAATCATCTGAACTGAGAAAAATAAACTCTATTGCCTCATAAATTTTCTAACCCATAAATCTTTTAAGGGGTTCCTTTAGAAAGTATTCTTTTTTCCCCAAGTTTTAATCCGTGTTAAATTATCTTGCAATTAATATTGTTCGAAACAATGTATATAATTTGTTGCTGTTTCTGACATGTTACCTTTTCTGCAGTTTGGTTGGAAAATGTCCTTAGCGGACATGAAGGGAAGTTAGTACCAAAAATTGTAACTATAGTGAATCCTGGAAACCCATCTGGAACTTACGTGCCAGAGCCTCTTCTAAAGGTGGATCAAGAGGAAAAACTAAAATGTACTAGTTTTAGGATATTGTGCTTGACGATCTTGTTGTTGTGAATACTGAATTCAAACATATCTTTTGTATCAGAGGATCTCAGATTTATGTAAGCACGCGGGTGCCTGGCTTATTATGGACAACACTTATGAGTGAGCTTTGGTTATTGCAGCTAAGCAGTCAAATTAGAATCTCACATTTGTCCGCTGCTTGCAGATATTTCATGTATGACGGGAATAAGCATATATGTATTGAAGGAGACCACGTGGTGAACATATTCTCATTTTCAAAAGCTTGGGGCATGATGGGATGGCGCGTGGGCTATGTGAGAAACCGATTAGTTATGAGCAATGTGATTTGTGGTTGATTTGCTTAACAAAATGTCTTAAACTACCTTTTATTCTTGTACAGATTGCATATCCTTCATCAGTAAAAGATTTTGGAACCCAACTTCTGAAAGTTCAGGATAATGTACCCATTTGTGCATCTATTATTGGGCAAAAGCTAGCTCTGGCTGCTTTGGAAATAGGGCCTACATGGGTGCAGGAGAAGGTCGAAAGTCTCTATAGAAACAGGGAGATTGTACTTAGAGCGCTATCTGCCCTAGAGAAAAGTGCAATCAAGGGAGGAGAGGGTGCAATATACTTATGGGCAAAGTTACCTGATAATGCAGCAGATGATGTAGCTGTTGTACAGTGGCTTGTAAAACATTTCAAGGTGATGGTCATTCCTGGTAGTGCATGTGGCGTGCCTGGTTACATAAGGGTTTCATATGGTGGCCTAACAGAGTCTGCATGTAAGATTGCAGCTGAAAGGCTTCAAGCAGGTATGGAACAGCTTGTAAAGAATGGTGCACTTGCATAGGAAGCTCATTCATTGTACAATTATTGTATAGTCATAATCTCATTCTTTTTGTGGCTTACCACAAAAGAGGAACACATGAATTGAAATAGATTTTATCATCAATAATGCCATGGCAGTAGGATGATTACAATATTAACCGTTTAAGCAGAATTTCTTATAAACTTTTAGGCACTTTGGAGAAGTGATTTTCCTTGAATTTGTGTTTGAATGCAGACGTATGAATGATCTAAGTGCAAGGTGCAGTTTAGCAAACTATTTAAAAAGGGAAAGAAAATATCAGAAAATTAGTACCATGTCAGGGCATATCGCATCTCTGGCCTAAAATTTTGACAATCACTAAGCAATAGAACTTTATAGTTACATGTCAATCTACGAAGAATCTCTGTGTTTATCTAACTAAATATAAGATTACTAGAAAAAAAAAAAAATTTGGAATTAGTGATGTTTTTTGGAAGGGTTTTTCCGGGTGTGTTTTCCGGCGGTGGCTCGATGTGAGGAAGGGAGCCATGGTTTTGAACAGGCGGGGTTGGAGCTGATGGAATCGAGCAGGGGCGGCAGGTAAGTTTGCCCCTTTTTGAGCATGAATCGCCTTGATTTTTTGAATTTGTAGAAGAACGCCGAGCATAGCCAAGCTCTGGAGATACAGAATTTGGCATTTTTTTAGCAGAGGATGGTTTAGCAAGTTCGGCAAGCAAACAGTGAAAACAGTGAAAACAGTGAGCTTGATTTCATGAAAACAGTGAGCTTTTGAGTTCATCCCAGTTTAAGGCCTGATTCTATTATGGTTCGACCAAACTGTGCATAAAAATTAGAGTAATCCAAGTAAAAATTAGCCCAACCGGCAGTAGCACCGGTCTGGGACGCCTGAACCATACTGCTGAGCTCAATTCTTTACAGTTGACTAGTTCTTTGAGATGAACACTCATTTTGGCTTTAGAATATCCATTTGCGGGCAGTCACCATGCCCAAGGTAGGATTAGTTGAGAGGCTGATCATTTCAGAACTCATTTTGTCATGAAAAACAAGAGCTCCGGGATTCCGGCAGGAGAGGCAACAAACAAGGCATATTTTGTAGAGGACAGATCGAATAATAGAGCGATTTGGAATTAATTGTTCGTAGCCTTAGATGGAGCAGGGAAATTTTGGCTCTACTCCGTTAAAAGGGAATAGATGAGCTTTTTGTAAAACTATGGCGCCCATCTTCTTAAAACTATAGCTTTGGAATCAAATTTACAGGAGTTTAAAAAAGGTTAGAGATGCTCTGTTGGTTTAAAAAAACGCCATAGCTGCTTCTCTAACTGTTTCAAAAAAAAAAATGCCCTTTGAAGATCCCCTCAGGGCAAGCGTTGGGCAAGCTTGCACGGCAAGAAATAAACGATTTTTCTTCAGCATGATGTTCTTCGGGAAACAGAGCTTCTGGGAAAATAAATTAGACCAGAAATCTCCATTTGACTGTGCACAGATGGGTCTACGAAGCCCAGGATCTCGCATATTGCTATTTTTGAGTAGTAGGAAAACAAATTAGACCAGAAATCTTCATGTAACTGTGCACAGATGGGTCTACGAAGCCCATTTTGGAGCTGAAAATGTCATGAATATGGTATGAAAGTACCGTTTTCGTTATGAGGCTATGGCAAGTAGCCATGTTATAAAGATCTTATAGTTTCCTTTGGGTGAAATCCTGGTATGAGGGCTGTCAACAGGGTCAGCAAGATGCGTGGCCGAAATGCCTGGTGCCAAAATGGCCGCCTGAATGATCTGGTGCAGGAATAACATGATGCCATGGTCCAAGCTGCCAGATGCGTTGCCAAATGTATAGATTATATGGAGTCGTATCTTGCCTAATCTGGTAATGTCAGGATTTATTGTCATAATCGGCCAGAATGTTCTGATACAATGTTCTGCATTTGTCTATAAATGGCCAAGTGGATACATAACAGATGGTATTGCATAATTCTGACATAGATTTTAATCAAAGACAGATCCTCTGGGTGCTTAGTTTGATCGGCTACAGACCATTTGCTATAAAACGGTGTTTGCAAATATTATTAAACTATTTGAAGCAGTTGAAGCAGGGCTTTATGCAGTTCGATTTATGCCAAACTTTAGGTTTGTGTAAATTATGTGAAAACTTTGGCAGCCAGTATAGAGGCTTAAAAATGCAGAGCCAGATGCCAACGTCGATTTCTATGTTCTTTACCATTGCTTATATGATGGCAACTGATAACATGATGCCAGTGATGATGAAGCAGATGCTTGATCTAGTTCCTGATATAACAAAGATATGGCAGAGAAAAATTAGCTCTACAAGCTTCGATATTGCAGAAGGATCCCATATAATGGTTGTCCATGTCAAGGTACATACCCAAATCGCTGTATATGTTTTGGGTCTGCAAACTAGACCAAGCTCCTACTTTGGGGCTTGTGGATCAGGCCAGGCCCCTGCTTTGGGGCATGTGAATGAGGCCCATGAGCCTTATAACTCATAACAGAGCGGCTTTAAAGATTGTACCTCGGATTGGAATTTTAATTTGAATTGCCTGCAGGAGAATCAAAGACCGGAAAGGATCGTGCTTTAACCGGCAGGTCCTTGCCTATTTTAGATCCTAGCCGTTAGATCTAGACTGGTGATTAGCCGTAACAGGTGATCCTTGGCCTGGTTATCACGATAAACCATCTGCAGCCTGGTTATCATGATAAACCATCTGCAGCAGCCTGTCGTGCCCTGTATTTTTCCCATTCTACTTGTTCTTGGCGGCTACAAATCATGAATCTGCAAATCATGAATCTGAATCATGAATTGTTCTTGTTCTTGCCTACAAATCATGAATCTGCACCGAAAACTCTGTTCCTGGCCGGATTTGCATCCTCATCCAAATCTGTTAAAAAAAACATATTCTTGGCCGGATTTGTGCTGCCTGGCACATAAATCTGCTTGAAAATCTCTTCCAGATGTAGGTTGTGCCTTGGAATCTCGCCAACATATTTGCAAGGGAGTGTAGCAAGCAAGATTAGTCGCCCAGAAAACAGGCTCGGACCTGCCCGGTTAAAGGGGTCAAACCCCTGTGCTCGCCCATTACGGCAAATAAATGGGCTCGCCCCTCCGGGCTCGCCCATTTATTTGCCGTAATGGGCTCTCACAGGGGTTTAACCCCTTCATAAATCTCTCTGTCTGAAATTGTTAGCGTGATCTTAAGCAGAATCAGAGACACATAATGCCAATGACATAATAAAAAATAGAATGCACAGCAACATACAGGGGGTTTAAGGCCCACATACTAGATGTATTCAGCAGTAATCATCTTTCCCCTAAGATTGAGAAGATTATTAACGATGAATATCTTCGGGTCCACTATTAAGGTGCTCGCACATCAAAATAGCATTTAAATCACTGAAAATAATCCACCCATATGTATAACATTCTAATAGGCATAATTTATCAACAACACATTAATAGAAGATCCTATGTGGAAATAAATGATTTAAGAGTTCTTTAACTAATCTAAATAAGCCATAAAACTTCCATGCTAGGCAAATAAATATAAAATTATCTGTCCCAACTCAACCATTAAAATAAAATATTAAAATACATAAACCTATAAGTGTGCCCAATAGAGGGGTTTTATCTTCGAGATCTAAGCTTCTTATATTTTATCTTTGTTATGGGTTGTTAAGATAAAAGTGTTTTCGATTTTTTTTTACTATGGGTGCTTTTTTCTAGAAAGCATATAATTAGATAGGCGTTTAAACAATTGACACAACTCTAATTATTTTGCTCCATCCGTGCTTCTTCCACCCCTACAGTTGCCACCTATCTTTCCTGATAGTGGTATATGATAGTAAGAAGCATTCGACCACATTGTAAGATTTTGTTTTTTGGATTTTTGGGCATAGGACGCTGGCTCCGCCAGCGCTAAATCCTTGTATACCTATATCTTTCTATTTATATGATTGTTAGATAGATAAATAAATAGCTGGATGGTATTCTAACGTCCATGTATATATGATTGTTAGGTAGATAGATAGATAGTAATTTACAATACACTGTAGCTTATGAGACACTTATGAGACAATTTATACCACACTGTAGCTTAGCTTGTAGGACAATTTATAACACATTCAAATGGGTCCTGCCGCCACAATTATAAATGGCTGAAGTGTAGGTCATGCCCCCACCATTATAAATGGCTGAAGTGGGTCTTTCCCCACCAACGGGGCAATTTACAACACACCTAAATGGGTCATGCACCCACCATTGCTGATGACTGAAGTGGTCTTTCCCACATCACGATACTTTGGCCACTTTCACAACGAGGCGTTGAACCCGTGACCTTGGGTCCAAATGGGTCATGCACCCACCACTGTCAATGACTGAAGTGGTCTTTCCCATATCACGATGCATGACCACTTTCACAACGAGGCATTGAACCCGTGATCTTGGGTATGGCAGTTACCAGAAGAAAAATAAAAAACGAAGCATGGCAATTTCCACAATGAGGCATTAACCCATGACTTGTGTAAACCTTTGACTTTGGGTATGGCAGTTTAGGATCTTACCGGTGGAAAAAAAACTAGCAGTAATCCAGGCTTGGGGAATGGGTTAGGTTGGGTCATTAATATGTTATTGCAGTTGTTTTACACGGGTAGGGTGCTTTGTTCTAGCTTGGATATTGAAGTAGACTTGTGTAGAAAATAAATCCATTGAAGCTTGGATGTCCTATCTTAGGGAACATGTAACAGTGCTTTGGATTTCCTTTGTAGCGCTTCAAATGCTGGAACATTAAATTATCACATAATGTTTTTGCTTTGAAGGAATCGCATTATGCATTTGCCATTCAAAACAGGATCAATGCAACCTTTTGGAACTGCTTAGAACCTCGAACATATCATATGTAACCCTAAACTATGATTACAATATTGATATGCCATAACTTTAATTCTCATACAAATAGACAAAGGCATGAAAATTGTTATTTCTGAGAAATAAGAGTCTACTTCAACCAAATGTCTTTGGGCATAGTTGTTCGGGTGGACAATTAATCGGCGCAGCCAATATTGTAGCAAATCTTATTACAAAAGAGGGGTAGTTGGCTACATGAATTGTAACTCATATGTGTGGGATCCCCTATTTTGTATAGTAAGTAACATTGGCATTGGTGAAGTGGTTTGTAATCACTTAGAGGGGTACGCTCTTTTGTGTGGTGTGGAATACAATGTAAATATAGTTATTTTTTCGTTATATGAATGTGGGTTGTGGGTTAGGATATATCATGATTGCGTGGCAATTGCAAATTGCCTCTTGTGGGTCAAAGCCATTGCTTGACATTCTGCAATAGAGCAAAAACAATATTTTCTATAAGAAGATATGGTTTGGTGCTCTTGGACTATGCCAGCCATGAGATTATACATTGCTTTTTAAATTGTCATGATACAATCTCAATTTTCAATGTAATTGTAGTTTACAACTTCAACCAAAATATTGGCAGTATCCTCATCATCCTGAGAGAGCACTTTCTGGGGTATTCTAGCCCCCCAAATAAGTGCTTTAGCGAAGTGTAACAAAGACTCAGCCTGCAAAGACGAACCGCCGTATTTAGAGTCCGGGATGTGGTATTTTCGGACTTTTTTTGTGGTGTTTCCGGCCACCTGTTATTAGCCACTGTGCACTTCACAGTTTTAAGCCCAGAATCAACTGTTTTGGGTCATTTTTTGCTTGATCCGGCCCTATCTGAGCTCAAATCACTTCCTCTCTTCATCAAACTAGTGTTAAAGAGGAAGATAAGCGATTGGAAGGGCTTTTGAAGCATTTCGAGCCGTCCAGGGAGCTGCAAAAAGGATCCGACCAAAGATTTTGGCTCCGCTGCGCAGTTTCGCGCTTGGTTTTTGGCCAGAACTACCACTTTTTGACCAGAAATACCACTTTTTTTGGCCAGAAATACCACCTTTTTGGCCGGAAATACCACTTGGCTGATATCGGATGGCCACAAAAAAGGGCCGAAAATACCACATCCTGGACTCTATATACGGGCGTCCAAGACAAGACGGACCTGATGTCTGAAACTTGCTGTCTGAAACAATGTTGCCAATATATGTAGCTTCCTGCTCTGTGGAATACGTGATAGACCCACACAAAAGCAAAAACTTGCCATCCAACCCCGTTTATTAACTAGAAGATGGCAGTTATGTGACAGATGGAATGGAAATTGATGGAACGTTTCAAATTGCTTGAAATATGACAAGGATCTTGTATTATCAGAGTCATCAATAGCAACAAGACTAGGCAGTATGCCTGACTTATGTAGCTGGAACATGCAACAATGCAACATATTACATTTCGCCATCCCTTCTGGATTCGGTCACTGAACTTGTTTGCTATCCTGGTCTGGCTTAAGCATAATGATGGCACACATCCAGATTCTTTCTATCGTTTAGCTCTTCAAGAATTTACGCAAGGCTGTCTTGACACTCCATAAGCATCTCAAGCTGAAAACCATCTCGATCTTCTAATCACAGTTATCTCTTTACCTAATCTGGGCATATAATGGAGGAAACATGCAGTACTTGCAGGACCAGATTCTAAGGAAGCGAGAGATTACTCTGCAAAAATTCAAGTTCCTTTTTCAGATCTCTATTGAAATGGTCAACATCGTTGATCAACTTGTATTTAATATGTTTTCAATGACAAACAAATTCAACCGAGCACTTAGAATTATAATATTATTTACATTTGAGACTCCAAAATGGTTCATAATTCAATTTATTTGTACAATAATTTTGGGCCCTAATTTAATGCCACGAAGATAATTCGTATTGTTTGCCATGAGATGAAGAATAGCTAGTAGAACCTCAAGGGTCAGCACATGCATCACTTATAATGTGCTATTCACCAAAGCATAATTTCATTAATTGTGGACTTTGGCTGAGTCCATATGACTCCCAAATGTACCCGATTTTTTAGAAAATAAGGGTTTTATTTAGTAGAATGATGCAAATTTTCGAAATGTGTGCAGGTAGGTGGGATGGCAGGCCTTGTATCTATAAAGCCCAAAAAGTGCCAACCGAGTTTGTGTCTCGCCCAAGCGCCTTCTGTAGACGTGGTCTCGCCACAGCAGCCGGCATTCGCAAATCTGCATAGTGTAGATTCATATTCGTGCCAGTCAGAATGGTCCGAACCAGGCGCAGCTATGGATTCACAATGAGCGAAATGCAGTGCCATATCGCCGAGCCAATATTAGCTCATGCGAATCGGCTTCGTGTTGAGGTGCGAACGAGATAAACCAAAATGGCACGATGTAAGAAATGAGAAGCCAACTTCGGGAAGCTCATTCGCCGTGGAGAGTTGATGAAGGATGGCGATGAGCCGGATAACCTTATAGCGGGGTAGAGAGCTGGAAGGTCGCTTGATTTCCTTGAAACGCCATATTTACAGGCGTAAGCTCAAGAGGTTGCTGAAAATGGAGGATGTTTGGCTGCACAACACTTTCCTGGCGTTGTTTAAGAAGCTTTACAAGAAGGAAAAAGAGAGGCAGCGTGTGGCTTTGGTAACGAAACTCATCCTCGGCCTCCTATCCGATGATGGCGTAATTGGATGATCGGCCGGATCTCAGATCACGACAAGACATATCGAGTTCCAACCGGGGGATCTAATTGCGGTGGAACCGGATATTGACTTTGAAAACATCCATGTTTAATATTATCTATTATTATCTATTGTCTTTTCTGTTCAACCAATGCTTTTCGACGATGTTGTTTAGTTGATATTATTATCTACGTAATCCATCCATGTACTCCATTCCTATGTGAATAGAATGTTTTTGTCTACATTGAGAACATCCCAATGACGTGCAATTTCTGAATAGTAATATCTTATTTCATGGAGGCCTCCTCGAGGAAATTGGGCCACCACTTTCCTTCCAGAGGAAATTGGGCGCCATTTTTCTTTCGGGAATAGTCTCCTCCGTAAACCAGCGGCCGCCGACTTTGCCCTTTCGGATGGCCTCAAGGTAGTTTCATGAAGGCTTCCACTTTCAGGGAAAATTGGGCCCCCACTTTCCTTCTTCTTGAGCAAAAGGAAAACGAAAAAACGTGGATCGAGCAACCGAAGATAACAAGCTGAAACATAACAAATGAGAATCATGCACAACACGCTTTACATCATCATATCATATAAAGTTATGAAATACATGAGTCATAGATTGTAATTATTGGTGATTCTATTAATCTCAAAAGCCTCGGCCCGGAACCCACACAATATGGATAGTAACATGATACTCGCCGGGGAGTCTTTCTTTTCGACCGAAGAGCTATACCATACAGCCGGGGATCGAGAGATCCCTTTCAACTCGCAGGCATAAAGATCGTCATAGGTCATAAGGCAAGTAAGGGTGTCAACATGGGGCTGTAAAGATGGCGAGACATGGCGTGAAATGTCTTGTCGTGTCGTCGAATCAGCCTATATTTATAGCCAAGGAATTATTGATGACTATCAGAGCGGCATTATTGGTTGTATATACGGTGTACATCCAATAATCTTTATGCATAATACCTTCAATAATGATTTGTGGGTATAAATATATCTCAAACCAATTTTGACCATCAAATTTGGCCTTCGCCTAGCCATGTGGTCTCATTCTCGGTCCCGAACGTGATTCCATCAACCGCAAGATGAATCACGAAAACTTCAAGCAAAGCAGCGGCGAGAGATACCCATGGAAGACCGGATGACCACAAATTAGCTCTAAATCCTCGCCATTATCCTGATCCCTTCGACGTTATCATCCATCTGATATGGAATAGAGAGCATCAAATGTACATGATAGAGAAGATCGCTGGGGTGCCTGGTGAAAATGACTCAGAAGAGTCCCCCTAAATGAACGCTTGTCATCTTGTTGTAATCGACCAGAATCATCTATGAGATAAAGTATTAGTACAACTTGTCTTCTATATGTGCAACTTGTCCAACATGTCCCGCGAAATTGGGCCCGCCACTTTGCCCTTGAATGCTCATATCGAATGATGCGCGGTGAAATTGGGCGTCCCAATTTCAAGGTAGGTCTGGTGTACCTTATCTGGTTACACCGCTTAGCTTAGTATGTACGCCAATAATTGACATCAATAATTTCTCACGACTATAAAAGCAGCTCCACTCGCATTCATCTCTCATGGCTTCCTTGCCGGATCGTCCGGAGAACATCCGATCCTTCAAGTGCTACTTGAGTTACAACGATATTTGCCAGTGCTATATGACTGGTGTTAGTCTTGATCCATGGCTCCAGTCCAAAGCAGATGGACCTGCGAGTAATTGCAGGAAGCTCACTCGTGTTGTGGTCCACCTGTATTGGCTTCCTGATCAGCAGATCTTTGAGCTGAATGGCATCGCCTTGGCAGGCGTTGACGACGAGTGACTCTTTTGTACACTTTCGGATATGTTAATGTACCTGACAAGGATATAATAATGTTGTAAGGATGTAATAAGCATAGTCAATATTATATAATGTAACGTACCTGAGTAATTCCTGAGGGTCTGCTCTTTGATCTCCACTGTTTCTGCAGCTCCACTTCACTTCATGTTTGATGGCGCTTACTCTGCCAGTAAATTGGGCGCCCGCCCAATTTACTGCGGAGGATAGCGAAGTCAAATAAATTTAATAAAAGGCTATAGTTTGTAAGGGTTAACCAAATTCTACGGCTGGCGCCCAATTTGGTTAGCAAAGTAAACTAGAGAAATTTAAGACAAGGAAATGAGTGCAACGTTATCATTTCAAAAGAAGTATGAACAATTGTTATTAACATATTTCACGTATTTTCAAATCATAAGTCGCTCATTCGTCTGGAGGCACATCTTCCGAATGATCCCTACTGGGTTCTCCATGCTGGGGCTGAGGTTGTTGTGCTGCCTCTTTGATCAATTCCATTCTTTGCATAAAATCTTCGGGCCCCAGTTCCTCATTCTCATCATGTGCACCTTGATTGTCTTCTGTGTTCGCCACCTCTTCCTCTACATCTTGACTGCTCATCGTGTTGGGGACCACATCCTCTCCATCCTGATTGTCCCCTTCCTGTGTTTCCATGACAACGACAGAGTCAGGCTCCCTAGCAACCTCTTCCTCGAACTTTGAGGTCGCCTCAATCATGTCCTGAGTATTCACCAGTCCCGTCCCTGCCAGTGCGTTGATGTTGTTTTTTCTTCTCCTAAATAGTTCCAAATCCTGAGAGCCTAGGGCCGCTGCCCTTTTGAGCTCTACTTGAATCGCGCTCTTGTCCTGTCTCAGAATTGATTGCACTTCGTTTATGGTTGTAGACGAGAACGGACAAGGTGTCTCAGGGGCAGGAAGCTGAGGCTGAGGAGCATTTTTGGAAGTAGAGGCCTTCTTCTTTCCCTCTTTTATCTTCTGTAGTGCCCGAGCTCTTGATTTTTTCTCGTCTAACATGACATCGAGTTGCTCGAATATCTGTACAAGCTTAATTTCCAACTTCTCGCCTGCCTCAAAGACAATGTTTTATAGCCCTCGCTTCGCCGCCGCCGGCTAAAAGCACCACCGGAAAAGAAGTCGAGAACAGTGCAACCTTCCAGCATCAACTTCTGTACTAGATAGGTGCACGTCCTACTTTCCAACTGATTTTGCACCAGTACTCCTCCCCCACCTGCTGCACCCTTGTCGCACCAAGGTCGATACAGCCAATAAGCTGCACGGAAAACAAATGTTAGAAACATTGATAGTCAACACGCCGTTGGGCGGGCCCAATTTAAAATGCATACCGGCCGCACACCTCGCGGATCGTGCAAATTCTTTTCGATGTCCTGTTTTTCTCGTAAATGCTTGGGAAACTTAGCATATTGCTTTGGATGGTCGGAATTGGCGAAGCAAATATTTATTTCCTGTACTGATGGCGTAGCCGCTGCGTCTCTGGCAACATACATTAGCAGGACAAGACATTGCAACTCTCGAACTCTAGAGGTAGTCGCAGTTCTGGCCGGGGGGTCCTGGTAGGAACCAACCCAAACACGGCTGCCACCGTCTATTGTCTTCATGGCGGATAGGCACTCATTGAGGCGGTCTGGGGGTAATAAATATAGCTACCCAAAGAAAGCCGCTGGTCCGCCATCGTGCTTAGCTGGTCAAGGAATTTTTCATAATCTTCCTTTGGCCATTTCTTCGTATATCCGTCGCATCCAATGAAGCGGGCGGCGTGTTTACCACGCCCACGCACAAAACCTCGCGGACTAACGTGGAAACACTTGAAAGGTTTGCCACCCTCCTCAACCGGCCCTAGAAGATATTCGTCTACTTTGTCAGAGGGACTCCTAAAAGCTTTCCTTCTCCATCTCTTTATGTCCCTTCGCCCCATCCACTGATGCTACTTGCGAACATAAGCATCAGATTCTCCGTGAATATGGGGTGAGCTTGCCTCAAGGCAGCCATGTCTTGAAAAGGAAGTTTCTTCACTTCCTTCATGTATCTGACAAGGGCCCGCTCCATTGTTCCAATCTTCTTCAGCTCTCCGGCTCTGACTTTCATAGTGCGTCTCCCAGTATAATCCTTGCTTCCCTTCAGGAATGTGGTGCCATCCTTGATCTCCTTCAAAGAAATTTTGCAGATCTAGAGGATGCATGGACTTTAATGGGCGACAGGAATTATTGGTGAAAAGTCTAAGCCTATCCTTCACCTCAATTTTTTCTCCCTTCTCGTCCTTCAACCGGTCTTCGTAGAATAACTGGGCAACTTCGGTGCACATATTCCACGACTCGTCGTCAAGATATACAAAGTAGTCGTAGTCACGCATAGTTGACTTCTTAATCGTTTGCAGCGCTACAGCTTTCCAATCCTGCATGACAAAGAAGGCACCAGATAAGGCGCATACACATCATCTTAATTTGCTTGCACTAGCTGACGCAAATTGGGCGCCCGCCCAATTTCAGATCATCCGACACTCAGGTGAAACTGGGCGGGCGCCCAATTTCCCTGAACGTTTCCGAAATTGGGCGAGCGCCCTATTTGCAGCCGTTCCGGGAAATTGGGCGCCCCCAATTTGAAAAGAGTGCCAACAGGCTGAAATTGGGCGGGCGCCCAATTTCGAACTTGTGGATAGCAGGAACTAGTAATGGTGGTAGTGCACTTACAGAATACGCTCCACCGACGGAGTGCCCGCTTTGTTCTTCTTAGGCTTCCCGTAGAATGCCCAATCGGGTTGGAGCTATGAATTTCTTCAAAAATACTTCCTCGTGTATAGTCTTCTTTGTTATGTCATTATTCTCCGGCTTACACCTAACGCATTCTTGATTCTTTTGTGAGATTTCCGCCAGGACTCCTGCATTTCCTTTTGGCATAGAAAAGAATATCGGGTTACGCCAAGTGCTTCCTTCGGAGGCCATGCCAAAGCTTGTGTGACAAGCGCTTGAGCAACCGTGGTCGTTATGGTTGCCATTAACAATTCAAGATTCTCGCATTTTGCGCATCCTCCTCGACTTCTTCCACTTGATTGCTCGCCTGCTCATGGATCGAATGGCACGACATCAGCCGCGGGAGGGTGCATCGATGGCTGATAAACGATTCGTAGAGAGTGTCCAAGTGCTCTGGACTTATGACCCTACAAGTCATATTTGCTTGGCTTTATGCATCTTGAACACATCGACTTCAATCTCGGCCCACCCCCGCAGGGTAGATTCTCTCCCTCGGCTTGATGCTTGCTATGGCGCTTTGTGACAACTCATGTCGCTCTCCCGAGTGGCGCCGCCACCGTGATGGAGTGAACTTCACGACCGGGCCGGCTACTCTCCTGGTTCTTCGATGATGAAGAAGAAGACAAGGACTCCCTCTCCGTTTTTTTGGGCTCTGTGGATAACATCGCCCGCTTATGCCTCTTCGACGGACCACCTAAATCTTTTCCCATGCGCTTTAGGGGTTCCTCTTCGACGGCTGGTCCTCTTCTCGCACTCGCGCATCGGGCGACCTTTGATGTTCTCTTCATTCCACCGAATATAAGTTTAGTGGCAGCTTTTACGGTGAATAGCCTTAGCGGTGTCCTCGCCTTCTTGATTCTTTAGACGGGCTCCATTTTATGCGCCGCCCCCTGCGCTTGTCTTTATCTCTCACCTTTCTTGTATCTAGACTTAAGCCACTTAGTATCGTTACACTTTAGGTTGGTTTTGCCCCGATACTCGTGAACAATGCTTTTCGACCTGCTCGTTTGTGCTCTAATATCCACCGGTCGGCAAAGATAGTAGCCATCCAAAATATCGGTTCTTGATTTGATGCCCGAGCGCTCTAAACTTTCATATGAGTCCAAATACCATCCTTTCGAAGCAAGAATGTGGGCTTTCCTTTATACTTTTATTCATCATACATGGCTCGTGACTTAGATAGTGGAACTTTATAACGGACAAAAGTCCCATCTACGGTGTCTTCAACGTCGATGAGGAAGTCATCCTTGTTCTCGCCGAGACCTCCATGTCGATGACGATACCCGGCCAATTCATTTTTTCTGCCCCTATCTTGCCAAAGAAAAGTAGAAGATCCTTGAGGTGGTTTGTCCGGGACCCGTGATGAATATTCCCTATCTCTATGCACTGCACTCCATTCCTCAAAGAATCAAAAATTTCATTGGGCACAACCCGATGCCAAAGAAACGCTTCTTTCTCTTCTTCTCGTTTTGCATTCTCTATTGCAATAGCCTCGCAAATTTGGGTCCCAGATCAGAACCCGGGGAACCCAAAGGTCCGCTTTGTTCAAGCCATATTAATTCCTGCGAATCCGGAAAGTAGTGTTAGTACTTGGGAGACTTGGGGCTGAAGAGGTCTGTTGTCCGATGGAGGCAAATTGGGCGCCCAATTTGCCCCGGGATCCCCGCAAGACACCAAATTGGGCCGCCCATTTGCTTTGGGCCAACTCATGGTGAGCCTTGAGTCCGAGGAGACGATTGTATCATTGGGGGCCAAATTGGGCCCCGCCCAATTTTGCCGATCCCCTACGCGATAAATTGGGCCCGCCCAATTTTATATTCATTAAAGTGGGCGACGCCATAGTTTATATCGAGAGACTTCCTTGGATGGTAGACTTGGGTAGAGTAAATTGGGCGGCTTCAATTTAGTCTCCCAAGTCTACCATCCAAGGTAGTCGTGTTCTCCGGGATAGGCAACCGGGCGCCCGCCCCACTTTGGTGTCGGGATAGGCAAACCGGGCGGCCCGCCCACATTGGTGTGAGGGATAAGTAAATTAAGGCCCGCCCACGTTGGTGTTAGGGAAAAAGTCCAATGTTTTGCAAAATGAAACACCCTAAGGGAAGCAATTGGGTGCCCTATTCGGGCTCGCATACGTGTATGCATCCGTGGGGACCAAAGTGAGGCATCTAGAAGATGTTCATATGTCCGAGATGTTATAGCGGGATACTTAATCGTGCAAGCCAAGTTTATATTAAGAAAGTAGTCCACCTTACCTTTGCCACCGGTGGTGGGGCGAGATGCCATCAACTCCGCTAGAATTCCTTGGTGTACGTGGGTACCCAGCGCGATAGGTCAATGCAGAGGGAAGGCGCCAATGTGATGATGGCACAAGCCGTCGAGAGACACAAGGCCAAGAGCTCGATCCGGCCGGCCACCCGGGTTCGGGAGTATAGTGCTTGGTGAGAACGACTTTCGTGGCTAAGAAATATGAAGGCGATGTTGTTTAGCGAGCACAAAGCCAAAGAAGCACGTAATTTTCTAAATCTGCAAATGAGGAGAATGAGGGGCTTTTAAAGGGTTATGGACCTCTTTGGGCTAAGACAAGTGTCGTGGCATGTAAGCGCTTTGGCCCTTTGAAATAAAAATGGACCGCTGATGGGTTCGAAGCGTGAGGAATTAATTGTGGACCTTAATAATGAGTGCGCCGGATTTTTGAATTTCAAATCTGCCATTTAAAGCCCCGCCCAAAATTAATTGAGTCATGCACGGTCGCGACGCGTGCTTTAGGCGGAACTTGTGTTTCAAAGTTCCGGGACGGACACATTATTTCGAAATTAGGTGGGACATTTAACTTTAAAAATTGGGGGGAAATTACATTCAAATTTTGGGGGGAATTCATGTTTAAATGTAAATGCGCTTCAAACCTGTTGTTTTTTTCCGGCAAAGGCCTTGTTTTGGCTACTATCTTTTCTACAAGACGCAAACATGTTCAAATGATTCATATTCATGGCCACGAGATCTCCAAAGGTTTGTGCTGCTCCACAGTTAAATTCGCCATACCTCGATGTGTAATTGCTGCAAATGTGATGTGACCCGATTTTATCAATCACGCCTTTCCATTCACGGCTGTTCATTCGCACCTCTTCAAGCACGCCTGTTCATTCACACCTTTCCATTCACGCCTTTTCGATGGCTTGACCCTTGATTTACTCCTCCTCATTCACCGGTTACCGCTTTGTCACATTTACATAAACTCTAAATTTCGGCGTACCGCCCTTTTCCTGAAATTGTCATGCGTGATTTGTGTGCCTCGCTATTTTTCCATTAACCCTTGTTTGTAGTCGCCCTTCCAATGCTCGATTATATTTGTTTTGGGAGCTCAATGATAAATTCCAGTTAGTGTCCCGCCTCCTTAGTTCTCTTAGTGTGTATGTGTAGGTGACCGTAGGTGAAACCGCCTGATGGGCAAACCGTATCTCAAGGTGTTTTATCTTGGTGACAACTAAATTGGGCGGCCGAAGTCTCGCCTACTTCATTGTGTCTTTAACCACCACGAACAAATTGGGCGGCGCCCAATTTGTGCGCGATATGTCCCCGCCGAGCGACAACCTTCTTTTTGTACCCATTGTGAGACCGATCGCATCAATAATACCCTTATATAAGCGCCGATTCGTTCAAATTGGGCGGCCCAATTTGTAAATAATGGGACAAATTGGGCGGTCGCCCATATTGTCCCTTTCTGTAGATGACCAGATAAATGAAACTGTCCGGGTGGGCCAGCTGTATCTCGAATGTGTTTTCTCTTGGTGACAGCTAAATTGGGCGGACGCCGAGTGTGTGCCTACTTTACAGCTCCTCTACCACCACGAACAAATTGGGCGGGCGCCCAATTTGTGCGCGGATATGGCCTCTTCAGAGTGAGAACCTTCTTTTCTACCCATTGTGAGACTTACTGCATCCAATACTAACCTTATACAAGGGGAATCTAAACACCTCATACGTAAAAAAGGGCACCCGCCCAATTTTATTGTCCTTGTAACCATTGAATGGGAGTCCCCCTGTGTCATTTGCATTGCTTTCGCTGCCTTCCTTACTCGATTTTAACACTAACAAATCCTTGTGCAAAGTTGTGTATCTCTTCCTTAATGAACATCTAGTAGCAAAGGGAGTTGTGGGGCAAATGACACAATGCCACTTCAAGGAGATATCGAAAGGACTACCGAGCGAGGGTGTGGAGGAAGTGTTCAAGGCCACCATACCCTTCCCCGGCAACCACAATAGCGTAAGCCGGGGGCTCATTCGCTCGTGGAGAAGTGAAGATGCTCGTGAGTCGCCTCTGCTAATGACGCCCCCAAAGAAAAGACAAATGGACAAATGGTGGGGGAAGGAGACACAACCGACAAGATATACCCTTCTTGAAAAGGATTGTGAGATATGGCACTCATGCGACTCCATTATTGCCTAAAGGGATTCATATCTTTCAATCGCCCCGATGATGCAGCTTTGACCAGCCGGGTTTCAAGTTTGTGGGAGTATCTCAGAATCAAGGTTTCCCTCCCCTTT
This sequence comes from Isoetes taiwanensis, assembly GCA_021234155.1. Taxonomy (NCBI): domain Eukaryota; kingdom Viridiplantae; phylum Streptophyta; class Lycopodiopsida; order Isoetales; family Isoetaceae; genus Isoetes; species Isoetes taiwanensis. The sequence continues at coordinate 7,918,408 of JAJEKV010000023.1, forward strand.
CTGAAGTGAACATCCGCTGCCGGGGTTGCTTGCAGGTGCCGGGCCGGGATGCTCGTGGAGATGGAGCAATGACCTCGCCCTGCGGTTGACGGAGTAAAGGTCTCGAGATATTGACCGCAAAGACCGCAACAGAAGCGATATTGTGTCCAGCCGTGGGAGCTCGAGCATCGAAGCACCCAAATTATGAGAAACGACATTACACTTTTCATTCCCGACAACCCGAAGGTTGTTAGGCCACCAAAGCTTGCTCGCCTCACCACTCGTAATGCTATCCTCACTTACAGGAGGACCTTGTGTTGCAAGAATAGGTGTTGTGTCGTTCTCTAGGAATCAAGTTGTTAACATGCGAAAGGAATTCCTTGCCATGAAATCAAGTGATAGGGTTACTTTTGTTTATGACATGTTCGCCAACAACATGAAAGGTCAAAGAGTGGGACGACCGGTGCTGCAGGGAATCTCGCTTATGAAAGGGCGCGGGTACCTTGGTCTCGTGGATCTCAAAGTCGGCGATCCGAAAAATGGAAGGCCCAATTTCTTGAGGGTGCACGCAAGGCCCTAACATGGTAACCGTGGCACCTTGAAGCCTCGCCCTCCTCGAGGTTGGCATGTGAGGCCGTGTTTTCCATGTTCGTGAGGGAGAACGGTGAATCCTTGCCCCACCGTGAAAGGTGAGAAACGAGGAGGGGATAAGAGAGAATGTCGAAGTTGCCCGCAATGTTTACGAAGTCCAAAGATTCTAGAAGAGGTTAATGCGAGGTTGTGGCATTGATCGGCAAGAAGGTATCACCGGCGGTTTTCATAGAACGTGGAGGCGAGTTTCGACGCCGATCGCTCAAAGAAAAAATTGCATTCTCCAAATGCGATACATGTGAGGTGATCCGCACGGGTTACCAAGACCAAAGATGAAGGAGAGAGGAGGATGTTGCATGATGAAAGAAGAGCGATAGATCGGAGCAGCCCTCGTGGTCGCACACAAGATCGGGTCGGGAGATTATACTCCCACGTATCCCACCAATATCTTTGTATTATTCACGACAAAATGGATCAAGCCAAAACAATGATTCCAAAATTGCAACAATCAGAAAGTCTCTCGAGACTTGACAAGCTGAAAAACGACATTGACCGGTGCATTGACTCATGGTCATGGGAATGGATCTTATGGAAACTTTGCCCTGGACTTATGGCCGATGACTCTAACTTCCATGTAGGTTCTTTGAATAGCATCTTGAAGAGATTAGAGATGGGGCACGAGTATGCAGGGAGGCCACCGCCGCTGCCCTGAATCATCTGCCCAAAATGGGTCTCCTCATTATGAGACACAATGGCCTTGGAGTCAAAGTTGTCACTATCCAATACCAAAGATACCGCTAATTTGCCACGTGCAATGGGACCATCATTGAAGCCTCTCCCAAGATACTTTATTTGGTACCGGACAACGATCCGACGTAACAAGAATAGGTATGTCTTCCCTATCTTTCTTACCTAGTATATCTTGGTGTGTTTGAAGAGATTGAGCTAGGGTTCATGATGCCCGGTCACACACATGATGATATCGATGCCTTGTTTGGTAACTTCTCTACATCTTTAAAGAAGGCGAGGGTGCTCACAATGCCGAACCACCGTATGAATTCCACAAATGCAACTTGAATACACCCGTCCCTATGTTGTTGACAAAGTTCGGATTGGAAGGGTTTTATAGAAGGCTACATACCGGATGGGGATGATAGATTGACAGTCATAGCACCCCTCTAACTTTCGAGATTCGCTATGAATGGTGATTGGCCACCATGTATTACAAAACTAGACCCACTTACCCGGATTGGTTGCCTCACCGGTGGAATAAAGATGTGGAAAGAAAAAGAGGACGGAAGCCCATGATGCCGCTTGATATCCTAAGTCGCTTCCTCCCAAGAAATCGGTGAAGGACCTTGGCCTCTATGAAAACAATATCCACAAGCATATATTGCATTGGGTTGCTTGTTCAACGCCTAAGAAAGGTGCTCCGAAACCGCCAACTACTCGCACACTTCACGGCCACGATTGAATATTGGATGAAACTCTTGCAAGAACTCGAACATCAGCAAAGGACGAAGGCACTTATAATGACTTCGCCATGTACTAGGCAAGCACAAGCTCCACCTCATGTAGTCAGAGTGGTAGAGCCAATTGCTACTATCACTCCTCCTTATGTCGGCCCCTGGAAGGACAAACCTGTGCCGGAATTCAACCCATACAAAGATTTGAAGAAAGGTATGTTTATTATGGCACGCCCTGATGATGTGTTGTGCCCAACTTGGGTGGGCCTAGCTACTGAGGACCCACAAATGGATGATAAGAAGGAGAACTTTGAGACTATTCTGGTGACTTGGTGGGAGCCAATCCCAGTGAGGAACCAAGTCTACCCAGCTAATTATGCCAATTGTTGGAAGAAGAGATGGAGGCCAACGACTGCAAGTGACCGCATAGAAGTGGAGACTATCGACTACGCTTGGGAGCCATCAAACAAGAAGAAGATACCTAATACTATTAAGATACCCGTGTATTCTGCTGAGGCATATGCAGCACTCGCAGGGGATGTCAACTAGTGTATGAAAATGAGTCATTCATCCAAGTGTACTAAAAAATGGTCCATAAATTCAGGTATTGTCCATAATTAATGAAATTGTGCTTACCAGAAAAACAATCTTAAGTAGCAAGTTTGCTAGGCCTTCAAATAAGTTACTTTGTCCAATATCATAGTCAAAGATTGCATATATTTCAGGCGAAAAGGCTAGATTGATGACAAAAGTCACTAGAGATTTGGTTGCTACCTCCTGGTGCTGATATAATATCCGAGATTTACCTCTGGCCAAAGGCATCAAAACATATGAAAAGAATGCCTCTAGTTGCAGTTTGATGTTCTTATGAAGATGACCATACAAGATCAAAATAGTGTTGCTGCAGACCACATATAGGACAATTGGGTTAGAAGAGAACCCCATCTGCATTAGGTTCGAGAAAAGACTATCCTGTGCAATTAATTGATATGGAACTCAAAAGAATGGCCACCATACTCAATAGCATAATTAATTAGAACAAGAGCAAATTCTGAAACATCCTCAATGACTGAAACATGAAATATGATTCATTGTAGGTTAGATATTTTCAAATTTACAATCACTTCAGTTTGTTGATATCTCGATATTGCATTGCATATTAGCATCATAAACAGAGAAAGATATCATATTATTAGAATTTTATATGGCATGTAAGAGCCACTCACCATAAAGATGCCTAAAGATGCCATCTCTTTGAGCCGATTGTTGTTGCCTCCGCTTTGCATTGCACAATAAAAACAACTGAAAATGCATAAGAGCAGTCCTGGGAATATGGAAAAAGACTGTTGGAAACTACCCATACTTATTACTGCTGGTAGGACTTTGGAGGGCTGAATTATCCCCCCAAAAAAAAAAAAAAAAAAACAAAAACTGCACAATAAGTTGAAGAATGGAAGGGCACAACTAAATGGTGTTTTACTAGGCAACTGTATGCAATAGAACATAAGCATGGTTCGAAAAGGGTGTCTTTTGGATCTGTTTTTTGGTATTCATAAGAATTGGAAGACCAGTTGTATGTATGAGGCTACATATTCTAAACGAGGTGCACCCTGGACTACCACAGTCGTCGGATCTGTCAATCCTACGGCCCAGACTGTATGTTGAAGTCTCTGGACACCTTTCGTTTCGATTATGCTCATTTATGATTGGGGACGTCTATGATTTTAAGATGTCAAATACGAGTTTTGATGGTATATCGAGCCTCTATACGGTTTTGCTTAAGGTTTTAGAATATGAAATACGGGGATTCGAACCTCTACCAAAATAACTCAATGTCCTAATAAGACTACTTTAACCAATCTAACTAGTGAGTTAATGTGATTATTTTTTATCTTAAATCCATGTTTTTTTTTATAATAACCCATTGAATTGTTTTAGGGATATGGTCTATGGTTTCAAGAATTATATCTATATCAAATCCCCCTGGAACCCCCTGTTATTTTGCTACATATTCTAAACGAGGTGCACCCTGGACTACCACAGTCGTCGGATCTGTCAATCCTACGGCCCAGACTGTATGTAGAAGTTCTGGACACCTTTCGTTTCGATTATGCTCATTTATGATTGGGGACGTCTATGATTTTAAGATGTCAAATACGAGTTTTGATGGTATATCGAGCCTCTATACGGTTTTGCTTAAGGTTTTAGAATATGAAATACGGGGATTCGAACCTCTACCAAAATAACTCAATGTCCTAATAAGACTACTTTAACCAATCTAACTAGTGAGTTAATGTGATTATTTTTTATCTTAAATCCATGTTTTTTTTTATAATAACCCATTGAATTGTTTTAGGGATATGGTCTATGGTTTCAAGAATTATATCTATATCAAATCCCCCTGGAACCCCCTGTTATTTTGCTACATATTACAAGCATATTAGGCCAAACACATATTCCACAAAAGACTGCATCTGTCATGCCACGACGCGGATGGCATCTGAAAAATCAGAGAAGAAATAATTTGTAATATGAGATTATCGGACATGCATGGGATATCATCTGAGGAGAGGGTTTTATCACAAACTAGCCTTTTTTTGCTTATAAATAGGACTACGACCTCAATATTGAAACATTTCACAAATAAACCTACCATAAGCTATCTTTTATAGATTGCTCCAAAACTACAATATGCTGACAGTGATACTGTGATCCTTCCCGAATCCTTCCCGAATCTCCCTCCAACCTTCTGGACTAAGTCTCATTTGAACACTATTTCCAGAAATCTCGGGGAGGTTCTTGAAATCAATTAACCTCAAACAAATTTCCCATCCGTCTGTATTTCTAAAACCATAAATTCCAAATGGAATAATACCCTCAAGATCAGGATCAGTGCTAACAAATTTATTGATCTCAGGATCCTGTATTCCAAAACCCCGGTTATAATCAGGGATCCCAAGGGTAAAAGCCCTATGTTTCGGGAGGAAATCAAGCAAACCTGGGTCCCCAAAAAGAGTAATAAAGAGGTGGACACGGATAAAGGCTCTACATCGACGAATTGGAAGGCCAAAGCAGGCAATAAAGATACGCCTGACATCAACTTTTTAAAGTATCAACCCCAGCAAATGAGGTTGAAAATTGATGAGAATATGGTGGTCACAATTGAAAATGTTAACCTTTCAGTTAAAATCGACACAGGAGATATCTTTTTGACTATTCCAAAATTTCCTGACACCCCAAAAGTGTGGGAGGACACTAAGTTTGACCAGAAAATCGAGAATCTGATTGAGACTGAGGAGCAAGGCTGGAGGATTGTGGATAAGAGGAAAAGAAGGGCAAAAAAGAAATTCTATCAAGGCCCCAGCAGAGCCAGTCCCAGAAAATCCACTATCCAAGCTGGACAAGTGGTAGGAAAGTATAAATATTAATGGATAGAAGAATTAACTGTGTTACCTGGAATCTCCAGGGGATCAATAATTGTGTCAAGAGGGACAGGTTAAAGGTTTGCTTATCTACCCTTCTCCCTGATATTATTTTCTTTCAAGAGCATAAAATTCATGACTCCAATCACCAGGTAATGATTGGAAAGACCCTCCCTCCTGGTTATGAATTATGGTCCATTCCTGCTAATGACTCCTCTGCAGGGATAGCTATAGCCTGGAAGGATAACCTAAATTTTTCTGATAAGTATATGGTTAATGGCAGGGAAGGAAGATGGCAGATTTTATTATGTACCCTGCTGGGTATTAGGATTGCCTTAGTTAATATTTATGCCTTTAATAATCCAGGTGATAGGATAGGTATTTGGAATAGGGTTAAGAACAGTCTAGATAACATTGAATTTGATGAGTGTATTCTTGGGGGAGACCTCAACATGGTTACTAATGATTTCATGAAAAATAAGAATTACAGGCCTTTGGGAGCTAAAGAAAAGAAAGCATGGGGTGATCTTATCAACAGTCATAACCTCACATTGGCCAGGACCAAACCCAATTCCTATAGCTGGACGGACAAGAGAAGTGACCCTACCCTTTGTCTTCATGACAGGTTTTATTTATCTGAGAATCTTTGGAATTTTAGTAATAGAGTTGTTAATCTGGAGGGTTATACTCTCTCTGATCATTACCCCCAGCAATTAGTTATCTCGGATAGGACTATAATTAGGAAAAAGAAAACTTACTTCAAATTGAACACTAACTTGCTGGATCAAGAAGATTTTTTAGACAGGTTGGGGCAGGTTTTGTCCAGATTTCCCAAACCTGAGGGTCCCTCGGGTTGGATGTTCTGGTGGATAGTGGTCTCCAAGGCCATAAAAAATTGGCTAAAAGAATGGGGGAAAAGCATTCATCAGCAGAAAATGGCCACGCTTAATAACCTGAGAAACTCTCTCTCTACTGCTCCAGAGGCTCTGAAGGACAACATCAAAGCAGACATTGAGAAGGAGGAAATTAAAATCGCACAAGGTTGGAGGCTTAAGGCCAAAATAAGAGAAATCAAGGAGGATGAGAGGTGTAGTTCAAAGTTCTTCTTTGCCAAGGCCAAAGGGAGAATTAAAAGAAATCACATCTTCGATATAAAGGTTGGAGATGAGGTGATTGTGGAGGAAGATCAAATTAAGCGGGCAGCCACTGAGCACTTCACCAACATTATGGGGACCAATGCTGACTGTGTGCATAATAGGATGGATGGTTTTATTAATATCCAGCCTAAAGTGACAGTGGAAGATAATCTTATTATCCACAGGGCATTCACAAACGATGAGATCTTCCAAACTGCCAAAGAAATGGATAAGGGGAAAACTCCCGGACCAGATGGTCTCCCGGTGGAATTCTTCCTCAAGGCTTGGCCTTTACTCGGGGATTGTATAACAAGTATTGCTAACGAGTTCAGGGAAAGGAAATGTCTGGATGCCAGGATAAACACTAGTCTGATAGCATTGATTCCTAAGGTGGAAATGTCGGCATCCTTCTCAGACTATAGGCCAATTTCCCTATCAAACGTGGTTTACAAGCTGATTTCAGGGACGATTGCAAGGAGACTCAAGCCTATCCTTGATAAAATAATAAGCTCCTCTCAGGCTGCATATCTCAAGGACAGATTCATTTTGGATAATGTTGTGACAACTATCCTTGGCCTCAACTGGGCTAAGGATTCCAAGCAGGACATAGCCCTTTTAAAGCTGGATATCACCAAGGCATTTGACACAGTCAGCTGGAGCTTCCTCTGTAAATGCTGCAGAGCTATAGGTTTTTCTGAGGATGTGACTCAAATCTTTAAGGCTATTCTCCACAACTCAAGATCCTCTGTTCTGATCAATGGTGACTGTAGCCCATTCTTTCCTTTGAAGAGGGGGGTAAAACGAGGGTGCCCCCTTGCTCCCTTCCTTTTCCTGATTATTATGGAGGCCCTTCATTGCAAATTGGAGGATGCTAAGAATTCCAATCTAATTCAAGGGTTAAGTCTTCCAGAAAACCATGAAGGAGTTGACCAATGCCTAAACGGTCACTTTGCAGATGACACTTTTATTATGCTATCAATGGATCATCAGTCTATTACCAATACCCAGATAATTCTGGAGGCCTTTGGAGATGTTTCAGGTTGCAGGATCAATCCTATCAAATCAAAAGTCTTGGCTAAGGATCAGGTAAAAGGAGAGCACACGGCCGACCTTTTGGGCTGTAAGTATATCTCCCCTACGTCTGCTTCCAAAATTCTGGGTATCCCCTTTGCGCTAAAAAGTAGCCCCTCTGATATTTGGGCTGACATTATAGAGAAATTTCAAAAAAAGGTGGATAGCCTTAATTCGAAGTATATCTCAAAGCAGGGAAGGGCAATTATAGCTAACTCTGTTATTTCCTCATCCCATGTTTATCAGTCCTCAGTTATCCTTGCCCCAAAAAAGGTTTCTAACAAACTGCAAAGTATAATTGGCAGGTACATCTCTTGTGGCCAAAACAGAAGGTGCTGGACTCCGGTGGCTATGGCAGAATGTTGCAAAAAGAAAAAGGATGGAGGACTGGGGGTCATAAATATTGAGAAGCAGGGGCTGGCCCTAGCAGCCAAATATTTTTTCAAGGCAGCTCACAATTTGATCAGGCACCCTGTATCCATCATCATCAGGCACTATTTAAGCAAGTGTTGGTCCCTTGGTTGGAGGCAGGTCAAAATTGTTCTTCCTCATGCCATCTACTTTCCATTTACTATACCCAAGTCCGTCCCAGCTCTGATCAAGAAATGGATTAAAGCTTGGAATATGACGAAGGGATTATTCAATTGGGATGAGGGCCTATCCTTGGATCAATCTATTTTCTGGAACCCGGCCATTTTAACTAACGATCCTTTGTTATGTCTAGCATGTCATTTTCCAGATCAGGCAAAGCTTTGGAGAAACAAGGGAGTAAATCTAATCAGGGATCTGTACAATGAAGATGGGATCATACCCTTTGAAAACTCAGCTCTGGCAGAAGAGGGGGAAACTTGTGAAACTCTCTACAACAACATATGCAATACCTTGTTACAGGGCCATTGGAGGGAGGAGGATAATAATTGGAATTGTCATGGCAGAACTACCCTAACAGTTAAAATGGCCTACAGGTTCCTCATGAGGGATAATTCAATGACCATCCAGGAGAAATGGGGAACAGACAGGGATAGATGCAGGAGGAATTTGAAGTTTATGTGGTCTAGCCCGATATATCCTAAAATTAAATCATTTATGTGGCAATTATGGCACAAAGCTTTGGCCACAAATCATAAGAGATATAGAATGCAGATGGCAGATTCTAATGTATGTCCAAGATGCCTGGGACAAAGAGAAGATGAGGACCACCTTTTCAGAGATTGTATTTGGTCTGAGTGGGTCTTGGAGCTAGCTTCAAATATCTTGGGCTATAATCTATCCTCTATGAGCTCTCTAGACTTCTTCATGCCTCATAATCCGAATGACTGGAGAATTTATATCCTCCTGTTGGAGGATGTGGAAAGGGAGAAATGCTCTTATCTTTAACAATGAAATCATTCACCCTGAGGCAGTTATCAGGCAGATTTCATATGATATTAAATGGATTAACGATGCCATCTAATCTTACACTCTTATCATTTACTTTTGCAGGGATCATTTTCATATTGGTGCGGAAAATCAAATGGAAGAAGACAGATCCCACCACCAACATGGAATGGATCAAGGTTTTTGGGCCGCCAAATCTGAACGGGCACGAGGAACCGTGTTTATGCAACTGCTGTTGTGACCAGCCCCCGAATGTTCGAAGAGACCTATTATGCGAAGCCAAGGACAGCAGGGGGAGATTCAACATGACCAAAGCAGCATCCTGCTTATGCACCTTTTGCATCCTATCTATTATGGTCAGGGGGAGAGGAAGGAAAATCACAAACTATAATCTCAGGGCTCCCTTCTGATTTTATGGAAATCTAGGATCTGACCACATGATACTTCAGAACAAAAAGCAACTCATGATCTGACCGCTCTATCTTTAAACTCTTTATAAAAATAACTCTTAAGTTATTAAAGTTTTTGGGTTATACTTCCCTGTAAAAAGTAAATTTTGTACCTTTATCTATACATCAATATACAGGCCTTCAATTAAAAAAAAAAGATACTGTGATCCTATACCATAACTCTTAGCTAAAACAATTCATCGCTACATGAAAAACCTTCAATTGGAAAAAACAAAACAACATTCTATGTATAGATTAGAACTCAGGGATAGGTTTTGTACGTACAGAATTATTTTTCTGGACGTATGAAAATCCAAAAATACGTATTTTTAGGTTAAATATATATTTCTCGTATTTTTCAGTTGCCGGCTGGGAGAAAAAAATTCGCGTAAGCGAAACAACTGCTTCGCTTACGCAAATTTTTTTTCATCGCGTAAGCGAAACAGTATATATGTGCGGTGCCGTTTCGAGTTTTTTGCGCAGAAAGAGGTAAATCTTCTGCGCCCTGCTCCACAAACTATGCCCTTTTTTGTTTTTTCTTACCTTTTTTCTTAGTTTTTAGGCCAAAATTAGTTAGATTTTGTTTGTTGTTTATTTTTCTAGGTCTAGGTGGAGTCCATGGTTAGGCCCTTGCCTGTTGTCCCCCTCTATCGAGGGGCGTGATGATGGCGAGCATCTTGCTCTATGGACGAAGCCAGACTTATTTTATAGGTAAAGTTATAAAAATAACAAAAAGAAAATAAAGAAGACAAAAAAAAAAGAAAAAGAAAAAAGGAAAGAAAATAGAACTTTTGTTGCCTACCTTTTTTATCGGCAACATTAGTAGTGTTAGGAAGTTGAAAGAGATATTTAGTGTTAGTGTTTCGGCGAGTCCTTGGCCGGCCTGATGCAGACAAAATTCACGCCCAGATTGACTTGATGCTAGTTATTCCCTAAAGCCAAAAATCTGCAGATGGAAATCACGCCCAGGTGCTGCCGCTGTGGATTTGATGCTGACCCCGAAGGGGTTTACTAGTGCTTGGTGCCCAGGATGGGCGGTGTGTGCCTCCGCATAAGGAAATTCATCAAAGGAATAGGGGAGAAATTCATTAAATATCCTCAAGGTTAATATGATGTAATAGGGGAGAAATTTCACATCTTCAACATTATAGCATATGTTTGAGAAGCATGGAGCTATATGCTACAATGAGAGATCACATCTATTTCACAATGCCAAACCAATAATCTATTCTCAAAATGCCACATTGCCCCCATTATGGTTCAAATCATCATTAATTGTGGATCCCGATATATATTTGGCAATGTCTGCGAAGATCGTGTAGTGAACCTCGCCTGGTGTGCCACAATTGAATTGTGCCATGCCGAGGGTGGGTGTCATTGCCGATGTCGAGGATAGCTAGGGTCGACCTTTCATTGAGGTGTATAGCCTCTCCTGGTGCCGTTGTTGGCTTCCGTCACACGGTTTCGAAAGGTGGGTGTTGTACTCTCATGGAAGGTTAGGAGGATATTTTAATAAGATATACCCTAGTTTTTTATGGTGTTGTCAACCAAAGTCCAACACTAATATAGGGACTGACGTATATTTTATTAAATACCCATTTGATCTTGTCTTTTAAACAAAATTGACTGGTCAAGTGCAATATGTTCAATTGAGTTTGCCAACCTCTATGCGGGAGTTTCCTTGTGGAGTCAGTAGCTGGGTCAGATCATAACTTAAACTTGTCGAAGAGAATGAGAAACATGCATTTCTAGGGTGCCTATAACTGTCGAACTTGAAACTTAGTAGTTTACTTGAATTTTAATGAATTATTTTACGTCTTACGATTTCGACACTCACTAAAGTGGAGGCTTTTTTTTTGTGCCAGACTTTTAGGTATTGTTGCTGCTTTGCTACTGTTGGCATAATGTTAGCTATATAGTTTCCTCTAAAACTGCCATGAATCCACAAGAGTTAGACAGACTTAGGCTAGAAGAGGAGCCTCACATGAACCCAGAAGAAGGACTTAGGCTAGAAGTAGAGCCTCATATGAACCCAAAAGCCGAGTCCTCTACTCTGATGTAGAAAAGATCAAGACCACAACAGCCATGGTCTTCCTTAAGACCCTCCTTGATGAATTGCCTTTGTGAGCGAATTTGTGCTGCCACACCTTCTGAGTTAGAGTTGATTACTATCACAGAAGAAGGATGGCTAGACTTCCTCTCAGCTCTCATGAAAGACGCTAAGAGAGCTTTTGGGCCTCGAATGATAGAGCTAGAACCTGGAAAAGGTGATTCTGAAAGGTATGCCTGAATAGATGGTAATGTATCTCACACAATTGGAAGTATGATTCATGCGTTAGCAAATTTAACTAGTCCTCGCTTGAGAGAGCATCTAAAAGATAAGGCTGTTGCATAGAATACAGCTTGGACTAATCGAAAGCTTAGAAATGAAACCCATCAATCCCCCCACCTAGTTAAGAAAGTGTTGGCACAAACTATTAGAGCCAAACGTCCTGGTGAGACTGATAAAGAGTGGGAAAAAAGAAAAAGGGCAGATGCTAAGACTATCTGGTTTGCAATGGTAGATTCCTCTCAGATAGTTAACAGGACTAGAATTAGTTTAGGAACATATGGAACAGTGTACAAATGCAATATCTTGGGTTCTAGTTTTTTAAAGACGAACCTTATTGTGTAAAATTTCTGAATGATGATGTGCGGTTAGGTACTACGAGGCCCGATGTGATAGTAAAGGCCATGATGAAAAATATGAGGGAGTCGCAAATGCAGGTTAGACATGGCTCTATTATACGCTGCATTGGTCGTACAACTTGATTGGAAAGGACAGGGTTGATATTTTTTTTATTAAAATGGGGGTTCTTGTGCGTCTCTTTTTGTATATCATGAAGATAATGAGTTTGCGAGGCATGCATTTAATAGATTAGGATATAAACCTAATGTGGAGGTCGATGTCTTTAAGCTTGAGCAACGGAGAAAGCAAGAGTTATATATTGCTCGAAGAGTGGGTGATCTAATTATGTCGTTTTTAAGCAGCTTGCTTAAGCTTCATAAAGAGCACCATTTACACATGAACTTGCACCCGGGCAATGTCCTGCTTCATTTTGACTTTGGAAAAGAGAAAGGATGCACAGACCTCCATGCTATTTATATTGGTATTTGTGATGGGGAGAAGAAAGGCTAATAGATGAGCCAGTAGAAGTGAAGCAGTGGGCATACAAAGGATGGATGGTGCTGGCAAAAAGGCCATTGAGAATGAAAGACTTGCCTATCCGTACATGCATGATGATTTGTATTGGGGTCCCAAAAGAGATGGAACTAAGATGGTGGCTGCAATGGTCGACTTCGATCTCTTAGGGGCAACCTACTTTATCGATTACTTGGCTGATTTTGCATGTAAGCGTTCTTTCGTGGAGGCTATGGGTACTACTGAACAAAGCCAGAGGTTTCGAAACATGTGCGATTATTTGAAGCACTGCGTCGAATCCCCAATAAGAGACAAGGCACGCAAGTTTGATCTGAACTAGCTACTGAACACCATGTGGAGCACTTGGAATTGCTCTCCAACATATTGCACAAGACCCCAAGGATTCCTCAAGGTGCAGACGATGCTGACCAAGCTGGACCAAGTCATGCTTAGCGTGCATCTATGAGCTCTCTTGTATGCTATCTTAAAAGTCAAAAAAAAATTATTGATTGAACAATTGCTTTAGGCACACATTTAATAAAACATCCTTGCCGTTTTATGTATTTGTTTTTGTTGTACTTGATTTCTTTTGTAATTTATAAGTCATATTGAGTTGTTTTCATTTTACGCAATTAACATAAAGTGTATACACAAAAAATTGAACAAACAACCTACTTACAAACTGTGCCAAAAAGTATGTCTCAACAACTGAGTACGTCTCATCAGCAAGAGACTATATCTCGTCAGCAAAGAGATGGGGCTGATAAAACTGTGCAGGGGGGCAACTTCTCCTTCCCGTCCTCTTTGAGAACTCCAGAGGGCTTTGTATTCCCTTCTCTACCTACATTATCGGAGGTTTGGGCACAACAGTTACAGAGACCAGAGGAACATGCTAGAACAAATGAAGCGCATGCAGAGTTGGTGAGGCTAAGGGCAATGGCGGAAGTGGCTAGGAAAGAAGGTGTCACAATTACAGAGGTTCATGGAGTTGCATGTGACATGGGCCCAGGTTGTTGCCCGCAAGGGGCGGATTACGAGGATGTGGAGGCTAATTTAGACGTCAAACAGTTTGACGCCAACTAGCCAAGCAGGAGAGCAGGCAAGTATAAAGCATACGACTACAAGGTCTCTGAAGTCCGAGCTAAAGCTTTGGAGAGATGGGTTCGAGTAGGAACTATGATAAAAAATCATGAATTCAGCAAGACGTTTCCCAAGCAAGTGTATTATGAGATTGTAAAGGGTGAGCCTGTAAATTATGCTACCAGAAAATGGAAGCAAGTGGTAGTGGCAGCAGCAAGAGAGTTAAGCAGATGGACGATTCTGAAAGCGCCTTGGGTCATGAACCCTTGCGACGACTAAGCATTGCCTTCTAACATTATTCAACGACGAGCTTCAGGATGTCACCATCACTATAATAACTACAAAATTTATTTTTGGGTAAATTTTATCGCCATTGGTTTTACACAATTGGTTATATAGATATATTTTATCGCCTTTTAAATTTTCTTTGGTCCTAAAGTAAATCGTCAAACTAGCTACATTCGCATTTCAATATTGTGCCCCTACAATCATCATTGCAATGGACGATAAAAATAAATTGAATTCAATTCAATCTCAATTATAATGAATTATGTTAACTAGTAGTGTCTCTAACACTTTAGATTCAATAGTATAAGATCATAACCCCTTTTCCTTCCTAGTTAGAAGGCAATAGTTGTTGTTCAATAGGTAATATAGTTGTCTAGAGTAGGTGGAGCTACCAAGATTCCAACCTAGATTCTAGGAGGACCTGCCCATATATATTGATACCAAACGTCTTTCATATTGTATCATATCCCAAGGTTCAATTTCCCCTGGAGCTATTCCACATGTTTGAAGTAAGCATCCAAAGAATGTTTGAAGTAAGCATCCAAAGATAGGACTGGCAAGAATGATATGACTTGAGGGATGCCTGCTGAATGTGGGATAAAATCTAGAGAAGTTCCTATTGGTGTGGGAGACAGGGGCATCACTCTAATGTGCTAAATTGATGCTATTTTTTGAGAGATGATGCAATGCTGGAAGGCCACTCAAAGGAGAGACGTTAACTCTACCCAAAGTTTATAGCCTCCTTTGGAGAAATTTGTGTAGAGTTGATTATATTTCAATAGTGTTGAAATTCCCATGGTGAAGGAGGAGGAAATAGATACATGATATGGAAGAATTGATAGCAAAGTTAGAGATTAGCATTATAGACTATGGCACAAATTGTGATAGAGTAAGGAGCGCACATGAAATCATGTTGATGGAAATGTTCTCTGGATCTTGAAGGCCTCAAAAGAAGGTTGGTATATTAGTTTGAGAGTGTTGGTTGTTGCTTGAGAAATATTCATTTGTAGTGCATAAGATTTGGATATGAGGAAGCTAGTAAAGTTGCATTAGAGTATATTTCTTTGTAGTTCTTCCAACCATTACATTGGGGAGATGATGCATTAATCTTGAGGTTGTACATCTCCACACTTGAAGAAGAAAACTATTTTGCAACATCTATGCATCCAATGAGATCCAAGAAGATTGTAAAATCAACAAAAATATGGTATGCAATGCTGGGCATGAAAATCAACAAGTAGAGGGATGGTCTAGAATCTGGCTCACTTTTTGTTGAAATTATACTACTACCGGGGTTACCATGCAAAGCTGCATAAGATGCTAAAAAGCGTATTTCAGAAGGAGAAACAACTAGTTACGGTAGTATGCAAAGAGGAAGGTTGATTTCGTGCCACTACTGTAATAATACCAACGGTGCCCAAATACACCATGTCACAAGTTGGTCACAGATCAGCTCCAGAACTGAAAGGTGCAAGAAGAATACCCAGTGAGGGATTTATTTTGGATAGAGGATTCAACAAGGGACTTGCAACGGGAAAGTTAATTCTGAATGGTAGAGATCTGACAGGGAACCTACTGTGGTGATACGCAATGAGTTGAAGAGGGTCCAGCGAGGAACCATTGGGTGAAACGAAATCAGTTCATTCATGAAGCCATATGCTTCGATATCAGTGATGGTAGTGGAAGCAGTTTGGTGGCCTCTAATCCATGGACGAAAGGAACACGAGATGTGTAAACATCAGCTTTACTGTGGTGATACGCAATGAGATGAAGAGGGTCCAGCTTCGGGTTGTCTGCAAGAATGGCACCTGAGCTTCTATTCTGAGATGCAAGAATACCCAGCTTACTTGACGAAGGAGATATCGACACAAAGCAATAAATATTTGAAGGGGAAATACATGCCACACTTGTTGTGCGGTTGTTTTGTTTCATTGCATAATCTGAGAGTGAAAATCTTGATATTCATTTACCCGTATTCATTGCCTTGGAAATTCCCCGTATATATACACTACCTCAAAAACCACAGGTAGACATTAGACATTTCATTGCCTTGATATTCATTGCCTTGGAAATTCCCCGTATATATACACTACCTCAAAAACCACAGGTAGACATTAGACATTTACAATTGAAGCAGCAAGCCGTGCTTTGATTTGGCTGTGCCTTCCACCTATGAGACAAAAATATGCACTTGGCATCTTACACTTCCAACAAAATGAACCACCTGGGACAAAACTATTTTGTGGAACGCACTACTTTACAAAGTTTCCAAGTTACTCCAACTCTTCAAGATTTTACTTTTGTTATCTTCCAAGTAACCTTATTTGCATCCCAATGTGCCAAACTGTCTGCATGGAGCAACTCTTTCAAGAAATAGAGCCTCTGAGCAAGCTCCTCCATCAAGATTAGGACGTCTACATTCATTGGTTGGAAAGTCCCAATTTTTTCTCTGTTTTCTTTTCCTTCACCATCCCTCACTTTCATGCAAATGTTATCAGAAAATTTCTCTTTTTCAGGAGGACGCATGCTCTCATCCTGCAATGGAGGCGTAGGGACACGAAAGGGAACCATTGAAGTTTCCTTATCCTGTTTCAAATAATGTCTAAGAGCAAAATACTTCTTTCCTCTCACACTGCTGGCTGCCTGAGTAACAATCTTTCTACTAAGCTTTTGTTTGTAAATAGATGCCTTGGTTTTCCAACATTTTTCCCTTGTAGACAAGCATTTTCTTTCGTCTCTTGCCTTACTTTGATTATCTGCATAAGCATCAGAACGTGTCCTAATTAGATCAATAAAACACCCTTTAAAAAGCATCAATAACTATGTTTAACCTGTTAAATGACCTACTGCTTCCTATCTTGCTGCTACACTAACTACGAGACAATTATTAGAATAGAAATACTGCATTGCCTGTTTTCTTAGAAGTCGGTTCTATCCTCTATTGGCCTATAGCCCCACTCTCTATGAAAATGATACTGATGAGGTTATTCGAAATTGGTTATAACAGTTATTTCGGGGCAACTAAATCGACGAGACTCCTTAATAAAAGGTCACCACAATATTTGTGGTTAATACTTTTGTTTCATGGGTTGTATCCTATCTCCTACACTTGCGTAAACTTTTATCCATATGTTCATACTATCAGAGTCTTCTAGAGAGTTGAAGAGAGACTCTAGAGAGTTGAAGAGGTGGACATTCATCAGGATGGTAGCTTTCTCTAATCAGGTTGAGATTTGACTTACTACAAGAAAAACCTACTATCGCTTCCAAGCCTACCTTTGAGCTCTTTTCCCTGGATATGTCCTCTCACAGTCCTTGTCCAGTCATTTTAAGAAAAGTTTGCTCCACAGCAGATTGCAATTCAGCAATCTGGGCAGATTTCCTTTCAGACAATGATAAAAACATTCACTCTAACTTAATGCCTTAATAGCATATGAATGGGCCAGATGATGCTAAGTATCAAAACATTATTGGATCCATTGAGACTGCATGGAACTACAAATGGACACTAACGAAGTTGAAAAACGCAGAGACTCAGCTTGCTCAACTTAATTTGGCTGTGGCTCAGCAAAGCAAGGCAAGATGACAGACCAAAGGCGGACAGATCCCAAGTGACTTGTTTTTTGACAGAAAGGTCACTATAAGAATCAATGCCCAGATTGAAAAGCTTGTTGGAGAGTTCTAATTCTAATGCCTCTCAATCTTCCTCCTTAGCAACAAAATAGGCAATGCAGTTTGTGGCACGTGAGCTTTATCTTCCATGTTTTTAGGTGCATCTCGCCTATGCTACTGCTACAGGTCAGAACGTTGTTATCTCCTCAATATATGATGAGTTCTGGTGCATCTTGTCATTTAACAGGGACTTTTAAGTTGCTTCCCAACTCTAAGGAAGATCATTATGTTATCATTCTGTCTTGGTGGCTATGGGCAACAGTAATGTTTGTCAGTCACAAGCCAAGGGAGCTATACATTTCAAATCCCCGGCAGGGGCTTTATGTCCAAAACATGAGTCACTTTTCAATGCTAATCATTCTTGGATTTCTACATTTGATAAAGACAAGAAACATGTCATTTTTGGGAAGTAGGATGTTTCTAGCGAGGAGAGTCCATTTGATTTTCTTACATTAAAGCAGTTGAAGGTTCTTGGCAACTGGTCATATGAATCGTGCAGGCTTGTATACTGTTGATGCAATAGAGGATGTGATTCACGAGTAAATTTGTTGCAGCAGAGTTGCCTTAAGGAACATCCTTGACATGACAGAGATGGGCATATAGGTGGTCAAGCCCTAGGAGAACTATCTAGGCTGCAAATGGTACAAGGATTACCTGCTTTGAATGGAATGTGATGCCTATCACAAGAGCAAACAGCCTCAGGCGCCATAGCCACATGCATCTTATAGGGCTAAACATCCTCTGGAATTGCTTCATCCAAACCTATGTCATATGCTTCTCTGGAAGAGCAAGATAGTTTTTGGTCATTGTGATGATTGTACACGTTTTACTTGGGTGTTCTGCCTACAAACTAACGATCAGATATTTTCTGTTTTTAACAATAAATGAGGAGTTTAATGATTACTGCCATGCTCATGGAATTCTCAGAGATATTATAGATAATTCCTTATGCACTCTCAAAATGGGGTGCTGAAGGGAGGAATAGGTCTTTATAAAACTTGCTAAGATCTATGTTATTTCACAAGCATTTGAGTCCAGCCTTTTGGGGAGAAGCTTTCTAGACAGCCATCTTCTGTTGGGAACAGGGCACCAACTGTGGCTTTAAGAAACATGACTCCCTTTGAAGCTTCATATGGCTATAAGCCAGATGTGCAGGATTTTAAGGTCATTGGCTCTTTGGCCTGTCCAGCTATTCCTAGGGAACAACTAAAGAAGAAAGGCAAACTGTCAGAAGGGTCTATCAGTTGTACTTTTGCATTCTATCTAACAAACCACGACAGCTGGAAAAAGTATGATCCAAAGATACGTCAAGTGTTTGTGTCAAGGAATGCCCAATTTCTTGAAACTGAAGAGCATAAGGATAAGCATGGCTCTGATCATGCACATATTGAGCCATGCATCCTCAAGTTCTTGTACCAGGGGAGAAATGGCATCCAGCCATAAACATCCGGTATCTTGCCCTACAGATACAGAGCTGCCTAGCGACTCACTTGGAAATTCATGATGAAGTCCATACTGGAATTTGCATTCTAAAGAGAGTTATTTTATACTATGCTAAAGAGAGTTAGCTATGCTAAGTAGATTTTTGACCACATCTAGTTTCTTAACATATTAATAAGCAGTAATATTAAAAATACCTGGACCTTTTACTTCCAATGTTCTCTGTATAACATTGTCTGCTGTTTCTAGGTTAGTGACAGCTTGCTGCGCCAGAATGGCCTTCAAGGATTTTGGTTCATTTAGGCTGTTATCTGAAGGTCCCATAAGCTGTGACCCAGCCTTACTGGAAGCATCTGATAATCATTAAATCTGAGAAGTCAGCGTAACGACCTTTTAAATAACGTACAGACAATTAGAAGAGATTATATCAATAAATTGAAGACAAAAAGCATGATAATGAAGCTAAAATACCCTCTGACTAATCAGATGAGAAACAGAAAACAGACTGCATACAAAGACTTTGTTTCATGCAAATACATTGGGAGTGCCTTTGTCGGCCACAATAACATTTTGAATGGAAATTTAGCACCCTCCACCCTCTGATTCAAATGAATGTTGAGCTGACAAGCTAATATCATAGACTTTGTTAGAACTAAAATAACAAAACTTACTGGCTATAATATTGCCATGTCATCTGTAGTGGCTACTTAAAGTCACAGCTATTGTAACTATCTTTTACTTAGATCCTAATACATTTGTGCTTCACTTCTCTCCCTTAATCACCTAGCAAAGAAATAAAGACAAGCTGGAATACCGAAAAGGAGTAGGAGGGTAACATGACATTATATTAACATGCCATGTCAGCACTACCGTTGGCATATGCTGAGTCATCATAACAGGGTTCTTAACATTTGACCCTGAGGGATGCACTTAGAAATGGGGGTATGAGTATCTACGTTCGAAGGGTAGCCAAAAACATCTTCAATATACTGACCTTGGAAATCTAATTTAACCCCTAAAGTGTATATTTGCCCCAGATAGTGGCATAAATTCCCCCTAGTGGTAAGTATACAAATACAATGGTAGAAAAAAAATCCCCTTTCTTACACTCAGATATCCCATATTACAAACAATAATAAATCCCCCATGCATATGACAATCATAGCTGAATTGAAATCTACACCTTAACAAAAATATTTCTTAAACCTTGAGAGGTTTATATTCCGCCCTGGGAAAGAGCAACAGGCGCAATATGTAGAAATATTTGCATTTCAGATTGTTAAATTGTTGTCTGTCAATGCTTTTGTGAATCCATCAGCTTGTTGATCTTTAGTGGAGCAGCATGACAATGTGAGTAGATGATTCTGTAACTGTTCTCAAACAAAGCACAATTTAATATTCATGTGCTTTATTTGCAAGTGTAAATGATAGTCTTTTCCATGTTTATAGCTCCTAGATTATCACAATATACTTATGCTGGTGTAATTAACATTCCAAGACCTTCAGTGGTGCTTTAAGTTCTACTTCAGGGGTACTAATATTGCTTTATTACTTGTTTTGGGAACTTCCAACTTACAGGATTCTCTTCAAGGAAAGATATATAACCTGTGAAACATGCAGTACCCCTGAGATATCAAAGCACACGTTAAGATGCCTTCATAAAGCGAGAGAACCCGCCCACTGCATAGGCAATGTAGACAATGTCTGGACGAGTAGCATAGGTACAATAGTGCTCCAACTAGTTGACTGTATAATGTAGCATCAATATCTTCTTCATCTTGTAGGGTTAATTTTTGGCCTAATTCATATGGTGTTGGAAAGTCATTGCAGTCTTCCATATGAAATTTGAACCAAAAAAATAAAAAAAATAACATTAGTCGGAGTAAATAGATATGATTTATTTCTTTCCACCCATCAGCTCCTAGAGCTGGTGTGAGTCAAAATTTGAACCAAAATTTCTGAAATTTCCTTTTGCTGAGTCAAGACTATACTTGCAATATGCTTTTGATGCCAAGACAGTAAAGCATAAGCCCTAGATGTGTGACCTCAAATTTATTAGTAAAAAGATTCTTGGTGGAAAGTATAAGATCTGATGCATCCTGTCATTATTGTGTCATCCACATATAGGAGAAGTATTAAAACCAAGCTTCCTTCAAATATAAGTTTGGGTCCGAGCATGGTGCTTGTTTCAAGCCATAGATACTTTTTTTGAGCCGGCATAGATGAGTAGGATGAATCTGATCTACAAAGCCAGGAGGTTAAAACCAGGTAAAGTTCTTCCGTCAAATCTCTTTTTAAGAAATGCAGATTTGAAATCCTTTTGATATATTGGCCATCCTTTTCGTGCTGCTAATGAAATAACAACTCTCATTGTGTCTAATTTGACTACTTGCAAGAGTACTCATGCAAATACTTCGTTGTAGTCAAACCCTTCCTTTTGGGGGTAGCCTTTAGCTACCAATCTAGCTTTGTGTTTCAATATTGTACCATCTGAATGACATTTTGTGCAAAAGGTCCCTTTGGCACCAATAATATTGTGATCGAGTGGCTTTGGAACAAGTTCCCAAGTTCCTTGCTTTCAAAGCATAGCTAATTCGTTTTTCATAACTTGATTACAATGGTCATGTTTCGCTTGCTTCAGAATGGGTCACCGGGTCACTTTCTGTTAGAGGATCAGGAGGAGAGAAAAATGGAAACGAGCTACATACCTTTGCATGTTAATGTTATGCATATATAATAGAGGCTGCCCACCTAACTCTGATGTGATCACCTAGACCTTACACCTGGACATATGTGACCTTATAATGTCCACATAGTGTTAAAAATGTTGTTACATGTCGCTCTTAAGGTATCTCCCTTAAGCTGCAATTTCACCATCCCTAGCTGTTCCTTGAACTTGCTTAGCTTGGCGCTAGCCAAAGGTTTCGTAATCATATCTACTAGCTGATGCTTTGTTGAACAATAAGACAAAGCCAAATCACGAACGAGAAAGGTCCTCTCGAGAAGAGAAAATGTGCATCAAGATGCTTCGTTCTTGCATGGAAAACCAGATTGAATACTAAGTAAATAGTACTCTGATTGTCATTGTCGTACAATTGTGGTTTCTGAATGGAAACTCTAAGGTCCTTTCACAACTTTTGTAACCAAAGTGCTTCCTTCACTTCCATTGAGAGAGCTTTGGATTCAGCCTCGGTAGTGTTGATGGAGACAATGGATTGTCGTTTAGACATCCAATTGAACACATTAGGCACAAGCGAAGACAGGATCCCTGTTGTGTACTTTTGAGGGTCTTCACAACCAGAATAATCAGCATCAACAAAGATGTTGCACCTATAAATTTCTGATTTTTTGTAAAATAATCCTTCTTGTAATGTGCCCTGAAGGTTTGGTTGCCTTCCAATGTAATTGTATAGGCCTTTGCATGTACCTGGAAAGAAGATTGACTGCAAAACATAAATCATGTCGTCTTGTAGTCAAGTAGAGCAAATTTCCAATAAGACTTTGGTATAAAGTGTTGTCACAAGAGTTGCCACAAAGCTTGATACCCTAATTCTATAGGTACCCTAAGTCTATAGGTACTGAGACTCTGGTTTGGCATTACTCATATTCCACTTTTGGAGTAGATCTCGAATAGACTTTTATTGAGATAAATAGATGCCATCCGGCATTTGCCAAACTTCGAGCCCTAAATAGAAGTGGAGCAGTCCTAGATCGGTCATATCAAATTTCTATTGGAGAGTAACCTTTGTTTGATAGTTTAGAGTGTTCTGATACCAATGAAAGATACCAATGAAAGAATACCAAAATGAAATTTGGAAGTCAATGAAAGACACCAATAGTCATTTTGAAATTTGAACTCTGCAAATTTGAATTGCTCTGATACCAACAAAAGAATTATCATTATAACGAAAGGAGAATTATCATTATAATGAAAGGAGAGGAGTTCTGCCTCTGTGTTAGGCCAGTAAGAGCTCTGATCCATCTTTAAAAAAGAGACAACCACGGGCCGAGGAAGACGAGGAAGACGTGGTTAAAAGATTCCCTTTCTCCGCATCTCATAGGGCATCTATCAAACACATGTCCATTCAATTGGGCAACATATCCATTGGTTTTTAGACTCTGGTTCAAGAGAAGCCATCTAAAAAATATCAGTTAAAATAGCTTTTTAGCACAGTAACACATCCATTCTTTTCTGATGTTGAAAATTGCCTGTTCTAGGAGACAGTTCTTAACGGTGGCCATTTTGAAAGGCCTATCTGGTAATAGCATGGAATAGATAGTGGATACCTTGTATCCCCTTCCTTGACTGCTCCAATCCAATTCTCTTTGACATCCATTGATAGATGGATCGCTAGCAATTGCTTTGTAGATTTTCCTATTGGTGTCAGTATCAGAAACTAATTGGGAGATGTCTGACCAAGGTCTCCATCCCAAAGGTGTTCTGATACTAGCAATTGTACAAGGGTGTTCTGATACTAGCAATTGTACAGAGGCCAGCTTGCTCCCCTGTAATCAAAAGATCATCCACATAAAGAACTATGATGCAAAGTTCTTGATCAGAACCACATATAACATAGACGTTAGAGTCTGTTCAACGAACTTTCGCGAAATCCTACATGCAAAAAATGTTCAACTTTCGCGAAATCCTACATGCAAAAAAGGAAGGCATGAATTTTTTGATTCCAGCTCTAAGGGCTTGTTTCAAGCCATATAAGCTCTTCTTCAATCTGCATACGAGATGTTCTTGCCCCTTTTTAACAAACCCTTAAGATTGTTGCATGAGAACTTCTTCTTCTAGATTCCCATGAAGGAATGCGCCTTTGAAATCCATCTCGCATATTGGCCAACTTTTAGATGCAACGAATGCGATGATTGCCCAAATAGAGGACAAACGAGCTACAGGAGCAAATACCTCATCATAATCAATCCCATACTTTTTGTGAGTACCCTTTAGCTACAAGACGCGCTTTATGCTTAGCTATAGATCCATCAGCAGCAAACTTAGCTTTGTAAACACATTTGCAATCTATAGCATGCTTAGGTAGCAGAATCTTTACCATGCTTAGGTAGCAAGATCAATTCCAATGTTCCTTGCTTGTCAAGCATAGTGAACTCCTCTTGCATTGCTGTTCTCCAATTGTTCGCCTTGCATGCATCTTCAAAATGCATTGGATCATTAGTGTTATACATGATCTTGGCCATTAGAGCCACGTTACATTGTGGATCTGTTTGCATGTTCCGTACCCTGGCTGACCTTCGTAAAGTCGGTTTAGGTGCAGGTGCTGAACTTTGAGAGGAGTTTCCACTATCTTGAAAACTTTTCTCAACACTTGAAAGGTGTATCAAGCTTGAAAAGATCAGATTATGGAGGCAATCCTCCACAGTTGAGCTATTTCTGCATACACTACTATCTATACACATTACCAATAACATTCTCTCTAGATAACAATAAAGATATAGAGATATCAAGATAGATATCAAGATCCTCTAATATCGATCTTGTCGTACGTGATATATTCTATAGAAAGAAAGAAAGAAAGAAAGATAGATTATATTAACGTCTACGAAAGACCGCTTGGGTCTATGAGACCAAATATACATCAATCATGTCCAGCTAGGGGCGCATTTGCAGCCACCTAGAGATATTGCATAAAAAAGGAAAAAGAAAACTAAAACAATGAGATTAAGAAACTTTTGTCTTCTTGGCCACGGGCTCAAAGTATAAAGTAATGTCAGACTTGTTTTCTCTTTTGAAGGACTGCTTATGTTTATCCTTTACCGTCCGCTTTCTTCTTCTCGACACTTTCATGGTTACTCCTTTTGAGATTGGATGAGATGGTCCGGGGAGAGAACCTGCCTTCCGTTTATTATCATTATCACCTCCAATGAGAAAGAAAGTGATCAGTCTTTGCGTAGGATCGTTTTCATGTCCTGCTCTTCCCCCAGCTTGCTCCTTTCATAGATTTCTTCTATGCACAGTCATTTGGTGAAGAAAAAGAGCTATACATTTCTGATCCTCATAGGCGATCAGTTTGGAGAGGGAGGTAGGTTCCCGAAATAGGCAATGGAATCTGCCCCGTATTTCATAATAGACTGGACATGTGAAGATGAAATGTTCCTCCGACTCAATTACATTCAAGTGACATAGTCTGCAGATTCTTTTCGAGCGCTCCACCTTCGGTCTACTAGCACGACCAGCTTCGATCTCGAGCTGATGAGATGAGACCCTGAGCTGACCGATAGCATGTCTCACCTTATGTGCGAGGTGAATATTCAAATATCCTGGTCGCTCGATGAAACCATCTTCATTGATCTCAAGGAAGTGATCTTTGTAAAATTGCATCTTGGTAGGAAGATCACTTGGGGTTAACCATGTCCTTGATATGTATAAAATTTCCAGATCGTGCCGTATGAGCTGGTTCTTCTCCTTTTCAAGTCTCTTTTTTGCTCCAGGTTTTACCGCCGTATTAGCTGCAGCTACATTACATTATGTTGAAAGGGGGGCAGGTTTCCCAAGCCAAATCCTAAGGAAGCAGCCCATTGCGATGCTTTTGCGTACCAACATTCCTGCACTCCCTTTTCAGCCAGATCTTTGGAGCTCTTGAGAGCAATCCATGGAAGCCTGCATTGGCCTTGCTGCGAGGACCCGAGTTGGTGCACTTTATGCAAAAAGGAGACTAACTGGAATGCTGCGTCCAGTTGAAGCGGAGTGGCTGAAAATTCTGCCAATATGATTGAATGTGGCACAGATGCTTTGCTCATAATCATTTTGGACAGAAAATAAATTTGCAGTCTTTCTATATGACCCCATTCTTTGGCTGTCATATCCATTCCCCACATCAAAGCTCCATATAGAGCAGCTGGTCTAACTAAGGTATTGAAAAGATGAATCTTTGCTGGGACATCCTGAAAATTTGCTTTGAAACATTTCTTCTCTAGCATTGCAAGCGAGGCATATCCCTTTGTGAGCCTGTCATATGCTGCGTCTTTCATGCTAAAGACGGGACCCTTAAATTGCACCCCTAAGTAAGTATAATGAGAGACCACTTCCACTTGTTGATTCATGAAAAAGAAGCTGCTGCGATGCATGCAAGCACGTGATGTTGAAAACCATCACTTTTGTTTTGTCCAAGTTCACCTTAAGCTCTCTTTGAGCGCAAAATTTCTCAAGTGCCATTAAATGATGCTGAAGGCCCTCAGGAGAAGAAGATATAAGTACCACATCATCCGCATATAGAAGGATGGATATGCATTCATCAGCTAAAGCTGATCCGGCACCTCCAAGTGCTGCTACGAAGCTTTCCAGCTCGTCAATGTACACACCGAAGAGTGTAGGGGATAAGGGACACCCCTGTTTAACCCCAATTGTGCTGCTTATGTCATCCGACCAGCCCCCAGGCACTTTAATTCTTCCCAAAACATTTTCATAGAGCATCAAAACGGCCCATATGACTTGATGCAACAATCCAAGTTCAGTAAGTCTATGAAATAGGCGATTCCGAGGGACCGTATCAAAAGCTTTGCGGAAATCCACAAAGCAACAATAAACTTTTGTTTTCTTTGCTTTAGCTTCCTCAATGATTGACCGTAAGGTAAAGATATGATCTATTGTTGAGAAATTCCTCCTAAACCAGCCTGGCCCTTTGCTCTAAGGAGATTTATCTCCGCATATTCACTGATAATCAAGTCCAATGCACATCCATATAATCTTGCCATGACATGTCCAATCATTATAAGGCGGTAGTTGTTTGGATTCATAGGGTCTCCGGCCTTAAAAATTGGCTTGATGATATTAATGGTCCATGCTTTTGGAAAGCTTGAGCATATTATCTCATTGAATAAATCTGCCACAATAGGCGCAAGGGTATCCATTCCATGGATCAAAAATTCAGCCTGCAAATCCTCACAATCTTTTGCTTTTCCAGTGTTCAATTTGCTTATAGCTTCTCGGATAAGGGAAGTGGAGAAAAGGGAGGAGGATTGGGGCTGGGGCTGCAATCCAATGTCAAGCAAATCTGCTTTTCCCACATCTAGGAGCGTTCGAGCATAACTGGTCCACACTTTTGGGTCTTTAAGAGGCAAATCAGATTTCCGAGCATGAAGCTTCTGCCAAAATTTAGCAGATTTATTACTGTAAAGCATGTTAAGCATGTCTTCCCTCACCTGCTTTATATATGCTCTTTTTTTCATGCGGATCAGCTTTTTGTATGCTTTCCTAGTCGCAATAGCTGTAGAAGAGTAGGCTGCCAACTCTTCCTTGAGCTGCTTGTGAAGATTTTTGCATTCTTCATCATACCAAGTGTTTTGAGGCATCTGTGCACGTCGTTTACGGAAGGAACAAAGCTTGTGTGGGAAAGTGTTTATGCAGGCTTGGTGTATAGCAGATGTGAGCAACGTGGCCTTTTCTTCCACATTATGAAAGATATGGATGTCCCTCAATCGTGTGTCAAGCTCAAGGTTATAGATGAGATCAAGCGAGTGGTCAAACTCAAAACGGAAGTAGGGTGGTTCCTGAGACAAGCTTTTGTCCAACTCAAAACACATTTTGAGGCAAAAGAGGAGAGGAGAATGGTCCCCAGTGGGTGGTTGAGGTGGAACTGAAAACTTCTCGATCTCTTTTGCCAAGGCTGGAGACCCCATCAGATAATCCACTACACTATGCCCGCCGCTTTGAGGATTACAGGTATAGTTGGATGAACCCGGCCAGTGTTGCATCCCATTGTAAATGACAAGATTATGCATCTGTCCAAATTCCAAAAGGAAGTGCCCATATCTAGTAATCTCCGCATTACCATCAGCTGACTTTCGCATGGTATGGGTTTCAACAGGAGATAAGGATGGCAGTAAGACGGATCACTTTCAAAATCCATCAATTGAACTTGGGCATCCGCTGTTCTCGCATTAAAGTCACCCACGAGCAGAATTTTGCCTCGCTTAGAGAATTCAATGATATCATCAAATAAAGCCATGTAAGGAGAGGCGCCTTCTTGGGTATCCACATCAGCATAATCAGAATTTTGAGGGGGGAAGTAGCATGCAGCAGTGTATATGTAATCTCCTGGAGAAGTTCTTATCTTGACCCACAAAAACCTTGCTGCTTCATCCTTTTTTACTATGGAAATGATTCCTGATAATTCTGATTTGTAAAGGACTGCTACCCCTCCTGATCCTCGTTTACCTTTCTTCTTGCTTCTGTAGACGGAGTCCCAAGTGTAACCCGACACATCTGGGAGACCTGTTTCTGTTGTTTCATGTGTTTCTGACAAAAAGATAATATCTCTATCTTTGACAAGGTCCATAAGACCACCTGGATCTGATCTTAAGGTCCCATTACAGTTCCATGCTGCCATAGCCAAGGATTTGATGGTCTCATAGACCCTTAGTTCCTATTTGTGGATCTTGTCGCGGATGATGACTCGGCCATCTCTATAGACAGCCCATTTGGTTGGATCTTTTCGAGCTTCTTCGCAACCTCTTGCGGACATCGCTTTTGTGCTCAACCTGCATTGGAGTGAGATCTTCATCCATGAAGACTTTAGGAACTGTTGCAAGTTTTCTCCTATTCTTGAGGGCATTCAGTCTATCTTCCAAGGTCTTAAACTTAATAATTAAAGGCTGCCCTCTTGGGTTGCCCTTGTTTACACTCCATGCAGCTTCAATGTTATGATCAGAAATGCCTAAAGTATTGGTCACAAACTTAATTGCAACATCGAGGGGATCAGCGGTCATGTCAAGCCCAAGGACTCTGATATTGCGTGCTTTCAAAGATCTTTTCCTTTCCTCCTCTAATGTGGCATTGATTGTCTCCTTTGCTGGCTTTTTGACAATATCCACCCATTTAGAAGTTTCTTCTCGATGGGAGTGGAGCTCCAACTCAATCTGTTTTAATCCTTCAATTGATGGCAACTTCCTTATTACTGCAATTTCAGATTTAATGTTTTCCAATTCATCCAGGTTGGCCTGGTTAAATTCTTGTTTCCATGACTTCTCCAAGGCCTCAATCCGTGGAATCATGCTTGCTACTGTCTGCTGGAGCATATCAAAATTACGCGCCTTCTTGGAGAGTTCAATAATATGCATCTCAAAAAATTCCATCCGTTTCTGCAAAGTGTTCCAATCCCCTGCCGAGAGTGTCAATTCTGGACCAGTAAAAGGGCTATAATTGGTCTGTTCCAAATCTGGAGCACCCAAAAAGGGTTTCGAAGGAGTATCCATCAATCCGGATAGTCATCAATCCTATAGAATATCATTATAGTCTATATTCTATAGAATATCATTATCACGTATATATTCTATATAGTCTATATTCTATAGAATATCATTATAGTCTAGTCTAGTCTAGTCGATACAACTAGAGTCCTTTCATCCAAGGAATAGGACATCTTTTCTTGTCGAAATCCCGTAAGGGACAAACACACCTCAGATTCTTGTGAAACAATTGCTAGTTGTTGGCTCAATTCCTCCAGTTGAATCAAACCAAATGCCAAGATGTCTTGTTTTCCCTGCTTTTCTTGTGACTAACTGAATACCATCCAATATGGAAAATACTTGCAAAGTTGATGAATTTATCTCTTCTTGTAATGCATCGGTGATTGGCCAATCCTAGTCAAACAAGAAAGCATCATTCATATGTCAAGGTACATTGTCCCATGCATGTTCAACAAAGCGAACAGGTGTCACATCACATCAGGCAGGTCTGGAGCATGTGATTTCATCCAAATCATAGTGGCCTTTTGAGTTAGGATGCACAGCTACCACTCCAGAGGTAGTGCGTTCAAGTCCCGTTCAAACCCTTAAATTCAGACCCTTAAATGTGACAGTATAATTGGGATGAAACTAAATCACACGCTCTTGACCTCCAGACCTGATGGTTAATCGTCACAACATCCTCCTGCTGCTGAGGAACATCTTCCTTTTTACAAGATCATATATCTTCTAGACATTATGCTGAGGTGGATAGCCTACAAAAATTGCCTTGATTGATCTATCATGCGTTTTACCCAATTTCTTGACCTCCTCGAAGGATAAAGTGGCATAGGCCAAACATCCAAATGTCTTCAAGTGTGATATATCAGGTATTCTCCGTAGAGAGCTTCATAAGGTGTCATATATGCAACAGCCTTATAGTGGGTTCTGTGTTCACATGCACATGCATAGATTGCCGCAGGACGGCTGAGTCCTTGCTGAACTTGGGCTAAGCCAAAAGAAATTCAGCCCCGTTATGAGAGTTCAATTGTCGCGGGATGCTACCGCGTGGCTGATTCAGTTGGACATATTTGGAGCGGTGCACGAAATCATCACCTTACATCTGCTGACCCAAAAGATTATCAATGTGAACGTCCCTTTAGTGGGAGCCCTGCAACAAGCAACAACCTTAGTGGGAGCCATGTTCATGATATAGCCTGCAGTACTAACAGCCCCTGTGGAATGCTTTTGTGAAATGCCCTTGGGAGATGCCATGTAAAAAAAACTCTGCATCAGATTCTAAAATCTCAGTGTAAGCTGCCAAATTGGATTTTTACGATATAGATTTGCTCTTAGATGTGTCTTGCCTTCTTTTGCCTGGCATCCTTCCTTTGCTTGGCATGGCAATCCTTTGCAACATGCCCCAACTTGTGACAATAAAAGCATTCGATTGCTTTTCTTTTTGGTTTCTCACCTAGTATTCCAGCCCCATTACTCTTGAGGGTTTTGATATAAGACTTCTCTTCGTAGCATTCCTTTAAATCCAAGGAAATCATTGTTCTTAGCATGCCTGATTTCTGAAGACAACATTTCATACTCGAGAGGTAGATTAGCCAAAATCTATTGAATAAGCTTTCTTATGAATCCAATTAAAAAATCAGGCTAAGTCCACATACTCCCGCCGACAACAAGGAAAGCCAACCATTGTAGAATCAGAGCTCTTCTTCACCCGTCGAGCAGAGAGCTAGCATGAGAGAAGGTTATATAGCTCTTCGCTTGAGAGATCCACAAATCCAGATAATCCCCTTGAACATCCTTCTCTTCTATTTATAAAGCTAGCTCCCTTTTACCCTTTCCTCCCAAGGCCTTCCTCGAAAGGTGCCTTGGCATATAAGGCATGCACCTTACATGGTTTCTTTCTCCCTTTTAGGCCTTTATGTCCCAAAGCGACTGTTACATCTTCCCCTAATTCTAGCTCAGATCGTAACAATCTTACCTCCCGCAGCAACAAGCTCCATTCTTAGAGTTTCCATTTCCTCCATAATTCAGTCATATTTGAAGTCGTCATCAATCTTTTTCTTCTTAATGCCTTAATGACAAGTTGAGTTGAGAGACCTGTATATAAGAGTTCTCCAACTCTTTCCATGCTTCTTCGAAACTAGATAATGGTTTAAGCCTGCTCCTTATAGAAGGGGATACGAGGAATCGAGGAATTTAAGATAGGCTAGAGCTCTCCTATCTCACTCAGTGGACTTGGCATCTTTTGCCTTATCCCAAGCAAGATTAAAACAGCTCCAAGATTGTTAGTGATCATAAAATTGTCAAAGAAGTTTGCCCAAACATACCAATTGCTTGGTGTGAGCATGGGACTTTGGAAAACTTGAAAGGATCCATGAGATTCAAATTGTTATAGCTAAATCTAGAATCAAGTGCCAAAGTCATCTTCTCCTTCCAAATGAAGTAGTTCTTGCCTTTAAGCAGGAACTCATGACCATCTTTTCCAGGCTGTCAATGAACTTCTCGCTCATGAATACCTTTTTCAGGCTATCCATTGTGAAAACACAAACCTCTTCTAATCAAAACCCCAAGTCTGCAACTCCTGCTCTATCTTCAACATGCAAGGCAATATGCAAGCTATTGCAACAAACCTTTCAAATTTTTACACTTAGAGGTTGCTTTTAGCTTGATTGACACTGCATGCAACTTTCCATAACAGAGAGATGCTTCTCTCTAGGCTCAAACACAAGTTAAAATGTGCTATGTTTTCACAAGGCAGAAAAAACTTCTCAAGTTCTCATGGAGTAACTCGAGGAAGGTGCCGATATAAGGTTTTTGCCAAAGTTTTCAAATTCTACTATATCCCCAGAGCTCATTGCTGCCAACAAATTCAAACTTTTTACCGTGTGGAACAAAAGAATATGTTGTCAACAAATTCAAACTTTTTACCACCTGAAACAAAAGAATATGACCGCCCAAGCATACACAGATAAGTTCATGCGCTTACGGCTGTATGTTCCGGGAATTAATGAGCGCCGAGCAATGGAAGAATTTGGGTGAAAGTTTGATAATTGGGGAACACTCTACTCTCGTGAAGTCATCGACAAGAATGACAAAGTACTTGTTGCTTGACTCTGATTCAATGAGTAACATATATTTGAATGTATGAGCATGGGCTAGATACGGTGCTTGAATTTGCTTTCCAAGGCTGCAGAAGGAAGAGTTTAAATCATAATCCATGATCTTTGAGAACTACTAAGCCTTTGACCATTTGCCTTTGACCATTTGATGTTTCGATGCAGTTGCTAAGGCTGAAACACTAATATGCCCATATCTCCATATCTTGCATGCCATAATGAATCCAGAGTGCTTGAAACTATGAATGGACAGAATCTTTGTTGTGCAATTCTTTTGCAAGACATATAGGCCATCATTGTTTAGAATACTTTGTGCAACAGGTCCAAGCTTTTGTATATCAACGTAATCTAGTTCACCATTTACCACTTTCTTTCAGTTTGCAGCATAGAAAATTTAGTTCTTCCAAGTATAACCATGATACCTGGGTATTTTCAGGATAATATCTATCGACAAAGCAGTACAATCTAGGGACTTGCCTGAAAATGATTTGTTTTGCCTCTCATGGTGTGTTGATAGAGATCTTTCCTCTGTATTCTCCTTCCTTTCTTTTGGATGAACCACCTGGACACACTGTGCAGATCTGACCCCCTGGCAGCCAAATTTCAGAAGAACCAGTATATCAGAAAACAGATTTCTAAAAGAACCAAAAACTTCACAAAATCTAGCAAAAGAATCTGATAACAGAAATAAATTATGACATATATTCTTAGATTTGATATTTGAGGCGACAAATGCAGTAAGGCAGATAAAAAAGGCAACAAGAAATATAATCTACTCCAAACCAAAATAGAGTTTAAAGCTGCAGATTCACTGCTTTTAGATGCTTTAAACAAGGGAAATTGAAGTTAAAGTGCATGCTTGTTCATAGCATTCCAATACTCTTTCTTGTTCGAGCATAAAATAAGTTGTAGTCTTTTCTTCTAATATGAATTTATGCCTTGTTTGAATCTTGCTTAGATGGGAGTGGAAATAGGCTGATCTGGACGCACAGATTTATGGTGAAACAGTTGCTTGGTGAAGCAACTTCTCCTTGAAATTATATCAGTCAGACTGATCAAACATTGTATATTCTGAATCTTCCACAAATTGCACGTTAGGAGAGACAAACATTTATTTAGAAATAGGATCACACACTCTCCAGCATTTACTGTTCCATGGGATATCCAACGAACATTATTTTCAAAGCCCTATTACATAATTTTCCTGCTAACTTTAATTTCTCCATAAGAAAGGCAGCATATGCTAAACAACCAAATACTCTAAGATTGTCAACTCTAGGTTTGGTCCCAAAGAAAATGCTTGATAAGAAGTCGTGTTATTAAGTGCTACCATAGGAGCTCGATTTGCTACATATACTGTAGTTTATAATGCCTTGCAGCAAAACTTGAGATTAACATGTTAATGAGATTCTGCAGGGATTGATGCCTTCGTTCAGCCACTCCATTCTGATCATGAGCATATGGGATAGTTAATTCCCTATGCAAACTCCCCATTGACATATTCAGTACCATTGTCAGTAAAGCATCTTGGTTTTAATTCCCATTTAAGTTTCTCTGTAAGCCACATGTCTCTTGAAATGTGGAAATACCTCATCTTTACTCTTGATACAAAAAAACACTAGTATATCTAGAGAAATCGTAAAAAATGACAAAAATACTTGAAACCTCCTAGAGAAATTAATGGCACGTGACAGAGATCTGAACGTAAAAGTTCTAATGGATGCTTATCTCTGCCATCAGCATGAACAGAATATGGAGCCTGGGTTGTTTCCCAAGTGACAGGCTTCACACTAGTACTTTCTATATGAGGCATACCTTCTACCAAAAACAGTTTGTAAAGTTCTCCTAGGGCCTCAACGAGCATGCCATAAGTACTCTTTAGATTCAAATGTCTTGTCAAAGGAATCTCCAGCTTATGGGGATCAAGAATTTCAAATGGGTTTGTCTTGGTTAGATATATCTTTTTGTCCCCAAAGAGAACATGTCTGCCTTGTAAATTAAATGTAGAAACTGAGAGCAGATTAATTTTTTGAAGACCTGGGAAATAAGATACATCCTGAACTTCACCTCATTATACGGAATTTGAGAACTAAACCACCTTTGCTTTGAGATTGACAACTGTTCCCATTGCCCATAGTTATCACAACACTATGATCTTCCAAATCGACCAGGATACTAGATACTCCAGTAACATGAGTAACATATTTAGTTGCACCTGAATCTATCATAACCTTGGGAGAAACAATTTGCTAAGCTGAAACATAGGTGTGAGATGATGAAGGTCTTTTGGACGGAAGAAGTGGCGGAATATAGTGGGTACGGCTCGGAACAACATGCATTCATCTATCGCCTCAAAGTTATTTTCATGCAACTTGCAAGACAATTAGTGGCAGAGGGTGCAAGACATAAGGGGTTTTGTTGAAGGGGATTTGGACTGCAGGGACCTTATTGGACACATGCAGAATGGACAATCTGTACCTCAAAGGAAGACAGTTTCTCATCTGTTCTTGCAGCAGAAGAGAGCTTAAAATATTTGGTGCTGCAGCTTGGAGTGTCATGAAGAAAGAAAGAAAGAAAGAAAGAGAAAGAAAGAAGAGAGATTACATTAACGTCTACGAAAGACCGCTTGGGTCTATGAGACCATTTATACAGCAATCATGTGCAGCTAGGGGCGCATTTGCAGCCTCCTAGAGATGCTACAAAAAATGAAAGAAGAAAAACTAAACGATGAAACCATGAAACTTTTGTCTTCTTGGCCACTGGCTCAAAGTACGAAGTGATGGCAGACTTGTTTTCTCTTTGAAAGGACTGCTTATTTTTGTCCCTGCCCGCTTTCTTCTTCCTGAAACTTTCATGATTACCCCTCTTGGGATCGGATTAGAAGGTCCAGGAAGGGGACCTGGCTTCCATTTATTATCATTATCGCCTCCAATGAGAAAGAGAGTGATCTGCCTTTGTGTAAGGTCACTTTCTTGTCTAGCTCTCCCACCAGCCTGCTTCTTCAACAAATTTCTTCTATGAACAGTGATTTGGTGGAGGAAAAGAGCTATACATTTCTGGTCTTCATATCTGATGAGTTTTGAGAGGCGTGAAACAAGCAAAGGAACCGGCCTCGTATCCCATAATAGACTGGACATATAAAGATGAAGTGTTCCTCAGACTCAATTATTCAAATGGCACAATCTGCAAACCCTCTTTGTCCGCTCGACTTTAGGTCTAATCGCCCGACCAGCCTCAATCTCAAGCTGATGAGATGAGACCCTGACCAATAGCATGTCTCACTTTAAGTGTGCGAGGTGAATATTCAAGTATCCTGGTGCTCGATGAAACCACCTTCACTGATCTCCAGGAAGTGATCTTTGTAGGTAAGGTTGATGAGGAAGTGTTGGGTCATCTCAAAGCTTTCTTGGAACCAGATCTTAGGAGACAAGCGAGATTTTGAAGAAGCCTATGATTATCTGAAAACTACCTGTACTATTACTGAAATTGCAAGGCAATCCTTGGTGAAAGAGCAGATGGAGCAGCCAAGGCTAAAATCGTGTGAGGGGATTCAAGCTTATCTTTCTCAATAAGAAACATTGAAGGAATATCTGGTGAGTGCTGGGGGAGATATTAGTGAACCTGATATGATCTTTCTGATTCTCAGGGGGATTGGAGATAAATTTCAGCATATTACTTGATCTATTAAGACTTTTTCACAAAAAAGAGTTAGCTGGATTTTCAATGAAGTTCAAAATCTGCTGGTACAGGAAGAATTGGAGTATGGTAGAAATCTCAGCAAGCTTAGATCCATCTTGCAGTTTCAGAAAACAGTACAAAATGAAAGCGCAAAAAGGATAAATCCTTGATCACCTGCTATCATTGTTGCCACAAGGGACATTTCCAGAAATCAGTGTCCAGATTTTAAGAAGTTATTATAGTCAACAAGCACCCAAGGCTCTTCATCTTCTACATCTGAAGTTACTCATGCTATTTTAGGAGGAGCCACTTTTTCTCCTCTGTTCTCTCATGCATATCTCAATATGGCTATCACTACTGATATTTACCAGCAAATCCATCTACAATACCATCAAACCTGAGCCTACTATTTCCTTGTCCAAGACCTGCAACGCGAAAACATTTTCTTGCAGATTTAACCAAGCCCAAAGTTAATAAAAAAACAACTGCATTTTTTGCAATGTCTCGCATATGGCTAAAAGCATATGGCATAGCTATATTTTGTGGAATAGATGTGTAGCTGAAATATTATTCACTCTCTTAATGACGTGGCCTGCCACGTCATCACATGTGACTATATAGTCAGCATTTTCTTATTTCATTCTTACTGCTTTTCACGTCAATACAAAATTGCTACGGCGTCTTGCATTGCATTCTCATGAATTGCAACTTCTTTTCTTTTATGGTATCAGAGTCATTTCATAGAGAATAGATATCAGGTTTGCATCCTATTGATCCAATTCTTGGCGAGTTGGGCCAAGCATTTGGGAAGATTTTCATCAATTTGTGCAGACAGGTATCAACCATAAGTTTCAGGAGCGAAATAATTCTACATGATGGCATTTGAGTTGTACGATGATTCTCTGGCATCCATTTTGACGTTCCAAATCATTTCCCAACTGGAAGTTTTCCACAAAATTGGATTTGGACAGTTTTGTCAGCATTGATACTTTCATTAACAATCTTGGACCTCCACATCACATTGAAACCAAATCTGTCTCCAAGATTTACAATGCACCGAGGCACCTGGCAAGATGCATTCAATTTGGTATCCTTGTGCCTTAAATCGGTCCATCTTCACCAGAAAAGGAAATACATCAATAGTTATCTTGTTGTGGCAATCAAGAATGATCTTCTAAATGACAACTGCATTTGACCTCAGGCTTTACTGCTAAAACTCTATGCATTCTATTTGGTTCTTCCCAGCCTAGCCAAATGTTCGGGTGCAGGTGGCCTCTGATACCATGTTGGAACTAGGAAATCTGGGCTGCCTTCTCATACAGTTTCAGAGGTGGCAAACTTCCAGATGTCTTGTAGACTGCTATGCTATAGCAGTAGGATACGGTGCTAATATTTAAGACTCAGTAGGATACGGTGCCAACTTAATGTACCTGTAAAGCAGGCTCAGACCAACCAGTTTTTGGGCACCAACAGAGCGTTGGGCGCAGTGTTGACTTTAATACATTTTTAGACCTCCCCCCTTCACCATCTGGAACCTTTGGCCATTTCACCTGTAACAGAAGCATAAATTAGGAATAAATAAATTTCTGATACCTTCCATCAACTTGCTCTTATGAACTAAAATGCCAGTACCATCTGCCACATATCACCTTCCATGTAGGGAACATCTAATTAAAGCAATTTAAGATAACAGTTATACCGTCACTGTATCGCCCTCAATGCTCTCAATCATGCCCTGCCAGTAGCACTCGTCAATCCACGCATCAACGTGGTCTCCAGCCTGCCACTGATCATTGACAACTGCAGTCAAATCCTTGCACGTCTCTGCATTGAACTCCGAGCGCCGCACCACCAATGGAAAGCTTGGCCTCAGCATAAGCTCCAGATTGCGACTGCGAGGTGCCTTCTGGTAGGGCTTCATGGTATGTCTCTCTACACCATTAATTTAAAGATTAGAAATGCAGAAAAATAAATACATAACACTTCCAATCGGTTCAGGATCTCATACTCTCATCTGGAAAGTCAATATAGGATAAGGAAATCCTATCACCCTTGATTTCTTCAACCTGAGAAAGTGGAAGGAGAAAAAAAGATATAATGTCCATAACTACAATGTTGAAGCTTTTAATTCCTTACCTTTGACCTGAACCATGCACCTCGAAAGCCATTAACATGTGACTTGGACTCCACACATTGGCCAACATGAAAAGATAATCCATTCTGCCCCTCCATCAAAGACTACAATATACTGCTTCCATTCTGAGTATAAAAAAGCACAAGCAATAAGCGCTACAAACAAACAAGTATGCACACTTTGGGTATGCTTCGTATATATAATTTTGTAGCTTCTAGAAAGAAAGAAAGAAAGAAAGGGAGAGAGGGAGGGAGGGAGGGAGGGAGGGAGGGAGGGAGCCACAAAAATTTTGGCATCTGCCACTTTAAGGCACACAAATTTTCACTCCAAGCTCTAGGAAACATAACTGATCAGAGAATAGTAAAGCCACATCTCCAAGGAAAACAATCAAGCTATTAGGCAATCTGCAACTTTTCATTCGTTCCACAAAGAATAGTAGTCTGACCCACTGGCATTCAAACTGCTAAGGTCAGGATTGCTAAGGCTATGCCTCCCTTGCTCATTTAGAAACACAACACTACCTAATGCACTTCCATGACGTCCATGTTAAGCTGTTTTATTAAACATGCTGGTGAAACCTGCAGCTCTATACGGATCACAGATTTGGGGATTGATTTGCAGGTTGATAAACGGATTCAACTAGAAAGGCTCTCTTGTTTAGAATACCATAAATGCCGCACCACATTTTACTTGCTGAATTTAATGCTAAACTCTTACTGCTTGAAGTGGCCTTATGCTCAAGGTATGCCATTTTGGCAACATGCAAGAGGGCCAAATGATAGCATATATTTCTTCAAAACCTTGGCTGATCAAGGTTGGGCATTTTGGTTCTCTAAAACAGCTAAATAGTTCAGCTCCATGGGGTCCTGAATGGATAGTATTCCACCATTTCAATAAAACTTAGGAGCGCCTAGTTAACCGAGTTTTGAGCAGCTTTATATATACCCTGCCGTGCTGTCCACTAGAAAGATTCTATCTAAATAACTATCTGAATATTTCAGCTCATTGTTTTAACATAAGACCTGGCTACTTAGATATCAATCTCTTGGTACAATTTAGGGTGTCCTATCACCAGCTGAAGATCTGAGACCAAATAATCGTGAGCAGGAAACGTCTATTGCGTGATTTGGACTTAGGAGCATTTAATATTGTCTGCCCTGCTTATCACATAATAATAGGAAGATATCGCCACCTGTTTAGAGACCCACGAACTTTTGCAGCAGCTTCAAAGGAAAAGAGAGTGTGTCCAAGGCAGGCACTTCATTTTTCATTCTTAAGGAAAGAAAAGAAGTGCCTGATCCATGTTGCCTTCTTTGATACTGATTGCCATGCATCTAATAAGCCCTGATTTTCTTTAAATATGATGGATTGGAAAGACGTGATAGAAACGGGCAAGAATGGTAGACGCATAAGCTATAATATGTTAGGCCTATCAGCAAGTAAAATGCATGAAAGAACAAGATGGAAAAACTTCATTACGAACGTCAAAATACCTTAGTCGTAACAAAACACAAGCAAGAAGACTCTATTCCCAAAAATAGCTTGCTGTTAGATGTAAAATGGGCAGCTCGAAAATGGAAGCCACCGGAATGTCTTGAAATGCATCTCACTTGCAAGGCAGAATTGCACACCAAACGCAGTTGTTTCTCTCCTCTTTCTTTCTATTGTCTAAACGCGCCAAAAAAGGAAAAACTATTCACGTAATAATTTTCGACGTGACCACGGCAAAAAGAAAGGATAAATAAATATGGAAAATCCAGAAGATAAATAAAGAGATAAAATTTTAGCATGTAGGCCATAAAGGCTATAAAAAAAAATAACTAGCAGAAATGCAGGGTTGAGGTGAAGGTTAGAGTGGGGATGGGGTAGCTAAACTGATGAGCACACTAGAGGGACCATAGTTGGATCACGAGACTTTTCTTGCTTTTTTAACTAGAGCGTGGTCATACCAGTAGATTGTAATAAGATTGTGCTTTGTCTGGACGTAGCCAGATATGGCTAACTCTTACAATGCTAGCCACTTCAATCGATCCTCTAATGGCAAATATTTGTAAGAAATTGGTATTCAAATTCTTGTAATCTTTGTAGTTGTGTGTGTGCGCGTGCATGCGTGCGTGTGTTGGGGGTGGGGGGGGGTGGTGGGGAGGGGTGTGTGCATGGATTGGGTAATTGTAGATCTTTGATGTTGTTGTAGTCATATAGATGTTATTATCTCTCATGGAGTCAAAATGTATATTTATATTCAAATGTGTATGTCATGGAAACTCATTCGCGTTGGTGATCGCATTAAAACTGCAAAGGGGGTGTTATAGGTGTTTTGTCTCAGTGGGGTTTATGGGTTGTATATTTTAATCTCTATCATATATTGCGACCAGATTGAGGGGTAATAGAAAGACAATTCATGAACTATCTCTATAATTCTATTTGTTGAAGCAACATTATGTGATTTCAATCTCTATCAGGTGCAACCAGATTGAGGGGTAATAAAAAGACAAATCATGAACATTAATGGTCCTGGGAAGTTAAGGACCCGTATTGTACAAGTATTTGTACATAATCCACATAAGCAAACTATAAAAAGAAGAATTGTAGAAGAGGGCTTTTGATGGTACGTGAGGAATTTTTGCAAGAGATGAGCTCCAGAAGGAATTGAGTTGCAGAGGAGCCGGAGGAGGCTATCTGGAGTCAAGAGTTTTCATAGACGGACGGCATCAAATTGTTCTTCCTTTCCAGGTGGGGTTTGAATTCTAATTTTTAGGATTCAATTGAGGGTTGCATAGGCTGCCAGGAATTGGTTTGCATATTAAGAATTTGTGGATTGAGAAGTTTTCTCACTGAGCAAGTAAGAGATGATGTTGTCGTTTAACATTTTGTTACTAGACCTAATTGAGACATAGTACAAGGCAGATCATTAAACATGTGAACTGACAAAGGATTTCCACATGTGGGATAAATGTTATCGTGAGAAGAAAATTTTGGTGTAAAAGAACGAGCAGCATGAATGCTTATGAGGAGACCTTCATCTTTTCAGCTAACGAATATACAGGAAGCATGTACATGTGAAAATAAATATTTTTAACATAAAAGGTTGTTGCACCATGGAGTCTCACATTGGTTCAGCAAAAGGTCTTTATTCATAATGTAGTTGGTCTTGAGATAAATGCCAATGTTCTGGTTTTTTGGAGCTGCATACAAACTGAATAAGTTTTTAACCTAATAGTCTGGTGCAAGGAAATGACTGTCTACAAATTTTATAAATGAGCATTGAGAAAGAGCCAAATTCTGGGTAGATGCCATATCAAGGTACCCCACCATCACATGGTAGTTTTATCAACATCATGATGTTTGCCAATTATGGCCACCATACGAGGCCATAAGAAAGTATACAGGCCAAATCTGGACTGTGCATCTCTTAACTAATGTTGCTAGACAAATCTGGACTGGGGATCTCCATAGATGGCTTTGTTACCTTGCTGCATCTTCAACTCCAAGTTTGGTTACAACATGCTGCTTAACTCAAAAGGATGTCTGACATTAACGCATAAGAATCGGCATGCTCTAGACTTACCTCTATGAGCTTTTGAAAGCATCTAAGTCCCAAGCTGGTTTCCCCATAAATTTTTCAAGTACCCAGCAAAATTGTCCATGCTGCTTTTGATAGAGACCATGTTGCATTATCAAGCAACTTCTATGGTTCATGCAAATATCCTGATCTAGCCAGAAGCTCTACCATGCAATTCTAGTAATTCCTTGTTAAGACCAATATTCATGTTGAAGGACATTAACCAATGTTACGTGCCATAGACTCCAGTTTGTGAGGATCATGGCTGAAGAGAGAATTCATATGGCAAATTAAGGCAAGTAATTTTCAAGCATAACATTAAA
This sequence comes from Isoetes taiwanensis, assembly GCA_021234155.1. NCBI lineage: Eukaryota > Viridiplantae > Streptophyta > Lycopodiopsida > Isoetales > Isoetaceae > Isoetes > Isoetes taiwanensis. Next base: position 7,960,576 of record JAJEKV010000023.1, read on the forward strand.
ATTCAAGTACTTATAAGAAGGTATAATTGTTGATCTCTACATAATCTGCATTAGTCTGTATTCAACTAGATACCTCTCAAGCTCTTGCTTCTTAAACACTTTCACATGTTGAAAAATCTCTCATCATCATTTACTTCAATCGTATGCTGAAGCATCATGATGCTTGCCAATTATAGCCACCAAAATGGGACCATAAGTACTATACAATGCAAATCTGGGTTGTGCATCTCCCTTAACTAACAGACTGTGGATCTTAAATATATGGCTTTGCATTCTTATCTTGTTGCATCTTGAACTCTAAGTTTCGTTGCAATATCCAACTTAACTGAAAAGGATGTCTGACATTAATTCATGCATCCGTAGAGAACTCAAACCTGAGATGTATGCCTGGGATTGTCGATTGCCTCAATTCTAGATGGGCCTACATGGCAAGTTGCATTTGTTAAGATGAGTGAAGAAGCTCTTTCCCTTTTCCTTTGTTGAACTTTCGGCCATAACCAGGGCTTCGAGAGAAGAAGCTAGCTGATCGCCAAAAATTCACCTGTTAGGGCCTGTCTGCAATCAAAATCTAAGAATACAAGAGGCAGAATAAAATAAAATAATAAAGTAGTAGAATTCCCAGGCTGCTTATAGCCTTCTCATACATATACTTGATGTGTCTATATGTTTAGCAATGTGATAAATAAATGCTGATGATGCAGGAGTGTTTCAAAGCAATTCAGGTAATATCTAGACCAATGATTTGCCACTGCACCAAGAAAGGCATCTTCGTCACAACAAATATGTATAGAAATTTTACCAAGACTGGTATCAAAGCTGGGTAATCGTAAACACGGATTTCTGATCAAAGCCTTGTTTCAAGGGACCATCATAAGTTTGCTCTTGAGTATGTCGCCAATATAAACTGCTCTTGAGTATCTCGTAGTAAATGCATCGATTTTGGAAAAAACAAAAGATTATCAGAGAATGTCCACAGGAGCAGCTAAATGTAAGATTCTAAGAAGTAAAAGCACACGCTTTGTAGTTAATTGACCAAAGCAACAGAGAAACCTTCGGCAAGAACATTCAAAAGATTCCTGCTTGGATTCTGTTGACAAATCACATTTTGCACTGCGATCGACTGACAATTTATGTCAAGAAAAAGAGGGATGTTAAGCTCCGGCAAGGGAGTATACCATCGACATAACTAAGAATAGAAGAAAAAGCTAATGATTAGGTAGCCAGAATGCTGTTCGGAGAAGCCAGCGCAGAAGCAGAGGAGGGAATCGGGATGGTTGGAGAAGAGGAAAAGTGATTTTCAAGGACTTTCTAATTTTCATGGCCGTCCGATGAGAAATTAAGAGATCTAATGGTTGAGATGAAAATAAGCTGAGGTGGTAGGACATGTGGCATAGCTAGGAACGCAGGAAAGTGGGCAGCTCGGGTTAGGCAACCCTGCTAATAATTACAAAAGGAAACTAGATACACTGCTCAAGTATTGTTGGCAATAAGCCGAGAAGTTATAAATGAATATTTAGCATAATAATAGGGTTTTTGGGTTGCCCGCGAGCAACCCTCTTGTTGGAGGGTGGAGTGACGGTTTGAAGGCTTGGATTTGTTTTGAGGATAATATGCCCCAGAATATTCCATGTAAGTGGATGCGATCGGCTGGGCTTTTTTAGGGTTTTTGTGACGACCAGTGACAGTTAGACGGCAACGATTCGCCTGGGAAGAGCCTGGCGGTAGGGATTGTTCGGGCCTATGGCAGTGGCATGAACGCTTCCTTTTCTTTTGTTCCGGCCGATCCATGGCAGCGGAAGCAGAATTGCAGGTACATTTGCAACTATTTGGCAGAGGTCCGGGTTGGTAGAGGCCCGGCGCCAAAGGCGAGGAAGCCTTGGATCTGTTTCATCGCTTTCTGTTTCATCGCTTGCTTAACGCCTTGGACATCCTTGATGCAGTTTGCCTTGATCGGAGTTTTTTGCATTCTACGCTTGCTCGTAAGCGTTGAAAGCTCCAGAAGCAAGAAAGAGTGAGATTTTGGATCTTCTTAAACCGCCAAATGGACATGCCCTTTTTGAAATTCGTACAGAGTTCCGGTTACTTTATTTCCAGTTCTGCAGCTTTAACCTCCGATTTACCAGCTTTTTCAACAGAGGCGCGAAGATTTGCTTCCAAGTTCCAACACGGATAGCTCGCCCTTAGTCTTTTCTAATTTGGTACGTAAATTTGCTTCTTTACTCTGGGTTGTATCATATTTTGTTTTTAACTCTACAATTTGAGCTTCCAAGTAAGAAACGTTGCTTTTAGCTTGGGCCAACTCTGCCTCCGTTGTATCAGATTTATCGGAGGCTCCTTTTAGGAACTGTTCAAGCTGAGAGATCTTTTCTGTGTGCTCCTTTAACTCTTTTTTAAGCTCGCACAATTTACTTTCTACTGTCTCAGCTTTTAGAGAAGATACTTTCAGCAGTTCTTCAAGCTTAGAGATCTTTTGTTCAGCTGCTGCAAGGGAACCGAGTTGCATTTTCGACTGGCCTGTTGCTTTTGAGAGTTGGGTTTCTAAGTCTGTCACTTTGCTCTCTGTTGTATTAGCTTTTCCAACAATGGCTTGAAGTGAGTTTTCTAGCTCCACAACCTTTTTTTTTCAAAGTGGACACACATTCTTTCTCTTGCGCTAGTTTCGCCTCAAACTCTGTTACCATAGCGGCCCTAAGCTTTGTGGCTGACGCATGAAGTTCTGTTTCTAACTGCTTTCGGCTTTAGATAATTTATCCCCTACCTCATTTACTAAGCCCTCTGCTATTTCAATTTTAGTGCCTGAAGCCGTAATCTTTGCTTGCAGCTCACATATGGTATTAGTAGATTCCCTGAGTTTGGTTTCTAATTCACTCAGCACATGCTCTGCTGTACTTGTTTTTGCAATATGTTCTTCCAGCTTAGAAGCTTTGGTACTAAAGGACACCATTGCTCTGGTTATCACAGAAGGGGATGTCATCATGGGCCTACAACATCTAGCTAATGGGAAGGCAGCATATTTAGATGGCATGCAGGCAAAACTTCTGAAATGGGCTGGGCCTCCACTGGTGCCTGTCCTCACGGCATTGTTCAATAAAGCATTGCGAGAAGGCTTCCCTCTGCAATGGACCACTAGTAGAGTTGTGCCCATATACAAAGCAGGGGACCCTCAATGCCCGGCCAACTACCATACTATTATGGTCAGCTCTCTCTTTGCCAAACTGTTGGCTGGCATCTTTGAGCAGCGACTGACAATATGGGCAGAGGAAATGGATGTGCGAGCTCTTACACAGGCAGGTTTCCGGCCCAGCCACTCCACCATTGATCATATCTTCACTCTGCGCACATTGATTGAGAATAGCAGGAATCGCCGGCAGAACCTGTACTGTTGTTTCGTGGATTTTGCAAAAGCTTTTGACACAGTACCCCGCGACAAGCTATGGGACAGATTGCAGCAGCTAGGGACCCCCCTTGATCTACAGAATGCAATATATAGGCTATACGAGGCATGCTCAGGCCGTATCACATCGTCAGCACAGCCGGTAATCAGTAGCATTGGAGTGCGTCAGGGTTGCCCCCTCTCCCACACACTCTTTGGCCTATACATTGATCAACTAGAAGATTGGCTCTCTGAGCATGGAGGTGCGGGCGCACATCTCATGCATCACACAATCCGGCAACTCATATATGCTGACGATGTCAACCTCCTGGCCTATACTCCAGAGGACATGCAACGTCACTTGGATGCTCTTGACACTTTTTGCCAATTCATTGGCATGCGAGTTAACTTGGCCAAAACTAGGGTGCTGCTAGTTGCATCATCCCGTCAGCCAAGGCTTCCCTCATTCACTTACCAGGAACAGGAGGTAGAGGTGGCTCCGACCTACAAGTACTTGGGGATCGAGTTCTCAACTACCACCCATTGGGATGCTGCCATCAGGTTGCGGGTCACGGCGGGTTGGAAAGCATTATATGCCATGCAGAACAAAAGCCACAAGGCAGAGTTGTATGCCTGGGGCCACCAGTCACACTTGTTTCGGGCCTTGCTCGAGCCGGTCCTTTTGTATGGGGCAGAAGTGTGGGGTCCGGTGATATCCCTCAGCACCTGGAATGATCTCGAGCAGGTGCAGAAGGCCTTCTTGGCACGGGCCCTGGGGGTGAAGTCCACAGTTCCGTACCAGATCCTACTCCAGGAGACAGGCTTTCCACCTCTTCAACGGGCTGCATTGGAACGCCATATCGTTTACTTCCAAAAGGTGGTCGCTATGGCTAATACACGCTTGCCCCACCTTGCTTTGGCCACGGCGATGGGTCCCCAACGCCTGAAATCCTGCTGGAAAGACAAGCAAACTCAGTGGTTCTCACGCTAGGGTGTGCAGGCAAACAGATGTGTCCAGGTCAGGACAAAGAAAGATCGCAAGGCACTTAAGTTGTACCTAGATGCCACTTTCCTTCGCAAGCTCTGGGATGCAGAGGCTCTGACGCACGTAAAGCTGGCACACTATCAGCAGCAAGTCAATCCTAGGCTCACAAGAGGCCCACACTAGTACTTGTACACCCAGCTGCCCATGAAGAAGCGCAGACTTATAGCTTCCATTCGCACGGGTGCACATCGCCTCCACATTGAAACAGGGCGTTGGGCTCGGGAAGCACGAGAGCAAAGGCTTTGCCAGTGTTGCCACCAGGGCACCATTGAGGATGAATGTCATGCCCTCCAGATCTGCCCAGCATTTGCCCATATCCAAGAGCGATATGTTCGATTGCTAGTGCCTGGCCAGCCGTTGCATCAGTTATTGACTACGGCGTCAGTGGGTTTGTTGGGGTCATACCTCCAGGAGGTTATGGATGCACGGACTCATTTGTGTCCTACGGGATGGTATTGAACTGTCCTATACAATTGTACAGTGTGCCAGCATACTTATTACTGCTAAGGTTTTTCCCTCGAAAACCCTTCGGGGCGGGGGTTTTTTAATCCTGTCAGTAATACGCATGCTGCTCTCTTTTTGTTTGGGTTCCATAGGCCAATTGGTCTCCGTGGATGCTAAAAATCTATTCATTCATTCATTCTTACCTATTCCGCTACAGCACGATTCTTGTATACAATACCTGAACAATCTGGTAGCTTTTGAGGCACCTGAGATTCTAGTAGCTTCTGAAGTACCTAGGATATCTTTTTGGGGCTTTGAAAGTGGAGGTAAGAAAAGAGGATAGAGAAGATATCCTGCAAAAAGCTTCCTAAGAGCCTTACTATCATGAATATGTCTTTCATTTTTATCACACTTGCTCCAACCATCTTTGGACTGGACCAAACTGATGTTACAAAGGATCGTAATCTTTTTTTTTAGGCAAACACACTATATGTGGAGGGATATCTCAGGAATAACGTTAGTGGAGCACCCATGAAATATGTGGCCAGATAAGAATGACATTATACATCAGATCAATCGCACCCAGAATGTTCGTATTGATGATGGATGGGCCACCCTTCGCGGTGGCATGTTATTTTATGTGTATTGTTGCTAGTGTTAACATATATGCACGCTTCCGCCATATAGAATATTCCATAGAAGGCGTGGGACGAATGACACCTCCATGCCCTTCACTCAGACACTTGGCCATCACAAGTGGTTCCAGTCAGATGGAGGGCCTTCTCTTCGTGATAGAGTTGCCATGTGAGGGGAATTTCCCGTATTTGTATGATGGGAGCGTTGTATAGGTTCGAGGAACATCATAATGGTATCAGAGCCATGATCTCGACAGATTGATCATAGCACTGGCCATGTCCTGATTAGTTGGATCGATTAGTTCGTAGTGTAAGGAATCCCCCTAAATTCCTAGATAATATGCCCAAGTAGCATAGCTGTGCGAGAAGTGAAATAATTAAGAAGAGAAGTGTAGGAGAAAAAGGAGAGGTCGTGTTGAGGTTTTGCCAGAAAGAGGTCACTTGCTCCCAGAGGCCACGACTTTTTGTAGAAAGCTCGGATGGACGTGAATTTTATGCCATTGCGTAGAGGACACTTGAATAGCTAAAAACCCATAAAAGCCCCATCGAGGGATGTAAAAAGTGCAATATTTTTAGGGTTTTCCTAAAAGTTGCACTCATATACATTTTTTGATTTAGTTTTCAATTTTAAAATCTAAAAACATCTTGAGCGCAACTTATATGGCAGTAGCATATTTTGCCACCGTATAATAATTTTTATACTTAAAAAAAGGGGGATTTGAACGCCCGTTTCTTTTCGCTCTCCTCTTGTGTTTCTTCGGAGCTACCCATGCCACCACAGTCGCGAGGTTTTGGAGCTAACTCCTCGCCCGCCATAGTCAACCTCGACAGAGCTCACTGCCTCCGCACTCCTGCCGTAGACGAGTGCCGCCCCTAACTCCTTCTCTGCTATCCACCTTCACCTATGCCATGCCTCGTACCAAGCAAACCAAGAGCTATGCCACTTGTACTGTACCACAACTTTTTGCAGAGCTAGGGTTCAACCTAACAGGGGATAGTAACAGGATTGACCTCATCCTTGACCAATCAGCCCTCCGCTTTACCATGGGATTCCATATACATTATCCCATATTCCATCTCACGGACCGATTTCTGCATAAGCTCAACGCCATGGACGAAACTATATGCTTGTGCAGCAGCCAAGCCAAGTCTTGACCCTCACTCGATATTACCCTTCACAAATTGAGGCCCATCCATAGATGCTTACCACCATGCCAAGCTTTCAGCCTATTTTGCAAAGTGTGCACAGGAGGGGCGGATGGAGTGGGCTACCCTAGCCATTGGTATATGCCAGCCAATGCCCTTGTCATGATTCTGTCTGTTGTTATCTGGAGATCCTGACCATCAGTCGACCCCCTTGAGTCAGAGCCGGGGGTAGAACCCTTATTTATGAATTTTATGTAATATGTTAGTATTATGTATGTTCGTATTGATGATGGATGGGCCACCCTTCGCGGTGGCATATTATTTTATGTGTATTGTTGCTAGTGTTAACATATATGCACGCTTCCGCCATATAGAATATCCCATAGAAGGCATGGGACGAATGATACATCCATGCCCTTCACTCGGACACTTGGCCATCACAAGTGGTTCCAGTCAGATGGAGGGCCTTCTCTTCGTGATAGAGTTGCCATGAGAGGGGAATTTCCCGTATTTATATGATGGGAGCGTCGTATAGGTTCGAGGAACGTCGTAATGGTATCAGAGCCATGATCTCGACAGATTGATCATAGCACTGGCCATGTTCTGATTAGTTGGATCGATTAGTTCGTAGTGTAAGGAATCCCCCTAAATTCCTAGATAATATGCCCAAGTAGCTTAGTTGTGCGAGAAGTGAAATAATTAAGAAGAGAAATGTAGGAGAAAAAGGAGAGGCCATGTTGAGGTTTTGCCAGAAAGAGGTCACTTGCTCCCAGAGGCCATGAATTTTTGTAGAAAGCTCGGATGGACGCGAATTTTATGCCATTGCGTAGAGGACACTTGAATAGCTAAAAACCCATAAAAGCCCCATTGAGGGATGTAAAAAGTGCAATATTTTTAGGGTTTTCCTAAAAGTTGCGCTCACGTACATTTTTTGATTTACTTTTCAATTTTAAAATCTAAAAACATCTTGAGCGCAACTTATATGGCAATAGCATATTTTGCCACCGTATAATAATTTTTATACTTAAAAAAGGGGGATTTGAACGCCCGTTTCTTTTCACTCACCACCGTCGCGAGATTTTGGAGCTAACTCCTCCCCTGTTGCCTCCGCACTCCTGTCGTAGCCGAGTGCCGCCCTAACTCCTTCTCTACTATCCACCTTCACCTATGCCATGCCTCGTACCAAGCAAACCAAGAGCGATGCTACTTGTACTGTACCACAACTTTTTGCAGAGCTAGGGTTCAACCTAGCAGGGGATACTAACAGGATTGACCTCATCCTTGACCAATCAGCCCTCCGCTTTACCATGGATTCCATATACATTATCCCATGTTCTATCTTACGGACCGATTTCTGCATAAGCTCAACGCCATGGACGAAACTATACGCTTGTGCAGCAGCCAAGCCAAGTCTTGACCCTCACTCGATATTACCCTTCACAAATTGAGGCCCATCCATAGATGCTTACCACCATGCCAAGTTTTCTTGAGTTTGATGTATATGTTTTACATATTTCTTATACACATCTAGAACTCTGTTTTCCCTTGGGGTCAACCTCCGTTAAAATTCTATTGTGGGGACTTGAACCCTTGACCTCCTATCACCAAGCCAAACCCTTATCCAATACGGTAAGCGTTCTTCCATTAAATATAGTTTTTCTCGTTTTACTCACCCATTATTAACTCTGTTTTCTATTTAAAATAGAAGACTCCCGCCTAGCAACTGTCTTTCACTAAACCAATGTTGTGGTCGCAACAAATCCGTCAGACTTGTGCAACCAGTGGTGGAAACACCCAAAGGGTTCTTATTGTCATTGGGAAATGGTTCCGACGACCATATTATCGAGCTTTGTCGATGAAAGATGGAAGGAAATTCCCCTGAGCGAAATAAGCACTTCTAAGTTGGATTCTAATCCACTATCACCTCTGATATTCTTTAGGTGAATGCAATAATGTTAAGTTATCGACATTTCAAACCCAGAGCTTTAACTATTTTCCCTAGTAGATGTTTGGGTAGCCATGACTTAATCTATACTAAATTCATGTACTTCGTATTGTACATTATTCGACTCCATATATTGGACATAAGTGGATGATTAAAGCACAACCATAGCTAACACTATTCTCTATATTGTTTATGCCATTTTTTTTTTATGAATGTCGACCTTTATTACTCAAAAGAATACAAAGAGTACATGGGGGAATCAAAACCCAGTGGCGAAGATGTCCACTAGAGCAACACTACTCATCACATACATAACATAGAAAAGCAGAGAATAAATATCACCATGAGAACAACTGTTTGCTATGAGTAGGTCTGAATCTGAAGATATTGCTCCCAAATGACACTCTTGACGTCATCCTTTAAGGAAGAACACTTGTACGCCTTCACAATGTGACTACGAGCATTGTTAAGCACTTGCGCATTTGAAAAGACCTGTCCCTTGAAAATGAGGAGATTTCGTCTCTTCCAGATGGACCAGATGATCCAAACAGATGCTAAGTGGAAAGCCCTCTTTGCCAACTTGTCCCCATAGACTGACAATAGGACCTGCTGACTATTCAAGTCACAATGGAAAATACTCAAAAGCCACTGCCAAGCAAGTCGAACATGGTGACATAAGAAAAAGCAGTGCTCAATTGTCTCATCCCTCTGCATGCAAAGAGGGCAGATTACAGAGACTTATGAACGAAATCGATGAACAACAGTGTTTACCCGCACGCATCTATGAGTGATCTGCCACCATAAAATAGATAGATGGAGCAATTTATCCCATACCCATCGCCAGACTGCTTTACGATGAGGCTCACAGATAACTAAAGGCCACTTTGGCGATGGAGGCAACACTGCAGGATGAAGCAGGACCACATACATCGAGTGCACTAGGTGCTCCTCCTTAACACTGCCATGAACCACCCAGAGCTGGGGAGCCACGTCTTGTGGGTGTGGAGGAAGTGTAGCAGCTACTTTTTCCCAAATGCCACAGTCCCAACGAAGGAGGAGGAACTTCAATTTGAACTCATTCCATGTCAACAATCTTGCCTCATTATACCATGCAGATACCGTGAGCACACCTGCTGTTCGCCACCGACGTTGCGTCAATGGATGGACAGAAGAGACCAGGGGACAATCTGCCTGGCCGTCATCCAAAGGGATCCACCAGCAACTGGCTATAGGATCTGTATGGGCCATTGGATGGAACTGAAACAAAGTGCGCACAGTCTCCCAAGCAGCTAGCAACCCCTTGAGGAAAGGAGATGCATTAGGATATGGAGAAAGTGGATAGAATAATGCTCATAGGAGGAGTGGCTTAATGGATGGAGAGCCAAAGGAAATGCACATCTGTAAAGACTGGTGAATGAGACGCAGACCTGGAGAATTATCAGCATTATTTAGAATCTGCCATATGACCTTAGAAATCAGCACCTTGCTCTGGAGAAGAAAGTAAATCATCCCCAGCCCCCCACAAAGTTTAGGCATAATGCACTTCACCCAACTAATTTTAACATCAGCTCCTTCTTCAGTGCCACTCCAGATGAAGTTCCTAACAGTACGAACAATGAGCTGCATCTTTGTCTGCGTAGCTAGCAAGATGGATGCCATATAGACATGTGTACCACTCAGAACTGACTTTGCCACAGTTACACGACCAGCCATGGATAACTTAGCCGTGGACCACCAGAACAAATGCCTTTCCAACCCCATAATAATGACATCCCACGCGTCTCCAGAAGACATGTGTATACCAACTGGAATGCCTAGAAGCCTAGTTGCCTTCCCATGCCTTCCATGGAAATGCAACCACAGAAGGCGGCACTGGAGAGTCTAGGGCCCACAAGGTAGTACACTTTTGTCATCCCACAAAGATACCAGAGGCCAAAGAGAAACTGTCCAACAAGGAGATGGCATTCTGCAAATTCTGCTCATCAGCCATTAAGAACAAGAAAGTGTCATCTGCGTACTGATTACAAATCTCTTGTGGTGCCTTGACTCGTCTCTTCCCAGAGAAGGAATTTCTAATGGCACAACCAACTAGAGACTGCCATGCAGTACTTCCTCCCTTCCCCCCCCCCCAGGCCATGGTTTTGAATTTTATTCCATCACCCTTCAATACTTATTCAAAACGGGCGTGCTCACTTTATATAATCACTTCACCATACATATTCCACAAGACATAGTGACTGCTTGCATCGAGATTACCTATAGCTTTTAAAACTTTACTTAAGATTACCTAGAGCATAAACTTTAGTAGTTTCCTTGTACCAAACTCCATCGCCTATATGGGCAGCGATTATATGGCTGCACCACACATCTGCCAAGGTGACTATGGCCAACTCTTTGTTGGATTTGTTCTACCGTAACAATCTGATGGTATGCAACCATCGTTTAGTCACCTCCTTGTAGGATACCTAAATTTGGTTGGGGCAAAGTATTTCCAACCATTATTTTAATGCCTTAGAGTTATTAGGTCCATGAATAAGCTTATATACCCCAAGGGATTATATAACTATCCCAAAGCTTAGTACCATTCAAGGACATATCAAGAAAAACCCCGTCTATTAAAAAGGTTCTTTATGAATTTATTGTTCACCATGTTGTCCATAAAATTTGAAATTTTTCTCCCCCTGAGCTTTATATTAGACCTTTGAAGGGCTTTCAAGCCCCTTGCTGTCTAGGGAGCCGACCCAACGAAGGAGGAGGAACTTCAATTTGAACTCATTCCATGTCAACAATCTTGTCTCATTATACCATGCAGATACCGTGAGCACACCTGCTGTTCGCCACCGACGTTGCGTCAATGGATGGACAGAAGAGACCAGGGGACAATCTGCCTGGCCGTCACCCAAAGGGATCCACCAGCAACTGGCTATAGGATCTGTATGGGCCATTGGATGGAACTGAAACAAAGTGCGCACAGTCTCCCAAGCAGCTAGCAACCCCTTGAGGAAAGGAGATGCATTAGGATATGGAGAAAGTGGATAGAATAATGCTCATGGGAGGAGTGGCTTAATGGATGGAGAGCCAAAGGAAATGCACATCTGTAAAGACTGGTGAATGAGACGCAGACCTGGAGAATTATCAGCATTATTTAGAATCTGCCATATGACCTTAGAAATCAGCACCTTGCTCTGGAGAAGAAAGTGAATCATCCCCAGCCCCCCACAAAGTTTAGGCATAATGCACTTCACCCAACTAATTTTAACATCAGCTCCTTCTTCAGTGCCACCCCAGATGAAGTTCCTAACAGTACGAACAATGAGCTGCATCTTTGTCTGCGTAGCTAGCAAGATGGATGCCATATAGACATGTGTACCACTCAGAACTGACTTTGCCACAGTTACACGACCAGCCATGTATAACTTAGCCGTGGACCACCAGAACAAATGCCTTTCCAACCCCATAATAATGACATCCCACGCGTCTCCAGAAGACATGTGTATACCAACTGGAATGCCTAGAAGCCTAGTTGCCTTCCCATGCCTTCCATGGAAATGCAACCACAGAAGGCAGCACTGGAGAGTCTAGGGCCCACAAGGTAGTACACTTTTGTCATCCCACAAAGATACCAGAGGCCAAAGAGAAACTGTCCAACAAGGAGATGGCATTCTGCAAATTCTGCTCATCAGCCATTAAGAACAAGAAAGTGTCATCTGCGTACTGATTACAAATCTCTTGTGGTGCCTTGACTCGTCTCTTCCCAGAGAAGGAATTTCTAATGGCACAACCAACTAGAGACTGCCATGCAGTACTTCCTCCCTTCCCCCCCCCCCAGGCCATGGTTTTGAATTTTATTCCATCACCCTTCAATACTTATTCAAAACGGGCGTGCTCACTTTATATAATCACTTCACCATACATATTCCACAAGACATAGTGACTGCTTGCATCGAGATTACCTATAGCTTTTAAAACTTTACTTAAGATTACCTAGAGCATAAACTTTAGTAGTTTCCTTGTACCAAACTCCATCGCCTATATGGGCAGCGATTATATGGCTGCACCACACGTCTGCCAAGGTGACTATGGCCAACTCTTTGTTGGATTTGTTCTACCGTAACAGTTTGATGGTATGCAACCATCGTTTAGTCACCTCCTTGTAGGATACCTAAATTTGGTTGGGGCAAAGTATTTCCAACCATTATTTTAATGCCTTAGAGTTATTAGGTCCATGAATAAGCTTATATACCCCAAGGGATTATATAACTATCCCAAAGCTTAGTACCATTCAAGGACATATCAAGAAAAACCCCGTCTATTAAAAAGGTTCTTTATGAATTTATTGTTCACCATGTTGTCCATAAAATTTGAAATTTTTCTCCCCCTGAGCTTTATATTAGACCTTTGAAGGGCTTTCAAGCCCCTTGCTGTCTAGGGAGCCGACACAACAATAGTCCATGGGATTGCAAAGGTCGTAGATCCAGAATCTATCCTCGCCGACCAGTAAAGAGCACCCCTCAAGTTATGGAACAAAAGTTGTGAAGAGAATAACCTTCCCATCGAAGTGGCCTAAATATAATGAATAATGGTCCTTCAGTATTTTCTTCTTCTTTAATATATTTCTTATGTCTGTGGCCGATTTTTTGTTACCCCGGCCCTTGAAGTGTGTTGCTATCAACTCCAACATTACTCATCAATTGTACACCTGATACAACATATACAATTAACCATTTGTTTGTGACCTATCACTCCATAGGGTCACCAAATAACTTAACCCTTAAGATATTCTATAACCCGCTTTGTGGTCTTCTAAGACACTATTATGTGCCATATGATATAACAGTCTATGTTCCAAGGTCAGAGCATAGTTATGTGTTCAAATTCCCTTAGGTCTTTTAACCTGCATATCATTCGGGTTTATGATTTAACGTCGTCATAGACTTCAGCCATAGTCATGTCCTATTTTAGAAAGTGAGCCTTCTTAAGAATTGTGAACTAGTTAGAGTCATCAGAGTGCTTGCCCTGTGTTTTGTTTTCTTCCTAAATACCCACGTCTAGTATAACCCGACCAATTATTTTTCTAACTACCCCAACTTGTATTGACATTCTAGCCCTATGTGTTCTAAATTACAACTTTGTGTAACCCATTGGGTTCAACTCTATCTGATCCAAGCGAGGATCATGTTTGATATCTAGCCTTCAGTGTATATGCAAGACATATTTGAGCTTTTAGCAGGTAACCATTATTCTCCACCGAACCAGAGATTGCACTATAGTACCATTCAACCCCACCATCTTGAGCTTTATTTTGTTGTATGTGCCATTTATTTAATGCCAACTACAACATCCTACCTTCTTATTCATGTTTGCACATTTTTGAGGGACTCCAAACCCTTCAGTGCTAAGCTTGAGGTTCACATGTCCTCTCCGCATATCAGTCCATAGATTACTCAATCAAATTAAATATCTTACGTATACATTGTATGTATTGCTTTAACTTAGTTAAAACGTAACCTTGGTAGTTTCCCTAGAACAAAACCCATTGCCTATGTGCAATTATGATATGGTTGAACCACTGACTTGCCAAAATAATAGCGTCCCAACTCTATGTTGGAATTGCATAGGGTGCCTAAATTGTAATAGGGTTCAACGGTAATTCCATTATTCCTTTAGTGCCTTATGGTACTTTCGTTATGTAAATATCAACCTTGTCTTCTCACAATTAACTTACTTTCATAGGTTATCATACCAACTCTAACTTTTGATCCGTTCAAATGTTGTTGTCTTCAGACCCCACCATAAGATTATACATTTTGGATGCCCCCTTAGGGTTCTCTAGGCCATACTCGCTAAGCAGTGTGTACATCAAGCCAAGGGACCCTCATGCTTCCACGTAGGGGTCCAGTATTCCACCCCGAGGAATAAGGTAATTCTAGGAATATATGGACTATTGGTCTATATAATCTCATCCTTCCACTCTATATATCTCGTCTTAATTCTTGTTTGGGCTTGGATTAGAGTATGAAAGTAATTAGCAAAGTCATCGTCATTCTCTTCTTCCATTATTGGACGGGATGTTTCTTACGTCATGCTATTCTCACACCCACTTGATACTCTTGGCTTATAACGCTGAGGTGTTCTTCAATGTGACATCAACATCTATGCTGGAGTTTCTCTGGTTATTTTCTCTAATTTAATTTTTTTTTAGGAAGTTGTACCTACCAAAAATAGTTAACTTCAAACAATTGAAAGAACTTGAATCCTTCCATTTCTTTTTATGCTTCTGGATTACGTGGTCCTATTGGGACTATACCATCCAAAAGCTACTCCGCGAGATACGAGACCACATTACTAAGCCCATACCAGATTACCCTTGGAAAGATGCTCATAAGGAAGGAAGGAAGGAAGGAAGATATTTTTATCGTCCACAGAGACCAATCGGTCTATGGGACCCAATACAAAAGTGCAGCAAGCGGATTACTACCCGAATTAAAAAACCCCCGCCCCGAAGGGTTTTCGATGGAAAAACCGTGGCAGCAATCAGCCTGCTGACAAACTGTTCCAATATACGAAATGCAAAAACACACAAATATATACACTCATGTACCGTACCCATAGTGCCTGATCAGCGAGCAGCCAGGCGGGGGCAGAGGTGGGCTCGCAGATCCAGTACCTCCTGAATGTACGACCCCAGAGTCCGTACTGACGGTGTGTTCATCAGCAAATGTAGGGGCAAGTCCGGCTGTACTAAGAGAATGTATCTGACCCGGATCTGACTGAATGCTGGGCAACTCTGGAAAGTGTGAGACTCATCCTCAATGGCACCCGTTTGACAAAGACCGACAGAGCACGTCTGGCCCGGGGCTCCCCAATCCACCGCCCCTCTCGATCGCGGAGATGGTGGGCACCGTGCGAATGGAGGCAATGAGTCTGCGCTTTTTGGGGCACCGGGAACGCAGGTAGAGCTGCGGGCCCGCCAACGCGGGTTGATGTGCTCCTTGTAATGGGCGTTTTTGACCTGCTTCTAGAGCCGGGGTCCCGAGCTTGCCAAGGAAGGAAGCGTCCGTGTATTCCCGCGAGTCGTCCACGATCGGCCTCTGGTCCACCAACCGCGCATCACGTGCTCCTCGCGACGTTCCATGTGGCGAACCATCGAGCTCTCTTACCCCTCCAAAAGGCCACGAAGTCGCTGCGGGCCCATTGCCACAGCGTAAGCCAGGTGTGGGAGCCGAGTATCACCCATATTAACCATTTTCTAAAAATAGACGATGTGTCTATCAAGGGCTACCACCGGCGGCAAGAATCCGGTTTCCCGCAGCCGAGAATCGATAGGGGATCAAGGTTTCACCCCAAGTGCTCGTGCCAAAAATGCCTTACGCGCACTGCTCCAAGTCATTCCAGTGTCGCCAAAGAAACGGCCGGGCCCCAAATCTCGACCGTCTGGAAGGGCGGGCTCGACTAGCCCAAACAGATGTGTGACCCGATGGCCCCAATCATAGAGCTCGCACGGTGATTGTTGTTCTCGCATGGCATAAAGCGCTTTCCAGCCTGGCCATCGGCGGATGGACGCCCCCAACATAGCGAGGAGGGATCTCCACCCCTAGGTACTTGTAGGTGGGCGTGACCTCCACAGTGCCGTCCTCGATATGTGAGTGCAGGAGGCGTGGGGTGGCGTGAAGAGGATATGAGAACGACCGATCTTGGCGGATTGACGCACATGTCTCAGCTTTGGCGTAATGTGTCTAGGGCATCCGGATGAGACCGCATAGCTTCGGGGTGGGCGCGAAAGGTCAACATCGTCCCGCATAGATGAGCCGGGCGGATGACCCGGTGCAAAAGCCGTATGCCATCCCCCCATGCTCGATAAGCGTGGCTCTAACCGGTCAATGTAGAGGCCAAAAGTGTTGGTGAGAGGGGCAGCCCCCTGCCGACCCCGATACTACCGGTGAATGCTTGGCACGCCGTCGGTGATCCTACCAAAACAACTCTCATATAGCTCAGATATGGCATTACGCACGACAGCGGCAGCCCCCCCAGCTTGACGCAGATCTAGCCCACAACTTTTTCTGGGGACCAGATCGAAAAGCCTTCGAA
This sequence comes from Isoetes taiwanensis, assembly GCA_021234155.1. NCBI lineage: Eukaryota > Viridiplantae > Streptophyta > Lycopodiopsida > Isoetales > Isoetaceae > Isoetes > Isoetes taiwanensis. Next base: position 7,977,252 of record JAJEKV010000023.1, read on the forward strand.
GTCCACAAAGCAGCAATACAAGTCATGCCGATGGTTTCGGCTGTCTTCAATCAGTGCCCGCAGTGTAAAGATATGGTCAATCGTTGAGTGGCGGGGTCTAAAGCCTGCTTGTGTGAGGGCTCGCACATCTGTTGCCTCTGCCCAGCGGGTCAACTGCTGCTCGAGAATATCATGTTCATATTCCACACTTTGGGATATTCAAAGTGTGCATTCAAACTTCCTTTATTTGAAATGTTGTTATCAACACTTTGCACACTTTCCCTTGTATCACACGTCTCGTGTGGCTGAATTACTATAAGCTAGTTATTAGTATTCTTGCTAGCTATCATTGCACTGTTCAAACAAGTCATCATTGACCATCGAGCATGCCTCCACATAACAATCTCTTTGAGATTATTACTTGTCATAGCCTATAGAAACTGTGATTGTCCATTTCTTGACTTACTAGTACATTATTGGTTGGAGGTTGATAGTAGCATGATTTCACCAAAACTTAAGTATAACCTGCTTGCCGCTTCTAAACAATTGTTCCATATACTAGCAATTGTCCTCTTCCCTTATCACGGTCTTATGGGACATATATTCTTTATTCTCTTATTTTAACCTCAAATTCTCTAGACCTTGTATGGAAACTTTGTTCCAAACTATCGTCAGGTCGCCGGAATGGCGTGAATGTAAATTCATTCCCATTTTGCAGGAGATCCGTCACCCAACATTTTGCTACATATTATAAACGAGGTGCACCCTGGACTACCACAGTCGTCGGATTCGTCGATCCTACGACCCAGATCATATGTTAGTGCCTCTGGGCATCTCTCGTTTCACTTATAGTCATTTATGATTGGAGGCGCCTATGATTTTGAAATATGACATTGAGGGAATATCGAACCTCTATATGGCTTTGCCTAAGATTTTAGAATATGAAATATGGAGGTTCAAACCTCTACCAAAATAACTCAATATCCTAATAGACTACTTTAACCAATGTACCCAGTGAGCTAATGTGATTATTTTTTATCTTGAACCTATATTTTTTTTTCATAAAAACCTATTCAATTGTTTTAGGGATATATAGTCTATGGTTTCAGGAATTGTTATTTTTACATATATATCAAATCCCCTTGGAGCCCCCTGTTATTTTGCTATATATTTGTGCCAATAGGAGATAGGATGTAGTCCATTCCAAACTTTTACCACGCATAATGGGAATGCATTTGACCGACCCCTTTAAACATATCCACTGTAACATCTTGTATGACAAATAATCATTGGCCACTTTCCCTCACCTACACGGTGCTATATATAGTTCCAAACTAAGGATACATTTCCTCTTGTTCTTCGACCTTTCATCATTTCTAGCCGCTTACTTATGTACGATTATGATATTAAGTCATCAATCTCTGGAGAAACTTTACATAGTTCAACTTGCCAAGCATATGCCATACTATAGTTGTACCATACTTACTCGCACCTAACTATATCTATATGTAAACCATTGTGATTGTCTAAATACCTTTCTACGAGCAGACGCATGATTGCCATCCATGTTCTACATGGTGCTACATTAGCTACCATGTCACTCAATCGATTACTTTCCCTTAGGCCATGCTTCGTTCATAACTAAGCTAAAACATCAAGCTATCATTGTTCTACATAATGTACCTGGTTTACTGAAATTCCATAACTCAAACACTTAATTAATCTCACACTTTTATTTCATAAGAGTGCAATCTAGTCAATTCAATCTATAATAAAATCCTAGATACGATGTTGTATCTAAAAGGTTGTTACACCACTTGTGTCATCTTAAAGAGTCTTTCACTATTATTATAATAAAATCCTCGAAATTTTTATATCCGTATATGCCTTCCGACCATTAACTGCATGCCCTTGAATGTTTCCAACCCTTGTACTTCTCATTTCGAGATACGGATTGCGTATTAGAATATTTCCAGTTAGCCTCCTTTTAGTTCAAGTTCTTATTCATCAATTCTCTCAGAATTATGAATTGCACATTACAAGTCATTTTAAATTTGATCACTTTGAGAATGACAACTTCTATACGACTTATAATCTCACGACACCTTTTTAAGCAGGGGAGACCTTCCCTTGTAGCATGTGATGTGCTACTCAAGAGCTAGAGTAGTCTTGATGTTGAGGATAACATCACTTTTAAGGTGGGAGAATGTGACGTTCCGCATATTTATATGTTGCATGTACAAATACATGACATGTCACCAGAGGTATGTGATATGGAGCAAGCACGGGGGAGTGGTCCACGGCGAATGGGTTATTAGAATTATAACAAATACTATGTAAATGTTATTCCTAAGGTCACCTAATAATATAAAGGGGCATAGGATAACATAACATTTGGGTGTGAAGAACTATTGATATTTATAGAAGGGGTCGAGGCACTATCATTGGGATGATTATTGGTTGAGAAAAAATATCATAGATAATGTCCCATATGATATATCATAAAATTTAATTAAAGGCAAGGAGATATTTTGATATAAAAGGCAACTGCTTGCAAAAAAGGCTAAAGTCGCAGAGAGATCTATAAATAGAACCTAAACTTCAGTTGGACATATCTCGGCAACCAGAGGTCGGATTGCAGCGACCTTTACCTCTTGGAACCGGCTCGGAGTCTAGTTTCCGAATTGGGGCAGCACATCCCGTAATTCATCCGGAGGAGAGAGTAATGGCTAAAAACGTGACAAGGGGTCACATATCACTGCCATAGCGACATCATAGATTTGCAATTGTTTTTATGATGTGTGGCTACTTGGAGTAGCTAGATTAGTCTGGAAGGCCAATAAGCCAGATGCCAGAACTTTTTCTTTGCCATAGCACTTGTGTTTTGCCATAACCCAGTGGATCCGGCTGGGTGGTTAATGGTGCTGCCATATCACTTGTCCATGACTAAAGTTTCTTTAGTCCAGTGTTCTATTATTTCATTATGGTTCTATGATTCTGTGTTGTTACAACTTCCCAAATATACATGAATCATATCAGTATGTAAGGGTATGACCATTTATGTATTGACTTAATGATTACATTGACTTTAGCCGTATTAATTAACATTAGCTATGTTGATTAATTATGGGGAAACTAGGCGCCACATGGCACCAATCGGTTGGACAAGTTAAAATTGCCATTTGTATTAGCCTTAAACCCTAATTCAAAATTAGGGCAAAACTCTAATTCTAGGGAGGCATATATTAATCCAATTAATAATTCATTCAATTGGCAATTAATTATTAATATTTTAGTTTAGGAAATTGCCACCTAGCCCAAATAGATTGGGCAAGGGAGAACTGCCAAATTTGGTTCAGCCAAATTGAGGCTTCATCCCCAATTTGCCGCAATTCGATTTGGGACCAATTGGAGAAGGAGCAGGCGCCTTTCAACTAGTAGAGCATGAAGAACCTGAGAGATGGTGGATCTAGCTCAGACATCGGTTAGTAGGCCTAGTTAGCTTGAGATTCTTGTTAGAGATTAACCCTTGCTTGTTTAGATGGATGTTAATCTCTTATTGATGCTCTATTTGAAGTTATGAATGGATTTATGATTCATGGTAGTTCTTTTGTTGTACCTCCTGTGCTTGTGGGATAAGGGAGGGTAGAGATCTAAAGGCTAGTAGGAATAGAGATGTTTCTAGCTAGAATCCCATAAATCCCAATAGATGTGGCCTGTGCACAAGAACCCACTTGGCTGTGGAGGTTACGTTGTGATTGAGCACCAGACAATGGACATCATCGTGATATGGAAGTGGAAGCTTGAGGATCGTAAGGTTCCCTTAGCGTGCTAGGCTTATAGTCGGTCATTGCTAGGTATAGGTCTGATACCCCATGGGTCGCAGACACCATCTGGAAGAAAGTCCTAGGCTCGGTAGGTATGGGTGAGCTCGTCCTATGCATTTTGGGGAGTTAAGTCAGGTATGGAGGCGTGACACTAGTGGTGCCACGATCCGGTAGCCACCCATGGAACCATTGTGCTCCGGGAAGGGACTTGTCCCATTCCTACCTCATCGGTCCGGGAGATACAACCTGGAGTAGTCTTGTAGGATGAATCCATGAGATTACGTCTCTGGCAGGCTATAATCACGTCATAGCATGTTTCAGCCTACTTTGCAAAGTGTGCACAAGAGGGGCGGATGGAGTGGACTACCCTAGCCATTGTTCTATGCCACCCAATGCCTTTGTCATGATTCTGTCTGTTGTTATTCGGAGACCCTGAACGTCAGCCAACCCCTTGATCAAGTTCTTATTGATGATGGATGGGTCTCCCTTCGTGATGGCATATTATTTTATGTGTTTATTGCTAGTGCTAACATGTATGTACGATTCCACCATATAGGATATCCCATCGAAGGCGTAAGACAAATGACACCTCCATGCCCTTCACTTGGGCACCTGGCCATCACAAGTGGTCCCATTCAGATGGAGGGCCTTCTCTTGGTGAATGAGTTGCTATAGGAGAGGATTTTCTCGTATTTATACGATGGAGCATCGTATAGGTCTGGGGAGCATCACATTTCCTTTTCTCTTTCTCTTTCTATTCTATTCTTTTTCATTTTGCCCATCCATGTTTGTTCCTTTTTTTCTATTTTTCCCTTTTCTCTTTCTCCCTCCCTTTTCCCTTTCTCCTTTCCGTTCCTTTTCACTTTTTCCCTTCACCATTTTTTACTGTAGGATTGGGCGAGTAGAGGCCATTGGATTCATCGAATTTGGGTCGTTAAATATTTGATGTAAGAGACACATGCGCATGCTAAAATTTTATATAATATAAATAAAGACACTAGAAATTTGCTTTAGGGTTTTGCTCTGTGGACTTTGCAAAACCTTTCTACACAATCCCTAGAGATGAGCTATGGAGAGATTGTCACAGTTGGGTGTCCCTCAGGACTTGCAGAATGTTGTCTATAAATTGCATAAAACAGTGTCAGCTTAGATGCCACCATTGGACCCGTTTATTAACGACAGTGTGAAATATACACCAGGGTTGTCCACTCTCTCCAATAGTGTGGGCAAACACCAAGGTTGTCCACTCTCTAGACTAGGGTATATGTGGCTTCTGAACCCTGCATACACAATGGTCATAGCTCCACAATGCCTTAAAGCCGGTTGGAAAGAGAAACGTGTAGGGTATCTATAGGTAGGTAGATTGGTAGATACGGTTTTAACGTCCACGGAGACCACACAAGCTATGAAACGGTACAATGAGCAAGGGCATTAGCCCGAATCACATAAGAGGGCAAGGCCCCATTATAAAACAATGTAAAAGAAAAAAATAAACGAGGAAAATGCAAGGCTACATATAACTGGTCCAAGGATCATAAGGTCAATGATCCCAAATGATAGCAGTGCCTCCACGGTACACTGCCTATTTCTTTTGTTGTCGTGCTTCTCTTACTTTGCCTAACTCTTCACCTCTTTTACTGCGTTGGAGTGGAGTGATTCCTGAACTGAAAGATTAGTGTCATTTGGGTGCATACTGTACCCCATAACATATAGCCTAGAAAGTCTATAAATTGCACTAGAAGGTGCGAAACACAATCTGGTCATAGCCTCCAATTCTAATAGCTAATATAGTACCCTCAACTTGTATATGCATGACCTCAGTGGAGAAATGTGACACCTCATTACTATCTAATAACAATCATCCCTTTATGCAACTCTGACAATATGTAGACTCAAAGTGTGTGAAGATGAGGCTCATGTATATATATCTGTCTGCATAGTGTCATGTTGTAACAAATGCTCATGGAAGATTTGTGTATATATGTCTATAATCTCGACCTTATTTTGTATTATCATCCATTGACTTTGGTGTAAGAGGATCATCATTTATAGTATTAGCAGACCCTGCAATCTGCCCATGTTCGTTGCAAGGCTCTTGCACCAAGTTGAGTCTAGAATTGCCAAGAACATTAGAGTAGAAAATAGCAAATCAAATCAATTTCTGATATTTAGATCTGTTGTTGCATCCATAAGAAGGAAGGAAGGAAGGAAGGAAGAAAGTATATTTTAACGTCCACGGAGGCCAACTGGCCTATGAGACGGAACCATAACATCCATAAGAACCATAACATCCATTACACACCATAATTTTGTTTATTCGAGGTTGACGACATTAAAAAAAATCGCCTTTTCCATGTTGGCCAATGTAGCCTCATGATATAGGAAAAATTGAAGTTCAAATTTTCCGCTTTCTTACCACAAAGTCTGCAAGAGTGTGAATACCATGTGGTGAAGGTGGCACTGCATATTTCTCTGCAATCTATGATTGCATCAAAGTAGTCATCAGTAACATAAAAAAAAGTGGTTCTTAACTCCAACCATTTAGCATATTCCTGAACAAAGCAATCCAGCTAACAACCAAGCAACAAAAAATCTAGCCTATTTCGCAGAACGACTTATCTTCTAAGTCCATACTTAGCTAATAAAATTATCTAAGCAAGCACTAGCTTATTGCCACCAAACATCCTCTATAGGCTACAGAACATCTAAAACCTATTAGGCCTGCACTAACAAATCCTACTACACCTGCAGAAGTAATAGCCCAACCCCATGTCTATATTGTTCTATAAAACTAGGACTAGGCTCATGCAATGTTGCCGAACAAGCAACCACCTAAAACCAACAGTAAAAGCCACACAAATCATTATTAATCTCTATTTTTACATAGGCATTGAATTATGGTTTTGAAGGTAACTCTTTTAGCCTTGGAATTCTTCTCATAGTTCGATGTGAATTCCAAGCTTGATTATTTTGGTGGTTGTAGCAGAAATGCATTTACATCTTTGTGATATGTGTGGCCCCCACATTTATGTAAATGAACTAGAGTTTAAAATATCCTATTTGGGGGAGGTGAGGGAGGGAGGGGCATGGTTACGATGGTATGTTAGAAGAAGAGTTAGATACAAAGCTTTTGCTCTTTTCTAGAGTGCCAACTGGTTAACCATTAAGAATAATTCATCTGGTTATACAGATTTCTACCATGGTTTGCGTTTAGGTATCGTTCGAGTGGGAGGCATGAGTGCAAGCCTCACCAAACCTTCACTCAAATGGAAGCTATTAATACAACTATAACAAACATAATCATGCAAGGGATGCATGTTACGCCTTTTGGCCACGTCATGATAATGAAGTTGGATTAAATTCCCTTATTGTTGTCTTCTATGCTTTCAAAGATCTGTTGAAACAGGAGTGACTCGTCTTATTAGACTGCAGAAAGGTAGCCTCAACTATAACTAATATACATTTTTGAAAGGGCCCAAGCCCTTGAAATGACCTTGCCTTGAGTGCCGGAGATCAAACAGACGCAATGATGTGTGAAACCAACTTTGTAAAGGGCATTTCAATGTGAAGAGGCAAAGCAAATTTGGTAGGCTTGCCTTTGGAATCATCTGTGCCTTTTACAACAATGTTTCTACTTGAGTGATTATTGTAATTGTAATTGTAATTGTATTGAGTCACGCCTGTTAGACCATCAGGTCCATAGACGAGAAAAGTTACATGCATGTTTTTTGGTCAACTGAAAAAAAAGGGAAAAACTAACAAAACTAGACCTTACACATCAAGGTCTTTTGCCATGTCGTAAAGGTCCAGTAGCTCTTTCCTTGACCTGTCATAATCTTGAAGATACATACCAAGTTTTATAACTGGTAAATTCAAAAGCTCGTGAAAAGAATCGCAGCTGATATCATGTTGTGCCCTTAGGTAGTCAAAAGCTGAGCAATGGAGAAGAGCATGTCGTTCATCTTCTACTTGAGCATCTAGGCAGCAAGGACAAAAACGCAATTCACGTGGCATATCCTGCTCTCGTCCCACCTCAATTTCTAGTCTATGTGAACTTAGGCGCATGCAAGAGAGAAGCTTCCGCTTTCCTCTACTAAGCTTACCATTTAAATAATCCTGCTCGCCATAGACTACCATTGCATTTACTTCTTCCCTGTAAAAGTTTCTTTTTGTCCCAAGATCTCCAACTGGCCACAATTTCAACAAAGATTTACCGGTCACTAAATCTCGAATCCCTATACTAGATGAAGGTAGATCATCCAGTCCAATGCCCCAATAGCCTGCCCACTCTTCTAAATACTTGTACCATCCCACATGGGATTGGATTTTAGATTCTTGCAAGGCTTGTCTCGGCAATCTGTGGTCTTCTAGTTTTTGTATTCTACCAAAATACTCCAGTGTTTGACAAAGGGCTTCCACTTCAAGCGGATACATACCTGTTTCTGCAAGCAACATATCATATGGGGTCTGAGTTTTAACTCCCAATTCTTCAAGCAAGAAACGCTTTTGAACCTTTTCTACTTCCTTCCACTTTGATCGTGCAAGACCAGGACCCCAGACCATGCAACCATACAGTACCACTGTTTGAACCAATGTCCGAAACATTAATTTACGGAGGTGCCAACTCCAGATATGGTTATGTCTGCAATAGCTGAGCATATGATATAATGCCCTTAGCCCCCTCGATATTCTCTTTAACTCCGCTATTCCATTTATAGTTATTTGTCAACTCTATGCCCAAATACTTGTATGATTTTACCTGTTCCAAAATCTCTCCATCAAATTCCATATCCGCTTTTTGGCGAGATCCCATCACCATCACCTTCGTTTTCCCTTTATTCACATTCATACCAGCATAGACACAAAATTTCTCAAGTTCTTGAAGAAGTTTTTGCAAACCCTTTGGTGTTTGAGAAACAAGTACCACGTCATCAGCATAAAGCAAAAGCTTTAAAACATATGTACCTAGCCGGACACCAAATCTTCCTTTTTTGAGCCATGCTTCAAGCTCGTCAATAACAAGTCCAAACAGAGTAGGTGATAATGGACACCCTTGTTTTACACCCACATTGCTTATGCATTTTTTTTAAGGCCTTCCATTGAAAATGACAATTGTACCAACACCTTCTCATAGAGTCGCGGTAACCCCCTTATGCAACTCCTTTGAATTTCCAATCTAGCCATTCTGCTCCCCATTTTTTTTCTGCGACACTCATTTAATGCTTTGGCAAAGTCTACTTTAACAACAAAAAGAGAGCTCTTCCGATGCCCTTTGCCCCTTCCGCCATCACTCTCAAAGTAAACAAATGATCTATAGTAGAGTGATTTTTTCGAAATCCTGCCTGACCCAATGCTCTAACATTTTTGTCATCAGCCCATTGGCTTATATAGTTCTCCAAAATAGCACCGAACAATTTGGCCATGACATTGCTTACTAAAATTGTAATGATAATTACGCATTACCTGATCTGGATCACCTGCCTTCAAGATGGGTATAACCCGATTAAAACACCACTTTTCGGAAAGCCATACCTTAAAGCTTCATTAAAAAGCTCGGCCAATTTTTGCATGCACCTGTTTCTCCTCCCCACTTTAGCAATTCTATCGCAAAGCCTTCACCATCTCTTTGCCTTCCCATTAGCAAGCTTTAGAGCATATTGTACGCCTACGGCATTAAATATATCAGCAACATCTTCCTCTATTATTTCCATGGGCTCGCCCCGAAACCGTGTACAACTCTCTAACAAAATCCAAAAGTTCATCCTCGCTAAAAGCTTTGGTGCAATAGGGGCAGGTTTCATTCTTCTCCAAAATGTACTAGGGCAATTATTTATTTCAATAAACAATTTCTCCCCGCCAACGCATTTCCCACTCGGTACGCCTTTTGCTTTGTTAGTCGCTTAAATACCCGCTTTGCTTCTGTCTTATCCAAAGACTGGTATACATCATGCTTCGCCGCTGCACATTCCTCATCCCACCACTTCTGGTTTTTCTGTTTAGATTTCTTAGTCTGTCCAAATACCTGCATGCCTACTTCCAATAGAGTTTTCATAAGAAGCTCATTCTTTTCGGATAAAGTATCCGCCCGATGAAGCATTGGGAAGATATTCTCCATCATATCCGCAAAATCTCTTGCTTTATCACCATTAAGTTTGAGGCGGCCAATTGGCACAGGGTGCTGTGACTCAATTTGCATTTGTACATGTATTTTAAATCTCAAAGTTGCATGATCTGACTCCGCTTCAATAGCTATATGAAAGTCTTGTACTACCTTCTTAGCTAGCGGTTCTCCCAATAAATAGTCCACTACACCGGTACCTTAAGGGTATGCATGTAAAAGACCCGTAAGGTGAAAATAAGGCAAACCATTATAAATGACTAAATCCAATGACTCACGTAATTGTAATAACTGGTGGCCCATATTATTCTCCTCTTTATCTTCGAGCATCTAATCCAACCTTGCCGCATAAGATCCTCTGCGACCATCTCGGCATCCATAAGTCTTGTACGCCTTCTACATGAATACTTGCTTGTTTCGGCCAATGCGACCATTAAAGTCTCCCCGCAATAAACACTTGCCCTTTCTTTTTAAATTCGAAGCATCCAAAGCTAAATTCAAAGTGGATCAGCAGCACACATGGGCCTCCATGGACGATATATATGACTATCCAAAGGCAAAATAAACAACGACTAAGAACATTGAGAGGCATCCTTTGATTTCCAGCCATATATATTGGTTAAATTTGCATACCTTCACAATACTTACATTTCTCGTAATTGCATTTCGGATGTAACAGGCTATGCCTCCAAATCCCCTTCCACGTCCTGGCCCTTTCTGATTCCATGCAGATTGAAGCAAAGTAAAACCTCGTAATTCTCCTAATCTGGCTGTTTCATGTTCCCATGTTTCCAATAAAATAAGCACATCAAGATCAGATAGCATTTGCTCTATTACTACTCGTTTTCTCTCATTAAATCCATTTATATTCCATGCCATGAACCTGAGGTCTGCGAATCCCTATGCTAGTACTGCTAGTATTTCATGTGACTTTTCACAAGCTAGTCTACAGCAAGTGCAGACATAAAGGAGAGTTCTCCAGCTAAAACTCCACTAGCCATGAACCTTGCCAAAGTCTGTGCATTCATATAAGGTGATTCAATATTGAATCCATTCACTCCCAACGAATTTAAACAAGCTACTTAAGAAGCAAGTTGTGCGCCACTATCAATATTAGTGCCAACATGTAAATCCAATTCATACATAATGTTGAAGTGTAGAGTTAACACTCAAGCTTATGCATATCTCAAAAAATGGTTCGTCTAAAACATATAATTATACGGTTATTTTGCTAAAGTTTTCATATGATTGTGCTTTGTATTTGCGTATGCGTATGGTAGCAGTATTTACAAAGTGCGCCATGTGTGTTTATTAAATTTTGTGCTATGAACCATTGGTTTGGTTTGGTGCATGCGTGTTCTTGGACATGCATGCATAGTATCTTCTGTGAACTATTGGTTTGGTTTGGTGCATACATGTTCTTGGACAAGCATGCATAGTATCTTCATATGGCCTGCTGTTCTTGGCCCCAGCCCTCTCTTGTGTGTGTGATATTCGAAGTTTTTTTATCATGGAGTTTTCTGTCGCGACGGCAATCATGCTAGTCCTTTGTGTGCAGATAGTACTAGGTATAGTTTCGATCTGGATCGTACATAGCGATCCTCATTTGTGGGGTATCCCTGTACAAGTTTTTATATACTGTATATTGAGGTTTGCAAAATACTATAAGATTTGAAGGAATGTACTTAATGGTGTTAATTTTATACATGTATTGTAAGTTTTTAGGGGCTCTCGCTGCCCTACGTAACCCCCCGTGTGAATATGCACCCAAACCAAAGGGGGTTTCAGGGGGATTTTAATTTAAATGCATTGGATGCAATGGTTTGTGTTAGTAATGTTAATGATAGTTATATGTTGGTTGTTACATCCAAAAAAAATTTGGGCCCTTCGGGCCCTAACAAAAGCAAACATAGGTAAACTTAGATGAAGAGAGTATAAAACATTTGTAATGATATTATCGATATGTTCAAATGTTTATTTAGGAATTTGAAATAGCAAAAAAAAAAAAAAAAATAGTTATATGCTCCAACAAGGCCAAAGAATTGATGTACATGCATGCACAATTTCGTGGCAAATGGGCTTTCTCCTTTGTTCACATATATCCTACAAAACAACACAAGTGTACATTTAAAAAAGATAAGGGTATTAATATATAGCACAACGGCCACTCGCTTAACAACGAGACAAGCGGAGTTGTTGACCAATGAGCATTTGTGCATGACAGAAGAGCTGACTGTCAAATGCAAACACAGACGATAATATGTGGCTTTGGAAAAGCATGTGTCTGGCAAGAACTCTTCCCATTGCCATACAATCTGAACTGCCATTCAAAGGCCCACAGATGCGCATTCTCCTCACTAGAACAGAGAGCAGAGAGCAGCAGTAGAAAACGTGGATCTATCATTTTTTTCCATGCCCTTGATACAAATACAAAATGACATGAACAGAGGCCACCGGAAAATAGAAGAATGTGATAATTTTTGAACTAAGATACCCTTGTTCCACAAAGTTTTCCAATGTAATCTCCTGCTGTGGCATAAGGCTACACTGGTTATAGGAAAAAATTATCAGCAACAAATCAAATTCTTACTTTACCTTCCATCATTGAGCAATGTCTGAGCTTCTACGCCTGTCCAGGAATGTAAATTCGGATAGCACCAACACAATCATAAAATTATTCTGCTGGTCTGGCAAGAAATCTTACCATTGCCATACAATCTGAACTGCCATTTCAAAGGCCCACAGATGCGCATTCTCCTCACTACAACAGAGATCCATCATTTTTTCCCCTGCCCTTCATACAAAAGGACATCAACAGAGGCAAGCTGGAAAAGTAGAAGAATGTGATAGCTTTTGAACTAAGATACCCTTGTTCCACAAAGTTTTGCAATGTAATATCCTGCTGTGGCATAAGGCAATACTGGTTTTAGGAAAAATTTATCAACAACAAATCAAATTCTTACATTACCTTTCATCATTGAGGAATGTCTGAGCTTCTACATCGAGAATGTAAATTCGGATAGCACCAACACAATATATTCATAAAGATATTCTGCCTGCATATTTCATGTGCAGATCCTTTCCAAAAATTACTGTAGACATCATTGTAATGCAAGCGAAGATGGCATGGAGCTGGTAAAATATATGAAACTGATCCATGTCGAAGTATTTTCATGCGTAGAAAAGTTGCCTTCAGATTCCTAAAATTGAGCACCGAAGTTAAAAGATACCCCGTGTGAACAAATGCAAGATACACGGTGCGTTGTTTTACCTAAAATAGGGCAACATATTGAAGCCAACAAATAGGCCGGAATAGCTTTTCTCCAGATGGAGCGGATAGTATTGATGATCTAGGAAACAACTTGCATAAGGCGCTTCCTACAAGACAAGTTACGCTTGCTTTTGGCGAGAGAGACATTTAAACGGGGTGAAGAATGAAGCAAGAAATGAAAAGACTCTTTAAATATACCTAAGCAAAATTTGCAAAATGCGAATCTTGAACTGTGTGACTGGCCGATTTGTACAAGACCACTGCATCGTTGAATGCACTGCCGTTTAGCCCAGATGCACTGCCGTTTAGCCCAGATGCCTTTCATTGCCATCCTGGCATCTCCTGTTTCGGCAACAAATGGAAACCCTAGAGTGCATATTGACTATTTGCATGTGTTAGGCTTGTAAGCTGTTTGATCTTGTCTTTTTTTAAGAGGGCTTTTGTTGTAATCCATTCGATCTTGATCATTAACGAGGGCCAAATAAAAAAATGCACAAGCTGCATGCAAATACTTGGTGCACTCTAGATGTACCAATTAGTACACCTTATGCAATACGCCCACCAAATCATATGAAAACCTTAGAGAAAACTGTATAAAAATACAAAAAAAACCCCCTGTTATTATGCTACATATTCAATCGGCTTTCACAGGTCTGTCTTTGGTGCATTCAATTGGTTTTTGCAAGTATGTGGCTTATTTGAGCAAGGCATTCCCTTACTATATGCTGAGCATATGAAACTCCAAGCCCCTGCATAATCTGTTGGTAGGGCATGTTACTGTAATCCCACTCTGAATTCCATATAAACCCATTGAAATGGCATGCAAATCTGTGTTTTGCGGAAAAAGTAACAGGATAGGGTCCCTTCGACAAACTTAAAGCCGAAAATAGACATCATAAGATTTTTTATTGTAATGAAAGAATGTCCATTTTTTAGGCCCACCTTTATTATTTTCAATGTTTATTCCTTTGTTCTTATTTTGCATCTTCAAGACTCAAATTATTAATGTCAATGTAAATTGCCTTGGCAAAATGACTACAGGCACAATGATACTTCGTAATTCAACACACATTCCCCACACACATTTCCCATACATTTTCCACACACATTCCCTACACATTCCGTACAAATACAACACATTAAACCATTGAAATGGCTATTAACAGACTAAACCATTGAATTAAACTCGCTAAACCCCCCAATTATTTTTGCTGATATTTGTACAGGGCGTCAAATGGAGGCGAGGAGCTCCAATACATACGCCAGTATATGTGTATAACGCGCTCCACAACTTTTACAATAATTCCGTATTCCTAATTGACAGTTACCGAAAACTTGCTAAAAAATGAGTCGCGCCTAACGACAGCCAAGATCGCCCGAAATCGACATCTTACGATCCGAGCCTTTTGTTGGACTCACTGTACGAATATCAGCAAAAATAAATGGGGGGTTTGGGGGGTTTAATTCAATGGTTTAGTTTGTTAATGACCATTTCAATGGTTTAATGTGTTGTATTTGTACGGAATATGTACGGAATGTGTGGGGAATGTATGTGGGAAATGTGTGGGGTATGTGTATGGGGAATGCCTGTGGGCAAAAACCCACCATTTACTGCCTCCATGACTGTGATGCAATATGAGCTCTCAACATTCTGAGCAGTTGTTATGAAAGTTGTGGATACAATGTTGATGCATGTGTATTGAAGCAGCTCCAGCCATAGTGCAACCAACAAGCTTTTTTACTATGTTCAGCTCTACAAGAGATGCCCTTGAAGTCTTGAGAATCTTAGATACTACCTCTTCCTTTATAAAAGCCTCACAAACCATAGATTTTACTTCTGCTCTCAATCCAATTTATAGCCATAGGCTTTTCATCCGTACAAAACTTGCCTGCAAGAGAAATGTGTCCATCAATACCCCAAAACCAACTTTACAAGTGAATTAAATGCAAATATACTACAACCTTTTAAGAACTAATGAAGAGCTGCTATTTCCTGTTGTTTTAAATGCCTTGTCTTTCTTAGAAATGATGATGGGCTGTTATTTTCTATTATTCTAGTTATGCAAGAATTATTTAGCACACAAGAATGAGTCTCGCTGCTTTGTTATGGTACATTATTCATTTTGCCTTCATCTCAAACTTACATAAAGTTCAAAGAATTACCAGAAATGTTGATGACTTCCGTGTCCAGAAACAGATCCTGGACATAGTCCAGTACGTTCTCGACACCTTTAGATATCACCTTCATTTCCATAGCATTTCCTCTTGCACAAGAGAATCTCAGATATGCATTCATAAACGATGCAATCTAGCAAATCCGCTCCTTTTGTAAAAACAGAGGGACAAAAAAAACCTATTAACTCTTCTGACTAGATTCATGCACACAGGAGAAATAAGAATGAATGTGTATACACATTGAAGACAATAGAGTATGTGTGCACACCCTCCAAATAAAAGTTAAGTTTTGCTGCCACACACGTAGAAGGAAATCTTACACACACGCAAGGAAATGATTCACACACACAAGGAAATCTCACATGCACAAGAAAATCTTACAGATATTACTTACTAAGCTTTTTGTGCTTATTTTCAACTCTGCCTTGAATATGCAATACTGAAATCAAACTAGCTGAGCCATCCTCTGCCCCCACAACTATCATATCCCTTCACTGAGCACAAACATGAGCAATATGTTAAACAGCAAGCAACACTAGCTAAAGGATGGATTTGGATCCAATGGGTCCAAATTACTATCAACCATTGGGTGAAGTTATAGAATTAGTTATAATCAAAGAAGTCCTTTAACTTAGCTTATGCCTTATGGTGTCCTAAAGCATGGTTTCCAATCGACACAAAATAAAAGGAATTAGAGAATCCAGTTAATGTATTTGCAGATACTATGCAGCACTAGACTTTAGCATGCAAGATAAATAAAGTTCTTCATTTAAAAGCTTTCAAGTTCATTACTAGTAATAATGCCCAGCGTTGCTGGGCTAACATTGAAATTTGCTTAATGAACTTCTCAATCCACATACCCTGTAATTTTCCTATGAACTATCTTTTGATTCTGTATTAATAGGTTCAGGTTTGTATTTTGGTTTAGAAAGGAAAAATGCATGCAGTAAAGGTTTAAATCACACCCAATTGTTTTATTACATGATGCATATGCCAAGTAGTCCTTATGAGCACACCCAATTGTTTTATTACATGAATGCATATGCCAAGTAGTCCTTATGAGCACATCTGTTCATACATAACTATAGATTCAAGACCTCTTTAACATGATCATTACATGCATATGCCAAGAAAAAAGACAATTTCTATCAAATCTGCGTAAGAAGGTTTAATCACCCAGTTGTTCTAATCCATGAAATGTCTATGCTCATAATTTCATAGCCATGCCACAATAATTTAAATAACCTCTTTGAGTGTGCTAAAAATACATACTAAATACATTGTTATGCACAAACTCACAAATGCATACTACATGCACTATTATACACAAAATCAACTCACATAATCATTAATAATGCACTGACAATTGTTGTGTACTACAATTGCATTTCTTTGCTTGCAACGATCATGATCCCATAACTTAAGTTGCCAAATGTGAGACTACATTAAAGTGCATAGCTTACAAATGTTTATGTTTATGCTTCGTATGTCTATAGATATGCCAAGAAGTCCTGATATGGACACATTTGTTTATTCATATTCATGATCTCTGTAACATGATCATTATGTGCACATCTGTGTACACATCCAGTTGTCTTTTTGCTTTTTAGAGTGCTTAGAAGATTGGGATACAAATGGAACAAAATAAGAACTTAAAACTCAAATCACATTCGGTTAGAAGCTGCTAATAGGGCATGCCTTTTGTATATTATATATATGCTGCATATGTTGAAATAGATGGATGCCACAATGTGCAGAGATTTCTCTGACATGATAATGGCACTATAACAGATTTCTTGTTGTCCATTGCAGCCAAGCAAGTATGAGTAAGTGCATCCACTTAGGAAGGTACACAATTTTGCTGTTGAATTGGCAATAGACTATATGATATGACTGATAGGCCCTCTGTAAAAGATGACCAAATCTTTGACAACTGAATTTTTTATAGTACAGGTA
Source organism: Isoetes taiwanensis (assembly GCA_021234155.1). Lineage (NCBI taxonomy): Eukaryota > Viridiplantae > Streptophyta > Lycopodiopsida > Isoetales > Isoetaceae > Isoetes > Isoetes taiwanensis. The sequence goes on from JAJEKV010000023.1 coordinate 7,994,578, forward strand.
ACGAAGATTTAAACATTGTTCTTGCATTTGGCTGCACTACACGCACCCATGCGCAGTTCAAACAGAATTGAAGCAATATGCCAACATGAGCATTAATTCATTTTTGCTGCTTGCAACATCAATGAGTTAATGGTCACTAAGGAAAAAAACACAGCCCCCTAGAGCTTGCTTGAACTGAACTTTCACATAATTTTTTGGCCTCAACAGAATCCATCTTCAATCTTCGCATTGGTGAAGAAACATACAGGAAGTTAGACGGACCTCTGCTCATTGGGAAAACTGGATTGTGGGCACAACTTCATTTCAAAACCTTAATAGGAAACTGTAACATCACATTATAACCCCAACAATCCAATTCAATGGTGCTGGAACCTGAGCTGGAATGATGCATGCTTTTTATGTTTCATGTCCATGCTGCAATTATTGTGTTCCATGTGACAGTATCATGCTATGGCATTTCCACAAACACTTTGCATGCATATTTAAACTTACCCCAATAGGCATAGGCTGAAATCATGGCGTTCCATGTCACTACATAATAAGGTCCCTGCATCTTCTAATCTCCTGCATTTCCCATACATGCTGATAAGGGCGGTATTCATAGAGGTCTCTCTCTGTTTCGCATTCAGAAAAGACCTCAATATGTGCATTCCTCTAGGCCATAGAATAAAAAATGTATACAAAGCAATATATAAAACAACCACATATCGTCTTCACAAAGACCAGGTGTAACCGAGCATTCTAAGAAGAGAAGGCTTCGCTAAGATTGAATCTTTCACAGACTCTAGAGGTTGTTGCCTTCATCCTGCTACAATCCTCACCTAGAATGAACAGCCATTAAGAGGGCTGAACTTTTCTGAAACTTCTCCAGTGTGCCCAAGACTGTCATGGCTATGGTTATGGCTATGGTTCCTAGGACGGCTGAACTTTTCTGAAACTTCTCCAGTGCGCCCGAAACTGTCATGGATACGGTTATGGCTATGGTTATGGACTTGAGAACATCTATGGTGTAGCATGCCGCCTCCTGCAAGCCAGGACACGTAGAAACACCAAGAAGATCACATCTGGTTGCTCTCTTCCTGCTCTCTTGCTCTGCAAATCTGGGAAATAATAGGCTCTAGGATGCTTCTTCTTGCTTTATTGAATCTAATCCCTTCATGGATTGGAGATGGAACGTAAACTTCACCTGCAAGCCAGATCGGGGACCGGTCCTCTGGATTGAAAAGCCGAGTACAGAGGAAGAGAGAAAATTCCAACGAAAACAAAACCCTAGAAAAGAAAATGTAGGTGAAAGATCTCGACCTTTAGATTAGCTCGGACGATCTTAGCCCTACAAATTAGGGCGTGGTCCATTACACAACATTATAATATAAGATAAACGGGGCTACAAGAGCATAAGAAAAATAGACATGGAAGCTAGCCAACACTGAAGTAGCAATTAGTATTCTACCAAAGAAAAACAATTTCTGAAATTGTTTAACTTCTTTTTTATTCTCTCAAGAATAGGTTGCCACAAGCCTTTAAGGCACGGGTTGGGAGATAATGGCATACCAAGAAGTTTAAAGGCTTGCATAGTATTAAGAATTGTAACATTAGATAAGTAGGACATGTCAATGTTCCTAGTAATTATGATGATGGCTAAATTCAGTTAGACACCAAAGCCTGCGGAGAATTGCTTGATAAATTCCAGACGCCTGCATGTTTAGAGACCAATCAAGAAGAACTAGTTAAAGGAGGAGAAAGGGCGAATCTGCATCAAGAAGAAGAGATCGATATTTGCAGTATTGGCATCTAAAAAGCAAAAATATCATTTACATATTGTGAAATAGTGAGAATCTCATTGCTAATTTCCAAGAAGAGATCGACATTTGCAATATTAGCATCTAAACAAGCAAAAGTATTGCAAAATAGTGAGAATCTTATTACTATTAGGAAGAGTCAGACCTTTAATTCTGCCAATGGATTGATACTGCAACCACAAGAAATATGGTGCAAGAGACCTCGAGCAAAGTGAAAGAAATTTGTAGGAGATCCATTCACAATGGCTGGAGAATTGGCCTTTGAGTTTAAACCATGAGTAAGCTATCTAAGCTTGGATGGAAACCAATTTTGCATAAATCAAAGTTCAAGAAGTCACATTCGATATTATCAAATACCCTTTTAAAATCTAGCTTAAGGAGTAAACCATCATTCATTTAAATTGGATTTATATCTATTCCAAAAGCACGCCACTTTTGCATACCCTTTTTTAAATATAGTGTTGTGGTGTGTGACATGCTGTTTTGCATTGTTGCAAATTTTTGCATTATAGTAGTGGGTGGTTTAACATTTTCTTGTTTTAGTGAGAAGAATGTGGTGTTTGATTAGCATTTGTAGATAACAACACATCAATATACACAGAACACTTTTTACATTGTATTCACTTGATATGAAGATTAATTACATCATGGAGGGACTAGTCCTTTCTTTGTCAAATAACTCTCAAGATAGGGATCCATCTCCTTAGTCCGATCTAGTTCTGGATGCGTTTTGACAACATCTGATACTGTTTTACCAGCAACCAAGCCACTCATGATGGACATGAATAGTACTAGACAGATGAGTAATCTAGTGGAGTATAAGTTGGTGGATTTAGAGCCTGACCTTGATTATAAGCCAAGCTGATCCATCATAGTACCAAGATGTTTCACGAAGACCAGTTTGCCATCCGGATCTCTTGGATGTGGAAACTTTATACACTTACTTTGGTCCCAAATCGTCACAAAGTCTCGATTCATGCCTGGTAACACCCTAAGTACTTCATCAACATTTCTGCGTTCCATTGAGGACCAGATGGCAACTCGAAACAATCTGAACGCCTCACTCATCATATCTTCTAAGTGTGGGCGAGGATAGATCCACTTAGTATTCGATTCTAGAGGGACTTGTTCGAAGTCATCCCTGCTAATAAGCTTCTTAGAAAACGTTTTACACATGACACCATTCAGATCGAAGACAATGATTTTGTCACAAGTAGGTGAAGTTCTGAGCCATACAAAAGTGGTCTGGAATACACGCCAAGCGCGTTTTGTCCGTCATAAGTAAGCTACATATCGCGCCTGGCGTGAATTACCTTTCATCATCGTCGTCATCTCTAGCAGTCATAGCGTCTACTACACTCCCCGGATGCTTACTGCCAGAAGCATCAACTCCACGGTTTAGTTCAGACACGTTCTCTTCTATGAAAGCTACCACATGGTTTTGATTCCTAACCTTAGTGGTTGAATCTGAGCTTGCATGATCATCCTGGCTGGTATCAGGAACTACCATAGTCGTACCCCCAAGCTGGACATTACCAGTTGCAATATTACCAAGCATGGACTCCATATTTTGCTCCATGATCTCACGTTCTTGCGCTAGCATTGCGGCCTTCTCCTCGGGGGTTGCATTGCTTTTTGAACATTCTGGAGTTGCACTTGGAGGCTTTTGTGAACTACTAGTCTGCTTCTGCCCTTTGTAAGGTACCAAAGCCAAGGGGTTTTTATCTTTGACAGGACCCAGTCAGCCGTGGCTAGTACCTTTTCGAAAAACACTTCAAGGAAATCCTTGGACTGGTCATCGTTGACGAAACTTAAACATCTTCTTGATGTCTTCAGGGCCTCTCTACCAATATACCCTCCAACATGTAATTCACAGCAAGTGGTATCAAGTGGTGCAAATGCCTCAACAAGATAGCTTGCCAGATTGATTGCAAACCCATGTTTATTCAAGGGCCCCTTTTCTTTTGTCAGCAATCCCAGAGTGATGTCTTTCCGGTAGAGGTTAGGAACATCAAATTCCTCGCTTTCATTCGCTTCATCCTCATCATCTGCTTTGTAGAAGACATTTTTTAAGTTGGGTTCATCTGGCACAAGGGATATCATTATGAAGATTATACAAGCGCTTTTAAACTGCATCCTCAAATCAGTATCCTTTGTCTCAAAGAGAAGAGAACCTTCCCTAACGACCTTTAGGCATTCCAAGTCGCATGAAGCCACCAAAGCATGCATATGAGGCTCTCCTGGGGGGCATATGATGACAATAGTAAAGAGCTTCTCAGTTGTTAAGCCTCTGCAGCTAGTAAAAAAACTGCTGTACTCTTTTTGAGTCATCCCCTTCTCTCCTTTTGCAGTCCTGCTATCCAATACAAACAGAGAAATATTACGAGGGCCTATTGATGTATCGGGTAGGAGACCTTTATAGCCAGTAGAGACCAGCTATTGGAGTGCAGGTAAGTCACCACCAACATCTTTCAGGACGACAACCTTTATTCTCAGCTCAGCCATCACCTTATCTGATAGTTTTGTGGTGTGCTGTTGGTTCTTTGATTTCCTGTTTTGCAGAAATTCCTTCGACCAAAAGACGTATTTCTTGATGTCATCAGCAGACACGCCATACTTGTCTAGCAGGCCGACTTCAGACAATGTTACATCACCAGATAGCTTCTGAAGTTCTTCACCAACTGCTACCTTCATAACTCGCATGTTCTTTATATGAGTGCAACAATCAATGAAGGACATTTTGTCCTTAACTGAAGAGGCCTTCTTGTACAGTACTTCTTTGTTTATGCATTGATTTAACAACCAAATAATTTCATCATCTTGAAGGCCCTGTATTTTCCTCATCTCGGTAGTCTTCAAATCAAATATTGAAGTATCTTGAGGAGGCACTCTTCTCATTGCGTTTGGGAGCTGTTTCTGAGCATAAGCATCCCAGAACTCGTTCCACTTTGCCCAGACTTCGTCCTTCGCGAAGACGATCTTGTAGGCATCTGTAGGACCTCTGGAAGATGCTTCAGACGTCTCGCCTGCTTCCTCCCCATTTTTTTCCTGTCTTTTTTGCCCTTGGTTTCTTATCTTGGATGATAGTCTGAGCCAAGGTCTTTTCCAATGCCTTAAACTCCTCAGACTTCGTTCCTCCCTGTTTTGTTTGCAACGGTCTTCCATATTCTATCCATTGCTGGCGGGCATGACGGAGTTGTTCCACGTAAGGGCTGCACAAATAAGGAAATCATATCAGCCAATATGAGCAGGGCATACAAAAATGAACCGCTTTTTAGATCAAGCAAACAGGATAATCAAGAAACGACAAAGCCAGGCGTGCCAATTCGCACCTGGCATGTATTCATGCTGATAATTCGCAGATGAATATACGCCAAGCGTGAATTGGCAATGTACTGCCTGATTCAGCTGGCAATTCGCGCCTGGCGCGAATTGGCTGCATGTCTGGCGTGTACTCAGCTGGCATGGCGTGAATTGGCTGCATGAATACATGCCAGAAGTGATTTGATCAGGCAGTACATTGTCAATTCGCGTCTGGCGTGTATTCATCCGCGAATTGTCAGCATGGATACACGCCCGGCGCGAATTGGCATGCCTGGACACACGCTGGACCTAGTCTACTACTGTTATTCTTACTTGATATATCTAACTAAAGGCCACCTAATATACTAACGTTTTATAAAGAAAGACTTCGCCCATTTCGTTTAATGTTGCACTAATCTCTGCCAGGTTCCTACATCAACATACCACTCCGCACTGTCATCCATCTTCTCTTCGGGGCATCGAGGATCTGTGTCGGCTCTGATAATGGATCCGCTATCATCCATCGATAATGCATAGGATAATGCATCCTTATTAGGCTTTCCCTTCTTCTGTGAGCTTGAGGCCGCTGGAATATCTTCTGAGCCTCTTGCTTTCTTAGGAGGAGGTGTAACAATTACCAATCGGTTTTGTCTCTTCTTCCCTGCAAACGAGGGTGCAATACACGCTTAGCGCGATTTCGAGTGGTCATCAGGCTAAACTATACAGAATGGCATACAGTCGCCAATTACAGACACACTCAAAAGGCGTGACAATTACAGAAAGGCCGAACAGTCACTCGAAGGCAGGCCAATTAAACACGGTCATACTAATTTACTCACAGGTGGACAAATTATAGACAGAACAGTTAATCACGAGCAGGACAATTTAACACAGGAAGGACATTAATTATGCAAATGCAAATTTAAGCCACTGCTATAAAATTAATAGACAGGAGTATGAGCAGCTATAGAAATGATAGACAGGAGTACGAGCAGCTATAGAAATTTAAGTCACTGCTATAGAAATAATAGACAGGAGTTTAGGCAGAAGATTTATTGAAAGTAAATACAGAGCAAACACTGCACAATAATCAGAAGCAATGAACAGCTTCTCTCGTAGCTCGGCCTGAGTTTGGAGCAGCACGACCTTTGGGCGGCATCTTCGCGACGATCTTGAGCGCCTCGGAGTTCTTGAGTTCTTGAGCGCCTCGGAGTTCTTGACCGTCTCGGAGCAAGTCTGCAATCAAAAAGCAAGAAATGACATTCAAAAACTTATATATATTTCCATAAGCCGAGTCGGTCGGCTTTGGATCGACGGGTTTCATTCGGATCGACTTTTGATCGACGGTCCGATAGAAGCAAGCGGTTATTTAATACCCGCGGATCGACTTTTAATCGATGGTCAGCAATCTTACAATTGCCCCTAATGGACGACACGCGATTGTACGAGCATTTAATGGCTCTACGACCGCCGTATTGTGAAATCCCATAATTAGATTTCACTCAGCCGCTAAAAAAGCAGTACAATTAACGGATAATTTGAAACTACCACCTAATCTTGCCACCAGCCTTTCTTGCCATTCGAACTCGGAAGAACTGGGAAGAACAGGAAGAACTCGAAAGAACTTGGAAGAACTGGGAAGAAGCCATGGAGTTCCTCTTGGAAATGATCATGTGAAGATCCTAGTAACCAGTTGTCATTTCAACGACGAAGCATTACCCAGAAGGCATCATGATAGAGACATGGTCGGTGAAAGCATCGGAACCTTTGTTGCATGGCCAGTAATTCGCTTAAAGAAGGCGAGTTTCATTTTCTTGGAAGAAATAGAGGAAGATGCATCAGAAAAAGTAGATTGAGTGTTTATACTAAGATGCTCAAGCTGATTATGTCATATGTATGAAATTAAAACGCTTGCATACCAGACCATTCATTCAAAATTTCAAAACTATAAGGCCTGCAGACCAGACCATTCAAGAATTTAAAAAACACTAGACACTCTTTACATTGTTTTAATTACATCTGTGTGTTATTCATCTATGTGTTGTTCCTCAGTAGTCTCAAATGCTGGCACAATAGTCTCAAATATTGTTGTAACAAGAGAAGATGGCACACAAGAATCTGGCAAATCAGATGGTGCAGCTATTGGGATATTACCCAAAATGGCTTCGAGGTCTACAACTCTCGTTCTCAGCTGAGCATTCTCCATTTCAAGCCCCTCCAGAGCACGACACAACTCATTGAATAAGCCTATGCTTATAGCCACCCCCGACCACATCTCACCAAGAACGATTAATATGGCAGTAAATATCAAGACATTCACGAAACTATAAGGTTGGCATAGGCCCTGGCAAGAAATGTCGTTCTGCCACAGGAGGAACTTCAGTTGAATACGCGCCAGGCATATGTTCAGTTGAATACGCGCCAGGCGCGAATTCATAAATCTGTAAGTTAGAGAGAAAAAACAAATTAGTGATTTCGCGCCACGCGCGAATTCCATTCATTTGTAATTTAAATGCACTACTGGCATCAGCAGAAGTCTTTTGAAGTGCATTAATAAAATTAGCAGAAGTCTTTGTTGTAAGAGGAAATATTAAGATAAGAAAGCTAGTTACTGTATGCAATTCACGCCAGGCGTGTATTGGACCACTGTACAATTTAAACATTTTGCACACAAACATATTTCGCGTCTGGCGTGATTTCAGTTGAGCTCTCTCAAAATTAAGAATGAGCTTCTGAAGAAATTACAGTACTGCTTTAAAGTTAGAGTAGAAACTAAAAAAACATATTACAGCTAGTAAATCCTTGTATTGCCATTGAAATATTTTACATATAAGACCTTTTATTAGAGTTGCCCAGCTCTGTGTTACAAAATTGCAAAAGTTCTAGGCAGTTTAAGGAGATGGCTTGCTCCATTCACAATCATCATTTGAAGCCTTTTTTGGAGATGCCCAGCTCGCTTTTCTGAACAAAAAACTAAATAGCAAAAACAAGAAAAAAATTCAGCCCTCTACCTCCTCCTCTTCTTCTTCCTCCTCCTCCTCTTCTTCCTCTGAGCTTTCATCTGCCATCTCTTCAGGGATGGCTTCTGCAACAACTTCATCATCGGAGGAGGAGAAGGCGTCCATTATAATCTGCTTCTTCTCTTCCTCCAATTCTTCTCGCCACTCCTCATCTGCTTCCTCCATTTCTTCTGCTTTTTTAACCTCCTTCTCCAGCTCTTCATCTGAATCTGCTGGTGTATGGGGGGACTCAGGGCTGCTAGAGCTGGTACTGAGATACTCCTTTCCCGGGCAAAGCTTGCCCTGAATAAATAAGTCCTCGCATTCATCCGGTCTGTGGTGCGGAAGGCAGCCACAGCGGCATCTGCGGGAGGGGGGAATGGATTTCTTGATCAAATTTTTTATCTCCCTCTTCGCCTCTCTGAGGCGAGTCCAGCGAGATGGAGCGGAGGGGATGGGCCGAGTAGCATGGCTCACTATGGTAAGGAAGGAAGGAAGAAAATGCAGGGCGCTAGAAGGAAGAAAGGATGGGCGGTTGAAGGAATGAAGGGTTTCATGCAAGATATAGTAGTTGCATGCAAGGTTTCGTATAGGCGCAGTTGTAATTATGATTCCATCACATCATACGAATTAGCTATCATTACCTCTATTGAATTATTTACGTCCTAGGTTATAATTAATTCTCTATAGAATTACCCACATGTCAGCTATACTTAAAACCTATTTTGTAATTAATTTTGTATAATTACCTAGACCTCAGCTATACTTACAACCAACTTTGGCCTATCTAGAATTACGACCTATACTTACCTCTTTAGTACTACTAACATACACCATATGTTATCATTAATTTTGCATAATTACCTACACCCAAGATATACTTACAACCTATTTTTGGCTGCACTTACAACATATATTTGCCCATTTAATGGTTTTTTTTTGTATTTTTTGAAATTCCCTTTAATCTATTCTCATAGTTAATTTGTCCTTTTTTCGAACTAATATTAAGACATTTAACTTTATATAGGTGAAGCGTGTGGATCTTAAAAAGGGTAAAAATGTAATACCTATCCCCCCCCAATATGTATCAACATTGTTACCACATGTTCTTATCACATTGTTACCCCGGTGTGGACCACCCAAAGGGTGTTGAGGCTGAGACTACTAAGCAAATTATCCTCTATAGTAGGTTGGATTGGAAGAATAAGAAGGTGAAAATGAAGCACCAATGCAATAAGAAGCTAGTAGGCGAAGGAACTATCATATAGCTGATCCTATCCAAGCTGTCAATGATGAAAGGTTAGGAGAGGATAAAGTGGGTGTGGCCATAACAAGTTTAGAAAAAAAAAGGAAGGAAAAAAGGTCAAATCACCAGGATTGCACTGCTTGTATTAAACAATTGGAGGTTCCATGCATCATGCCATGGCCTATAGCCTGCATTGAGTTTATATGAGAATTCCTTTTACCAGAGCCAGAGGTTGTGAATGACACTGATTTTCTTAATGCACCTCCAATAGCTGCCAGGACCACATTTTCAGAGAAGAGGGCACACTCAGTGGTGAAACATTATCCTAGCAAGAGGTCCAAGTCAAGTAGTGATTGTTCACGTGAAGCTCTGACTAAGGTAAGGGGAATGGAATTTTGTTGGGCTAATTGTGTTCAGAAGTTTGAAATTGATGAATTGGTGGAAGCAAGAGCCACCTTCCAAGAGTATACTTATGATGAGAGGAGGACTTACATGTACTCCATTCATGAGCTTGCACTTCAAGATGAAAAAAATCCAAAGAAAAAAAAATACCCACTGCTAGGGGCATGGATATGTAAAGTTGCATGGATACATATTCATGGCATTCCATATTTATCTTGGCAAAATTGGCAAGCAAGTCATGCAAAGGGGAGCAAAATTGCATTACATGGAAATAATGGCATGTTGGGGCCAAATTCTAGGATCCTGGCTACTAGGGAGGTTTTTGAAAAATATGTTGAATTCAATGCTGAGAATATGCCATATAAAAGTAGGAAAGATCAATAGGAAAAAATAGTTGTCGAGAAGAGATTGCCATCCCATTGTACCCATAAGAGCATATTGGAGGAAGTGAATGCTTTGCTTCGAGAACTACAGGTACCTGCAATATCTCAACTCAGCTTCAGTAGACTATGGAGCAAGCACTTCAAGCAAGTCACTATAGACACTTCGAACAACTTTGCAAAGTGCAACTTGTGTGCTAAGTTGAAAGAGATTCTGGATAAGATCACGTAATCAAGCCAAAGGGCTAAGATAGGGGAGCAAATGAAAGACCACATGACAGACCAACTATCATGTAGATCCACTTATTGGATGTGGAGAACATTATCATGTTTGGAACCCAATAACTATGTTTGTATTATACATGACAAGATGGATCAATCGAAGACTTGTTTGCCACAGTATAGTTACATACCCAAACAAATCAATAGAGCTTATCCTTTGCAAGTCTCTCTGACAGGTGCAATAGTGCATGGCTTAGTGCCAATTTATTATGGCCATTTTAGTTTGCAATTGTGGAGTGATGGTCCTGATTTTCATATTGGAAGTGTGATGAGGTGCTTGAGGAACTATGAGAGTGGTGACCTCCACAACCCTGGAGGTGGTAGCCAACCACTCTTCAGTGCATTGTTGGATAGAAAGCCTAATAATTTAGAGAAGTTTACTAAGGCAAGGTTTAGGAAGTCAGGTGCTTCTGAACATGTTGGAGCCTCAAGTTCACGTCCCCAACCTCGAGATCTACCACCAAAGTTCCTCCTCCAACTTGACAATTGTGCTGGACAGAATAAAAACAGGTATATGTTCTCATTCCTATCTTATTTAACAGCTGTGGGTGTTTTTGAAAGAGTGAATTTAGGGTTCTTAATGCCTGAAGATACTCATGAGGATGTGGATGCATTGTTTGGGAAGTATAGTGCGCAGTTGAAAGCTCAAACTGTAACCAATCTTCCTAGACTAATGGAAGTTCTTAGTGAATGCATTTCACCTTCTCCTATAGGGTTGATCATACAAGAGGTGCCTGATTGGAAGAATTTTATTGAAGGTTATGCTCTTGATATGGAAGGTCAATCTAGACCTCTTCAGTACACTTTCTGGGTCATGGGAAATAAGCCAATAATGCGATGGAAGATGAGACCTTCAGATGATAAATGGTGGCATGAAGATGAAAATGGTAAACCTAAGATTCCAAGGGGTCAACCAAACGCTCTTAAGCCTTTTGCAGAGGTGGATTCATTGCAAAGCACATTGGACGGCATTGCTGAATACATCAAGTATTGGAAAAATAACCCCGATGATACCAACCTTGCATTGATAGATTATTGGACACAGGTACATGGATTATTGGGACAAGTAGACACATCCTCTGATGAACTGAAAGATGGATGGCTACCTAAGACTAGGTGGAGAGACTTGATAACACCTGAGGAAGTTGATGATGTGGTTAGTAGTATTCGCAAGTCGATGGCTCCTCCAGCTGCTGAAAAACACTATGTTGATCCTAGGAAAGGAAGGCTGAAATATCTCGGGCTGGAGGATTATGATCCCAAAGATGATTTGCTTTGCCATCAATTTGCACTTATAGTACCAGAGCGCAAAGAGATATACCCTGTGTGGATGGGTTACACCATCTCAACTGTTCGCAAAGAAGTGGGTGACCGCAATGTGAACAAAGTTCGTGTGGAGTGGTGGTGTCCAGTGCACCAGTTAAATGCAGTGGCAGAGGAAGAAAGGTATAGAGACTGTTAGACAAAGAGATGGAAGAGAAACCCTATTGAAGGGGATGATTGGGTTGAGTTAGATACTATTTTGTTTTCATGGACCCCAAAGGTCATCCCAGGCAAGACTGGTAGGGTTACAATACCTGTGGAAGTGAGGAAGAAAGCTATGATATCTCTAGGGGTGACTTCTGAGAAGTAATTGGCAATATGTAACTCGACATGCATATGTAAAATATTTTCAATTTTTAATGCAATCATGTTGTGCTGTTATAAAAAAAAAAGTCACATTCTCGATGCAAATTTACTAACCCGGGAAAAAGTTGCAGTGTCAAAATGGTCCAAAATCCTGACGTAAATCCAATTTAAATGAATGATGGTTAGTACACAATTTTGCTTTGGAATTATTCCAATGTTAGACCTCCATGGCCAATATAATTATAGAATAAATCAATTAGGGAGAAATGCATACTGCCTTTGACCTATGCTTCTTTGAAGAAGTTGAATTCTAAGGGCAATGATCTTAGCACATAATTTATAAGTTTAGTAAGAGATAATGGTCTCCATTCTGAGAAAGTATTAGGATTGTCAACTTTGGGAAGTAGACCAATGAAACCCTCTGAGATAGAAGCGTGGAGGTGATTAGCAATCCAAGAACCATGCACTATAGATACAAGATCATTTTTAAAGATATCCCAAAAGTGAAGGTAAAACTCACATGGAAAACCATCTAAACCTGGAGATTTTCCCCTGTTAAAGCTCTTTAGAACACTAAAAATCTCATTTTCTGTTGGAATGTTCACAAATGAATCATTCATAGATTCCGCAGAGGTAGGTAAGGTACTATCAAGAAGAGAGATAAACTTATCTCCTTGAATATTGTCACTCAGGGTTACAAAACTATCTATATATAATACTAATGGAGTTTTAAGATAATCTGTGCGCGATCTTGGCCATTGAATTTTTTAATTGTTCTCATCCGTTGATTTTGGCAGTTTTGTTTGATGTGAAGGTTATGGCTCTCTTCTTCCCGCAAATTAGCGCTTCTTCCCTTTCCAGTTATGAATGCCGGAATGGGTTCTTGGGTCTGAGCAGGAACGTTCTTGGGTGGTTAAATAATTAACTTTTGCAAAGAACGAACTCCTTTTATCTTCATTCTGGCGTCCGACGAGCAGTTTGGAGGTTGATTACACTTTTCTTAGATGTTTTTCCCCATTTCCTTTCTTCCTAAAACTCTAAGCCATTCCGGAGGACGGCATGGCCCCTTTGTTTGCCGCCTTCTTCAACAGCTTCTTTCTGGCAGCCTCAAAATCCCTCAGCCACTGCAAGATTGCTGGATACATCGGCCTTTGCAAGAAGGCTGTTATAAGGTAAATGTCAATAGGGATCTACAGACAACTACTTAACAAGCAGAGAAAGATGTAAGCTTCATTTGATGATTAAAGCTGCATGTTTGCCCTAATTTCGTTTTGAGTAGGCTCTCCTTGCTATGCCCGATGTTTTTCATTCTTGAGTCGTCTGCATTCAATAAGCAAGCAAAAGATGCAACCAGAGAGGAGGCGACCTGCATATCCTATCTGGACGAAATTTGACAATGGATGCACAGTTTAATGAGTTGCACGGTAAGATGATTTGCTTGGAAGGTTTCATTTAGAACTGTGCCAAGGCTGCGTCTACCATCATGTTTTATTATGACAGAGCTCATTTTGGGTCCGAGGTACCCGACTTTGCTCAAAGAAATTCACGAAAGGAGCTCCTTGCAGCAAATAAAACCATATCTTGAGTAAAAGGTACATTTCTTTAACCAAAGGATCTGTTTTTTGGAATGAGTTGATAATTAGAAAGTCAAAGACACTTAAAAACTATGAATAATCGTTTATTGTAAACTGTTTGATATGATCACAGGGCATGATGAATAACTATTGTGGTAAAGCTTCAGAGCAGTGAGCTTCAGAGCAATGAACTGGCAGATCCCCATCATGTACCTGAGTGCAACAGATCGTAGTATTATTGCTTTCCCATATTGTGGTCATTCGAATTGGATCTATGGCAATTATGTTGGGGGAAAAAAGGTGCGGCCATACCTGTCAACTGTTGTAAGCACTAGCAATTGAAATTTTAGAGTTACCTAGAATTCTGGGGCAAATGTTTCATAGTTTTATTAAGGAGAAGCTCTGCTTATCCATTTGAAATAAACACTAAGTTTAACTGAATGTGGAAGCCAATCTCGAAATTGTAAACCTTCCTAATGGATATTATAAACCAGTCGATCCTACAGGAGATAGTAAACAAGGCTAGATCATGTTTCTAATAGTTTGCTTCAAAGGTATATTGCAAGATAAAAAAAGCTTTGAATTTTCTCATTTTGTTATCTGGATTGGTGAATTTTCCTACTAATACATCTTAAAGATATGCTCATAAAGCGTCTGTTAAGGGCATGTATATATTTGGAGATATAATACACCATTTTGTGCCAGACTTTTTAATTGCTTTGATATCACTTGCATATTGGGTCTAGGTACCTGTGTTCACGTATGGGTGCCAGTTTTCATGTTGATTCATAGTGCTGGTGTTGTTCATGTCATTTCAATATGTGCCAGTTTTCATGTTGATTCATAGTGCTGGTGTTGTTCATGTCATTTCAATATGTGATGATGCTAATGTTGTTAAGTATTATACCTTGCAGTTGATTTTAGGCGTTATTATTGCTACTAGCGTCCTCAGCAACCAGGCTCCTAAGGCCAATACATCATAACTTGCTATCTTGCTGCTTGAATATAGTGCTAGAATATAGCAGCACTTGCTCCATGGTATTCAAGTTACTTGTCTCTTTTTTTTTTTTATTGAAGGCATCTATTTATATTAAGTATAGGTTAAATATACAAAAAGACTTTTTTCAAGGGAAGTGTAACCCTATATCAGTTTTAGAAACTTTTAGAGAATTAAGTATCTGAAAAAGCATAGTCTCTTTTTTTTTGAACAGTAACAGATAGAAACTAGTGAATTCCTTTGAGGTGCAGGTTTGTCCTTTTCCTTGCTTTCCCCTTCATGATCAGATGGAAGGTGCAATAGGTGCATCTACAGTTGCCCGCCTTGGCCATGTTAAACCTTCCTTTGGCATCTTTGGCCTCGCATATCAGATCTCTTCGAATGTTGTAATTTTGGTCACAGCAGCAACCACAAAAGCATATGGCTTCGAGATGTGCAGAGGTATCAACTGGGCCGAAGAATTTGATCCATTCCTTTTCATGCTCGGCTTTGTTCCTTTTCCATTTGAGCCTCCTAGTCAACAGGAACAGAGTATCTGCAGCAATAAACGACTCATACATTAACACTAAGGATCCAATTGATATCATACAATACCTGTTTTAAAATCCCTTCCGGAGGAATAATTTCAAAATCAAAGATAAAGGAGTTTCTCCCTTTCCAAATTCTCCACAGGAGGATATATATTCTCCAGTCTGTAGGGTTGTTAGGCATGAAGAACTCATTCCGATTCAGGGTAACTAGATTTTGGCCCAGGATCTCAGAGGCCAGTTCCAGAACCCATTCAGACCATAGGCAGGACCTGAATAGATGGTTTTCATCTTCCTTGTGGGCAAGACATCTGTCATAAATATCAGAATTAGTCATAGAAAGCTTAAATCTCTTACAATTAGTAGCCAATCCCTTGTGCCAGAGCTGCCACATAAAGGCTTTGATTTTCGGATTAATTGGGCTACTCCACATAAATTTGAAGTTCCTTCTAGCTGTGTCCGAGGAAACTCCCCATTTAAGGTGAATGGTAACAGTTTGATTTCTCATGAGAAATTTGTAGGCAGAATTGACTTTGTAGCCGATTACCCCATTGTGCTTCCAAGAGTCCTGGGAGTGGGACCACCTACCATTCACCACTGTATATATAATGGCTTCATACAGCAACTGAGTTTGCTGACCTTCCCCTGCAAGGACTGAGTTATGAAATAAAATAATCCCATTATTATCATAGAGATCTCTGATCATGGTAATCCCTTTATGCTTCCAAAGTTTCGCTTGATCAGGGAAATGACAGGCTAGGCAAATGTCAGGATTATCCAAAATGAGAGCGGGATTCCAGAAAATGGATTGATCCATGGATAAACCCTTTTCCCAACTGTACATCTGTCTAATTTCAAGCCAAGCCTTTATCCACTTTTTAATAAGACTTGGAGTAGTGGCTGGAACGGAGAATGGAAAGAAAATAGAGTGTGGCAGGTCCATCTTTAGGTTTCTCCAACCATAAGGGTGGCATTTACTAATGTAGTGCCTAATCAGTATAGAGATGGGGTGCTTGATCTTATCATAAGAGGCTTTATGAAAATATTTTGCTGCCAAAGCCAATCCTTGCTTTCTGATATTAATAGTTCCAAGTCCACCTTCTGCTTTTGACTTGCAACACTCTTCCATGGAAACCGGGTGCCAGCATCTTCTGTTTTGGCCACAAGAGATAAACCTGCCAATAATACTTTGAAGCTTATTAGTAACTTTTTTGGGAGCTAAAATAATGGAAGATTGGTAGACCTGCGAGGAGGAAATCATAAAGTTGGCTATAATAGCTCTGCCATTTTTGGAGAGATATTTAGAATTCAGGGTATCCACCTTTTTATAAAATTTATCAGTTATATCATTCCACAAATCCGAGGCATTGCTTCTGATAGCAAAGGGAATACCTGTGCATGGAGAGTTATACTTACAGCCAAAAAGGTCAGCTGCATTGGTGCCTTTGTCCATGTCCCTGGCTTGAATAGCTGATTTAAGAGGGTTAATTTTGCATCCAGAGGTTTGACCAAAATCCTGAAGGATATGCTGAGTGTTGATAATAGAATCCTGATCCATAGATGTCATTATAAAAGTATCATCAACAAAGTGCCCGTTGAGGATTTGATCCACCTGAGAGTTATCTGGGAGTTGAAGGCCTTTGATAGAATTATCATTCTTTGCCTTTTCCAATCTGCTATGCAGGGCTTCCATGACAATTAAGAATAAGAACGGGGCCAAAGGACATCCTTGCTTGACACCTCTTCTAAGAGCAAAGAATGGGCTGCATTCACCATTGACAAGCACTGCTGATCTAGAATTACTCAAAATGGCTTTAAACATACCTATACTTTCTTCGTTGAACCCCAGAGCCCTGCAGCATTTAAACAAGAAATTCCAACTGACCGTATCAAAAGCTTTCGTGATATCCAGTTTGAGAAGAGCAATATCTTGGTTGGATTCTTTGGCCCAGTGCAATCCTAAGATTGCAGTGACCACATTGTCCAGGATGAATCGATCCTTGAGGTATGCTGATTGGGTGCTACTAATTACACTGTTTAAAATCTTCTTGAGTCTTGCAGCCAGCGCACCTGCAATTATCTTGTAGATAACGTTAGTAAGAGAAATTGGTCTATAATCAGCAAAGGAGGTAGGGGAATCGATCTTGGGGATGAGAGTAATAAGACTCGTGTTGATTCTGGCATCCAGACACTTATTTATCCTGAACTCATTGGCCAATTTGGTAATTCCATCGCTTAAAATAGGCCAAGCCTTCTTAAAAAATTCTGCAGGGAGACCATCTGGTCCCGGAGTTTTCCCGTTATCCATTCCAGAGATAACTGCCTTGAGTTCATGATCAGTAAAAGGGGCATTGATCAGGTTGTTCTGGTCTTCATTGACTTTACCCCTAATATTAATAAAAAGGTCCATCATCTCCTCAGAATAGTCAGTATTAGTACCCATAATCTTTGTGAAGTGGTCCACAGCAGCATTCTTGAGGTTGAGATCACCAGATATAATAGTATCCCCAACCTTGACCTCCTCAATTTGATTTCTCTTGAGCTTCGTTTTGGCTTTAATAAAAAAATACTTGGAGTTACATCTCTCATCCTCCTTAAGTTCTTTGATTTTAGCCTTTACTTTCCAGCCCTTTGCAATGCTAATTTCCTCCTTCTCGATCTGCAATTTGATGTCATCTTGCATGTTAGCAGGGGCAGTACTGAGGCTTTGTCTTAATTGAGAAAGATTAGCATGCTTCTGGTGATGAATCTCTTTACCCCAGCATTTTAACCAGCTCTTAATGTGCTTGGCTAAATTTATCCACCACCACATCCAACCTGTATCTCCAGCTGGCTTGGGGTGACAGTTGATAATGTTCTGGAGCTTATCTAGAAAATCCTCATGGTCCAGAAGATTAACATTAAGCTTGAAGAAGGATTTTCTACTACTTTGATTGTTCTTGCCAATCAAACAAATTTGCTGAGGATAGTGGTCAGAAAGAGTGTAACCTGTTAAATTATCCACCCTACTACCAATAGTCCACAGGTTCTCACTAAGGTAAAAGCGATCATGAAGGCAACAAATTGGATCAGCCCTGTGGTCAGACCAGCTAAAAGAATTAGGTTTGGTTCTGGCAATTCTAAGATTATGATCAGCAAGAAGCTTGGTCCAGACACACAGTTCCTGAGGCAAGAGAGCTTTAAAATTCCTATTTTTCATGAAGCTATCTGTGACCATATTAAAGTCTCCAGCCAGAATGAGATCATGAACCTCTATATTGGCCAGACTCTGATTGATTTTATTCCACACTATAATCCTGTCAGAGGGATTATGGTAAGAATACACATTAGTTATGGCTATAGTATCAGAGCCTAGATTACCTACCAGAATCTGCCACCTACCACTATTATCATTAATCATATGATTACCTCCAGATTGATTCTCAGATTCCACACAATAGCAATACCTGCAGACGAATCATTAGCACTAATAGACCAAACTTTAAAATTGGGAGGAAAGGATCTAGAAATAATCTCGTTGTGGTTAGGATCATGGATCTTATGCTCCTGGATCAGCACAATATCAGGGTTAAGGGTAGAGATACAGACCTTTAGACGCTCCCTTTTGATAATATTATTTATACCCTGGAGGTTCCAGGTAATGATCTTAAGAGGGCCAGACATTAATATTTGTACCTTCCTTTGGCCATCCTAGATTGGATGGCTGAATTCCTAGGGCTAACTCTTAGAGGTCCAAGGTAAGTTTTCTTCCGTCCCCTGCCCCTTCTTCTTGAAGTAATTTGCTTCCATCCTTCCTCATTGCAAGAATGTATGAACTCGTTATCCGAATTATAGTTCTCAGACTCCCCCTCAGAATTTTCTTCCTTAAGAGGGAAGGAGAGGGTCACAATACCTGTTTTAAATTTGACCTCCAAGTTGACATTCTTGAGAAAAAAATTCCAGTTGTTGTCCATGAAGAGAGAATCACTTTTGATAGTGAAATCCGTTTGATTCTCATCAGGGTCCCTCTGAGTTATGGTTTTACAATCGTTTTGAGCCCGAGCGCAAGCATCTTTTTGAGCCAGAGCAAAAGCATCCATTTTTTTGGGTCGCCACTCCTACCTAATAATGAGAGGGGGCTTCATTGATGTAGCTTTATCCCAGATAGGGGTAGCTTCTTCGAGCACCTTGTGGGTGGGAATTTTAGAATACACAACCTCCAAATCCAGAGTCCTGCCTTCTGAGATCTTGATTTTAACATTTTTAAACCATCTTGAGTCAATCTCTTTGGAAATACAGACAGAGGGGAAATTTGTTTGGGGGATGTTTATAGAGATAATATCCCCCAAATTGCTCGAAATGGCCTTCAAATGGGAAAGAGTCCAAAGGGCAGGAGGCAGATTAGGAAATGTTATCCAGGTGGAGGAAGAAATATGATTAGAGTTACCTGGGGTGAACAATGGGCTCCATCTCATGATGTAAATCTCGTTGTTACTAATTTTGCCCAATTTCTTTTTTAGCAGGTAGGTAACACTAAAATTATCCCTACAGAGGATCTGAAACGTTCTGTTATCAATCTTGAGCAGGGAGCAGATGGGGATTCTATGAGTTTTGGTGATCCAAAACTTGATTTCTCCAATAGAGGGGCATTTTAAAGGAAAATAGATAAGCAACCCCCTGTCAGAGTATAAATTCACTGCCGTGGAATCTTGAACACCCGAAAGATCAATATAATCCAAATTAACTTTAGATTTGTCAGTCGGGTTAGCACAAGAATCAATATTAAGCAAAGCATTTTTATATGAGGGAGGAATTGGACCTTTTGCTTTGTCGCTCTTGCCAATGACAGGAATCCGGTTACAGACTTTCTGATCTTCGACTGAGGTACTGATCCTGTTCATGCCAGAGTTGTGTAGGTCCACGCAGTTCTTGCAGTCGCACTGATTTGTCTCAAGTGGGTTGAAATAGCCATTAGAATCCCTGATCTTGCATGCACCAGTGTCCTTTTTGAGTCTTGTCTGATAAATACCATATTCTTGCGAGACATCTTTAAGGATCAGATCTGAACCCGAGGGGAGTTTACTGAGAGCCTGCTTCCGGTGGTGCTCAATGACGCTGTCGTCGGCCTCTTCCCATCTTTTAATGAGTTTTATGGAAGCCTTAGAGTTCCAGTTAAGGTTTTCAAGGTCCAGAAGAATAGCCTTTGCCGCATTGAGCAGCTCGTCCATGGATTTTTGGAAGATGTTATTCTTGAGGCTGCAACAATCGGCCTCGGAGTGGCCTTGTTTCACCATTATCCTTTTACATAAGTTTCTGTCCATTTCCTGGAGAAGCTCGAACATATTCCAGGCCTGTTATAATGCTTATGAGTGCATCCAACAAATTGGCTTCAACCTGATAGGAAACTTCTATTCAAATAGTTCTCCAACGAACTGGAATCTGATAATAAAGCTACCACTGAACATAAATATGAAGCACATGGCCATAAGAGTATGCAATTCTAGATCACAAATACCTGTACAACTATCTTGACTTAAGTACTATCAAATGTGATACAAATGCTTCTGTTCAGCAGGTTCCTATTCCCTTGCTGAGGGCCGGAAAGAATGGCCTATGAAAATGGCGCATGCATTTTCTTTGTGAGCTCTCTGTAAATCATGTCTCGCTTGATTCTGACAGCCAAGCAGATGATTTTTGAACCAGTGGATTGCCCCTATCAGAGCAGCATGCAGTATCATCCGTGCATCTGCAGCATAATCTTTTTCCACAGCTTCCATTTTACTCAGAGTCTCGCATATAACACCGTCACCAAGAACCTCCATGCAAACCGCCGCTGCTCTCTGTTGATCTTGAATTAGAGCAAAGGTGATATACATGGATTTCATTTTCCCCCAGACCTTGTCATTCTTACTGTCTAGCCAGAAAATGTTAGTCCATTCATCGTCTTCAATCATGCGGAGAGCTTTTTCCTTGTCCATTTGGCTCTTGGGTTGATTCGAGCCAATTTTCACAGTTTTGCTTGCCATATTCAGTTTTCGCCGGCGTATCTCCAAACAAGAATTTGTAAATCGCTAAAGAACCAAGCTGGCCGGAGATCAAAGAAACTTGTCCAGTGGAGAATAGGTTCAATTCCAAATCTCTCAAGAACGGAGATTTGAAAAAGATTACGATTGAATCTGCCTAGGGCGAGGTAGCCCGAATTATGGGCCGTAATTCTTAAGGATCCTACTCTGTCAAACCCCAAAATGCTAAGAAAATGACTGCCTATAGCTGTTCTACTAAATCCTATTCTAGTCCTAGAATTGTACGACTGAATGATTAGACTATCAATAGCAGCGATTGTCACATCATAATCGGAAGGGATGTTCGGGAATCCCAGGCCCTGGAGAACAGCCTCCAGAAAGGCCTCACCATCGAGCCTGGGATTCGCACGGAGCCCGAGGCGCCAAACAGAGCGCTTAACATTCATCTCCCCTACCAACCGCACATAGTTGTTCTCAAGTTACTTGTCTCATTATGGAGAAACAACATTTGCTGTGGCATTATCGCGAGGCAGAAGATTTTGATCCTATGTTGTAAGCCTTTTAAGAACCAATTTGCACTGCAATAAGCAGTTTTGATTTGAACTACCAAACTATTTTTGTAGAAACATATTCTGCACTATTTTTCTGCATTCACTCTTTGTTATAGCAATTGAGTTGGATAATGCATTTGTTTATGGGTTCATTTCATCAGTCAAGTCTGAATTTCATATTGCATGCAAACACTATCCCCTTGAACTTACTGAATTGTGCATGCAGTGAATTTTGCTATGCCACAGTGCAGTGGAAGAAAAGGTGTTTCATCCGTTTGGCATTTGTAACATAGTGGTTGTGATCAGATGTGTTTTATGCCAGGGTTAGTCATCGTTTCCAAGGGGAAACGAAAATCGTGCACATTTCAGATTTGTGCAGAATGAGCTGGAATGGAGTGATATCTAGGATTGTTAAGGAAGATGAAAGAATTAATTTTACCGCTATAACTACTGTCTGGACCCGTTTTGTGATCAGTTGGCATGTAAGTTATCGAGGGTCAATATGTTGTACATGACATGTGGGATATTTTTTCATTAAGATTAAAAAGTCTATACAATTCTTTTGAATTTAGTTCTCTGTTCATGAATGCCAGCATATGTTTTGGCTGAAACTAAACTGACAGAAAGAGATCTTCTATTTATGGAGCAGAACAAATAACATAAGTAGACATACTTCTAGGTCATCACACCATGGTAGTATAACTAAGCCGAAGGTATGACTGTTTTAAGCCTTACAATTTTTGAAGCAGACAGGCAGATTAAACTTACTACTTTGGTTGTCAAAGTGACGATGGAAAGAAAATGAAACATTTAGAAGCTTTGCCTTTGTAGGATCACTATCTATTGAAGTTGTTTTCAAATATGATAGATCTGTTTATGCAGGAGTAGTGGCGATCTTGCAATATAATGATGCTCACATGGGGGAAAAGATACGATTTGCACTTGAATTGCTTCCAGCTAATGTTGGTGGTCAAGAGTAGGTTGAGGCTCAGGATACTCTCATTGCGAATGATTAAACAAGTTATTAGGCTTTGATTCTAATTAACTGCAAAATGATGTGCAACACCATCGATACATCTCTATTCATGCACAAGTTTTTTGCGTTTAGATTTAACGGCGTATGCTAGAGTTACTATTGCTTTAGTTGACCTGTGCCACTGTCTTCTCAGGATAGAAAGAAAAGTCAATAAGGTTGAGAGAGAGTACATTGGAGTCCTTATATTTGTCTTAACAATCATTGACTGGTCAACTAGCATAGTCATTGGTCAATTGGCATGAAAACGACCTCAGATCGTCACATAGAAGTTGCTAACAAATATAAAGAATGCACTTTTTGCCATTGCTTTGAACAAGTTTATCTTTCAAAGCCAAATAACTTATGATCATGTTGCAACATATTAATCCCAAATGTAGGTCACAACTTTACATTGAGGACCTAATATCATTTAATAAATGGAGAGAGATTTGGTACAATAAAACCCTATAATAAAGGGAATGTTTGGACATAATTCTATATGGTAAAAATTAACCTCAAAAGTAGGTTAGATCATAAATGTCTCTAACAAAATGTTTGGACACAATTCTATGTGGTCAAAACACATCTCCATGTTCAATAAACACAAACCCCACATGAAGCATTATTTTTCTTTAGCTATTTTTTGTTAGTTTCTTTTTTAAATTATACCTAGCAAGAAGCCCAACAACGCTGGGCACTTTTTCTAGTTAGAGTATAAGGTAGCGTAGTTATCTTGAAAAAAAAGATCAATCTTCTTATTTATATTGATAACTGCACCATTATCAGTCTGAACTTGAGAAATGGAATTCCTGAGGAGCCTATTTTTAGATGTTCTAATAAAGAACTTAGAACTGCCACTTTCCATTTAATAGCAACATACTTCATCAACTTCCTCAATAGATTTTAAGTGTTTCTCAACAACTTTTTGTTCTAGCTTGTATATTATGATTATATGAATCTGAGTATAGAAGAAATCTTATATTTCTCTCATTTGAGCCAGGAGAGTTTCCTTCTCTCCAGTTCTCTCAATTTGGACCATTTTTTATCCAATTTTTTGCTTTCCTCACTTTATTGAGAAAGTCCTTCATGAAATTGAGATTGGAAATCAAATAGCGTACTTTGATAAAAAAGAAGTGAAATCCCCATTAAAAGCATCTTTCAGTAACAAAGAGCAATGAAACGTATAACCATCTCTAGGCATATTTGTCAAAGGAGTAGTGTGAAAGAATTGAGGCTTGTGGTCAGATATGGATGTGCCTTCATCACTAACACTATAGCAATTATCCCAGAAGCAAGAGTTTGAATTGGAGACATAGTATCTATCTAGATTACTATAAACTTGATCTGCATCTTTTCGCTTATTTGACCATATGTAGGAGGTAGTAGAAGAAAGCATATAAATCAATGCAGAGTTAGAAATAAAAGTATCCCAATTAGGCCACTCAGTGCTTGTCATATTGATTCTATTGCCTAGATTCATGTCCCAAGAAGGAGTGTTATTAAAATCTCCTGCAACAATCCAATTAAGAGGTGGCTTACTGGACGTCCAAGAATTAATGTCCCACCAAAGAATCTCTTTCCTTAGAATTAGTAGAAGCGTAGATATTTATAACCCCAAATATGAAATCATGAATGTTAAAGCACTATTAAAATATGAGAGATATTTGATATTTTATTATATAGTTGCAACACCACTCATTTTAGATGCTTCCATCCAAATTGAAGACGACGAGCGTGTTTAGATAGGCTAGGGTACCAGCTGCTCGACAGGTATTGTCTGAAGGGAGTGTTGGATACATCAAGAGCTCGACAGGCTTAGCTTCAGTAACAATTACCTTCAGATGACATATTTTACCAATGTGATTGTCGTAATGTAGTTCAAGCCTTTGGTATTCCCATGGTTGAGGTGGACCATCAAGCTCATATTAAGTGCGTTGAAATCTTATCCTGTTGCGCCATATTTGGCTATTCTACTAGTGGTTAGATTATCTCACAGTTTCGCGTATAATTAGCTCGTCTTTTGTGACACCTTGAACTTTCTCCCCCTCCCCCCCTCCCCCCCTTTTTTTTTGGAGGCAAGGTGGTTTTCTATTAATATAGAAAATATTATAATATTGATCTCTAAAGATCAGATAGGAAGAATGAGCACAGTGAAGCCCTGTTGGCCTGATACATAATACGCTCAAAAAGCTTGCTTACATCAGCATCTGATGAGAAAGTACAATTAACAAATAACATATACTTTTCTCAAAAACTTTTTGCAACGAGTTTTAGACCTATAAGCAAAGGATAACAGAATGCAAGCTGAAATATATCAGTCCCCCAGCTGCCATCAAGCTCAATAGTACTTGAGATTGACACAGACATATCAGAACCTGGTCTAAAGTGCTGCAAGCATATCAGTACTTGAGCATATGATTGGACATCAGTATCCACATAAAAAATATTCAAGATAGCAGTACTTGAAACATTTTAAATCACTAGCATGCACAAATTAGAGAACTTGATATAGCAAAGAGCCCCATATCTCCGAGTGTATCATGCGCTCTAATCAATGCATCATTGTCAGGATTATCTTCTGCATCCTTGATAGTTACAAGAAAAAACTGATTGCTCAGCATCAATATGAAGAATAAGTCACTTGTCTCTTGAACTGCATCTGCCAAATAACTGATGCTTCCTGCTAGCAAGGGAAGAAGCTAAATGGACTTGAAAAGTTTTCTTCCAAAAAACAGTGTATGATATTCCCTGCTGGGGTTTGCATATCCAAATCCTACTTTACATAATCGAGAGTTTCCATCCCCTTCACTTTATAGGCCAATATCCCAATCTGCTGGGCTTACCCTTTCAGCGTGTCTAGAACAAACATAGTGGGAATACAAGCAAAGAACTTGTATGCTACCAAAGGAAGATGCCACGTTAGTGGATTACCTGAAATAGCCGATTATGGAAGGTTACACACACAACCAGCAGATTCGATGACTGTTCTTGAGAAGGCAGAATAGATCCAAGTCCTGCTAGCACCCAGATCCCTGCTGGTTTGCACCATAATCCGGTGGTTTAGAGCGGCAAGAAAGGGAGGCGGCCGCCTGCCCTAGCCGCTTCTGCCCAACCGTCCGCCTTCCATCATCATCCTCCTCCTTCACTTTCTCCTTTTCAGTCCATCAAGCTGCTGGCAAAAAACTTTGTTTCGATTATGCTTGATACTAGTGATGCAGTGGACTCTTTGATGTCTAGAGGGATTGATCCATTTGATGGGGAATATATAATGTACCATTATTATCCTTCTGGTTTTATATAAGCATTAAAGATGCCTTGTTGATTCTCCATACCTAATCTTCATTATATTTAATGACTCATTAATTTTTATCATCAATTGCATTGCAACTAGATTTGGGGTTCATATCTCACACTTTAGCATAAATGCTACGAGGATTTGTGTTTCTATGTCAGTGGACTCGCATTTACCAGATTCTATAGTGGTGAAAAGTGGAACTTGGTCACTACTAGCTAATGCCTTGTTCGGGTCGGGTCACACGAGGATGTTGAAATGACTTCTTTCATGTCGACTTGAATGCTTATAAAAGGTTGGGGTCGCATGTTCATCTTCAAAAGAAATGCCACGTCAAAAAGGCATGAACCATTCAAAGAAACTTCCCTAATTTGGACGGTTGATTTGTTCCAAGATTTGCAAGGTGTCAAAATAAAAAGGCTTTATGCCAACATGGACTCCTTGGGCCGAAGAGGGAGCTGGTGGAATGGATAGATGTTGACATGAAGCTCTTCATGTCAAAAACTATCATGTGACTCTTGTTTTTGAAATTTTGACATCTATCCCTTCATGTTGACATGTACATGTGACCATACCCTTACATGTACATACCCTTGGTGCCTTAGCACTTGTTTTTTTTAATGCGTACACGTTGTTTCCCAGTCGTGAATACAAACCTCTGAGAAATACACCATAGAAAGGTCAACACAGGGAAAGCGGCAAAAAATGGCGATTAAGTACCTTTTCATCCTCCGTTCCAGCTCCGACAGCTCGCATCGTTCCCCAGCGCCATCAATCCGGCACGTTATCTGGTATTATTTCATATTTGCTTTTGGGTTTGGCATTCGTTTTGCTTCTTCAACTCCGGCAGTCGGATCAACAGCCCAATCTTGCTTTTTGCTTTCCAGCTATGTCTTACAGCGGAAACCCATCTTACCAAGGATGGCCTCCTGCACAAGGTGCCCCTCCCCCTCAAGGACATAACCCAAATCCAAATCCAAATCTTTATGCTCAGCAATATGGTCAGCAGCCTGGCGCCCCATATGGATCTGCTCCAGCTCCTGGCTATGGCCAGCCCCCTAATCCTTGGGGCCAGACCACCCCTGCTGCCCCTTATGGTGGTGCCCCTGCTCCATACCCTTACCCTGGTGCATACGGTGCCCCTGGTGCTTCCTTCCCTCCGGGCACCGATCCGGAGGTCGTGAGGATGTTTCAGACCGCCGATAAAGATAACAGTGGTTCGATCGATGAATTGGAGCTGCAGAAATTGCTCACTAGAGGAGCTCAAGCTTATAGCATCCGCACAGTCCGCCTCATGTTGCATCTCTTCAGCCCTCACAATCCACAAAGAATAGGTTTGTTTTTCTTATACACTGTTTATATGCCCTTGCTATCATATCTTTAAATTTTAGCTTCAATTTTTCCATTAACTAACAGCAGCATCTGCAGCTTTAGATCTAAAGATCCTTTTAAGTTCCCCGTCGCGCATTATGTTTTTCTCGTTTATTGCATCAGCTTTTCTTGATCAAGTAGCATGCATAAGTTCTTTTTTTTAATCAATATCTTCTTCTTAGGCATGAGATCCACCTTTTTTATATATCTTAGCTGACTGGACATAGCATCTATAGATATAACTCCATAACTTGTTCCACATCAGGAACAAGAAGCATCTAAAACTTATGATCGAATATTTCTAGCAGTTTGTCCCTATCTTGCCGTTTAAGATGAAAACAGTGCTTTTCTTTCAAAGATCTTTATTGTAGCTTTTCTCAGTTAACTCCAAATGATAATTGATTTGCAGCACCACCTGAATTCGTTAAACTCTGGAATGCTTTGAAGGAATGGGGGGTATGATATTTTTGAAATGCATTTTCTTTCACTAGATAGTTGCTGATAAAATACATTATGTGCGAATGTCCAGGGAATTTTTCAAAGGTTTGATAGGGATTACAGTGGCAAAATTGATTGTAATGAGCTTCGAGATGCTTTATTGAGCATGGGTTATGCACTTCCTCCAGCTGTCCTAAAAATTGTTGTTTCAAAGTATGACCGAACAGGACAAGGGAAGGCAATTGACTATGACAACTTTATAGAGTAAGCAGCTCCTTCTGTTTCTTGAGAGACTTTGGCAAGAAATATCAAGTCTACCTTACACAACGACTGAAACTTTTCTTAAATCATTGTTTGCAGGTGCGGCTTGGTTGTGAAGGTATGAGCCTTTCCATTTTGGTGGCTGTTGATATTTGTTGCTGTTTAAAAAATCGCGATGGTTTTAACTTCCAAATCTTTTCATTTCACAGGGTTTGACTGACAAGTTTAAAGAAAAGGACACTAAGCTAACTGGATCAGCCACTTTGTCATACGAGGCATTCATGCTTTTGGTTCTACCCTTTGTGGTTGCTTAAAGCAAACTAAGGAATTTAACAGTTCCTTCGGTCCAAGATGTGTGGTCCTACTGCTTGTGGTTGCTTAAAGCAAGCTAAGGAATTTTAAGAGTTTTTGCTAGTGGAAGATTTGTTGTGTAAGGATTTGATGATATGACAAATATTTATTTTGAATCTGTTCATACTTTTATGTTGTAAATATATATTAACATAGTCACCACAATCTCAAGATGAATCATAAACGATGAACCATAATTATTTAATTATAGAGGCAGGCATAACCTGCAAGTAGCAGAAGAATAATAAAAACCAGCCTCATAGTAGCACAAGTTGCAAGGCTTAAAGAAGAGATGAAGAAAACAGATCAAGAAAAGAAAAATCCAGCTTATGTCAAGAGAAGTGAAATCAGACAACCAGGCTAAACAATAACAAGATGAATAAAGCATAATTGTTGGCATAAGCAGCAGAGAATATTACCAAAAGACAGCTCCATAATGTTTGGGCTAGTGCACGGCTAAAAGAAAGAAGAGATTAATAGAACGGAGCCAAAAAGAACGAGTCCTGGCTTACGTCAAGAGAAGTAAAATCAGATACTTACAGGGACAAAAATGGCAAATAACGTTACAGACCCTACATTTCATTCATTTCCCTTAGCCAGAAACGTTTTAGGCCAGCTAAAAGAGGAAGACAAACATTTCATTATTTTCCTTCGCCAGTCCAACATTTTAGGCCAGCTAAAAGAGGAAAGCAAACGGATGAAATACGTATTTATTACTTGCCTTTATACAAACACGGTTAAAACTTTACCAGAGGCAAAGATGGTTCCAAAATAGAACAAGATCAGCTTCCTCACTTATGTCGAGAGAAGTAAAATCAGATGCTTACATGGACAAATGTCAAATAACGTTAAAGACCCTACATTTCATTCATTTTCCTTAGCCAGAAACATTTTAGGCCAGCTAAAAGAGGAAGGCAAACATTTCATTCATTTTCCTTAGCCAGTCCAACGTTTTCGGCCAGCTAAAAGAGGAAGGCAAACAGATCAAATACATATTTATTACTTGCCTCTATACAAACACGGTTAGAATTTAACCCGAGGCAAAAATGGTTCCAAAATAGAACAAGATCAGCTTGTTGAGCCATTCAGGACTGTATCTTCTATCAGGCTAGTTGCATCATACAGGCTTGTTTAGACTTCGACACCTGTATCTTCTATTGGCAGAGGCCATCTGTTGGGGGATTCTGAGATGCATGGGCTTGGCAGCTTAAGCTCAGTGATAACTTCAAGAATCATCTTCTTCATTCCTCCTCAATTTGACTGAGAATTGCGTGCATCTTCTTGCTTTCTTGACAACCCCACTGGTCTGGACCTCATTCAGCAGGGCAGATGTGCGTGAATTGCCAAGTAGATGAAGCACATAAAAGCTTGCAAATACAGACAGATGACAACTTCCATGTTGGAAAATTAACGAGTTTTCTCTTTTTGAAAATTCCTTTAACATACAAGGTGGCCAAATATTCCCATATGCATGGCACATGATTCTTCTGATAAGATGATGACTCCTATGCTGGCTCTAGAAGACACCAGGATCAGGTGGAGTACTGCAATGGCCAAATTGAAAGTACAAATTGTTGAAAATAGGAAAAAACTAAAAACAGTTGAAAGTGTTGTGCATAGGATTAATCTTGTGACTGTACTCCACTGAAGCCACCTGTCCTGCATTTAGGGGAAGCCATACATGATGACTGATCTTGATTTTCTGTACATAATGCCCCCGATGAAATTTCTCCTTCCACTTGCTGCTCATTTAACATAGTCAACTGTCGCACATTACCTTCTCCATCTACCTGAGCATCAACTGAACTATTAACAACCGAATATTCTGCCAATACTGTATGGTCTAGGCCTTTAGAAACAAAATGTTCTTCAGCTGCTTTTTCTGGAGCAAGAAGTGCAAATTTTATTTGCTCTTCTTCAGTTGCTGTAGCTATGCTAGGATTTGTAACAGTCTCCAACCAACTAGTTTTTAAACCTGTTCCATGAATGCTCTGGCACTTTTCTTCAGGCTTGCCAGATAAAAAAGCCCTTTCCACCACATTTGCATCAACATTTTCTTGCTCTTTCAGAAATATTGTCTCATCCTCCTCCATTGACTCACACCTATGATACCTCATGAACTGTCTAGTTGCAGTTCCACCATGTAGAGGATTGGCAGCCCCTTCATGACTTGCTTTGCACATGCTTTCTTCAAATTCAACATTCTGTTGACTTGTAAAGAAGATTGGCCCTGCCTCATCATATTCCTGGTCTGAAAAGACAGAATGATCCCCTTTACATATAGACACGATGGAAACCCGAGATAATTTGTGTTCATTGCAACCGCTAGGTTCAAGGGAAAGAAATGAAGACACGCGACCATTTTGAGCCTTACAAACTAAGTCATCCTTCTGAGCTGGAAACTCTAATTCAGGTAAAGGTGAAGGTGGTTCAGAAATCCCCGATGCTGGAGAAATTAAATTTCCCAATGGACTTTCAGGATAAAGCTGATAAGACCTCCGCATATCATTCTTTGAAATGTAGTCCGGAGATGCAAATGGAGAAGCAGAATATGGGCCAGTTTGTTCTGATTTGGCATTAAGAGAGGAAGCAAGCAACTGTGCAAAAGGAACATCAGGTGAGGATGGAGTTGTCAGATGAGCAAGCTCAGGGGGCGGAGTAAATGGAGCAGTTGATGGTGCTGTTGTGAAAGCCGAAAAAGCAGGAGGGGTAACAAGAGTTGTTTCATGTGCATATGGTCCTATTGTGAACATTGTTGCCGTCGAATCAAAAGCTGGTGAACATGCATTTGCAGAAGATACACATAATGACACTTGAAAGCCTGCTGGAGACTGTACTGATGAAGGATTCCCAGAATTTACAAATGATGCTGGAGATGATGGAGGTGCAAGTAGAGATGGGGATAAACCTACAAACTGATTTGCACCTGAAGATGAAGCAGCCCCATTTGCCCCTGCCCACGCATGTGCTGCACCTGCTGCACCCTCTTGCAAACGTGATGGTGCGATCCGTTTAGTTCTTTTCCTTGTACCCAGACACAAAAATCTGCTCCAGCAACCCCTGTGCCTCTGCAGAAAGGAATATACGGTGAACACTTTGAAAGGGAAAATGGCAAGCTTAATGCAAGCTCTAGATACCTAAAAACGAACCCTAAAAGATTTATTTGTAGGAATCAACACATCAAAGAAGCAGAAACCGAAATAAGAAATGGCCGCACTTGACATTCATGAAAATTTGTAAAGAACTTGACCAAATCATAACAATATGCTGAAAAAATCTAACCAGATCTGGGGAAGAATCACGAGGGCGCGGCCCATTAGCAATTACTCCATTTCCATTCACATTGTTTGCCATCGCCGTGTCGCGTGTAATAAAAAGAACTCCCACATCACACGACTGCCTCAAACAGAAATATGGGCTGTGGAATGAAATGTTTATTTAGAAAGACGAACTCTTTATATTTAGGGAGTTCTATAAAAATGAGGTGGATGTTTGAAAATCTTAAATATTAAACCTTGAAATTATGGGCTTCTGCATTATTACATGCGGGAATGACCTCGGGGATGCCCATTACATGTTTTAGAGAAGAAGTCCACGCCATTACCACTTCTTTTGGGAATACTCATGTCATTGTTATTATGTGCAAGAATGGCGACCAGGTTGTAATGGCCTCCCCCATGCCATTACCCCTTCCTTTGGTCTACATTATTTGAACCCTTAACTCTCACTAGTTGTTTAAATGATCATGAGTTTTTTTGGGTTGCCCGCAGGGCAAACCCCTGGGAGGAGGGGGGATGGAATATCCTTTTGATGCTAATAGTACCAAATCGAGGGACACAATTAAAAACCTCGTTGCATAGGACGGCTAAGATTGAAAACCCCACTGCGTTATCTGAGTTAGATAGAGGCTACTTTGCCTTCGATTGTCGTGAGACACTAAGACACTCACAACTCCTCTTTGTAATACTCAGGGTCTCATCTTGGCATTCGCCACATCACTCTGCTCTAGCCACTGCATACCACATTACAAATGAGAACGAATCACATAAACTACGTAACGAAAAAACAAACACCAACCCAAATTACCAGTTCCACATTAACCTCAGAAGCCTACAAGTAAAAATCTCCCTCGTCTCCTCATCTTCATCACTGCTTAATTCCTCCAAGCCTCCTTAGCAGCCCCACCCTCCACAATGCCATTAGGCTCCTCAACTTCGATGGCCTCCAGAAATTGTGTGCGATAGCTGCCATCAAATTTCACACTGACACGTGTCTCCCACACACAGAAACCTTATATAACAGCACATCCCCATCCTTAAACCCATTCTGGACAAGGAATCCATCCCAACATTAATCCCAGCACCAGCTACATACACGTTATGTTGCACCAAACTCGGACCAACAGCTAAAACCTGTTGCTCCACATTCAGATCAATCCTGTCTAGCTCTTGATACAATAAACCATCCACAAATTTAAACAAATACCACCTCCACAAACAAAAACCCACAACTCCTGTAGCTTACCAAACGCTCCCCGAGCTTTACCTCCACCAGAAACTCTCGCATCTGTCGCGCCATCGACATCCTCAAGCTAACCACTAACACCTATGTTCCTCAAAAAAAAAAAACTATACCACACGAGCTCACAAAAAGTCGGGGTCTTTCTAGCATGCTACTCTTATTAAATAATTGTAAAATAACCATATGATTGTACTATTCGAACATCATCACATTGATAATTTTAATCACTCAAGAAATCCACAAAAACATTACAACCTCACTCATTAACATTACAAGAAATTTATCGCGGCGGCCTTGCGGCCGCCGCTAACATTTCTCTTCTCCAACCCGCTGCAAAAGAAGTTTTGTGCTAAGTCGAATAGATCTCAATTCTGGACTATTGCAGGAGTTGAACCTGCTCTATTGCTGCCGCCTCGTCTGGCGGTGCCGCCTCGGGACATTCCCTCGAGGAATTTCCTCGACGTGCACTTTCCCTAGTACATAAATCTTGAATGTCTAATCACCTGCAAGGTGTCAAAAACTATTTTCCAATTGTAATGTTAGAATAACAAATTCATTTGTGATACCATACTTTATAATATAATATTGGCTAAAAGTGTAGACCCCTAGAAGGGGCCTATGGTGCTACGCCCATAGCATACTTAATGTAATGCTAATTTCCTCCTGGGTGCCAAGCTAAATATCGTTAAACCAATAGACTATATGGGTTAATAAGACAATCTGCCTAAATCATGGTCATCATTATGGATACCCTTATTTATCTTCTATGATCCAAAAGTGGCAACGTCATATCAACGTGCCTTATTGATGTATAATCCACCATGCATTCCCAAATAATATTAGCATACGACGACAATGCATTTTCCTTGGTACATATGTTATTCAATAAGTGAGACTTAAGATTTATAGAGGTCTCATGTCATAAAAGAATGGTAAACCTTCTGTTGCATCCACAGAATATTGTCCAACAACAACTGCAACCTTCGGATATTATAGAAATGCATCATTTTTGTGTACACACGCCACAGGGTGATTTTAACTTGCTTAAGGGAAAATCTTAGGGCTATGTTATTCCCATAGTCAAAAGATATCTCTGAATTTAAAAGTTCTAGCATAATCAATTAAGTCCAAGCCAGCCATTGGATATATATTACAATTACACAGGCTACATGAAAAATTAAGACACTTTTCAGTAAGATATCATTTTATAAACTCTTGTTGCTGTTGCATATGAGCAATATGCTTGCGCTAGAGCAGATTACAGCCTGATCTCTATGATAGTGTCATGTATGCATTAATATGCATGTACCAACTATACGATGGCATCCTGGCACAGCAATAGAATTGGTGCAGAGATTCATACATTCTGATACATTAGCTCTTAAAAAGGGCCAGAAACTTGGGAAATGAGGAAGTCCTTTCGAATGTCTGGCTCTGCATTCCCAATTGCATAATAAGACATAACCTTTTGGCGCTTTCTCAATTCCGTATGGCCAAGCCCCTTGCAAATCAAATGTGAATCAGGCCACCGATGCTAACCTGCGAAGGGAAAAGATATATGTTGAATAGCCACTGCAGACAGATCCACCATAGCCAAACCGAAACAGAGTCCAAGATTTGCTTAAAACCATCTTATATCTCTGCTTTTGTCGCACACAGATCCGGTAGCTCCCCGCAAGCCGCAGATATTTAGAAGTGTAGACATAGACGTTCTTAGGCTAAAAACAGTTTGAATTCAGTAGGGAAGGCCGCCATAGCCTTCAGAGGGCAAAAAAATTGCAATCGGCCATGGGATCAGAGTTAAATGATGCCGATCAAAACCCCTGCAAAAAGATCAACCTGAAATAGATATTCAGAAAGAAAAACCTCTGTACCAACCACAATAATGTCGCATTGCCAACAACCGAGGTAATCTCAAGAATGCCTGCATGCAAAAAATTTCCCTAGCTTGATTTTTTAACGCAAACGAGAGCAGGAAAATCCCACAACTGCCGGATGTGCTGCCATTGCCGAATGCAATTTAGGAATAGAAGCGGCCGCAAGAGCTCTGGGCTCTTAAATAGATTGGGTGGTTTAGCTGCTACCGGACAAATTCTGGCTAGCGATACATTGGGTGGTTTAGCTGCTACCGGACAAATTCTGGCTAGCGATACAGCTAGAACACCTGTAGCACGAAGAAACAAATGCCTTCCTCCAGTGGCCGCATCCACTTTGATGGCTATGGCGGTGCAAGATTGTGTGGTTTAGCTGCTGCCAGAATTTCCACATATTTGAGTTTGCTGGCGGCATCAGTGGTCACGGCGGCGGACTTGAGAAAAACATTAAATACAACTTTTGCGGGACGAAAGCATCTACCGAATATGCCAAATGCATCTTCCCCCTAATAATTATATATGTTAAGACAAGAAATTTATCGCGGCGGCCTTGCGGCCGCCGCGAACATTTCTCTTCACCAACCCGCCGCAAAAGAAGTTTTGTGCTAAGTCGAATAGGCTGCCGCGAATATTTCTTTTCTCCAACCCGTCGCAGAAGAAATTTTGTTCTAAGTCGAATATATCTCAATTCTGGACATCCTTGAGATGCGAAAGAACGTGCAGGAGTTGAACCTGCACTATTGCCATCTGTTTTGCATCAAGGACAACATGGTGCCTGAAATTACCTCATGTCCTCAAGTTGCCATCTGTTTTGCATCAAGGACAACATGGTGCCCGAAATTACCTCATGTCCTCAAGTTTTTGTAGAACATGGATGAAAATTTGCAAATCAACCATGCAATATATTTTTAACATTCAAAGTCTATATGCACAAGGCTTGGCACACATGAGTTAAGGGGACAATGCAAAAAGCTTAAGCCAAGAATGATTAGGGGCAAGGTTAAGGGGAAGATGTAAAAAGTTTAAGCCAAGAATAATTACATCTTCCCCTTAACCTTGCCCCTAATCATTCTTGGCTTAAGCTTTTTGCATTGTCCCCTTAACTCATGTGTGCCAAGCCTTGTGCATATAGACTTTGAATGTTAAAAATATATTGCATGGTTGATTTGCAAATTTTAGAGGTAAAAAGAAAAGCCCAATATTTTCAAATAGTAATACTTGTCTTGCAATCAGAATTCAAAACTCATTTAGATTCAGCTAGATAGTGTAGTCTTCTAAAACTGTGTATAGCGTGAAACAAATTAGACCAAATAAACATAAATAAACAATTCTCTCGTTATTATTATATAATGATGTCCCTTCGTAAGGGTTCTGATTACTGTCATACACAATGATGGGAGCAATGGAGAAAGCGTAAGGCAAGGTCATAGGCATGGCAGAGGTGGCAAAAATACTTGGTTCTCTCTGGACCTGAGAACCAATCTCTGGAATGGTAGGCTGAGAAGAAGCAATCTGTTGATTATCAAATAGGTGGTCCAAAACCTGGCTGGTAGATAATCTCTGTTTTTAAGTTTTGTTTGACCGGATTTAAACTTATGGCTATGGCTTTGTTGTTCAGAAACCGTAGCTAAACCACATCTCTTGTATATCGACAGCATTCAGTGTTGTTCCCAGCAATAAGACAATGTTGTCTATAACCATTTGCCATCCATCTAAGCCTGGCCGAAGACTTTGTGAAGGGGCAATCAATTTTTTAATCTGTACGGGTTCTAATTTACTACTGTTAATATTGCTGTAACGAATGACTCTCTAGAAGATTAAATATAGTACTAATATGATCATACATAACAATGATACTATATAGTTATTTAATCTCCTGCCAAATGTTTGTTCTAGAAATGTTTGCATGACCACATACCACACATTGTTAAAGTAACATAAATTCTTTAGATGCCTGACATGCAATGTGCTTTTGATCCATGCACTTGCCACTAGAACTTACATCATTTCGAAATTCCCCTTCAAAATGAACATTTACATTGCACTTGATCACAAGAATCTTCTCTAAAGAATGAAAATGCCAAAAAAGTGGCACTCCTGTTGTTTGCCAAAGAGATGTACAGAACTAGGTTACTTTTTCATAAATCAAGTCTGTTTTGCTACTGCTGGTTCTGGAGTATACCAACCAAGCTGCATTTCAAGTTCTTTCTTGGCACGCGCAAGACGGGACTTCCTATGGGCACCCTTGTTCTTGTGTATTGTATGAACCTTTACAGACTTGTCAATAATTGAATAAGCTTCCCCAATTAAGACTTCTACAGGTTTGAGATCATCAGGCTTTGCCTCAGGGGTTTTTTTCAGTTTCTGAAGCGCAAGGAAAACCTTTGAAAATACAAATAGCAAATCAAAAATAGGTATTCTTACTTAAATCATATAAATGTGAGGAATTGAAACTTACCTTTTTCATACGGGTGTTCATCTCTGCAGGCCCTCCTCTCTGTATTGCCCTGCTATCTGCAATTCAGAGGCACCAAATCTAGCAGAACCCTGAAAGCCAGATGACTGGTTCATCTGCATTCCTCCCAAATTCGAGAGCGTCCCCAAATCGGTCTGTTCTAGAGCACCGGAATCGCCTGATGCAGAAGCTCCGAAACCAAATGGGTTGTTAAGCGGAGGTATAGAAGTGCTAGCTGCTCCGCTTGGGCTGAGAATTCTGTTTAGTTCTTGATTTTGTGCACCATAGCTCAATCACAATGCTGCCATAAAAATGGAGGCAAAAAATATTTAAGAAGGTTGCACATGCATTGAATCCCGTTTCACCGACCTCTTAATTATCTCTGAGCTCTTCTTGGTAAGGCTATTCAAAGCCATTCATGTAAATACCTTGCTATGGACACGGAATGGAAGCCATTGCCGGACAGTAGCCGCCATAGCCATAGCCAGGAAGAAGATTTTTTCGAATGCTCAGAACAGGGCCCATTTGAGCTGCCGATGGTCGGAAGCCATAGCCAGCAAATTTGGGCGCAGATGTCGCATCGTCGGACGCCATAGCCAGCAATTTGGGCGCATCGTCGGACGCCATAGCCACCATTTTTTTTCTTCCCCGACCATTTTCTCTGGCATTTTTTTTGTTTCCCTATTTTTTCCCTCCGGAAATACGTGGCGGGAATCAACAGAATATGACAAAGGCATCTTCCCCCTAATAATTATATATGTTAAGAAAATAACATTACAACCTCACTCGTTAACAAACAATACACAAGCTCAATGCTTACATACCAACACACTCTACATAACCCCCAACATGAGACATCACCTGCCCTCATATTCGACGGCCACCCTTGATTCTCTAGACACAACAACTCCACTACCTTCACCTAACAACAATACCTAAGACGATGGATACCAATCTCTTCCCTCACAAACAAATGACATGATCTAACTCCATCACATGTTCATTAATTACCTAATACACCACTTAAACAAACACATCTACAACAACAACTGTAGTTTAAAACCAAACACATCACTTCATTCAACTGACACTCCACCCCTTTGCCCCAATCCACATTAGTGCTTCTAGCATGCTGGAAACACTACGCTTTCAAATGTACCACTACAGAATTACACACACATTATGGCTCTCCATAATCCACCCTCTTATTCCTCCTATTAAACTACAACTAATGTCATTCAATAGCATGGCTACGCTCCACATCATTTAACGAAAACCAATTCCTTCGATTAAAACTACACAACCAATGGCTGACATCATGTATGGCCGATGTTGTATTCCATAAACATTTCATAAAACAGTATCACCTTCAACTATCACTCCCCACAAATTACCAAACCTTAAATTATAAAAACGCTACATAAACATCAACTTAAACCTCCACACAAACACACATACATATTGTGCATCCAAACGCGCACACATACCCAACAACATCCTCCATAACTTACATCAACTTCACAATGCCACCCTACAAACCATCTTCCCTCCATACTCCCAAAACATTTATCAACTGCCACTTACATTTTCTTTGTTTTTGTGCTTTACTTGACTTTTCCAATTCAAACCTGGCATTCCCTTCCAAACTAGATGTCAATATAACACACCTTAATTCTTAAGCTTCCTTCGCTTGCTATAATGTATAAATTTTACCATAAATTACTTCATCATTTCAAAGCTGATGTACCAACAGTTTGACATCCCCTAGCTACACGAAGCGAAAAATGCCATTGATGCACAAAAGGCCATTGTACATTAATAATAACAAATAAACTTTATGCCAAAACTACAAATGCAAGCTGCCTTCTGCAATATATGTGCACAAGGACTTGGCTATCGTGCTACTAGTCTATAAATTCAAGCACGGTTGACTTTAACATTTTGCGTATTCCTTGATCAAATGTCCTATCATTTGGATACCTCCACATCCAAATGGCCACACACATGCGCGCAACAATAAATTCGGCACACTCCCTCCTCCCCCCCCCCCAAAAAAAAAAAAAAAAAAAAAAAAAAAAAAAAAAGAAAAAAGGGACGCTCTAATAGTTCACCTCCAGACTTCCAGCAATTTCACACTACCACCCTACGAACCATCTTCCCTGCACCTTCCCAAACCTTTCGCAATAGTCATTTACATTTTGTTTGTCCAAGTGCGTTCTTTTTCGAGAATGAAAACAAACTCCCTCTACACATGACACAATCAAATCTGGCCCATAGCACCATCCCCTCTTCAAATCACGTGCCAAACTAAACGGTGTATGATTCATGTCGAATTAGGTTACCAAATAGTCAAAAAACATACCTACTACTACTTCAAACTAAACCGCTGACACTAACAAAACTTGCCCTCGCATGTAGCCCACTTGAGTTACAAACACGAACCAAAACATAACCATATTACAAAAGATCACGTATACAAAACTTACCTCACATATGCCACTCCATGTGTTACTTATGTTACTCTTGCACAAGATTCTTAGAATGTCTTTTACAATCCAATTACACATACGTATAACTTAGCCAACTCATCTACATATAGTTACAAGGGCAACCCTCAGTGTGTTGGCACCCTTCCATTTTTTTTCTCTCTTTTTTCTTGTGGCTAGAGTATATTGTTTTTAAGGTATTAGGGAGATTAAATTCCATATGCTAAGGGCTGGTAAGGTTTTCCACGGTGTCGAATTAACCCACATGCTCCACCGCTTGTGCAGCCCCCAATCAATTCCTTTGAGTTTCAGTCTTGCAACCGTACTCCTTAGGCGAAGTGTTTGACGTGTTAGTGAGCCCCTCCATGAACAAGCAAGATGAACAATCATCATTTACACAAGGGCCAGAGAGAGAAGTAGAAATGTCTTCATGGACTATATGCATCATTCTCTGGATCCCAAAGATCCGAGGCTATCAAGTTTTGGGATTAAACGATAGATATAAAGAGATATCTTCTATTTCCTTTTGTTCAGTGTGCAAGCACTACCCTGGGGATTGCTTAAATTATTATTATTATAATATTAATATTTTGGAGGGAGGGGGTTCTTCACCTTTGTTTTATTTAATTTTCCCTTGGAAGGATTCATAGGATTGGAAGAGGAAAACTTTTTAAAATGATGTAGAATATTTTGAAGATCCACCGGCTATGTTTAGGTCTTTGGAAATAATCAAAGTGTTGTAGAAGCATTTCCTAAATTACTTAGATATTTTGAAGGATTCAAGGGTTTCAGACTTGCAAAATAGCAAGCTAGGTAAGATTGGCTTCACGAGAAAAATAGTTAGGAATGGCCCTGATTGACCTCATGAGAAACTTAAGGATTGCAGAAACGAGTAAGGCTGGTTATTGAGAAAATAGTTACGTTAAAATGAATGCTCTTTTTAGTAAAATTGTACAGACATTGCATATATATGATCGTCACATGAATTTCAGCTTATACGCTTAAGGCAAACATCATCCAACAGTAATTAACTTATTGCGTTCACATAGTATTCGTTTTTGAAAAATTCCAGTCCAAGTGGAATAGTGGAATGCACATATGCATAGCAAGTGGCGACTATGCAAACCGCATCCATGCTTATATAAGACACATTTTTAGATCAGACAAAACCATTTCGCTTTGTGAGTCTACATGGTGGATTTCCCATGGGCTTTGCATCTGGGATGAATCTGATCTCGTATTTGGGAGTTTATGAAGGATATTTTATAGGAAGAGATCATTGTATTCAATAAGGAATTCATTTTGGGTGCTTATGTTATCTGCATTGTGGGGTTCTCTAGGTTTCATGTTCTCTGTTGCTTTGCAGTTTGTCAAAAAATGTTAGATGATTTCAGATTCATCATTGTTGGAGCTTTTTTATCTTTCAATTTTTATTTGTCTTTTAAGGACAAAAGCAAAAAGTTTAGTAATTAGATATGAAAAGTACAGAATTACATGTCTTATCTTATTATGTAAGCACAAGAAGATGCCACGAGGGCACGAGCCTGAAGCACAATGTATTTACTCCAGAATAGGAGACTAACGATAAGAATCAATATGAAGAAATTGAATCTAAATGCATACTCACTTCTAACTCAAGGGGAGAACGCTTGTAAGCTATCAGTATCTTATTTTAGGCCACAATAATAACGTTGCGTGCAGATGAGTAAATGCCCTGAAAAATGTGGTGTCTGTGATGCTCCCATATCAACCACAGGAGCCAATCAGAATCAAGATGGAATGCCTTCTATTTAGTTGGAGGCCATGCATTGGGATAGGATACTAAGAGGATGCATTGGCCTTGTAGGCAGGACCACACCGACTAAACCTCTGGACAATGAAAAAGACAAAGGGTCTCAACGTCTGAAAGGCAGAGCGGGTATATTGCAGATATGTGAAGATCATAACGATGCCGGAAGGCATTAACACGCAGACACCTGTGGATAACCTGCCATCAAAGTATAGAAATTTTAGGATAGAATAGAATAGAATAAAGTTTTTATTGTCCACGGATACCAATTGGCCTATGGGACCCAAACAGGAGGCGCATCAAGCGTATTACTGTTTGGGTTAGCCCCCCTCCCCCCGCATCGAAGGGTTATTTGGGGGAAAAACCGTGACAGGAATAGGTTTGTTGTCAAACTATACAAATACAAATACAAATAGATATATCATGGGGGAGACATATATGTTCGCGTATCAGGTAAGTGCCTGAGGGCCGAGCTGATCTCGGCGATCTATGATCTCTTGAAGGTATGATCACAACCTTCGTACTGAGTTCGTACTTAAGATCTCATGCAGGGGCTGGCCAGGGCAGACCTGCTCAGCATAGCGTATCCGAATACCATCGTATGCCGGATAACTCTGAAGGGTGTGGCATTCGTCTTCTACAGCTCCAACCTGGCTGCATTGGCAATGCCTCTCCTAACGCAGCTCCTCAATCCACCTCCCCGTCTCAATCTGGAGATGGTGTGCACCTGTGCATATAGAGGCAATAACAACTTATCCCAAAGCCAATGCCATGTACGACTCAAATTGGGATGTGGAACTTGTATCGCCACCCATCTGGCAATGGGAGGGGGGGTTGTAATGCTAAGAGGAGGTGATATTTGAGTTGACAAAGTGCTTGCCTTTGTGAATATTTTCGTGTGACAATCCCAAAGCAGCCTTTCTATAACACCAACTTGCATCATAAGAGGCAAATTTTCTGCGACCTTCTCCCATACAGCCATATTCCAATGGGAGAGTAGAAATTTTGCCTGAAATTCAAGACAAGACAATAGACGACCGACTTCATACAATGCTTGAATAGAGATGACACCTACAAAGATCCCATTAGGGCGGATTTGGGGTCTGAAAATGGCCCTTATCTTGGGCTAAAGATTTCCACGTCAGATTCGCCAGGACCAATCAGGTTTGCGCCTTTTTTACGAAAGTCAGTATTACTTGGCAGGTAGAAGGATGAGCAGGCTTACTTGGCATCCACATGGCGTATTTTCATAGGGGATGCCTGCGCTTTTATTGCAACCATTTTAATGGCCCGTATTTTTCGGGAGTCGCTTCGCCGCCCAAAATAA
This sequence comes from Isoetes taiwanensis, assembly GCA_021234155.1. Taxonomy (NCBI): domain Eukaryota; kingdom Viridiplantae; phylum Streptophyta; class Lycopodiopsida; order Isoetales; family Isoetaceae; genus Isoetes; species Isoetes taiwanensis. The sequence continues at coordinate 8,037,449 of JAJEKV010000023.1, forward strand.
TGGTGACTTTGACCGCCTACTGTCAGCGTCACCAACTCCCTTGTCAAATTTTGGCGCCAAACTTCTGTCTCCGGCGCCTCTATGTGCATCCTCTCCGCCTTCACTCCTCGTCTGCAATCCATGTCTCCTGTAATTTCTGTGTTCTTGCCCCATTTACAGAACTTCCAAGGTCAAGAAGTGGGAGGTTTTGTCTCAATAGGTTCGTGGGTGAGTATGCTGCCATCAACGAGGGGCGAGCATAGAGTTAAGCGACAAAGCGATCGGGCGATGCGGACACATTGGATAGGTAGGATAAAAGAGTTCAAGTTGAATTCTAGCGGTAGGAAAGTGGAAAGTATAACAATACGACATGCATATACCCCTTCCGATATGGCCAAAGAGCTAATCTCCACCAAAAAAAGGCTTCCCAAAATTGCCCGCAAATGGTAACCACCTTAAATCGGATCACACGGCCTTGGGCTAGGCACGTCGACTACTTAACTGCGTAGAGATAGTTTCGGCGTCGTGTGATCTTCTTATCTTTTCATTTCTTTTCGTTGACACGTGTTTACAAACAAATTTATTGTGCGGGTTTATGTTTATCGACGTCGTGGATGTCATTCCTCCGAAAAGTATTAGTAGTGTACTTGTCGTGTATCACATAGACATCGGAATTGTCCTTTTCCAAGGTATGGATGCCGTGACCTTGCGGGTATAGGCATCTGGGTTTTACTGGACATGATTATAACGTAAAGGTCGGGAAACCGAGCTTGAGGCGGTTGAATTGCCCCTTTAAGTGAACTTTGTAAGCCACGGACTAATGAGAACAATGTAATTGCAATGAAGAAATGCATGGGTGACGAGGTGCAAGCGGGAATGTCTCGAAAACGGAGGCGTGAGGATGAGTTTCAAAATCTTCACACCGCTTGAGGTATTTGCTAACATATTCCGGATAGCGCAGGAAGTTCAAAAAGCTCAGAAGACATATCGTGCTTTCTCCCCCCTACCGATTTTGTGGATGGCTTATTTTTGGTTCCGACACAGGATGTTCGATTCCACGAATCATCCCGGTCAACTAACAGGTCCGCGTAGTTAAGTCCTCCTTTAAGTTCGGATACTTTCTTCCAAAACAATATTTATCGTTAATTGTCAACTAGAACGAAGGAAACAGAAAAAGAGAGATCGCACAACTTTTTGGGAGCCGTTTGAGGACCATAACGCACACTCCGATCGCGGTGGATATTCGAGTATGGAGAGGGAGGAAGTCATTTATCTCGGCCACCATGGAAAGCGAATGGCCATTATCGAGCTAAGAGTGCTAATGGAGACAGAGGAGATTGTTGGACGACTTCCATTATTTTATTGATGGCATTAGGGTTGGTTCTGAGGCAAGAGGGAAATGTAAAGTTTAGTGAGTTCGCGATCAACAAGAAATTGTCTATCGGCTAAGCTTTGAATCTCGGTTTTTATTTGTGCTTTTTGTCCGATGTTTTTAGGGTTCCGTATTTTTGTCCGATATTTTTTAGGGTTCCGTACAATTATTTAAAAAACGTTACCATCATATTTTACTTTAACTTCATTTTTTACTATTTATCTCTTGCCGGTTGTCTATTTTTGTCGGTGTTCAGTAGTATAAAAGCCATCCGCCGAGAAACCATGGCAAGAACTAAGCAAACCGCAAGGATCCATCCAGTGGTGTAAGGCCAGTGATTACATTAGTCCGCCTTCTTCATCTGACTCTGAAGTCTCGATGAGATTCTCCTCCTCCCACCATGCCTAACGAAGACCGGAAAAAGAAATCAAGATGACAGACGGCGGGAGAAGCAGCTCGAGGAGTAAGTAGGGAGGTGCACTCCCTTCGGAGACAAAGGATGAAAATGTGAGAGACCCGCGGCGTAATATGACCTTGGATTAATTATTGGGCAGCCGCCTCTTCTTGCTCTTCACCCCTCCTGTTCCATACGTGGAGGTGCGGGACCTTCAAATCAAAGGAGGAGGCCCAACGCCCGAGGGAAGGCTGACTGCAGGAATGTGAGGAGAGATCCCAGGAAGAGTCGGCCGAGGAAACGACCTGCAGATGTTTGGGGGAGGAGGCTACCGGGAAGAGTCCGGCCGAACAACAGGCTCCAAATCTTTGGGGTGGGTGAGGGTAGCGGAAGGCAGAAGCCTCGGCATTAAAAAGCAGCGAGAGATTAAGAAGCATCGAAGAGCACCGAGATGGTCATTCCGCGTCTCCCATTTGCCGTGCTCGTGAGAGAGATTGCAAGAGTGTGGTGCGATACATCATACCGATTCATGAGAATTCAAGCAAACCGCCTTAAATGCTCTTCAAATGGCTTCTAAGCAGGTTGGTGTCGATGCTGTTCGAGGACTCATGACTTCTGCGCAATACATGCCAAGCGGGTGACTGTCATGCCCAAGGACATGCGCCTCGTCTTACGCATAAGGGATCCCGAGTACTATGGTCAAAATTTTATGGCTGAATACAACAAGAAGAAAGACCCCCCAGAAAAAAGGCCGTGAAGTGCCTTTGTGTTTTTTTCATATGTATAATATTTCTTAATGTAATGGCTTTATAAGCTGAATCTCTTAGTCCATTTCTTTCTTAGAAGCCTAGCCGCGACTTTTTTTTTTTTTTTTTTAATGTTATGCGTGAGGATCACCACGGCCAGACAAGCATTGTGCTTTTTGTTGCACATAGTAGTCTTGGCGTCGTGTGATCCAACCCTAACCCTAACCCTAACCCTAAAATGTACGGACAAATCTCCCCACAACGGTACGTGTCCCCTTTCATAATCGACAACCGGCTACTTGAGTTCAAAAGTGACGACACCACACCGCTCCTAAACATCTTCTTGTTTTCGCCTTTGCTTCCGCCATGGATTGTTATGTGAAGTTCACGGAATGGTATGCATCCGCCCCTCATGACAACGAGGAAGTTGCGCCGACTGCGATTTATCCGTTCTATTGCAAGGAGTTGGACATCATGGCAAACAGTAGCGAGCTTGGATGCTATCGCGAGGTTGCCTTAGCTTTCACCCGGACCGCTTGGTCTCAGCGCACGTCCTTTGCAGATGTCCCTGGCTCGTGGATTCCAAAACCAGCTCTAGAGGAGGCGGCTTCCCATTTGCAAACAGGGAAGATGTTTTTCAAGAATGCTTGCGCATAGCGGGCTCCTCACGTCACCGCGTCCTTGTGCTTAAGAAGGTATCTTATTTCTCTTTCTTGCTTGCATTTGCTAGTTATTGCATTACGCTCGGCCAAACCAAGATACACTTGGAAACAATGAAATCTTTAAGCCAAGGGGGTCGGTTATGTGTGATGATGCCGACTATGACGTAGAAATGGAGATAGATCTACAAGAAGAAGAGGAAGAATGTAGGAGTTTTAGCTTCGACGCACTGGCCTTGGGTGAACCCGGAGGAGGGAGATGATTCTGAAGGTGATGAGGATGGGGATGAGGATGAAAAGAAGTTGTCTGACATAACGCCAATTTTAGTGGAAGGCAAAGAATACTTATTGCTAAGTGATATACTGAGGAACCCGCCTTTGTTCTTAATGTGTGCTAGGGAAGACGAGCTTATCGGTACCTTGGCGAATGGGTAAACTTAGGCCTAGATTTTGAAGAGGATTTGGACAAAGAGATGTTTGAAGTGTCTAATTATACCGGCAATGCTATAAAGCTTAAAGAAGCCTATGAGAGGCTGGAGTCTCGATTTGCTCAAGATGAGGCGAATCTACCAACGGAAGAAGAATTCCAAGCGCCTCAGGTAAAGTCGCCAACAGATCTCTGAGGTTTGGCGGGCCCTTGACCAATCATGGCAAAGATAAGCCCAGTAGATGAGGATAAATGTGAAGAAGATAATCTTGAGGGTTCTTATTTGTGGGAAGTAGATGATTTTTCTTGCCGACATGCACGCGGGGACAGGAAAGATTGAAGGACTCTACATTGTTACGATATATCTCAAGATTCATTAATGGGGAGATAATCGTCTTCAAAGCAAACTTTCAGTCAAAAAGGTCAGAGTTTGTCTATTACATCCGTGCATTATGCATGTTAGGGAACCATTCCCAATTGGCATCAAACACCGAAAGGGTGATAGCAATTAGGCCGGATGTTGTGTTACAATATTTTGGCGACCAAGCGGTCTGTGTGGCGAGCAATATGTTAAATTTTTTTAGTCTGGCGGCTTGACTCACCCAAGGTTGGAAGCCGGGTCGATAACATGGAAGTCATTGCCTTGTTGGATCGGTCTTGTGGGGGATTGAAAGAGCATGAAATTGACGACGAATAAAAATTATTTTATTTGTATTTATTCACATCACGCTTGAAATACATCGATCGATTTTTACGTCATATCTAGGTTTTCGCGTGCGTGTGATATCTATCTCGAAGAAATGAAATATTATTGGAAAAAGACAATTAATTTATTTATTCCTCACACGACGCGAGAAGCAACTCGTCGCGACTCATGTTATAAATAGAAGACCGATGTCCACGCCCGACCTCCGTCGCCTTCCCCCCTTCCGCTCGTCTTCTACTTCCGGCTTCCGCCTTCCACCTTCTGCTTTCCCGATGGCATCATCATCTTCCTCTAGCAAGCGACCACGCCAAGATAGCACTCCCAGCCCCGTAGGCTGTCGGGTGGACATCACCCTTGCGGTGGTGATGAAGAGATTCAAGGAGATCCATGATGAAAACAACCATCTCGTCGCCGAGAACAATGAGGCGGTCGACGGTTAGCCTTCACGAGGGAGGCTGCTGCACGGCGAGGCGTTGAGCTCGTGGAAACATTCGCCATGTACCAAGAGGCGGCGAGCCGCGGGGCGGCGGCGGTTGAAACTGCTCACATGATTTCGTGAGGCCTTAGAAGATATGGAGAAGAAGCTCCGAGCTGCGGAGGATGAGAACGCGACCTTACGGCCAGTGCGGGACATGAAAATCAGCTAGAGGGATCATGAAGATCCCTAGCCGTTGTATCTATCTATTTTTGCTTCAAAGAAAAGTTTTCTCTATTTTTTGCTTCTATCTATCCCGTTGTTCCAATGTATGTTATGTTTTTTATTAAAATATCACACGACGCCGAAATGTCTTGCTTGCAATTAGGTAGCAATCAATGGATTTCAAGTCGTGTGATCTCCATCTTCCGTTCTATTTTGCTTCAATGAGAAGTTCTATCTTTAGTTAGGTATCGATAAAATTACTTATGTATAGATTGTATCACCGAAATTATCAATAAAAATTATCACCACGAGCTTTCTCGGAAGAAAAGGCGTTAGAAGAAATAACGGTCCTTTTTCCTCACACGACGCGAGAAGTAGCGATTCGATTTTCACGACCCACGGCATCCTTCGCGTCGTGTGACTCAAGCTACTACAAAATCCACGTTATAAATAGAAGACCTTCTATCTTGCCTTCCGACCTCCAGATCCTCTTCCGCTTCCGCCTTACGCTCATCTTCTCAGCCTTCCTTACGCCTTAGCCTTCTCCTCCAGATCCTCTTCCCCGCCTTAGCCTTACATCTTCTCCCCCTTCCGCCTTCCGCCTTCTCCTCCGATGGCATCTTCATCCTCCTCCAGCAGCGGCCCAGCCCCAGGCTGCCAGCGGACATCACCCTTCTTTGTGGTGATGAAGAGATTCAAGGAGGTTCCACGGCGAACAAAACCGTCTGCGTCGCCCAGAAGATGGAGGCGGTGGACACAGATTAGAATTCACGAGGGGTCAGCTGCATGAAGCCGAGACCTTGAGCTCAAGAAACATTAACCAGTACCGAGAGGCCAATAGCCCCAGTAGAGGGTCGAAGCGATTTTAATCGCACACAATATTTCGCAGGCGCTAGAAGATATGGAGAAGAAGCTTCGAGCTGCGGAGGATGAGAACGCAGCTTTACGGCTTCAGCTACAGGATCATGAAGATCCGTAGCCATTGTATATATATTTTTTGTTTCAAAGAAAAATTTGCTCTGTTTCTTGCTTCTATCTGTTCTCTTGTTTTGTTTTATTAAAAGATCACCACGGCCTTGAAATGCCATTCTTGCAATTAGGTAGCAATCAATGGATTTCGCGTCGTATGATCTCCACAACGTACACCTCGTTGTATGTATAAATTCATAATTTATTAATGGAAAAGTATATGTAACACAAATATCTAGCTAGATTATGTGATAACTTGCAGGTAAATGCGAATTTGCATGTGGATGACAACGTCTATTCACATACGTGGCTTGTGGATGACAACGTCATGCCAAGGGCGTGGCATCTTGTTGCCAATAATAACATGTCTTTTATGCGGCCGCATACAAGATGCGGCTAGGATATGACGGATCCCATGATGCGAACATAGGCTACCGTTGCCTAATTGCATGCTATAATTTCGCCTTGTAGGATTATTACACAACTTTATCGGTACTCGCAACCGTAGATTCCAACGTATCTCTAGTTTCTATATAAAACGTCGGAGGCCTTTGTCTTCTCCTATCCGCCATCTCTGTTCTACCACATCCGCCCTCGACCATCTCTCTGTTCTCCCATCACTTTCAATGGCCTCCGGCTCCGGTTCCATCCCTGCCCAGATCTTGTCTCAAGTTTTGGTCAAGGAAATTGAGAACATTAGTCTTTGGCGGAGGAAACGGATCCGCCTTCTAAAAAGAAAAGAATGATGAAGACGTCGCCAAGCTGGTTGCTGGCCGGAGGAAAAGGCCGCCTTCTGAGGGGAGGTGATTTTTAGTCTTGCGACAATCAGCGGGCTGCCTTAGACCCGCGGAATTGCGCCCCACGAGATATAACCTCAAGAGAGGCTTAGGGCCTGTCGAAGCGGGAGAGGGCTGCCCGAGCCCAACTTCGATGGCCGGGAAGATAAGGTTGCGGAATATGAGAACGTGGTTGCGGGGCGCAATCATGTTGGAGGAGCGAAAAAATTATCACGCCCTCCGGGAAGAGCTTGCCCGCGATCATAGGCATCGGGCTCCTCCTAGAGGGGCCGTTTTTTTTTATGTTTGTAATTGGTTTTATTTCTCAATGGGAAAAGTTTTTGACAAATGTCTGCGAATATTACGTTTCCTATTTTTAATTTTCAATATCCGTGGTAGAGAATGACAAAGACAGATCACACAAAGCGAAACCCTTCATAGGGTTTTAAAGCTCGTGTCTTGATTTAGATGTGGTGTGATATCTGATGTAGTTAGAATAGTTATTAATGTGTTCGGTAGACGGTACCATTAATGTGTTCTAGCGGACAACCGAAGCCAGAATCCATTTCGACCGCGTCTTGGCGGCTGGCCAGTGTGTTTAATATGTTGAAGCTAATATGTATAAATTGAGGTCCTTGCATTGTGCTCCTTCCGTAGGTTAGAGTCTTTGCTCCTCACTTCTATAATCTTAACGTCCCTCCCATTTGTCATCTATGGCCTCCACATCCTCAACCGCTGATAATGGAAAACGCAAGAGGATAGAACTCCCTTCCGACATAGTGTTGGGTGAGAATGAATTCAACCTTCTCATGCTTCAGTAGCCGGGAGAGGCAAATCGGCGGTTGAATAGAAGGTTGGGCGAGGATGACATGCCCCAACAAGCGCACCGAGGTGGTTATGGCCGACAACGAGGATGCTAATTCGAGCGAGAAGAACACGTTGTGCTATTGGGACATGAGCGGGACATGTACAAAGAGATGGTGGGCAGTTGGAGGAACGTTTGGATAGGGTGATTGCTGCGCTTGAGGGGAAGAGATGAAGACGAAGGCGAGGGCCGGAGCTGATGATGATGATGAAGATAATGAAGAAGAGCTCGCCTTGGAGCAACAATGAGTCGTTGTATTTTGTTTTTCAATGTAACATCTTTCACAACTTTAATCAAAAGTAACCCTTTTTATTATTATCTTGTAAAGCTTCACACGGCGAAGCCACATAAATGCAAGCAATAGCGAACTCCAATTGTTCGTAGCCGTATGATACAAATAAGATCACCGCGACGCGAAGCTTCGGTTATTGCAAACAAGGTTGGAGGCAAGTACTTGGCGTCGTGTGAACATGCTACACATTACAAGTATACTTTACCGATTCTTTGTCTCTTAGATCTCCATTGTTTGCGATGCTAGTGGGGCCCTAAATTTTGCCAAGCAACTTTCCGTTTTCTCTTCACATTATGCCAATGGTGTTTCACGACTTAGGGTTGCTCCTTAAAGCGACCTTCTTGTCGTATTTTAGCCATCGCCCTTCTATAAAACCACTCTGTCATCTGTCTTAGAGGGTTGGTTCCCACATTTCCACTCCCTCTTTGAGTGTTACGATGAAAGGCTATTTTAGCTTGTTTATCACGACTTCTCCATGCCTTGTGCACTCCACCTTTGCTAGGCTTCCATACTTCCTAAAAACCAAGGTGTATGAGCCCAAAAGATGTGCAAGTAGTGCGTGACTTCACTCTCCCCCCATGCGTCTATGAAAGCTTTAATAAATTTGTTATTAAACTTGCACGAACATTTCTGCATCTTCTCTCCGCGGGGCACATCATCTTGAATTGAGGCAGGCCGGATGGATTGGTGAGCCCGCGTCGGGACAGGCTCTGTCAATCTTTGCCAAATGGGAGTCATTGAGGATGAATCTCATACCCTTCAAAGTTGCCCGAAGATATGATCAAATCCGGACGGCGCTATCTTTGAGTTGGTCGGGCACGGCCAGCCGCTACATGTGACATTGAGCCGCGGCATCCGTGCACGGATGCTAGGATCATACCTTCGGAGGTCATGGACATGCGAGATCAGCTATGTCCTCGGCGCGCGCGACATGTACATACACATTTATTTCATGATGATGTATACTTATGCGGTTTGACAACATTCTTATTATTTGCCCGGGTTTTCCCTCGAAAACCCTTCGCCGGGGGTTTTTAACCCGGACGATAATAAGTTTGTTTGCTTGGCATATTCGGGTCCCATAGGCCGATTGGTCTCGATGGGCGATAAAAAACTATTCTATTCTATTCTATTCTTGTGAGGTCCATTCTCTGAATGTATGGGAACAATTCGGACAATGCATCCCATGCTTTTTTTTTTTTTTTCAATGCCGAAGCGAACATCATCATGCGGTCTGCTCCGCATCAACCAACAATTTTCCAAATTCATAGACCTTTTCTCCCATCGGTTTCCGTTCGAGCCTCTCTATGATTCTTTATGAAGCGTCGAGCTTTCACCCCTCAATTGACACCTTCTGAGGCACACTTGTTCTTCTGCCCGTTTCTCATCGAGCTCTAATCTTACATTGCCACCATGCAAACACCTTACGATAGAACATGTTCAACTCTCACGAATTCCTTCCTCTCTTCTCTTCTTATGCGAAATGTTCCACACGAATCTGCAGCTCAAAAATATCATCTTGTCGATGATTCTCACAAAGCCGTGCAAAGTGCGAGATATGAACCCTCTCTAATGGAATGGGGAAAATGCCATGGAACTTGGGATCTTCTTCTCCTCTATTAGGAGCATTTGCTTGGTTAAGGGACAAGGTTGAAGCAGTCTTCCCGATTACTTGACTTCCTTGCATGATTGAAGTCTGAGACAACTTTTGCATGTTCCTTGTCCTCCTCCACTTATGTTGTACATTGCTTTCTCGGTTTTAAATCGGGCGCCAAGTGAAAAATTACTTTGTAAGATCCATAGTGATCTACTTGCAATTTTCCCCTCCCTCGAATCTAGATATTAGACTTCGGGATGTCGGTTTGATTGAACACCCATTTCAATACCTCGTGGGTTTCTTTTCGAACTTTAAAGAGACCTAACCACCGGTGTCATCTTGATTGACATGAGAACCATTTTTCCATGCGCTTCTTCTCCTCGTCGTCCGTCACCTCTACATCTTTTTTTTTGTTATTCTTGTTGCTCTTTGATTTAGCATGTGCAATTGCATTCTCAATTGCTCTATTCATGATGACAACGGATACCCTCTCATACTTCTCAAATTTGGTCGGTTCCATTTCATCCAATTTTATGCAAACTTCAATCTCACCATTAGTTTTACGCAGAATTGTTAAGTCATAATATTTGACAAGGAATTTTAAAGAGTAATCGAGGTCAACCCAAAGATTATTATTCATTCATTCCAACTATATCACAACAATCCTTGCCATTCTTATCTTTTTATGGCTATGGCGGGGACCAAAGACATTCAACGTGGTGCATCTCTCCTAATATGGCATACACCATCTTTGTCCTAGTAACCCTTGTATTCTCGACAATTTGTGGGCGTGGAGCGAATACTTTTTGTGCCCATTCTTTTCAACGCCGTGGAATGGCTTGAATAGAGAACGGTAACCAAGCCTCACGATGCCTACATCATCACAAGCAGTCACCAGACATCCGTAAACTTCTAACTTCTTGTAGATCTCCCCTAGTACCATTTCCAATACCATCTTCTTGAGAGGAGAGTTGTAGGGTGACAAATCATGTCCACTATCTCCCCTGTTAAATCGCTAGGTTCTTCACTCGTAACCAAGATTGCTTCTAGTTTCCCCGGATCTTAAGCGGCCTTTGCTAGTGTTGTAAAAGCGGACCTTGTGGCGTGACCACCTGCGTCTGAATGCACCTGATCCAAACTTCAGTTCCTCTATCGGTTCGATAATGCTTCTTCCTTTCTCGCAAGCCAAGGGGTGTTTTCTTCAAATTCTTTAACCTACATTGAAGCCCAAAGTTTGCTCTTTTCGAGCTCTTGGATCTTTTCTTTGCAGCTGCCCTATCACCAATTTGGACTTGTCCACTTCATTATCTCAAAGAAGTTTCCCTCCCCAAGCCGTCATTCCTTTCCTTCATCCGCGGTGGAGTAATGAAGCGAGAGAAAAAAAGCTGCTGGTTTAAGTTATAATTCTCTTGTGACAATCGGGCGGCTCATCTCAAGGAACGTATTCGATTCGAATGCCTTCATCCTCTCTCAATCTCTCACAATATCCCAAGAGGCCGAGTTACCGTCACCACAAAATCGGACTAAACTTGAAGCGTCCGAAATGGCGGTTTCTTGCCACTCAACGGATCCAATGGATATAAAACGCCATCCGCCCGGATGTCGACACTTTTGAGCACGCAAAAGAGCAACATGTCGAGGTCTAAGTTCTTATTTTTAGACCTCCTTTTTTTTGCGCGATTGAAGACTGGAGCATATTCCTGAGTCGGTTGGATCCTTATCCACACATCATTTGGAGCTTCCATACGCGTGGATCGCCGCGGCCTTGAAATGAATGTGTACAATTTGTATGCCCGGCACAATTAAACCGTTTGAGGCTCGGTCCGTACTAACCTCGTTTTGAAATTTGCAGCGTGCATATGGAAATCGAAAAGTCCATTCTCCTACAATCCATGCTTTTATACAAAAGCAAATTCAAAATTCGAATTGTAGGGGCGGGAAGCCCTTTGTATTGGGATGAAGTAAAGATCCCGATTCACGAACTTTTAAAGAAAGGCGCAATCGCGCGCCCCGAAAGCGAAAGTCTAATACAAAGCTTCAACCTACACATTCAAATTTTGAAATGTAGAAGGCGGGAATGGACTCTAAATGAAAATAGGGCAAGACAAGAATCGGTGATGCGCATGATTGGTATCGACAAACCAAGAGACACCGTCATGAGTTGCCGGTATGCTATAATGCAAGTGGCTTTTAGAAGCGCGTGTTGCGTCAATCTGTCGACAACAAGAGAATTAAATACATATGGCGCCATAGATATCGATTCCCCTTATTAGGAGAATATTCCAAGCAAATCGACGGGGAAAAAGGCGGAAATATGGCGTGGAATGGTTGATAGGAGGCCATTTTAGTTCATAAAACATAATATAACTTGGAATGATAGATATTTTATATGCAAATGGGAGACTATTGACGAGGGACTTGTGTTTAATTTTAATTTGACAACAAATAAGAAAGTGGATCACCGCGATCTGAATTTAGTGTGTTCCATTTTTGTTGCATATGTACTATTAAACTTGGTGTGATCCTTGAAAAATAATATGCTCTTTGAAAAGGGATAATGACTTATGTACTTAAGAGTGGTAACACATGTACAATGAAAAAAAAGTTAGGTATTCAAATGGAATTAGAAGCAAAAACTTTTTACATTCAAAATTTTTATGGCCGTATGGCTTTACATCATTTTGTAAATTTAAATGCCCTGAGGCTTCAACTATTCACAACAAAAAGCCCTGGAGGCTTGCAAATCATATGGTAAGAAGAAGCGGAGGCAAGCTCGACTAAGAACAAGGAAAAAAAAAAGAGGTGCTCTGCCCTAACAAATTTCATTCATCCGCTTCACCATCTGCAAAAAAAATAAGAAATAACAGTTAGTTGAATGCTTAAGAAAAGAAAGAAAACATGCATGTACCATGAACTAACGCCATGAGCTCCTCGAAGTCGTCGTGATTCGTCTTCAACTTCTTCATCTTCTTCATCATCTTGGCTTCTTCTCCGGTCGGTGAATACTCATTTTCTGAAGAATCTCCTATCCGACCTTCAAGAACACACCGTGATGAACTCCTGCTCAAAAATTTCCTCTCGATTCCTCATTCTCTGATTCCTCGTCAAAGGAATCAAAGGAATCGAGAGGAATCAGGCATTCGAGCAAGAACCGGTGGCGTGAGGAGGAAGCTGGGAGGGAACACCTCTTCCAGCCGTAATAGAAGCCTCTTGGAGGACACCTCTGGCTCTTCCGTAGCTGATCTCTTCATGGCGATGGACTAGAAATTGGGGAGGATCTAGCGAAGATTGGGCGGAGATTGGGGGAGAATGGGCGCCAATCTAGGCTGGAATAGATATAGGCTTTGGATTAGGCGTGAAAATCGTAGGAATGATTCGTATTCGGTCCTATCAACCATCATTACATGCCATTATGTGCATATCTCGAAATTTGAGCCATATCTAATATCTTCCTTTTTAACCTTATACCTAAATATCCAATATCTTCCTTTTTAACCTTATTCCTAAATATCCAATATCTTCCTTTTTTTACCTTATTCCTAAACCTATATGATTTGAGTTTAACACGAAAATGAACACCGATATAATTCGAATTTAATATACTATTTAATACCAAGATGCTTTCGTCACACTATGTCGATAATTGGGATTTAAAAAAACACTCCAAACCCTCCTCGAGAAAACCACGTAAGTCTTGACCTCACTTGTGTTTAAGTTTAATTTGACAACAAGCTTCCATCTTGTGTAGATCGCGGTGTGAAAATCAAGGTGTGGTATTTTTATGCCCCAACACAATTAAACCCGTGTGAGCGAGCGTCCGTACTAACCGTTTTTGAAATTTTACAGCGTGCATATGGAAATCGAAAAGTCCATTCTCCTACAATCCATGCTTTTATACATTAAGCAAATTCAAATTTCGAATTGTAGGGGGAAGCTTGTATTAGGATGAAGTGAAGATCGGTTAAAGAAGCGCTGACCCATGGCCTCGAAATGAAAGTCGATCGATACAAAGCTTCAACCTACACATTCAAATTTTGAAATGTAGAAAGCGGTGGCGCGCCGCGCTTACCAAGAGACACCGTCATGAGTTGCCGGTATGCTATAATGCAAGTGGGCATTTTAGAAGCGCCACGTGTTGCATCAGTCCGTCTGACAACCAACAGAATTAAATACATATGGCGCCATGAATGTGCAATCCCCCTTATTCCGGAAGAATATTCCAAGCAAATCTGTAATTATGAGAGTTTGGTATCCTAGGTGGCATGGGAAAAAGGGAGCGGAAATATGACGTGGAATGGCTGATAGGAGGCCATTTTCAGACCCCAAATCCGCCCTAATGATCGTCTTTATGTAAGAGGATGAACTGATGCAGCCAGTGGAGGTGTTGAGGAGTTTGGAGGTAGTGGTATCCACCATAATGGAGTCTTCAATAGGGCGTGGATGAAAGGACATGGCCAAAAGAGATGTTTGACTGCATCCCATGCTGCCAATAATCCATGCAGAAATGCAGAAGGATTTGGAAAAGGCAACAAGGCTAAAATAATGTTCAAGACAGAACTGGCTTGACCGTCTTCTTGCCTAGAGGGATACAGTGACTAAGAGCTTGTCTAAGAAGGTGTAAACTAGGAGAGTCATCTTCACCATTTAAGAGTCTCCAAATGAACTCTGAAAAAAGGACTTTGCTCTACAATAAGAAGTCCATCATATCCAGATCACCTGCCTATTGTGGAGGGATGAATTTCGACCAAACCACCTTAATCATAGCACCTTCCTCAATACAGGCCCATAAAAAGTTCCGGACTATTGCAAATTCAAGCAAAAACATGTCCATCCGAGATGTCGCTGCTGCAGAGGCTCATCTGAAAAGAATTGCAAATGGTGATTTGAAACTAAGTTGCCTTTGAGTTATTGGAGCTTTTACGCAAAGGGGGAGCAAAAAGACTCTTTGTGTAGGTACCAAACAATTCTGCAATCTGATTGGCAAAGATGGTAAGCATCTGATATCACAAGATATAGGCCACATTAACTGCTTCATGCCAGGGTCTTCTCAATAATGCTATGGTTCTCTTCTTATATAGAAGAGAACCATCATTCTAGGGAAAGGGATGCTAGTTTTAGCGCCAGATCTCTCTTTGGATTCAGACTTTCTTTGGCACAAGCCTTCTTTAGCCCTTTCTCCCATAAAAACCTTGTGTCTTCCCGCATTCCTCATCGGCGTTTCCTTTGAGCTGAATCTTGTTGTTGTACGGAGTTTTTCTATGTCAGCCATTCTCATCAGCTAGATTTCTCCTTTTTCTCTATGTAGTTTCTTTAGTTTCTACTTAGTACTAGATCATCTCCCTCGTACTTCTGCATCACTTCACAGACTTTTCTGGCATTCAAGCAGTCTGCAATCCTCACTTCTACCGGATTCATAGCCTTTGTTGATAGTTTTTTCCAAAATTATAAATTCCTTCCCCATTTTGTGGTTGTTTTGGTTCGACTGGGCTGGTGTTGGGAGTCCAACATCAGCATATCCAGCTGGTTCTGGCATGATATATTGCTTTTGCCATATGAATCGGGACCCAACTTTGTTTGCTTGCATTTATTTTCGACCTGAAATAGGGCAGTTTTTTGAGTTGGAACCTGGTTTATGTTTGAGCTCCTCTTGGAATGAATGCTTTTCTCTGATCATGTAGGGTAATAGATCCCTTTGTAGTTGGTGTTGGGACCAGATTTGCTTGTCATGCCATTTTAAAAATGGCTGGATATGGACGACTTCCCTGGTTTTTCAAAATGCTTCGGCCAAGTGGGCCACCGTCCTTGAGCAGGTCGGATCCATGGGCGGTGGCTGCATCTGTGTACAGGTTTATACTTTTTGCTAGGTTTCTGAAAGAATGAACACAATAAAATAAACATTTAGCTTGCAAAACTATTATTTTATTGCGTGGATATATTGGTTGTGCCTTTGATCTCTTATTGTGGAGATGCAGGTTCGAGTCTTATGGGCATCAACTCATGGGTGAGAAAGTTGTGAATCGTTGATAATGTTTTTGGACCTGAAATCGAGAGGAAGTTTGTTAATCTTTTTGGATCTTGATGCCTTAGAAACTTTTTGTTACAGATGCAATTTCGTCTAGATGCCTTCAAGATTTTTGTTGCACTTGTAGTCTGCCAAATTGTTGGATAGGTTGTTCTGTTTGGGCTTTGTTTATTTTGTCAAGTTGCTTTTATGGGGTGCATTTTATCGCTTGTACATCTTGCTTTGAGCCAGACTTGGTTGTTAGAGATGTCTTTAGATTCTTTGTTGGTCCGGGGTTGTTTTTGTACCTTCTTAGTTTCGTCCATCCAGGTATAGTTGTGTTTACCCATGCTTGCACAACTCTAATACCCACTTTTTATGTTGTAAATATTCGAGCACCTCAACTTTTCTGTCTTGGAGTGGTCGGTCGGGGTTTATACCCATCAATCCCTTGTTTTTTGGAGATCGTGTATTGGTCAGGTTGGAATGTGTGCCCCCTTATATTAGATTCATTTTGATGACAATTTTCTTGTTTGATGGTTCTCCTTTGTTCAGTTGTCTTTGATGTGCATGAGCTTGGAGTCTAGGGTCAGTCTTGGGTCTTACACCATCAATTCCTTGGATGCCTAGTGCTTGCTTGGGTTATATGAAGATATATTGCTTAGGCTTGTTTGTAGTTGGTAGCTAAGAGATGGGTCTTTTATAGCATAGTGCTTTTTGGTTGCTCTTCTTGTTTTATGCTCGTAGGGTTGGCATGTTGGCCTGGGGTCTTGCTCCGTCAATCCCTTGTTTTTGCTGGATCTTCATAGATTGGAGTGTGTGTACCTTAATTTTGTGTTTTAAACACGTCATCTTGTTTTGTTGGAAAGGATTTCTTGCTTTCACTTTGTCCTTTAAGTTAGATAAGGTTGGATTCTAAGGTCTTGGGTCTTATGTTCCTAGATTAAAAGCATAGCCTAGATGCTTTAGGTGTCCCTTAGATTTTGTTGTTTGGTTTGGTTTTATACGGCTTTGTTGGTTTTTTAGGCATTTTGAGTCTAGGGTCTGTTGTCTTCCTTCTTGGATCCAGTCCAGTACAGCATAGCATAGATGCTTTTTTGTATTTTTTTTATAAATAGTTGGTCCTTGTTCTTATACCATGTTATCCTATTTTTCTAGTTTGTTGCACATGTTGGTTTGTTTTGACATAGTTTCATGAATCTTGTCGAGTTGTTAGGTCATAAAGGTTCGGCTTTTTTGGTGTGGGACGCATTTTGGTTTCTTGTGTTTCACTTTGGGGCAGGCTTGGTTTGAGGTATTCCCATGCAGGTTGTTGGTTCTAAAGGTTTTTTTGGATGCCAGTATCCCACCCAATTTTTTTGCATGGTTTTATTAATGGTTTGCTTGGTTATTTTCCACTGGATATGGTTGTTCCAGCTCTGGTTTGTCCCTTCAACACGAGATTGCTTAAGGCCCAAGCATTAACAGGCTCGATGTTTATTGAAGAACGAGATATGGCTTTTCATTTGCCTTGGATTAGGCAAGTATGTTTTACATAGTGTTGTGTGCTTATATTATCGATTCAACCACATCAGGCTTCATTTCTCCTAAGCTTTTATATTTTTTTAAGATTTCGTTGTTGTTTGACATCTTAGTCTCGGTCCGGTGGCTAGCACATAGGGTGCCTCGACCACTTGTACAGATTTAAGCTTTTTTGCTATCGAATGCCCTAAATTGAGCTCATATTTGTTTATATATTTATTTTCCTTGAAATTTTATTTCGTGGATGCATGCTCTAGGTCCTTCCGAATTTCTTTGTTCCTTGAGTATTCTCTATTCTCCAGTACATGTGCTATAACCATGTACCCAGTTCTAAGATAGGTTGGATTTATGCTGGCTCAGTCTTTTAGCTTTATTTTTTTTGGTCTTATCATGCGATGGTTTTTCTGTTAATATGGTGTTTTCTTTTAAAAGATGTATTCTACTTAAGTTGGCTTGGCATCAGAAATTTCCCTCGAAATTGTTGTCCGTGCGTGCGCTATAGTCTCATCTTTGCCATGTTTTATGTCATTATCTAGACAGTTTGTTTTAGATTATATATTCTATTGTTAGCTTTATAGTTCATGTGTACATGCATCTTCTGCTACGCCCTGGCATTTATCTCGGTGTTCATTTTTTAAAGTGCGTATTCTATTTTATATTTTATCAGCTAGAATAGTTCTTTTGTAAAGTACATATGTACATGCACTTGTCAAATCCCGTTTGGTCCTCTTGTTATTCGTAAATGATTCGTTTTGATATTGCTCGACCATGCACCGATTCCCTCATCTTGGACTTGTCAAGTACTTGCGATCAGGGAATAAATTACTAATTGCATATTTCTTATTAGCCAGAATGACTTTAGCTAAACTTGCTCGATATTAATCCCAAAACTTTCTGTGGTTTAGCTAAACTCTATATATTTTTCCTCTCATACTTTCTAGCGTTTAGCTAAACTAACCCAAACATCATCCCAAAAATTTCTATGTTGTGGCCAACATAAAATATTAAACCAAATTACTATACTTTTTTTTTCAATATATTCCACTTATTTTACTCATTTTCTTTGTGAAAACATTCTAAAATAATGCTAACTAGTAAAGTCTAGGACTCAAATTAATTCATAATGCTAGAAACTAAACTACTAGTCATATATTTCATATAAAATAGAATGATGTTAGCTAAACTAGCCCAAAATTCATTCTAAAAGTTTCTATGATTTAGCTAAACACTATAAAATTTCACCCTCTTACTTTCTAGCGTTTGGCTAAAGAGCTCCAGGGTTGGTGCAGTCCCGAAAAAAGTTAAGCTAAAATTATTATTTTTTTTCCAATTTTTTCCATTAACTTTAGCCAATTTTTTTTGGAAATATGCTAAAAAATCGCCAAATAGCTAAGTTTAGCCCTTAAATTATTCCATGCTTGCGATATGCCACCTCATACAAGTGTTGCCAAATCCTGAGCATGTTTTAGTAAATGGTAGGGGCTTATATCTCCTTGATGGCAGGATGGAAATTGGATGTGTTGGGAGACACTATTTTCACGGTCAGGTATCTATTTCAATTTGTTCTTTGGCTTTTGCATTTTCTATAGGTGAGTTTGCTTTGCACAGGAGCATTTTCACTAACATTTTTCTTTACCATTTGGGCATAAGTAACTTCGGTCGAATGTCTAATTCTTTGCTTGGCTATTCCATGTATTTCTAACTTTGCAGTCTATGGTAGTGTTCCTAGCACCATAGGTTTCTTAGGTTTCTTTGCTTGGCTATTCCATGTATTTCTAACTTTGCAGTCTATGGTAGTGTTCTTATTTCAGAGTGCACTCCATTTTTTCATGGATTCCTATCTTAACATTGACTCCATCTTCACTGACTCTGTTTGCATAATCTAACTATTTGCTCAATCACCTCCTCTCAGCCTTGCCTTTTTGGCAGTCTTTTTGTTCCTCCCTGCAAGTGCTACATTAGAATCAATTTGGCTATCGTTTGCCCTGGCTTGGTCATCAAGTTGTTCATCGAGGAGTTCTCTGAACTCTGCTTCTTTCAAAAATGTCATATAGTACCATTTAAGTTCCTTGGATTCATTATTCCAATCTCCATCTTTCTCTCGCCATAATGGGTTCTTTGGTCCAGTCCCCTAGATTATTCTTGAGTCTCGGGGTCCCTATCATTTTATTCTAGATTATATTGTTTCTAGGTTTGAAAGTTCGCTTGGATCTATTATGCATGTGGGTATACGTTCATGAATTTTAGTCCTTGATATTTGTTGTTGTTGCTCTATTTGTTATTTTACTCCATATGTGGTCATATGTTCTCAATGGTTCTCATGGATGCCCTTATGAGGGCCTATGCTCGCTCTTTGTTATAGATTCTTAGTGTCTCGTTGGTGCCTTTGAGGGCCTTTGGCTATTTGCATTTTGTGTCATTTGCTACTTTGTCTCGTTTTGCTCTGTTCCTCTATTCTCGATCCCTTTTCCATCCATTTCATTTTGATCTCCTGTTTGTCTTTTTTTCACCCTATGGTTGTTCCTTTCCTCTTTTTTTCCATTTTATCCCTTGAGAGATATCTTTGTTCTGCTATTGTCTTGACTTCCTCCTTTGTCTACCTCTTGACACGACGTAGTTCTTCTTGCCTTGTCTAGTCATCATGTCTTTTCTATGTTGACCCCTTACGAACTGGAAGAGTTGTTTGGTATACGTCCATCCTACATGATGTTCACACGATATTCCCCTTTTTGGCCTACATTTTAAATTTCAAAACGTGGTTGCATCATCGCACATTCGTGCATGTTGTAGTGGGGCCTGTGGTAAGTTGTCTTGCTTTCTTATATGGTCTTTGTTCTTGTTTCAGGTTGCACGCAGTTTTCTTCATCCATTCCTCATATTGGCATTGATCCCATCCTCGCTACCTCTGTGGCATCATCTACAAGTGTTCCCAATTGCATAATCATTTTGTCACCTTATGAAGCTTTTTTGTTCTTGTATCTCGGGGTCCCTATCGTCTTATTCTTGTGGGTTATGTTGTTTCTACTTTTGATAGTTTGCTTGGACTGGTTATGCATGTAGGGTATATGTTTAGGTTTTTGTCCTTGTTTGTCGTCATGGTTTTTTTCGTTATAGTATTCACTATAGTTTGCTGCTGATACGTTGATTCTTTAATTTTGGTTTCAGGTGCTCTTTTTAGCTTGTTAACTATGTTTGATCTTCATGTCTTCTCTTTTTATACATTCCATGGTGCATGGTTTTGATCTTTCTTATTTATTATTATGGGGTTTGCATTGTCTTCATGAAAGTTCGCTTGAGTCTGTTATGCACGAATGATATAGGTTAGGTATTTTTTGTTCTTACTTCCATAGCGTCTTGTCATTAGGTATTCTTTGTAGTTTGTTGGTACATTGGTTCTAGAGTTTTTGTGCTTTGGTGGTGGCCAAAGTTGTTATTTGTGTTTGATTTTCGTGCCTTCTTTGCCTTATGCAGTCCAGTTGTCCCGGGGTTTCTTGGGCCCCTTCCCCTCTATTTGCATTGGCATCCTGCCTCGTCTCATGATTGTTACATTCTTCCTAGCATCGAGTTGCGCCTTACAGTCTCTCGTAGTCTCAATTTATGATGGGGTTTGAGGGGGGTTCCTCTTTGTGTCAGATGTTGATATTTGTGCATAAGGACCTTTCCCTAGAATGCGATGGTTCTTTTAATAGAAGAGAACCATCATTCTAGGGAAAGGGACGCCAGTTTTAGCGCCAGCTCTCTTTTTGGACTCAAGCCTTCTTTGGCACAAGCCTGCTATAGCACAAGCTTTCTTTAGCCCTTTCTCCCATAAAAGCCATGTGTCTTCCTCCATTCCTCATTGGCGTTTTCCTCTGAGCTAAAAATCTTGCTGTTGTCCGGAGTCCCCCCCTCCCACCTCTTACTCTGCTATATGGGTTTTACTTTTCGTTCAAAATTGGCCGATGGGCTTCTGCAGTTTTCCCAGCGTAGCACATGGTGCTTCTGGAGGGTACCAAGGGGAAGCCCCCTGGGTCGAGCCTATATTTTTCTATCTCGGCGTAGCCCCGTGGTTTTCGAGGATCCTCATGGATCATCTCTTCAATTTTCAATACTGTGCTCTTATATTTCTAGTCCAACTTTATAGCTTCCTGGCTCTTGGCTTGTGGATGGCTCCTAACACAGTTGACATTCACATATGGTTAGGTCTTGTAGTTTGGAGCTCATTGATGTGGATGGAGCTGCTTTTTATACGCCTCTAAGTCGAGCCTATATTTTCCTATCTCGTCGTAGCCCTGTGGTTTTTGGGGATCCTCATGGATCATCTTTTCCATTTTGATATTGTGCTCTTGTTTCTAGTCCAACTTTATAACTTGCTGACTCTTAGCCCGTAGGTGGCTCCTAACACAGTTGACAATCACATGTTGTTTGGTCTTGCAGTTTGGAGCTCTCTGATGTGCATAAGGTTGCTTTTTATACGAGCAGCCAAGAGGGGCACATGGAGCAATATCTTAGCGGGATGGATTTGAGTCACTGCTTGGATGGGTGGCGTGACCTGACTATTGCAGTTCTTGTAGTTCGGGAGCATTATAGTATTAATAGGAAAGCGGCATAAAGTACGTTTTTGTATGTTTTTAAGATCAATAAATGTGGCTTGTATTTGGACAAGGAAAAGTACTTACTCTTATGCACTCTGTTATTCCCGACTCTGAAAAATTGTTGCTCGCGGCATTCTCCAAAATGATCTTGATTGCTGCTGCTGCTGTTAACATGTCTTCGGATGAGCTATGGCACGATCATTATATTTATTCGAGTTGTCAATATCTTTGTATGATTCATGACAAAGATATGCTTGTTGGACTGCGTGTCGTACATGCCTATATGTGTTGCTTGCAATCTTAAAAAGCAAGTAGATGCACCTTTTTCCAAGGAGGCCATGAAGAAAACAAATGACATCTTGCAGTTGGTGAAAGTGATGTGTGCGAAATCAGGATCTCTTTTTTGAGTGGAGCATGCTACTTTTATACATTTATCGATGATCATTCTAAGATGACATGGGTGTACACTTTGCATTATAAATCTGATGTAGTTTAAAGAGTTCAGGGCTATGGTTGGAAAACAAACATGGAAGCTGATTAAGGCATTCAAGTCCGACAATGGTGGTGAATATAAGAATCATTCTTTTGATGCCTATCTTCGAGATTCTAGCATTGTGCACGAGTTGAGTGCTCCATATTGTTCGCTACAAAATAGTATAGTTGAATGCAAGCATCCCGCTGTGATGAATTTGGCAAAAAGCATGCTTGCTTATAAACGCTTGCCTGTGTCATTTTGGGATGAAGCAATTAAAACAACACCCTATATTTTAACTAGAGCTCCCACAAAAATTGTAAAGGTCAAACAACATTTGCCAGATGTCTCGCATTTGAAAATCTTTGGTTGTCCTGTTTTTGTACATCCTCATTCCAAAATAAGAAACTTGACAACCGAGCAGTCGAATGCATTTTTATTGCATATGCTGATGGATATAAAGCTTACAAATACTATAATCCAGCCATTAAAGAAGCCTGTGATCAACCCTGATGCAAATTTTTGATGAATGGCTTTTATGATGCTTTCGAGCATGATGTTGGAGCGCCATTTGGTATTCATTCTTTGCTTGATGTTGATATCCAGAATGGAATTAACGCTGCTCAAGTTGCTGCTATACTGACATGACTATAGTGATGATGACGAAGATGATCTGTAACTTACTACCTTATCTAATGTTCGCGCTGTAAATCAGCCTGCTAATAGTACTGCAATGTACCAGCATATAAATTCACGGTTCCATCTGCGCATCTTCACAATTTAGGGTTTTCAGATACGAAATGGGATAGAGGAGGAAGGCCACTTTCTCCTCACAGGAAGAACCAGATGATCCAGTGATGATGATGCTTCTCGAATTGAAAGATGAAATACAGAACAATGACCTAATGCACAGAACAAAGAACTCCCCACACAGAATCCCGAACTTAAAGCTTTGTTATCGACACCTACCTCACGGCAAGACTCTCATTTACAGAATAACATTGATGAGTTGCAGACCAAATTAGTTGACTTAGTGGCAGAAATCACTAAAGAGCAGATGATGCTACATCAAGATAGGATATCTTTCGAGAAAATAGAGCAAGAAACCAGAGCCAAGAATCTGAGAATTTTAGGCATAGAGGAGAATGAAAATGAAGATATTTCTGAGCAATTCTTCATCATAGATACAATGCATATACATGAGTCACAATTCATACACTGCATGCGACTAGGCAAAGGTCCTAAAAGGCCAATTCTAGTGAAGTTAAAAAATGAAGAGGCTAGAAACACGGTTTTGCAAAACCGCAGCACTCTGAAAGGTCACACAATGGCTTGATCTCGATCTAACTCTAGCACAGTAGGAAATCAGAAAGAGGGAGTGGAATAAGGTTAAAGAAGCCAGAGCAAATGGAATAGTAGCATTTCTAGACAGCACAGGGAAAGCCATTATAACCAAACTAAGAAGAGAATAGCAATCTAGGACCTTCAAGGTGATAGCATGGAATGTACGTGGAATATCTAAGGAGAAAATGAATGCATCAACAGAGACATGGCAAACTGCAGACTTACTGTTGATTTTCGAAACATGAAAACATCAATCACGCTTCCTTCTAGAATTGCAGGGGTTTCATATTATAGGAAGTGCTTGGAACGAGAAAGATTCAGGTGTAGGAAGGGGATATGGTGGTGTGGCTGTCTATGCAAAAGCAGACATTGCACATAACATGCGCATACGCTCAAAGCGTGAAATGAATCAGTACGATGGATTCAGATAGAACTCTTTGGCCAGAACAAATATATTGCCTTGTGTTATTTTGCCCTACTGAACATGCATGTTTATGATCGCATGGAACTGAACAGAAGCAATCCATTTCATCAGTTGTGCAAAGATACGCTGCAAAACCAAGAATTGGGAGAGGTCCTCCTGGTTGGGGACTTTAACGCGAGAACCAAAACATTGCAAACCACTTCATACGAAATACCGGGTGATGTACTTTTGATTGAAGAGGAAGATCCCTCCTTCAAAAGACATTCTGCAGATAATGTTAGAAGTAGTATGGGAGATCTATTTTTGGAGTTGGGCACAATCTATCACCTCAAAATCCTGAATGGCATTACTTTTTTCTCTGACTCATGCAGAAACACGTGTTTCAATCATTTGGGGTCTAGCATTGTTGATTACATACTTGCCAACAGCTACCATTCAGTACAAAACTTTTATGTGGCAAGTAATTAAGCTATCATAATCAGACCATGCTCCGTTATGTTTTGAATTGGCAGGATCAGGATCAGTCTCCACTAGAAGAAACCAAGCTAAGTTTATGCCAAAACTAAGGCTTAACTATCGAAGGAGTAGCCAATATGCTGCACATCTAGAAGAACTGTTAACTAATGTTACATGGACAAAGGAAGTGGAAATAGATGCATCCCAAATCTCGCCATTTTTTTTTTTTTTTTTTTTTAATGGCAAGGTTGTTTTTCTATTCATTTAAGAAAGGTACATATCAGAATATTCACATATAGTGAAGTGGTCACAAAAAGTGACAAAATTTGTCTCCGTACTCCTCATAATCGGGTACTGAGGCAAAATTGAGACATGAACATAATCATAAGATAAAACAGTAATAACAGTTCTGTCATTTTAGTTAACCACATCTAATAAATCCTGCAGAGTAAGATCTTTCACAACAGAGTAAGATCTTTCACAGCAGTGGTTCCAAAAATGTTAAGCATCTCGTCCAGCTTTGCAGTGCTGAAACTGGTAAAGTCGAGCAGCATCAGAACCCGAGCCTCTCGTTTCTGTTGATTTTTTTGGTTTACCATGAATTTTTTTTTTATGCCATATTACATGCAGCAGCTAGAAACATTTTTGGGTACACAAGGCAAAGGAGACTAAGGAACACTGGATAGTGAGATGCAGAATGAATGCAGCACAACAAGGACAACACTATGTGCTGGATGCCTGTGCAAATCAAGATGGTATAAAGCTCTAATAAGAGGGAAGAAGAGAAAATACTTCCGGGAAAGGCAAGAGGCCCTTTAGAAATGGTTTTGTGAGCACCCAAAAACCTTTTAGAAACAATTGGCAACAAAACCAGCCCAAGCAGATCTAGATCCCCTGGAGCTGTTACACATGGTCAAGGAAATCTACGCTCAAGATGAGGAATCCATGCAATTGTAGGTGATAGATGAGGATATGTTTACACAATGTGATGTAGCAGAGGTCCTCAAAGACATGTCAAATGGGAAGGCAGTGGATCTGCAGGGACTAAGCATAGAATTATTAAAATGGGGTGGAGACAATTCTATTAAGGTTATGACGAAGTTGATGAACCAAGCTGGTAGGCAAGGCTTGCCACAAGCTTGGAAGGAAAACAAAGTTTTTTCAATACACAAAAAGGGGGATAAAAGCAATGTGCGCAATTACAGAACAATCTTGATAGGCAGCCGTTTGAAAGTTTGCTGGCTAGGAAACTCAGTTCATGGGCTGATGAAAACAAGATAATATCTCGTGGCCAAGCAGGTTTTAGAACATAGCATATTGCACTCTTGATCATGCACTCAGTTTGCGAGTATTAATCGAAACGGCAATAAACCCCATACAAGCTTTATACCTCGCTTTCATTGACTTCGCGAAAGCATTTGATACAGTTCCTCGAAAAGACTTAGGGGCACGAACGATACAGATTGGAGTACCAAAGACAATCAGAGGAGCCATCTCACAGCTATATTCTGAAGTGATAACCAAACTATCTGTAGAGTTTGATGAGAAATTCGAAGCACAATAGGTGTTCGGCAGGGGTGTCTACTATCCCCAACCTTATTCGGTCTATACATAGATGAGCTTGAAGAATGGTTAAGCATAGGAGGTTTAGCAGGCTCTCGGTTGGGTAATTTCCTTGTCCAGCTTCTATTGTATGCCGATGACGTGGTCTTAATAGCAAACAAACCTGCTACAATCCCATCTTGAAAATTTGGCAACATTTTGTGAGGCGAAATACATGACGGTCAACTTAACCAAATCGAAGGTGATGATCATAGGAACGGTAAGCCGGCCTACATTCACTTACAATGGAGAAGCTCAAGAAATTATTGATAGCTTCAAATATCTTGGGCTAGAATTTTTGGCAAAGTATAGGTGGAAAGATTGTATCAGGAAACAGATGGAAGGCAGCAAGAAGGCTTTGTATGGTATGCTAACCAAATGTCACAAGGCATCTTTCACAGACTAAGGGCTCAAAAAAATATTGTTTAAGACATTGGTACAGACCGTAGTCTTATATGGATAACCCATTTGGGGTCCTTGCATTTCAACGCAACAGTGGACCCAAGTTGAATCGGTATTGAAGATATTTCTTCGGGAGGAACTGGAGATTAAACAGCAGATCCCACATGCAATTCTATTGGCAGAAGCTGGCATGCTCCCTCTTGAGGCAGAAGCTCTGTGTCAGACATTGAACTTCGTTGCAAGGATCTAAAAATAGCCAGATGGATATTTGCCTAAGATGGCGCTGGCCCAATCATCATTCTCAGGATAGTATCGGGAGGTAACTATATGGGTTGAAAAATGGGGGATATCTATGGATTAGCTACCAGACGCAGATATTGCTGCCCAGGGCAAACAAGGGCTCACGCATGACTGCATATACATCAGAAGTAAACCCCTTACTGGTATATTCATAACAAAACTATTTGAAAGCTCAAATTTCAAGTTCCTTGGAGAAGTATATAGCAAGATATAAAACCAGTTCTCACAGACTGCATGTAGAAATAGGTAGATGGTCGAAAACTCCAAAAGAAGAAAGGTTTAGTGGAGTTTGCAACACGAATATGGTTGAGGATGAGACTCATATGTTTTACACTGTCCAACCTATGAAGATATCTGAGCCAGGTTTTGTATACAAGCTGCTGATTTTTCATCTTTATTAGATAATAATCCTTTGGTGCTTGGTCTGTATTTCAAAACTATAGAAGCACGCCGTCCACTAGTATTGAAACTGTGAACAACAATGTATGCTTGTTCGCTCCATGACCTTCAAGGTCCTAAGTGGGCGTGATATTAATTAATATAATATAATATAATATAGTTCTAGGATTGCTCCAACCCCATCTCTTGCTGAAAATCATGATTATGGTGTGCATCTTAGGCGATCTACGTGGTTTAAAACCTTACTTGATGCACGTCCAAGTGTTACGAACACTTGTAATTTTTGCTTTGATGGCAAAGATCAATGAAGATCATATGCCTCCTAGTTTTGGTGAAGCCCTTACCAATCTAGATTGTGTGGCTGTAATATGATATGCTCATTAAGAATGAAACATGGGATCTCATTCTCCGTCTTAAAAAGAAAAAAAAAGGTTTTAAATGGATCTTAAAAAAAAAATACAATGCAAATGGGTCACTCAGTAAACATAAAGCTAGACTCGTTGCCTAATTTTGCAAAAAGTTTGGCTAACCAAATGGATTCAGCAGCACCAATGGCTAAGGCTTTATACTTGACCTTCATGCTATAAACAGAGGCTGAGGGCTGACACTTGATGAGCCAACTAATGATGTTATTGCCACGGCCAAAAACATAATATGTGGTGCTGCGCCATGTATCAAAACAACCAGAATTATCAGCATCTATGAAACTATGCAAAGAAGGCAGAGACCCTCCTTAGCAGCACCTTTTAGATAGCCGAGCACTATTTTTGATGCTTGCCAATGGCTCTGTTTTGAACATGCCATAAAAAGGCTTAGCATGCCCACTAAAAGAGAGATCTCCTGTTTACTGATTGTAAGGTAAATCAAACTACCAACAAGTGAGCGATACACACAGTAGCATCTACCTTAAGAGGCTCATCCTAATTCCACTTCGTTGTGATAATCAAAGCTCTTTGCAACTTGCTAATAATCCTGTGTTTCATGCCCGCAGCAAACACATTGAAACACATCATCATTTTGTACAAGAGAAGGTCATAAAGCTCCATCTTCGTCATGTTCCAACCAATGATCAATTGGCTCAATTACGATACGATTGAGAGATTTTGGATTCTTGTAACATCACAGAATTAATACTTGAACGTGAAATACAATGGATCGCTAGATAATCTGAATCTTATACAAACAATTGTTATGGCACATCACTTAACCACCCAACCAGATCCACCTCCGAAAGGCTATACTGGCAAAGCTTCAAACACCGGCTTAACTAGCTCCTGATCAGCGTAGTCATACCACAGTCTCCCATCAGAGGAAATAATATACTGGCTTAGAATAAGGAATAACAATATCAATCTTCAACATGAATTGAGATCTCTCTTTATATATCTCCACGTGCAGTCTAGTTTGACCCCTGTCCATCTTTTCCGCAATATCTCTCAGACCCGTAAGGAGCTATAAGTCATACCACCCCAATTCTAAAACTAGACTATGAGAGCTTTCCAGAAAGGTAAGGATCCCTCCATTCTGATTTGTGGTCACCGGGTTATAATGTTTTAAATTTGGCCTTCTTTTTATAGTAGCTAGCCCTTTAAGAAAAGATAAAGGTCCTTCCAAAAATAGACATCGCTCTTTTTAATAATCATAGGCTTTTAAAAGAATTATCCCTTAATGTCATCTCTTGCCATCTTTAGTATATTATTAGGCAACATCGAGGGAATAATATTTCATATAGATTTGCCTTAACCATATGGCACTTTCATTGTGGACCACTCCCCCGTGTTTGTACCATAACAATCCTTCCCTTCTCACGATCGATCGTTCTCGATCGCCATTAACCTGGAAGAAACCCATCAAA
This sequence comes from Isoetes taiwanensis, assembly GCA_021234155.1. Lineage (NCBI taxonomy): Eukaryota > Viridiplantae > Streptophyta > Lycopodiopsida > Isoetales > Isoetaceae > Isoetes > Isoetes taiwanensis. The sequence goes on from JAJEKV010000023.1 coordinate 8,066,221, forward strand.
CCTTCTCGGGATTTCACTTATCCCTACTAAGAATGTTCTTCTCTCATCCTCCAAGGCGATTTCTGCACTTGGGCAAGGATAATCCCCATGTTGATCCATTAAGTAGGCGTCCCTTACTTGAACAAGCATGACATTCCTAGATATTTTCCCATTCTATTCATCAAAGCAGGTAATCCAACCTTAACTTGAGCAAGAAAGGCCTCCTTTTTGAACCATCAAGTTAAATTTCACCACTTAACTTGAACAAGAAAGAGAGTTCCCTTCCTTTGGGAAGTAGTTTTTCAACAATTATTTGAACATTAAGATCTTATAACTATAAGATCTTGAAAACTTTATTCTATTCAAATAATCAAACTTGCATGCTCAAGCAGCTCGTGCATCAAACAAATCTTTAAATCTCCAATTGAAAACTAGTAGTCAAACCCATGTAACTTGGTAATGGTACTTGTTAAATTGATGATCCGAATAAAAAAAGAGAAATTTACGCAAATACTAAATTTTGCAGCACAGTTATTGTGGGTAGTTGATGTAGACGCTGTAGTTTCGGCTTTGGAATCGTCACCCCAATCAATACTAGCTTTCACAAGCTTAGCCCCTTGACTGTCTTACTGTAAGTATTCTCCATGCTTAAGATCACCACAGCATCGATACTGGTTGTCTCCGACTATAAGCAAGTATCAATTGGATAACCTAGTTCTTTAGGAACTTATTCGATATCTTATGCAGCTCGTTGTCACGTCATTAACACAGTGTAGTAGATGGTAGAATGGTAGAGGAATAGATAGTGGAATATTCTCGTAACTAGACAATGCAACTCTTCTTCAACAATTTAGAAAGGTTTGGAAAGATATTTTGAGGAATGGATAGATCTCTTCTTTGCCCTTAAGCATATGTTTATGCTCCATTGTTGTTTCCAGCCACATAGTCCATATATTTTTTTTCGCTTCCTTGCAAAATCTATGCAGCATTTTTGGATTGCTTCAGGCCACTATCGTTTGCATCAACAGCTTCTTAGTTACATATAAAGATTACATCATCTTGCTTCCATGATTCCATAACCTGCAGTTCCACAAAAGGTCTGAACTGTGCTTTGATACCAATTGATACGATTGAGAGATTTTGGTCTCTTGTAACATCACAGAATTAATACTTGAACATGAAATACAATGGATCACTAGATAATCTGGATCATATACAAACAGTTGTTATGGCACATCACTTAATCGCCCAACCGGATCTACCTCCGAAAGGCTATACTGGCAAAGCTTCAAACAATGACTTAACTGGCTCCTGATCACCACTGACATACCGCAGTCTCCGATTAGAGGAAAGCTGGCTTAGAATAAGGAATAATAGTATCAACTTTTGACATAAATTGAGATCTCTCTTTGCAGATCTCCACGTGCAGTCTAGTTTGACCCCTGTCAACTTTTTCTGCAATATCTCCCAAACCGTAAGGAGTTACAAGTGCTGCCATCCTAATTCTGAAACTAAGGATTGCTCCATTCTGATCTGTGGTCATCGGGTTATGACATTTTGAATTTGGCCTTCTTTTTATAGTAGATGGCCCTTTAAGAAAAGGTAAAGGTCCTTCCAAAAATAGACATTGCTCTTTTAATAACCATAGGCTTTTAGAAGAATTATCCCTTAATATTATCTCTTGCCACCTTTATTATATTATTAGGCAACATTGAGGAATAATATTTCATATAGCTTTGCCTTAACCATATAGCACTTTCACTGTGGACCACTCCCCATGCTTGTACCATAACAAATTGGTTGACCTCTTCACCAAGACATTAGCACGGTCTCTCATCTTGGCATTCGAATGTTCAGCTTAGGGGCGGATTACCACGATAAGTTGTAGCATTCTTCTTTTGTTCTCAGTTCATACATGTGCTTAGGGGAGGATGATAGAAATAACCCTTAAATGTTAAGCACAAATATGTGCTAAGATGGCAGCCTATGTAAATACATAGGACTATGGTTGATAGTTTACTATGTATTTACGTTCATGTATGCTCGTTCATGTATGCCCGTAGCTAATTAGAGTAGGTTATAGTTAGCATGTTAAGGTAATCACGTGTTGTGCTCTACACGTCACATGTGTGACCATCTTCTGTAGCGCCGAAAAAAAACATCCAATCCATCATGTTTCATTTTTCTGAGCTTCACTCCAAATCTATCTCTCTTATTCTTTGCTGTTGGTTTTAGCCTAGATCATAAGTTTCCTCGGCATCATCACCAATTAATGGACTCATTTATAATGAATAAAATAAATAAATAAATATATTGAATAAAATAAATAATTATATTAAGTCACACTTTGTTAGACACAAAGGATCACGAAGCGACATTTACAATCATAGAGTCTTCAAAAGAAGGTCTCTGTGTGTTTCTACATCTCTCAAATATCTATCTAGTTTACTAGGTTGCATTTGTAACAAAGTACAAATCTTTGCTTTTTATCCCAAATTTAGTTCTTATCTCACAATAACACTCACCTTTTATAAAATATGCTTTTCATCTTCAATGTCCCCCCTGGTTAAATAAGATGCATGTCCGTTCCTCCCTCCCTGGCTAGTTGTATCTATCTCCCAGTTTCAATCTTGAGTCTGTGGGAGCTTCTGTACAATCACCGGCTTTGTTTCTCTAGAAATTTGAGCATATAGATATTCTTCAATTCCATGTAGGACTATAGGGTTGACATCTAATAAGTAAAACTTCATTTTTATTCCAACATCTGCTAAACCCAGGTAATTGCTTTGGGTCTATGTCAAATTCCTAATTCCAACCTATCTGGCAAATCTGAAATGTTCCCATCAAAATTTGTAGCCTGCGTAGATACATCCTTCAACCATCGTTTATTTTTCGTAATATCTGCTGCTAAACAAGGCAACCTATCTCCATCCACTTTCCAATCGAGTGTGGTACTTGTTGTTTAATCCCAAGTTCTTCTTAAATGAAAAGCTTCAAAACCCCTTCCAATTTAGTCCACATTCTATTTAAAATAGAAGGTCCCAGATTGTGCCAGATTGTGCCCCCATAGAGCAACACTATTTGAACCAAAGTCTTAAAAAGCATCCTCTTCAAACTCCAACCATACAATGAGACTATTGCAATGAGTTAGCATGTTGTATAAAGCTTTCTTACCACCTGCTTTCTTCCAGCTATGATTGTCCATTATATCCAACCCCAAATATTTATCTAAACTATATAATTGCTATGGGCAAGATTCTTTAGAATATTCTTTCTATTCTATTGCTACCTTGCCGCCACGTTATCGTGTCTGTCCGGGGGAAAAAATCGAAGAGGAGAAAAAAAAAACGGATAATTTTAGAGGCTGACACGTCTGGCGATCTTCTATAATCTTCGGCATCGCCTCCTCATCCGACAATTTCTGGGGAGGCCTTCCGCCCTTCCAATTGATCCATTTTTCTTCAATACATAACTTATTGCTCTGCCATTGATACTCGTTACAGCCAAATTCGGCAGACTTCAGGCTGATCGAGAATCATCTTGGGCGGTCTCGTCGCGAAAATCGTTTGCTCAAGATCTCATAGTGAAATCTGGGTCGCAGGGGATAATTTCATTTGTGGCGTTGATGCGAGGCAAAAAGGGTATTTCTTGCATAATTTGTGAAAGCATTTGTGTTTGGGTGCGGATATGGCGTAAAACCCTTAAAATTTCTTTTCTTTGTACTCGGCGTCATCTCACTCTCCACCACTTGTTCCTCTTGATAATCTTTCACTACTTGCTTCGATATTGCTTCCGCGCAGTAATCTTTTCTCTCGTGATATTTTTCCTCCTTTACATTTCTTATTTGATTTTAATTCTATTAACCTTGGGTTTGTCGGATACTACTGAGCACAAGGATGGGATTATTAGTCGGATCCCCGGTGTGCTACCTCTCTGGCTTTTGCCGATATTCCGGGCGTGCCCTCTCTATTATCTCTGCAAACCCAACCTTGGAAAAGAAGGGCAAATTCTAGGAAAAATTTGAACGAAGCTATTTGTAGATCCGCAAAAGCAACTTTCAAGAATTAGAGCATGATGCATTCCAAACATTATTCGATATTCGCCAAAAGGTCCATTATCGCCAATTGCTTTTTGGGCGGAGATTCTCGCCACGCTTTTGAATTTTAGTGCGAATAGTTTGAAAGAGGATTCATCTTGCCTTGAATGGCTGCAAAAATAAGTGCCTTCTTCGATGATCTATGTATCTTTAAGAAGCATGAGCACAATATCTCGCAATTCAAGTTGAAGAACTAACTTAACACGGGGATTGCAAGCTAGCAATCACCCATTTTTATGGGTTTTCAAACCACATTTTGTGGCGACGATCTAAATTTCTGCCTTAATGGTTTGAAGCGTAAGATTGAAGGCCAAGGATTAGTGGAGCGCCCGGTGCAAGTGCTTGGCGCATAAGCTTTCCCCTCCCGTGTGGCCTATATCATAGAATCATCGGTTAAAAAAAATTCCTCTTCCGTGCTATTCCTAACTCGAGGAAACTCCATAGTTAGGTCAAAATTACTCATACATGCATATAGGTCTCCGAGAATCAAATCCGTTGGGCGATCTCGCGTTCAAAGCCACAATTCCAACGTCCTCGCTTTGATATCTTTGGGATTCAAATCTTCACATCTTTAGAAACACTTCAACCCACGAACTTTGCCGACAAGACCTATTTTTTCTCCTTTGCCGCAAATTGAACCACCTCGAAACACTAAACCCAAAGATCAATCTCAAATCTAAGACTCCATAAGCCGGATCGAAACTCCCGATTCCCATTACATGCAACCCTAAGAGAAGAAGAGCGTAAGCTGGAATTAGGACACATAGGACAAAATTTGACGGTTAAGATCAAATCAAATCTCCGGATATGGTCGATCCGGCCATAGGGAAGATTAAAGAGCAACAAATCCGGTGAAAATTCAAAAGGAAAAATCCGGTCGGGGCTACTAAGGACTGCAATACCGCACACCTAAAAGAGCTGATGGAAGAAAGAAGAGTCGCACCCCTACCAGGCCCCTAACTTACACATGCTATAAATTTTGAAACCTATCGACACCCGAGCAAATGAGAAATCGACCGCGTAAGATTGCATATATGCTAAAATGTTCTTCTATAATGGCATTTTGGACAAAGTTTTCCAAAGATTTTTTGATAGAAAAGAGTTGTCCATATTTGGCATGGCCATTAGAAAAATAGTTCTCCATATTTGGCGTGGCTAGATGCATTGCAAAGAGGAAAAATGGCATATACTGATTTGGCGCTGAGTTTTTTGTTAATAAACTAAGCTTCGCCAGTTGGGTCCATAAACTAAGCTCATGTACTACAACATGTGTATGTTGTGAATGCTCGTATACCATTCAACTGAGTAATTGGAGTATATTGCACAAAGTATATGGTTGATCAACATAAGAACAAATATAATACCGTGCTCCAAAAGGTCCAATTCGATTGTTGCTACTGGATTAATAAATAACTTTGTGCCCCATACATGTATTTAAGACAAGAAGATCAAGTAATTGTCTAAATAATGTAGCGGTGCCCTCAAGTAGCAAAACTAGCATGAGGATGATTTTTGTTCGGTCTGGCATAAGGAAAATCTTTTGTGTATTGTGTGCTAGAAAGCACAGTATATGATGCATATTTAATAGACACTTCTCATCATATGATGTACCAGTGTTTGAACCAATTCATTGGAAAATTCAGATTTGACAACATAACTAAACTAGACAGCATGTTGGCAATGTTGATATGTTGGAGCAGTATAGGTATGTGATATTATGTTGTTGTTTCATTGTACGCCGAAGTCCCCTTTCATGTTTTAAATATTAAGTTTTGCACGCATTCGACACCTTCTTGACAACAATTTCGAATGAACAGCAAGTTTGACAAATGGACAGCAAGTTGGACGTTTATATCATTTTCAACTAGCACAAACTCGATAAAGAGAAATGTTCGCGGCGGCCTTGGCCGCCGCGATAAATTTCTTGTAACATATAACAATTTTTAATTCATCCCCTTCAAACATAAACTTAGGTTCCAACAACCATCAGTTTTGTTTTTTTCAAATTGACTCCTTGGCTTTTTCTTTATAAAAGCTCTCTAGATTGTCTAAATGTTGTTGTAAGCCTTCCGGATCTTTATAAGCACTACATCTGGGTAACGGTCTTTTGAATAAGCACTACATCATCTGGGTAAAGTAGTAACTGAATGACATAGTGACCTATCCTGGTACCTGCGTGCCCATGGGCTCTCAATCAGTCTTCGAGCTTGTCTATGAGGTCCAAAGAGTGCCAAGATAGTGGACACTCTTGCTTAACACCAATTGTGTTCCTTATTTCATCTGGAATATCAATCGACAACTTGACAATTACTTCTCCATACAACTGGGCTACTATGCCCCGAAGCTCAATCGGTACTCCATGTCTCTCCAACCATTCACCCAAATCCTTTACTGGAACTGTATCAAATGCTTTGGAGAAATCAATGAATGCCAAATCAATCAATGAAATCTTTGTAGCCCTTGTTTCACTGTGTTGTTCATTTGCTTCGTTAGTTGTTCTAACAAGTCATTATCCTCTATTTGATCAGCTCAGTCGATATTCACAGCTTTCCCATTGTTCATCTTCCTAATTTGGTTCTTTAACATCTTCTATTGTGAGCAAGTCCACTTCCACTTTCTGGCATCCCTTCTGCGGTGAACAAGTCCACTTCCACTTTTTGAAAGCACCGTCAATTCTTTTTTATATTCAATGCGTTTATCTGTTTATCTGGGTCTAGTCGTTTTCTAGGGTGAAAAGGCACCTCAACGTCTGTAATCATTGGCTCCAAAGACAGGCTAACCAACAATTAGAGTGATCTGATTCTGGGACTTTACAATCAACTCCAACAGGAGGAGCAGCAAGCAAATAATCTATCACACTGTCACCATGCCATGAGAAATATGTATATTCCGTTGCATCTGGAAACTTCTTAGTTCATTCTGAACTTTTGACCCACAATATCCTCCCATTTCAATTAAGAAATCTCCCATTGAGTTCTTCACCAAATCATATGGCATTTGCTCAAAACGTAGATCATTGAATTTTTTTAGCATATGATCGTTACCATATATGTATGAAGGTATTTGAGCTCGTCTTATTCTGGTGTTAAAGTCTCCAATTACCTTGCAACCCACTAATAAGCCTCTGAGATTGTGTAGTGGATGTTCTTTGTTTATCCTGCTTGATTATGAACAGCCATATGCAATGGAGCATAATAACATGCTACCAAAAATACTTCTCTCTTCCACATGCCTTGATGACTAGATGTTGGCTGAATTTGTGTCGCATTTCTATTGTAACATGCTTATGCATACCATCTTTGACAAATACTGCAATTACTCCATATCCCTGCCCCATTCCAAGTGATATGTGGTCCCAAAGCGAACCCAATAAAACAAGACCATCTATTGTAGGACACAATGTGAATTGTGTCTGCCATGTTTCTTGAAAAACAAGGTGTGTTTGTTGAATGCACAAGGCTCTTTAATCCTTATGCATCTGGTTTCTTCTTTCTTGGTAACAAGTGCCTTACCATGACGATCCAGAAATGCTACCCAACCTTCCTCTCTTGCCTCCCTTACTTTTGCCCATTCTCTATGCATAATCTTGTCATTTACAATGGGATGCAACACTGGCCGGGTTCATCCAACTATACCTGTAATCCTCAAAGCGTCGGGCATAGTGCAGTGGATTATCTGATGGGGTCTCCAGCCTTGGCAAAAGAGATCGAGAAGTTTTCAGTTCCACCTCAACCACCCACTGGGGACCATTCTCCTCTCCTCTTTTGCCTCAAAATGTGCTTTGATTGGACAAAAGCTTGTCTCAGGAACCACCGTACTTCCGTTTTGAGTTTGACCACTCTCTTGATCTCATCTATAACCTTGAGCTTGACACACGATTGAGGGACATCCATATCTTTCATAATGTGGAAAAAAAGGCCACGTTGCTCACATCTGCTATACACCAAGCCTGCATAAACACTTTCCCACACAAGCTTTGTTCCTTCCGTAAACGACGTGCACAGATGCCTCAAAACACTTGGTATGATGAAGAATGCAAAAATCTTCACAAGCAGCTCAAGGAAGAGTTGGCAGCCTGCTCTTCTACAGCTATTGCGACTAGGAAAGCATACAAAAAGCTGATCCGCATGAAAAAAAGAGCATATATAAAGCAGGTGAGGGAAGACATGCTTAACATGCTTTACAGTAATAAATCTGCTAAATTTTGGCAGAAGCTTCATGCTCGGAAATCTGATTTGCCTCTTAAAGACCCAAACGTGTGGACCACTTATGCTCGAACGCTCCTAGATGTGGGAAAAGCAGATTTGCTTGACATTGGATTGCAGCCCCAGCCCCAATCCTCCTCTCTTTTCTCCACTTCCCTTATCCGAGAAGCTATAAGCAAATTGAACACTGGAAAAGCAAAAGATTGTGAGGATTTGCAGGCTGAATTTTTGATCCATGGAATGGATACCCTTGCGCCTATTGTGGCAGATTTATTCAATGAGATAATATGCTCAAGCTTTCCAAAAGCATGGACCATTAATATCATCAAGCCAATTTTTAAGGCCGGAGACCCAATGAATCCAAACAACTACCGCCTTATAATGATTGGACATGTCATGGCAAGATTATATGGATGTGCATTGGACTTGATTATCAGTGAATATGCGGAGATAAATCTCCTTAGAGCAAAGGGCCAGGCTGGTTTCAGGAGGAATTTCTCAACAATAGATCATATCTTTACCTTACGGTTAATCATTGAGGAAGCTAAAGCAAAGAAAACAAAAGTTTATTGTTGCTTTGTGGATTTCCGCAAAGCTTTTGATACGGTCCCTTGGATTGTCGCATCAAGTCATATGGGCCGTTTTGATGCTCTATGAAAATGTTTTGGGAAGAATTAAAGTGCCCGGGGGCTGGTCGGATGACATAAGCAGCACAATTGGGGTTAAACAGGGCTGTCCCTTATCCCCTACACTCTTCGGTTTGTACATTGACGAGCTGGAAAGCTTCAGAGCAGCACTTGGAGGTGCGGATCTGCTTTAGCTGATGAATGCATATCCATCCTTCTATATGGGATGATGTGGTACTTATATCTTCTTCTCCTGAGGGCCTTCAGCATCATTTAATGGCACTTGAGAAATTTTTGCTCAAAGAGAGCTTAAAGTGAACTTGATAAAACAAAAGTGATGGTTTTCAACACATCACGTGCTTGCATGCATCGCAGCAGCTTCTTTTTTCATGAATCAACAAGTGGAAGTGGTCTCTCATTATACTTACTTAGGGGTGCAATTTAAGGGTCCCGTCTTTAGCATGAAAGACGCAGCATATGACAGGCTCACAAAGGGATATGCCTCGCTTGCAATGCTAGAGAAGAAATGTTTCAAAGCAGATTTTCAGGATGTCCCAGCAAAGATTCATCTTTTCAATACCTTAGTTAGACCAGCTGCTCTATATGGAGCTTTGATGTGGGGAATGGATATGACAGCCAAAGAATGGGGTCATATAGAAAGACTGCAAATTTATTTTCTGTCCAAAATGATTATGAGCAAAGCATCTGTGCCACATTCAATCATATTGGCAGAATTTTCAGCCACTCCGCTTCAACTGGATGCAGCATTCCAGTTAGTCTCCTTTTTGCATAAAGTGCACCAACTCGGGTCCTCGCAGCAAGGCCAATGCAGGCTTCCATGGATTGCTCTCAAGAGCTCCAAAGATCTGGCTGAAAAGGGAGTACAGGAATGTTGGTACGCAAAAGCATCGCAATGGGCTGCTTCTTTAGGATTTGGCTTGGGAAACCTGCCCCCCTTTCAACATAATGTAGCTGCAGCTAATACGGCGGTAAAACCTGGAGCAAAAAAGAGACTTGAAAAAGAGAAGAACCAGCTCATACGGCACGATCTGGAAATTTTATACATATCAAGGACACGGTTAACCCCAAGTGATCTTCCTACCAAGATGCAATTTTACAAAGATCACTTCCTTGAGATCAATGAAGATGGTTTCATCGAGCGACCAGGATATTTGAATATTCACCTCGCATTATAAGGTGAGACATGCTATCGGTCAGCTCAGGGTCTCATCTCATCAGCTCGAGATCGAAGCTGGTCGCTAGTAGACCGAAGGTGGAGCCGAAAAGAATCTGCAGACTATGTCACTTGAATGTAATTGAGTCGGAGGAACATTTCATCTTCACATGTCCAGTCTATTATGAAATACGGGGGCAGATTCCATTGCCTATTTCGAACCTACCTCCCTCTCCAAACTGATCGCCTATGAGGATCAGAAATGTATAGCTCTTTTTCTGCACCAAATGACTGTGCATAGAAGAAATCTATTAAAGGAGCAAGCTGGGGGAAGAGTGGGACATGAAAACGATCCTATGCAAAGACTGATCACTTTCTTTCTCATTGGAGGTGATAATGATAATAAACGGAAGGCAGGTTCTCTTCCCGGACCATCTCATCCAATCTCAAAAGGAGTAACCATGAAAGTGTCGAGAAGAAGAAAGCGGACGGTAAAGGATAAACATAAGCAGTCCTTCAAAAGAGAAAACAAGTCTGACATTACTTTATACTTTGAGCCCGTGGCCAAGAAGACAAAAGTTTCTTAGTCTCATTGTTTTAGTTTTCTTTTTCCTTTTTTATGCAATATCTCTAGGTGGCTGCAAATGCGCCCCTAGCTGGACATGATTGATGTATATTTGGTCTCATAGACCCAAGCGGTCTCTCGTAGACGTTAATATAATCTTTCTCTTTCGTTGTTCTAATTGTCCTTGCTCTAACTGTCCTGGTGTTACATCCAGATCAAGCCGTATTTTATGTCCCTTAATGATGCTCTATTTTCCATGACCATGTCTCCGGCCTCCTTGGCCTCCTTGTCTGAGAATTTTTCCAGAAGTGATCTGGTAAACCCCCGTTTGCCCAATCGTCTTGAATGCACTACCTGTGGCTTCTGGCAATCCCACTATCTTCAAATTCTTTGCCCTAGTCTGTTGCTCTAATTGCTCCATTCCAGCTTACTCTGACGAAGGCTGGTCTGTTCCTTAGTGACATCGGCAACCAGATTAGATAATCAGTCTTCCAAAGTCTCAACCATCTGCTGCATTATTAGCTCTTTTAATTTGTCTTCAGATTTCTTTTAAGTTCTCCTCTGGGTTCAAAATTCTTGTGTCTTCAATTTCTTGTTCTGGCTTAGCATCTCCTCCATCATCAATTTGATTTTTGCCATTTCTGCCTTCAGTTCCTTGAGGACGACGATCATGTCCCCTTGTGCATCATCTTCTGGGACCCCTGAGGGTGTGCCCTCCTGTTTCCTTTCTCGATACGAAAAAGGCCAATACCCTCACGACTTTCTTGACGCGAAACAGAAGCGGCCAATAACAGGAACCAATGATGAGTTTTGCTGCTACAAGTTGACAAAGGCCCAATAAGATCTCAAAGCGGAGAAGAAAGTTAAGACCCCTAAAAGTTCAATGCAAACTGTAAACTGTCAAATTGCATCTTTAAGCACATCATTGGACACTGAAAAAAGTGAACTTATAGACAACTCTATGTAAATGTCTATAACATAAAATTTAGAGCTCCAAGGCCAAACTCAGTATGTAATTTATTTAGAAACATAAGTAACACAAATATTTTCCCCATGTAAAATGCAAAATATCCAACTGAAAGAAGAGAATGTCAGGCTAAAGCTAGAGTTATCACATCTAAAAGTATACCAGGAAGACAACAGAAGAAATAAGAACAGCAAAAACTACTTCACTGAGATCCAAGCTAGGAAAAAAAAATTGCAAAGTTAGAATTGAAGGTATTTGATCTTGTAACCTTAAAGCAAAAACTTGGATTTCAATGCAACAAATTTATAGCATTGTATCAAAACAGTACTGAAGAAACACTAATCTCTGGCAATGGATAAGGCAGTTGGAACATGAGGCTATACTGGCAGAGGAGGAACATGGAATACTTAAAGCAGACAACTCGTCTCAAGTTTATCATATTAAGAAACTTGAAGATGAAATTGAGATTCACAGAAACAGGGCAAAAGAGTTACAAGAAGCCATCGAGGATCTGCATGACGAAAATGGTCTCTTGCAAAGTCAACTTCATATAGCTTTGCAAAATTTACAAGATAAAAGCTAGTCATTACAGGCGAAGTTTAAAAAGTGCTTACTTGTCCATGGTGAAAGAGCTGGAAGACCACTTTTTACATGTGCAAATGGACAACTGCAACTTAGAGGAGCTGATGCTCTCTAAACTTCAAGCAATATGGAAGCTCCAGGAATCTGCAGACAAAATTGAAGAAAGAGAATATCATCCTGATGCAAAAAAATATGGAATGTCATGTGCAGAAATGAAATGGATCGTTATAAAGCCTATAAATGAAGGCATCACAGCATCAACTTTCGAATCCCCTGCTAAATTAAATCGTGCCCCAAAACTCTATTTGCATTTAAGACAGGAGTGTTACGCTCCACTCCTGAAACAAAAACACCTAAGATCTGTGACGGCAACATAGCACCCAAGATAGCGCCTAACAAAACTGCTTCTGCTGTTTCAAAATCGCATATATGATAGTGCATAACAGACGGTATGATGCCATCCTCACCCCATATCACGTTGTTGGACGGGAACAAAGCCCCTTACTCACGCTAAATAATGCATGTCCACTTTTCAATCTGAGCCCTCCAAATGGTACATCAAGCGGCATCAAATGGAGTATTCTATCAACCCACCTCCCAAGGGTTTGCCCCAAGAATGCCAAGTGTTTGGGTTTAAAAAATACAGAAGAAGCAGAGATATACTAGGAAAAAAAGCAAAGGCAAATTGAAACAAACCTTGCAGTCGCTTGGATGCGCCGAATCTGCAAAGGATCTTTCGGGGTACCTGGCATTATTTCATGCCTGTCAGTTGTATCGTGACAGTTAGATTGCTCTTTTGCAGTTACACCTCAGGTTCCACATGCATAAGTGCTGGCGTGAACGGTATTTGTGTAATGGCATCACATCCATTGGTCAGTAAATGAGGCCATGAAAGTTCTGCAAGCTTGCAAGTGTTCTGACAGCATTCCTGATACTTCCACAGGCAATTCACCATTCTAGGACATGCTCCTGGATAATGCCAGCTCAGAACCCACTCCTGGATGTCCCCTTAACATAGTTAATCTTTGTGCCTATGCATAAATTATACAGCTTTCGGGTAGAGTTCTTTATTCGATCCCCCTCCACCGGAAAACGATCTGGAAAGGATGATATTGTCTTTTCCCGTTGTTTTAATCATGTTTTTGAATGGTATAAAACATTTCCAGCGACATTTTCCTTGCATTTTGTATGCCTTTTCCTTTTTTCTAGTGAGGGGGCCCGAATAAAGAAGGTGTCCCCAGCTTTGACCACACCTTATAAGATCGTGACTCGGTACTGGTTGAGATTCAACAGGCTTACCTGGATGCATTTACCACTTTCTTGCTCAGCAAAAATATTGTTCCCTTTAACCACTTCATTAAAGCATTGCCTCCCGAGCTCAATATTACCATGCACTTTGCAAGCACTCAGTAAAGACATCCAGCCTAAAACATTGCGCTGCCCAGTGGCATGGAGCAGGTTCTCAGCTTCCTTAAGACAACCAGCACGACCTAGAAGATCAATCATGCAGTTAATATGATCTATGTCTGGCAAGATTCCATAAAGATCTTTCATGTGGTCAAAGTAAAAACGTCCCTTATCTGCCAAGCCAGCATGGCTACATGCAACAAGAACTGAAAGGAGTATGACCCTGTCTGGATTTATGCCCTCTTCTTGCATATCCTTAAAACAGTCTAGGGCAAGAAGACCTTCGCCATGCTGAGCATAGCCTGAAATCATTGCACCCCAAGAAACCACACTCCGATATTGCAATTTGCCAAATATTCTGCTTGATTCAATCAAGGATCCACATTTTGCATACAGATCAATTAGGGTATTCCCAACTGAGACATTTGACTCCAGCCCTTCTTCTATGATCCTTTCATGGAACAATCTGCCTTTTGCTATAGCTCCTACAGTTCCACAAGCTCTTAGAATGTTTAAGAACATCACTCTATCAGGCTCTACTCCATATTCCTCCATTTTTTCAAAACAATCTAGCGCAAGGCAACCTTTCTCTTGCTCTGTATATCCTGCAATAATTGTACTCCAAGAAACTACATTTGGGGAATGCAAATTTTCAAAGATCGTAAATGACTCCTCAAACTTACCACATCTGTTATACATGTCAATGAGAGTATTTGCAACTGCAAGGTCTGTTTCTAGACCTTGCTTTAAAATTCTTTCATGAATGGCCCTTCCCTGTTCAATGGCTTTTAAACTAGCACATGCTTTCAAGATGCTCAGGAATGTAACCCTGTCAGGCTTTATTTTTACGTCCTGCATCTTATTGAACAAATAAAGTGCAGTCTCACCTTCACCCTGCTCTGCACAACCTGCAATTATTGTACCCCAGGATATGACATTGTGATGTGGCAATCTTTGAAAAACATTTAATGCCTCTTCCAAGCTACTACATTTGGCATACATGTCAATTAAGGAACTCCCAACAACAACATCCATTTCCAAACGATGTTCTAAAATCTGGTCATGGATAAATCTGCCATCACTTATAGCATTTATCATACCACATGCTTTCACAATACTGGAAAAGGTGATCTTATCGGGTTTTATATGATCATGTTGCATATCTAAGAAACATTCTAAAGCAAGACAACCTTGGCCATGTTGCACATATGCAGCAATCATCCCTCCCCATGAGATAACGTCGCGGTGGGGTAAATTATCAAATAGACCACGTGACTCCTCCAAGCTACCACATTTTGCATACATATTTACTAAGGCATTCCCAACAATCACATCTTGCATATTGCTATCTTCGATGACATGCAAGTGGATGTACCTTCCTTGCCTTAAAACAGAATAGAAAGTGCATGCTTTCAAGATAGCGAGGTAAATATACCTGTTGACCGAGATGCCTGCCAAATGCATTCTGGTATACAAAGTGAAGACAGCCTCCCCTTGCCCATGACTGGCATGAGCTGAAATAATTGCAGTCCATGTATACACACTTGGTAATGAAACCCTGTCAAATGCTTGATTGGCTTCAAATAAACAACCACAGAGGCCAAACAATCTAATCAAATTGTTAGCCAAAACTTCTACAGAGTCAATCCCAGATTGGTTTAAGAGGGCCTGCAGTCTTCTGGCACCGTCCAAATCTTTCTTTCTGCCACATAACTGCAGAAGGCTATATGCACATTCTCTGGAAAAAGGTAGAACTTGTTGTCTGATATCTACTGCTTCATTTAGGATTTGATCATCAGTCAAGCTTCTGCAAATATAATGCACGGCATAGCAGCATCAATGCATTAGTGCAGTAGGCTAGAGAAAAACATCTTATATAAAACCTGTACCTTGCAACAACGTCGTGAGAAAGCAGTCTACGAGGGAAAGTACAGGCTGCCAAAAATGCAAAAGGTCTTACTCTCTGATGGAAGTGATCGGCAGAAACTTTTAGTATGCCTCCTAAGATCATAAGACAAACACAATTTGAACAATGTTTTTGAACCAAACGTGTCTCCAGAAAACTAGGGTTTTAAATTTGCACCATTGTCTTTCGGTTTGTATTTTTTTCTCTCCCAGAAACCTAGGGTTTAAATTTAAATACAAATCTTTCTTAGGACAATTCGTGGATGATGGTTTGAGAAATATAGAATACGTGCTAAATATAGTCACAAATAAGGTTTAATGATGGGATTTGATGATGGTCGCTATTTAAAAGCAAAGAACAACTATTGATGGTGGTGAAGGTGCTGATTAAGGAACTGTTGGATCTACAGTAGGGCCGAGAGAGATTGATTCCGTCTAGAGGTTCTGGCTTGTGGAGGCATGCAAACCGAAGTCTAAAGAGGGGCCTTGCTTCAGAGAATTAGCCTTATTTTATTTCCTCATATCCTTTCCAAATTTCTCACCTCAAGCTTTCACCAGCTCACCAATGAGCCCATCATATCCACTCCTAGAAGGCAACCCCTTCGTAAAGAGACTATCTCTATATCATATGAGCTTTTTATAGACTTCATTAGCAAATGGTTTCAGGCATGGCCACACATTCGTATGTGTTTATATATGCTTCCGATACACACGCAATGGTGTGTCCATGCTAATATGATATAATATTTGACAATTGTAGTTTAACAAGGTGCATATTGTGGGTGCCCACTCAATGGTGTGTCCATGCTAATATGATGTCATATTTGACAATTATAGATTACCAAGGTGCATGTTGTGTGTTGCTCGCTCAGGTCAAGGTCAAAATGCACTCTTGCAATTCAGAGGATAGGACAATAAACTATATCTAGACATACCAAAAGAAAGATATGCCCTCATGTGCCATCACTGTTTTACCTTCAACCCAACCCAGATTTCATTAAGCAGTCGTGCAATTCCAAACGCAAGATAACAAACTACATTATCTGCCATCCCTTCAATCCCACGCTAATTATGTTGCCTCACTGAGAATCCTTTTCTTCAATCTTCTTCATTTTTTGTGTAAAAAAACTATTTCCCTTTGCAATGTTTGCAAGTCTACGAGCCCTTTAACCAAGTGTCATTTCTCACTAGCCCCTTCCTTCTCCTCTCACTAACGCCCTCCTCCTTTCTTCCTTTTCTAGCATCCTCTTTATCCATGGAATCTGCTCCTTTGCCTTCTTTCTCTACGGTTTCTGCTCTATGGCCCTCTCTTTCTTTCTCGAAGGTGGTTTGTAGCCCATTTTGGCGCTTGGAATTCCATTCTAAATACAAATTTTGTACTACGAGCAACTTGTCCCTTCCTAGCCCCTTGCCATCTCTTTCTCAGAAGTGGCTTCTAGCTCTGTTTTGGCTCTTAAAGTTCAATTCAAAACACAAATTTCATCCTACGAGCCATTTGCCCCTTCCACGTTCATTTAGAGGGATTTAGAGCAATTTGATTCAGGGATGTTACACTGTGGCAAAAGGTGGCATGAAAATATAAAGAGTAGCATACACAGGCGGTATCCCTTGCAGAGCATAGCTTCAAAGCCAGCGACAAATGTGACGTTCCAGCATAATATATGGTATGAATACGTATATTATACTGCCACATCACTAGTACATGTCGACCGTGACGACATGTACACAGCGACCGTAAAGGGTTGTACCCTAGGGGGCAACTTCTTATGTTGCACATGCCTTTAACATATGCAAATAACCCCATTTTGCCACGTGGCAAAGCCCTACATGACCGTTTGGCCCTAATCCTAAAAGAGTCATGTAAAAGAGCCAAAGGGAAACCCTAAACTTTTCCTTCTTGTATTCCAGTTTCCAAGAGCCATTTCGGCCAAGTGCCTGCGTCGTTCTGCCTTGCCAGGTGCCACCAAGGCCGCTTTGCACAACAGACCTTCTCGATTCATTTGCCTTCAGCCCAAACAGGAGCATGCATGCCTTCCAGCCAAGGATCAGGTAAATATTAATTCTGTTGTGCAATGCTGACATCCAGTCCGGCATTAGGCCGAGTTAGTATGTTAGATTAGCCTTAGAGGCCATATAGATTCAGAGATCACAAGCCCTAACGAAGGAACCTAACCATGTGTGTCTAGGTAGATAGATTAGAAGCTATTCTATATTTCAGTTCCATGGATGATGATATTCTATTTCTATGCGCACTCTTGTGTATTGGGAAGGGGGCTAGAGACCCTGAAAGCCTTAGTAGATGATGTACCTAGATATCCTCATTAATTTCCAATTAATGCGGCATGTGCATAAGAGCCCGCCTGGCTGTGGGTGGCGGGGCTAGACTGGCATATAAGGAGGACATATCCCATTACAAATTGATCCCTCTACTATGTAAAGCCTACCGGGTATCTTAGCGGGCTAGGCCTGATGGCTTGCCACCGAGCGTGGGCAAGGCATGGGCTCGACACCTCTTGGGTGATGCATCACCTTCAATGGGGTTCAAGTCATAGACGAGCAGTGGCTCTCTAGCTGCATGTGATGGGCATGCGTGCCTCTGGAGGTGGTGATCCCCTCCTGCCTCATCCGGACTGGGGAGATGCAACCCAGGAATAGCCCTCTTGGCTATGCACCCCGCAGGCTATGGTTTAGTCCCAAGTCTTATCAACCTATTCTGCAAAGTATGCACAGGAGGGGTGGATGGAGCGGACTACTCGACGACCATATTCTAGACCAGCCGAGTCCATTGTTATGAACTCTGTCTGCTTTGACTTCTAGAGGCCCAAGCCATCAGTCAACTCCTTGAGTCAGAGCCTTAGGATATGCTTATGTGTTGATGTTGTTGATGCAGATATTATGGCGAGCCACCCCTCAAGGTGGAACTATATGTATTTGATGCTACGTGCTTACATTTGTTTACGCTTCCACAGCTAGGTCGATCCCGAGGAAGACGGGATGAATGACACGTCCATTCTTCCCCATCAAGTTCTTGTCAGATAAGTGGGCGGCCTCTGTCGGCATGTGCATCGGCAGAGGGATGAACTCCGGTTGTTATACAATGGGGGCATCGTATACAAGCAGGGGACGTCACAGTGGTATCAGAGAAATGATCATCGAGGACCAAGATCAAGCACTGACCATTTTTTCAATTAGTACTAACGGTTAGAACTTCCATCTTGGAGATAACAATCCAAGTATAAACCTAGAAAATGGGAAAAAAAATTCTCATCTTAGAAGTATAAGCCAAGCTAGTAATAGTTAGCGAGAGCAGAGTTGTATATTATAATGGAACCGAAAATTTTGGCCACTGGAGAGTGACTACTCACAGAGTGCGCCTGGGGCCTTAGCTAAAATTTAGCTCAGGGCTCTCACGCACTCGTGAGTATTTGACCATAGTTCACCAAGAAAAATAGATAATTAGAGTAATTTGATAGCATAAGATGGTTTAAAATCAAATTTTAAGCTAGGAAAACCTGTCATACCCTTAAGAAACTGTCTAGAAAACATAAAATAGAGTAAAAAAATGAGTGTCAACCCTTAGCTAAAAAATAACTCGAGCCTCTGGCGCACTATATGAGTAGTGGGAGTAAATTTTGTCTCAAGGAACCAAATATTTTAAGCCAGCAAACATTGATATTCTGAATATTTAGATAACATGAAAATTGCAGGTGGAAATCTTAAAACTTCCAAACCTATAAATAGACCCTTAGGGTTCCTCATTCTTACCTTACCCTCCCAAGTTGCTGAGCTCCGGACCAGCAAGGCGATTTTTAGGCGCCAGCGAGGCAATCAAGCTATTTCAAAACATGGCTCACATCAAACAAACTGCCAGAGTGGTTATGGAAGACGGATCGAGCATCCAAGTCCTTGTTGCAAAAAAAAGGCGAGGGAGCCCCGGGAACGCGCGAGAACGAAAGATTCTCAAAATCTAGACCCAGAGCAGCAAAATATAAGATATCAAAATCAAGAGCATGAGGAGGAAGACCAAGATCAACAAAACTAGCAGCAGAACCTCGAGATCCAGCAGGCGAATCCCGAAACCCAGCAGGATGAGGAACATGCTGACGACGACCAAGAAACTGTTGAAATGGAGGCTCGTCGCCAAAGGAGGATTAGCAAGAGAAAAAGAGAAGAAAAGAAACGAAGATTAGCAGAGATTTACATTAAGCTAAAGTATCTTTGTAAAGTATCTTTCTTGGCATATACATTCAGAATACTAACAAAGGTTGCCTTAGGGCTTTTTTTACAACACCTAGAAGGCCTTCCAAGTATTGAATATAATTTGCATGCCACAAATTTTCTAGCACATTATTCATCGCCACAAGTTCCATTGAAGTATCTCCATACATTAACGTTGTGATAGATCAATGAGTGAATCTGCATTCCAAATGCGTGGTTCATCCATTCTAAGAAATTGTTTATATGTGCAATACTTTCTAGCAAAACTCATACAATTTGCTATTTGTGACTGTAGATAAGGTGATAACACGTCAAATCATATGTCCATTGTTCCATGAATCTTAACTTCACGAAATTGAACATAACATTCATCAACTAGACTGGGCCAACACAACTATATGTGCAAAGGATGCCCAGCTTATGTCATTTTAGTCTTCATAATTAGTACAATTGTAAGTTCATATCTCCAAAAGTGCTTCAACTATGAGTTTGCCACACAAATGCATAGAGAATTGCTACAACAAAAGTAAGGAATGCAAGAGACCTCTGCCATGACATCCCAAACCTAAGTTGCCACCCAACGCAATCTCTTGGAAGCACCAAAAAGTATTTCACTGGAAATGGCCCCTCTACTTGATGTCCAACTAGTTGATCAGCTTAGCTTCTCATTAGACCAATAAAGCTATGGCTATAAAATCTAAATAGGAGCACATCTGGGCTCTTACACGGCAATAAATCGTGATTGTTGCAAATGTTCCACATTACATCGATGACTCATACTTCAACTCATCAATATATGCACATATAAAAGTAAGAAAAATAATATACAAACACATAGAACAACTTTATTGTGCATAACACTGTAGAGTAGAATATTTGTTCCTATTGCAAGCTAGTCAATAGTCAGTTTGGATCATCCATATAATCCATGCTTGTCTCCAAGTTGATCGTAATATTTCTGGACCGATATGTCGCTTGTCCTTGAAGGAAGCATTTGAGATGAGGATCTTAATGATATGGGATGTAGACTTACAGCCAGTTCATTTCCATTCTATTGTTATTTAAATTTGTATTTGTTGTGGCAACCAGAGTTATTGAAGCTAGATAGTCTAGCTTTGGAGTATGGAGTGAATGGGATGTGTTGAAAGCAAATTAAAACAAGTGGGAGGTACTGCCAAATCAGCTGAATGGAGCAGCAGCCAAAATCATGGAAGAATAGGACGAACTGAAGTTCCGAGGAAAATGGACGGATGTCAAGTATGGCAGCAAATTGAAGCAAGAAATGACATATTTACCTGACTTTTCTTTGCTGGATATGCTAATAATTATATAAAGAGCTACTTAGAAATGTCCTTTTGCCACCCAACAAATGTAACTACTTCAAATCGGCTGCTAACTCCATATAGAATCTAAGCCTCGTCGAAGGCGACTAGTCTTGTGGTAATCCCCACTTTGTCATAATCCATTCCAGGATGCCCAATGTAAGATTCATATATTAATACATGTTCTCGCCATCAAAAAAAGAAAGAAAAAGCAGACAACAATGAACTCGTATCAAATGTGAAAGCCTTCAGTAGCATCGATCAACAATGCCACCATAAAGCCCTAACACATAGCATCCAAATTCACACCCTCACCCTATCGCGCCCTCACACTACTTCTGAATATCAAGCCTCGAAGTAGTGCCCCCACATGCATACTTCTAGGTGCCAAGCAACTTTTGGCTCACGTCTTAATGCACAAACTCCACAACACAATCATGTCAATCAATCAAGCTACTCCATCCCACACCCTCACCCTAGCGCCACCACACTACTAGGCACCAATCCTTCTCTATTCCTCAAACTAAATTTACATGCACATCCCCCTCACACCTTACCCTATAACATCCTAACCTTCACCCCAACAACTAAACCCTGCAGTGCTACAAGAAGGTCGTGTACATTTCCCAAATGCCATTGGGAGGCGGATTCAAAAAGCGTGTCTAGTGGTAAACCCCATTGTTGTAATTCTTTCTATCAAGATCCCATCTCGGGATGCCCAATGTGCACTGAAATTCACACCTTATCCTATAACATCCTAACCTCCACCCCAACCCTGCATTTCTGTTAGTTCTCTCTCTCTCTCTCTCTCTCTCTCTTTTTTTAACAGGCTTGCCTAACCTTCCCTATAACATTTGCTTCATTCCTAGCCTATCCATGTGTTAAGCCACATCAATCAAAATCAACCTCGACCATTAGATCTCTGAATTTTATGTTTGACGAACAAGAAAATTAAAAAAAAAACTCCACAAATTCCTAGAGAATATTCGAGCAACAAAGATATATTTTTGACCATGTCGGGAAGTAAAGCTAAAGATTTTGAAGAGAATAGCTTTTGCTATTTGTTTTTTCTTACGTGATTTGCAACAAGGCTGTCAGCTCTCTATTACTCCCGTTCCAACATTTTGATCTCTGATAACTTCAACTATCAGGATGTTTGCAGTACCTTTGGCAGGCAGTTTAACACTAATAAGTAAGTACGTCTTGATGTTTTTCATTTTCATAGTTCCATGTTCTTAAATCATCATTCATAGCAAGCTCAAAAATATGGTTTTTTGCTATTCAATGGTACAATGGTATCATTTGGTGGTAATCTGTGTTGGCTTCTTTTCCTCTTGCAGAATTCATATGTATTTGCCTCTAACAGGTCATTGGAGAAGTGAAGATACATGACTGTGGCACGTTCATAAATAGGATCTTACACTTGAACAACGCAGTGGTAATTTGGTTGAGAAGCTGGCATAATACTTAGGAAGCATATATCTGCAGTAGGCAGAAAGATTCATCCAGAAGCCACTTTAAAAATCTGAATTTGTAACTTCCTGCATCAAGTTCAGCAGTGTGGGGAATAACTTTAGGTGACTCTCATTATTTTTATCTCTACTGAAGTTTTAAGAAAGGAAAATACTAATGTAGATATAAGGATTTCTAATATTGAAGTTGCTTATGCATATCTGCTAGAGTGAAAATATGCATAGCTTAGTAGGTAATTGGGAACCATATTTATGGGATGCAAGTAGATGATATAACTGACTGGCTAAGTTTGCATTTGCTTGTAAGAATTTTCATAATTCATTCTATTTATATTATTAAGCATTTTTTCCAGATACCATCCACTAGTTTCACGGCACAATGCTTAGATTTTCTAGAAGAGCGATGAAAATATAAGCCATCATTTTTTTGTTATTTCTCCATCCAGTGCGCTTGTTGGCATGTCTGCACCAAATGTGTTGAGATTGAAGAGGCCTACAAGGTCTTTGAACAAGTGGCTTCACCACTGTTGTTCATGTATCCAATGCTTTCAGATATTTAAAACCAATTAGTAGAGAAGCTATCTCGCCCTTTTATGAGATGACTGAATATGGTCTGGAACCACCAAACATTTTGATCTACGCCTTCATAAGTTGGGGAAAGCATGTACTTGCTATGCTCACATGCTCAATTCTCAACTTGCTCGGCCTATAATGTCGTGCTTCTATTCTATTCTATTCTATATTCTCGTAAGGTGCATCTGTATGTAATGACCCTCGGTGAGTTTTTCTTACACATGGTTCTTTCTTGCAGATTTCTTTGTATTCATAGGAATTTAAGCTCTTAAATAGAAGAGTTCGGTTTTGTCCACTTCCATTAGATTTCTGGAGGTAGCAAACAAGCTACTACTTTTAAGCTAATTCTTCCAGTAGCGCTCAAGGTACAATCTTCTTCTCATGCATTTAGAAGCAATTTGCATCTTCTTCCATTATGTGCATTATCTTCTGCCTTCATTTAATGAAACAACCCATTAATGAATAGAGTTTACTGATATCTGCTAATGTAGGGTGAAGAGTTAGATGATTTGAATAGGACGCACTTAAGGACCTTCAAAACCATAATGTGCAAGCACTTACAAAGCTATGTTAAGCCAACGTAACTTATTCCTTCACTTTAGAATTCGGATGACCAAATTCTGCTATGGACAATGGATAATCTGAGATGGATATTAGAATCCTGGCTAATATTTCATGCTTTAGCTGCTTCTAATTTTGTTCTCTAATGGGTGTAAAAGGCTTGCAGGTCTTTAGTGAAAAAAGTTAGTGGAGATTAAATTTGTATCTGAATATATAGGTTTCAACATCATGCTGCATTTGAGAATATGGAAGGGCAACTTGTACCACAGTTCTTACTATTCTTTGGTGTATAAAATATAAATTCAGGAAATAAATCACTCTTCATTTGAAGAAGAAAGATATCTTCAAATTGGTGTTATAGGAACAATATACATAGCTGCAACAGAACTAGTAGATTGGAAAAGGCATTTGTGCTTTTAACGTTGTTCAAACAAGACTTGGGCCTCATCATCCAAGACAAGGCTGCAAGCTGCCTCAAGATAAAAGGTTGGCGCGAGTTAATGTAGTATCCTTTTTGTGCTTGCATTTTCGTTTTGGCAGCTGAAATCATGTTTCACATTTGGTATAATGTTGTATCATTGCAACAACATGCCACAATGCACTTTTTTTTCAAAATGGCAATGGAACCCAATACTGTAAGAGTTAAGTGCACCATTGAAAATACTCGAAATGGCCACTCACTCATTGCCCCCGAGATACGGGCAATATGGAGGTAGGTTCAGGAATTACAGATGCTGCTAAGATATGGAAATGCAAATCAACAAAAAAAACTGGTTGAAGCCCCTCGTAGAAGGAGACATAGCATGGAGATTATTATATCATTAATGGAAGAAAGTGATGGACAAGTGGTGCAATGGATCCAAGGTGTGAAATGATTCCAAATACACGAAGGTAACTTCTCAAGAAGGAGCCTCAGTAGCTGGATTTAAGCAGAACCTTAACATGTTTGAACTTTTCATATTGCTAAGTCATGGACAAATTACTTAGTATTCCTGATTACTTATATGTTGCAAGAAAGTCCTCATGATATTTGGGCATTTCACAAATCTATTTTTCTTTCTATATGTATGGGCATCAGTTTCAAAGATAACCTTATGTGATCATGATAGGGGAAAAGAGACGTATGCACCTACCCATAGACAACAGTCAATGATTCTAGTGGACATAAAACAATTGTTGATGCCCATTTCTGAAAAATCTGACACCCATCTCACAAATTTAGATTCTGAAATTTTAGGATGTTGACACCAAATCTTCTCAGTTTTATAGCTTCAAAATCTAAACTAGCTTCTTGCTTCGCGTTCTGATTTTTGCCCTTGGTGTCTGTGTTCCCAAGCTGCAAAGAATAATAATCCATGTTCGAATAATTTGTACAAGCATTTGAATGAACCCATATCCTATGTACTACTTTTATGGCAATATTGACTGGAAAAGGTAAGGGCCAGTGCATCTCATTTTGCCATTTTTCAACCCATTTATATCTTAATTTTCCTCAGAGTCTAAGGTATCTAGAAGAGGACACCAAAATATGAATAGAAATATGAAAGCAAAATGTAAAGAGCCATATATTGATGTCAATAAGTTGGAGAGGCACATAACAAAGATGCATATATAGCAGCCATACTTACAGACTAGTAAGAACTTAAACGTCTCAACTTTGTATATATTTGCAACAACAAAAAGTTTTCTTGTTTGTCACATAATGTAAGATGCATAGAGTAATTTTAATTCTCTTCTAGTTTCAATAACTATCTAGCTAGAGAGAGTGATAAGCATTCATTCGCAACTTGGGATTTGAACCAAACACAACTATGGCTAGTAGTTTAGTGAATGCATATATTAGATGTGTGAGAAACTTTGATGAGATAAGTTCAACCTGATCCTGTGTATTCTTGTTACCTAAGACTATTTATGTTAGATAACGAAATAGGATAAGACTTCTTTTGGAAATCAAGCAACAAGATCGGCCCCCACGACAGCTTTCTGTTCTTCTATTACACTTAGTCACACATTCTAGGGAAAGATCCTTATGCACAAATATCAACATCCGAAGTGAAGTGGTGTTCCATTGAGCTGAATAAAAAAATGAGTAGAATGACCCATCGAGGAACAAACTGATGAGCCCCAAAATGAGTGAAGAGGGGAACAAAATGATAAAACCCAAATGAGTAAACAACGAACACAACCCGGGGTCAGACCACCTGATACATAAGATAATTGTGTACAATGACTTCAGGCCCCCACATAGAACATTCAGAAAGTTGTGTGACTTCACCCGTCCCTTGAATCTACTGCTTTGGGCAATCATTAATCCAATGCCCTTTGCCATGGCAATATATGCATGGATATTTGCTTGAACTTTTCTGGTTCTCCCGATGAGAATTACTATTAGAAAATTTAGAGGATTTATTTCGAGAGAACCTAGCTTATTAGAATTATGTTTTGAAAAGAACATTCGGATCTGACCGCCTTTTCAACTCCAATTCAGGCTGAAGGGGAAGATTAGACAAGTTTTTCAGCTTAATTGGAATAGTATGTATCTCGAGCATACAACCTTTTTAGCTGATCTAGCGCTTCAGACAACAATTTGCAACCCCTGGTATGGCATTGAACTTCTGGTGATATAAGAACTTTCAAGAGACCCAAGTCTTTCATATTTTTTGATGAAAAATCCGCATCCAATATATCAAAAGAATCATCAACAAACCCATCTATGCATGAAGAGATAGCCTTCAAACACATCAATGTAGTGATAATACGTATCTCTCTTCAAGATAGCATTTGGATTGTTAAATTTTATAGAATCCATCCCTGAAGATCTTATGACTTACCAAGCAGCACTAACAAAGATTATTGAGCTTTAGATGTCCTCCATGTACTATGATAGAACTACCAGAAGAACGTTTTGGCGGGCTGCATATGGATCTTGTCATCTCCACCAGGAGGGGCACATTTCAGACCTGAATAGTCCTTCTCAACAGGCCAATCTCTGAGAAGATTAAGCACCACTAGATGGCGTACTCAAAGAGCTTTCCAAGAAGCCCAAACACGCCCAAACCTGCCACCAGATGCAAAAGTTATGGCCAAAAGAAAATTGCAGCCAAACCCTAGCACCACCAAAAGAGGGCCGGGACTGTCAGGCGAGTTCTTTCCACCAAAACAGTACAAATCATACACCGACGAAAAGATCGTGCGACGAGCTTTCTAACGAGCCCAAGAACACCCAAATCTGACACCGGAATCCCGAGTTATGAGCAAAAGAGCGGGGCTGAAACCCTAAGCGCCATCATGAGCGCCTCCCTAATCAATCTCTAATCTCCATAATCCATTCATTCATTGTTGCAGTTATAGATCTCATTCCCTCATGTTTTTAAAAAGCTCATATGCTAGACAACCACCTGGATGGAGTTCTTCAAAAACTGGTAGCGCGATAACACGAGGGACGTTAAAAGATAGTTACATCTTTAAATTGCTTATTAGGTGATTGTTAACTAATTTGTTATGGTCGTTGGTCTAGGTATTTGCGTGGCTCGTATCTGGATGTCATGGCAGCTATGGTCTTATCATAGATTGTGAATATTTAGCGATATTTCATGGGAAGTTGTGGTAAACAACCTCCCACCTAAGTTCCTATCGGAAATGGAAAGCAAGTTGTTATAAATCGTAGTCAATGTGGAATTTGGTCATGTTTTCACAAGGATCAATTTTACTAAAGGTTTGTCAAGCCTTGGTGTATATTTTACTAGTTCTTTGTGGGTCTTTAAGGCCACTTGAAAGACGAGGAAAAACTGCCACACAAGGCAAGGGGAGCTACATGATGTAGGACGTGCAAATTGGACAATGCATTACTTTAAGGGCCAAATGCAACGAAGCTTCTATTCTTCTCCTTCTTGACATTGTAGGCTAAAGTAGAGCAAATAAGGTGAAAGCTTCATGTTTCCTAATCAGTCCTAATCTTATTACTTGAGGATTTCAATCCTGGCGGCTTGGGCCCGTGGTTCGAGTCCACAGGAGCCTTGTAACCTAACAGATGGATTTCAAATTTAGTTGTACAATTGAAAAAGATCTCATGCTAAAAATAAGAGGTTTTCTTAGCACTTTTGGGTTGGGTAGGTTTAGAACGAACATAAAATTCATAAAATCCGCGGGAGCAATTTTTTTCCCAATTCGAATCAAGACATTACGTGTGGCATTTTTATTTTCCGGAATGTGGGGTAAATATGCGGTCCACTTCGAAAGAATCAGTATATTTTTGGGAATGAGCCAAGGGAAGGCCAAGTCATGAGTTTTTTAGTAGAGTGTTGTAACACTTGAGATTTTTTTGTTAAAGGGGTTTTGTCTAAGAAAGACAGCAGAATGGCTAATTTGGGAGGAATGAAAGCATGGGACGGCGACATGTTATAGCCACGGGCATATCCATGGTATATCCGTGTCTTTGACATGTTATAGCCCAGCCCAAAAAAAATTACACAGCGTGGACTCAGCGGTTTTTTTGCCATTTAAGGCTGGCTATATCATGCCCACATCCGACATTTACCGCGACGGTGAAAGCATGGGCCACATGACGTATTACATGTGCAAATGTCAATACATTAGCGAGGGCCAAGTGACTTGCACGATGCTTCTGAGATTCTGATTCGTGTATTTGGAGTATTTGGGCGATCCCCAATAAGGCACTCAAAAAATGAAGCACATATGCGGACTACATGGGCGCCGTATCTTGAGCTTGGGCGCCATAGCCACGCTGCTCATCCTCGCAGCAAAGCTTCTGCCTTTGGACCACTATTATGGCTTTTCCGCTTCATCGCCCACAAAGGTATATCCCATTACTCATCACCATTCTGCCTCTGTCCCATAACAGGATCATTCTGTTCTGCTCAATCCCGAATTAACGCTCATAATCCAGGGTTTTTTTTCCTGCTACCAATCCATGTTCTGTTCCATAAAACACAGGATTCTGTTCTCTCTGTTGATGATACGTTACTTGTCTGTTTTGTTCAGCTGTTCCACCACAGTACTAATAACACAGGAATCTGTTGTGCTTAATCCAGGAGCCCCTCGTAGCAATCTGCTTGATGGGCGGAGCTCGGCACTTCGAAATCACTGGCTACTCCTTGAGGAAATATGTGTTGGATCAGTACAAAAACGCTCACATATTTTTGCATTCTCCTCTTGACAAGGATACCTACAAGGTTCTCCTCATGGATGGAGATTCTAAGTTCGCTGCTGCTCGAGTTTTTACCCCTTACCATATCAACGAAACTGATGAGTACAAACGTCTCCTCAACCCCGTTGGCTCCCCCAATGGAATACAAGTTAGTCTCTGTGCACGATAAAAACCCTATTCTATTCTATTCTATTCTGTTCTTTTAACCTATTTTATAGTTCTATTCCATCCTTCTAACCTTTCCTTGCCCCTTTGTTTCCCTACCCAGGGCCTCCTTCAATATTTCAACCTCGTCGAAGGTTGCTGGCAAATCATAACCAATTATGAATCCCACCATCACATCCAATACGACTGGATCATCAGAACACGTATTGACACGTACTGGAATGGACCTCTTCCCCCTATTGCACATTTTTCTAGAGACTCTTACACCATACCTTCAGGTTCCCATTTTGGTGGCATCAATGATAGACTTGGGGTTGGAAATCATTCGACTTCGAAATTAGCACTCGAGAGATTCAGTGCCATGTCTATTTTACGAGAAAAAGGATTTGTGAACATTCATTCAGAGCTTGCTTTTGTTAAGCAATTAGACATTGCTCATGTTAAGGTTGAGTTTCAACCTTTGCCTTTTTGCATTTTGAGTCATAGATTTTTTCCTTGGCCTCCAGGGAGGTGGGAGCCTCCCATAGTATCCATGAATTCTACTGGGGATTTAGGTGGTGCATATTGTCGCCCATGTACACCTGCTTTGAGTGGACCAAGTGCAAACGCGTTTGTTGAAGGATTAGATAGATGGGCAGGTTGGTTTCCAAACCAAGGAAAGAAGGTGGAGTTATGTAGTGGTACTCAACCTCAATGGGAGCCACATTGGGAAAATATGGTAGATGAGATATTAGGTCATGACCTAGCTAAAGCTAGATGGAACATAAACAACTTACCAATGGTTGACTGCGAATTAAATTTCTATGACTTCCAACACAAGTGGGATATTTGGGATGGTCCATCATTCCAGGAAATTTGTCTTCAATACCGCAAGAGTCAAGAGTAGGAAGAGTATACCGCATGAGCGAAGAGAAGAGTATTCTTTTATGTGTCATGTGATTTGTATCTTGGCAAGCCAGACTCTTGAATTTGTCTATGATGGAGGGTGATTATAACACCACAAGTTTTGGTAGGGCCATAATTTAAAACTAATTTGTATATGGTGGGAGTAATCTAACACAAATTGGAGGAATGTATGTAAAGTTTGCTCCCATTAAAAAATATAGGTATCTCATGTGAAGACCAACCACCTTTCCAACAATTCGAAACAAACTAATATGCATTTTTATTCAATATGCAAATATTATTGCATGCTTCCTATCCGGAAAAATACGTTATTTCACGTTATCTTTAGACAACATTCAAAGGTAGGTATATACCTAACTAAAGAGCAACATGCGTTATTTTGTCTATGAAAAGGTTGACTGTAAACACCACTTTTGGTAGCTTTAAACTACTTGGTATCTACATAATTATATGCAGGTAAAGCAATCCTTTTTATATGCTGACCTTAATTTCACACCTTATGTTTACGGGAGCTAGGGTGCCTAATGAGCTATTAGTTTGAAAGGGATAATATCTTTTCTGCGTGACTGCCACCACAATAAGTTGATATTTGTTTTCATTGGATTTGTGTCCCACACCTGCATTTGTTTCTGCTAGTCCCATGCAAAAAAAAGACTTGATTTAGAAAGTCGGTGCATCATATAAGCTTCTCAGTTGAGTTTTTAGTAGGCTTGATACAACAATTCCTCGTTTATATATGTTTAGATATGGTAATGTAGTAGTTTATATACATATTTGAATATTGGTCTTTAGCACCTTTTAAAAGAAATACTCTTTTTTCTAGTATCACATAGTTCGTCCCAATTTCAAAACGTATAAGATATCTATCTCATTTACATCCATTTTATTGATGATGCTAATATTATTTTACATCCTCTTATTCTGGAAGGGAGTCCAAGTCCAACCCCTAGGGAATTTAGGGGGTGTTTATTTGGATGTGTTTATCCTAAATAATGTGAAAAACTTTTGTGCAGTGATATGGTAATGCAACATGTTGTATGTGACTTCATAATGTCTTCTATCGTTTGGACTTTGTGGTATTGTGTGTTAGGATCCTTCTACTTTGATGCCAAAAGTAGGACTGATATTCTATGTATTATATATGTGTACTTCTACAAAGGTTGACCATGAGACACAAGTTTTGGTAGGGGTAAAGTATAAGGTGTTTGCAGAATTATATATGGTTAATACATCCTTTTTATACGGTGAGGTTAATTTCACATTTTATGTTAAGCTTATGGAGTTATGGTACTGACACAACGTTAATGAGCTATTAGTTTGAAAGGATTTAATATAATATTTTCTGTCAACGTGCTAATATGACATGGCTCAGATTGGAAAGTATAAGGTATCCCATGTGAAGGAGAGACCAACCGCCTTTCAAGCTATATTTTTTAATTGAACATGCTAATAATTATCAAGTTCAATGTGTCCTATACAAGCATTGAGATGCTAACAGATGTTTTACAGTTTCACATGTAGCCTGTGGCTTTTCTCTTCTATCATTTTGACTTTGCGACATTGTTCGCATTCTTTATTAGGATCATCTTACTCGAATTTAATGTTGTGCACTATTGTACTATTAATGAAGAAAACCTATGGGATATTACTAAACATGCAACTAAATGCTCATTACAAAAATAATAGCTTGTCATGATAGAAGTTTGTTATAGATAAATGTAGGTCAAGATAGCTTTACCCCAGATTTGTATATCCCGGAGCCAAAAAAACAACAAAAAAAAAGACATGTCGGATCCCTTGCCTATCCCTTACGGTGCCCGTTATATGGTGTTTGTGCATTTTTGTATATAAGAATGGCCCCATGGTCTAAATTCCGTGGGGGAAACATTTGCCGACGCGCGGCAGCGGGGAGGCAAATGTTGACCCCGCGGAATTTAGCCGTGGGGCCATTCTTATAACGTGAATGTTAAGCTGTCATTTTTTCTGACGTGTCATCCAGTTGGCGATGACATGGAAATCTTTATTGAAAAAATTTGGACGGACCATTTTCTATCTCTTCCATTCTGAACGGCGCCAGGCCATGGCTATGGCGTTCTGAACGGCGCCAAGCCATTTTCGAAGGTGCTGAGGCATTTTGAGACTTTTTTTATGGCGCTGCATGAATTTTGAAGGCGCTAGGTGTTGTGGAGATGATCATCGATCCATTTTTATGTTTTTTGTTAGATTTTCTTGCATGTTAATAAATCTCGCTTGCAGCTGGTGTGGCGATGGCTCTTGCTGAGTTTCTGAGGTTGTTGCCGAGTTCTATAGTTTCTTAACGAGTTCTGGAGGTTTTTTGAGCTTCTCTGCGAGTTTTTCGGCTTCTTGGCAAGTTTCAGGGATTTCATACAGATATGATGAAGAGTTAGGTTTGGAGTTAGAACTGATTTTTGATCAGCGACCATTTTACAGCTTTGTTCTGTTTTTTCATCTAATGATGATTTTCTGATCTATGGACCTCTTTAACTTGTGTGATCTAGTGTTGATTTTCATTGTTGTAACTCTTGTATCAATGAAATGAAGGTTTTTACTGTAAATTCAGTGTGATAACTTGTTTTTGATTGATTTCACTAAGAATGTAAGGTGAAATTTAGAATGCAAAGCAAATAGTTTAGAATGTAAGGTGAAATTTAGAATGTTAGGTAAAATGTTTAGAATGTGAGGTAAAAAACTGAGAATGTGTGGTAAAAGGAAAAAAACCAATTGAGTCAAACATTCCCTAAAAGAATTAGAGCCACGTCGCAATACAGCAGTGGTGGAGAGGTCAGAAAAAATGATAGCTTACATTTACGGTGGGTGGGGGAAAGTAATTTATCACGAATGCATCTTGGCAATCCTTCATTTGAGAGACCACTGTGTCCTCCCCCTTGCAGGGATCCAACATATCCATATATACGGGGTCCCTCGGCATTGTCCTACAGAGTCCATTATCAGACCCCTCGTTATGCCGGACATGGCAGGCAGTTAATCTCCACCACATGCTGGTCAATCCCATCCGTCATTCAAGTTACCATGCTCTGGGATAACCGTCACGATCCATAATGTAGAGATCCTCACAGTCAACCCGCCACTAGGAATGCCACATAGACACTCTCGGAGTACATTGTCGGTATCTCATCCCCAGCGACTGGATCCCCTTGGCTATGACCTCTGCCAGGAACCTCCCGAATGACGATCCCAGAGGCAAGGTCTTGGAGGTTGGTTTCAAGGCTAGCAATACATAACGATGGGCTTGTATTCCAGGTGATTCTGGCAGGTGATGTTCAAGCTGAGGGTGACGCAAAAATGTTTGATTTGACCTTGTCCTCTAAAATTCGATTCATAAACAAAGTAATTTATACTTTAAGATATATGATGGTACGATACTCTAGGATATGCTCCCGAAAGGCTGAGCTACACTGATAAGATCTTGGAGGATGGATACAAGCACTGAATCATGACAGATCCATGTCAATACAAAGGTCCTTTTAGAAGACCCTCCCTTCCATCGTTGTTAGAGATAAAACCTCTATCTAACGGCTTATCTCAATTGGGATTTCCAGGAGATTGAATGGTTCCTGTCTCCTCTGGTCATACTTCTTTCTATGCCTCTCGTTCGCTAGGAACGATTCTGGCCTTGGAATTCAAGCTGTGAAGGGAACATGTATGGATATGGAGTGTGTATGCATCTGCAATATTTATGCAATTGTTTAGTCTGAATAAGAATACGTGTCTACTCGTGAAAATGCAGCTTCATGCAAGCATTCACATTGAAGAGCCTCTAGACGGAATTATCAATCACAACAAAATTTTATGGACCGCTAAGAAGCATTCCGTTCCAGGCAGGGGGAAAATGGTTGTCATGATATCATACATTCCAGGCAACCCGGTAGATGACTTTGTCCTTGAGGAGCAGATGTTTGGAGATGCTCCTTGTAATTTCTACTTGAGAAGCTCTCAACCTCAAAAGCATCATGCCTGATTTGAAGAAGAATTTCTACTTGACAATAAAGAGATATGCTTTTATTTTAGCAAATGCCTGAGGTCCTTAGTGTGAGGATGCAAAAGCAGTTCTGACTTGGATCAACATGGAACTCTTGGAACAGGTATTGTCGCATATATAGGCCTTAGGACCACTCAACAAAGACTCATGTAATTCAGGCAGGACCACTTCCTCCAAGTAGACGGAGGAAAAGGGTTGAGAGGGGAGGGGGTGTGAGGAGGGATTGTAGATGCCATGTTATGGCAAGGCAATTGTATCTTTTTCCACAATACTCAAAGATAACACATTACTAGTTTAATCACATAAACCAGAAATGTGATGTGCCCCACAGTCTGCTGCTTGATCCTTAAATGTTTGAGATTTAGGTTTGCCACATGGGTGTTACAAAAGAAGAGAAGTAGGATTCGTCTAAAGCTTATGCTCTACCACACTTCTCAAAGTATCGTGAACATGGACCAAGAGAGTTGGAACTTGAAATGCTCGATGAAAGGCAAAGAAAGTTTGACTACGAATGACATGCTGCCCAACATTTACAACGTCGAGAAGAGTGTCGCTCGAGACATTTGGAAGCTGCATGCCGATCTTCCTACTAGCATTCATATATGGGCTAGATTGGACGTAGAGAGTGTGTTCATCCACCAACGAGATTCCTTATTCCAACTAGGTGTAGTGACTCCTATCCAAAGAGACGTTTCTATTAGTTGAGAATCTTAGTTCTATTGATGTGATTGATGGACATGAGATCTTCTCGGGCGCAGTCACAGAATGTATTGCACCTCTTCAGGTTTTGTACAAGGGCGCTTCTTGTAGCATTTCCTTCAATCTCAAAGCTAGCCCACACGTGCCAGTAGTCTTGGGTCTCCCCTGGCTCGAGTTGCATAATCCTCGAAATGATTGGCATTCTAGATCTTTCCTCTTTGCTGATTCTAGATCTAGTCCGAGTTCATATGTAGTTCTTGCCTCTGCAGCAACATCTACTTCAGTTCGTGCATTATCGTGGGCCGCTGATTCTGCTCTTGTTCATGTTCCAGTTCTTGTGTCTATAGTTCATTGATTAGGGTTCCTGAAACTGGAACTATAGGGTCTAGGATAGCTACAAGAGATATAATAATATTTGGAATGATACGTCCCAAATCATCTACCTACTAATCTACACCAAATACTCGCTCTTTGGCCACTGCTTCCTGAGGTTGGCTAGCTGAATGGATGTTTGGTGATGAGTTGCTCTACTCCGTTGCAATCGAGCTGGCACATCTGCCAAATACGATGCTTTCTTTCGAGTTGCGAGCTGTTGCAAGGGCCGGTTGATAGTTCAGATGCAAAAGTGGACCCATGCGAGGGTTTAGGCCTACTTATAAATTAGGGTTCACTTTTGATAGGTCCATATGGTAACAATGGAACAATTTCACATGGTGAGATGCCAATGAGGCAGTTCCATATGGCAATGTGGGGTTGCCTTTCCTATAAAATTAATTTGCTATCCCCCCAAAAAAAAAAAGAAACAAAACCCAACCAATGCTAGTTGTCGCAGACTTATAATGTTCGAGGCCAATATGTAGGACATGCTAGGCTACTCTGGACATTGTACAAGTCGGCTATCGAGACTTGTATTAGTGACGTAGCCATAAAGTATATGTATTCCCGTATAGGCTAGGGTAACATCACACTAGTAGGCATATACTCGGGTTCGATCCCCGAGGAGCATAATTGATGTATTTTTGTATTCAAATGGAAATGTACAAGTTTAAGTTATGTTGGCTGTCTTAACCTCCTCTTTACCCATAGTATTGTTAATTATAAATTTCATTTTACAACGTATCTTATACAGTTTGTATTCTGATTTTAGGGTTTGCAGATCTGAGGACCATATGGCTTGATCTCTAGAATATCGCAATGATTCATGCCCACATTTACTAAAATGCAAATTTAACTATAGCAAACTTCCATCACGACAAGCTATTCTAGTTGAGTTTTAAAAATAGGCTTTATATTGCATTTAGTTGCATGTTCTAGTAATCTCCCATTGGTTTTCATTAATAGTACAATAGTGCATATCATTAAATCCGACTAAGATAATCCTAGTAAAAAATGCCACAAAATCAAAATGATAGTAGGCAGAAGCCACATGCAACATGTGCACCCGTAAAATATCTATTAGCATCTCATTCGCATAAACCAACCTCCATGCGACACCTTGGAACTTGATAAATATTAACATGCAGTATTAAAAAATATAGCTTGAAAGATGATCGGTCTATTCTTCACCTGGGATACCTTATTCTTTCCAAATTTGAGTCATATCATATTAGTAAATTGACAGAAAAAGCAATAGTAAATCCTTTCATACTAATAGCTCATTAGATTTGTGTCAACCATAACTCCCATAGGCGTTTGGTGAAGTTTTGTTTGTTGGAGGTATGCTTGTTGCTTTTTGGCAACAGCATGGATTTTTGGATATGTAGTCATCCTGGCAACAGTTTTTTCCCAGGTGGTTTTTAATCTGGGCCGGGGTGATTATGTTTTATTGTGTTTGTAAGGGCTTCGGCCCATGTTCTGGTAAGGGACTTCGGTCCCGTCTTGTACTTGTGGTCCCATAGCCCGATTGGGCTCCGTGGACGTTAAAAGTTTCTTCCTTCCTTCCTTCCTTCCTTCCTTCCATAAGCTTAACATAAAATGTGAAATTAACCTCACCATATAACCTATCCACATATCAGTATGCAAATACTAGATACTTTAAAGTTATGGACCTACCAAAACTTGTGTCCAATAGTCAACCTTTGTAGAAATAATACTTAAATTGTGCAAAGAATACCTCGATAATTATTGCACAAGACAAGCTTTGTGTGTCATATTATTTAGGCATCAGATTGAAGCATACGCCCTATATGTCCCTTTGAATATTGTTTAAAGATTTTCACATGAGGTAACATATTTCCCCGCATTGGAAAGCAATTCCCTTGGAAACCGTAGCTTGTTGGCACCTTCAAATGTGAGATGTTTTTCAAATAGGAACCACACATCATATTGCCCAATTGAAAGCACATAGTAATATTAAATTCCTCCAATTTGTGTCACAATACTCTCACCAAACAAAATTGCATATACCAATTGCTTCTAAATTATGGCCTATCAAAACTTGGTGTGTTACAATCACCCTCTGTCATAGACAAATTCAAGGGTCTTCTGGCTCACCAAGGTATAAATCACGACACAAAAGGAATATTCTTCCTACTTTTGGCTCTTATGATATTGAAGACAAATTTCCTGAAAGGATGGCCCATCCCAAATTTCCTACTTGTGTTGGAAGTCATATAGATTTAACTCGCAGTCAACCATTGATAAATTGCTCCATCTAACTTTAGCTAGATCATTACCTAATATCTCATCTACAATATTCTCCCAATGTGGCTCCCATTGAGCTTGAGTCCCATTACATAACTCCACCTTTTTTCCCATGTCCATGTGGATATTTTACACTTAGAACACAAACTTCCAATCTTCGCTTTCCATACGTTTGAAACAAATGCGAAATTCACATTAAACCTTATACACAAGAATATCTCAAAGCTATGGTCCAAAACATGTTGGTGTAGCCACCCTACAATAAAGGGTCTTGCTATGGTACAAAGAATAACAAATTAAGGGTCTCGCTATGGTACAAAGAATATCTCCTTATCTTATCTTATCTTCTCTTCTTCTTCTTCCTCTTTTACCTTTGGCTTTTATGATATTGGATGCAGATTTCATGTGGTGATGGACCATTCCAAACATTCCACTTAAGTTGGAATTTGTACAAATTTACCTCACAATCAAACATTGGCAAGTCATTTACCTTCGACCTAAGTTTAGCAAGGTCATTTCCTAAAATCTCATCTACCATAGTTTCCCAATGTGGCTCCCATTGAGCTTGTGCACCATTGCATAACTCTATATTCTTTCCCTTATTTGGAAACCAACCTCCCCACTTATTGAGTCCCTCAACCAGAGAATTCGCACTTGGTCCACTTAAAGCAGCAGTACACGGGCGACAATATGCACCACCTAAATCCCCACTAGAATTCATGGACACTACAGGGGGCTCCCACCTCTTCGGAGGCCAATGAAAAAATCTATGGCTCAATATACAAAAGGGCAAAGGTTCAAACTTAACCTTGATATGAGCTATCTTTAATTGCTTAGCAAAAGCACGCTCTGAAGAAATGTTCACAAATCCTTTTTCTCGCAGAATATACATGTAACTGAACCTCTTTAAAGCGAGCCTAGAAGTGGAACGACTTCCAACCCCAAGTCTATCATTGATACCACCAAAATGAGAACCCGAAGGTATGGTGTAAGAATTGCTAGAAAACTGAGTGATAGGAGGCAGAGGTCCGCTCCAATATGCATCGAGTCGTGTTCTGATGGTCCAGTCATATTGGATGCCTTGTTGGGATTCATAATTAGTTATCATTTGCCAGCAACCCTCAACGAGGTTGAAATATTGGAGGAGGCCCTGGATGGAAAGAAAGGCAAAGTAAACTTAGAGAATTGAGTAGGAATGTTAGTAGAGGAGAAGGAACTAACTTGTATGCCATTGGGGGAGCCAATGGGATTGAGAAGACGTTTATACTGATGAGTTTCTTTGATATGGTAAGGTGTAAAAACGTTGGCAGCAGCAAATGTAGAATTTCCATCCATGAGGAAGAGCTTGTAGGTGTCCTTGTCAAGGGGGGAGTGCAAAAATATGTGGGCATTTCTATACTCGTCCAAGACATATTTTCTCAAAGAGGGGCCAGTGATTTCGAAGTGCCGAGCTCCGCCAATGAGGCAGATTGCCACAAGGGGATCCTGGTAGAGCATAACAGAGTCCTTGTGTTGTTATGGAACAGAGGCGAGATAATGGAGATGGAAATACCTTCCTGGGCAATGCATTCGAGAATCCAAAGCGCTCCAAAGGCAAGTAGTCTGATACAAACCATGTTGCCACAACGAGTAGAGTAGCTATGGTGCCGAAGAAGAAGATACCGCGCCATGTATGCTTCATTTTTGCGTTAGTATGTTCCGATTCAGAAAACAAGGGAATCACTGTATTCAGAGGAGAAGCTGTACAAATTAAGAAGAAGCTTCTTTGCACATGAGCCTACAGAAGACTCCAGATCTTGCACATGGTCAACCTTGGGAATCCTGACCACGGTCCAGCTGGGTTTTGTGGAGGGCTGCGCATTTGCACAAGCAAATTGAAGCAATTTAAGAGTGTCCCAGCTGCACACAATTTGGTTGTGGGACATGGCATTCAACATGGAGAATATCTATCCACGAGTACGGCCTCCAATAAATGTATGGTCTTGTTCTCCAAAAATGTTTATGCTCTTATATATGTTATTTATAATGATTTTTCGGGCAACACTGATTATAGGTCGTGTTCAGGTTAGATGTAGCAAGGAGGCTCTTCAACTTGATGAGTTTATTTGCAGGAGCTGTCAAGCTAATTGGGCCTATACTAGTAGCCATTCTAGCTGCATGCATCAACCTTTCTGTTTTAACAATAGGATTCAAGTCAACCTAACATGTAACGCTACTGGTCTTAAATGGTCCTATGAGAAAAAGTTCAATTTCAATAGATGAAGATTGATGGGCATTATTGTATATCTAGAAAAGTTGCATGCAAGATCAAATTTTGGTGTAAAGTGTTGAAGATATTATATAAAAATGAAGATTCCTGCCAATTTTATATACTCAGTTATCTCCATATTAGAGTATGTATTAAGAGGAATACACGAATATTCCTTACAAAAAAACACGAAAACATAGTTCGAAAAAACTTAAAAAAAGTCGCACCCCATTTTTACCGAGATTCTTTGCGTTTATTATGGCTACCTTTTAGCATTTTGGTGATCATCATTGTGTTTGTTTTGATTTGCATTGTTGCTGGAGGTCATAAACATGTTACAGTTTGAGATAATAAGGCATGCTACCAATAGTCATGAGGTAAACATGTTAGAAAAAGCAATTTATCTAGGAGCATAATACCGTTAAGAATGGCTATAACAATTCGCATAGTAATCCTTCAAGTTCCAAGAAGTTTTGGTATTTGAGGCGAAATGAGAAATTATGTTATAAGACAATCTCATATGTAGGGTCGAGAGCTAGGTGTAAATTAAATATTGTGTTTGTCAAGTGTGCTTCACCTTGGGGCCTACAATAACGAGTCAACAATACAATTTAATTAAAAAGTTTCTTTCATCATTTGTTTATCCTAGTAAAAACTTCATATTTGTTTTTGTGTGATCGTAAGTCTTTGAAAATAAGTTAAGTTATTGAGTACTATGAATGTAGCAACACACTTATATTATCATTATAGTTTTAAGAGAACATTGTCTACCTACCTACCTATCTATCTTTACAGTTGTATTTGCAATAATACAAAATAAAGTACCCTATTGTTCTTATATTTTCTCGAGAGTTTTGACCATATAAGATGTTGCCAAGAATTTGAAGGTGGCCAATACACTTGAATTTTGCCAGATTAAGGAGCAAACATGATAGGTCAATTTAACTTTGAATTAAATAACATCAAATAATTATGACATATGCAAAATTAATCACATGAAATCCTCTTCATATATTCTTATAAGTTGCTTCAAACTGCACACCAACCAAGCACATAGTGCTAGCATCTTTGAAATTCCATTAATAGTTTCCCATATAGCAAGTACAGATACAATTTTTTTTATCGAAGTTGATATAACATGCAAAGCAAGTTGAATATGTAGAGTTTGTTTGGTAGGACATAGTCAAGATCATATGCTATAATGTATTTAATATAACTACACAATTTGTTCATATGTAAGGCTTTACAAATGAAGCAAATTACGTGGCATAGATGTTTTGGGTGCACGGGCGAATCCCGAGTTTAACACCTTCATGCGAGGACATTTTTTTCTAGATACATTAGCTATAATGCTTGATTCCATTTTATTTCCTCCATGCCTCTAAAATGCTCCTTTTAGTTTTCATTGTTATCGAATATAAGTATGACATATCTCTAAGATTGACAAAGACGAGAGTTGACAATAGGAGAGCACAACGGCGATCTCCATCATAATTACAAGAAATTTATCGCGGCGGCCAAGGCCGCCGCGAACATTTCTCTTTTTCAAAACTGTGCAGTTGGACCCCAGTTAACGTCCAACATTCTCTTCTGCAATGGCCAAGTGATTCTAGATTGATGTGAAGCAACTTCGTAAGATCTTACATTCTAACTCTAATTTAGAAATTACAAAGTACAATATTTAGCTTAGTCTTTTAAAAAGTTGGTCAATACTTTTTGTTATTGAAGGTTCATGTGTTCACAGACATCAAACATCAAGTAGAATTATCAATTTGCAGAACTGAAGATGCCTCATCATCACTAGAATGATATTTTTGCGAATAATATAAATTACGAAATAAATCCAAAAGGAACTCCAATACAACATCTCTCGACACAAAGGCTGGTGAGTTACCAAAGGCGCTCATCCACCATCCATAAAAATCATCTAGATTTAGCTCAATAATGTAGTCCTTTTTCATCTGTGCCATCTCTACAAATCAAAATATAATTGCAAATCAACTCAAACGTTCGCTACAATTTCACACAACGATAGAATCCACATACGCATTACGCCAAGATTAAGGATGAAAGAAAAATGCTAGTTTCATATTAAACAATCCAAGCTTTAGCAATGTA
This sequence comes from Isoetes taiwanensis, assembly GCA_021234155.1. Lineage (NCBI taxonomy): Eukaryota > Viridiplantae > Streptophyta > Lycopodiopsida > Isoetales > Isoetaceae > Isoetes > Isoetes taiwanensis. The sequence goes on from JAJEKV010000023.1 coordinate 8,107,840, forward strand.
ACAAAATGGGAGAATATTTACCTTGCATGCAATTAGTGAAGCAGAAGAGAAGAAGAAGAAGAAGAAGAGCTTCAAGTGCTCTCAATGCATCAAGACAATAAGAAGGCCTTCTATTTATAAGATGGAGTTTTGTTGGATGATCGACACACATGACTAATCTAGGGCTATATTTATGCCAAGTGCCTATATCACAACTCGCATGTAATCATTAATATCATTCGATATATATTTCATATCCATAATTATCCTAAAATGGATATCATTAAGATTATATATATATTGGGATTGATATCTTCTAACAAATTTGCCAATGGCCGCAATAAATGCAAAGTGCACACATGTCGTGCTTTGATAATTCGCAATAAATGCAAAGCGTATTAATGGCCGCAATAAATGCAAAGCATATTAATGGCCGCAATAAATGCAAAGGGTATTAATAGCCGCAATAAATGCAAAGTGCACACATGTCGTGCTTTGATAATTCGCAATAAATGCAAAGCGTATTAATGGCCCAATAAATGTAAAGCGTATTAATGGCCGCAACGCATAATAATGTGTTTGTTTTTTTCTATTTTAGAAAAAAAAAAGTTAGATTTGGAGAATTTCATTGGAATAATAGGGGGTTGATGTATCTTATTACCTTAATGGCTCTCGAGGTGCCCCTCATGGCTCATGGTTTTAGTGATTGATGGCACTTCAGGTGCCTAGGTATAGCACTAAAATTATCCACAATGGCTCAATTATGTGCCTAATATAGCGTTGAAGTTCAATTGTTGATCATTAATGACTTGTTATGTGCCCATATGTTATAGAATGTAGGATAAAACCTCTAAGAGGTTTCGAGGATCAACCCTTTTGGGCCCGATGGCTGGCCCTATGGTGTTAATGTAACACTATATGAATCCATGAACATCTCGACGGCAAACATAGCTACCGATGACCTTCACTTGTTCAATTAAAGCTTCCAATGGTTTAACCAAGATACTTGTTAGTTTAAGATCCTACTATGCATGCAACAAGGTACAAATTAATTATCTAATTGATGCTGATTCTTGTCAGTGAGGTGGAAGCAAATGCCAAGTTGTCTTGACTGCACCAATCACCTTCACCTGCATCAAACCAAATCACATACCAGTAGCACTTGAGGTAGATTGATGAAAGTAGCCTTAGCCCCCACTGTCTATGTACCCAAGTAGGCAAATAACAGTTAAAAAAAATGGTTTATTACCTGTATGACGTAATTAGAAAGCTTTGCAACTGAAATTTATAAGATAATGTAGTTAAACAATTAAAATTCCTATATCGTGCTTGAACACCTACCTCATTACAACTCCAAACTCTCGAGGCTTCAAAATCCATTTCATTGTAAAGAACATGGAAAGTGGAATAAACTTCTTCAAGTTAATCTTGTTCATGTGATACGAATGGCCTATTCTGCCTGCAAATTTAGCAAATTTTAGCAATTATATCCAAAGTAATTCATAGAACTGTGCTATCTACAATAAAATATCAAATTAACTCTACTTCCGTAATTTGGGAGAAGGCCTTTGTTTGAAAAACATTTGAATCCAGTCTTTTATAAAACATCAATACATTTTTTCACAAAAAACAACTCCTTGTGACCTTTTCTATTACTTTGGATATAATTGCTAAAATTTGCTGAATTTGCAAGCAGAATAGGTCATTCGTATCACATGACCAGGATTAACTTGAACGAGTTTATTCCACTTACCATGTTCTTTACAATGAGATGGATTTCGAAGCCTCGGAGAGTTTGGAGTTGGTTTGAGGTAGGTATTCACGCACGACATAGGAATTTTAATTGTTGTTATCTTATAAATTTCACGTGCAAAGCTTTCTAATTACGTCATACTGGCTATTATTTCCCTATCCGGCCATCAAATGCTGCTGCAAGTGTTGCAAACCTTCAGGGCCCTACTGATGAAATCCCAGTTGCTCCAGCCTATGCCACTGCTGCACCCATCATAAGAGCACACCCTGCCCTTGTTGCCTCACCTGTCACTACCTATATGCCGCATGTAGCCTCCATCGCCCTCCCCCATGGACACTTTGATGTTTGCCTCCATCTCTACCGCCGCCCCTTGTGCAGTCTCCACTGAATTAACAACCATATCTTCTAACAACAAATAGGAATTGTGTGTCTGCTTGGTCTGTTGGAATTGTCGGGACTTCCCATGGCAGAAAGGAGATAGTCTCAACTCAGTTGCTGCACCTTATCTGCCTCATGGAAATGTGGGAGCATGCAGGGCACAGATTACCCGACTTGCCTAGATACTAGTGCTATTCTGTCTTCAATGAGTGCACTGGAAAGAGGGGATGGGTCGCCTGTTACGACTGGGCAGCCTTAGCATAGTCAGTCTCCCTGTGCAAGACGGACGTGCATAACTAGTATCTATGGGTGTGTGTAGAACACTGCAATGACACCCTCTCATTTTGGCAGCCTACTACTTCCCACATGCCGAGAGCAACTTCTATCACACCCACACAGATGTGGATAGGCTGGACCTTTACGTCGATCTATATGATGACATCCAAGCAGTTGAGTAGAGTCATTCTTATTGGAGACTTCAATGCATACACCAGCACGAAACAACCCATGAGATTTGATTCCCCGGCTAACGATGTGTGGCAACTGCGTCTCTTAGAAGGAGCTTGGCCAAGGGTATCAGATGGCAATCAGGTCACACGATATGGTAGGCAGTTGGTGCTATTGTGCAGTATCTTTGATCTGGTGATCTGCAATGGACTGGCGTGGTGGCCATCCTCTCGCAAGCACACTTGCAGGCAGGAGAAGCAGGAGGGCGGATCTAGTGTGGTGGACTATGTGTTGGTGATAGAACATGATATGCATGTTCTTAAGCAAATCCGAGTGGGAACGGATAGTAGAGATGAGGAGGTGGACTTAGACCACCTACCACTCTACTTGCAACTAGCTTGACATGTTGTCCCAACCTCCTATGCAGCACCCCCTCGCGTGCCTCAACTGCAACAGAACTATGAACACGCAAAGCCTTACGCCCAGATGCTTACAGATGACTTGCCAGACATTTTGCAATTCCCTACGCTAGACAAACATGTAGACACGTTGATTGACGTCCTTGGGGTAGGTGGCAGTAAGATGCTTTGGGAGAAGTTGTCTATCATTTGAATGGTGTCTACTGAATGGAATATGTGATTCCATCTTGTCTCATCAGGCTGAGGGAGATGCAACCCCGGAGTTACCCAGCAAGATCATGTCTTTGGCAGGCTACCATTGGCACCTGATGCTCTTCAACCTGTCTACCTACTATGAACAAGGGCGCGTATAGAGCACGAGGGATGCACTTAGAAATAGATGGATGGATGGATGGATGGACAGGTGGACAGATAGACGAATGGACGGACAAACCTTTTACATCATGCCATTCATATCTTCAACAGGCTACTGTCGGGGTCTGATGCTCAACCTATCTGCATACTATGCACAAGAAGGCGGATGGAGCATGGGGAATGCACTTAGAAATAAGTAGGTGGGTAGACAGTTAGGTAGGTAGGTAGATAGATAGTACTTTTCTTGTGCGGATGGAGCATAGAGATGCACTTAAAAATAGGTAGGCAGGTAGATAGATAGATAGTACTTTTTCCGTAATGCCATATGGCAGCATCCCATATAAGGACATGTGACGACGTCCTAAAAGCCCCAACAGAGACTTGAACACAAGACCTCCTAATCGCTAGCCCAAAGGACTAATATGGCATCTACTGGAAAGATAGACAAGACATCCCTAGTATGCTCATCTTCAAAAGCTAATTTAACCCTTAAAATATATATTTTATGTTAGATAGTGGTAAAGATAATGATAAGTATACAAATACAAAATGGTATTAAAAACAAAAAAGGGAGGGGAGAGAGAAACAAGGGGACACCTTTGGTGTGTACTCATATGCCCCATACTACAAATAATACTTAATCCCTTTGGGGATGAAGTGGTCAACTCTAGTCACTGTTCTATGCCAACCAACGCCATTGCCATCATTCAATTTGCTAATATTGGAGACCTTAGCCGTCATCTGTACTCCCCATTGAGTCTGAGGTCGGGTAAGAGCCTCGTTATGTATTTGTTTGTATGTTGTTGTTTGATGATGGATGGATGCCAATTCATGGGGTGGCACATTAGATTGTTATGGTATGCTAGGGCTGATAGTGTGTTGCTTCCACTGTATATCGGTGCCTCTAGAAGAAGGGACGAGATGATACTTCTATGTCTTCTACTTGCCTACCTGACCATCCCACGTACGAGTTCGATGGAGATCACGTTCAATGGCGTAGCCCTACCTGATCATCCCAGATATGAATCAGACGGAGATCCCGTTCAACAGAGTAGTAGAGTAGTCGTTGGAGGGGGAAGGTCCTACGGAGTATACGACGAGTTGTCGTATGCAACAAAGGAGCGTCACAATTAAGCATAAAAGAATCATACACCTTGTCTATCATCACCTGTATGTCTAAGATTGCTAGTCATCTAAACATGCAATCATTCTTGTATTTCTAGTTACAGCTTCGTTCAATTAAATCATATTTGTCTTGTAAAGTTAGTTTCATGAACCGTAGATGTTTGTTATTGCTCTTGTCACCTTTATTGCCATATATTTGATGGTCTATTGATAAGGGATGGGAGGATGGAAAAACTTCATAAACTACATAAAAGGGTTTGGCTAAATGGATCAATCTGGCGGTTGTATATGCTACTTAAAGATACAAGCATTTTCATAATGCAACATGATATACCTTTGCAATCAACTTTGCAGAAGGATTTATGACAACTAGTGTCAGAAATATCAATTGTGCTAAAAGACATCCTTAATGTGTAGAGCTATGTTTTTGCCAATCCTTGAGTAAAGTTTTGTAGGCTAGAGAATAGCATTAACAATGTGGCTTGGGGTATTTGATAACTATGACCAGAGCAAAAGTTCTTTATGATAAGCTATTCCCATCTGATTCATTGCCGTCATTTCTTATCCATCATCTGTCTATAAGCTTCCCATTTTATTTGTTGCATAGGGTACTAATTAGGCACATGTCTTTAACTTTGTTAAACACGAGAATAAGCTGCTCTATATAGCACTTGAATCATTGTGTACCATCCTCACTGTAGATCAGATTGCCGGCTTGCATTGCCAATGGATGATGCGCCATATGTAGTCTTTGTGTGGAGTTTGCGGTTGTGTCTATATTTAAATTCGAGTATCTTATTGCAAATAAATACCAAATCCAATCTCCTTTGGGTCTGATTCCAACATCCATGGAGGCCTAAATATCCAAGTTCAAGAATGGAATGGGTTAAAATCAACAGATCTAATATCAACGAGACACAAAAAAGATACTGCTTCATTACAAAATTAATTGTGCCGGTTGATGCATGCTCCAACAATGTCCTCCGAGCTTCTAAAGGAATTCCTTCCTCCTGTAACAATATAGCAATATGCATTCTCGATTTATATTCTATATCACACTTGTTTACATCCTTACCCTTTCGGGTACCATACTCTGGTTGTGTTTTTCCTTGAAGCATTACATTCACAAATGCTTTGCAATTGCTATCCCTACACATCCGCATGCGGTGTTGGAGACCGAGAGAATATTATGGCTTACTACTTGTCATAAAGATTAGCAAAGAACATTCTTACACCGAGAGCTTCCTATGTGTATAAAGCCCAACCGCTTTCTTCCCATCTTTATATTCCGGTCTACTGCGCGGTAATGGCATTAGTCTCTTGCGAGCAAATGATTTTTAATCCAAGAGCTATTTTAACAACGAAAATTACCCTCATGGACATCGGTTCACCAACAATTCCATCCAAAGCATTGACAAATGGATATGACACTTTACAAGAGAATTGACCTTGGTCCTGTCTTCCAAGATCTCCCATTAATGCGAAAAACGAGCTCTTAAAATGCTCAACCTTTTCTTATATTAACCGTCTTTGATTACAAATGTAACTATTTACCCTTGGAACAAAGTTTGCAATTAGCTCCCATGGCCCAGTTCGGATGTCCGGTGCGGTACCAAAGCGAGCACTAATACTTGGAATATTGAACACTTCACGGCCGATGCCACCTCGGGTAGGTTCCTAAATTGCCCAAGTATAGTCAACTTAAATTAAATATTTGTGTTTCAAAAGAAGGAACGAAATCTCAATTTTACGTGGTAATTTAGAATTGCTAATGCTTTCCCAAGTTCATAAGATGACACTCACAATAAATAGAAGCGGACTTTTTCCCACGCCCTTCCCAAAATCCACTTGGAGTTCCCCACTATATGGCCTCATCTTGATTTCATCACCTATAAATACAATAAAAGCAAGAACTAACATCAATAAGAGACAACCCGGTTAAAACTATTCAATGGGAAGTATGGAGAATGATCCACCTTTCCGATAAGCAATTACTTCCTCCCCAAAGAAAAGAAAGCTAGTTGCCAAAATTGTGGGGCTGCTCCACCGAGAACCTCCTTGTAAAAAAAGGAAAATCTGAAAACCAGCTTTTAGGATTACCGGATCTCATGCTTTTCTAGTTGCCGCACATCCGAAATGAGAATGTCACAGTCAAATGAGAAGGAAGGAGCCTACCTTAGGCGTTCAGTGACCACACTAAGATATTGCCATTCTCACAAGTTCGGGCCGCCATTACTATGATGCGGTCCAAATAGTTGCATTAGCCATTATTAAACTATCCTTCTTATAACAACCATTCAAAAACAAGAAGAAAGACCTACTATTACTAACTCGGGATAAATTCGACATAGTTATTGCGAAACATTTGTTTTCTTTGAGGCTTTGTCATGAAGAGACTTAGCAAGTCGTGAATATTCCACGTCATCACGGACATCAAGATATCTTTCTATGGCATCATGGAAAAATAAGAACTTAAAAGTTATGAACTTACAAAGCAAAGTCATGCATATCTGAGAACCTTGTTCCTTATGGCGACTTCTAATAGAGTACATCGTTTACTGCTGTTGAAATGGGCCTCGCTGTATGATAAGATCGACACCTGCAGTGATGATAGCTAATGAGGTATTATGGTCTTTGCGCAGCATGCATTTAAAACCGGGCCACCATGTTTCAAGCCTATCTGTTCTAGCACGCTTAATAATTTAAGAAAGGGTTTCACATGAACCATGTAGTGCCGCTTCAACCGACAACATATCTTCAATATCAACCTCGCGAAATTAAGCTACCTCCTCCAATCTCTGCGACCAATGTTTCTCCCCACATTACTGTAAGTAAGAAAAGAAAAATAGATCCGGTTTTACGCATTGGACTCTTTTTGTCGGGTCAAATACCAAACTTGTGTGTCAACAATACAAGTAATACAGAAGAAACGAATACGAGATAACACCTATGAAAAACAATAAAGGTTAATGAGTACGATAACTTATCCACTGAGCTTGTTAAGGCATTAACACGGGCGATGAACTATACTTGTCTATGCCAAGGGAGTTGATGGTCACTTCATTTTTTATTTTTTTTTTAAATATTTCAGACTCTAAATGGTGAAGAAAAAACAACATAAATGTTATACCTCAAATTGCAAAAAGTGCAATAAGCATGAAATAGTTATACCAACAAATCAAAATTTGCCAGAGTTGGACATTGGCATTTGCCATCGGAGAACCGGCCAATTCAAAGAAAGAGAAACCTTTCATGTCTTGTTGCAACATGGTAAGAGGGCGGGTAATGAGAACATGCTCAATTATTCCTTTGGCAGATAAAAATGGGCAAGAAGTACAAGCATGAAGCAACAAAGAGCAATGTACGCTACCGGACGGACTTGCAAAGCAATTGTTTGAGGACCTATGAGATTATTGTGAAGCTCGGACATGGTCAATCAGAGTGTGAAGATGCTATATCGATCTACATTGTATAAAACAAGTAGGACATAAGACGATGCTTCGGGTCGAACAATTATATTTCCAATAAGGTATCTATAACCAAATGAAAGATTGCTAATCGATTCCATTTTCCTCTATCGAATTCAGCCTAGGCTTCATGTAAAAACTTGCTCTGAATGAAAATTGAAATGAAGATTGACAAAAACCCGTTTCTTCTGCCCGAATGAGATGGAGATGAGGAGCGATAGAAGCCAAAGCCCGAAAGCGTGGAGGACCCAACACGTCCAAGTACCACCTACTATTATTACATTAGTCTGTTGCTCGATCCCCATACTGCATTTGCATATTAGCCCATGCACTGTTTGACAATGAAGATGATTTTAGGCTCGAACTTGAGTGATGGATCCCAGAAGAAGCATTTTCCGGTTTCTCTCTCTTGCCCCTTATCCGTGCTTGATGAGGGCTTGGCGCCACAAACACATTGAATCCCATTCTTTTATGTTTTGAGAAATAATTTAATATCCTTAAAATAAACTAGCAGAATTGCAGGGTTGAGAGCAAAGCTAGATAGATGGATTTGAGTTGGAATTTTAATTGTAGTAATGTGAATTTCAGTGGCATGCGAAGAGAATGTGTATTAATATATGAGTGTTACATTGGGCGTCCGGGGGTGAAAGTATGTCTTCCATCCACTTGTTTCCAATGTCTGTGTGTCGCTAAGGAACTCTATTTTTCACCTCATATCAACAAATGATAAAACCTGAAAATATTTTCAAACGAATGATCCTATGAGGGAATAACCCACAATAAAGAATGCACATCTGTCCTTACCCAAAAACTTCTCTAGAAGGACAATAACATTATATTGGGGTTTATAATGCTCCAAATCCCGGCATATAAATAGTAAGTATTCCAAATGTTCTCGCTGAATGGATGATCAACAATAAAACAACAAAACAAACACGAACAAACTTCTATTGTTCTTGGATGAAAGAGGCGCCTATTCTTCCAAGCTCATGAACCTTTAAATCATCATGACGAAGAAAGCTGCACCAACCCCCACCTGCAAATGACATCCTGTTCTCGTTGAGGCTCAACCTGTCAAAGGTTCATATGGTGGGCAATTTGTAAGGATGACCCATGCATATGACTTATACTTTTACTCCATTACCATGTCCATCATGCCACTCATGAGATGTAGCATAGATGTTGGATAATAGAGTGTATGCTGAAGAGTCTCCACATCCCAAAGAGAGAATGTTTCCAACTGCGTTTTTTCCACAGACCAAGTCATTGAGGACCCTGGAAGAACCAAGCAAGCTTGTCCATGACATGGCTGTATGCAAAAATGGCATCTCACAAATTGTATCCTCTGCCTCTTGCAGTAGACCTGCCCGTCCAAGATAATCAATGATGCAGTGATAATGCTCTAGAGATGGTGTAAGACTAAAGCTGCTACTTATCATGGCAAACAAATGGCTCCCAGCATCTAATGCACCTGCATGGCCACATGCAGAGAGAAGACTTATAAAGCTAATACAGTTCGGCATGATGGCCTCCAATTGCATCTGCTGGAAAAAGTGTAATGCTTCAATGGACTTCCCATGCTGGGAAAATGCAGCAATCAAAGCATTCCAAGACATCACACATTGCCCATTTATTCTATCAAAAACGTTTTGAGCATCCTCTAGGCTTCTACTAGTTCCATACATATTAATGAGTGCAGTTGCAATGGCAATGTCAGAGTGAACACCACATACAATAACTTGAGCATGCATGTGCTTCCCATTAGTTAGTAGTGCCCAGCCGGCACATACACAAATGATGTTCACCAACGTGACATTGTCTGGCTCGATGTGTTGCAACAACATCCACTTGTAAATTTCAAATGCTTTTGTTCCCTTCCCATGTTGTTCATACGCAGTAATCATTGCATTGCAAAGTATAACGTCCTTACTAATAATTTGATCATACATTTGTCGTGCATCTTTAAGATAACCACATTTTCCATACATGTTAACCAAAGTCAGGTTCCAACAATGATGTCCGTTTCAAGTCCATTCTCCGAACCCAGCTCGGATATTTTCATTCCTTCCATCAAAAAATCTGCCAAGAACAGGCCGAAAAGCATGGTGGCAAAAGTAACGTTAATGCGGCAATAATTTCTCCGCAGTGATTTAGCATGGCTTGCACTCCATGTATACAAACTTGGTTTGGTAATCCTAGAAAATGCTTTGTCCGCTTCAACTAAGTTTATAGAGAAGGAAGGAAAAACACGTACCAAGTGATCACCAATGCAACAATAGAATCTAGTCCATCATGGGCAATTCTGTTTGCCCATCCAAAATCTTGTTCATTTGTGCCACTCATACATGATACATCAACTGGTAAGCAAGATCTCTAGATATAGCCATTCCCTCCAGAATCGCATAATTTTGCAGAGGTAAGCACTCGCCAAGCATGCCATCATTTGGAAACCGGAATAAGCCCGCTATGGCACCTCGACAATCGGGACCTTCCACGAGGATTTTTGCGCTTGCTAAAAATCCAGATCCGTTACAATCGAATCCATGTACCAAATTACCTACTAGTGCAAGGCTATGGCGAAAATCGGGGACAAATACTCGGACACAAAATTCTCCGGGCCGTAGTAGTTGTCTTTGCCGAAATGGTCAATTAAATATAAATATGGCTGGATCAATCGCCCGAGTGGATGCCGGAGTGAGGAGAATTTCCAGAAGCTCAAAAAATAGAAGGAAACAGAGAATGCGGAGAATAGAACGAAGGTGAAGTCGCAAACAAGCCGGGTATAAAAGGGAACATATAGTTAAAAAGCATAGATCTGAGAAGAGCAAAACAGGCTTGGAAGAGAAGCTGGACTTGAAGCTTGTACTGACATAACCGACAATTAATCTCTCCTCTCTCTTCCTCTGAGCGTGTATATTATGAATAATCTAATGAGACTGTTCAGTTGCAACCTACTGCATCATCTCAAATCACATGAAGACTTTCTAATAGTAAATGCAAGCTGGATAAAAACGCAACAGTACCATTAGAACAGCCAATGCATAAGCTTTTCTGCCAGACAACACTTTAAGAATGGTCCGACATCATTTGGATTATGCCACACTGGGTATCCCTTGATTTTTCCCTACATGACAAAGCAAAAGTACATTAAAAATTAAAAAACAGGGGTTTCAGAAAGATAAACAATGACTTTTCTGCGGTTTCACAGACATGGAATCTCAGCAGCAATGGTGACAGCAAATCTTTCATCGGCATATTTCCTTTGCTTTCAGAAGCCCTATAACCACGGTCCAAGGCCAGACCATATGGTTCCTGAAAAGCAAATACCATCGAATCCGAGCTTCAAATCCAGCCTTTAGTATTCAATATTAGTTGGCCTGCAAGTCCTCCAGTAGCAAACCATCTTGATGATTTCTGAGCAAGCATCGGGATGGTCGGAGAAGACCAGAAGTGATTTTCAAGGACTTTCTAATTTTCATGGCCGTCCGATGCGAAATTAAGAAATCTAATGGTTGAGATTAAAAACGGCTGACGTGGCACGACACGTGGCATAGCTAGGAATGCAGGAAATCGGGCGGGGGGGTTAGGCAACCCTGCTAAAAATCGCCCCTATTTCACGGCTCAAGATAAAAGTACCATGGTCTCGGGGATCCCCGAGGTGGCGATCCCGTTCTCCGGGATGACCATCAGAAAAAATCCCGTCCTCCGGATCACACGGTCAACTGCGCAGTTAATGGGTTATTGCGTAGTTTAGGGCTGATTTTTGGCCGGATTGAAGCTTGCTGATTACAGCGGCACTCGCTTCGATTCCTCCTTCGCTTATACCTATGCCTCTGATCCAGCTCATTCCGACCATCCTCGAACTGACCCCATTCGATTTGATTGCGGATCAAGGGAGAAAATCCCACATGAAATCCGCCCCATTTTTTCTTATAAGGAAGGGCCAAAAAATCTGCGCAATTACTACGCAGTAAGGGGGATCCCGCAATTACTACGTCGATCATCGCCGTCAAAAGGTCGATAAACGACGTCTATTTCGACGTCTGAGCGTCGATGAACGACCTTTATGCGTCGCTATACGCGTCGCAACCGCGGCGTCTTAAAGCGACGACCTGACGTCGTTCAACGTCGTTGCGTACACGTTGGCCAGCCACGCGGCACTGCTGCCAGCGTGACCGCGCCAGCGCGGCCGGCTGGCGTGGCTGATGAGCTGGCAACGTCGTTAAACGACGACAAGTACACGTCACCATGTCGCGTATCCTGGGTCCAGCGTGGCGTTGCCATCGCGTAGCGCTGGCGTGTCAGCCACGTGTTAAACGTCGTTCAACGACGTTGCTGACGTGGCGGCCACGCGCTGGCGTCGAGACGAATGATGAGGTGGCGATACACGTGGCAGCCACGCCAACAACGTCGTTAAACGACGATTAAGGAATTTTGAAAAAAAAAATATTTATTTAATATTATTCAATATTATTTAACGGACAGTTAATATTCATATTCAATATTAACAAATATTTAATATAAATAAATATTTAGTAATATTTATTAATATTAAATAATATTAATATTAACAATAATATTAATAGTATTAATAAATATTAAATATGAACAAAATAAATCGAGAATAAAAATTTAAAAATTCGAAAAATAGAAACAAATATTGATTAAATTATATTAGTATTCAGTATCATGGTAGATAAGCATTATTATTTAATATGTAATTAAATGTTTAATAAATCTAAGAATAAAAAAATAGAATCGAGCATAAAATTAACATAACAAAAAAAAATCACAAATAATAAGAACAAAGCATAAAAAAATTAGATTGAATTCGATTAATATATTTCACAATGTAATTTGCACATTACAAAATATATTGAGTCTTTAGTTGTTGCTCTCTTCTTCTTCTTCTTCGTCTTCTTCTTCTTCATTGGCGCCTTCGTCTTCATTTACCTGCATTATATTGTATCGCAACAATTAGTTCATTGTAGTCACAAATAATTATCTAATGAATGATACACACTTCCCCGCTCACGCCGCTAGCAATGTCTTTGGATGGCCGCATGATGATCTTTTTTTGAAGGCCCTTTCGCTCATCATCTTTAGCGGTAGGCTTACCAAAAAATGACTTCTATTGAGAATGAGCACCAAAACTAATGTTAGTGTTCAACTCGAGAACCTACATTATAAACCAAATTTATACTTACAAATAGCTTATCCAGAAAGCCATAACCGCCAGACCCAGTCTTATTGGCACTATAGCTGCCACTTACTTCGTCGTACCTCGCGTCCAGTAATACCGCCTTTGTTCTAACTTCCCCTTTCTTTGATAATATGTTGGCCTTCAAACACTACAATGCAATACAAGGACTTAGTCCACATGGCGTCATCTAATTATACGACTCTCCCGACTACAATGCAATACAAGGACTTAGTCCATATGGCGTCATCTAATTATACGACTCATGGGAGAGATGATGTACTTGAAATGCCTCATGAGTCAACGGATAGGTCATGCCACTTCCTCTATCTGGGACTCCACAGAAGCTTTGGCAAGAGCTTTCACCGCTTCTTCTGATTAGCTCTGCAAAATATAAATAAAATATGAGTACAATGAGGTTATAATGAAGAACGAAAAAGCCTAATACCTGGTGGCTTTAACATGTTTACCCTGTTTTGAACAAACCTCCCTCCATGAGATCTCTCCTGACTTGAGCTCGGGATATTCTGCTTCTAAAATCGCCTTGATCCTCTCTTTTTCCTCATCATAGGCTCCCCGAAGTTCCATTCACCCTTGTGGACGTTTTGGCAAATGCTATTTGTGACACTGTTAGCCATCTTCCAAAAATCGTCGCCATCTGCAGTGTTGTGGCGCGGCAACTTCTTGTTACTACACTCAACATACGACTAACATATGAATATGTGTTAGTGAACAAAAAATGGCATAATTCAAGATGAACTCACTCATATTCAAAGACATGCCGACGTGGAGGTGGTGCACGATCTTTAACAGAGCTTGAAGAGGAATTAAGTCCCACTCCGGCGTGAACGGCGGTCGGTGCTCTTTCGCGCGGGGTTCATACTCCTCGTTCTCTGAAGGCTTCAAGATTGAATTCTCAAGGAGTGTATGAGCTATGACGTGGAGGGTCATGGGCGCCAGACCTCCGCCTACTTTGTTCAACAGCCTGGCGTGCAATCTCCATTTCTGCGGGCGACATCCCGGATTGCAAGGCATTCCACCTATCTTCAGGGTTATCGCCTCGTTGATATCTCGGAGTTCCCCTCTTCGCCTTCCCTTTCCGAGGCGAGGTCCTTTTCCGCCTCTTCGGCGGTGGTGAGAAGAAGATCCGCCCATAACCAATGACGATTTTACGAACATTATGCATAGGAAAAGAAGGACGAACCGCATTTACAAGCTACATTTAAAACATTAGAACGTTAAAAATAAATGGTTAACTTACATTTTATCCTAGAAAAAATCCATACCAAATCCGCACAATGGTGGAGGTGGCGGTGGTGGCGAAGCTAAACCCGAACGACCAACTTCGCCTCTTAAAGGCCTTTGCGTGTTTAGGGTCACAAGAAGGCTACCAAGCCACGCGAGAAGTAAAGTTGTGAACAATAGATATGCCATCGTGCCGCATCCCATGGTTGCTGGACATGTGCATATTTATATGGAGTGCGATGAATAACATAGTAGGAAAGAAACAAATGTTAGCAACATGGGAAGTTCATTACAAAACATTGGGATTTGAATAATTAAAAGTGTCTTTGTATATTTGGTTATTAGACAATTAAAAAAATTTACTACTCTTAAACATGGCAAGATATACAATATTGTATTCATTCTTTGAGTTGTGATAACAACAATTTTGACATCTCCAAGGCATCCATGCACTTCATGTGCCGTCTTTGTCTCACAACCATGGTAGAAGATATTCCAACACTTTGTAAGGCTTCAACAACTTCAGAAGCTTTGGGTCGTGATGAGAATACGTCTTCACGTAGGCACATCATTCTTGTTTTTTGCTCCTCCAACTTGTCAAGACGTCGTTGGTACATATGGGTTGGATTAATCCATTGGGCATTGTTGTTATTATTAAACCACTCCATTCGTCGCATAGCTTGCACGAAATCCAGAAGCATCTCATAAATATATCCCAATGCATAGACATCATGAATTTCGTGTCCCCATACACGATCATCATCTTTTGATTTCTCAAACACAGTTTCCTCTAACCATGGATATTTTGCTTGTCCATCCAAAAGCAAGTACCGACACTTCAACAAGGGACGACGCTCTTTGGCGTAAAAATGAATTGCGTTGTCCCAATCACCAATGGCCACCCACACATTTTGGTACTCATCATCAAAATATAATTTGACTCTCTTGCAATTAAGCTTTGTGTGAGTGAAGTGGCCTTTGTGGATCTCAAGGACACCTTCTCGCTAGGGCAAGAGCTATCTCCGAACATACCGATATACAACTTGCATTTTTGCTCCTAAGTTCAAATATATGTGTTTGTCGGGTTCTTCTTGGCGCTTAGCAATTGCATTTGACCATCTTCTAAAACGTGACAAGTTATTAGGTAAATAGTCAAACAAGTGTGCAAGTGTCTCTCCATTCATGAAAGGTAGAATCACCATTGGCCCTATGGTATCCCCACTAGAGCTAGCAACTTCATATGCAAGTCCAATGGATGTAGCCAAAGCAGGATGCGGCTCTTGAAGCGTATGTATCTTTGAGCCATCTCATACGCCTCGCCTCTATCTTTGCCCTTGAAAACCCATCCACTATATAGCTCATCATCTTGGAAGTGTTGTGTTCCGTTGATCTTGATTTGATACGCATGATGTGTTGGTTTGTCCTCAATAAGGCGATCACATCCACGGCCTCTACGGGTATGGGATCAACAAAGATTGATGTGTTCATGTGATTCTCCAAAGAAAAGTGGGGCTTGCTAGGCCCCCGCCCACTAGAGCTTCCCCGATGCAAAGCATTTTAATTACCTCCAACCGACGTGCATTGAGATCCGCAATGATGTTCTTGTGATCTCGCACGCCGCTTTTTGAGGAATTCCATGAAGCTACCCATTCCTTGACACGAACCTCTAAGATTGGGACTTTTAAGTCGCGACCAATACTTCAAACATGTCTTCGCCCATCCATGGGGTTTCCAATCATTGGCTTTACATGTGCGGCCAAGGAGAGAAGTCAACATATTTCTTCTTGACCGCCATTTTTGTGCTAACTCAAATTGGCACTTCCTTTTCACATGTCCGACAAAATGGTCGACACGCTGACCGCTTTGCATCTCTCGGTCGGGACTTTCGTTAGCACATATCTCATTTATGACCACGCTGCCTAATCTCACTAACCATTTGTGTCTTCACACACTGGGCCATACCTACAAACCAATTTAGATTCATTAATCTTGCTTTGTGACTTTTTTTTCAAACCTTCATTATGAATCTTTACCTACTTTATTAAGAGTTAGTTTCCCTTTTAATTTTTTTTTTTTTTTTTTTTAAAACCAACTATTGAAATTTTTTTTTGCTCTTAACCACTCCACATCGTTGTTTCTTTGACATCCCTAATATTTTTAAAAACAACATTCTTAACTAGAAACCCTAAAATCAATAATGCAATTTTTTTCAAAACCCCGCCTTGTTTAATCCTCAAAGATTTCTATTTATTGATATATTAATAAAAAAAAAAATAAACAAGAGTAGGCGGTGAGCTTGGACCCGAACACCTAGTCTTCTCCACTCAAGGCGGAGCCGACCATGCCCTTGTCCAAGTCTCCCCAATTTTTTAAAAACTAAATACATTAATCAATAAAATTACAAGAGTAAATCGGTGAGCTTGGACCCGAACACCTAGTCTTCTCCACTCAAGGCGGAGCCGACCATGCCCTTGTCCAAGTCTCCCCAATTTTTTCTAAACTAAATACATTAATCAATAAAATTACAAGAGTAAATCCGGTGAGCTTGGACCCGAACACCTAGTCTTCTCCACTCAAGGCGAGCCACCATGCCCTTGTCCAAGTCTCCCAAGTTTTTTTTTAACCTAAATAAAACATTAAAATTTTATTCTCCTACTCAAACTCAAATTCTTACCTAGAATGTCTTCGAAATTTAAAAAAAATTTTCCAAGAGCTTAATTTATTTTGTTATTAGTGTACATGCAAAAAAATAAAGGCATTCAATAATTAGAAAACTTACATAAATAAAGAAATAAAAAAATTAACAAAAAGACCATTCAAGTTAAAAAGATCATTGACATTAAAACTATTTACATTGTTAATTAAAAAGAACTATATATTGACATTTAAAAACAAAAAAATAAAAAAAATAAAAAAAAGGAAGAACATAAAAAGAAGGGGCCTCGTCTTTCAACGACGTCCCCTTCTTGTAATAAAAAATAAAGGAAGAATGAGCCTCGTCTTTCAACGACGTCCCCTCTTCTTCCATGGAAAAAAAAAATAGAAGAGGAAGAAGAAGAAGAAATAGAAGAAGAAGAAATAGAAGAAGAAGAAGAAAGGGGAGATAGGAAAGAAAGATTGAATAGAATGAGAAAGTGATGAAGAAGAAGAAGAAGAAAATGAATAGAAGATTGGAAGAACGGAGATTAGAAGGAAAACCAATGATTGGAAGAAGATTGGAAGAAGAAGGAGGAGGATTCGATTCATACTAAGAAGAGGCTTAAAATGGATTGAAGAAAAAAACAAGGATGGAAAGAAGAGGAGGATAGAAATGGGATGGATGAAAACAAACAAGAAAAAACAAGAAGCCCTAAATCTATCAAACAACAAGCCTAATTCAAAAAATAGAGTTGATTGATCCATTGAAATACCTTTGATGCTTGCTTGAAGCTTGAAAGGACCGCAAAAGGATGATCCGCGCCAAAAATCGCCACTTAAAAACGCCTCCTCCAGCCGCTTAGAACCAAAAAAAACTAGGCGGCGGAAAAGCCGCCTTTTTCTCGATAAAAAGTTACGACGCCGCTTAACGACGCCGCGACGCCGCTAAACGACGCCTGTAATAGTCGTTAAACGACGCCCATATAACGACGCCTTTTGTGTTAAACGACGGCCTTATTTTTTATTATAACTATAGTACATAGCCCATACGTTGTAATTATCGCTTGTGTTGCCCCCTGGAAGGAAAGCACCTTCCATAAAGAAAAAGAATTTGGTCCCCATATCTTTGTCACCTTCCCCATGTGGATCTCCTTGATTCTTGTGGCGCTATGCGTTGTTCTTTCATTATATTATTTAAAGTTTTTCTTTGGTTGTTGGCTATTATTCACCTCTCATGTTTTGAAAGAAAATGTGTTGAACTTGTCACATCCACTTCCCTTGGTAATAATGTTTCGTCTTTTGATGATGTTTCGTCTTTTGATGATGTTATTAAAAGGAGCCACAATTTCGGGAATCGTGCAAGTAGGTGAGGTAGGAGGTCCCTTCATCCAGTCTCTTCATCGCCTCTTCATTCTATCTCTTCGGTAAGCACCTTCATTCGCTTCTCTTACATTCATCTCACTCAGGACACTCAAAATGGTCGACACAAGGCGCAGACAGGGACACACCATATCTTTGATGATGTTCCAAGCATATGTCGTTGTTTTATCAAGCTGGCTTCGACTGAGCGTGACTGTGCCTCGCCAATTTCAAGGTTTGAATTGTTCGATGCACTGTGCTTTTGATTGATGAAAGTTCTAGAAGCATACATACATACATATTTAGAGAACATAATAACATACATGAATATTTAGAGAACATAATAACACGGTATGATATACCAACTTCCAAACACAATAGAGACCAAAGTATGAACTATGTATGTCCCTAGTAACCTTCCCCCAGGTTCCTAACCCCTTCCCCTTCCCCTTCCCCTTCGCCTGCGAGGTGTAACCCATGCATCTGGGTTAGGAGTCAAGAGCTCACGCTCTTCCCAGCCTGATTCTTCCCACCATATGGGGTACCTAGTCATTAGAAAAAGTAATTCCACAGGATAATACTCACGGAAGAAGAGCGGACCCAACTCCACAAAACCGTTGTACTCGTTGTAGTACACCCTAATAAGGCCATACATATGTCCCTTACAAATTTCATGAATGAACTCGATATGTATGCATCCGTGAGTGTGCTAAATATCCAAAGACGAAGAAGAGGCCTCAATTGATGTAGCATCTCGTCCGTGATAAGGAGGGGTTCAAGCATTCCCCTCATTGCAAGTCTCTATAACATTCGATGGATTAATTTCCATCGCTGGCTCATGACCACAATCAAATCGCCCGTGAATGAAGTTGATCAACTCCATTGTAAGCTCCTTGGTGGGACTGTGGCGCAACCTCCACTCCAAGAAATGGTCCCATAGCTCATCCATTCCAGGCCGCACAAAATGCCTGGGGCATGCTTGCAGGCCTTCCGAGTAGCCCAGGGAGGATTGGGTCCAATCATTTGCAAAAGCAAGCAAGGATCATCGACGGAGCAAGGAACACGGAGCAAGCAGAGCAAGTAGCAAGATCAAGAGCAAGGAACAAGATCAAGTAGCAAGGAGCAGAGGTATGAAGTAGCAAGGAACAAGGATCAAGATCAAGTAGCAAGGAGCAATGAACAAGGAAGATCAAGTAGCAAGAAGATCAAGTAGCAAAGAAGATCAAGGAGCAAGATCAAGTAGCAAGGAACAAGATCAAATATCAAGATCAAGAGCAAGGAACAAGATTATAGCAAGGAGCACGGGAATGAAGTAGCAAGGAACAAGGATCAAGATCAAGTAGCAAGAAGCAATGAACAAGGAAGATCAAGTAGCAAGAAGATCAAGGAACAAGGAAGATCAAAAGCAAGAAGATCAAGGAACAAGGAGGATCAAGTAGCAAGAAAATCAAGGAACAAGGAAGATGAAGGAGCAAGAAGCAAGGATCGAGATCAAGTAGCAAGGTGAAAAGTGAGAAGTGAAAGCAAGCTGAAAGAATTTATAGCTACGAATCCAATAATGTTGAAGTATAATACCAATAATGTTGAAGTATAATACCAATAATGTTGAAGTATAATACCAATAATGTTGAAGTATAATAATGTTGAAGCAAGACATTCGTAAATTCGTAATTAATGCATTGCACGAAAATAAAATGCCGATTTTTTGCCACCGGATCCCTAATTCATCTCCAAAGACACGGGCCAATTTTCGAATTTTCTGAGAAGGTCTAGGTCAAAGGGTTAGCATTAGAATCGGTCGGGCAGCCCGCTGGTGGCAACCGAGCCGCACCCTTCCCCAAGTCAAACGAGGCCAGACCTTGCAGGGATCCCTCACAAGAGGGGAGAGTCCCGGACCCCGTGAGGCGGGATCCAAAAGTTCCCCGAGGCAGCCCTTCCCCGGGCCGCCCCCCCCTGGCTGCACGCTAAAATGACCACCCTCCCGAGCCCTGCCCCCTATCCGACCGTTGGATCCTCCGCTCAGGGGCCCCTCTTCGAAGGCCCAAAAGATTCCAGATCGGGTCCGGGAGAACTTGTCAAACCGCTGGGCCCCCCGATGTCGGGCCTTTGTAGAAACCGCACTGCTTTGTCGCTCGGGCACCGGGAGGCTCCTAATGGCAAATCGACCCCGCCAAATCGTCCGAATGGTGAAATTACCCTAGGGAGCAAGTTACACTGGCCGGTTTTGGCGAAAGAAGGAAACACTCACGCCCTCCACGACAAGATCCCGCATCCACATCCTAGGCCAATTGACTACGAGTGTGTTGGAAGTGAGCCGCTTTGGCGCTTCTTGGAGTTCGGGTGGTCTTCGCCACACGGAACTTGGTCCCCAGGGCAATGTCGACGTTCTGAGTCCATTGGCAGAGCCAGATCACGATTCCGGAGAGGGGAGGTCGCCCGTCCGTCCCCAGGGCCTTGGGGAGAGGAAATTCGGGGCAAGCAGCTTCCGGAGGGATTTTAGGGTCCAAGGCTCAAGGCCAACACCCCAACTCCACTTCAAGACACGGCAAGGGTCCCGGCCGACCGACAAGGAGAGGGCCTCAAAACGAAACCCTGTGGGTTGCCAGGCTCTAGAAGGGTTTGCGTTTTGGGGGCCGAGTCCTGGTCTGTTGCACTTGGGACCTGGCCGAGAAGCAGCAGCCGAGAATACGGAGCAAGGGGAACTGACGGAGCGGAGTTTGGGCCTGTCCTCCTCCCGATGTGGCAAGTAGAAGTCGGGGGGCGCTTTTGCAGTGGCAAGACATTCGTAAATTCGTAATTAATGCATTGCACGAAAATAAATTCCGATTTTTTGCCAGCTGGATCCCTAATTCATCTCCAGCACACGGGCCAATTTTCGGAATTTTCGGAGAAGGTCTAGGTCAAAGGGTTAGCATTAGAACGGTCGGGGCAGCCCGTTGCAGGGCAACCGAGCTGGCACCCTTCCCCAAGTCAAACGAGGCCAGGACCTTGCAGGGATCCCTCACAAGAGGGGAGAGTCCGGACCCCGTGAGGCTGGATCCAAAAGTTCCCGAGGCAGCTCCCTTCCTCGGCAAAGACTCCCCGGGTCGCACGCTAATGACCACCCTCCCGAGCCCGGTTCCCCTATCCGACCGCTGATCCTCCGCTCGGGGGGCCCCTCTTCGAAGGCCCAAAAGATTCCAGATCGGTCCGGAGAACTTGTCAAACCACTGGGCGCCCCGATGTCGGCCTTGTAGAAACCGCATTGTTTTGTCGTCGCACCGGGAGGCTCCTGAATGGCAAATCGACCCCGCCAAATCGTCCCTAATGGCTTAATTACCCTAGGGAGCAAGTTACACCTGGCCGGTTTTATGAAAGAAGGAAACACTCACGCCCCACGACAAGATCCCGCATCCACATCCTAGGCCAATTGACTACGAGTGTGATGGAAGTGAGCCGCTTTGGCGCTTCTTGAGTTCGGGTGGTCTTCGCCACGGAACTTGGTCCCTGTGGCAATGTCGACGCTCGAGTCCATTGGCGCAGCCAGATCGCGATTCCCGAGAGGGAGGTCGCCCGTCCGGCCCCCGTGGCCTTGGGAGAGGAAATTCGGGGCAAGCAGCTTCCTGAGGGGATTTTAGGGTCCGCTGCCTCAAGGCCAACACCCCAACTCCACTTCAAGACACGGCAAGGTCCCTACCGACCGACAAGGAGAGGGCCTCTCAAACGTAAAACCCCGTGGGTTGCCGTGCTCTAGAAGGGTTTGCGCTTTTGGGGCCGAGTCCCGGGTCTGCTGCACTTGGGACCCGGCCGAGAAGCAAAGCAGCCGAGAATACGGAGCAAGGGGAACCGACGGAGCGGAGTTTGGGCCGCCCCTCCTCCCGGATGTGGCAAGTAGAAGTCGGGGGCGCTTTTGCAAAGGGCAAGACATTCAGAAATTCGTAATTAATGCATTGCACAAAAAATAAATTCCGATTTTTGCCACCGGATCCCTAATTCATCTCCAAAGACACGGGCCAATTTTCGAATTTCTGAGAAGGTCTAGGTCAAAGGGTTAGCATTAGAACGGGTCCGGGCAGCCCGCTGGTGTGGCAACCGAAGCCGCACCCTTCCCCAAGTCAAACGAGGCCAAGACCTTGCGTGGATCCCTCACAAGAGGGGAGAGTCCTGACCCCGTGAGGCGGGATCCAAAAAAGTTCCCGAGGCAGCCTTTCCCGCAGCCAAGCCCCCGGGTCGCACGCTAATGACCACCCTCCCGAGCCCTGCCTCCCTATCCGACCGCTGATCCTCCGCTCGGGGCCCCTCTTCGAAGGCCCAAAAGATTCCAGATCGGGTCCGGAGAACTTGTCAAACCGCTGGGCGCCCCCGATGTCGGCCTTGTAGAAACCGCGACTGCTTTGTCGCTCGCACCGGGAGGCTCCTAATGGCAAATCGACCCCGCCAAATCGTCCTAATGGCTAAATTACCCTAGGGAGCAAGTTACACTGGCCGGTTTTATGAAAGAAGGAAACACTCACGCCTCCACGACAAGATCCCGCATCCACATCCTAGGCCAATTGACTACGAGTGTGATGGAAGTGAGCCGCTTTGGCGCTTTGGAGTTCGGGTGGTCTTCCGCCACGGAACTTGGTCCCTGTGGCAATGTCGACGCTCGAGTCCATTGGCAGAGCCGCATCGCGATTCCGAGAGGGGAGGTCGCCTGGTCCGGCCCCCCCGTGGCCTTGGGGAGAGGAAATTCGGGGCAAGCAAAAGATTCCTGAGGGATTTTAGGTCTCAAGGCCCAAGGCCAACACCCCAACTCCACTTCAAGACACCTGCCAAGGTCCCTACCGAACCGACAAGGAGAGGGCCTCCAAACGTAAACCCCCGTGGGTTGCCGTGCTCTAGAAGGGTTTGCGTTTTGGGGGCCGAGTCCCGTCTCTGCTGCACTTGGGACCGGCCGAGAAGCGCAGCCGAGAATACGGAGCAAGGGGAACCGACGGAGCGGAGTTTGGGCCTGTCCTCCTCCCCCCGATGTGGCAAGTAGAAGCCTGGGGCGCTTTGCAGCAAAGGGCAAGACATTCGTAAATTCGTAATTAATGCATTGCACTAAAATAAATTCAGATTTTTGCCACCGGATCCCTAATTCATCTCCAAAGACACGGCCAATTTTCGGAATTTTGGAGAAGGTCTAGGTCAAAGGGTTAGCATTAGAACGGTCGGGGCAGCCCGCTGCAGGCAACCGAGCCGGCACCCTTCCCCAAGTCAAACGAGGCCAAGACCTTGCGGGATCCCTCACAAGAGGGGAGAGTCCTGACCCGTGAGGCGGGATCCAAAAGTTCCCCAGGCAGCCCCTTCCTCGGCAGCCCCCCTGGGCTGCACGCTAATGACCACCCTCCCGAGCCCGGTTCCCCTATCCGACCGCTGATCCTCCGCTCGTGGGCCCCTCTTCGAAGGCCCAAAAGATTCCGTGACGGGTCCGAGAACTTGTCAAACCACGGGCGCCCCGATGTCCGCCTTTGTAGAAACCGCATCTGCTTTTGTCGTTCGGCACCGGGAGGCTCCTAAATGGCAAATAGACCCCGCCAAATCGTCCGAATGGCTTAAATTACCCTAGGGAGCAAGTTACACCTGGCCGGTTTTGGCGAAAAGAAGGAAACACTCACGCCCACCACAACAAGATCCCGCATCCACATCCTAGGCCAATTGACTACGAAAGTGATGGGAAGTGAGCCGCTTTGGCGCTTCTTGGAGTTCGGGTGGTCTTCCGGCCCACGGAACTTGGTCCCCTGTGGCAATGTCGACGCTCGAGTCCATTGGCGAGCCAGATCGCGATTCCTGAGAGGGGAGGTCGCCTGGCCCGGCCCCTGTGGCCTTGGGGAGAGGAAATTCGGGGCAGCAGCTTCCTGAGGGATTTTAGGGTCCAAGGCCCGGCATCAACACCCCAACTCCACTTCAAGACACTTCAAGGTCCCGCCGAATCGACAAGGAGAGGGCCTCAAACGAAACCCCGTGGGTTGCCGTGCTCTAGAAGGGTTTATGCTTTGGGGGCCGAGTCCCGGGTCTGCTGCACTTGGGACCCGGCGAGAAGCAGCAAAATGAGAATACGGAGCAAGGGGAACCGACGGAGCGGAGTTTGGGCCTGTCCTCCTCCCGATGTGGCAAGTAGAAGTCTGGGGCGCTTTTGCAAAGGGCAAGACATTCGTAAATTCGTAATTAATGCATTGCACAAAAATAAATTCGATTTTTGCCACCGATCCCTAATTCATCTCCAAAGACACGGGCCAATTTTCGAATTTTCGGAGAAGGTCTAGGTCAAAGGGTTAGCATTAGAACGGTCGGGCAGCCCGCTGTGTGGCAACCGAGCCGCACCCTTCCCCAAGTCAAACGAGGCCAGACCTTGCGTGGATCCCTCACAAGAGGGGAGAGTCCCACCCCGTGAGGCGGATCCAAAAAGTTCCCCGAGGCAGCCCCTTCCCCGGCAGCGCCCCCCGGTCAAGACGCTAATGACCACCTCCCCGAGCCCTGCCCCCTATCCGACCGCTGATCCTCCGCTCAGGGGGCCCCTCTTCGGGAAGGCCCAAAAGATTCCAGATCGGCCCGGAGAACTTGTCAAACGCAAGGCGCCCCGATGTCTACCTTGTAGAAACCGCGACTGCTTTTGTCGTTCGCACCGGGAGGCTCCTAATGGCAAATCGACCCCGCCAAATCGTCCGAATGGCTAAATTACCCTAGGGAGCAAGTTACACTACCGGTTTTATGAAAGAAGGAAACACTCACGCCCTCCACGACAAGATCCCGCATCCACATCCTAGGCCAATTGACTACGAGTGTGATGGAAGTGAGCCGCTTTGGCGCTTCTTGGAGTTCGGGTGGTCTTCCTCGCCACGGAACTTGGTCCCCGTGGCAATGTCGACGTTTCGAGTCCATTGGCGAGCCGATCATCGCGATTCCCGAGAGGGAGGTCGCCCGGCCCGGCCCCCGTGGCCTTGGGAGAGGAAATCAGGGGCAAGCAGCTTCCCTGAGGGATTTTAGGGTCCGCTCAAGGCCAACACCCCAACTCCACTTCAAGACACGGGCGCAAGGTCCCTACCGACCGACAAGGAGAGGGCCTCCAAACGTAAACCCCGTGGGTTGCCGTGCTCTAGAAGGGTTTGCGTTTTGGGGAACCGAAGTCCCGTCCTGCTGCACTTGGGACCCGCGAAGCAGCTTGCCGAGAATACGGAGCAAGGGGAACCGACGGAGCGGAGTTTGGGCCTGTCCTCCTCCCGATGTGGCAAGTAGAAGTCGGGGCTTTTGTAGTGGCAAGACATTCAGAAATTCGTAATTAATGCATTGCACGAAAATATAAATTCAGATTTTTGCCACCGGATCCCTAATTCATCTCAAAGACACGGGCCAATTTTCGAATTTTCTGAGAAGGTCTAGGTCAAAGGGTTAGATTAGAACGGCCGGGCAGCCCGCTGGTGGCAACCGAGCCGCACCCTTCCCCAAGTCAAACGAGGCCGGACCTTGCAGGATCCCTCACAAGAGGGGAGAGTCCCACCCCGTGAGGCGGGATCCAAAAGTTCCCGAGGCAGCCCTTCCCCGGCAGCTCCCCCTGGGCTGCACGCTAATGACCACCCTCCCGAGCCCTGCCTCTATCCCACCGCTGATCCTCCGCTCGGGGCCCCCTTCGAAGGCCCAAAAGATTCCAGATCGGGTCCGGAGAACTTGTCAAACCGCTGGGCCCCCGATGTCTACCTTTGTAGAAACCGCACTGCTTTTGTCGTTTCGCACCGGGAGGCTCCTAATGGCAAATCGACCCCCGCCAAATCGTCCGAATGGCGAAATTACCCTAGGGAGCAAGTTACACCTGGCCTACGGTTTTGGCGAAAGAAGGAAACACTCACGCCCCACGACAAGATCCCGCATCCACATCCTAGGCCAATTGACTACGAGTGTGATGGAAGTGAGCCGCTTTGGCGCTTGGAGTTCGGGTGGTCTTCCTGCCACGAACTTGGTCCCCAAGGCAATGTCGACGCTCGAGTCCATTGGCGCAGCCAGATCGCGATTCCGAGAGGGGAGGTCGCCCGGCCCGGGCCCTGTGGCCTTGGGAGAGGAAATTCGGGGCAAGCAGCCTCCTGAGGGGATTTTAGGGTCCGCAAGGCCCAAGGCCAACACCCCAACTCCACTTCAAGACACACGGCGAAGGTCCCTACTGACCGACAAGGAGAGGGCCTCCAAAACGTAAACCCCGTGGGTTGCCGTGCTCTAGAAGGGTTTGCGCTTTGGGGGCCGAGTCCCGGTCTGTTGCACTTGGGACCTGGCCGAGAAGCAAAGCCGAGAATACGGAAAGCAAGGGGAACCGACGGAGCGGAGTTTGGGCCTGTCCTCCTCCCCGATGTGGCAAGTAGAAGTCGGGGGCTTTTGCAAAGGGCAAGACATTCGAATTCGTAATTAATGCATTGCACGAAAATAAATTCAGATTTTTGCCACCGATCCCTAATTCATCTCCAGCAGACACGCCAATTTTCGGAATTTTCTG
The DNA here is from genome assembly GCA_021234155.1 of Isoetes taiwanensis. Taxonomy (NCBI): domain Eukaryota; kingdom Viridiplantae; phylum Streptophyta; class Lycopodiopsida; order Isoetales; family Isoetaceae; genus Isoetes; species Isoetes taiwanensis. The sequence continues at coordinate 8,134,685 of JAJEKV010000023.1, forward strand.
AGAAGGTCTAGGTCAAAGGGTTAGCATTAGAACGGGGCGGGGCAGCCCGCTGTGGCAACCGAGCCGCACCCTTCCCCAAGTCAAACGAGGCCGACCTTTGCAGGATCCCTCACAAGAGGGGAGAGTCCCACCCCGTGAGGCGGATCCAAAAGTTCCCGAGGCAGCCCTTCCCCGCAGCGCTCCCCGGCCGCACGCTAATGACCACCCTCCCGAGCCCGGCTCCCCTATCCGACCGCTGATCCTCCGCTCAGGGGCCCCTCTTCGAAGGCCCAAAAGATTCCAGACGGCCCCGAGAACTTGTCAAACCGCTGGGCCCCCGATGTCGGCCTTTGTAGAAACCGTGACTGCTTTTGTCGCTCGCACCGGGAGGCTCCTAATGGCAAAATCGACCCCGCCAAATCGCCCTGAATGGGCTTAAATTACCCTAGGGAGCAAGTTACACCTGGCCGGTTTTAAAAGAAGGAAACACTCACGCCCCACGACAAGATCCCGCGATCCACATCCTAGGCCAATTGACTACGAAAGTGTGATGGAAGTGAGCCGCTTTGGCGCTTTTGGAGTTCGGGTGGTCTTCCGCCACTGGAACTTGGTCCCCAGGGCAATGTCGACGTTCTGAGTCCATTGGCAGAGCCAGATCGCGATTCCGGAGAGGGGAGGTCGCCCGTCCGTCCCCAGGGCCTTGGGGAGAGGAAATTCGGGGCAAGCAGCTTCCGGAGGGATTTTAGGGTCCGCGCTCTGGCGTCAACACCCCAACTCCACTTCAAGACACGGCGCAAGGTCCCGGCCGAATCTGACAAGGAGAGGGCCTCCGAAACGTAAACCCTGTGGGTTGCCAGGCTCTAGAAGGGTTTGCGTTTTGGGGGCCGAGTCCTGGTCTGTTGCACTTGGGACCTGGCCGAGAAGCAGCAGCCGAGAATACGGAGCAAGGGGAACTGACGGAGCGGAGTTTGGGCCTGTCCTCCTCCCGATGTGGCAAGTAGAAGTCGGGGGGCGCTTTTGCAGTGGCAAGACATTCGTAAATTCGTAATTAATGCATTGCACGAAAATAAATTCCGATTTTTTGCCAGCTGGATCCCTAATTCATCTCCAGCACACGGGCCAATTTTCGGAATTTTCGGAGAAGGTCTAGGTCAAAGGGTTAGCATTAGAACGGTCGGGGCAGCCCGTTGCAGGGCAACCGAGCTGGCACCCTTCCCCAAGTCAAACGAGGCCAGTACCTTGCAGGGATCCCTCACAAGAGGGGAGAGTCCCACCCCGTGAGGCGGATCCAAAAGTTCCCGAGGCAGCCCTTCCCCCGGCAGCCCCCCCGGGTGCACGCTAATGACCACCCTCCCGGAAGCCCTGCCCCTATCCGACCGCTGGATCCTCCGTCTAGGGGCCCCTCTTCGAAGGCCCAAAAGATTCCAGATCGGGTCCGAGAACTTGTCAAAAACCGCGGGCCCCCGATGTCGGGCCTTGTAGAAACCGCACTGCTTTGTCGCTCGCACCGGGAGGCTCCTGAATGGCAAAAAATCGACCCCCGCCAAATCGTCCGAATGGCGAAATTACCCTAGGGAGCAAGTTACACCTGGCCGGTTTTGGCGAAAAGAAGGAAACACTCACGCCCCACGACAAGATCCCGCATCCACATCCTAGGCCAATTGACTACGAGTGTGATGGAAGTGAGCCGCTTTGGCGCTTCTTGGAGTTCGGGTGGTCTTCTGGCCACTAACTTGGTCCCCGTGGCAATGTCGACGCTCTCGAGTCCATTGGCAGAGCCAGATCGCGATTCCCGAGAGGGAGGTCGCCTGGCCCGGCCCCTGTGGCCTTGGGGAGAGGAAATTCGGGCAAGCAGCCTTCCTGAGGGATTTTAGGGTCCAAGGCCTCAAGGCCAACACCCCAACTCCACTTCAAGACACGGCCAAGGTCCCTACCGACCGACAAGGAGAGGGCCTCCAAACGAAAACCCCGTGGGCTGCCGTGCTCTAGAAGGGTTTGCTTTGGGGGCCGAGTCCCGTCTGCTGCACTTGGGACCGGCCGGAAGCAAAGCAGCCGAGAATACGGAGCAAGGGGAACCGACGGAGCGGAGTTTGGGCCCCGCCCTCCTCCCCGATGTGGCAAGTAGAAGTCTGGGGCGCTTGCAAAGGGCAAGACATTCAGAATTGTAATTAATGCATTGCACCTAAAATAAATTCAGATTTTTGCCACCGATCCCTAATTCATCTCCAAAGACACGCCAATTTTCGGAATTTTCTGAGAAGGTCTAGGTCAAAGGGTTAGCATTAGAACGGCCGGGCAGCCCGCTGCGGCAACCGAGCCGGCACCCTTCCCCAAGTCAAACGAGGCCAGACCTTGCAGGATCCCTCACAAGAGGGGAGAGTCCTGACCCCGTGAGGCGGATCCAAAAGTTCCCGAGGCAGCCCTTCCCGCAGCGCCCCCCGGGGTCGCACGCTAATGACCACCTCCCGAGCCCTGCCTCTATCCCACCGCTGATCCTCCGCTCAGGCCCCTCTTCGAAGGCCCAAAAGATTCCGGGGACGGTCCGGAGAACTTGTCAAACCGCTGGGCCCCCGGATGTCGGCCTTGTAGAAACCGCGACTGCTTTGTCGCTCGCACCGGGAGGCCCTGAATGGCAAATCGACCCCGCCAAATCGTCCCGAATGGCGAAATTACCCTAGGGAGCAAGTTACACCTGGCCGGTTTTATAAAAGAAGGAAACACTCACGCCCCACGACAAAGATCCCGCATCCACATCCTAGGCCAATTGACCACGAGTGTGATGGAAGTGAGCCGCTTTGGCTTCTTGAGTTCGGGTGGTCTTCTCTCGCCACGGAACTTGGTCCCCGTGGCAATGTCGACGCTCGAGTCCATTGGCGCAGCCAGATCGCGATTCCTGAGAGGGAGGTCGCCTCGCCGGCCCCTGTGGCCTTGGGAGAGGGAAATTTGGGGCAAGTAGCTCGAGGGATTTTAGGGTCCGGCTACAAGGCCAACACCCCAACTCCACTTCAAGACACTTCCGCAAGGTCCCTACTGAACCGACAAGGAGAGGCTCAAACGTAAACCCCGGGGGTGCTGTGCTCTAGAAGGGTTTATGCTTTTGGGGCCGAGTCCGGTCTGCTGTACTTCGACCGCCGAGAAGTACCGAGAATACGAGCAAGGGGAACTGGATTACGGGAGGTTTGGGCCTCGCCCTCTCCATGTGGCAGAAGTTTGGGGCGAAAAGGGTAAGACATTCAGAATTCGTAATTACTGATTGATTTAAAAATAAATTCGATTTTTGTCACCGATCCCTAATCATCTCAAAGACACGCGCCAATTCTTCGAATTTTCTTGGAGAAGGTCTAGGCCGGGGCAAGAAGATTAGGAACTATTGGCAGCCTGCCAGGCAACCGAAATGCACCTCCCCAAGTCAAACGAGGCCGTGGATCTTGCAGGTGATCCCTCACAAGAGGGGAGAGTCCTGACCCCGTGAGGCTGGGATCCAAAGTTCCCGAGGCAGCCCTTCCCGGGCAGCTGGCCTCCTGGGTCGCATCAAGCACGACCACCTCCCGAGCCCTGGCTCTATCCTACTGCTGATCCTCCGTCAGGGCCCCTTCTGAAGGCCCAAAGATTCCGCATCGCCCGAGAACTTGTCAAACCGGGCCGCCCCGATGCCTTTGTAGAAACCGTTGTTTTGTCGTCGGGCACGGGAGTTCCTAATGGCAATCGACTCGCCAAATCGCCCCGAATGGCGAAATTACCCTAGGGAGCAAGTTACACTCATTTGGCTTTATGAAGAAGGAAACACTCACGCCCTCCACGACAAGATCCTGCATCCACATCCTAGGCCAATTGACTACGAAAAGGATGGAAGTGAGTCGCTTGCCTTGAGTTCGGTGGTCTTCGCCACTCGGTCCTGTGGCAATGTCGACGCTCTGAGTCCATTGAGCGATCGCGATTCCCGAGAGGAGGTCGCTCATCCGTCCTCAGCCTCGGGGAGAGGAATCTGGGTGGCACCGAGGGATTTAGGTCCGGCTCAGCCAACACCCCAACTCCACTTTCACACTATCCCACTCAACTGACAAGGAGAGGGCCTCCAAACGTAAACCCCGGGCTGCTGTGCTCTAGAAGGCTTATGCTTGGGGGCCGAGTCCGGTCCTGCTGCACTTGGACCCGCCGAGAAGCAAAGCAGCCGAGAATACGAGCAAGGGAACCGAATGAGCTGTAGTTCGGGGCCCTGGCCCTCCATGTGGCAAGTAGAAGCTCTGGGGCTATGTTGGGCAAGACATCTGCCAATTCGTAATTAATGCATTGCACGAAAATAAATTCGATTTTTGCCACCGATCCCTAATTCATCTCCAAAGACACTAGCCAATTTTCTAATTTTGAGAAGGCCCAGTCAAGGGTTAGTATTAGAACTGCCTAAGCAGCCTGCAAACCGAACAGCACCCTTCCAAGTCAAACGAGGCCAAGACTCAGACCTGGCATGATCCAAAAAGTTCCCGAGGCGCCTCGCGCCGGGCCTCTTGGCCGCATCAAGCACGACCACCTTCCCGAGCTCCTGCCTCATCCCACCGCTGATCCTCCTGCCTGTGGGGCCCCTCTTCTGAAGGCCCAAGATTCCGTGACTGTCCGGAGAACTTGTCAAACCGCGGGCGCCCCGGCTGCCGCCTCTGTAGAAACCGCAGACCGTTGGCTGCTTGGGCAACCGGGAGTCCGGAATGGCAAATCGACCCCAATCCGTCCTAATACGTAAATTACCCTAGGGAGCAAGTTACACTAATGGTTTTATGGAAGAAGGAAACACCTACGTCTCTCCACGACAGATCCCGCATCCACATCCTAGGCCAACACTACGAGTGTGATGCTGGAAGTGAGTCAGCTACGCCTTGAGTTCTGTGGTCTTCCGCCACTTTTAACTTGGTCCTGTGGCAATGCTTATCGCTCGAGTCCATCAAGTGTAGCTGCATCGCGATTCCGGGAGAGGGAGGTCGCCTGTCCATTCCCTGTGGCCTTGGGGAGAGGAAATCAGGGCAAGCAGCCCGAGGGATTTTAGGTCCATCAAGGCCAACAACACCCCAACTCTGACTAAGAAACCAAGGTAAGGCCTTACTGGACCGATAAGGAGAGGCTCAAACGAAACCCTGCGGGTTGCCAAAATTATAGAAGGGTTTGCGCTTGGGGCCGGTAGTCCCGGGTTCCGTTGCACTTGGGACCGGCCGAAGCGCAATGAATAGGAGCAAGGGAACTGACGGAGTTATTTGGGCCTGCCCTCCTCCCGATGTGGGCAAGTAGAAGCTCAAGCGCTATGGCAAGACATTCGAATTCAGAATTAAATGCATTGCATCTAAAATAACCGATTTTGCCACCGGATCCTCAATTCATCTCCAAAGACACGCACAATTCGGAATTTCTTTTTAGGCTGGGCTCCAGGCATAAGATTAGAATTGGCCGGCAGCTCACTGTGAGCAACCGAGCTGCACCCTTCCCCAAGTCAAACGAGGCTGACCTTGCAGACCCCTCACAAGAGGGGAGAGTCCTAATTCTGTGAGGCGGATCCAAAAAAAGTTCCCAGGTGTTCTTCCCAGCTGGGCTTCTCGGGCTGCAGGCTGCTATCGACCACCTCCCGAGCCTGCCCCTGCCCCACCGCTGATCTCGTCAGGGGCCCTCTGAAGGCCCAAAAGATTCCAGATCATCCTGAGAACTTGTCAACCGCCGCCCCGATGTCACTAGAGAAACCGGGCAGCGTTTTGTCGCTCGCATCAGAGGTCTAATGAGAACCGACCCCGCCAAATTGTCCTAATGGGCGAAATTACCCTAGGAGCAAGTTACACTACGGTTTTCATGTAAAGAAGGACACTCACGCCCACGACAAAGATCCTGCATCCACATCCTAGGCCAATTGACTACGGAACTGGCGGAAGTGAGCCGCTTATTTTTGGAGTTCGGTGGTTCGCCGTTTTAACTTGGTCCCTGTGGCAATTTCGACGTTTCAGTCCATTGGGCAGCCATCACATTCCTGAGAGGAGGTCGCCCGTCCGTCCCTCGTGGCCTTGGGAGAGAATCAAAGCAGCTCCGGAGGATTTTAGGGTCCGGGCTACCGGGCCAAAACACTCCCAACCCACTTCAAGACACGGCAAGGTCCCTACCGAACTGACAAGGAGAGGGCCTCCAACGAACCCCTGTGGGTTGCCAGTTTCAGAAGGTCGGCGCTTGGGAACCGAGTCCTGCCTCATTGCACTTGGGACGCAACAGAAGCGCAATGAGAATACGGGAGCAAGGGAACCGACGGAGCGAGTTTCACCGCCCTCCTCCCGGCGTGGGCAAGTAGAAGTCGGGGCAGCAAGGCAAGACATTCACACCAGAATTAATGCATTGCATCGGCACCCGGCTTGCCACCTGGATCCTAATTCATCTCCAAAGACACAGCCAATTTTCTAATATTCTGGGAGAAGGTTCAGGGGTCAAAGGGTTAAGATTAGAACGGCTTAGCAAACAGCTGCGTGGGCAACCGAGCCGCACCCTTCCCAAGCCAACGAGGCTGTGACCTGCAGGATCCCTCACAAGAGGGGAGAGTCCCGACCTCGTGAGGCGGATCCAAAAGTTCCCGAGGCAAATTTCTTCCTCGGCAGCCCCCGGGTCAGACAAGCAATGACCACCTCTCCTGAGCCCGGCCTCCCCATCCGACCGCTGATCCTCCGCCTGGGGCCCCCTCGAAGGCCCAAAGATTCCGTGATCGTCCGGAGAACTTGTCAACCAAGGGCGCCCGATGCCTGGGCCTGTAGGAAACTGGCAGTGTTTTGTCGTCGGCACCGGGAGGCTCCTGAATGGCAAATCGACCGCTAAATCGTCTGAATGAGCGAAATTACCCTAGGGAGCAAGTTATACCACGGGTTTGCTAAATAGGTTGGAAACACTCACGCCTCCACGACAAGATCCCGCATCCACATCCTAGCCAATTGACTAATGAAAGTGTGATGGAAGTGAGTCATTGGCGCTCTTGAGTTCGTGTGATCTTTCCGCCACGAATCCTTGGTCCCTGTGGCAACACGACAAGCCCGAGTCCATTGGCATATGTTTTATCATTCCGTGAGAGGGAGGTTTCATCCTGTCCCTGTGGCCTTGGGGAGAGAAGTGCGCCCGAGGATTTAGGTCCATACCGGGGCCAACACCCCAACTCTACTTTCAAGATACTTAAGGTCCCTTACCGACCGACAAGGAGAGGGCTCAAACGAAACCCTCTGTGGGTTGGCCAGCTCTAGAAGGGTTTATGCTTTGGGGCCAGCCCGGTCTGTTGTACTGGGACGTGTCGAGAAGCAAAGAATGAATATTTATAAGGGGAACTGAATGATGAGTTTACCGCCTCTCCTTATGTGGTAAGTAAAATTTGGGGCGCGGCAAAGGGTAAGACATTCAGAATTCGTAATTAATGCATTGCATTTAAAATAAATTCGATTTTTGCCACCGGATCCCTAATCATCTCCTGCCATTAACGGCCAATTCTCGGAATTTTGAAGGTCTAGGTCAAAGGGTTAAGATTAGAATCTGGGCCGGGCAGCCCGCTGTGGCAACCGACGGCACCTCTTCCCCAAGTCAAACGAGGCCAGGACCTTGTGATCCTCACAAGAGGGAGAGTCCGGGACTTCGTGAGTGATCTAAAGTTCCTGCGCCTCTTCCGCAGCTGCCCCCGGCCGCACGCTTAATGACCACCTCCCGAGTCTTGCCCCCTATCCGGACCGCTAATCCTCCGCTCAGGGCCTCGAAGGCCCAAAAGATCCTGTGATCATTCGAGAACTTGTCAAAACCGCTGGAGGCCCCGATGCCTGTTTTGTAGAAACCGGCAGTTGTTTTGTCGCTCGGCATCAGAGGTCTTTAATGGTGAATGACCGCCAAATTGTCTGAATGAGTACCACCAGGGAGCAAGTTACACGGCTTGGCTTTAAGGAAGAAGGAAACACTCACGCCCACGATAAGAGTCCCAGATCCACATCCTAGGCCAACTGACTACGAGTGTGTGATGGAAGTGAGCCGCTACGCTTGGAGTTCGCTGGGTGGTCTTCTGCCACCAACTTGGGTCCCTGGGCAACAAGGTCGGACGTTTGAGTCCATTGGCAGAGCTGACCATTCTAGAGGGAGGTCAGCTCATCTGCCCTCAGGCCTTGCTTGGGGAGAAATTGTGGCAAGTGTGCCTCCTAGGGGATTTTAGGGTCCGCTACCGCCAACACCTCAACTCCACTTCAAGACACGCGTAAGGTCCCAACAATCAAGGAAGGAGAGGGCTCTCAAGAAACCCCGGGGCTGCTGTGCTCTAGAAGGGTTTATAGCTAGCCGGTCCCGGGTCTGCTGCACTTGGGATGCAATGGTAGCGCAATGAGAATACTGAGCAAGGAACCGGGACGAGCGGAGTTTGGGGCCTGTCCTCCCTGATGTGGCAAGTAGAAGTTTGGGGCGCTTTTGGTGTTGGCAAGACATTCAGAATTCGTAATTAATGCATTGGTATTTGAAATAAATTCATTTTGCCACCGATCCCTAATTCTATCTCGTTATTAATGCCAATTTTCGGAATTTTCTTGAGGAAGGTCTAGGCCAAAGGGTTAAGATTAGAATCTGCCGGGCAGCCTGCCAGGTGGCAAACCAGCCGGGCACCTTCCCAAGCCAAACGAGGCTGTGACCTTGGGTGGTGGATCCTCACAAGAGGGGAGAGTCCTGACCCGTGAGGCGGACCGTTCCCAGGCAGCCTTCCTCGCGCTGGGCCCCCTGGCTGCACGCTAATGACCACCTCCCAGCCCGGGTTCCCCATCCGACCGCTAATCCTCCGTCAGCCTCAAGGCCCAGACCAGACGGTCCGGAGAACTTGTCAAATCAAGGCCCCTGAAGGTCGGGCCTTGTAGAAACCAAGAAGAGTTTCGTCGTCGCAACGTGGAGTCTTAATGGCAAATCGACTTCACAAACGTCCTAATGGCGAAATTAATTAGGAGCAAGTTACACTACCGGTTTTGGCGTAAAGAAGGAAACACCCACGCCCACGACAAGATCCCCATCCACATCCTAGGCCACCGACCACGCAGGTGATGGAAGTGAAACGCCGGCGCTTGAGTTCGGGTGGTCTTCGCCACGGGAACTTGGGTCCCTGTGGCATGTCGACGCTCGAGTCCACTGGCAGAAAGCGTATCAAGCATTCCGTGAGAGGGGAGAGGTCGCCTGTCCGGCCTGTGGCCTTGGGAGAGGAAATTGCGCTCCTAGAGGATTTAGGTCCAAGGCCTCGCACACCCCAACTCCACTTCAAGACACGGCAAGGTCCCGCCGGACCGACAAGGAGGGCCTCTCAAACGTAAACCCCGTGGGCTGCCGTGCTCTAGAAGGGTTTATGCTTTGGGGCCGAGTCCGGTCTGTTGCACTGGGACGCGGGCTTAGAAGCAAGAGCCGCAGAATACTTGAGTGCGGAACTGACGGAGTGAGTTTGGAACATCCTCCTCCATGTGGGCAAGAAAGTCTGGGGCGCGGCAAAGGGTGCACTCAGAAATTCGTAATTAATGCATTGCATTTAAAATAAATTCGATTTTTTTGCCACCGGATCCCTAATTCATCTCCAGCACACTTCCAGCCAATTTCGGAATTTTCTTGAGAAGGTCTAGGTCAAAGGGTTAGATTAGAACGGCTCTGGCAGCCTGCAGGCAACCGAGCCGGCACCTTCCCAAGTCAAACGAGGCCGTGACTCGTGGATCCTCACAAGAGGGGAGAGTCCTGACTCAGAGAAGTGGATCCAAAAAGTTCCCGAGGCAGCTCCTTCCGGCAGCCGCTTCCTGGTCGTGACACGCTTAATGACCACCCTCCCGAGCGCCCGGCCTCTATCCCACCGCTGGGATCTCCGTCTGGGGCCTCCTTCGAAGGCCCAAAGATTCCAGATCGGTCCGGAGAACTTGCTGGGACCGAAGGCCCTGGATGTCTACCAGAGAAACCGTGACTGCTTAATGTCGGGCACGGGAGGCTCCGAATGGCAAATTAATTTCGCCAAATCGTCCTAATGGCTAAATTACCCTAGAGGTTACACGGTCGGTTTTAAGGAAGAAGGAAACACTCACGCCCACTTATTAATATCCCGATCCACAATCCCAGCCAATCGAATTATTTGTTGATGGAAGTGAGTCACGGCGCCTTCTTGAGTTCCTGTATTCGCCACGAACTTGGTCCCGTGGCAATGTCGACGCTCGAGTCCATCGCGGCTGATCGAGATTCCGGAGAGGGAGGTCGCCTATCTGCTCCTGTGGCCTTGGGGAGAGGAAATTCTCCTGAGGGATTTTAGGTCTCAAGGCCCAAGGCCACACCCCAACTCCACTCTCAAGACATTTTGCCAAAGGTCCCTACCGACCGGGATAAGGAGAGGGCCTCCAAACGAACCTCAGGCTGCTGTGCCTAGAAGTTATTTTACATGGGGCCGGTCTGGTCTCACAATTTGGGACCCGGCCGAGAAGCAGCAAATTTTATGAATACGGAGTAAGGGGAACTGATTTTAGCGAGTTTACCGCCCCTCCTCCCCGATGTGGCAAGTAGAAGTTTGGGGCGCTTTTATAAGCAAGATATTCGTAAATTCGTAATTAATGCATTTAATAAAATAAATTCCATTTTTTGCCACCGATCCCTAATTCATCTCAAAAGACACTCAGCCACCTCGAATTTTCTTTGAGAAGGTCTAGGCCAAAGGGTTAGTATTAGAACTTGCCGCAGTACCTCACAGGCAAACCGAGCCGCACCTTCCCAAGTCAAACGAGGCCAGACCTTGCAGATCCTCACAAGAGGGGAGAGTCCCGGACCTCAGGAGGCTGGATCCAAAAGTTCCCGAGGCAGCTCCTTCCCGCAGCCTCCGGGTTTACCGCCACGACCACCTCCCGAGCCCTTGCCTCTATCCGACCGCTGATCCTCCGCTCAGGCCCTCTCTGGAAGGCCCAAAAGATTCCAGACTGGCCTGTGAGAACTCGTCAAACCGCTGGGCGCCCCGATGCCTACTTTGTAGAAAACCAAGACTGCTTTGTCGCTCGGCACCGGAGGCCTGAATGGCAAATCGACCCCGCCAAATCGTCCTAATGGAATACCCAGAGCAAGTTACATCACGGGTTTTGGCGGAAGAAGGAAACACTCACGCCTCCACGACAAGATCCCGCATCCACATCCCAGGCCAATCGACCACGAGTGTGATGGAAGTGAGCCGCTACGCTTTGGAGTCAGGTCTCTGCCACTTTAACTTGGTCCCCTGTGGCAATGTCGATGCTTCCCGAGTCCATTGGCAGCTTTTATCGCGATTCGAGAGGGGAGGTCATCCGTCTCAGCTTTGGGGAGAGGAAATTCGGGGAAAAGGGCTCCCGAGGGATTTAGGTCCGTTGGCTCAAGGCCAACACCCCTAACCCACTTCAAGACACTCTACAAGGTCCCTACTGAACTGGACAAGGGGAGAGGCTCAAAACGTAAACCCCTGTAATACAGCTCTAGAAGGGTTTAAGGCGAAATGTAGTCCGGTCCGTTGCACTCTGGACGTGGCCGAGAAGCAAGAAATAGAATACGAGTAAGGGGAACTATGATGAGTTTGGCCTGGCCCTCCCGGCGTGGCAAGTAGTTTGGGGCGCTATAAAGGGCAAGACATTCAGAAATTCAGAATTAATGCATTGCACTTAAAATAAATCTGGATTTTTGCCACCGGACTTCCTAATTCATCTCCCTTATTACCCGCCAATTTTTGGAATTTTCTGAGAAGGTCTAGGTCAAAGGGTTAGTATTAGAACGCCGCAGCCTGCCATGTGGCAACCGAGCTGGCACCTTCCCCAAGTCAAACGAGGCCAAGACCTTGCAGGATCCCTCACAAGAGGGGAGAGTCCTGATCTCGTGAGGCTGGATCCAAAGTTCCCGAGGCAGCCCTTCCTGGCAAATATCTCCCGGTCAGACGCTTAATGACCACCCTCCCGTGGAGTCTTGCCTCTATCCGACCGCTGATCCTCCGGCTCGTGGGCCCTCTTCGGGAAGGCCCAAAAGATTCCAGACGGCCGGAGAACTGTCAAATCGCTACGCCCGAGGTTTGTAGAAACTGTGACTGTTTTGTCGTCGGGCATCGGGGAGGTCTTGGAATGAGAATCGACCGCCAAATCGTCCCGGAATACAAATTACCCTAGGGAGCAAGTTACACTATTTGCTTCATGTAAAGAAGGAAACACCTTTCACGCCCACTACGCATCCCGCATCTACATCCTAGCCAATTGACCACGAGTGTGATGGAAGTGAGCCGCTTTGGCGCTCATGGAGTTCGGGTGGTCTTCTGGCCACGGAACTTGGTCCCTGTGTGGCAATGTCGACGCTCGAGTCCATTGGCAGAGCGATCGCGATTCCCGGAGAGGGAGGTCGCCTGCCCGCCTCCTGTGGCCTCGGGGAGAGGAAATTGGGCAAGTAAATCTCCGTGGAGGGATTTTTAGGGTCCGCGCTCATACAACACCCCAACTCCACTTCAAGACACGGCGCAAGGTCCTACCGAACTGGACAAGGAGAGGGCTCAAACGAAACCCGTGGCTGCCAGCTCTAGAAGCGTTTATGCTTTGGGGGCCGAGTCCCGGTCTGCACTTGGGACGTGGCTTTCAGAAGCGTGAGCCGAGAATACGAGCAAGGGGAAATCGACGGAGCGGAGTTTAACATTCTCCTCCCTGGCGTGCGTAAAAGTTCAGCGCTATAGTGGCAAGACATTCGTAAATTGCATCACTTATCATAATTTAAAATAAATTCGATTTTTTGCCACCGGATCCCTAATTCATCTCCAGCACACGGGCCAATTTCTAAATTTTCGGAGAAGGTCTAGGCCGGGTTAGTGATTAGAATGGTCAGCACTCTGCTGCAGGCAACCGAAATGGCACTCCTTCCCCAAGTCAAACGAGGCCGTGGACCTTGTGGATCCTCAAGAGGGAGAGTCCCACCCCGTGGAGGCTGGATCCAAAGTTCCCGAGGTGCCCCTTCCGGGCAGCCCCGGTCAAGACGCTAATGACCACCTCCCGAGCCCGGCCCCATCCGACCGCTGATCCTCCGCTCAGGCCCTCCTGGAAGGCCCAAAAGATTCCCGACCCGGCCCCATGAAGATTGACAGATGAGATCACATCCCAGGGCCACCGACTACCAGTGCAGGAAAGTGAGCCGCTTTGGCGCCTGAGTTCTGTGGTCGGGCCACGAACTTGGTCCCTGTGGCATGTCGACGCTCGAGTCCATTGGCGCAGCTGCATCGCGATTCCGGGAGAGGGGAGGTCGCCCGTCCGTTCCCCAGGGCCTGGGAGAGGCAGAAATTCAAGCAGCCCGGGAGGGATTTAGGTCCAAGGCCCGCGCCAAACAACACCCAACCCACTCTCAAGACACTCAAGGTCCCTACTGAATCGACAAGGAGAGGGCCTCCCAAACGAAACCCTGTGGGCTGCTGCCTAGAAGGGTTTGGCGTTGGGGGCGAGTCCCGGTCTGCTGTAATTTGGGACTGTCAGAAGCGCACGAATACGAGCAAGGGGAACTGACTTCAGAGCGGAGTTTGGGTCATTCCTCCTCCCGATGTGGCAAGTAGAAGCTCTGGGGCGCTATGGCAAGACATTCAGAATTGTAATTAATGCATTGCACGAAAATAAATTCCGATTTTTTGCCACCGGATCCCTAATTCATCTCAAAGACACGCTAACTTTCAATTTCTGGAGAAGGTCTAGGTCAAAGGGGGTTAGGTATTAACTGTCAAGAAATTAGTTGGTGTGGCAACCGAGTCACCCTTCCCAAGTCAAACGAGGCTGTGGATCTTTGTGATCCCTCACAAGAGGGGAGAGTCCTGACCCCGTGGAGGCGGATCCAAAGTTCCGAGGTGCTCTTCCTCCCGGGTCAAGACGCACGACCACCTCCCGAGCCCAGGCTCCTCTATCCGGACCGCTGATCCCCTCCGCTCAAGGGGCCCCTCTTCTAAGGCCCAAAAAGATTCCTGGGATTGGTCCGGAGAACTTGTCAAACCGCAAGGCCCTGGCTACTACCAGAAACCGCCGTGACTGTTATTGCTCGGCACCGGGAGGCCTTAATTACAAATCGACCGCCTAAATCAGTCTCTACTATAATTACCCTAGGGAGCAAGTTACATCTACGGCTTGTAAAGAAGGAAACACCACGCCCACGACAAGATCCCGCATCCACATCCTAGCTAACTGACCACGAGTGTGATGGAAGTGAGCCGCTTTGGCGCTTGGAGTTCGGTGGTCTTCGCCACTAACTTGGTCCCTGTGGCAACACGACAAGCCTGAGTCCATTGGCGAGCTGCATCGCGATTCCCGAGAGGGAGGTCGCCTGGTCCGGCCCCTGTGGCCTGGGGAGAGGAAATCTCCTGAGGATTTTAGGGTCCAAGGCCTCGCGCCAACACCCCAACTCCACTTCAAGACACTGCAAGGTCCCGCCGACCGACAAGGAGAGGGCCTCTCAAACGTAACCTCAGGCTGCTGTGCCTAGAAGGGTTTGCGTTTGGGGGCAGTCCCGGTCCGTTGCACTTTGGACCCGCCGAAGCAAAGAAATGAACACGGAGTGTTGGAATCGACTCGAGCGGAGTTTGGGGCCCTGCCCTCCATGTGGCAAGTAGAAGCCTGGGGCGCAGGCAGCAAGACATTCAGAATTCGTAATTAATGCATTGTGACGAAAATAAATTCCGATTTTTGCCAAATGGATCCCTAATTCATCTCAAGACACGCGCCAATTTTCTAATTCTCTTGAGAAGGTCTAGGTCAAAGGTTAGCATTAGAACTGGGTTGGCAGCCCCTTCTGCTGTGGCAACCGAGCCGGCACCTCCCCAAGTCAAACGAGGCCAGACCTTGCGGTGGATCCCTCACAAGAGGGGGAGAGTCCGGACTCAGGAGGCGGGATCCGTGCTCCCGAGGCGTTCTTCGCGCCCCGGGTCAAGAGACGCTAACGACCACCCTCCCGAGCCCTTGCCTCCATCCCACCGCTGATCCTCCGCTCAGGCTCCCTTCTGAAGGCCCAAAAGATTCCGGGGACGGCCCCGGAGAACTTGTCAAACCACAAGGCCCCGACATGCCTACCAGAGAAACTGCAAGGTTTTGTCGCTTGGGCACCGGAGGCTCCGAATGGCAAATCAATTCGCCAAATCAGTCCTAATGGCGACCACTGTAGAGCAAGTTACACCACGGGTTTCATAAAGAAGGAACACTCACTCCACGACAAAGATCCCAAGATCCACATCCTAGCCAATCGACTACGAGTGATGGAAGTGAGCCGCTGAGCTCTTGAGTTCGTGGTCTTCCCGCCACGAATCCTGGTCCCTGTGGCAATGTCGACGCCTGAAACCATTGGCAAGAGCCGACTCATCTGGAGAGGGAGGTCGCCTGGTCCACCTGGTGGGCCTCGGGGAGAGGAAATTCAGGGCAGCCTCCTGAGGGATTTAGGTCTCAAGGCCTCAAGGCCAACACCCCAACTCCATTTCAAGATACGGCAAGGTCCCGGGCTGAATCTGACAAGGAGAGGGCCTCTCAAACGAACCCCAGGGTTGCTGTGCCCAGAAGGGTTTGCGCTGGGGGGGGCGAGTCCTGGTCCTGCTGCACTGGGACCGCCGAGAAGCAGCACCGAGAACACGGCAAGGGGAACTGACGGAGCGGAGTTTAGCCTGTCCTCCTCCGGGCGTGGCAAGTAGAAGCTCTGGGGCTTTTGGCAGCTGGCAAGACATTCAGAATTCAGACTAATGCATTGCACGAAATAAATTCGATTTTTTGCCAAATTGGATCCCTAATTCATTCCAAAGACATGTGCCAATTTTCGAATTTTATAGAAGGTCTAGGCCGGGGTTAAGATAGAACGGTTTGCAGCCCGGTGGGCAACCAGCCGGCACCCTTCCCCAAGTCAAACGAGCTGTGACCTGCTGGGGTCCCCTCACAAGAGGGGAGATCCCACCCCGTGAGGCGGGATCCAAAAGTTCTTTATGCGCCCTCTCGCGCCGCCCCCGGCTGCACGCTAATGACCACCTCCCGAGCCCTGCCCCTATCCTACTGCTGGGATCTCCGCCTGGGGCCCTCTGAAGGCCCAAAGATTCCGTGACTGGTCCCGGAGAATCTGTCAAACCAAGGGCGCCCGATGTTCACTAGAAACTGCAGACCGCCATTACTGCACCGGGAGGCTCGAATGAGAACTGACCCCCGCCAAATCGTCTCGGATGGCGAAATTACCTTGTGGGAGCAAGTTACACGGCCACGGAATTTGGTCCCAGGCAAATGTCGACGCTCGAGTCCATTGGCGGTTTTGATCATGATTCCAGAGGGAGGTCGCTCATCCGTCCCCGTGGCCTGGGAGGCACCAAAGTGTACTCCCAGGGATTTAGGGTTCAAGGCCTCGCCGCCAACACCCCAACCCAATTTCAGCATTACCCACAGCAAGGTCCTACCGACCGGACATGAGAGGCTCAAACGAAACCCCTGGCTGTCATATGCTTTTAGCCGAGTCCCGTCCTGCTGGGTACTTGACCGGCCGGAAGCAAGCAATGAACACGGGAGCAAGGTGGGGACTTGGATTTGAGCTGAGTCAACTGCCTCCCGATGTGGCAAGTAGAAGTTTGGGGCTTTTACAAAGTGGCAAGACATTCAGAATTCGTAATTAATGTATTGTATCGAAAATAAATTCCATTTTTGCCACCGATCCTTTGACCATCTCCTTCAAAGACACGGCCAATTCTTCGGGAATCTCTTTTATAGGTCTAGGCCAAAGGGTTAAGATTAGAACTGCTTGGCAGCCCGCCAGGCAACCAGCCAAAAACCCTTCCCCAAGTCAACGAGGCTGTGGACCTGCAGGATCCTCACAAGAGTGGGGAGAGTCCCACCCCAGAGTGATCCAAAAGTTCCCGAGGCGCCCTTCCTGGGGCCAGGCCTCTTGGGTCGCACGCTAATGACCACCCTCCCATTCGCCCCCTATCCGACCGCTGATCCTCCGCTCAGCCCTCTTCGAAGGCCTAAAAGATTCCAGATCGGTCCGGAGAACTTGTCAAACTGCCAAGGCCCCCGATGGCTCTGCCTTTAGAAACCAAGAAGGTTTGTCACCGGCACCGGGAGGCCCTAATGGCAAATCGACCGCCAAATCGTCCTAATGGCGAAATTACCCTAGGAGCAAGTTATACTACCGGTTTTATGAAGAAGGAAACATCACGCCCTCCACGACAAGATCCCGTGATCCACATCCTAAAGCAATCACTCACGAGTGTGATGAAAAGTGAGCCGCTTTTGGCGCTTCGAGTTCGGGTGGTCTCCGCCACTAACTTGGGTCCCTGTATGTCGATCGCTTCCGAGTCCATTGGGCAGAGCGATCAAGCGATTCCCGAGAGGGGAGGTCGTCAGTCCGTCCCTGTGGCCTCGGGGAGAGGGAATTCGTGCGGGGCCCCGAGGATTTTAGGGTCCGCGGCCTGGGCCAACACCCCAACTCCACTTCTGCGCCACTCAGGTCCCGCCCAACTGGACATGAGAGGCCTCCAAACGAACCTGTGGGCTGCTGTGCCTCTAGAAGGGTTTATGCTTGGGGTCGAGTCCCGGGTCTGCTAATTTGGACCGCCGAGAAGCAATACCAGAATATCGAGCAGGAACTGACTTGAGCTGAGTTTGGGCTCAACCTCCTCCCGATGTGGGTGGGTGAAGTTTGGGAAGTGTTGGGCAAGATATCTTAAATTGTAATTAATGCATTGTATTTAAAATAAATTCATTTTTGCCACTGGATCCCCTAATTCATCTCCAAGACACGCGCTAATTCTTTTCGGAATTTCGGAGAAGGTCTTAGGTCAAAGGGTTAAGATTAGAACGGCCGGCAGCCCGCTGCGTGGCAACCGAGCCGCAATTCTTCCCTAAGTCAAACGAGGCTGTGACCTTGTGGATCCTCTACAAGAGGGGAGAGTCCTGACCCAAGAGGCTGGATCCAAAGTTCCCGAGGCAACCTTTCCCGCAGCGCCTGGTCGCACGCTTAATGACCACCTCCTCCCGAGCCCTGCCCCCATCCCACCGCTGGATCCTCCGCCTGAGGGCCTCTTCTAGAAGGCCCAAAAGATTCCAGATTGGTCCGGAGAACTTGTCAAACCGCTGGCCCCGATGCCTGCCTTTGTAGAAACCGCGACTGCTTTGTCGCTCGCACCGGAGGGCTCTAATGGCAAATCGACCCTCGCTAAATCAACTAGAATGGCGAAATTACCCTAGGAGCAAGTTACATCATTTACTATAAAGAAGGAAATACTCACGCCCACGACAAGAGATCCCGCAGACCACATCCCAGGCCAACTGACCACGAGAGTGTGATGGAAGTGAGCCGCTTTACGCTCGAGTTCGTGACCGCTACCTTTAACTGGTCCGTGGCAATGTCGATCGCCCGAACCATCAAGAGCAGCAATACGCAACTGGAACGAAGTACAATGAA